>CM031234.1:326101880-327429460 GCA_018340775.1 Taxus wallichiana var. yunnanensis | reverse complement strand
AACATTTAACTCATTTTTAATGAAACATTTATATTTTAGTAAAATTAACACTTAGTTACCTAGAAAGGGTGTGTAATTAACTAGAAAGAGACAAAAAAGTTTAGTGTAAAACCAAGGTAATTTCACTAAACAAGAAAATTTTCATTCTCGATCAATGGTTTTACCTTGTTCATTAAAAGCCTCACATATTTTTAACGACCCCGCTCTATAGGGTTTTGGCCTTTCTTGCATTGGCATATTTTCATACATCAAGTGGCCTCACCAAAATTTTAGCAACCTCATAATATCTCGCAAAGATCCTTGCTATTTAGTAGACTTGCTCTGTTAAACAAAAACCTCGTTGTTTGTGTCAACGGCCTCGTGACATGAGAACTTAGTTTTTCACTTTGTCTCACTTTTTCATCACTTATATTTTTTTTTGAGCTAAATTGTTGTCAAAACTATAATTTTTGAACATATGTTGCCTTTTTGCTTTCCAAAGATAAAATTACTCACACAAACAAACAAATTTCAACAAAAAAATGAGCTATGTGATCATCATTTTTTATCTTACTTCACATTTTGGTTACTTGTTTACTTACAAAATCATATTTTCCTTCATGATTGGCATAGTACTATTGGATTAATCATCTTTTTAAAATATGTATGTTGTTAGATGAAGGTTAAAATATTAGGTTAATAGTTATCTCAACAATCTATGATTCTTGTTAAAGTGTTATATATTAGATTAACCTTTCTTTAACCATTTTACAAGGGTGTTTGTTTCCCTTTGTAATCCTTGGCTTATTTATTGTACCTCATCTTAATTGTGTATGCTCTTTCCATGTGTCGAAAGGTGGTCTTGTAAATCGAGAAAAAAAATTAGACAGCTTTCTATTTTAGTAGGGTTTGATGGTTAGGACATCATTACCTAATCATTTAGACAAAGCCCATGTACTATTGGCTATATAAATTTGTGGTAAGATCAGTCATTTTTGGCTAAGTAGAGGTTCACTTTTACAATACTCCTATAAATTGAGGGGTGCATTTTCCTCCAACTAGGCACAAAGACTCGGATCCCACAAGAAACAATCATGTCATATTTGAACAATCTCCACTGATATGGATATAGTAAAGGGGATGGGGATTTGACCCTTTGAACCACGTATTAGACAACATTTCCTAATTTCACAGACTTATGCCTCACGTACTAAAAGGTATATCAAGGATACCCTAGCAACTTGTTTATCCTAGCTAGATGGCCAAATCTTAGGGATAGGTTGTTATTTTCTTGACTTCTTCCCAAAATTATGATTATAAACATCAAAATGTGTTACTCTATTGAATTTGAAACTTGTTTGTTTACACTAAAACTCACAAGGAGAAACCTTGTTTTATTTATAAAACAAGGTGAAACTTTTTTGATTTAAACCACATGTTTTTCATCAAAACCATATTATTTTATCCACATTTTGGTATCATTCATAAAAACCCCTAATTTCATTAAATTTGGACATATTCTAGTTCGTATTAAAAACCGAGATTTTTGTATTGGTTTTATTTATATCAAATAATGGAATACAAATGTACTATTATTGGATTCCAAATTAGAGGTTTTTGGAATTATATATCACCTTTTATGGATTTCAATTTAAGGGTTTACATTTTTAACTTGAATAAAAATAGTAAATAATACTTATTATATTCTAAGAATATTTATTGAATGTTATTTATTTACAGGTTGTCCTACATCTACAAAAAAAATGCCTAATACTTTACATATATTATTCAAATTCTACTCATTTCAAATATTCTTAAAATGGGAAGATGCCAAAATTTTGGGTACAAAAAATATTCTTAGAATGGACATATGTTCATTATCCTATTATTTTACAATTAGTTGTTCAACAAGTATAGATTTAGAAGTATAGATGTTCCGGATCTCGGAAGTATGGATGGTCTAGAGTTGGAAGTATGGATGGTTTGGAGCTATAAGTATGGATGGTTTGGAGCTGGAAGTATGGATGTCCCAAAGTTGGGAGTATGGATGGTCTGGAGCTAGAAGTAAGGATGTCCCAAAGTTGGAAGTATGGATGGTTTGGAGCTTCTAATCCAAAGCTTAGTCCGGAGCCCAAGAATGTTACTAAAGTAACATAATCATAAAATGTGAATTTTTTCATAGATGTATTCCTAATTGACTATTTAAATAATCAACGACTAACTAAAAATGGAATGTTGAATTAAATTTCAACTCGACTATAAAACATAAACAATTTAATTGTATGTGTTACACATTGTAACGATATTGAGTAAACTCAATTAGGATCACTAATTTTTGTTTATAATTCTAAATAACGGCAGATATCTTGGGTGGACCCACATAATTTAACCATGTGCATAAGTGCATAAATATTTGTCTATCATATTGTATTGTATCATCAAATGTCCATCTAGCAGTAATCCAAAGAAAAGGGCTTCTTGTATGTCATGAAGAAATATTTTTTTTGCCTATGAACAATATGTTATTTTCTCCATACGTCTAAATGTACATGTTTAGAACCTTTTGCATGTTTTTATGTAAAGTGACACAATGTTCCCCTTCTTTGATCTTAACAAATTATTGTTGATTTTACATTGCATTATGCCACATGAAAAAATGAATTCTATAATTCGTAGCCAATCGATTGTTTAATAAAGGTGTGTTGTTTTCTTGAGAGCGGGAATTTAAACCACAATCCAATATCAAAATGTTTGTGTGTTATCCTAAAAAATGTAGGGATAAATGTTCTAAATAAGTATCGGTAGCATGAATATGTAAAATCTAGTTGGATGTTCGAATTCTAAATTTAGTAATCCCTGAACTCCAAATAGCAATCCTTCTACCCCCAAAACCAATAACTTCCTTCCATGTGGAATGAGATCTGAAAAATAAACCAAAACACAACAGCTTAATTTTCAAAATCAAATAGTTTAGTTTGTAATATACATTAATTTTATATATGTGTATTTGTCATAGTGATATTTTTTGGCTATACTCTAACAAAGAAACTATAAAGTCAATTTAATATCTAATTTTCTCATGCAACCTTTTTGTAATTTTTAGGGCATGCATGTCAAAATTGAATAGATTTAAATACATATTTTAACCCAGTATAAATGATGAAATATAGTTTTCAATAACATTATAAGCATTCAATAGTAATCAAATAATATAGAAAATGTTCTATGAACATTATAATTATTACAAACATAATTTTATATATTGATTTTTTCAACTCATATCCGAGACAAACTACATTACTTTAAGGCTTATCTTGCATGTGTATTACCTATTAAGGTTACTTTTGTAAAAAACATTTCCATAAGCCATTTACCACTTTTAAATTCTCTATCTGAAGTCTCCTTTGGAGAAACCACAAAATTCTCCTCAGGATCTCCTTTGTTTTTTACATTGACTACAACCGTTGTTTCAAAAGTGTAATAAATATTTGGATCCCTCCAAATTGTATCCAAATTTTTAATAAAAAAAATTCCATTTTTTTCACAATTCTCCAAGCGCCAATAAAATAATGGATTATCCTCCACTTTACATGTCTCAGAGAGTTTTGTTGCAATTTTTCTACATTGATATTATATCAAGTGTAGACCAAAATGATATTTGAAATTGTACAGACACACACAAAAATAAATTATCCAACAAAACCTCTTGGTTGAATGTGCTTGTTGTTTAATTGGAAAGTATTTTTCCTTTTACATTTTTTCCTTAAAACTAACAATCTATCTAATTCAAGAACAAGAAAAAATTTCTTTCGAGGAACTATAAAAATAATATTGAGATACAATATTACATTATATTTATTTAAAATACAATAAGTATAGTATGTCACTAAGAATATATTTTTACCTATATCTTTACATATTTCCACCATGGTGAGTTGTTTGGGTGAATTAGCTCAAGTGACCGGAAAGATATTCATGACTCGAAATGTCCATCTCACTCTCTTCATCACAAGTTCCCACCTCACTACTTCTAGAGTAATCTGAAGATGTACAATCATTAGTTTAATCACTTGAATCCATAGGCCTTGTCATACAATTTTTAGGGATTACATCTATTTTCACCCTCTTTCTTCCACTATCAATTGTTATGAAGCCTTAATTCTAGTAGTTTCTTGCATGAACTCTCCTCAAACATGGTCTTCCCAAAGAGTAGCATTGGGTATGCAACAATATCATTCTCCATTTCCTAAAATTATACCACACATATATCACTCATGAAAAAAATTCTACATCTGAAACAACACATTATAGTTTAGTTTCCCCCTTATTTAATGATATTAACATCAATGTTGAAGGGAAATCAATTTTTAAACCCAATATATTCATTACTGGATACATTCATTACATTAATTTTAGCTCCTCCATCTACTTAAACATCATGAATTTAAATTACATTACACAATACCTCGCCTTGTAGAGAGCATAAGTATTTGTCGCTACTTCCAAAACCGGGAACTCAACCTCTTTCTTCCATCAAGCATTGAGCCTTCTACACAGATTGTGCATCTTCTCATAAGACATAGCAAAAAGGATTGTAGATAATATTTGTAGGGAACTTGGAGATGTCTTCCAAAATAGAGTACGGTCCTTGTCCCTATGAAATTAGAAAACCTTACACACCCAAATTTCTTGTCTTATATTTCTTATAATTTTTTGTTTTTTATTCTTAGGATCTTTATCATCTTGGTTATCTTTTCTTTATTTCTTTTGGTGACAAAAATCATCTTCATTATTTTTTTCTTATCCACTACATCAAATTAAATCACAAGTATGTTTCATTTATCATCATATGTTGTTCCAAATGTAGATGTTCTATCCGGACAATTGTATAAATAATGGCCCTTTTTATGACACCCATAACATAAAACTTTAGATATATTTCTATTTAGACCTCTATCTTATCCTTGGGGTTTTTACGAACCAAATTTCTTTCCTTGAAAAATACTTATAGTTAACTGACTCATTTTCTTAAAGATATCCTTATACTCATTTGATGTACTAGATGGAAGATTCGTGCTCACCATGAGTGCTTTTTCTACATGGACCATAGGTGCTAGTGTAGGCTCTACCTTGGAAAAAAATTCTTTGACCTCTTCTTCCATGCTTTCCTCTTTCCTTATAGTAATTTATTTTACTTTATATAGGTTTGTTGGGAAGGCATACTTTATTCATTTTCATATTTTTGGTATCATCCTAAGTATGAGGTGCTTGTAGAGAAGTTTATTCATGTCATTCATTAACCCGTATGCTAATCCATCCTTCTAGATCTAGGCATCAAGCTTCATCCTTAGCTCCACAATGTATGTATGGTAGTCTCTAATCTTATCTTTCTCTCCTTGCGCTATCTTTTTATCTTTATCAAGAGGTTTGTATACTTCTATTGTGTACTAAATTATTCAAGAAATATTTCATTCAATTTTTCAAACCATCTAAGAGTTGAACCATCTAAAAATGTAGGAATAAATAGGCCATGGTTCCCTCTTGATGAAACCATTTGAAATGCAGGATATTTTTAAATCTTGTATGAAAAAAGAGCATCTTCATTATATTAGTCTAAAAAAAAGGAATCTTACCCATTTTTTATATGACACATGTAACCACAGTAAAACACCAACCCACAAGTACAAGTAGTATGCCTTATTTACAAAAATAATTGGAATTCCTATAATGGAAAGTGAATTTAATATGAAAACACTCTTTATGGTAAAAACAAAAATGACCATGGTAAAAATTAAACTTACTATGGTAAAACATATTCATGATAAAATTGGATTTACTATGGTAAAAAGTTACTTTGCTGTGATGAATATTATTCAAGTTAAATACAAAGTTACCCTTCAAGTAGGTATTGGTTTATTACGAATACCACTCTATAACATACACCTATGAGGAATGGTTCCAGAAATAAAACCAAAATTTCAACACAAATATGGCACCTAGATATTATTTCATTGAGAACTCATCATGTTATGATTATTTTAACGATGCACAGCCTTTTGGTTTGGTGGTATGAATATGGAAACAAAAAAACACAATACTAGAGTAACACAAAATATAATATGAAGGGGTGATAACATAAATAAAATATAACCAATAGTTATATTATAATGAAGATGTTGTTGCAATCTCACCCAAGAAATACACTGAGTGTTATCAAATCCACTCACATGTCCAACAATATTTCCAGAGAAACTTCTCAAGCAGCCTCTTGATAGCTTCTTCGACACTCCTACATAATGGTATGGACTCTTACTACCTCCATATACTAATCACCACAACCTCGCTTATGTGTCAAATTAGGTGTGGCCTCTATGTTTATATAACTTTAGAGTTTATCCACCATGTCTCCAAGATAGGATAATAAATCCCCTTTATTCAATCATATTACATATCTCAACTCTTTCCCTTACATGTAGGTGAAATCTTTAGGATAGGATAATTATATCCTTTATACATGTAATTCTACCTTTTCTATACTTTATCTCTAAATATAAATAAAATATTTAAAAATATATATGACATCATTCCTTTGTCATTATTATAAATATACATTTTTAATTTATAATTGTTTCAACCCTACTTACCTACTTAACATGACCTTCAACACTTTAACATTACTCATGACCACTTACAAAAATATTTACTTTTACTATTGATTTTCATTTTCAAAACAATCCCCTAATGTAATTTGACTATTAACATAGGGTATTGACTACTTACATTTTATCTTGTGTGTTGTAATTTATTTGCATGTACCATTCACTTCTTGTGGATGCTACTACTAACTCGCACTTAACAACATATTATTACAATATATATAGTATTGAAATATAAATTTTAGAGGAAAATTCTAGTGTCGCGGCTCATATATCAAGTATAACCTTTATTTGGGAAAATGAAAGTGAGGCTTGATATTTGTTTTCCATGTTTTTACAATGTGTTGTTCCTATTGTTCATAACATAGACTAGATTTAATATTATTCTACACTAATGATTTATGTGTGTATGCCCCTAGACATGTAGAAGGAAAATGGGGTTAGGCAATTACTCAATATGTCCTTTTGTTTTGGGACCCATTCGTAGTATGTGTTAATATTTTTTAACAACTTAAATATATTATAAAATAGTTATAATATATTAGTACCACGATATGTTGTTTTAAAGTGAAACACTCAAGTGTATTATTTCCATTAATTCTATGATAATTGTAAAATGGTTTTTCATGTTTCCTCTGTAACCTAGATGTAGGGATAAATTATATGCAAGGTAATGTGATAATACCCTCGTTGAGTAATCATGAAAAGATATGACCATGTTTGTAAGTACCAAAGGTAGGGTAGGAGACGTTTTCCTTTGGGGTTGTGAATCAACATAAACACATACATGAATATATCTAATGTGTCAATCTAAATTCATTCTCTTACTTGTCATGAGTTGATATAGTTTCCTTAAATGTGAAGCCATGTGGGAAACTTGGATTTTAATTTTATCAACAATTATGTTTAAGTATTAACATTCATGACATGTAATAGGAATGTGTACAAATATCCTCTATGTATGAGGTATTCTTGAGAGGATAACTAGGAGGTGTCACTTGGTTCAATCTATTATACAATGGAGGGGGAAATCCATCATATATATGGTAGTATGACTAGGTTCCTCGATATAATTTTTAAAATAACATCCAAATCCTCATGAGAATCATGTTATGTAGTATGAAAAAAGTAACTTCATTGGTATCCCTAATTTTTGGACAACTAGATTTCACTACAATATCATATCTAGGATAAATGGGAGGGAAATCCTAGTGTTTTCATTATCCCTCCTAGAAGGGTCATTAAAATCCTCTATAAATTCTTCCTCTAATATAACATTATGTTCATGTCTTCTAAGCATATAATACATTGTCTCTTAAAATGTTTCATGATCATGAGATCATTCCTAATCAACCAAGGAAGCCATGGCTAGTTTAATCAAATGAAATAATAACAAGACAAACCTAAATAATATAAGGGAAAGGAGCATAAGATCGAATCTGAAATGGGGCATATAAAAGGTTGGAGATGGAGACCGCAAATGGTTGCTAAGTAAATATAAAAGATCAAATTAATAAAATGAATATTTCTAAAATCATGTGATGAATTTTGAAAAACCAAAAGAGTTTTTAATAATCTCAATGCAAGTAAAAAAACCTCCAAGTATTTTGAAAATAAATGTGTATTCCATTAGCTCAACTTTAGTGTAAATAAAGAAACTTCATTTTTTTAAATTATGTGGGAATTATGAAAATAAATAGATTTTTTGTTCCCCTTGATGTAATAATAAAAATCCTCCAAGGATTTTTAAAATAGAGTTGTTTTGTCTCGAGATATGATGTGAAAGGTACGATGGCCACCAAAATACCCTAATAAGAGACCCTAATAAGACCACACTAAGCATGATAGCCAAGGGAAAATAATGAAATCATATTTTGTCACATCCCTCCTATTTTGATTTAGAAATTCAATATTTTAATCATGATGATTAAAATGACATGCTTTAATTGGATAATTACATGTTATGATTATTTTTAGATGTGGAAATTAACATGTTTATTATCATTATGTTGAATTTAATGATTTGGAATAACTACCTTTTGGGTTACGTGATGTGGATGCAAGATCAGGTACACCCTCGTTGAAACATGAGGGAGGGCATCATCGGGAGAGGTTGACAGATCCAAGTATCAAACTTGAAACAACAAAGGTAAAATGATAACCGCACACACCATAGGATTGGGTATCATTTAGTTTACATTTGTGATGTGTGACTTCTTAATGATTATACTTTTATCTTTTTGTTGATAGTGATGACGATTATCATATTACGCCAATTTGGTTAAACGCCACTAGCATAACTCGCCATCATGCATCATTATTGTACGATGTTGTGAGAGATGGTTATTTCATTTATTATCAGTTCATTAGACTTATGGAAAGATAAAAGGACCATGTTGGTATATTAAATCACTTGGTTGATAATGGCTAGAGCGACAGTTATTAAGTTTGTTGGCATTGTTGTATAGCAGAAATAAATTATATGGCATGTTGGTTTGAAGTAATATTATAATTCCTAAATAAATCTAAAGTTGGATTATCATTTATTTGGCATGATGCTTGGTCACTTTGCATTAAAAATAACTTATCTTTATTGCTAAGAGGTTTGGGAGTTAAGTGTTGTTTGGAATTTTAATTGTTTTTAAAACATAAAAAAATGCACTAAGTGTATACATAGCAAAGTGGGAACAAATAGAAAGTGGTTGTTTTTATTTTTAATGAAATTCAATGCAAGGAAATAGAGGATACATGGGAAAAGTGAGAGTTAAGAGAGTTGTTTTGATTTTTATTATGGCTAAGTGGACTTTACCAATGAAATGTGTGGATGTCGGGGGAAGTAAGAAATTTGGACATGGAGTTCAAACTGGGAGAAAATAGAGGTGGATGGTCTAATAAAGCAAGCTATTTCACTTTTTTTGGAAAAAAATTATCATTATGATTAGCTGGAATTCGTATGGGGAGCATTAACATTTGGGAAGGAAATTGTAGAAGAGAATTGGGAAAGCATTCTTACAGGCATGTTTCTCTTCTTACTTTTTTATTTTTGGAAAATAAATAAATGGATTTAAACCCATTTCGGATCTGCATCTTTGCATATATTGATTCTCAAAAACATTTTTTAAAAGGTTGAATTTACCCATTTCTGGCTCCACTCATTGTGAGAAATGTTTTTGTGAAAATTATTTTATTTTGGGTTGATTTCATACCCAAATCTAGGTTGCGATTTTTGTGAAATTTGTGTGAAAAACATTTTATTTTGGGTCGATTTCATACCCAAATCTAGGTTTCATGTTGAATGAAAAATGTTTTATTTTGGGTCAATATCATATCCAAATCAAGGTTGTATGTTTTGTGAAATTTTGTGTGAAAAACATATTATTTCAGTCGATTTCATACCCAAATATGGTTTGCATGTTTTTTTGAATTTTTGTGTGAAAGACATTTTATTTTAGGTCAATTTCATACCCAATTTTGGGTTGAACTTTTTGTGAAACTTTTGTGTGAAAAACGTGTTTTTGGGTTGATTTCATACCAAAATCAGGGTTGTAAGTTTTGTGAAATTTTTGTGTGAAAAACATTTTATTTTGGTCCAATTTCATACCCAAATCTAGGTTACACATTGTTATTTGGATATTTTGTCAAAGAAAAAATATGAGGTTCAACTACAATACATGGGAAAAAGTCATTCCTTGAAAAAAGGGGAGACACCTTGTTTATTACTAATCTAAAGTACACCAAAAGATATGTAAAATATTTAAACTATTCTAACCATTGGGGTTGGGATCTCATCCCAAGAATTTATTCTCATTAGAATTGAATATGAGTAAGGAGAAAGAGAGAAGAGAGAAGAAGGAATTTTATTGGAATAGGAAAAGAATATATAGGAACATGTTTTCACTTAAGCAAATACAAATCAAAAGATAATCACACGCGATTAAATTATAATAACTTGCTAAAGATTTGATTAACTAGATATTAAATCAAAGAATAATTTAATGCATTGAACATAATAACAATACCTCAAATGTAAAGATATTCCCACAACACAAAGTTTGCAATAGATATCTTTAATATTCTTTGATGACAAAAAGAAAACACAAAGTCTTTCTCTTCTTCCAACTCTAAGCTCTATGTCATTCAAAAATCTCCAACCATTTGCAATGCCACAAAATTTTACATTTATAGAGGAGGGAGGGAGAAAAATGAGGAAACAATTGGAGAAACATACTAAAAATAGTAAATATGAATAAAGAGTTCATTTAACTGGTTCTTGCAAAAGGGCCAGTCAAACTTGCATATTCAAAGTATGTCTCAACATTTTTAAAAATACATGTCAAAAGTAAAATAAAAATGACATGATAAGTCCATCACTCGACGTTTCTTCTTCCTAATGTTTAGCATTCCCGGATCAAAATTGCTGGAACTTCCGGATCATTGCTTGGGATTCTTCCTCATCTGGTTCAAGGGAGTAAATAATTAGAAGCTCATAGGTTTCAAATGTATTTCCAATACTCCCTAGGATTTTCTAGTATTTCTTGATAAATTTAGTCAAGTTTCTAATAACACTCTCACAAAGATTCATCTTGTTGATAGCTTCCAAAATAAAGTCCTCTTGTTGCATATTCTTTCTAAACTAGCTTCATAAATGCCTTGACTAGATCCTCTACAGGAAAAATATTCAAACCATAATCCAAAAATTTCACAAGGATTTTTGACGATTCATCATCGATGTCATTGGTGGCATCGACTTCTTCTTCTCGGGATTTCCGTAGCTTCTTTCTACAAGCCTCTTGAAGGATCTTGATCCAGAATTCAATTGCCTTGTAAAACTCGAAATGCCTATCGACATCATCCATAGCTCCTTCTTTAATCAAGATCTATGAATGAATATTTTTAATCTCACAAAGAGATTCCAAAGTCATATACAAATTACCATTCTCTTCCATAAGTTCCTCATTTAGTTTATCAACCTATTTTTTGACCTTTTCTAGGGCATCATACATGTTTATCACATCATTAATTACCCTCTTTCCCTGAATGAGGAGACATTGAATCCAATCATCCACCACTCTACCTTTCTTATTATTTTTCTCCAATTTGGGTGCGGATGACAAATCAACATGGATTGGAGTAGGAGTAGGAGATGAGATATGAATTTTCTTAGGCTTGGAGAGTTGGAGCAATACATCATCAATTATTCAAACCTTACTTTAAGTTCTTATTTGGAGGCCTTAGTTTCTCCGAGTTTTTTTAGCAAAGGTTATACATAGCAGCCTACTCATCCCGATGGGTGCCTTCAAAGGGTTTCCTTCCCTGAGATCTAATTTTTGATTTGATAGTATGTAGTTGTATGTCTTCTTTGTTTAATCCACATTGGGCACAAGAGAAATATATGTAAATTGACCAGATGTTTCAACAAAGATATGCAAGATGGTCTTAGGTTTATTGGTTGATCTGGAAGGTGTTGGCTTTAGAGAACTGAAATCAAAATCCTCAAGAGGAACAAGTGTTTTCCTCTTCTTCGAGTCCGACTAGTTAGTCATGAGGAACTGAAGAGGAAGGTTCCTCTAGAGGAGGAGTTGTAATCATTAGTGTGGAACTTGGAGGAGTGAGAAAAGTAGTAACCAGAGATGGAGGGGTGGAAAGAATGGTGGTAATGATGGCAAGAGATACTTGGTGGAGGAAGGGGAATGGAAACCAAAATCCCATAAGTAACTGGTGGAAATCCCAAATTCAATCCTATTCCACTTGAAAGAGGGGAAAAGGATGATAAAATTATTTCCATGGAAGATACAAGTGGTGATGAAGGGGATGGAGGAGAGGAAGCGTAAGAAAAACAATAGATGCGAGATGTTGTTGGGATCTCGTAGGGTAGAATGTAGAGGATAAGAAAGAATATGAAGAGGAGATGAAATGTTAGAGGGAACTTGAGTTGTAACAGGAATAGAGGAAGTTTCAAGGGGAGATGAGGGAATAGGTTGATCAGCGACAATGCTCACTAGTGGGGACTTGCAAGATGAGAGAGGAATCTCTAGATTAGAGGTGGTTCCTCAAACTCCTCGATTAGATCTATTATTTGCACAAGCTGCAGAGAGGTTCGAGATCCTAATTTTATCTAATTTGCGAAGGAGACAGGGATAAGAAATGCAAAAATTGAAACTAAACTAATGATGGTGATGCACCAAAGGAGTGGTGAACATTTTTGCTCATGCAAATAGACACAAATCAGAAATTGCAGCATAAAACATCATGCACAGGTTGATAAGCTGTAATCAAAGGTTTGAAATGAAACAAACAACACATGCAAAGGACTGAAAGCATTCACAGAGCCTGCATTGTGATTTTCAACATCAAAATCCTTGCATTCCAACACCAAAGAGGCAAAAAAGGCCTGTTACAATCCCTGGAAGGTCTGATACTTCTAAAATCACTTGCTGAAGATGAAAACAGAAGCTTGCTTTGTGCAAAAAAGTGTTCACCCATTAAAAAATGAGCCAAATCTGGCTTTTACAGTGCATGGGTCGAGCCCAGGAGAGAGAAAATGTGAAAACACGTGGGAGCCATTCCTCATTGACCAAAATGCATTAAAAACAGCATGGAGGTCCTTACAAACCCATGCCCTAACATTTTTGACCATACTGGAGAAGAATGCGACCCATTTCGCATTAAAATTGGTTGTTGAAACGTCAGTTCTATCCATGGGCATACCAGAAGTGTTTTTTGATTTTCTCCCTCCAAACTAAACCAAAATTCAAAATTGACCATGGAATCATGTAGATAATTTTACCATCTTTCCATTGATATAAAGAACATGAAAATCTGAGCTCTGGATCGAAAGTTATGGCCATTTGAAGATTTAGGGCAAAAACAGGCCCAAAACGGATCGGCGGGAAAAAAATTTCAAATTTTACCTCTTTTTGCATTTGGAAAATTTTTTCAAAAAAATCCCCACACTCCACCTCCCGGATGACACGTGTCAAGCTCTTGATTGGATGGGCTTGGCTCTCCAAAATTCCCGACCTTTTCCCCTTGAAAATTTGACATTTTTACTTTTGGGAAAAATTTCATTTTCCCCAGCGCTCCGCCTTTGGGACACGTGTCGATGTCTGATTGGATTGGGGGCGGGCTAAACCTCTTTGCCTTTGAATTTTTTTCAAAAACTTTGTAAAATTTTACAAAAAATCCTGAGCTCGAACTCCCCTTGGACCTAGGACACGTGTCCTAAGTTTATTAGCTGGGGCCACTCCTCCAAAATTTTGCCTTTGAAAATTCTCGGCCAACACTTAGAAACTTTTCCCTTTTTTCTTCTGCGCCGCAAACTCCCCACCCTCTCTACCACGTGGCACAATATTATTGGCCATGGGCCCTCTGGTCCAATTTTCCCTTTGAAAATTTTGGAAAACCCTTAACAACTTTTCCGTTTTGTCCTCCGTCGACGCATGATGGTGAAGACACGTGGCAAAATTTGATTCGCTCGGGCCTTGCGGGAAATTTTTGCTTTTGAATTTTTTGGCAAAACTTAGCCAAAATTTGCATCCTTCCTCCGATGCCGTGACCCTCCTCTGGACACATGTCGCGTCTTGATTGGTCCGGGCCAAATTTCAAAAAATTTTCTGCGCAAACACTTAGCAAAATTTTTTTACTTTGCCTCCTCTCCCGACACGTGTCACGCTCTGATTCACCCGCCGGGCCCATGGGCAAAAATTTTCCTTTTGCATTTTTGACCAAAACTTGAAAAAAATTTCTAAGTTTTTCTCTCTCTCCGCCACCTCCTGGGACACGTGGCAGCTTCCTATTGGCTGCGGGCTTCCAAGGGGAAAATTTCCCACAAAAACTCCGCCGAGCCATAACTTGAAAAATATGAGGAGTTAGGAGGAAAAATTTACCTTTCTGGAAAGCTGAGAGAGAGCTCTATCCAATGGTGCCACTTCCAGAAAGATTTGAGTGCCTAAAATCAAAAAAATGAGACTGAGGCACAAGAGAGGCAAGAACACAAGGAGTTAGCCACAAAAATGAGCAGGGGCACATTTTGGATAACAATTTTGGCGACTCAGAGGGGTCATCTACCTGCTAGATGAAAATACCGATTGCTGAAACAGTCCCATTGGGCATGGAGTCATCAAATTTTCTATTTGGAACCCCAACCCCGACTTAGAATGTTGCGAGGAGGAAGATGGAATATCACTGATGGAAGCGCAGGACTATGAAAACATCTCCAGGGACAGCAAGTTGTGCCAAAGCACTTAGGGAAAGCAAAACTAACCTACAACAAAAACAATGTGCACAAGCACTTGAAGGAATGGAAACCTAAGCTAATATTTACAAGGTGGAGAATTTCCCTTTAGAAGCAATGCTTGAGATAGATTCCATTGACTGGAATCTGCAGTTCTTCACCATCCAATGAAGCCAATTGGAAAGCATTGTTGTTCTTGCACTTTGTGACCATGTATGGGCCACTCCAAATGGCATCAAATTTTGAATGCCTTCCCGGTTTTTCTATCTGCATCCCATTTTAACACTAGATCTCCAACCTGGAAAGATCTACTCTTGGCCTTCCTGTCAAAGGTCTTCTTGATCAAAGCTTGATCCTTCTCCATTGCTTGGGATGCCTGATCTCTGATCTCTTGAAGCTCCATCAACTCTGCATATCTCACCTCCATGGGCTCAAACTCCAACAACTCCAACTGTTTCATGAGTTCCAATGTTGGCAACTCAAGTGACATGGGCAAGATTGCTTCTCTTCCATAAACAAGCTTGAATGGAGAGTTACCCATGGATCTCTTGGGAGTTATCCTATCAGCCCATAAGGCTGATTTCAGTTTGGTATGCCAAGACCTCTGATTCTCATCAAGAGTTCTCCTAATGATCCTCAACAAGTTCTTGTTTGTAGACTCATCCTGGCCATTACCTTGAGGGTAATAGTTTGATGAAGTACTTAGGTAGATCCCATTCTTGACAGCCCACTCAGTCACCTTGGATCCAATGAATGCCAATGCATTATCTGAGATTATTGTAGTAGGTATGCCAAATCTGGTTACTATGCCCTCATAGAAGTCTAAGATGCTAGACTCATTTGCCTCTTTGAGCGCTACTGCTTCAGTCCACTTGGTGAAGTAGTCTGTGGCTGTCAAAATCCATTTGTGCCCTTGGCTTGAATTGGGATTAATGACTCCAATGAAGTCCAAACCCCATTGCATGAATGGCTGGTCAACTGAGATTGGATGCAATGGAAGGGCAGCAAGTCTCTCTTTTCCTGTGAAGAATGCACAATTCTTACACCTCTTGATCCATGCAAAGCAATCACTGAAAATCTTGGGCCAATAATAACCAGCCTTCATAATTTTTAGAGCTATCACTCTCGGTGCAAAATGACCACCAGCTGGTCCACCATGGAACTCTTCCAACACCCTATGAATCTGATTTGTGCTAATGCATCTCAGCAGCACTCCATTCACATCTTTCTTGAACAAAACTCCATCAACAATGGCATATGGGACAGCCTGCAATCTGAAGTGTCTTCTTTGGGTCTTGTTCATCTCCGGAGGGCATAGGCCTATGCTTAGGAAGTGTATTATACCTTGGGTCCAGCAAGGAGTGGGGACAACATTATTTTCTTCTTGAGTGCCACTTGGCTCATGGCTGTCTTGAACTATCAAAACAGCCTCTTCTTCATTGCATACTTCTTTTTGCTTCCCCAAAATCAGCTGCTCACACAATCCTTTTCCTCTTACCAGCTTGGTGACCTTGATCTCAATGTCATACTCCATGACACGAGTGATCCAACCTGCCCTTTTCTCATTCAAATCCTTGTTGAGGAGGAAGTCTTTAACCCCAGCATGAGAGACCAGCAACTGGACTTTGTTGTTTGAGACTAAATGCTTGAATTTCTTCAAGCTTCTGATTACTGCAAGTACATGCTTCTCAATAAAAGAATACCTCACCTCATAGTCATCTAGGCTCTGGCTGAAGAAAGCAATTGGCTGCTCATCGTTGTCCTTGTTCTGCTTTGTACCAAAATGGCAGAAATAGTATCATTACCTCCAAATGCATAGAGGATGAAATCCTTGGAGAAGTCCGGGTTGATGAGAGTTGGTGCTTGAGAGATGGCTTCTTTGATTGCTTCAAAACTCTCCTTGCCTTCTGCTGTCCACTTGAAAGCCATGCTTTTCTTTAACATTTTGGTGATAGGTTTGACAAGGGCTGCAAAATCTGGACAAACCTCCAAACAAAGTTTATCCTCCCCAAGAAACTCTGAAGGGCTTTCTTGTGGCTTGCAATGGTAGTGCTCTTATGGCTCCAACCCTCTCTGGATCAATTGCTAATCCTTCCTTGGAGACAATATGGCCAAGGAGCTTTCCTTCATGTGTAAGAAAGATACACTTCTTAGGATTCAAAGACACTCCAAATCTCCTGCACCTCGTGAAGACTTGTCTCAAATGAGAGAGGTGGTCTGCTGCATTTTTGGAAAAAATAGTGATATCATCAAGGTATATCAGCACCATGTTGTTAATCAAACCTTTGAACACCATGTCCATTGCTCTTTGGAAGGTAGCACCAGCGTTGGACAGCCCAAATGGCATTTTCCTGTATGCATAAGTTCCCCATTTGGTTGTGAAGGCTATCTTGAACTGGTCTTCTTCCTTCACCATAATCTGATTGTAGCCTAAGTAGCCATCAAGTAGTGAAAACCTCTCGGAGCCAGCCACAACTTGCAAGATTTTCTCCATGGAAGGGAGTGGGTAATGGTCCTTGAGAGATGCTCTATTCAAGTCTCTGAAGTCAACACACAATCTGATCTCTCCACTCTTCTTTCTAACTGGAACCAAGTTGGCAACCCAACTAGAATGCTTGATTGGGAATATGATCCTTGACTCAATCAACTTGTTCAATTCTTTCCTCATGAGAGGCTCCATGTGTGGATTGACTAGTCTTTGTTTCTACCTGACAGGCTTAGTATTTGGATCCAATTCAATGGTATGCTGAGCTAAGTTGGGATTGAAACCTTTCAAGTCTTCATAGCTCCAAGAAAACACATCAGGGAACTCTTGACACAGCTGCATGAACTCATACCTTTCTTGTTCAGTTGTCATCTTTCCAATTTGCAATGGTTTGTTCTCTTCCACCAAGATGGATACTGAATCCTCTCTCTTGACCTGAATGTTTGCTTTCTCCTTCCTAAACTGATCATTGGGATTAAAAATGGACTCCAAAGTGATAAGTCCCTTGGGCAGCTTGTTAGTTCTCAGCTGTACCACTTGGTCACCATCTTTGTTCCAATTTTTCTTGATTCTTAGCTGAGAACTCAGCTTCTTCTTGCAAGAAATGGATGATTTGCTGGTCATTTTCAAACACTTGCCAACTGACATTGTTATCTGGCACTGAAGGCCTCACAATCACGTGGATGTTTGGTGTACCTTGTCTTGTTGAATGCTTTCCACAATGTCAAAGGCTGCCCCTACTGCAAAGCTTGTCAGCAGCTTGGTTCTCTTTCCTAGGAATGGATTTGATGCCAAAACCCTCAAAATCTTCCATGAGGTCCCATACCCTGTTCTTGTAGCACTTGAGTAGATCATTCTTGGCAGCATGTTGTCCCTTGACCTGATTTACAATCAATTCACTGTCACCAAAGACTTGCAAGTTCTTTATTCCTCTCTTTATTGCCCAATGCATCCCTTGCACCAAGGCTTCATATTCAGCAGTGTTATTGGAGCATGCAAACTGAAATCTAAAAGCTGAATAGTACTTTACTCCTTGAGGTGAAACAAGCATGGCTCCACCTCCTGCACCTTGTCTACTCCTTGATCCATCAAAAAACAGCTGCCATACCTCATTGTCATCCTTATGGTTTGGCTTGGTGATGCTAGGAATGGGCTGATCTTCTTCATGTATGCAATAGACCCCTAGCTCAGATTCTTCTACTTCTTGATAAGGATCAAAAGCATGTACCTTGTTTGCCCATTCATCAAGAGTTAGATCCGGGATGCTTCCAACCTTGGTGTCAGCTTCATCAGTGCTTGGGTGATCTTCTTGATCAAATGTTGAACAATTGGCATTGATCTGACTTGGAGTGTAGGGCTCAATGTGGAAGTTTGCAATAGGTTCAGACCTGATTGTAGCTTTGGTTCCATACCTCATTCTGAATAGCATGTGTGACCAATCAGCAGACAAATATCCTCCAATCTTGGTTGTGAAGTCCCTTGACAAGCATAGGGCAAAGAGTGGTGGAAGGTCTATAACTGATACATCTTGTAAAACAACAACATTTGGACATGCATGCAAGGTAAGACTCAAGTTTCTAATCACTCCAATTATTGTTACTGTTGTCCCATCCAGCTGCACTACCCCTTTGGATATGGTTTCATACTGGAGCCCTAGCTGATCAACTATTTGTTTAGGCATCACTGAGCTACTTGCCCCGGAATCTATCATGCAATTGTGCACTAACTGATTTCCAATGATTAATGAAACATAGAAAGGAGGGGGCTTCAACATTTTACCTTGCTGTCCTCCATGATTCCCCTCAGGCTGGGCAGCATTTGTGAGCACTTTCTCTTGCATCTAAACTTGCTGATTCGAAGTTGGCCAGTCCTTCATGGCAGCTTGTAGCAAATCTCTTTGGCCTAGGATAGATAGGGATTCCCACATTGATATATTTACATTTGTCTTCTTCATCTGATCAATGATATTGAATGGTGATGAAGGATCTCTTTGTTGTCCCTTGGTTGGCACATTCACTCCTTGCATGTGGGCAGCAACAACTGGTATTTGAGTTGGTCTAGGAGTTGTTCTTGGCTGCCCTTGTGCATTTGAAATTGGATTTTGTTTGCCAACCATTTGTGGAGCCATGGAAGGTTGGGATTGGTTGGAGCTAATGGCTTGTTCTTCACCCAAATTCCTTCTTTTTGACCTTGTGTTGGCTGCAACACCTTGAGAAACTACTTGATTCATGCCACAGAAATCTTCTGCTTGCCAGTTTACCAACGTGGTGTCATTTGGGGCTGATTGCTGTTGGAATGTTTCTTGTTGTTGGTTGTTTCCTTGACTGCCCTCACCCTCCACACCAGTAGTTGTCACCATTAATGCTTGATTCAAAGCACCATTGAAGCACATGGATTGGTTGTGAGGTTCATTGCATGGAAAACACCAATCATACTCCTGAGCAACATTGTTTTGTGTTGGCACCAATGCCTTAGAGGCAGATATGGCATTAGGATTATAGGGCTGAAATGGTCTATTGGCAGGAGGCCTTGTTTGATTTATATTTGCAGCTGGATTAGGAGGTCTTTGTGGTTGGTATGGCTGCCTGTTAGGCTGAGCTTGGGGCTGATAAGAAGGTCTAAAACCTTGGGCTTGTTGCCTCTTGAGAGTAACCAGCTCATTGCCTAGGTTTTGCAATTGCTTCATGACTTCTTGAAGCTCATTTGGGGCACTTGGAGATGAAGTAGAAGCTTCATTTGAACTCTGATTTCTAGGAGTGGGAGAAGGAGCCAAATTAGGTGCTTGATTAGTGTTTGGGCTCTCTAAACTTGGAAACAATGGCATGGGAGGTCTAGGGGCTAGTTTTCCAGCTTGGATCAAACAATTTTCAGCCCTAATGGCAATGCTATAAGCCATAGGGATAGTTATGCCTCCCATGGACTGAATCAACATAGAAATATCAGAATTTAGAGCTTTGAGGTAGTAGAGAAAAGCACCTTCTGCTGCTGGCCTGACTGCCACTGGAATTCTCTCCCAAGTCTTTTGAAATCTGAAATTGAAATCAGTCAGCTGCTCATTGGGAGCTCTCTTGATGGTTGTCAGCTGCTCCAAAAGAGACAAGTTGTCTCCCTTCTCTCCAAATTGCTCATGAAGTGCTATACATAGCTGGTTCCAATTTGTGATAGAACTAGCTCCAAGGCTCCTAAACCATTGCAATGCCTTCCCTTTGAATGAAGATGCCAGCAATTTGACAGCCACTTGCATCTCATTGATTTCATGAATTACACAAAGGTTGGCAATGTCTTTAACATGATCACCTGGAGTAGTCTGATTCTCTCCAGTGAAGTATGGAATGTTTTTCAAGGCTGCAATTGGAATTGGATGTTGTGCATTGAGGGCAAGTGGGCTGCTTTGCTGTGAAATTGACATAGGGGTTGTTTTGTGCCATTCTAATTGGTCTTAAAACCCTTGTTGATTGAATGAAAGGCCTACTAGGTGGAGGAGTTGAGAGAGTTCTGTTTGGTGGAGATGGAGACCTTTGAATCCTTCTTCCTCTTTGCCTTCTTCTTGGAGATAACTGCAGGTATTCAAACAACACCTCTTCTTCTCCAACTCTTGACCTTGTGGTGATTCTTCTCATGAGTTTTCAGGCCTGCACTGCTAAAACCAGTTGATTCTTCCCCTTGGAGTCGCCAGATGTGTAATTTATAGCTCTTTTGAAGCAAGAAAATTGCAGCAGATGCACATCAACTTTGCTGCAATAAAAATGAGACCTCTAAGGTCCCACCGGTGTGCGTGCAAAACTGTTGTTGCAAATCAGCAGCACCCCTGGATGCAAATCAAGGTTCTAAGTTGATGTTTAGGGCATCCAGTGTGATTGCACAACATTGAAACCTCTCTCCAAGTGTGGGACTTGCAAGATGAGAGAGGAATCTCTAGATTAGAGGCTGGTTCCTCAAACTCCTCTGATTAGATCTATTATTTGCACAACTGCAGAGGTTCAGATCCTAATTTTATCTAATTTGCAAGGAGACAGGGATAAGAAATGCAAAAATTGAAACTAAACTAATGATGGTGATGCACCAAAGGAGTGGTGAACATTTTTGCTCATGAAAATAGACACAAATCAGAAATTGTAACATAAAACATCATGCACAGGTTGATAAGCTGTAATCAAAGGTTTGAAATGAAACAAACAACACATACAAAGGACTGAAAGCATTCACAGAGCCTGCATTGTGATTTTCAACATCAAAATCCTTGCATTCCAACACCAAAGAGGCAAAAAAAAACTGTTTACAATCCTGGAAGGTCGATACTTCTAAAATCACTTGTTGAAGATGAAAACAGAAGCTTGCTTGTGTAAAAAAGTGTTCAACCATCAAAAAATGAGCCAAATCTAGCTTTTACAGTCATGGGTCGAGCCCAGGAGAGAGAAAAATGTGAAAACACGTGGGAGCCATTCCTCATTGACCAAAATGCATTAAAAACAGCATGGAGGTCCTTACAAACCCATGCCTTGACATTTTTGACCATACTGGAGAAGAATGCGACCCATTTCGCATTAAAATTGGTTGTTGAAACGTCAGTTCTGTCCATGGGCGCATACCAGAAGCATTTTTTGATTTTCTCCCTCCAAACTAAACCAAAATTCAAAATTGACCATGGAATCATGTAGATAATTTTACCATCTTTCCATTGATATAAAGAACATGAAAATCTGAGCTCTGGATCGAAAGTTATGGCCGTTTGAAGATTTAGGGCAAAAACAGGCCCAAAACGGATCGGCGGGAAAAAATTTGAATTTTACCTCTTTTTTGCATTTGGAAATTTTTTTCAAAAAATCCCCATGCTCTACCTTCTAGGATGACACATGTCAAACTCTTATTGGATGGGCCTGGCTCTCCAAAAATTCCCGCGGCCTTTTCCCCTTGAAAATTTGACATTTTTACTTTTGGGAAAAATTTCATTTTCCCCCCGCGCTCCGCCTTCCGGGACACGTGTCGGTGTCTGATTAGCTGACAGGCGCATGGGCTAACCTTTTGCCTTTGAATTTTTTGCTGAAAACTTTGTAAAATTTTACAAAAACTCCCCGAGCTCCGAACTCCCCTTGGACCCTAGGACACGTGTCCTAAGTTTATTAGCCAGGGCCACTCCTCCAAAATTTTGCCTTTGAAAATTCTCGGCCAACACTTAGAAACTTTTCCCTTTTTTCTTCTGCGCCATGAACTCCCCACCCTCTCTACCACGTGGCACAATATTATTGGCCACGGGCCCTCTGGTCCAATTTTCCCTTTGAAAATTTTGGAAAACCCTTAACAACTTTTCCGTTTTGTCCTCCGCCGACGCATGATGGTGAAGACACGTGGCAAAATTTGATTCGCTCGGGCCTTGCGGGGAAATTTTTGCTTTTGAATTTTTTGGAAAAACTTAGCCAAAATTTGCATCCTTCCTCCAATGCCCGCGACCCTCCTCTGGACACGTGTCGTGTCCTGATTGGTCTGGGCCAAATTTCAAAAAATTTCCCACGCAAACACTTAGCAAAAATTTTTTACTTTGCCTCCTCTCCCGACACGTGTCACGCTCTGATTCGCCCGGCGGCCCGCGGGCAAAAATTTTCCTTTTGCATTTTTTGACCAAAACTTGAAAAAAATTCTAAGTTTTTTGCTTCTCTCTCTCCACCACCTCCTGGGACACGTGGCAGCTTCCTATTGGCTGCGGGCTTCCAAGGGGAAAATTTCCCACAAAAACTCCATCGAGCCATAACTTGAAAAATATGAGGAGTTAGGAGGAAAACTTTACCTTTCTGGAAAGCTGAGAGAGAGCTCTATCTAATGGTGCCACTTCCAGAAAGATTTGAGTGCTTGAAAATCAAAAATGGTACCTCATCCTGCCGCAATCGATCCAAATATATTCAAGGTTTGGAACATGAAGTTACAGAGTTCCATGGGCCTTAAGAACACCTCGATAATCAAAACCTGGTCTTGGCAACATGTTATTCTTGATTTTATCTTATATTTCAAAGGCCACATTTTTGGCTTTGATAATGGAAGAAAAAGTGTATCTTCCGATAAATATAGGAAAGGAAACTACATACTTGTTCTTGATCTGTTGGAACTTATGAAAATCCAAGAGTTGACAAACCAATTCCATGAGGATCCACTTATCGCTTGGATACCTAGGAAGGCACATGGGTGATCCCTAAAACACTACAACCTATAGATAGGTATATTTCCATAACTATAAAAATATGCAACCCCATTTAGTCATTTCATTCTATGCAGATATGAGACCCTTCACTTTGAAATATCATATCCTAATCTATAGATGTTCTTGTAGAAGAAAGAGTCATTGCCCCTTCTAAAATGTGCTCGACTTCCCTTCTCAGGATAGGCGAGGATAAAAATTATAAATGTGATCGAGGACCTATTGCTGTTGGATCCAATCCATAATAATTCATCATTCCCATTACGACATAAGTAACATATGAAATCATGTAAAACTTTCCCGTAGTTAAGACTTCTTTCAGTTGAGAGGCAATAGTGTCACTAATGTGCATTCCCAATCAAATAATTGTTCATTCTTCTTGATGGTGGAGATAAAATGATACATCCATCCATGAAATTCCTTAGCATCAAGGAGCCCAAAACTCGGTGAGAAGTGTGATGATGTCACTGATTTCCAAGATAAAGTCACTCCTAGGGATTGTTTTTTGGAACCTAGACACAAAAGGCTTAGGCTTAATCAGGTACTTTTTGTTGACATATTTGATGTAATTATCCAATTCATCATCCCATGCCATCTAGGTTGATTGAGGGTTTGTCCCAACATATTCAACAAAGTTGGGAAGCTTTAGAATTTCATCGAAGTAATCGGTATCCAATTTGATAACCACTTCACCTGCTTGATTTCGGACCAACCTTGTTTCGATTCATAATTATCAGCACATGCAATAATAAACTTAGGACATTGGGCATAAATGGGGAAAATAACAACCAGAGGTAGCCTACTTGCATAGAGAGACTACATCCATGAATTCTATGAAGAAATCTACACCGAATCCAAATTCATGAATGTCAACGTGCCCTAACTCTGTATCTCTAATATCAAAATTGGAGTCAATGATGGAAGGAAGTACAACTCCTTGATACTTTACTTCATTTTCTTATATTTCTCCTTCTTCCCCTTTTCTTTTCTTGAATCACACATGAGGAACTAAAGAAAAAAAACCACAAAGCCTTCTGGAACCCATAAAAGAGATTCATGTTTTCCTTCCTGTAATGCACCTCTATAATTTCGATGAATTGTTTTGAGAATAAAGCACTATCGAAACCCTTTAAAAACATGAAATACGGGTGAAACTTAGCCCTTGTTTGAATCCTCAAGAAAACTGATACACTATTGGGATTTTAGACCTATTCGGCACTTTGAAAAACCTAAGAAAAGGGGTGGGAATTTTCGCTTTTGACATGTGAGAAATCCCAAAACACTTTGCTGAAAAACTACTTGCTTCGACACATGTAAAACCCAAAATGCAATTTTAGGCATAAATCCACTTAAGTCATCTTTTTCAATTTGTTAAAATTGAAACCCTAAGCAATAATAAGCAAGTAAAGAACTTTAAAATCACTTCCCTTTGCTATATATAACCAAAAAATTGAAAAATAAGGAGTACGAGGTATAAAAAAATGTAAAAAAACTCCCCTACTTAATGCAAACCAAGATAAAACCTAAATTACGCAAAACAAAGAATCGAAAGGAGGTTTACTCACTGTAAGATGAAATCACCCTTTAAATCCAAGAAAAACCAACGAAAATGCCAAGGAAATGTGAATTGGACTTTGGGAATGCAAAGGCATGATGAAAATATGAATGGAAGAGGGACTAAAAAGGTACAAATCACATGGAAATTCCCTCCTATTTATAAATAACCTAGAATTAATTACACATAGGCCGACATGTGTGAACCACCAACTTTTAGCCCGACATTTATGGTTTTGAATTCGGGACAGAGTTTGATCGTATTTCACACTTCGTGTGGTCATGCGATCAATTCCCAAAAACCCAATACAAAGGATTCCATCAACGATTGGGGTTTGAGTTATGGAAACACGAAGCATATTACATGTAAACCATCCTCCTCGGCCCGATGCAAGGGAGCCCGAAAATCCAAAAAGTGATAGTGTGTCGGGTTTTGGGTTGGGAAACATGAAGCATATCAAATTTTATTCAAGGGTGGAGTGTTCTGATGTATTTGATACTCGAAACTAGAAGCCCTTCTTCGAGTCATGTTTCAGAGCAAAAACACCTTGCATAAAACATGCAATATGCTAAGAAAACCCCGAAATCCAAATTTGAAGAATGAACAAAGAGAATTTTTAAAACAAATCTTGGATAAAAATGACTCAAAAGAGGTTCATCAAGAAAATTTTTGATTGGTTATCTCCATTTTCTCTATAAATTCAAAACTATGATAACAATTGGCTCGATTTGGGACTTTCTTTGATGAATCAAAGAAAGAGGATTCCCATATCTCTAAAGTATAAATCCATTGGGCCATGGAGTCTAAAATAGAAAGAGACACAAACAAAAACCAAAACCAAAGAAAAGGAATGAAAATTAAACACACCAGCGGAAAATAAAACACACAATAGGAAAATAAAATTATGATACAATGCAAGAATAACTTGCACTACTAGTGAAATAGCTTGAGATGTTGCCCACTATGAGGCAACGGAAGTTGAGTTCCATTAAGGTACAAAATATAAAATCTATTTTCTCCACACATTTGATGAATCTTGAAAGGTCCTCTTCATAAGGAATCAAATTTGTCGTGCATTCCTTTTGGATATCTTCTTTTATCCCATAACAAAACTAGGTCTCCAACCTAAAAATATTGTTTCTTAGTCTTCTTATCAAACATCTTCTTGACCTTTCCTTGATGTTCCATGATCTGGTCCACCACTTTGGATCTATTTTCCTCCAGCTCTATCAGTACATGATTATTTTTTCAATGGAGTCTTGGAAGGTATCATCTTCAATTATTTTGGCCAACCTTAAGGTTAGAAATTCCAAGGAGATAGGAATCTCCGCATCAACTCCATACAACACCTGAAAAGGTGACATCTCGATAGCTCTTTTCAGAGTAATACGATCAGCCCATAATGCATTGTACAATGCTTTGTGCCATGTCCACTGATTTTCATCAACCAGCTTCCTGATTATAGTCACCAAGTTTTTATTACTTGATTACACCCAACCATTTCCTTGAGGGTAGTAATCTAACGAGTGAGCCAAATTGATCCCATAACCATAGAAAAATTTAGTGAGTTCATAAGATGAAAAATTGGAAGCATTATCAGCAACAATCTTATGAGGGACACCAAACCTGACTATTATATTCTCGTTAATGAAGTTACAGATAAACTTCAAAAGTAGCATGTTTTACTGGGATGGCTTCCACCCACTTTTTGAAATAATCAGTTGCAGTCAATACATAGCTATTTCCAGCACTAGATGAGGGATTTAATGCTCCGATAAAATCTATTCCCCATTGCTGACAAGGTTATTCAATTACCACTGGCCTTAGGGGAAGCACTGCTAATTTTGGATGACCAACGAACTGTTGACAAGCTTCACACTTATCCACCCACATTGATGCATCTTGGAAGAGAGTGGGCCAATAATACCTTATTTGTATAATATTGTGAGTTGTCACGGATGACGAGAAATGTCCTCCACATGCTAAGTTATGGAATGCTTCCAAAATCTTACTTTGTTGAATCTTATCTACGCAATGAAGGAACACTCCATCAATTCCCCTTTTGTACAAACCATTGTCCCAAAGTACATACTTAGTTGACCTTAACTTGATCATTCACTTCTCTTTGGGGATCATATGTCTGGGACATTCTCCATAAGTTAAAAATAAATCAATATCTAAATACCACTCATCTATTGTACTTACAAAAAGAACCATGGGCACTTCTTTGTGATTTTCATCTATTGTGTGAGCTTCTTCTTCATAATTGTTCTCAATGATTAATTGGCACAAACCCCTTCCATGTACAAGATTTGTAGGTTTAATTTCAAGATCATACTCCTAAACCTTGGAAATCCAATTACCTTGCTGACTACCTAACTCTTGTTGGGTAAGGATGGATTTTACCGTCGTATCAGGAACAAGAACCAGTGTATGAGAATTCAGGATGTAATACCTAAAATGTTTCACCGCTCTCGAACCACCGCATAGGAATTTTTTCAATCAAGCAGCTTTCAGCTCATGATCCTTCAAAGGAAAACTCATAAAATCAATTAGATATTTAAATCCTTCAGGATTATTCTACATCGCATGGTGGTGGACATTGTGAGCTGAGGTATAGATGTACATAATAAAATCCTTTTGAAAATCTGGGAAACTCATAACAGGGCATGAGTTATAGATTCCTTCATCTCATTGAAGGAAATTTTACCATCAAGCACTCCATTAGAATGGGACCTTCCCTTTCATCATCTCAACAATGTGTCACGTCTTGTCAATGAAATCTAGGACAAACAGTCTCAAGAAATTAACCTTCCCAAAAAGGAATGTACACCTGTTTTGCTTGTAGGAAGGGTGAGACTTTGTATAGCCTTAACCCTTTCAGATCAATATTAGTTCCTTCTTTTGTCACAATATGTCCCAATAATTTCCTTCTATGACTCCAAACATAGATTTCTTAGGATTCAAATAAATCCCATATTGTCGACACCTTGTCGAATTCGCTCTAGGTTATCACAAAGGGTCATGTTCTTGGAAAAGACCATAAGGTCATCTAGGTACACCATAATGATTTTTCCCATTAAATATCTGAATGCTAGATCCATAGCCCTTTGAAAATTAACTCTAGTGTTAATCAATGCATTATCCATTTTTCCCCTTAAAAAAATGGACAACTTGAAAAATATGGACTTAGGTAGTTTAATGGAGCTTCAATGGTGAATATGTGATTTCAAGTATTTTGTATGTTTTTAGCTCTTGGAATCATTTGGATGCATTTCCCTTCTCTTTATGCTTCAGGACTCCATACTTAGCCAAAATTTGGGTAAAAATGGATAAAATGGAAAAAATTGGCTTTGGGCGCGTTTCTTCCATTATTTTCCTAACTCCTCAACACTCCACTTGGCCCAACACTTAGAAAAAATTGAAAAAATTGAAAAAAGGGTCGAAATGATTTTTACAAATAAATCAGTCTAGGAGGCACACAAGGTACAAGTTCCTTTGGGTATATTTTTCCCCGCATACTTGTAATGGCCACAATACAAATGAAATGAACTTGATAGTCTATTACGGGTTCGAGGTGACTCGTATGCACAAGATGGTTGGATGGAATTGTTTCCAAAGGGAATGTTCTACACGCACATGGGTTCCCCGCATAATTACTTTACCCATAGTGTGAGGAAGGATTGGTCGATGTCGTGTGAAGCATAGAGAAGAGATATGGGGTTTGCGAGATAATGGATGCACACATGATACGATTCCTGCGGTACGAGTTCCCGCATGGTCCTATCGATCCACAAACAAAGTGTAAGGAAAACGGAAGCTAAAAAGACAGACTATGTGGAGATGCGAGATGACGTAGGCCTCGGAGGAGCTCATGGCCCTTGTACTAGTGTTCCCCATGTACCTTGCATACCCGATCCACTTACTTTATAAGAAATGTAAAGGGGGAAATGATTATAATCGGAATGTGACATTAAATATGGAACTTATGTCTACACAACTCCCCAAACCTTATTTGACATAACTTCCTCCATAGTTATCAAAATTCAAGTGTTCTTAAACTTTTTGGAAACCTATTTTTAGGAAATTCATCATGAAATCCAAAAAACCAACTTTGGTAGGGGTAAGTGGAGAAAATAGCAAAATATAATACAAACATTCAAATGCACAGTCTAAGTAGTGGAAAATCAGATTTAATATGATTTGATCTCTTTCTTCTTTTGCAAGGCCAAAGACATTGGGGAATGGATTTGACAAGTCACCCATACCTCTTTTCGATCATTCATGAATGTTGTTGGTGGGTAAAGGGGGAATTTTGGGATTCTCATCTCTTCTCTCTTTCTCATAAATTTTATATATTGTAAAAACCTCTCATTTGAGAGGGTGGGTATTCTAGGATGTGGGGAAACTCTGTCAAATGTATTTCTCAATACCAATGAGTTGTAAGCCTTCACATGGGCTTGGAAATTTTTCTTGTGCCTCTATTATTCACATGTAATGGACTGTGCATATTTTGAAAGCAATAAAATATTTGTTTTGTGGTGTTTCCTTCAACCCTAGCATTTGTTTTATTGTATTTCCTTGCCTCTCCATTCTTGTTGTTGTATTATGTGCATGTATTTCTCATTTGCAGGTTTATATGATTGTGTTTCATGGAGAAAAAATGGTGAATGGAGCCTTAGGTCTCATTTCACGCTTATCCGTCCCTCTCCCTACTACATTTTCCTTATCCCTTAGCAAGATATTTCCACAACCCTTTTTGGGTGCTATCACCTCCTTTTAGCTTAGGATTTCCCTTCCATGCATATTTATAACCCTCTCTCTCTCTCCCTGGTCCCTTAGAATGGCTATTTTAGGATTAGTTGTATTTTCTTTTATAGGAGTAGTTTTAACATTAGATTAGGTAGAGGAAGTCGGCCTTCTTCAGAGGTCCATCTCAAGTAGCAAGTCCCATAACTTGAGAGATGGTCTCATGTTAGCAAAGAGTAGGGATCTAAACAAAGAATCCTATGGTGCTATGTTTTTGTGATAAGACAACCCAAATGGCATCCTTTGATAAGAAAATGTACCCCATGGGGTAGTGAATGTCATTTTATGTTGATCTTCCATAGCAACTTCAACTTGATTGTATCCCAAAATCCATCTAACATAGAGAGCATTTTAGACCATGTTACTATTTGTAATACTTGATCCATAATAGGAAGAGGGTAATTGTATTTCAACGAAGATTGGTTGAGATTTCAAAAATCAATGTAGATGTGAATTTCTCTATTTTTCTTACATACATGGACAATGTTAGCTACCCATGTAGAGTGATGAATGGGGAAAATAATTCTTGCATCCAACATCTTCTGAATATCTACAAGAATGGTTCCTGAAATATTGGGGTTGTAATGTTGTTGTTTTTTCCTATACGGATGAGCATCCGATTTAAGAGGAATACTATGTTGCACATCCTTCAGTTTGAAGGATTTCAAATCCATGTATGACCATGCCAAAACATCCATGTATTTCGTAAGAGTGCAACAAACTTCATTTTTTCCTCAGGAGAACAACATTTACCAATGTTTATAATCTTTGGTCGCTTGGTGGAGCCCAAATTAAATTGTCCAACCTTAGTAGAATAATTGGCTTCATATTGTTTCTTCTTTTGAATGAAGTGATCATGCTTGTCATGTTAGGAAATAAGGGATAAAATATGTGGAATAATCCCTCACATAATCGCAACAATAGAAACTAATATGCAGAAAATATTACAGATCTCAAATAAAAGTGCAGAATAATAATAACACAACACAAAGAGACAATATTTAACGTGGTTCACCCAATTTGGGCTATGTCCACCAAGAATCACTTGCTCAAATTTTATTACAAGTTACCACTCTCTCAATACAATACCATATCTGTTTAGAGCTATGATCAACAAACTCTGCTGAATTCACACTGAATTCCAAACACATCTACAATGTTACATTAACCCTACCATATGCACAAAACAACATAAGTAGACAATTGCTTAATCAATTTTACAAAACCATGGGTATTAAAACCATGGGCCAAAACCATCCCATAAACCTATGGGTAAAAATCCCACCCATATGAGAAAAATCACATTTCTTAGTATATCGGGCACATTTTGTTTCGAGGCCAAAAACAATTCAAGGGTTGCGCCCACAAATCCTACTGCTATCGGGAGCCACTGGCCCGAACCCCGGTGAGACAACTGTGTAAAGTGTACAGTACTCTTAGTGTATAGTCTTCAACACTTTCACACATAAAAATAGGCACCATAACCTAACAATATCCCACTTAGAGACTATTTTTCCTCTAAGCAAGCTTCAACCCTTCACTAGTTTCATGGACCAACTAAAGCTCAACAAAGCTTCATTTTTTCCCTTGTGACCACCTTGGTCATCATGTTTGTAGGATTTTAACTGGTATGAATCTTCTCTAGCTTCAACTTCTCTTCCTCCAAAGTTGTCCTGATGAAATGGTACCTTAACTATATATGCTTCGTCCTAGAGTGGAAAGCAGAGTTCTTAGCTAGGTGTATAGCACTTTGACTATCACTATGTAGATTTCCTTCCTCTTGCTTATGCCCCAACTCCTCAATTAATTGTTGTAACCAAATAATTTCTTTGTTTGCCTCTATGGCAACAACATACTCAACCTCCGTGGTTGACAAAGCCACTAACTTCTGTAGTCGTGAAATCTAGCTTACTGTTGTCCCACCTATAGTGTAAACATAACCTGTTGTGCTCCTCCTACTATCTACATCTCCATCCATATCTGAATCTACATAACCACACAAAGTGGTGTCTAATCTACTATAGCACAAAACTATCCCCATGGTCCCTCTCAAATACTGAAGGATCAACTTTATAACATGTCGGTGATCTCTACCGGATCACTCATAAATCTACTCACCACTTCCACCGCATGGGAAATATCGAGGATTGGTGCATACCATGGCATACATCAAACTACCAACTACCGATGAGTAAGGTACCTTAGACATATGGTTTCTCTCTTGCTCCATCTTGGGACAGACTACTCCTTTGAAAACTTGAAATGGCCTCACAAAGGAGTCCCAACCAGCTTTATCATCATACATATTAAACCTATCCAAGACCTTCTTTATGTGTGCTTCTTGAGATAACGTCATTTTCCGTTCCTTCATATCCCAAGATATCCTCATAACAAGGATTTGTTTGGCTGTCCCCAAATCCTTCATCGCAAAGGATTCACTTAGCTTCTTCTTAAGTACTTTTATTTCCTACATGTTTTTACCTGCAACCAACATGTCATCCAAATACAGACACGGGATAATATAACTACCATCCTCAAATTTCTTTGTATACATGCAATGGTCAGAATGACATCTAATATAACCTTGTTCCATCATAAAGCCATCAAATTTCTTATACCATTGACATGGATCTTGTTTCAAGCCATACAAGATCTTCTTTAGTTTACACACCATCTCATCTTTACCTTTAACCTCATAGCCCTCTGGCTACTGCATATATAGATCCTCCTCCAAATCACCATGGCTAAATAGAGTCTTTACATCAAGCTTCTCTAAGTGCAAGTCTTTCATTGTTACTATTCCAAGAATAGTTCTAATAGAAGTCATTTTTACTATAGGAAAAAATCTCATCAAAATCTATACCTTTTTTCACGTGCAAACTTCTTGACCACCAACCGTGCCTTGTATCTTTTCTTGATTCCTTCCTCTTTGACTCGAAAAATCACTTGTTCTCGTAATGGTCTTTTTCCTTTGGGTAGCTTCACCAAATACCATGTCCGGTTCTCCATGAGAGCATGATCCTCCTCATCTATGGCTTGCTCCCACTTCTTCCCGGCATCTACCCGCATTGATTCATGAAAGATCTCTCGGCTCTCCACTTTGTCAATGAGTAATAAATAATAAAGAGAAGGAGAAAAACGTTCGTGTTCTCTTCTTACCTGAAGACCTCCTCAATATAGAAGTTTGGGGTTTCATTGATGAGGTTCCTAAACTAATTCATGTGTCACTTTCCCATCCATAAGATCCTCTACCGCTACATATTCTTTCTTAGATTCTTCCTTATTTTGCTGCAACCGTTGTTTATACATTACTTTCTCATCAAAGACCACATCCCTAGATCAAACTATTTTCTTTTCCTTAATACTCCAACATTTATATCTAAATTCATCACCACCATAACCAATGAAAGTACATTTTTCTGATTTAGTCACTATCTTGGTCATATCATCCTTGTCTATAAGGAAAAACACCTCACATCCAAAGACTTTAAGAAATGAAGAATCAACTTTCTTACCATACCAAGCCTCCTTAGGTATGCCTCCATCTAAGGCACTTGAGGTTCCTCTCGTTTATCAAGTACATATTTTTTCTCACCTCTCTTCTACCCAAAAGAAAGAGGTAGTCCCGCATGTAACCTCATGCTCCTAGCACATTCCATTATTGTTCTATTCATCCTTTCGACACCCCATTCTCGCCGTTGAGTTCCCGGAACCATCTTTTTCCCGCAGATTCCATTCTCGAGAATATTAATCATCAAATTCATTGCTGCAATACTCCCCTCCATTATCTAACTCGAGACATTTTATCTTGAGACGTGTTACATTCTCTACCAAGGCTTTCCATTTAACAAAATTTTCAAATACATCATATTTTTTCTAATATAATAAACCCAAACTTTCCTTGTTACATCATCAATAAAAGTAACATAATAACTTGAACCCCAAGATATGATACCTAAGTCAGCCCCACACATCGAATGCACCAACTCTAACTTACTCTCTTTCTTTCTAAGTCCAACCTTGAGAAACCTTACTCGCTTTTGTTTCCATATATGCAAAGTCCTTACGTAACTTAAAACCTATTTCGTATATCTAGTAAAATCCTTCTTTATGATCTCCATGCCTTTATGGCTCATATGACCAAGCCTATAGTGCCACAATTTTGTATCTACTGGCCACAAGATTACAAGCATTAGTGCTATAAGTGGTTAAAGATAAGGTTCCAACCTTCTTACCTCTTTTCACTATAAGATCAGCCTTGGTAACCTTCCAAGATTCTATTATAAATATCACAAGACAACCATCACTTCCCAACCGCCCACGGATATCATATTTCATTTTAAAGTAGGCACATATCGACATCCTTCAATAGGCATGTATTCTCATTCTACATCTTAATCCAAAAGGATATTTTTCCAACTATATTGCAAGGCTCACCATCACCAAGAAAAACATTCCCAAAATACCCTTGAACATAATCAACAAAATAATGCCCATGTGGAGTAGCATGGAAAGAAGCCCCTTAATCTAAAACCCAAGATTCAGCACTAATGTGTAAAGAAAGAATCAAAGCATCCCGACATACATTACCCGTGCCACATTTGCCTCCTTGTTTTCTTCTGTTGTTTCTTCTTGTCTCAAGCTCCCAACAGTCCTTCTTTGCATGCCCATACTTTCCAGAGTGCCAACATAATATCTTGCTTTTGGATTTTTGACATTTCCTAATCTTTTAATTTTCCATGGCTTCCTATATTCTTCTATCTCCCTCTAGTTTCCATTTTCAAAGCATTCCTAAGTAGAAGATTCTCCAAAGCTATTTCTTTACATTTCTTAGCTTAGAATCACCCCTACAACATCCTCAAATCAACTTTGAGTTAGTTGAATCCGGTTGCTTACCATCATTACCAAGTTATTCTAACTCTTAGGTAAAGAGCACAAAATTAATAAATCTCTAACTTCTTCATCAAATTCTATTGTACCCAAGCTAGCATATTTACAACCGTATTAAAATCATTTAAATTATCTGCTACCAAACCATTCTCAGACATCTTCATAGTAAACAAATTTTTCATTAAAAATATCTTGTTAGAGGCAGAGGGTTTTTCATACAACTTTCCTAATGCATCCATTGGTTCTTTTGTAGTCTTTTCCTTTAAAACATTAAATAATATTAAAGATGCAAGACACATCCGGATTTTCCCAAGTTTCTTCCTATCAAATAAATCACATTCTCCATCTGTCATGCTCAAGGATTTTTACACCTTATCGACAATAGAACATAAAGATCCTTCGAAAAGGAAATCTTCCATCTGCATCTTCCAAAGACTCGAAAAATTTTTCCATTGAATTTATCAACCCTTGATCTTTCATCATCTGTCATAGCTCCCACTCAAGATAAAACTTTCCATGTGATTCAAAACTTCAGCAAACCAAACTAGGATCTGATACCAATTGTTAGGAAATAAGGGATAAAATATGCAGAATAATCCCTCACAAAATCGCAACAGTAGAAACTAATATGCAGAAAATATTACAGATCTCAAATAAAAGTGTAGAATAATAATAACACAACACAAAGAGACAGTATTTAATGTGGTTCACCCAATTTGGGATATGTCCACCAATAATCACTTGCTCATATTTTATTACAAGCCACCGCTCTCTCAATACAATACCCAGATCTGTTTGGAGCTATGCTCAACAAACTCTACAGAATTCACACCCAAATTCAAAACACATCTACAATGTTACATTAACCCTACCATATGCACAAAACCACATAAGTAGACAATTGTTTAAGTAGTTTTACAAAATTGTGGGTATCAAAACCATGGGCCAAAACCGTCCCATAAATCTATGGGTCAAAAATCCTGCCCATATGAGAAAAAGCACATTTCCCGGTATATTGGGCACATTTTGTTTCAAGGCCAAAAACTAATTGAGGACTATGCCCCTAACCCTCGTGAGACAACCGTGTAAAGTTTACAATACTCTTAATGTACATCTTTAACACTTTCACACATGAAAACAGCTCCACAACTTAACATGTCAAATAATCCTTCAAGAAACACCATGCCTTTGGGAATCTTATTTCCCTTTAGCTATAGAACTTCTCCATTGATTTCTTGTTGTGAGTCGAGACAAATTCATGGAAAGATGATTCAAAACCCTCAAAATAAATCTCATCGAAATTATCAAACTTTTCAAGAAGATTCAATATTTGTTAGTCATCATCAAGACCTATTTATGTGAAAAATTATCGGGATGTTAGGTCGATAGAATATATCAATAGTATATTTATCCTCCTTGATCTTCAGATGAGGAATAATTAATGAAGTAGACATTGTAAGGGAATCTACCTTATCATTTTGATCTCTTGGCACTACCTTGATTGAAAAAGTGTTAAAATATTCAATACAGTCCCAAACCCTTTTTTGTAATGTTTCAAATGATCATTCTTTACTTGATTGGCATTCTTAACTTGATTTAAAATGATCTCTACATATCTATGTGCTTTTAGAGTCTTTATCCCTTTCTCTTTCGACATATTTAATCCTAATAAAAATTCTTCTTACTCGGCGGTGTTATTAGTATTATCAAATTACAATTTGAATGAGAAAGGAAAATTTTCAAACTTGGGAGAAACTAATACCACACTAGCACCAGTGCCCGGCCAGTAAATAAAATACCATCAAACTCTAAATTCCATATCACGTTGGGATCCGCATCTATGACAGAAATGGAAGTGAAATCCTAGTCCGAGGTCATGAATTAGTTCCCTAAACCAAAGATCTTCAAAAATGATTTGAGCTTTAGGATCATCAGACTTGGTGACTAGGTATTTCTTTTGAGCTTCGGGTTCAATAACATGCATGGTTCCATTGATGGTATTTTGGCCTTCGTCCAATCCATATGAATCTCTCCACCCACATCCCTACAAAAATATCTCCCAAGAAAGATACCATAAGCTGTTGGAATATCCACAACTAGAATAGTCATCTTGACCCTCTTCTCTAGAAATATGGAAAATGCAAACTGTGCATCCTTGATTTGATTAATCAAGTAAGACCTACTTAGTTTCCATGTAGTAGCATCATTCAAATGGTTTTGTAAGATTGAGTCTCAAAGCATGAGCCACCTTTTAGGCATAACATTATTTGAAGCCTCAGAATCAATAATGCAATTGTTGAGTTTGAAACCATTGATGAGCAAAGATAAATAAAATGGCTCAATATTTCCAAAGGAAGAGGTTGATGCCATATTATTTTGAGATAGAGGATGAACATGGTTAGGGAGGAGTCCTTTGATGCAACATTAGGTTGTATGGCAGCCGTGCTTCTAATAAACTTGGCAAACCTTTCAAATTTCTCTAGGATTGGACTGTAGGTATTTTGCTTTAGACATTTGAATCTTGGTTCTCTTAGCATGATCAATGATATCAAAATTAGTGTAGGAAGGGACAATTGAAGGTGTATATCCTTTAATATTTACTTATGGATTTGGGGAACTGGTCTTAGGAACGATAGAAAGAGGAGGATTAGATGTAGTGGTAACTTTCTTGGCAGTTGGTTTCTCCTTTGATTGCATAGGAAGAGGAGTCCCTTTTTTGGAAATAACTATCATATTTTCTTTCTCTTTAGGTTTCTCCACCTCTTTCCTTGAATTTTGAGATCGAGTAAAAACAACAAAAGATTTACCACTAGCCTCATAATCATCTTCTTCATATTCCAGGTACCCAATGTTGGATTCACCAACTGAATCATCATATGACTCATCAGTGTAACTAGAAACTTTAAAGGCATCATTGACTTCATCATTTACTTCTTCTTCAACTACCTCAACTGCTGCATTAACAGGGGTGCTTCAATGGCCAATCTAGGTTGTGTGGGCGGAAAATGATTCCTATCTCTTGTGGGAGCACCATTGTTATTATTAAAATTCCTCCTAAGGATATCCCTATAAGGTACGTTTGACGCATGTTGAGACATCTACTTCTTCAGATTCAATAAATCATTGGCCATCCTCTAGATCATGGGATCGTGTAGTGCCTTGAGAAGTATTTTGATTCTTAGCTTTGGAAGATTCCCTTCTGATCTTTCCTACCAGGATAAGATCATCTTCTATTTATGTGGTCATTTCTTGTGTGGTGGACAAGTAGGGAATATCAGATATCCTTATTAAAAACCTTACTTCAAGAAGTTGTACATTGAAAAATAAACACTTTTGACTCTCGAGAGTGGGAATGGAAAGTTCTGGGGATTTTATGGATCAGCTTATTGAACTTGGCCACAAAATCACGCATGGGCTCATGCGGTTATTTCTTCATATGTTTGATCTGAGATAACAATGCATCTAAATGTTCCATGGGTTTGAACCTGGCCTACAACCATGCTCTCAAGGTAGCCCAATTGATAATACATACAAGTGGAAGGTGGTAAAACCATTCGCAATAGTGCCTTGGAGTGTCTCGACAAACATTTGAATAGATACATCTTCATGAGCCACTCTCGAACTCCACAAGCAACAAATAATGCATCTACATCTTTTTTAAGGGTGTTGTTTTCCATCACCATTGAATTTTGGGAAATTATTACAGGATCCATGTGGCAACTCATGCAGTGGCGGAACCAATGCAAGAGTACCAATAAGCAGGACCCCACGAAACCGGATCTTGTGGTGATTTTTTCCACCCATTCTTCGGAAGGTGGTATGTACAGAAATCTAGGTATTGATAAAGACTAATGCAGCAAGTGGCGAGGTTTCTTGTGCCTATGTACAATGGTTCCTAAGCACAGTGATGAACTCTAGCGTGTTCCAAAGAACTTTTCTTTACGATGCAAGATTAAAGTTATGTTATCAGCATCAAATCAAATAAGGGATCAATTTCACCTCTTGCTCGGTTTACACGATTATATACCCTTCTTAAGCTTGACTGAAAGAAACAATAAAACAAAATAAAATATGGAGTCACCAATAGTATAAAAGGATTAGTCTTTCTTAGCCATCTTCCAACGAGTCACAAAAATCATAGTTGGATATTTTTTCAAAGACAAAATATGAGGTTCAACTACAATACACGGGACAAAGTCCCTCCTTAAATAAAGGGGAGGTGCCCTGTTTATTACTAATCTAAATCACACCAAAAGATATGTACAATATTTACACTATTCTAACCATTGGGGTTGGGATCTCATCCCAGTAGATTTATTCTCATTAGAAGTGAATATGAGTAAGGAGGAAGAGAGAAGAAGGAATTTTATTGGAATAGGAAAATAATAGATAGGAATGTGCTTTCACTTAAGAAAATGCATATCAAAATATAATCACACATGATTAAATTGTAATAACTTGTTGAAGATTTGATTAACTAGATATTAAAGCAAAGAATAATTTAACGCATTGAACATAAGAAAAATACCTCAAATGTAAGTATATTCCCACAACACAAAGTTTGCAATAGATATATTTAATATTCTTTGATGACAAAAATAAAACACAAAGTCTTTCTCTTCTTCCAACTCTAAGCTCTATGTCATTCAAAAATCTCCAACCCTTTGCAATGCCACAACATTTTACATTTATAGAGGGAGGGAGAAAAATAAGGAAACAATTTGAACAACATACTAAAAATAGTAAATATGAATAAAGAGTTAATTTAGTGGTTCTTACAAAAGGACCCATTTGAACTTACATATTCAAAGTATGTCTCAACATTTTTGAAAAAGACATGTTGAAAGTAAAATAAAAATGACATGATAATTCCATCACTCGGACTTGTCTTCTTCTTCCTCATGTTTAGCCTACCTAAATCAGAATTCTTGTAACTTCGGATCATTGTAGGGTATTCTTCCTCATCTGGTCCATAGGAGTAATGATTTAGTACCTCGCAGGTTTCATATGTATTTTCAATACTCCCTGGAGCTTCTGGTATTTCTTAATAAATTTAGCCAAGTTTCTAAGAACACTCTCACAGAGAGTAATCTTATCAACAGCTTCCAAACCAAATTCATCTCCTGCTTTAGATTCTTTCTCAACCATCTCCTAAAATACCTTGAATAGATGATCCACAGAAAAATATTCAAACCATCATCTAAAAATTTCACAAGGATTTTTGACAATTCATTACCGATGTCATTGGTGGCATCAACCACTTCCTCTCTATATTTCTAGAGCTTAATACAAGCCTCTTGAAGGATCTTGATCCATAATTCAATTGCCTTGCAAGACTCAAATCTTCCACAACTCCTTCTTTAATCAAGATCTTTAATTGGATTGTTTTAATCTCACTGAGATCTTCCAAAGTCAGATCCAAATTACCATTCTCTTCTAGAAGTTCCTCATTTAGTTTATCAACCTCTTTCTTGGCCTTTTCCAATGCATTGTACATGTTTACCACATCATTAATTACCATATTTATCTAAATGAGGATACATTGAATCCTATCATCCACCGCTCTACCTTTTTAATTGATTTTCTCCATTTTGGGTACAGATGAGAAATCAAAATGGATTGGAGTAGGAGTAGGAGATGAGATCTAGATTAGCTTAGGATTGGAGACCTATAGCAATACATCTTTCAATTTTTCACCCCTTACTTTCAGTTCATCTTTGGAGGCCTTAGTTTCTCTAATTTTTTGCAAAGGTTATCCAGAACAACCTATGCATCTTGTTGAGTGTCTTCGATGGTGACCTTTCCGAGATCTACTTTTTCATTTGATTTTCTATATCCATAATGTATTCTTTGGTTTTATCCACACTAGGCATGAAAATCTCTACAAACCTTTGACCAGATGCATCAACAAATATACACGAGATAGTCTTAGGTTTCTTGGTTTATCTAGAAGGTGCTGACTTTCGAGAACTAAAATTGAAATCCTTGGGAGGAATAAGTGTTTTTTCTCTTCTTTGGAGTCTGACCGGTTATCCTAGAGGGAACTAAAGAGGAATGTGCCTTTGGAGAAGTAGTTGTAATCATAAGTGTGGAACATGGAGGAGTGAGAAAAGTAGTGACCAGAGACGAAGGGGTGGAAAGAATGGTGATCACGATGGCGGGAGATAATGATGGAGGAGGGTCAATGGAAACTGGAATACCATAAATAATTGGTGGAAATCCCATAGTTAATCATATTCCAATTGAAAGATGGGATAAGGATGAAAAACTCTTTCCATGGAAGATACAAGAGCTGATGAAGGGGATAGAGGAGAGGAAGGAGAAGAAAAAGAAGCAGATGTAGATGTTATCGGGATCTATAGGGTAGAATGCGGAGGAGAAGAAAGAATATGAGGAGGAAATGAAACAGGGATAGGACACTTGATTTGTAACAGAATAGAGGAAGTTTCAAGGGGAGAAGAGGGAATATGTTGGTCAACTACAATGCTCACTAGTGTTTTCTTGACATGTGAAGGAGAAGGAGAATCAAGCACCACAACTGATGAAGTAGGAATAGCAGAAAATGGAGGGTGAGACTTAACTCCACTACTAACAAACTTGAACTTTACCTTTTTAGGTGGGATTACACCTTTATCCTTTTCCCCATGAGAAGAAACCACTTCTCGACGCGGATGTGACAGAAGTTTCAGGAAGCTAGAATATTTTGGCTAAATGTCCCATGAATATAACCATGCATTAGTGTGAATGATGGTTTGAGTGGCATTGTCTTGGATAGATGTTGATTCTTTGATGGACCAATCAACTAGAGGGAATCTTGCATTATATCCATCCATTTGTTTGTACATAGGTTCTACAACATTCTTGTTGTCAACCGCATCCTCAGAAACATCAACAAGATCCAACATTCGATTTCATCCAAGTTTAATTTGTTATTTTCCTTTCACCTTATTACTACCTTATCCCTGTAATCGATCCAAATATCTTCAAGGTCTGGAACATGAAGTTGCAGAGTTCCATGGGCCTTAAGAACACCTCGATAATCAAAACATGGTCTTCGGCAAAGATGTTATTCTTGAGCTTATCTTGCATTTCAAAGGCCATGTTTTTGGCTTTAATAATGGAAGAACAAGTATATATTCTGATAGATATAGGAAATCAAAGTGCAGCCTTGTGTTTTCTCTGTTGGAACTTGTGAAAATCCAAGATTTTACTAACCAATTCCATGAGCATCCACTTATCACTTGGATGCCTAGAAAGGCGTATGGGTAATCCCTAAAACACTACAACTCACGAGATATGTGAATTTCCATAACTCTAAAAAGATGGAAACCCATTTTTTCATTGCATTTCATGCGGCATCTGAGACCCTTCACTTTGAAATATCATGTTCCAATCTACATATGTTCTCATAGAAGAAAGCGTCATTGACCCTTCTGAAATGTGCTTGACTTCACTTCAGGGACAACTGAGGATAAAACTTATAAATGTGATCAGAGGACCTATTGCCTGTTGGATCCAACCCATGATAATTCCTCATTCCCATTGCAGCATAAGTAACATATGACATCATGTAAAACTTACCTGTAGTTAAGACTTCTTTCGCTTAAGAGTCGGTAGTGTCACTAATAAACGTTCCCCAATCAAAGAATTGTTTGTTATTCTTGATGGTGGAGATAAACTGATACATCCATCCATGAACTTCCTTGGCATTAAAGATCTCGATAACTCTCCTAAGAAGTGTGATGATGTCACTGATCTCCAAGATAAAGTCACTCCTAGGAACTATTTTTGGGAACCTAGACACATAAGGCTTAGGCTTAATCAGGTACTTTTTGTTGACATATTTGACATAATTATCCAGCTTCATTATCCTAAGCTAGCTGAGTTGGTTGAGGATTTTTCCCACATAGTCAACAAATTTGGGAAGCTTTAGAGGTTCATCAAGTAATCGATATCTAATTCGATAACCACTTCACCTATTTGATTTTAGAAAAACCTTGTGTTTGAGTCGTAATGGTTAGAACATACAAGAATAAATGCATGACATTACAAAGAAAGTGGGAAAAAAACAACCATGGGTAGCATGTTTGCATAGAGATACTATATCCATGACATCTCGTGAAGAACAACCAGCTCCAGAATTCATCCATGTCAACATGCCCTAACTCTTTATCTCCGATATCAAAATTTGAGTCAATACAAAAGGATGTATGTTGGGCCCCATAATATTGGCTAAGTACAAAAAGGCGTGTGGGAGCGCAGGACCAATTGAAGAAGGGTGCGTGGGTAGAAGGTACAAAGGGAAGGGTTCTAGCATGGTTTTACAAAACACACGGCGCTCACGCAAGGTAGGACAGGTTTTGGACTTAGCCATATTCGGCCCTAAGAAGCACAAAAGAAAAGCATGACCCATCTAGCATGCGAGTAAATAAAGTGCCACCGCGACTATAGGATCAAAAGGGAATATTCCATGCATGTGATGGAAGGTTCCAAAAGAACATCATTACACGCAGTGGATATCTTTGATCAAAGGAGGCATGATCCATTGAGGACCACCTGGACACTTGGCACTGCTTTACTTACCTCGAAAGGCATGGTGGTGAAGGTAGAAAGCTATATATTGAGGTGCGCATGTAGAAAAAAATACATGGAGTCATCTTGAGAGAGCAGAGGTACTTGGAAAGGGGAAAATATCTATAGAGATCTTATGGAGGATTCTATGGGTTGGGATTAGGAAAATATAGGAGTGATGGCATATTTAGAGAGAGATGGGTCTCGTATTCATCTTTATAGTATGTTGGGCATAGTATAGTTCGAATGCATGACTTGGCTCTGCATTGTTATATGAGGGTTTGTTATGACTTCAAGGATGTAATGTGATTACTTGGACTCATCATTATGAATATAAGACTCTGTTTTGAATCATATATGTGTTCATGAGTATAATCCTTGTGCATTTCCTTTATGTATGAATCATTTCTATATGTTGTTGGTTATTTCTCTTCTATGGATGCATTGATGTAATAACTCATCCTAGGTTCTCAGAATGTTGCACGATTCTTTTCTATTCTTTTACACTTGATTATCTATCATAAGATGATGTATTCTCATAAGACTCATATAAAGGAGAGACTTGGTTCCCGTGCGTGCCTCGGGTGAGTGTCCAACGCCCGTTAGGTGATAAGCTAGAATGCATGGGATTTTACTGTTAATCTAAGGGTATAAAAATGACTAAATCTTGGTTCCATTGCTTTGGGACCTCTTTTCAAATTTTTTGTGAGAAATGGCATACATCTTAGTCCATGTGATGTGTGATGATAGAATGTTTGACTTTGGAAAGTGTTGAAGCATGGTTCAAGAGCACGTAAGATGAGTTTGCTTTGAAAGATTCACATTGGACCTCGAGTTCAATGCGCGTAGATGGGTAGAAGAGAACCTATATTATGCATTGTATGAGACATTATTTTGTTATTTCCCAGTAGAACTATATGAATGGCTTTCAACATATGCATCTAGATCAAGCTGGTACTATAGATCACACATATGGACCCAAGATGATTATTAGAGGCTGCAGGATGCAGATCTGACTTGGACGTGTGTTGTTGATCACTGGTGGAAAAGAGTGTTGACCAGTTATACTCTAGAATACACCATTTCTACATATTCTTACCCAGAAGTTGTTGAGTTCAAGTTTCTAAGGGAGCCTAGAGGATCATTTTTACGTGTTATTCCTTTGGCTATGAAGATCTTTACCATTACCTTTAGTTTAGAGGCATTTCACATGGCCGAATAAGCTTCTCTAAGCAATGGGAGAGGAAGCTACGGTCGAGGAAGATGGAGGACATTGCACCTGAAAGGAAAGGGAGGAGAAAAGACTCAAGTATAGTGAAGCTTGTGAAAGGGAGATGACTAGACAACGCGAGGTTACAAGTGTGATGGATATATAGAGGTAGACATTGTGGGAAGGAGTTGAGGTTCACGTGGAGGACATGGAACCTGAGAATTATATACTACCCCATCTTGGCAAGCATGGGAGAGAAGCCCCTTCATCTTCTGATGATAGTTTGTCGTATGGAGAAAGGAGAGTCACAAAGACACATCCGAATCCACCCGACGACCAACCCCCGGTGCTTGGTTTTCCGTATCAAGGGAGAATTATTGTTAACATCGGTGGGAGTAACCGATCTACGCCTGAGATATAATTTCTCATTTGGAAAATTCATGGTTACGCATACCATTCTCGGTATTTGAAGGAATTTTTGGACAAGGTACAACTACGCAAGGTTTGAGTATCACATCTAGAAGTGGCACGGACACACAACTGGCAATGGGACAATATCACAAACCATCGGCGCATAATTTAGTGGGATGTTGGGAACACTAGGCGTGACCACTTCATGCCATTTTTCAGCTACAGGAGGTGGATCTGGTGGTATAGGGATTTGGATGACTGGTAGACCTAGTGGATCTAGAGGATCTTGTGGGTTAGGAGGAACGGGACCTGGTGGATACAAAGTGGACCTAGTGGATCCAGTGGATCTGGTGGAGGAGGAAACACCGAGGAAACTAAGGCTCTAGATTAGGAGGAAAAGGGCCTCAACCACCTCCACAAGTATTTTTGAGATGTCTTTACACTTACTAGACTATAAGGGTATTGAAGATGTTGCAGATCATGTGCACAAGTGTGAATTACTATGGCGCGCGAAATGGATCACTACCCCAGAGTAGAAGGCAAGTCATTTTTAACAACATTGCAAGTACGTGTGCATAGTTGGTATAAGAAGTATGACCCCCATCAAATGGTGGTAGACTACACCATATTGAAGAACGCCTTCCTAATAGAGTTTCATATCCCTGAGTTTTAGCAAAAGAGCATCGGTTATTTGAAGGAGATCCAACAGGAATGGAAGAGAGTGTGCGGGAGTATGATGCACATTTCAAGACTCTCTTGTCTAAACTATCCTATGACATTCATCCTTCTCAACATGCTCAATGGTTTGTTGGAGGATTGATAACACCATTTAGAAGGGATCTGTCACACAAAACTTTCACAGACCCGTGCGAGGCATTAGAAGCTTCCCTGTGTATTGAGGCTATTGGGAGCGTGGATACTAGTGTTAGTCCTTTTCTGGAGGCTCAAATTACTGCAATGGCCAAGCAGTTGGAAAATTTATCTAGCAAACTCAACACATGAGGTTCATAGTGGGCTTTGGTGTATAGATTGTGAAGTGGAAGGGAATACAAAGGATAGTTTCCCTCGAATTCGGTACATGTTATGGCATGTTAGAGACTGTGAGATCCATAGGGATCATGATGTAAGTATATGCCATCTACTCTAGCACACAATCCGTAAAAATGTTTCTTGCTATTATAATATATGTAACTCTATGACCCATGATACCAAGGATTACAGACTGATTGATCAGATCCATGATGTTATTAATCTTGGTGTGCACCAAACTAGTCTTACAAGTAGTTCCAAGGATGATGACCATCATTATGAAGGGCGTGCAGATGGAGGAGTGCATGGAAGAGGTTTTTGTGGAGGATTTCATGGTCGCAGAACTTGCAGTGGAGGACGAAGTGAATTCCTACAATGAACCTGTTATAATTGTGGATCTATAAATCATTACAAATGTGGGTGTCCTCATCTTTTACAATGCTCATGGTGCAGAAAGAAACATAAGTATGAAGATCTTCCAAATATTTATGAGCATATGAACTAGCACTACAGGAAAGATAAAGGCGCTAGGATGGTGAGCATCAAGAAATCCAATTCATAATAGATGCCAAGAGTGACACATGATTCCCGAACTAGAACATGTACTAGTGAGGACGCAAGAAGAGGCCGTGTCACCAGGGAGATGTCAAGACAAAGGACACTAGTTTCAAGAGAGGAAGTGGTCCATGGAAATTATCCAGACCCTAATCATCAGAAGGATGTGTATCAAGAGACTATGGACGTAATTCAAAGTTTGTAAGGGGAGATCCAATGTCTAAAGGAGCAATCAAAGCAGTTGGAGCGAAAGAAGAATGTTGAGGCTCTAAAGGATGACCTAGATGAGGTCAAGGAAGTATGTAAGATGTTAAGGAAAGAGAATATTATTCCCTTGCTAGGAGAATGGCTGAGGGAGAAGGTACCATGTGCCGGAGTAGAGCACGAAAGGTAGGTTTTGCATGCAAACCTCCTCCTCATAACCTTGACTATGATAAGGAGATTACTTTGAATGTGGTTGTTGATGGATGGCTTTTGAAAGATATCTTTATCAACACAGGATCGAGGTCAATGTTCTTACCTTAGATGTTTGGAATCAAATGGGAAGGCCCGCATTACAACCATCTTCGAATGTGTTGTATATGGAAAACAAGACTAAGGAAATGCCCATTGGAGTCCTAAAGGATGCAGTTATCACCATTCAAGGGGCCAAGTTCACTAGAGACTTTGAATTCTTAGCACATGTCGAGGCATAAAAATTTCTAGCATTGCTTGGGTAACCATGGTGTTACAAGAACAATTGTGACCTACGATTTAACAAGGGGTATATAAAATTTGAGAACAAGGAATAAAGGGTGATTATCCCTTTAATAGATGGGAAGTCAGCTCCCTATACTGAGCCCTTATGAGAATTATTCCTTGATAGTATCTATGTGTGCTACATTAGAGATCTAGAGATAATTCATCCCACGAAGGGAGTTATCTAGTTTGAAGATTCTCAGTCCTTGAGTGATACCACTAGTATGGCATGTGACAATTGGGTGCATGGGACTTATGAGTTGATTGGATGATAGTTGAGAGGATTTGTAACAAGGGTAATGAAGGCACACTCAGTCAAGCACCTAGGAGGGAAGAATTTTCCAAGTTACTTTGGAGGAGCATACCCTGAAATTTTCTTGCGAGAAATGGAGGCTCAGTGGAAGAATGAGGACGAGAGAAGGGGGATGCTCAATTATATCCTGCTCGAACTACAATGCACTAGTGGGCTACACATCGGAGAACCTCCTAGAGTGGTGCAAGGTAAGAATCACATTTTTTGTAAGGTTCTCCAAGAGCAACGTGCCCACTGTCATACAAGACTACCATGGTAAAGAGACCACCTCATTTCATATCCAAGCGTGTGAGAAGGCCTAGATGGGAAGTGTAGAAGCGTTACCACCTTCATTATGGGTGCATAAGTTGTATTCCACCTTACAATTCTATGTGCACGCATGGTATATTCATTCGGAGATGAGCCGACAAACAGGTAATTGGCAGAGTTGGCGGCTGATCTCATTCAAGATTTCAAGTATAGGAGTACAAAGCCATTAATGGATAAGGCATTGCAAGTAATCAAGCGCCTTACAATGGGAGATAGTGTTATGGTAGAGGATAGGCTACTAGAGTTGTTGGGTGAGCCTTATTTAGAGACACGCCTCAATGAAGAAGAATCAGAGGAAGTACAGCTTGAGCGCGCGTGCATGGAAAAAGAAAAAGGAAAAATGGTCTATGTAGTAGATGGTGAAGAGATGGAAACTTTGGATGTTAACCATTCTAAAGGTATGTGTGAAGTCATAGACAATGCTGATGAGCAAGCATGCGCCTACCATGAGCCCTTGAAAACAAATAAGGTTAACATTGGGACAGAGATAGAACCTAAGGAAGCTATCATTGGGGACTATTGGTCGAAAAAGAAGTTTCAAAGGTCATTGATCTGTTGTGCGAGTTCCGGATTTATTCCCTCGCGGGTATCATGAACTTAAAGGCATCCACCATTCCTTAGGGAGATGAAGATCAAGTTGAAGGAAGGTGCGTGCTTGATTCGAAGAGGCCTTATCAGATGAATCCAAATTTGCGCGTATGGGTCAAGGAAGAAATAGACAAGATGATAGCATCTGGTATCATTGAGGTAGTGGAAGAATCAGAATGGATAAGCCCAATGGTTATTAGTATTAAGAAGGATGGGAGGATAAGAATTTGTGTTGACTACAGGGATCTAAATGTAGTATGTGTCATCGATCCTTTCCCAACCCCCTTTACTTGAAGAAATTTTGGAAGGAGTAGCTGGGTGCAAAGTCTACTCTTTCACGGATGGGTTCTCAGGGTATCACCAAGTCAAGATTGCAAAGGAAGACTAGAGGAAGACAACTTTCACCACTGAATGGGGAATTTTTGCCTACATGGTTATGCCTTTTGGATTGAAGAATGTGCCTGATGTGTTCTCGCACATTGTGGTACAAGAATTTCAGGATTTCATCCATAAATTTCTTCAAGTTTACCTAGATGATTGGACTGTATGGGTTGGTGAAAGACCATTATGACAATTTGAGGCTAATGTTTGAGAGATGTCAGCAATTAAGGATATCCCTCAACATTAAGAAATGTGTCTTTGTTACTCCATTTGGAACCCTGTTAGGACACATTATATGCAAAGAAGGCTTACTAGTAGATCCCGCCAAAGTTACAATTATTGTGGGATTAGGGGAGCCTACTAGTCAAAGCACAGTGCATGGATTCCTTGGGTATATGAGGTACTACATGAAATTCATCAAGGGTTATGCCAAGATTACCGCGCCTTTGGAGGAATTGCTAAAACATAAGAGTGCCTTTCATTGGGGAGAGGTGCAGCAAGGCATTTAACACTTTGAAGGATAGGCTTGTCACGACGCCCATACTACATTTTCCTTCTTGGGATAAGCCTTTCCATGTGCACGTTAATGCCTCAGAGACAGCTATGTGGGAAGTACTAGCACAACTTGGTGAGGGAATTATTGATCATCCCTTGTGCTTTGCAAGTAGAAATTTAACACCAACAGAAAAAAAAATGACACCACTACTGCGAGCGCAAAGCATTGTCTATGATCTATGCGTTGCATAAGTTCAAGTAGTATCTATTGGCAACACCATTTATTTTCTACACGGACCACATGGAATTAAAATACTTAGTCAACAAGCCCATTCTGCAAGGGCACATATGTCATTGGGTCCTATTATTCCAAGAGTTTGAGTTCATAATGGTTGTAAAACTAGGAAAAAGCAATTCAGACCTGACCACTTATCAAGAATCAACTCAAGGGAGGATGCGCAAATCATTGAGGACACCATGTCAAACACGTAACTATTTAGGTTGCGGTGCACGCCCTCAAACTTGGAAGATATCATAGTGTTCTTAAAAATAGGTGTGGCACTGAAGGGATGAAGGCTCTGGAGAGAAAGCAATTAGAAATATGTGTTACACCCTACATGTTGATTAGTGGAGACTGTATAAGTTAGGTCATGATGAGGTTCTATGCCAATGCGTATTGGAACATGAGTGCATGGAAATTATGGAGGAATTGCATGGTGGGATTGCAGAGAGGACACTATGCAAGAAATGCTACCATGCGGAAGATTCTACTTATAGGGATTTGTTGGGAAACCATCTACCAGATTGTATTGAGTTTTGCAAGGCTTATGACCATTGCCAACACCTTGGCAAACCTAGAAAGAGAGATGAAATTCCCTTGCAACCAATAGCTAGTGCTTGAACCATTTGAAAAATGGGAAATCAACTTTATAGGGCCAATTTCGTAGCCGCGCAAAGGACTGATTCGTGGTATATCATTACTTGCACTGATTACTTGACACGATGGGCAGAGGTAACACCTATAAAGGATTACACCGCAGCGAAAAGCTACTAGATTTTTATGGGAGAACATAATCAACATGTATGGTTGTCCTTTAAGCTTAACAAGTGATAGAGGTACACACTTTCTCAATGAAACGATCAGGATTCTATTAGCAGAATTTATGGTGGCCCATCACAAGACTACCCCTATCACCCTCAAGAAAATGGAACTGCTAAGGAATTTAAAAAATACTAAGTCACACGTTGACTAATATCTGTGACATTGGAAGACAAGATTGGGATGACAAAGTATCAGTCATTCTATGGGCATACAAGACAACCTACAAGAGGTTGAACAAGGCCACACTATTTCAATTGGTGTTTGGCGTGGAGGCTATTTTTCTAGTTGAATTCATGTTACCATCGTTGTGTATAGCGCACAGGAGGGTTAGCGATGAGAAAGAACTGGAAGAAAGGATTGATAAATTGATTTAGTTATACGAAAGGAGATCACTTACTAGATAGAGTCAAAAGACAGAAAAAGCAAGACAAAAATCATGACATGATCGTCATATCAAGAACAAGAAGTTTGAGGTTGGGCAGATGGTGTTGTTATATGATTCCAAGTATTTTCACCATCCTGGGAAGTTGAAATTCCATTCATTAGGACCTTACATCATCTCGTACATTCTTGAATCAAGAACTTACCAATTACAAGTGCTAGATGGGACGAGATTACCAAGTCATTTCAATGGGAGTAGGTTGAAGCCCTCTGCTATGCCCTTAACCTATTACTTGTATTAGGATATGAGTAGCCGACTTGTGGCTTACCATATCATTTATACTTTCTCATGCTTAATAGGTTGGCCTTGGTGATGGCCATAGCATATGAATATTATATATAGGGGATTGTAGGTAGTAGTTCATTATCATTTGAGCATTTGAGTCTTATTATATGGTTTGGAGGTTGCCCCCTTGAAGTGGCGAAGCTATTCTAATTGCATATTGAGATCATTATTCTAAAATATTGTGTTATTTAGTGTTTTATTGTTGCTCATAATCTGAATTATACAAGTAATTTCATTACAAGTGGTATCGTAGCTGCAATCTGTACAAAATTAGGCAAAACCCTAATTTTTGTTTCCACCATATATTGCGAACTAGAGCGAATTGGTGGGAGATATTTTTACCAGAGTTTGAAACATTTCAAGTAAGGTTCCTTGAAAATTTTAGAATTTTGTGATTTATTTTTCAAAAGTTATTACAAATTTATGGTTTTTCATAAAATCGCTCCCTAGGGTACAAATTGTGGAATGTTTTCAAGTTCTTTACATTTTTGGAAATCTCTCAAAAAAAAAGTATTAGTATATTCTCTGTGTTTTTTCCTATTTGGTAGAATTTGTATCGAAAACTTAAACCCTAAAGTTTGACATCATGGTGGGGCCTTCCATGAGAGCAAAAAAGAATCTAGTTACTCCGGGTAAAACCCCAGATAAAGATGGGGTAGTGATTGAAGAGATGGAGTCAAAAGGGGTAAATACAGATTCCTTGGCACTAGGGTTTACCTCAGTTGATCATAAGGTGAGCCAACTTGAGTATGAGCTATAAAATGTATAATCTGAGATGGCCTTTAAAGGAGACATAGAACAAATCAATCAGCGGTTGGATGATATCATGCAACATGTAAAGGGTAAAATAGTATGGCCCAAATCCGCCCCATATCAACCAAGGAGGATCTTCAGTTCAAAATCATGGACAAAATAAGCATGTTGGATTGCTTTTCCATCCCAATCAAAATCCAACTTATTTACAACCACAGAACATGATGTCAAAAGTGGATATGTGCAAATTTGATGGTAAGGATCCCCTGAATTGGATAAATCAAATGGAGAACTTATTTGAGTTACATCAAACACCATCAGGACAAAAGGTGACATTAGCATCTCTTTATCTTGAACCGCACAATTTATTTGGTATCGATGGTTATGTGCTCGAGAGCTAGAAGAATGGTCTCACTGTCACTTGGATAGTTTTAAATGAGGAGTTGCAATTGCACTATAGTTCCATTGTTTCAAAGAACTAGTTTAGTCGATTAGAAAAGTTATGGCAAACAAGATCGATCAAAGATTATGTGCATCAATTCTAGAACCTATCCTTAAGTGTGGATAATATTCCGAAGAGAATATGAATAACCTATTTCTTGGGGTCTTAAGGACCACATCGAGCATGAGGTATGTATGTTTAATCCACTCAAGCTTTCGATTCTATTATCATGGCACATCAAGCAGAGGAAAATTTTCTTTGTAATAGGAGGCTACCTTTCTTTAACACCGAGACCGTAGTATCTTTTCCCCTTCATTTGCTAGGCCAATTAGACTAACTCCTCAACAAATGGAAGAAAAGAGATAAAAAGGATTATGTTTTAACTTTGATAGAAAATATGGACTGGGACGTAAATGTGCTGAGAAGAAGTTGTTCTATATTGTGAAGGTAATGAGGATGATGAGGAAGCTGCAATTATAGGAGAGGTGAGGAACCATTAAATGATGAAGTAGAGGATCACCAACCGACAATTTCTTGTCATGCATTGTCAAGTATTAGTACTCCTTAAACAATCAAGGTTATTGGCTATCTCAAAAAATATAAGGTGACGGTGTTGATTGACTCAAGGAGTACTCATAACTTCATAAATAGTAAGTTAGTTGCCCGCCTCAATTGTTTTATTTACCCAGCTCCAGAAATGCAAGTTATGATTGTGGATGGTGGGATAGTCAAGTGCACAGGAAAGTGCCATAGTATCAAGCTTTCCATGGGAGACTACATGTTAGACTCACCTATGTTTGTTATTTCTATGGGAGGGGCAGATATTGTTTTGGGTGTCTAATGGCTCACAACCTTAGGTACTATAGAGATGAATTTCCAAGAATTGTTCATGTGATTTCATTCAGATGGAAGGACAATACAATTGAATGGGATGGTAGCTAAGTCTCCACAGATTATTAGCTCTCATTAGATGTAGAAGGTTCTCAGAAAAGGAGTAGATGGATTTATAGCAAAGTTATTTTCCATAGAAGTACAAAATACAGAGTCTTCAATGCCACCCGATCTTCAGAAGATTGTTGATGCTCACTCATTTGTTTTTGATGCAATTCCAAAGGGACTACCACCAGTTAGGGATCATGATCATGTCATTCAGTTGATTCTAGGGAGCCAAACACCTAACATCAAACCATATAGATACCCATATTCCCAAAAAAGTGAGATTGAGAAAATGGTTGAGGAAATGTTGAAGGCAAGTATCATCAGGCATAGCCAGAGTGCATATTCTTCACCAGTGGTCATGGTACGTAAGAAGGATGAAACATAAAGGATGTCTCTAGATTGCCGAGAACTCAACAAGTACACCATCAAAGATAAGTTTCCTATTCCAGTAATTGATGATTTACTTGATGAATTACATGGTGCTATTTATTTCACAAAATAAGATCTTCGTTCGGGTACCATCAAATTAGAATAAAAGAGGAAGATGTTCATAAAATGACTTTCAGGACTCATGAAGGCCATTATGAGTTTTTGGTAATGCCTTTTGGTCTTACAAATGCACCTCAACCTTTCAAAGCTTGATGAACACTATTTTTAGGCCATTTTAAGGAAATTTGTATTAGTTTTCTTTGATGACATATTGATTTACAATAAGACATGGGAAGAACACTTACAACATGTAAATAAAGTGTTGGAAGTTTTGGAGAAACATACTCTCTATGCCAATCCATCCAAATGTTATTTTGGTGTACAAGAGGTAGAGTACTTGGGTCACATTGTATCCAATGAAGGCATCAAATTTGATCCTCAGAAGATCAAATCTATGGTGGAATGGCCAAGGCCCAAAACTCTCAAAAATCTTCGTGGGTTCCTAGGACTAACAGGGTACTACAAACGATTTGTGTGGGGATATGGTAGAATAGCAACCCCACTCACTGCATTGCTAAAGAAGGATGCCTTCCATTGGTCAGACGTAGCCACTAAATCCTTTGAGCAGTTGAAGGAAGCCATGTGCATCACCCCAGTTTTGGCTACTCCCAACTTCTCAAAAACCTTCATTGTTGAATGTGACGCTTCAGGATCAGGATTGGGAGAAGTTATAATGTAGGAAGGAAGACCAATTGCATTTGAGAGTCTCAAATTCAAAGGAAAATATCTTCTCAAAATTTTCTATGAGAAAGAAATGATGGCTATTCTTCATGCGGTCAAGCAATGGAGGCCCTATCTCATGGGTAGACACTTCAAGGTAAAAACTGATCATGATAGTCTCAAATACTTTTTGGAGCAAAGGTTATCATCTGAGGAAAAACAAAAGTGGGTAACAAAAATGTTGGGTTATGATTTTGAAATCATATACAAAAAGGGTAAAGAAAATGTAGTAGCTAATGCGTTGTCCGTAAGGATACATCCGCAGATGTGTTACTATGTGGAATGTCCATGTTAACGGCCGATTGGGTGGATGAAGCAAGATTGGAATGGGATCAAGACAAGGATACACAAGCTCTAATACAAAATATCAAGCAAGGATCTACGACATCTAACAAATTTGAGTGGAAAGTTAATGCCCTATGGTACAAGGACAAGTTATACTTGAGTAAAGATTCTTAGTTGAAGCATAAGATTCTTGCAGAGCTACATGCCTCACCTGTTAGAGGACACTCTAGGTTTTTGAAGACATATCATAGAATAAAAAGAGAATTATTTTGGGAAGGACTCAAGGGGGATGTACAAAAGTTTGTATCAAAGTATTTAGTGTGCCAATAAAACAAAGGGGAAACAATTAAGGCACCAGGTTTGTTGCAACCCTTACCAAGTCCTAGCCAAAGATGGAAGGAAATCTCCATGGATTTCATCACCGAATTGCCTTATTTAGAGGGTAAGAATGTTATTTTCGTGATTTTGGATAGGCTCACAAAATATGCCCATTTTTTTATAGTTCAAAGGCTACATGGAACCCCAAAGATAATTGTACGTGATCGTGATCCTATTTTCACAAGTAATTTTTTTAACGTAATTATTTTCATGTTTGGGTACTCAGCTAGCTCACAATTCATCTTATCATCCTCAAATTGATGGGAAAACAAAAGTGGTCAACAAATGCTTAGAGGGGTATCTACATTTTTTTGTATCAAATAAACAGGAAAGGTGGATTAAATGGCTACCACTTGCAGAATGGTGGTATAACACATCTTTTCATACCTCTTCTCAAATGACCCCATTTTTAGCATTATATGGTTACCATCCACATTCTATCACTTCCTCCTTGAGGGTGCAAACTAAGGTCAGAGATGTTGAGGATAAAATTCAACATCAACAACATGTTTTGGCTAGTTTGAAGGAGAATTTAGCATTAGCACAAAATGGGATGAAACAACAAGCAGATCAACACCGTAGTGAAAGAAATTTTGAAATTGGTGACTGGGTTTTTGTACATCTCCATCCTTACAAACAGATGTCCCTAAAGCAACAAAAAGGACAAAAAACTTACTCCTAAATATTATGGCCCTTATCAGGTTCTACAGAAAATTGGCAGTGTTGCTTATAAACTAGAATTGCCTCCATCTTCACACATACACCCAATATTCCATGTTTCATGCCTGAAGAAGGTTATTGGACAAAAAATTGAAGCCCAGATAGAGTTACCAAAACTTGAAAAGGAAGGAAGAATCATTTTGGATCCAGAGAAGATTCTGTAAACACGTACTAAGAGGCTGAGAACCAGAGACATTAAGGAATATTTAATCAAGTGGAAGAATCTGAGCATAGAAGACGCAACTTGGGAGGATGAAGGTTTTCTACGCAGCAAAGAACATCTAAGATTATTCAACGTTGAGGACAACGTTGGTTTGAAGGGGAAGGGCATGCTATGCCCTTAACCTATTGCTTGTATTAGGATATGAGTAGCCAACTTGTGGCTTACCATATCATTTTATTATATCATTTATACTTTCTCATGCTTAATAGGTCAGCCTTGGTGATGGCCATAGCATATGAATAGTATATATAGGGGATTGTAGGTAGTAGTTCGTTATCATTTGAGCATTTGAGTCTTATTATATGGTTTGGAGGTTTCCCCCTCGAAGTGGCGAAGCTATTCTAATTGCATATTGAGATCATTATTCTGAAATATTGTGTTATTTGGTGTTCTATTGTTGCTCATAATCTGAATTATACAAGTAATTTCATTACAACTACTATAAATAAGTCTTCTTGGTGTTTGTAATAAGGAAGTATTGTTAGTTAGCTTAGAATTTTCCTTTATGCTTTTCTTTTCTTGTGTTTCCCTTTCTCATTGCTTGTTCCTTTCTTTTTGTTTCATTTTACGCCTTGTGTGCCAGTAACCACATTATTATTATTTTCCAAGGTTGTGTATGCGCAAAGGACCATGCATCTGTTTTAGTGTGGGGTGGAGTAATGCAAAGCAAAGTATAGGCCTGTAATACAAATTGAGTGGCCCAATAGAAGGAAGCACGTAAGGTTGTGAAAGCACATGAGGAAATGGTGAATAATGAATTATGGTGTCTAGAAGGCAATAACAAAGACCAAATAAAAAGGATGAAGAGCGCAAGAACAACATGAGGTAGGCGAGGGCAAAAATCAGGTAAAGGATAGAAGAAGTGCCTTTGGTGTTGTAGACGCGCGCGTAAGAGTCTTTGGTCAAATTATATTTTTGCGTGCCAGAAGGTTGTAGAAGGTTTTTCGCACATGATTGGGCATGTGGGTAAAGGAACTTAAAATCGGCTTAGTGGAAAAATCTACATTTAATGTTAAAGTACATTAGTAGGTGGCATAGCATTTATTCTTTGGAGGGAAGCAAAAACTATAAATATTATGTTGGCCAAGTCATTTTTCTACCTTGTTATTACAAAGTTGAAGCGCTCTTGTGAACTGTGTCATCTAGAGAAATTTGTGCAAAGGAAGAAAAATCCTAGAAATCTAAGAGTGTGACTAGAGTGGATCTGCAAACTAGGAGGAAGGAGTACACGGGCATGAGAGAAGGTTGTTTGTGGTGCATCATCTTATGGAAGGTTTTCCTAGTTAGGGTTTGGCAGCTAGGGCATGGAGATAGAAGGATTTATTCTAGGAGTTGAGTTTGGAGTTAAGCAGAGTAGCATAGCAGAGTAAGGAGTTCTTAGTTCATCTCGATAGAAAGCATGGCACCTACGAAGGTGACCATTTCACCAAAGAAACTAAAGGGAAAGTGCAAAGGTAAACAAACCACTGTCATCCCAAGCTCCAATGAAGAATGGTACGTAGAAATGCAATACCCAGATGGAGTATTGTTAGGAAAGGAATGGGTGTCGCATCTAAGACAAATGACCGTGAGTGATTATAACCATCACACGAGCACAACTAAGAAGGAAATGGCGTTAGAGTTGGTATGTCCAGCTAACAAAAGGACACCAAATGGGATACGTATATACAATGACAAGGTAAAAGTCAAATTAGAGAAGGCGGGATTATTGCAATTGTATGAATTACCTTATTTTGGCAAGCTTGAGTGCCTTTATCAATGGTTGATTTCATGCGTGCATGAGGATCACTTTTATTTTACAGGGTGTAAGATGCGCATAACACCACAGCAGTTGATATCCAAGTTCACAAGCCTTATTTGTGAAGGAGAAAGTATAGATGATGATCTGAGCGACAAGGAGGCTATCAAGGAGACAATAGCAGCAGTATGACTACAAGAAGGGTTCACGATACTTTGACATTGCAGAGATTCTAGACCCTATTATGAGGATGGTCACATGCTTGGTGACCAAGCTCAATGATCAAGAACGATGGATGCAAGTGAACAAGGCATGGCTAAATGTATGTCGAAAGATATCAGAGGGAACCATCTATAACTTTTCCGCTTTCATCACAAATGAGATCATAAGCGCAAGTGCAAGAGGGAGAGAAGATATTATTCGGCAACGTCCTCCTCACCATTGTCTTTTCAGAGATTAGAGTGCTAGATGGGCTCGAAAGTTTTTGCAAGTATCCAGATGAGGATCCTTCGCCCGCAAAAGGTTTGAAAAGTACACTTGTGAAACCATGATGGCCACTCACAAGGCGCGCCTAGAAAAGTGGTATAAATGAATGTGTGACGCATTCGGGGGAGTGGAGGATCCTGAGCGCAGTTTCTGTGCTTGTGGATGGAGAATCATAATTTTTAGTTTACCAACATTTCTACATTGGCATATTTACTTTGACAAATGGGACTAAGGGTCCATGGTGCAAGTTTCCCTTCTCCTTCACCACACAATACTTCCAGACAGGGGTTAACAGGTTCAAGGAAGATAAAATACTAAGTTTCGACCTTAGTGAGGTGGACCAAGACCACTGCGAGCTATGCCAAAAGCTCATGTATCCTAAAAAATATGCGTACATGGGGAAGTATATCTCCCACGAAGTTCAAATGATGAAACCAATAACGTTGTCAATCGCCGGAAGAAGGCTGCAAGTGAGACATACCTTCACATAAGACTTAATTTTGAGAAAGGCAAATATCGAAGAAGGATGTCTCTAATCCGAAGACCCCACAGGAAGAAAGAAGGTCATGCCAAAGAAGGAAGCACCAAGTGTACACACCGTAAAATCGGTGGGCGCACTGAAATAGTCATGAAGCCTAGCACTTACGTGTGGAGAAAGAAGTCCCCTATCAAGGAAAAGACCCCAGAAGAAGAGGCATCATAGCATGAAGAGCACCTCACCCATGAAGAATCACCAATGAAGAGGTCACTTGTCAAGGAGAAGGAGAAAGAAGAATCTCCTATACAGAATCCCCAATAAGGAAGAAGCAAAAGGTGACAGATGAGGCAGACTCAGAAGAGACGGAAAGTCTAGATGCCTACATCGGCAACAAGGATGATGACGAGCTGAGGGAGGTGAAGACCATCCAGTATATGATGTACATGACTCGAGGAGGAAGGAGATGAGGAAAAGTATGACAAGGAAGATGAGGAGAAGAATGACGAGGAAGAAGCTGAGGCTCAAGGAAAAGGGGTGAGTGAATAAGTAAGCACTAAAAACCAAAGAACCCCAAGCCTCACCAAGGAGCAAGTAGAGAAAGCTGCACAGAGAGAGAAGTGGCTGGCATCATGAAGGAGTTGGTGGAACAAGAGTTGGAGAGAAGCACGGATGAAATTATGAAGGAGATGGAAGAAGAAAACGTTGGGAAGGAGTATGGCAACATGGGTGGAGATCCCAAATTGGCAGTAAGCTTCCCAAAATTTGTGTAAATAGGTGGGAAAGGCGTAGTGGTGGCACAAGGGTAGGGAATGGGATACATTAATGATCCTAGCAAGGTTCTACACATGTGCTTCCAGAGCACCGTACCAATAGAGAAACTCCTAGCTATGTCATCGTTTGATGAGGAAGGAGTGTACCCACGAACAAGAAATATGTTATCTTGGGCATTTGAGTCCCTCGTGGATGAACCAAAATTTGTAGTAATGAAGGTGCAAGAAACCACTAATGAAGGTGCAAGAAACCATAGGAATAAATCCCTTGGTGAACGCTCAGGCCCAGCTATCGATGAACAGTGCAGAATGTGTGTGCTTAACAAGGTTTTAATCAAAATTGAGGCTTAATGTTCGGGAGAAATTATAAAGTGAGATTCTGGAAGAGGAATTGGAGAAGAAAAAGAAGGATCTTGTGGAAAAGAGCAAGGACCTAAAGCAAGAGGAGTTGATTAGCGCTCAGTTGAGGCATGAGATGAAAGAAGAAAAATCTAAGGTACGTGAAGTCTCCAAGAAGATGGAGATGATTACAGATGTCATTGTCTTGAAGCACCCCAACTTAGCGCCCCGATCAGAAGTATGAATCTTCCTTGTAGTGTTTGGAGGATCTGACTCGCATTCTCACAATGGAGAGGTAACCACTTGCTTTATATTCTGCAAAGAGGTATAGGCACGCCAAGAGAAAGAAAACAAGATGAAGGTTGTCGAGATTATGGCTCGATACACTAAGCTTCTTGCAGAGGTAAAGGCCATCGCGCAAGTCACTGAAGTTGCTTATGAAAACTATACTGATAGGGATAGAGTGGAAAGTATCTTGGTTGCCACCCATGAGACAAAACTCAAGGAGTTCCAAGAGAAAAATAAGGGGAATAGAGCAGAAAGAGATAAGATCCTAGCCGAGGTGGAGAAGAATTCGAAGCAATCGAGACCCTATGAGGCTCGATCAAAAGCCGGCTGAAGGAACTATACCCCCAGATCACCCATAGGATGGACGCACTTGAGGACTTGGGAAAAAAATTAGAGGGTATTGTTGAGACCATGAGCACCAAAGGGGAGGAGCTAAGTTTTGAGGAAGTGAGCACCCTAGTGGGTGACCTCTGTCAGCAAGCTCAAAATGAGGTCGACACTTGGGAGAAGTTAGAGGTAGAAATAGGAAAGGATTTCCCTCTCCTCCTCCAATAATAAACAAGTTCCCCATTCTTTCATTCTTTCTCCCAATTCTTCATTCCTTTATTCTTTCTTTCCAACCATTTTAAGAGCCCGCCATTCTTTATTCTATTGAAGAGTGTTTCGAGGATAGATAACAGGCATAGTGTGGGGTGATGTTGGGCCCCAAAATATTAGCTAAGTACAAGAAGGTGCATGGGCGCACGGACCTAGTTGAAAAAGGGTGCGCAGGTAAAAGGCACATAGGGAAGGGTTCTAACAGGTTTTTGCAAAACACATGGTAAGCATGCAAGGCAAGATGGGTTTTGGACTTGGCCATATTCGGTGTCCCAGGAAGCACACGAGAAAAGCATGACCCATCTAGCATACGAAATGGATAAGGTGTCGTCTGCATAATGATCGTATGATCAAAAAGAGAATATCCATGCATGCGATGAAATGTTCTAGAAGAACATCATTGTATAGAGTGGAGAGCTCAGATCAAAGGAGGCATGCTCCATTAGAGGACCACCTAGAAACTTGGCAGTCGATCTATTACCTCATAAGGCATGGCGGTGAAGGTAGGAAAGCTATATATTGAGGTGCGCAAGTAGCAAAAAGATATACATGGATTCATCCTGAGAGAGGGAGCCACCGGAAAGGGGAAAAGCTTTGTAAAGACCTTATGGAGGATTATATGGGTTGGGATTAGGAAATATAGGAGTGATGGCATATTTAGAGAGATGAGACTATATTCATCTTTATAGTATGATGGGCATAGTATAGTTATGATGTATGACTTGGCTCTGCTTTGTTATATGAGGGTCTATTATGACTTCAAGGGATGTAATGTGATTATTTGGGTGCGTCATTATGAATATAAGACTCATTACAATCATATATGTGTTCATGAGTATAATCCTTGTGCATTTCCTTTATGTATGAACCATTTCTATATGTTGTTGGTTATTTCTCTCATATGGATGCATTGATGTAATAACTCATTCTAGGTTATCAAAATGCCGCACGGTTATTTTCTATTATTTTACACATGATTATCTATCATAAGATGATGTATTCTCACAAGACTCACATAAAGGAGACACTCGGTGCCCGCACATGCCTCGGGTAAGCGCTCATTGGGTGATAGGCCGGCACACATGGGATTTTACTATTAATCTAAGGGTATAAAAATGACTACAAGGTATAACTCCTTGATACTTGCACTTCATTTATTCGGATGTATCCTTCTTCCCCTTGCGTTTTCCTAAATCAAACATGAGGAAGTGAAGAATAACAACCGAAAGCCTTCTCGGAACCCCTAAAAAAAATATTTGGGTTTTCATTCCCGCAATGTACTTTTGTAAGTCCGACAAACGGGATAGAGAATAGGACATGTCGAACACCTTGATAAACCAAAGATACAGTCGAACTTGGACCTTGTTCAATACTTAAGAAACTCGATACACTTTGTCAGGAGGTTAGACTTGTTTGGCACTTTTAAAACCTTACACAAAGGATGGAAGTTTTGGATTGTCATTAGGTGAGAAAAGCCAAAGCACTTTGTGGAAAAACTACTTGTTTCGACATGTGCAAAACCTGAAATGTAATTTTCGGCACAAATCCACTTAAGTGATCTTTTCAATTTGTTAAACTTGAAACCCTAAGCAAGAATGAGCAAGTAAAGAACCTAAAAATATTCCCACTTCCCTTTGTCTAGATAAAACCAACAAACTTGAAAAATAAGGAGTATGAGGTATAAAAAAATGTAAAACAACTCTCCTACTTAATGCAAACCAAGATAAAACCTAAAAAGCACAAAACAAAGAATCCATAAGGATGTTTACTCACTGCAAGATGAAAGCACCCTTTAAATCCAAGAAAAACCAACAAAAACACCCAGAAAACGTGAATCGAATTTGGGAATGCAAAGGCGGGATGAAAATCCAAATGGAAAAGGGAGTACAAAGGTACAAATGATGTGAAAATCCTCTCCTATTTATAAATAACCTAGAAATAATTACACGTAGGCCGACATGCATGAACCCCCAACTTTCAAATTAACATTTATGGCGTTGACTTCGGGGTGGAAGTTCGACTACCTTTGATACTTCGTGGTCATGTGATCGGGTCCCAAAACCCCAATATAAAGGATTCCATCAAAGAGTCGAGGTTCAGTTCATGAAACTCGATGTATATTACATGAAAACCATCCTCCCGGACTCCAATGCAAGGGAACATAAAAATCCAAAAAGTGATAGTGTGTCGGGTTTGGGTTCAGAAACATGAAGCATATTGCATTTTATTCAAGGGTGGAGTGTTTTGATGTATTCAAACTCGAAACCCGAAGGCCTTCTTCAAGTCGGAGTTTCAGAGCGAAAAACACCTTACATAAAACATGAAATGTGTTAAGGAAACACCAAAATCCAAATTTGAAGAATGAACAAGGCATTTTTAAAACGACTCTTGGATAAAAATTGACTCAAAAAAGGTTCATCAAGAAAATTTTCAATTGGTTATCTCCATTTTCTCGATAAATTCAAAAATGTGATAACACACGTGTTGTGAAATTTTTGTGTGAAATACATTTTATATTGATTGATTTCATACCCAAATTTGGGTTGCATGTTTTGTGAAATTTTTGTCTAAATTTTTTTATTTTGAGTCAATTTCATACCCAAATCGGACTGTACATTCTTGTTAATTTGTCTATGAAACAAAATCGTGGAGGTCGATCTCTACCCATTTCTAGGTCAGCATCACTCTGTTTTGGTTTAAGGTTGTTATATGTTTCTTTGGAGGACATTTTCATTATCATTTTTCTTTGGACTGTATGTTATACATATTGGACTATGAAGTTTTTCTTGAGGTCAATTTTGAACACCCAAAATTGGGTTAGTATTATTGTGTATAAAATAGTAAGCATGATTTTTATTGAGTCAATTTGGTACACCCATTTTGGGTCTGTGCATTTGGAAATATGTATGAACAATTGAACGTATTGTTACCCAAATTTGGGGCCTAAATATTTAAATAAATGAAGGTGAAATTTTATTTTATTATGGAAGTGATTTTAAACCCGAGTTAGATTTTCATGTTGTGTAAAAATTATAACCATAATATTGGAAGCACAAGAGACTAAGAGCAGCGAATCAGTCCATAAAAATCTAAACCATTTCCATTCATCATTCATTACCAAAAATAACCATTCCTCCATTCAACAACCATATGTGTGTTTAGTTAAGCATTGAATACACCATACACAAGAAAAAGAGAAAGATAGTATACAAGAACACCAAATATATGTAGGAAACCCTCAAAGGGAATAAAACCCATTGAAACTTTGTTTATATTACACAAAAAATATAAATTTAGTGAAGCACCAACTTCACAAGGAGCACCAACCACTAGTTTAGTAGAGCACCAACTCTATAAGGAACACCAACCCCTAATTTAGTGAAGCACTAACTCCACAAGGAGGCTACAACCCCATAGGATGACCAAGCACCAACTCATCCACTTGATAATGTTTGATCTCTGATAATTCAACTACCACAACTAGTAGAGATCACTTATTTAGCTCACAAACCCTAGGTCTTCAATCTCTCAGAATCTTGCTCTTTCTTCACTTGTCTTTACTCTAACCTTTTTCTCTCATGTCTTCAATAATTATTCAACCTATCATGATCTTCTTCATCCTTCATATTATGCACACATACCTTTAATTCACTCACCTATTGGTCACACTTTTCACCCATGCATGACTAACTTCAAAAAGCACCCAAAACAATACTTTTATAAGCTACTTTTCATTTCAAAATCAAGAACAAGCCTTTTCCCTCATTTGGCTCGACCCATGCATCATAAAAAATACAAAATTCAAAATATAATAGTCACAAGTGACCCAAGTAGGTCGGTCTAGCTAAAAATGGCTCAAAACTCCATGGGCACAAAGATAAAAATGTCCTTACATCAAAACCATACTTATTCATGACCAATAATTCATTACACATGCTTAAAATAACATTTAACATTCATATATGGTCACAATTTATCTCAACCAGTCAATTTATTTCACTTAATTGCCCAATACTCTTTGTGTTTCTCAAAACTATTGTTTCCTACACCCTTCAGAGACCCTAGAAACTTCATCATGCCACCAAATCACTTAAAATCAACCAAACCATGTCATGTAGCCACTTAATGGAAATTCCATAACCTGTAGAACACTTCTAAGCAAGTTATAATCCTTGAAACAATCACCTTCTCAAACCATAACCACTTTTGTCTTCACCAAATCAACTTGCCCAAAAAGTTGTTTTCAAAGATCAACTAATAAATTTTTTATAAGAACAATAAAGACCTATAAATGGATTCATTATATGCAAAAATCATACATATTCACATTCCATGTGATATAAATCATCACCTAATCCATCTCATGCTTCAAACAACTCAAAACTTCCAACATATCATGTCATGTCCTCTGCATGAGTAAAAAGCTTCTTGTCCAAATATTGACCTAGAAACCATAGAAAATATTATCATAATGAAATAAACATTATATCATTATAAATTTCTCTGAATTATATTTCCAAAAAAAAACTTGAATCATCTCCAAAATCCTCTTCTAGCTCCAGTTATGCCTATTTGACTGAAGACTACTTTTTATGGCCTCAAAATTACCCTTTGACTAGTCAACCTGAATGGAGCTCATTTGATCATGTAACTACATAAAAATTTCCTTAAACCTATTTTAATATCAATAACAGCTCACATACATTCCACGGTGTCAATTTAGTTCATACCTCATTTGACAACTTTCTCCTCAAACTGAAACTCTTTGTAAACTTGTATTTTCAGGTGGGGCCCACATATGACCACATGCTCTAACATACCTTTCTGGAAATATGGGAGATTCCTCTACAACATCTAATCATTAATTTTTATTAATCAATCAAAATTGGGTTGATACAAGCACTTTTCTGCAAATTGCTCCTAGTTAGGGTTTAGTTAGGGTTTCAAACCAACTTAGCTTCTTAGCGATAGTTCATAAAAACGTGAGGATCAAACCACCTCATTATTTTTTGAAATATTTTTAACTAACCTTATAAGCTACCTCAAATGTCTCAGGTCCCCATTCAAAGCATACAATTCACAACGAACATCAGAAGTTTCACTTTTGTTATAAAAACACACTGAAACTTACCTGGCTTCACCAAAACTTGCATAACTTCAAAAATATAATTTAGAATCACCTGAAATTTGGTATGAAGCACCATGAAAACCTTATCTAAATTTCCATGCTCACCATCTATCTCAAATATGCCTCAAACTCTCCATCCACAACAACTTACCTATGTAAACTTGCATGTTTCTCACATGTAGCTTCACAAGGACCTCATAGAGACATCAAACCACTAAATACATACCTAAAACTCACCATGCATGCCCTATCTGCAATCACCATGCTGGAACCATGCTTTTAAAATATTTATTTGTTCCAAATCTCACATCTTCATCTCATTTTGCATCCTACAAGGCTAGAAACAAGCCTAGAATGACTTGACTCAACATTAAAACCCCATGAATAGATTATGTTGACCATTTGCAAACCCATATACACCTGAAACACATCATTAGGACCATGCTTGACCTCATGAAACTTAGAAACACACTTGGTAAGACTCAAATCATGACTTAACTCACTCAAGCATGCTCTAGGACACCATGACAACTCACCAAACCACTCAATCAACATGCTTAACACATGAACAACATCATAGGGAGACACATAAAACACCATGACACCATTTTCCATTAATGGGGTTGACATCAATGAAAACACAACCACACAATGGCCAACACATAATACGATTATTGGGAGTAGTTTGTATGAAACCCAAATATGGGTCAACCTAGTTGTATATTTAATTGTGATAAAATGTTTCTTATGGATTTGATTTCATACCTTTCTTGGGGCTGTTCAAAACTTGTCAATTTGTTGGAAATCCAAACCCAATATTGTCTTTCAAAATTATAATAAAACAATGACTGAAACTTTTAGTTATGGAAAAACTAACCCATTACGGGTTGAGCAATATTATGTGTTTCAAAACAGTGAGAGATGAATGGCTGTAAATAGGTGGTTACGCCAATGATTTGTTGAGTGAATACAACATCTTGATTTATGATGGAACATTGCATTGGGATATTGCTTTGCTTTACTATGATAGTATAAGTTTTCGTTGATGTGTTATTCGGGCATGTGGATATTATATTTTATTATGATACTTTCCTTGGGAGAATGTGACTTACGTTATCATGCATGTGGTGTAGCCACAAACATGATAACATAAGTCCCCTCCTTTCTTAAACCACCCTTAAAATACATTTTAATTGTAATGAAACAACAAGCTGAAAATGGGGAATTTTGTGAAAAACAATAGTTAAATGATTGTTGTTATGTACGTTGATAAATGTTGGATGATACACTATTTTCGTAATTCTATGTATGCATGTATGTACGACACATTGGAAACCGTATAAGCATACATACATATGCTTACGGAGGTTATTTTCTTATGTTTATATAATCTGGAAACTTGTATTAAATTTGGATAGATGGTTATTTTTCCTTACGGATATTAAAACGAACCATTGTTTAAAAATGTTAACTAGTTTGCCTCTTGATGAGGATTGTTGATGGATGAAGTGGTGTATGAGATAGTTGTGTTGTGAAGGATGACAAATATTATTTGTTTGTGCAAACTATAATATTAGCTTACATTAGCATAGCTAGAAAACTTTGGCCAAAGTAATGTATCTATTTGTATGCATTGTCAGTTCACTTATCCTTATTTTGTGCTACTTAAGAATCATATGATGGTAGTGGTTGTCATGATCTTATGATGGGCTAGATTTTAGAATTTTGGTATATTACACATGGTTCTTAGTTTAGTATTCTTTGTTGATAGTTATATATCTCTATTTGCCTTCCTCGTGAAGGGTCGAGCCCCTCTCACTTGTGAGAAATGTGCAAGGAAGCCAAAATGTTTTGCGGTTGGAAAAGTAGCGCTCCGATGATGCTCTCCCTCTAATATAGTTTCACATTTGAGATATACATGTACATAGGAACTTTTGAAAGGAACGAATTATTGTTATTATTAATACATGTACCAAACATATGAATACAATGTTGTACTTGGCTAGGGACAGGCTTGTTGTCTCATGTATTTGGTTTAGAATATGAAGTAAATCTTATATTAACCATTGTATTAGGAAATGATTATTGATCATACTTTGTATGAAAATTTGTGGAAACAATGTATAAAGTGTAATTGATATTTAATTGATCAAACTACTATTGAAGTCTTGGAAATATGGTAATGGAAAGATGTGTTTGTTCTTTGGGTTATTTAGCAAGATATCATTATAGTATTTAATTATATGTATGAAAAGTTATTTCTAAGTTAATTAATAGAATCTTTAAATAAGAACGTTACCTATTATGTTCATATAATATAGAGAAATCAAAAATAAATATACAAATCAAGCTTTGATGAATGATAAATTTGAAATATTAAGGGTAAATAATGAAATCCTAGGTTAGCATGTATGGATTAATATACAAGTTCACCCAAAATGTAATATTAAAACTAGGGTTAATCTAATTAAGATGTTGCAATGTCATTAAATAATTCAAAACAAGAAATATAGTAATACAAAGAAATATAAGTCCTAAATTACTAAAATATTATCTTTATGCTTAAACAAAACTTCTACAAAGTAATAACGAGATTAGGCTTTGGAACATATTCTCCCAAGATAGGCTTTGGTTATGTGAGAATGATTTAAAACGGGGAAAGGATGTTATGCAAAGTATCACAAGAATATTTGTAAAATATTTGATCCTCGAAATGGAGAGGAGGACAAGTTCACCCCGGGTTTGGTTTGCCCAGTGAATTTGTCTTAGGGTTGTAAATTTCTTCCTTATTATTGTGACCTACAACTTAATTTAGGAAACTAATGCAATGGTGTCTCTAGATCTAGAATTCATATCTAGATTCGCACTATCATATTTTATACGTGTAAATAAGTTATTGTTTTGAAACCTCCACTCTCCTCTTTTGACATAAAAATGGTTTAGTCCACATTGGGTCGAGCTTCCTTAAGCACCCCTAGATGGTTGAGCATTACCTATACAAAACTACTCGAAGAGGCATCGAACCCATGTAGTTTTATCTCTTGGTAGGCATGTGAGAACATGTAATTGGATATAAGATAAAGTCCAAATTAGGCCTTCAACATTTGGCAATGATGTTTGACTTCAACCTTAGCACATGATAATGATCTAGAGAAGCAAAAGATAATGTATTCATATTCACATAGCTTGTTGTAACATTGTCCAAGGAGAGGATTTTTATTGATTCATCTCAAAGTCCTTCTTATAGTTTACTTAGATATGAAATCTATGGATGCCCCTCTAGGGTGCATGTGTTTATATAGATGATTTTTCAAAATTATATTTCTTTCAACCGAACTTGAGTGACTAAGGTAACTTGTGCATTTGAAAAAGTGAATGTATGGCAAGTATAATGGATAAGTTTTTCAACCTTGGATAGATTCATTGGCCAAACCTATCCTTAGACGGTGAACCCGTTCAGGCTTAGGATGGAATATAATTAGAGACATGAAGCTGATTGTTGAGTCGAAGATGTGTTCTTGGTAATATTCATTTGGAATTTTTCCATATTATTCCCTTTTATAAATTTGATTGACTTAATCATACTGAGCATCTCACTCAATTCATTGCTCCATAGCCACTTGGTGACACTTATTACTCAACATTTTCTCACCGGGAACCTTTTTGTTATATACATAACACATCTTTAAACTCTTGGCTTTTTTTTCCACTTTTAGACTATGTATTGCGCTAAGTAGGGGGAAAATTACGATAAAGGCATAATTGGCTAACGTCCAACATCGAATTTTTCAAATGCACAAGTAATGCAAGCCAATTTAGGATTGATTGAGTGGAAAACTCATTTGCACAAGTAATATATAAAAAGCACAATCATCCTACACATTACAAGGGCCTCATCTCTCACATCTTTGGTCATCTAGGGATCACACATACAAATCGCCCAATTGAAGGACTATCATTGCAATATCACTTATTTAAGCACACCACCAAGTTACCAAGTCTAAATACATCTCTCATTAATTCCCTAGATTACTATCACATGCTACAACTTACCCCAAGGAATATTGCCAAGTTTTGAAGTCCTGATTATTATGGTTATATTTGCTAAACACACATCTATTGGACATTTACACACATTCACTAGATGGTAGAACTACGTAAATTTGTGGCCTCATTGGAGTATTGCTATTGGTGAACTCTCAACTCAATGGGGGTAGCATCACAATCGGATTAACCTATTTTAGGTCCTTCAGGAGAGAATTGGGGTTTGAAGGAGGAGCTTATGTTTTATTACAAAAACATGATCACTAGAACCTCGAGACAACTTTATGGTGTCATAATTTGGATCCAAATTAGGGCATCATGAGGCAAAATCTACCACAAAGGGAAAATGTCCAATATTTTATGTACCATTCTATCAAACCCGCCTTACACTCAATTTTTCACTCCAAATTGTATAACACATTTACAACACCCCCACAACTCATTTCTCTAAATCCATATCACTACCACTTCGTCATTTCTCTTTATCCAAATCAATTTCACTTATTGCTGGCAAAGCCTATTTTGGGTGAATATGTTTGTAAACCCTAACCCTAACTTCTAGTCTAGCTTATATAGAGCTTGTGTATCTCCATACTAGATCAACAAATATTCTTGGATTTGTGCATTTATTATATGTTTTATTTTTATTCTAAATCATAGTAATTATCTTAATTAAATTAAGACTAATTTTGATATTACGATTCTATATAAGGTTTGTTTATTCCGAAGTGCTAAAAAGCTAGGCGACTTAGAGTGTGGGAATTGAGCAAGATTCCTTTAAATTTAGTCAATAAAATTGTGATTGGGATAACATTGAGATACATGTCAAGTGATTATCACCAAGTTACTTAAGACCAAGTTTTGGGTACTACAAATGTACACCCTAAAAGCTAACACTCAATTCTAGACAATGTAATCAATAAGTCTAGTGACAATGTTAAAAACAAAGTCTGTAAGACACCATCAATAGGCTAATGACCTTGGCTTTGTTCTAACAAGAAGGAAAAGGGGGTTCAACATAGGAGAACCAAAATCTACGAGGGCAAATTGAAGATGATGTAAGGTGGTATAAGATGGAAGTAGGAAGGAAATGCCACAACAATCTCTTACGACACGCTACAAGTCAACCCACCATGATTTCAAATGCATCCCTTAAGACGCATTTAGGGAGATTCATGTGTCGATGAGTCATGCAAAATAATTAGGACATAAGTGGAAAAAGAATATTTACACCTACCTTTAGTTAAGCATCATAAAACACAAAATTTTGACAAAGAATGCTTGATTACATAAATAATCAAGAACAAAGATATATGAGGCTCTTAGCTTACATATGTTGTTGCTTTATGGTGAATGAGGGTATTCAAGTTATTTCCAATATGGTCTTGATACCCTTCCACGTGCATCTAACATCTATTAGATCTATCACACTCAATTCTTGATTTGTGACTATCACCCTACCAGGACTACAAATTTTCCTAATAAAACTATGTGATCCTAATGAAACTTACAATAATAGCTTTGGAAGCCTCTAATTTTGTTCATTTATACATCACCTTGTTTTCACACCCGTCTTCTTTGTCTTTGGTTTAAAATAAATGTGTAAGGGTTGGTTTGAGGAGTTTGTATGCAAGGATAAAGTTAACGTGAACAAGTGAAGCCAAAAGGAGTCCAAAGGTTTTGTGGTTGGAAAAGTAGCACTCCGATGATGCTCTTCTTCTAATATAGTTTCACATTTGAGATATACATGTACATAGGAACTTTTGAATGCAGGCGAATTATTGTTATTATTAATGCATGTACCAAACATATAAATACAATGTTGTACTTGGCTAGGGACAACTTGTTATCTCATGTATTTGGTTTAGAATATGGAGTAAATCTTATATTAACCATTGTATTAGGAAATGATTATTGATCATACTTTGTATGAAAAATTATGGAAACAATGTATAAAGTTTAAATGATATTTAATTGATCAAACTACTATTGAACTCTTGGAAATATGGTAATGAAAGGATGATGTTTGATCTTTGGGTTATTTAGCAATATCATTGTAATATTTAATTATATGCATGGAAAGTTATTTCTAAGTTAATTAATAGAATGTTTAAATAAGAACGTTACCTATTTTGTTCATATAATATAGAGAAATCAAAAATAAATATACAAATCAAGCTTTGATGAATGATAAATTTGAAATATTAAGGGTAAATAATGAAATCCTAGGTTAGCATGTATGGATTAATATACAAGTTCACCCAAAATGTAATATTAAAACTAGGGTTAATCTAATTAAGATGTTAATGTCATTAAATAATTCAAAATAGTAAATATAGTAATACAAAGAAAATATAAGTCCTAAATTACTAAAATATTATCTTTATGCTTAAACAAAACTTCTAGAAAGTAATAATAGAGATTAGGCTTTGGAACATATTCTCCCAAGATAGGCTTTGGTTATGTGAGAATGATTTAAAATAAGGAAAGGATGTTATGCAAAGTATCACAAGAATATTTGTAAAAATCTTGATCCCGAAATGGAGTGGAGGACAAGCTCACCCCGGGGTTTGGTTTGTCCAGTGAATTTGTCTTAGGGTTGTAAATTTTTCCTTATTATTGTGACTGCAACTTAATTTAGGAAACTAATGCAATGGTGTCTCTAGATCTAGAATTCATATCTAGATTCGCACTATCATATTTTATACGTGTAAATAAGTTATTGTTTTGAAACCTCCACTCTCCTCTTTTGACATAAAAATGGTTTAGTCCACATTGGGTCGAGCTTCCTTAGCACTCCTAGATGGTTGAGCATTACCTATACAACACTACTCGGAGAGGCATCGAACCCATGTAGTTTTATCTCTTGGTAGGCATGTGAGAACATGTAATTGGATATAAGATAAAGTCCAAATTAGGCCTTGACATTTGGCAATGATGTTTGACTTCAACCTTAGCACATGATAATGATCTAGAGAAGCAACAGATAATGTATTCATATTTGCATAGTTTTTTATAACGTTGTCCAAGGGAGAGGATTTTTATTGATTCATCTCAAATTCCTTCTTATAGTGTACTTAGATATGAAATCATGGATTCCCCTCTAGGGTGCATGTGTTTATATAGATGATTTTTCAAAATTATATTTCTTTCAACCGAACTTGAGCTAAATAAAGTAACTTGTGCATTTGAAAAAGTGAATTTATGGCAAGTATAATGGAAAAGTTTGTCAACCTTGGATAGATTCATTGGCCAAACCTATCCTTAGAAGGTGAACCCGTCCAAGCTTAGGATGGAATCTAATTAGAGACATGAAGTAGATTGTTGAGTCGAAGATGTGTTCTTGGTAATAATCATTTGGAATTTATTCCATCTTATTCCCTTTTATAAATTTGATTGACTTAATCATACACGTATCTCGCTCAATTCATTGCTCCATAACCACTTGGTCACACTTATTACTCAACATTTGCTCACCAAGAACCTTTTTGTTATATACATAACACATCTTTAAACTCTTGGCTTTTCTCCACTTTTAGACTGTGTTGAGCTAAGTAGGGAAAAATTACGATATGCGGCAAAATTGGCTAACGTCCAACAGTCAATTTTTCAAATGCACAAGTAATGCAAGCCAATTTAGGATTAATTGAGTGAAAACTCATTTACACAAGTAAGATATAAAAACACAATCATCCTACTCATTAGAAGGGCCTCATCTCTCACATCTTTGGTCATCCATGGGATCACACATACAAATCACCCAACCAAGGACTATCATTGCAATATCGCTTATTGAATCACACCACCAAATTACCAAGTCTAAATACATCTCTCATTAATTCCCTCGATTACTATCACATGCTATAACTTACCCCAAGGAATATTGCCAAGTTTTCTGAGTCCGGATTATTATAGTTATATTTGCTAAACACACATCTATTGGACATTTACACACATTCACTAGGTGGTAGAACTATATAAATTTCGGCCTCATTGGAGTATTGCTATGGGTGAACTCTCAACTCAATGGGGGTTGAGAAAGCTCAATCACAATCGACTAACCTATTTTAAGGTCCTTGAGGGAGAGAATTGGGGTTTGAAAGAGGAGTTTATATTCTATTACAAAAGCATGATCACAAGATCCTGGACACATATCTAGAACCTCGAGACAACTTTATGGTGCCATAATTTGGATCCAAATTAGGGGATCATGAGGCAAAATCTACCACAAAGGGGAAAATGTCCAATATTTTATGTACCATTCTATCAAACCCCTTACACTCAATTTTTCACTCCAAATTATATAGCACATTTACAACACCCTACACAACTCATTTCTCTAAATCCATATCACTACCACTTCGTCATTTCTCTTTATCCAAATCAGCTTTCACTTGGCAAAGCCTATTTTGGGTGAATATGTTTGTAAACCCTAACCCTAACTTCTAGTCTAGCTTATATAGAGCTTGTTTATTTCCATACTTGATCAACAAATATTCTAGGATTTGTGCATTTATTATATGTTGTATTTTTATTCTAAATCATAGTAATCATCTTAATTAGATTAAGCCTAATTTTGATATTACGAGTTCTATATAAGGTTTGTTTATTCCGTAAGTGCTAAAAAGCTAGGCGACTTAGAGTGTGGGAATTGAGCAAGATTCCTTTAAATTTAGTCAATAAAATTGTGATTGGGATAACATTGAGATACATGTCAAGTGATTATCACCAAGTTACTTAAGACCAAGTTTTGGGTACTACAAATGTACACCCTAAAAGCTAACACTCAATTCTAGACAATGTAATCAATAAGTCTAGTGACAATGTTAAAAACAAGGGGTCCAGTAAGACACCATCAATAGGCTAATGACCTTGGCTTTGTTCTAACAAGAAGGAAAAGGGGGTTCAACATAGGAGAACCAAAATCTACAAGGGCAAGTTGAAGATGATGTAAGGTGGTATAAGATGGTAGTAGGAAGGAAATGCCACAACAATCTCTTACAACACGCTACAAGTCAACCCATCAGTGATTTCAAATGCATCCCTTAAGACGCATTTAGGGAGATTCATGTGTCGATGAGTCATGCAAAATAATTAGGACATAAGTGGAAAAAGAATGTTTACACCTACCTTTAGTTAAGCATCATAAAACACAAAATTTTGGCAAAGAATGCTTGATTACATAAATAATCAAGAACAAAGATATATGAGGCTCTTAGCTTGCATATGTTGTTGCTTTATGGTGAATGAGGGTATTCGAGTTACTTCCAATATGGTCTTGATATCCTTCCACGTGCATCTAACATCTATTAGATCTATCACACTCAATTCTTGATTTGTGACTATCACCCTACCAGACTACAGATTTTCCTAATAAAACTATGTGATCCTAATGAAACCTACAATAGCACTGAAGCCTCTAATTTTGTTCATTTATACATCACCTTGTTTTCACACCCGTCTTCTTTGTGCTGGTCTAAAATAAATGTGTAAGGGTTGGTTTGAGGAGTTTGTATGCAAGGATAAAGTTAACGTGAACAAGTGAACCAATTTGTCAAACCCCTTAAAGATAATATAGATCATAAACAAAAATTCATAGAAATAACACAAGTAAAGTGTATCAAATATGCTCTAACATTAATATTTTGATAATAATTAAATTAGAGTTACATAATGTTTAATATGATCAAATAAACTTAATTTTTTCATTTTATAAATAATTTCAATTCACACTTTAGTGTAATTTGTGCATATGCTAACTTCTAAATAGGAAAAGACTTTGAAGAAGTAGATGGGATTATTCAATCAAAAAGGAGGCACAAACAACGGGATCAAAACATTCTAATGTAGGACAATAAAATCATTTTATTTGCATATTGATGTGTAAAGAAGGCTCACGATACAAAATGGTTTGAGGACCAATCATGTAAACATAAACAAACACACCAAAAACACAAAGAAAAGAGTCGTGTAGCAACCAATTCATTGTGATAAATTGACTATGTATATGCTCTTTACTTAATATTGTCCTAAATAATTACAATTGTTATTTTATATTTCATACCAAATTCTCACATGAAAAAGTTTCATTCAAGCAAATAAGATATTCATACGTGTAAAGAATAAATAAAATCTTGTGAATTTGGAAATAAGCTTCACCATGTTATTTCTCATATATGTACAATAATTAGCAAAGTGTTTTTATTCCCACAAATATTATCTTGACTATATATTTGGGTGATGTGACTTTTGAAAAAGACTAATATGGAATCGTCTTTTTCTTTCTCAAGGGGATAACAAGGTCTCAAAGTTTTCAGCCAATCAACATTTAAATAAACACATCTTTTATAACAAATATATAAGTTACAATTTTAAGACATCAGGAAATTTACCATATATAAAATAAATAATACTAACTGCTAATTGGTTGTTAACTGCTAATTAATTGGAAAATTGAATATTTAATCACGTACGCACTAGTGAAAATTAATAAGACTTAATAAACCAGGAGTGTTTTGCTGCATTATAAGGCTACATGATTATTTTCTCAAAATGAAAAAGTAGACTTCATAAAAGTTTACACACATGGATACGTAACTCGGTGAAGCGACTCATCGTAATGTTCTTATCCCTTAAATCTTAAGATACTTTCAGCGGCCTTTATTTTATCAAAAATACTTTGGAAAAGGAAAAGTGAAGTGCAGAGTATAAAGAAATGAGTGTTTTAATGAATTGTGCGTGTCTTGCCCTGTCCTGTACTGCAGGTGCTTCGATTAGCCATGAACTATTCAGATATTGTTGGGTCCATGTTTGGGTGCCTTTTCAACTTGAGCGTTTCATGTTGCAGAATGGGTCCCCCATTAACGAGGAAAGATGAAGAAACTCTTTATTCACAGCAAAAAAAAAAAAGCAAAATTATCCAGGAAGGAATTCATATCAAGGCATTCAAGGATTACATAATAAAAATGCGACAGAGGATCACACAAATTTATCAATCTACCAATTAAACCAGAGTTTTACCACGGCAAAACCCACTTCCAGCTCCTTTGAATACATTACAGCGGAAGGAGGGAGCATCTTACAGCTCTCTGTAGACTCGTATTTTGTACAAATATATGCAAGCCCAGTGGAAAGCCCAGGCTTGGTTTTCTATTCGGGGTTTTTTTTTTTTTACGAGTCTACAGAGTGTACAGTAATGGCGGAAAGTCTTTCTTATTCTCACCAAATCAAAAGCATGAATAGAATTAAAATCTTGCATTCTCAAAACCGTGCAAATCACTCACCCTGTTCAAAGACTTACGCATCATGGCGACCTTGGCGAGCCTCTCTGCGGCTCTCCATGCCGAGGTTGGGGTGAGCGGCTCGCCATTGCTGTCCGTCTCGTAGCGCATAATGATATCTAGCACAGACGAGGTGGTGGCGGTGGCGGTGGTGGTGTGTTCTCTGGGTTTGCTCCGCTCGCGTATCATCCTGGCCTGAACGCGTTTAATTTCCGCCTCCAGCACGCCTCTCATCTCGTCCACGGTTCGAGACGCGGCGGAGCACCGCAGCATAGCTTTTGCTTTGTATAGAAGCTGTTGTGCCGCGTTGGCGTCGCCGCGATCGGCCAGGGTTCGAGCCTCGCCGACGGCCTGAGCCGTGCGGAGCTTGGTTTTGTATTTGTCGACTTTAAGGCTGACGGAGGTGGGGTATCCGCGGGTGCTCTCGGGGCGAGGGATCGATAAAGACTGTTCCTTCCCGTACGAAACTTGCTGCGTGACGGGGTCCTTGAAAGAGCAATTGACGCTGAGAACCGCCATGGAATGCGGATACCTGACCGCAGGGAGCTTGAGCTCCACAATTATGTCTCTTTCCTCTTCCGCGTACAGATCTCCGAGCTTCACAGTTCCGTAGTCGTTGTCCAGAACGCGGCTCTGATGGCTCCCGGCGTAAATGCTCTGGAGCTCGATTCCTGGCGCGGCGCGGCATGAGACAGTAAGGTGAACGTCCTGCACGACGACGCTGAGCAAACCCCCGATGCACTGGGCGAAGGCATCCTCCGCCTGGACGAAGGAGAAGGTTCCGCCGGATTCTGTTGAAATGGCGTGCATTCTGGCCGCGTCGTGGTCGCTGCCGAAGCCGAAGGCGTGCACGGGGATCTCAATGTGACCGTAGCGCGTGCTCTGTCGGATGGACGCCGGATTATTATTCTGCTGAGCTCCCTGGTTCGTGCCGAAGCTCCGCTTGTCTTGCCCGTCGGAGAGCAGCATAATGGACGCCACAGGGTTTCGCTCGCGGCGATCTTCAAGAATTTTGGCAGCTTTCTTCAGCGCGTCGGGAATGTTTGTGCCTTCGCTGCAAACCAGGCGGTCGATCACGCGGCGCGCGGCTCTCTGTCCCTGCGGAACCATGCGCCTCAGAGGAAACACGCGCTTGGCGGTGGAGGAGAAGGTTATCACAGAGAGCCTGTCTGCGGGGCTCAACGAAGAAATTACCAGCCGCATTGCTCGTTTCAACAGCTGAAGCTTTGATCCAGACATGCTGCCGCTGATGTCCAGCACTGTTACGAGATCGATCGGGGCGCGGTAATTGGGATCCAGAATCAGCGATGGCGAATTTCGCTTCGTGCTCTTCTTCTGCTGCCGGGGTTTTGCAGACGGGGCTTTCACCTGCAACAATACTGTGAAGTTTTCGCAGGATTTACCCGCGGCGAGAACTTCGACCTCCGGCTCTATTTTCACCTCCACATTTCTGCTGGCGCCGCTGTTTTCTGGAAGCGCGGCCCCGGGTTCGACCACGAAACCTTTGAATTCGAACTCCTCTTCCTCTTCGTGAATTGTACTGAACGTTGTCGCGCCATTTGGCCTGCGATTCGGATCCAACGGCTCGTCGTCGTCGTAAAGCGGTTCCGACGAAGCAATCTGGCGGCTTCCTCTGGGAGTGAAGGACGACGATTCTGACGCAGCGTCAGATGCATTATTGTCATTATTTCTCCGGCTGCTGGTTCTAGGCGTCACCGCTGAGGCTCTCTCGGCTTTTTCTTCCTTCTGAGCTACGCTTAGGGTTACCTGAGACGGTACTTCCTTCCATTTTGCGCGACAAACTGGGCAAACCAGGTTCCCGTGCTTCACGTTGGAAGCAATGCACGGAAAATGAAAAGCGTGAGAGCATTCCGCCGTGAATATTGCATGGCCTTGTCCAGGCTTCATCGTCTGCAAGCACATTGCGCAGGTGCTCTGCAAAATAACGTGCACAAACTGGTTAGGGAAACCAGAAAAAATAAAAAATCGAAACAATGATAAACAAACAAAGCTTTAGCTTATGTAGTCGACAATCACAGTCGGAAAAGCATTCAAATTTATCGGCTTTTTATCTCAAAAAAATCCATGATTGCTTAAAGCCCTCGCACGCATGGATACAGTACGGGTTGCCGTTGGTCTCTCTACAGATTTTCAACCACAATAGCCTAGGTAAGTAGAGATTGGAACTTCATTGCAGGTCAAACATAATCATTTCTCTGGCTTGCTCGGTGAGTCGGTATTTCAAGATCGAGGTCAACTCTTCCAACAAATTTATAAAAAAAAACGTTAAATTCCCGAGGGGTAGGTAGGTATACAATCATCCTAAACCAAAATTTCAAATTCGCAAAAACGAAAACAGAAATCCGCAACTCGAATCTCTGATCATTTCCAAAATTAAAACATGGTTGAATTACAGACACAGCCTTAAAGGCAGTTTCTATTTCCACGACTTCAACGCCAGTAAATAACGAAACTTTTCCCCTCCATTTAAAGCAATTTGTGCTAAAACAGTCGAGATTTAAACATCTTTATGATTGGAAAAGCGAAAAGATAAAAAAATTGACTACACTAAAATGCAAAAACCCTGGAGAAACTTACTCTGGAAAGCCTGATGCTGTTCCTGAGCAGGGTCAATCTGGAGGGCGACCTGGGCGACGACGGAACCGAGCCTTCTGTCAACGGAACATTCTCGATATTCCTCACCCTAGGACTCGCACTCGTCCGGCATTGCAACCTGGGGCTACACTGCGACATTCTGGGACTCGAACCCGAGACCTGTGACAGAGAAGACTGCACTCGAGGACTATTCCCCACAGTCTGGCACCGCAGCCGCGGACTAGAAGTGGTTTGGCAGTGCAGCCTAGGGGTGCCGCCACCATTTTCCAATTGCTGCAATCTGGGACTGGAAACACCACAACCGCCATTATCAGTCGCCCCCTGGGAGTACTGAAACCGCTAGTATCCGCCGTCCCCCTAGGGCTTGCAGCAGCAGAATCCAAAGCATCGAGATCGTTGCGAGGAATGGTTGTACAAACGGTGAGCCCCAGCGCGTTTCGAGCCCTTCTCCACCCGGTCCCCATAATATTTCTCCAATCTCTATACCAAATCTGTTTTTTTAACGTCCGCGCCCTGGATCGCCTGTTTTTAGCCTAAGCGGACAAAAAAGTCGGGTACGCAGGCTGCCAAAAGCATGGCTTCCATCGCCTTCAAACAGAGAAACGGACAAACCATTTCTTCATCATTATCGCCTGGAATTGTTTATCCTTAGCTGTAAATATTACAGGCAAGTGGCGGCATTACATTACGAAAGGGACTAACGTCCAAACCCCAAATCCACCTGCAAATATCTTCTCTGCAAAAGCGAAAGCTCTCAGAAGAAGAGCCGCTCAAATCTCAACGATATAGAGAGAGGATTTATTAAGGTATTTATGATGGAGATGAGGATCATCATTCATGTTCATGTTTTTATTTTACCCATCTAGGTTCTGGTTTGTGTATTTTGGAAACCGGCACGTGTCCGCGTACTAACGTGGGTTTTGCAAAGAGTCAACGTCGTCTGGGCTCACGGGAGGCGCTGCAGAATGTGCCGACAGACGGAGCCATTTCCGACCATTACAACTTGCAAGCAACTGCTTATGATTGGACACGCTCGCCTCCGACGGGAGCGTTTCCCGTCTCCCTCTCTTGCAATTGACGGGAATTTCTATGCTTCCCGCTCCACACATGTGGGAATTTAATTCTCGAGGTTAAAGCTAGACCGCCGTGGTTTACTTACACCCGGTTGAGTTTGTGAGTGAATGGTGAGTGAATGGTGAGTTAAGCATCGCATTCCTCTGGGTCAAATCACCGTTTTGAAATGTATGCTGTGTATTATTGTTCTCTTTTCCTATTGGAGGGATTAGTTCAGGCTGAAGAAGATGTGATTAGGTTCTTGTTGGCGTGTGTTTTTGTGATACATGAGTTTATACACGTTTCTTTTATATTTTGTATATTTTTGCTAGTTCCGTTTCCTATTATACCTTGTTTCTTGTGATACATGAGTTTATACTCGTTTCTTTTATATTTTGTATATTTTTGCTAGTTCCGTTTCCTATTATACCTTGTGATTTTGATTATCCTTTTGTTGACTCTCCATTTTTCTATGTTTAACCATATATATTTCCCCTTCTTCCTATATGATGTCTCCCCCTTGCTTTCTTTCTCTTCTTTGTTGTACTATACTTTGTGATTTTGATTATCCTCTTGTTGACTCTCCATTTTTCTATGTTTAGCCATATCTACTTCCCTTTTTTCATGTATGATGTCTCCCATGGCTTTCTTTCTCTTCTCTGTTTTTATAATGTTTTAGGCTTTTTACTTGTATGATGTCTCCCGTGGCTTTTTCTTTCTCTTCTCTGTTTTCTTAATGTTTTAGGCTTTTTACCGTATGATGTCTCCCGTGGCTTTTCTTTCTCTTCTCTGTTTTCTTAATGGTTGAGGCTTTTAGTGTATGATGTCTCCTGTGGCTTTCTTTCTCTTCTCTGTTTTCCTAATGTTTTAGACTTTTTACCAAGACTCTAGTAACCCGATTTTAGTCGACTAGAGTTGTATTAAAACTTTTAAGGTAAGCCCTTTTGACTCTTTCATGGAGTCCTATAAGGTTCTTTCTCCTTAATTTAACCCTAAATAAACAAGAGGGTGTTGTTCAACTTCATATTTATTATCTTAGGATTAAGCATTAGCAACATGTAATATATTTAGATTAATTAATTAACATTAATACACGAATAAGAATATACTATTATTAGCAATATGCAAGATATAATACTATAAACGATTTCTAAGAAGATGAAAACACAAGGAAGGGGATGTACTTAGCTAAGTATAGAATTAGGAAGCTAATCTAGTATTTTTGTCGGTTGTACGAGTTGGAAATGATGTGCAAGTCTTTGGATGGTTTGGTCCATGTTTGGCAATCACATACGAATAAAGAGTGGGGTGTTGGCAACTTCTAAGAATGACACTTGGACGTGACGTACTATTACGTACCAACACAAGCAATATTGTGAGCAATGAATGTTGTTATTGAGAACAACAAATCATGCATGGAACCAAGGATAGGCAATTAAGATCAAAATATGCATGCAAGTCATGATTTAGGGATAAAGCCAATGTTTTCTTTGCCAAGTCATAACTAACCAAATTTAGGTGTTTCTATTTCCCCCGATTTAAGTATGAAATAAAGTTGCATGCTTAAAGGAAAATATACCTTAATGTGTAAACACATTATATCTTCGCTCAAGGTGCTTGATTCGGTTGAGTGTTGGCGCAATATTTAGAGTGAATCTTACGAACACATGGTGTAGTCAATGTCTCACAAAAGAACTAAAATTTAACTCATATTTGAAAATGTAATTGAAATTGAAACTTGTAAAGTTGTAATGTAAACAATTAAGGAATACACCTATGATTAACTAAAATGTCGGCGCCTACCAAGTGCAAAATAGCATAGAATGACATAAACAAACCGGACAAGTATGCGGTGAAGGTCGGGAATGATGACATAAATCAAAGTAAAATGACCAAAAGATGGGGGTTAATTAGTACTTTCTTCTCTCAAAAACCATATGAATAGTAGTATGATATCGGGATTGAATAATGCTCAAAGTGTGTGATTTAGTGTCTACAACCTAATTGTCTTTCCAAAGGAGAAGCTCCTTTATGATGTGCTTAAAGAGATGGCTTACAACTAAGCCACTTTAGAGGCTTGAGTGCATCAATCCCAAAAATTTAATGGATATGTTAGAGCCATAAGGGCCGAGTGTCACAGGGCTTTCTAGTCGCCCTAAGAACCTTCTAAAATAAGGAGGGGTGTCACAAGGCTTTCCAGGTCACCCCGAAACATCCCTAAAAGAGTGAGAAGAAGGGTATCACAAGGATTTGTAGTCACCCAAAATCTTCTTCCCATGACCACACTACTACGATGGATCTAGGCCCAAATGTGAAAAATAACACAAATTTGAAAGGGAATGAGGTATGTACTCATGCTCCCATCATGCAATTTCTTGTGTGTATCAAGTATGCAATGATAAATATATAATAAGGAGGCCTATGCCCGCATACCATATAGTGTAAATGTGCTCAAGATGTAGAAAGCCATAAGGGAATGAAGTGATCATGCCCCTACATTATATAGTGAAATGCGATAAATTTTTCCTTATACTTGTCAACTCGTCCTTGGATATATATCAAAAACTTGTAAAAGTTTGTATGCTCCAAAAAATGTTTAATGTGTCACTAAAAGGCACCCACGACGAAACCTTCCATCATATACATCAACATATTCTAGTATCATCCCCTATTAGATGGTTTTAAATATGTGTAAATTTTGAACCTATTCAACATTTGTTCATATTCAATGTGTCTCTAGATTCTTATTCATTTTATTTTGAGTTATGTTCTATCATGTTCTTGAATTGCAAAGATTTATGTGTGATAGCCCCACCGAATTCCCCTTATTTTGAGGTGAGTGAGATGTGTAAATAGATCACTCACCAAAATAAATGACCATGTGTGTCCATGTCAAATGTAGCTAATAGTCGGTATTGGATTATATCGATGCTTTGTTGTAGGTGGCCACTTTGTAAAGATATTGTTCGTAAAATAGTGCATGGTAGAAACCATGACACAAAGCGATAGGAAACAAAACATACTAACAAACAAGTGTAGAGGAAAATAATAATACAAGTATATGTTAACACCCTAAATAAAATAAATAAGGGTTCGAGTAAAATTTATTTTCTTACTTATAAAAAGGTGTATGGATTTTACAAGTAGAATATTCTAAATTAATTAATAACATTTAACCATACACATGAGAAAATGTTTATTAATTCAATATAAAAATATAAAATAATGAAACAATTGCTTGAAACATAAGGAAGACTACTTAGCTAAACAGAGAGGTACAAAAGTGATTTGGAAGTGCAAGATGGACGTGTAAGACCTTGTATAAGATCTAAAAATTGCTTTATCTTTGAAATTGTGTTTGACAAATGATCTTCTATAGAATTGTATAGCTTTTTTCTAAGGTGTGGTATAGTTTGGACCTTATTTGTATAGTCTTAGACCGATAGATTCTAGGGTAGTAACTTTTGGTGATCATCAATGGCCTAGAGATATGTTTCACTATATGTCATTAGGGCTCAAAAAATTGTGACACCTTCCCTGTAGTGACTTCCAATGGATCAAACCCTATAATACCCGCACTACCACTTCATAAACATGATTACATAACAAAAATGGTAAATATATGTGTAGGTGGAGTTAAACTAAACCTAAAAGTCAACCCCTACCGAACCAAACTAAGTCTTGCACTACATCCCATCATAAGTGGGAGTAAACTCCCTATAGTCCTCTTAATGTAGGTGTAATAGTGGATGGAGATCTAAGCCAACCTTCCCGTGTTGACTTGTGTCTCTTGACACAAAAAGTAGTAGTTGTAACTATAGATATAATAAATTTTTACCTTGCACGATAGTGATACGGTGTAATGTGCCCGGATCCTAAATTGATTCCCTTTGTCCTTTAAAGAGTTTGGTAATACTTTTTGTGACATGTTCTTATTATGAATTTTCTCTAAGACTTTTGGAGGCTTGGTGATGGAGGAAGATAAACTCTAGAGCCTAGTTTGATTTCTTCGACCCTAAGTCGTAGCTTCTATAAAAGATGTGATGTTGCTTTAGAAAGATTTATGAGATGAATGAGTTATTTAGGAGTGTAATTTGCAATGTATGCGCTTGAGAATGCCAAGTAATTTCCACGTGGGTTCTTAAGTGTATTATAGGATTTTGTAGGTTAGATATTGCATTAAGGCCAGGTATGAGATAAGAAACAACCCATAAAATATATTCAATTTGAGAAAAGAGTCATTGGATAGTGGGAAACAAGATTGTATGACTTGGCCCAAGACCGTATAGTTTGATAAAAGAGATTAATGATGTTCAAGAAAGATTATGAGAAATATGCCTACAAGTAATATAATACTTTGGATAAATGTAAGTGATTGAAGTGTGATTGAATGAATGACAAAACAATGCGTAGAGTTGAGAAAACCATGCAAGAGAGAGAAAGATATGTCAATTAGGATTAGGTTGTGGACAAGTCATAGTATAGAAACAAAACCAAACATCTCATTTTCAAAGGATAAGATGTCAAATGTAGGTGTCTATATGTCCCCCTTTAAGTTTGAAATTTAAAGTTACATGCTTGATGTAAAATATACTTGAGTGTGCACACACATTTTTTTTTTCCGTAAGTTCATATTATTGTATTGGTGTTGACATGCTTTGTGATGAAACACTCTCTCGCTTTCCAAGGAGAATATCCCCTTATTATTGTACTTGGAGGTTTTAATTTGTGTTGAAATGGTAAAGGATTGGGGTTTATCAATCCCCAAGTTTATTGAAGAAGAATCCAAAGTAGGAGAGGTCTTTGAGTGTATTTGACCCAACACCAGAGGAGATATTCCATAGGACATTTGTCCCAATGATCCCCAAAAGAAAAGAATAACAACCTACAAAGTATCTAGCCACTATGATATCTTCCCATAAAAAAATTAGGAAGGAATAACAACATACAAGGTACCCAACTACTTTGATATGTTCCTACCCCATGTACCACATGACTATAGATGGATTTAATCCCAAGATTGAAATAACATAAAGTTTAAATTTAATGAAGTGTGTCTTATGCCTCCAATGTGTGTTGTAATTTTTTTATATGATATAGGTGAGTTCTCAATGATGAAAAAGGAGGAGGAGGTGCATGCCCCTATACCTTATATCTAAATGATGTAGTGAAGATGAAATGAAGTATGCACACACTATGTGTTTTATAAAATCTATTATGAACCATCATTTATCTTTGAATTTGTACAAGATACTTATAATTATTTGTAGAAATCTAAAAAATTATGAAAATCCCTATAAATCTACCCTTAAGACATAAATGTTTTCCTAGACCATAGTGTGATATGGTGTTTCCCTAGTGGATGGTTTTATACCTGTGTGAAAAAAAAATCATCATTATGTATCTATATTTTTTCTAAGGATATGTACCTTGTATAATTGTGTATCTAAGTGTCAAATTCTATTTGTGTCATAGACATGTGTATACTATACCTCGTTGAATACCCCCTCTTTTAAGGCATGTGAGATGTGACAAGAGAGACACATCTTACAAGAAATGATGTGTACCCATGTCAAATATATCTAATAGTTTTCTTTGGATCGCATGGAGGGATATCTTGGGTGGCCACTATTGAGATCTTATTCTTACAAAGGATATGCATGGTGGAGACATAGCGCACAAGGATGGAAACAAAGCAACAAACGAAAAGCAATAATCATAAATAGAAATCATGTTTATTAGTAAATAAACACAAATCTAAACAAGTATACAACTAATCTAACATATAAGTACACATATAATGTCACACATGTTAGTCATAAAAAAGGCATAGAGCTGCAAACAAGAGACACAAAGATGTCACACACACAACCAATATAAGAAATAGACTATAAAAGCCATAAACAAGGGACACAACAAGTATTTCCAAAACAAGTATAGAAAAGGGCATAGGACTCATACATAGAAGCAAACATAGAATTAATTACACATACAAATACACCAAGGAAAATTTTAGTGGTGAATTTTCCTTAATTCATAGAAAATTGGGGTTTTCAAATGCATTTAGTGATTTGGAGAAGTAGCAAAAACACCATTTTTCCTAAATTATTAGGATGCAAGTTACTTATTCTGGATCATCTCGCCTACACTTTAAATTAAATTCCATAGTTATAAATGTATATCATTACTACATCAAAACTCAAACCGGCACAATCGCCAATATTTATACTATTTAAGAACCCAATGCTCGAGGTCGAGGGTAGATCTCATGGAAGTGTGTTTATTTACCCTTCATCTATATAATAACCTTGCATATGTAATTAAGCCATAGTTATTTGAGCGACCACTTCTTCTACAATGGTCTAGCCATGCAAATAGTTGGCCGCTTGTAAATTTGATGTGGTTTTATCTTATAGTCATATAGCTATATAGAATCTAATCATCTACAATTTGTACACTTTTACAACTAACCGCAAGTATTTCGAGGAATTCCACAGATGTTCATTGAAATCTAATTTGATGACTTCTATTGGTTATGGTAAGGGGTCTAACAAATCATTAAAAAATGACCTTATTTTCTTATTTTATCCAGTTATAAAAAGGCCAACACAATGACATCCACACCAAATACATATACTAAATGATTAATTGTATTTTTATTTAGTTTCATATTAAGGTTCGTTAATAGTACAAAAACTTATCATGTAGAACTCGTTGATAAGGATATTACACATAAAGTAATTAATCACAATAACATCTCACCACTTAAAAATATTATTGATGATGACATGCCTCCATTTGAGGACAATCCTTATTAGGTACCCCCATTGGATTAAAATCTTGATTACGAGATGCAACTAGTAGAAGATATTTCTACTTCTAATCAAACATCAACTTAAGTGGTAAATTCTACTCATAAATGTTTACCAAGGAAGAGGAAACTAGTGGACATTTTTATGATGAGATGTAACCAACAACATGTATTTCTACTCACCAAACACCAACTTTATTTTATAATACTACAAATATTAGCAAATGAAGAGACGTGGATGGACAATTGGAAGGTATTTTAAGTTTGACTAAGTACTTAGATATCCATCCATTGAACCAATAGAGCCAAAAAATGGTAATGACAATCGAACATAATGTAGATGTGCAATATGTAGTTGGAAAGTTGGAAAGGAACACACAAAACAACTCAAGTTGGACATAATTGAGAAACATTTTGGAAAAATAATGTGTCGATTAAGAAAAAAGATGGACAAACAAAAAACAAACTCATGGAAAAATGTAAAAGAATACATTCATGTAAGATATGCATTAGACCATGAAAATGATTTGGAATTGGTTGCTTAAGCCTTGAGGATTGTTTTTGCTACTTGAATTTTTGGTATATATTACGACTAGTAATTTCTCATGTCAAATTTCATATGTAATGGTTATGTATTTGTGTTCATTTATTGAAAAATAATTTTAGTATCTTTATTTTTATTCGCAATTTTTTTATTGATTTTAATAATGTATTCCATAAAGCGAAAATTGAAAAGCACCATCAAAGTTACAAACATAGAATTTGTTAGTATAGGCTTTTTCCCACTACGTGGTTTTACCTACATGGTCTAATTAGTTTTCTTAGGTTAATCATAGGTCATTAGGGTAAATGTACTTTAAGTCATTTTCTAATTGTGAGTTGAGTTGATTACCTTTTTGGGTGACCTAATTCCTCACTATATAATGTAATCTCATATGCATATTTTGGCTAATGAGTTTATGAGCAATTTATTGTTTGTTGAAGACAAGATTCTTCCTTTAAGGTTTTTTTATTTCTCTACTACAAACAAGTTTTTTCTTTGTGCATTCGATCCTATCCAGTCCCAATCCTCAATTTTAGCCCACTTTGACATGGTGTCGAGCATTTCTAGCATCGAATGTCATAGCCTTTGTTATGAGATCTAGCATTTTAGATCATTTGTTGGTGTTTTCATTGATTTCATTTTTCAAGGGTTTGGTAGGGTTTATATAAAATTCATACAAATTTATTCCTTCGCAGTCTCTAAATGAAAAATAGATAGAGTAGTTGAATTCAAAAGGGATCAAAACCTATGTTTAGTTGTAATCACGACCTAGTTTTGTGGCAAATGATTTATGTCATTTTTGGAGGGTTTGAAGGTTTTGTTTGAAAACTCAAATTAATATTATTTTAAGCTCAAAATAAAAATAAAAAAACCATTTATGGGTTTCTCAAAACATTTGTTGGGTATTTGATGTTTTTGTGGAAGACGTCTGATTTTTTTCAGGATCTTGGGTTCTCCTTACATTTTCTCACCATTCACACTGCTTTGTAAGGTGAAAAACTTGACTAACTCGCAATACAAGATTTATAGTTTGATCATAAAATTGAAAAACCTAACTCAATGCATTTTGAGTTTTAAAGTTGTTTGACAAGTTGAAAACCTTGACATGTGCCTCTGCAATGAATTTTAAGTTTTGGGGAATCAAAACATGGGGACATCTCAACAACAAAACTTGCAACTTGTAGTCAAACCCCAACCCCGATCAATGCCCAATATATTTCAAGTTTTCGGGCTTTTGGCACACATCATCAAGTGTAGGTTTTGGGTTTTGATGTTTGTCAACACAATTTGAACTTACAGTCAAACTTCTAAACCCCAACGCCCAATGTTTTTAAGGTTTTCGTCATTTTGGTGTAAGTAAACACATTATGAAACTTGCGATCAAACCTCCAACCCACAATCAATGTTGTATATTTCAACATTTTCAACTTGTTTGTCAAGTGCTGATTTATGACACCCGCTTGACATGATTCGATTTCCAACACTTGTTTGACAAGCTTGAGTTCTACCACCGCTCAACACTTTAAGGTTTTTGACCCGCTTGATAAGTTTCAAGCTCCACAACCTACTTATTAGGGTTTGATTTCGCCACTTTCTTGTCAAATGTGAATCCCGATCTAGTGTAATTTAGGATTTTGAAAGTATAAAAAAGTGCAAAACTTCGACCCACCGCAATTTAGGATTTTAAGGTTTCGAACAAGTCATAAACCCCAACCAATTTATTTCAAGTTTTCTAAGGTGTTCAAAGCAAGGAAAAACCTCGATTACTTGCGTACACACATTAAATTTAATCACACAGGGTGTACCACTATTCATTAGAAAAGAAGAGTCAATTTAGGAGTGACATCACTCTTCCGGTCACATCACAATGTAAAGTGACATCATCAAAGGGGAGGGGTACTCATCCTAGCCCTTAGCCCTTGGTCACATGGGAATTAAGCCCTTGGTTTTCCCAACCCAAGGAGGCTTAACATTTCCATCATAAATTTTAGGGAATTTTCTACGCACCAAAAAAATTACGCAAAGCAAAGATTTGTTTTGTAAGCAAGAAACTTCAAACTTCCACAAATTTCAATTAGTAGCTCCTTTTTAGGTGTCATTTTTTTTAAAGTGTGAGTTTTTAGCTCTACACATTGGTAATATTCTCATGCCTTGTAAAATTTAACCTTTATAGTTTTAGGGGGTTACATATCCCAAAGATTTTAAGCACATGTAGTTCAACACATATCCACTTACTACAATGGACCAATCTTAGGTTATAATTCTTACGTCGTTCAACTATCACGAGTGGAAAGTTAAGATACAAATCCTCTTGAGGGATAAAGTCTTGCACAAGATCACCATGGGTATAAAAATAGAACTAACATCGATGCGAGAGAAGGTGAATTTTTGTAGAATTGAGCGTTTCAAACCAAGACGGAAGCGGACGGTATGTTTCTATCCTTCAAGAAAATAGTGCCCAATTCCTAGCGCTAATGACTTGTTATGGGGCGTTAATGTCCAACTCTTGGGCACTAGCATCTAGGGGCTGAGTTTTGTGAATTTTGAGTAATGAAGTTAATTGTGATGTTGTTAGTATTGAGTTTAAATCATGCATGTGTGTTGATACTATGTTGTGTTGCTTGTTTGTGTTGTGTAGAGATATACATTTTAGGGAGTTTCATGTGGGCTATTATTTGAGTACATTGCTTGGTCTAGGGTTAACTAATGATGAGTGGGACATATTGGACCATGCCATCTTATTACTATTTTGGGGATATACCTCATTATATGTCATTATTGATTGCTTTATGCGAGAGATGGTGTACGAGATGCATGTATATTTTGGTCACCGACAAAAGAGATGACAGTGACTTTGGAGGATGTCTATACAATTTTGAGGTTTCCCGTAGTCAAAGAGAGAGTATAGATTATGGTAGTGGTAGATACACATGGAAAGATAACGGTGGTATGTCGGTATTTTGTAGGGTCTCATGTGCGGTCGAGACGTATATTAGTCTGGATCTATTGTGATATTTGGGGTTCCGAGGTTGCAAAAATTTATTGCGGTAGTTTTGGATTTTTCAGTTGTACAAGATGAATGATATATGTCGTAGTACATAGGAGAATGGTATGAGGTTTGCAAGGGCACGATGTGTGTTAGCCCTTTTATATGTGGATTTGTATCAGTTTACATAGGAGGATCATGGTGGTGGTATAGGAGCAATTACCTTGTTACATTTATGGGCATATGAGCATATAGCTCTTTACGAGGCCACTTAGTGGGCATGCGAGTCAATTGGGTTTGACCAAACATTTTTATAGCGAGGTGGGTGGGGACCCATAGTAAGAGGATAGATATGACCACATGGTTGGTGTTAGATCATATGGGCCTGGGCGCTTATATGGAGGCCATATAGAGATTATGGAGGATGGGTGGAGGATGACATTTAATTATAGTGCATTTGGTGCACCATGTGGTTAAAGGACCAGATTTTTAGGAGTAACAAAGATATTCTAGGGTGAGCAGGTGTCGCGACAGTTTGTTATGGCTTAGGACATACCCCAAAGCCATAAATATGGTATCGATGTCTGCTAGGGCAACGAGATGACTAGGATCTAGGCTAGGCCCAACAGGAGCATAGCTAGTGCCTCCGGTTAAGATGAGGCATATCTCGCCATAGGGTCATTACAGGTGAATGACGCGGGTGCACTTGGGCATATAGTCGATGGTGGCCGACACACCGATGGGTGTTGCTATTTCTAGTGGTTGTTGATATAGTAGGTGGGATGATAGTTAGAGGAGTTGAGGGCCAATAACTTTGCCCTAAGGTAAATGATATAGCAGTGGCACAAGCAGGAGCGTGAGTATCATATATTTTGTGTGGATTAGTTTGTTAATTTAGTTAGTGAGTACGAGGATGTGTAAGAGCTAATATGAGATGTTTTTTGTGTGATGGCGGTGATGCTTATTAGACACCGATTTTGGATACCTCCATACGCACGTTACTCGAAACATGCCCCCAGATGTGCTCGTGGGAGGAGGGATGTTAGAGTGGGTGGACACAATTGTGAGTGAACATGCCTATCTATTTGAGCCTATGCACACAATAGCAATTGCCACATGCATAGTTGTTTTGAGTGGCGCATGAGGCATGTGTAGAGAAAGAACAGTGAGACATGCCATAAGAGGGAGTGGCCTAGCTCAAGATGTATTTGCACAATATGTGGAGCTCCGGGAATGATATCCGAGTAGATGACATAGATTTCCATATTGTGGAGCCATCTTGAGAGATACATAGGTCGAGATCGGTGGTGTAGAGTTAGCGGTGAAGCTTTGAGTTCAAGGGCTCCCACGATTGTAGATAGTGATAGTGAGGATGAATATGATGTATTATATATGATGTATAGAGGTGTGGGGGTTTCCCCCAGCGATTGTATTTTATAACTATGATTTTGGATGATATATATATATATATATATATTTATTTATTTGTATGTATATATACATATATGTATATGTATATTATATATATAGACATGTTGATGTTGTATTGGTTGTTGCATTGTATATTATGTGATGATTATGATTTGTACTTGGTAGTGATTGTATAGTTTGTTGGATTCTATATGCATTGTTGGTATGGTTGATGTGATATATATTGTTGATTTTCAAAATGTGTTATGATGTGGAAAGAATTGGTAAGTGATGAATTATATAGAAATTGCTTTTGAATAAGAGTGAATAGTATAACATAAGGTAAATAGAGATGTATATATGTGATGCAATGTGGTAGATAAATATAAATGGTAATGTTATTAGATAATGTAGGAGAATAAAATTATTATGTGTTGAGAATTGTATGATAATGAGATGTGTAATGACGTAGGCGACTAAGTGTGATGAGAATGACGGTAGGAAGAGAATAATTGCCCCCTAGTGTGAGATTGAGGTTCATTTAAGTAATAATTCCCTCAACATTCATGTATGAACCTTGAGAACATAAGTGTGTCATCGGGTAGTGAGATGGAGATGAGGATCACCTAGCGATAGGTGAAGGTTCTTGTGATGCTCATTAGGAGCATGTGGAACAACGACAGTGTGGTATATGTGTCAAATTGTATATTAAAGGAGATGGTGTTAACAAGGAGAGGTGTGTTGGTGGGAGATGCGGGAGTGGACTCCTTAGGAATCCATTGAAATGTAGTAGCAATGTGGGAAGGGTGGGAAAATATGGTAAGAGGCGGGACAACTGGATGAGGTGGATGAATGATGAACTTAGGCAATGGAAAAATAATAACCTTAGGAGGGGATAAATGAGACAAGTTAATTGTGGCAAAGACTCACCTATGTAGAAGAAGTGAGAGAGAGTGCTCGCAAGAGCGGGTGTAGAAGGAAATGACAACCTTATCTTATAATTGTTGTAGCCTATCATAGAGGACATGACATTCATTTTCATGGTGACCATTAATGCGGTGAAAATTACAAAAGGGTGGTCACGATGGTGGTGTAACTGGTGAGAGGGATGATGTTGGTTGGAAGGTAAACAAATCATCCGCTTATCAAGTAATGTACACAAGACATCATGTGGTTTAGCAGCATGTGAAAAGTATAATGGTTCATGGGTGGGAGGTGGGGAAGACTTAGGTGAATGCCGACGTAGTGGTGGAGAAGGAGGACACTTATGTGGAGGAGGAGATGATGACCATGAAGGGGGGTCAATAGATGGGAGAGGAGAATACTTAGTAGGCAAGGGAGGAGTAGAAGAAGTAGAAGGAGGTGTTATAACATGATTTGCAATTAAGTATTTTTCTAAATCAATAACCTTATAGAAAATAAGAGTAAATGAATCACATGTATCATATAATAACTTTTATTTTAATGGAGAAATTAAGCCACGACAAAAGATATATTACATTTCTAAATCAATGGGCTAGAAAAGTAAATGGTGCATGCAAGAATTAAATCATAAAATGTAATCTAAAATAGGTTCGACTTTCTTTAATGCAAAGAAGGAAAACATTCGGATGTAACTTAAGTCTGTTATTAGAAATAAATTGTCCAAGAAAATTATCCTCCATATCATAATAAGTACTAATAAATCCATTAGGTACTATTGAGAGTGATATCAACAAGGTTGTGATGAAAGGATTTTAGTAATAATCTATCATTAGAATAGAAATGAATGTCTAATTAGAAATATTTTAGATGTAAATAGGGATTTCTTGTGCCATCAAAACATGAAAAGGTAGGCATAATGAAACCCTTGGGAAAACATAATTTTGAATCTTCTTAGGAATGGGATTTCTAGGAAGGGTATTATTGTCAATGGAGGCATAATAGGCTTTACTCTCAAGGGTAAGGGTATGAACTTGATTTTGCAAATTACCAACAACATGCATGAGAGAGAGGATGTCTTGTGGAGGGATGGTTTGGGAAGTGAGAGGCACATTGAGGGGTTGAATCTTTCCATTGTGAGTGATCATGGGAACCTAAGAATGGGGAGTGGATGTGGAAGGAGGGGATGTAGGCGGAGTCTCTAGAGGTGTAATATGTGAGGAGTCAACTGGTGTAGGCTTATCAAGAATAGTAGGAGGTGTAGTAGGATTAGCATTGGTGTCAACATAGCCATCATTGGAAATAACTTTAGAAGTAGAAGGGAGAGGAGGTGTAGATTCACATTCAACAACCTTAATGGAAGAAACATCATCATTAACATGTGCATTATCATTAGCATAATCAGAGTCACTATCATCCATATTTTCGCAAGCAAGAATTTCATGAAGACTATCATCAACATACAAAGAATCTACAGTAGTGCTAGCATTGGATTTAACATGGAAATCATTGGAAACAATTTCAGAAGTAGGAAGGGTAGGAGGTATGGATTCACATTCAAAAAGTTTAATAGAAGAAAGATCATCATTCACATGTGTATTATCATTATCATAATCAAAGTTATTATCATCCATATTTTCACAAGAAATAACCTCATCATGCAAAGAATCTATATTAATGCTAGTATTTTCCATAGTACAAGGGGAAGAGGATGGAACATCATTCGTGGCTATGGTAGATGGGGGAGAATATTTGTCAAGGTTTTAGACAAGGGAAAATATGTAAAATTTGGGGCTTTGGAAACCAACAGGAATAGATGCTTGGAAGGCAAGGAGTTGTTGAAGGACTTTTGGATCATATTGAGGATTTTACATGAGGTCACGAAATTCATATTCTTCAGAGGCATTGGAAAAAATTGGTTGCATGATCATATAGGTCATAGGGTGATTTGGGGATGGGTACCTTTTATTAGCCATAAGGGATTTGGATCCTAGGGCAAGAGGTGCGAGGAAGAAGCGGGTTCACCAAATGATTTAATATAAATTGAAATTAAATTTTAGAGTAATTACTATAACTAAATAATATAAAAATGATAATATACGATAATATACAAGTGCCAAGTATTTCAACGGTATAACACTTTAATAAAATGAGAGAGATAGATGACTTAGTTGATTTATGTGTAACTTGGAGGTAGTCGTGATTGTGTATATGTTGGATCATTAGAAATGATGTCACAGTGGCTTGTTGAGACTTTTGGGACTTTGAATTGTCTTTGGAAAGAAGTTCTCATAGGATGACATTAGCACTTGGGTGTTAGTGTTTGTTTTGGGAGCTAGTGTGTGTCGTGTGAACAATAAAGATCTATTATTTTTAAGGTGCGAGGGTCTTCGCTCCAATACCGCTTTGTGGATCCAATTTTGTTGTTAGGGTTTCGATGGTTCTTATAACCTAAAAAACCCTAGCTATTTGCACAAGCTCACAAACACATTAGGTTTGAATAATATATGCAAGATGTGAAGTCAGACTAACCCCGTTGGTCACCCAATGAGTGAACTTAGTACTGAGCGTTGCACTAGATTTCAGACACCATGTAGTTTTGTGTGCTTGTGTGTGAAATAGTTTCCTTAGGTTTTCCCTCACGCCAATGACACCAAGATAGATGACTCTATATAGCTTTGATGCAAATGTGTGGTATGGAATTCAGGACTTCCCCTTCCTATGTAGTGTATTTGTAGACACAAAATCATGCACTTGGGTACATTTCTAGGTCCTAAAAGCATACTTGCATTCATATGATTCCTAAGTGAGAAAACTAGTAATTAACAACTATCTTTGGCCTATTTGCTTTGTTTCTTGTCTTCTTTATGGTATTTTACACCCTACACCTAGTTGGTATTTCACTTATTTATATTTCATGACTTCGGACACCAACACCTAACAGGGACATCAATTCCCGGGCACCCTCATCCCCTATGGGTGCCTATAACCTATTTCCAATTTACTCACTCTTTTTGGGATTCTTTTATCTTTTGGAAATATTATTTTCATATGGTTCGGCCTTCCAATTATCAATTGCGAAATCCAACCAAGGGAATCATATAAATACAAAGCTATGTGACCAAAATAAAGGACCAATCTCTAAGCATCTATTATCATCACCTAAGGTTGCATCCAAAGGCATTCTAAGAGCATCAAAGACATCCATCTAGTACTCATTCAAGGGATAAGGGATTACATTTTTGCATACACTTTATAGGAAGGGGAGTTCATTTTTCCATCCACACATCTATTTACATTGGCACATCTAGTTATCACTCACTATCAAGTGTGCTCACACGAGGGTATCCTAGGGTACGATTTCTACACACATGCACAAGAACTACATGGAGTTTTAGATGTAGTGCAACACTTGGTCATAAGTTCACTCATTCGGGTGACTGTTAAGGTCAGTCCGACTCCCCATATTACATCTTTTCTTTTTGGGATTTGATGTAGTTTGAGGGTTTTACAAGTGAACATATTTTTGTAGGTTACGAGGCATGTTTGACAATCATCCAGGTGACATATAAGATACCAACAAAGACTATCAAGGATCTTTGTGTGAAACCCAAAAATTTAGTTTCCTAACACTTTCATAGTCACAAGCACCCAATAGTAGACTCTAGTGCCCCTTACCGAGTCCAAGCACCCTAGTCCGACCTTATTTGACAACTCCATATTTTATAGTCACATTTGTGATGGTATGACCTTATTTTTCATCATTTCTTCAGTCCAGATCATTTCCATAAGAAAGTGCAACTTAGCTAAGTCCTTTACTCTCTCTCTTGCACTTAGGGTTTCATATTTCATTAGCTTATTGCTTGTGTCAAATATGTACTTTAGCAATCATTTATCATACGTGACTCTACAATTAGGGTTTTACAAATTCTATATTTGTTAAATAATTTGGTGAGCCAAAATTTGAACCCTCTTGGATCATCACTTCCTCCTAATTTCATCATCTTAGGATTATTTCACCATGGATATCTCCATTCATGATTTCTTGTAAGATAATCTTGATTGTAACGCTAAAATCAATTCTCTCTTGGCTAATACTCGTATTCCTTCCAATACTCATCTGGACCTTGTATATCATTTATTCATAGTTACATTTTTGGAACAACTTACTTTTCCATCTAATGTAGTTATCGATCTTTCTATTTATGAAAATGATCCTCCCCTATATATACCGGCTCACATCTATAACATGGGTATTAAGCAAACAATAGTCGATAATGGATCTGAGCTCAATATTTTTACTTTATCACTCCTTCAAAACATTGGCATTTCTTCAACATATGTTAGCATGTCATCCATTTCTCTTTGTGCATATGACTCTTCTATACATCCATGAAAATGCACTATCACTTTACCTCTTATAGTCGGGCCAAAAACTATTCCTACAATATTCTTTGTTATCGATGTTTTCGTTCAATACAATTGCTTACTTGGTAGGCCATGACTTCACGCTATCTGATCGAGTGCCTTCTACAATTCACCAGTGTGTTAAATTCCTACATGATGGCTTTAAAAATGCTATAGTTTCTAACTGTGACCCATTCAAATATGTTCACCTAGACCCAATCACTACATTACCCATTCTAATTTATGTTTCTTACTGCGCATCCCACTAATGATTACCACCTCACGAGCATCATGCATCCACCATAGACTTACCTCCTATCAAGGGAAATATTTATACATTGAACACCATACCATCCACCTCATCTTCCCATGTCCACTATGTATCGGTATTACCTCCTTTCACATGCACTCTTTTCATAAATAACTCTTATTGGCACCACATTCCATTTTATCCTACATACCTTAATATTTTTACATGCATGATGATTTAACTTGGATTTGATTCACAGTCGATGATCTCCTCTCTCAACCTCATTATCCTCACCTCTATCATGGATATGTTCGCATCATTTTTTATGGCCTCCACGTCTTCCATCTATCAGTATTTGTTACACACACTTCTCCACTTACACGTGGCGCCTTTGCTTGACTACATTATTGGTACCTTGGATCCTAATCATATTTATATCACATTTCTCATGAATTTAGGCCATGTTTCTATTTGCAACGATTCATTTATCGGTTAAACACAAAATCTTACTCATTAGTATGCACATGATTTTCCACTACCATCTTTCACTAATGAAGAATATGTAATGGGCATGTACAATTTACGCCGCAATGGCTCTTTACATGATCAACCTCATAATATGGCTTATCGGTCTCTAACACTTCTCTGTTTGGCTTCAACCATGAAATGATGATCTCTTAGATGATGTTACTTGATTCTTCTCTACATCATACACTTGGGGGAATCATGCTTAGTACTTTTCCCCCTCCTAGCATCATCATATGTCTAGAATTTCTATAATTATGCTTCATGCTTCATGCTTCATACTTCATCTTTCTAAACATCACTACACATCTTGATACACTTTGTATCGTCATTACCCTACAACACACTCTTGTGTTAAGGTTCATACTTGACTATTGAGGGCATACTCCATTCATAAACCTCGAAAAAATATACATTTCACACTTCGTGCTTCATGATACATCATTCTAGTATTCAATTCTCATACATCATACTACCCTATGACGCACTCTAGTTCCACGGTTCATACTCGATTGTTGAGGGTCTAAATATGAAATGAACCTTACCTCTTCTACATGTTATGCTTTATGATTCATGGATATATCTATCTAGTACACTTTATCAAAGCATTTCCTAATGACACACTCTTGTTTTATTGTTCATCCTAGATTTTTGAGGGTATTTTACAAATGAACCTCTATAGTCTTTTATTTCCCAACCGAATGCTATGCGCACTAACACTTCATTCATCTAGGGTGTAATGCTCACTGAAGCATGCTTGCAGCTACCAAGTCACTCCTTTATGTTTTCTTCTCAAGATTTTAGCTTGCGTACACATGATGATATTTGACCGGTACTCATTCATCATAATAACCCATTCATACCTTGATTGAAACACATGCAATAAGGAAATATAACGAAAAAATTACCAATATCAATGCACTCTAAAATATTGATACTCATACATATCAATGATCATAATCCATCCACCATATTCCATTATAACAAAAGGTATTAAATCATAAAATCTAAATACATAGCAAGTACCATAACAAGGCGCTAGACCATGTACACAAGTAACAAACCCTAGCTAAACAACATTCTAGACTCCAATACTATACTCAAACTCCATGGTGGTCCCAAAGAAATGGTTAACAAAAATTATTTAGAATGGTGGGGAATTTCCCTTCACCTCCCATGCACTCTCCTAATAATAGGTGTGCTAAAAATATATTACATGCATGTTTTCCAAACCAACTAATAATAGATCATTCTATAAATAAATATGTTTTAATCCTATTAACGACCTCCATGCATGTTCTTGATCTGAATTTTCATTCTCTGAAAATAGCCTTTGGTTGGCCACAAAGTTAACATGCTTTTATCTCTTTTCTTGGTTGACACTCCATCTTTCTTTTCTATTTTTATCTTGTAATCTGCAAAATCAGCTAAGTCCCAAGTTCGGTCTTCTTGGGCACAAGCCTTCTGCGTGCCACTTCATCTTGTCCCCATGTGTGTACACACACCTCCCTTGCATGCCACATTTCTCCGCGCACTCTCCATACTTAGCCATTTTTCATCCCAACATTACCCCACATTGATTTCATTGCCGTCCTTGTAACGGGGTTTCTCGACTTATCTCTCCAAGAATACATAGTATAAATAATGAACATACAAAGAATAAGGTAAAAAGAATAAAAAAATTTCGGTGTGTCTTTGATTTCCTACTCCTCGATCGGCTTCAAATAATGCTTTGGGAACTCATTATTAATGGTTCTCTCTAACTCACCCCACTCTACTAAACACTTAGTGGTTGTTTATGGAATTAAACCTATTTGCTCCACCATTTCCTCAGGAGTCATGTTTTCTCTTATGATTCGGATCCTTATTACTCATGCTAGCCTTGAGATCAGCCCTCTAAATGATATGTTTTCTACACGATGAGGGAACCCAACTCCTTAAGCTTATTTTCATATGTTCCCCTCTTTCTCTTTAGGGAATCCATCTTGATGCGATCTCGGTGAGGATATCCTCTTGCTTGAGCTTCCCTTCTTTTCTTGTAGCATGTGTGCTTGCTAAATACACCTTCTCTAAGTAGTGTATGCTTTGAGGATGGGGTCAAGGTCTTGACTATGTTCAAAGGCCCATCTTGCATTCTTCAAAGTATCTTTTATCATTTGTAACAAAGCTTCATGATCCACAATTTTTCACACCACAATATTCTTATTCTTCTCCTCCTCTATCGCAATGTCCTCTTGAGTCACCCTTTGCACAATTGGCCTCTCCTATAGTAACATATGAACTAAATCTTGTAAAAAGTGCAAGGACAACAAGTACCTATTCCTTGATTGCTCATCAAATTCTGGGTGCACTTCCAAAATCTCCTCTCCAACGCTTTGGCTCCCATGTCCAATACTGACCTTTGTGTGATTTTCTTCTTTTTCATGTGTTGTTCTTTAGCCTCCTTATCTTGGATCATCATCCTAATTGTGTCCCCCTTATCTACATTTCTTCAAGCCACTTTTGTTAAGGAATTACTATCATGTTCATCGGTGAAGTCGGTTGGTTTTATGGTCATATGGGTTTTGTGAGGTGCCTTCTTCATCCAACGCACCTTATGCATGCTTCCTTCTTGACATCAAACTCAGGTTCATCCATATGCGTCTGCAGAGTATAGCTCAACATATTTTTGATGTGCATATTCACACCCTCCGGGTCAATCATCTCCCACCCATATAACTACTCGGCATCAAGTGTGCTCGGGAACCTTGTGCCTATAATATTTGTAATGTTATTAATATACCTAAGGTATGGTGTGTGCAAGATTTCTTTACCCTTTAGCTATAATCCTTCTACATGTGGGTATATGAGTTTTAGCGCCTGAAAAAATACCTTATCCTTTCTCACCAGAAGCTTCTCCATGCACTTGAGATGACTCGCCTACACTCCTCTCTTTTTATTCATCTCCTCCACTAGGACCTTCTTCACGCTCACTATGTATTTTTGCATTGTGACAGGTCTCCTCATCCCTTGGATCTTCTTCACCTTCCACATTATGAAAAGGTGGGGATTCGTTGTTGCATGCAGCCCCGTCCAAAATTCCTCCTTCATCACTTTCACTCTATGTCATGAGCTTGCGCCTTCTCCTTTTCTTAATTTTACGGGATCAACTTGACCAACGTCATCCTTGGTGACCTTCTAACTGCTTTAGAGGTCCCTACGCCACCACTCTGCTCCTTGTAATTTCTCCTCAACTTTATTTTGTAGCCTTGGTCAAGTGCGTCACTCGCATCCTTCTTCATCTCCTTAACCTCGAAATTAATCTTTACTTATTCCTCTTCCTATCTCTCGAGGAGTATCCTTGCACATCCTTTTTGTGCCTATAGTTTTCTTTCCTAAGGGAGGGCTGTGAGTTTCACATCTTCTCCAAAAACATACTTCCCATTCTAGAACCTGCACTGAGATAGACATATACGTGCGTAACTTTTATCTTCCTAAGCTGCCATGGATTTAAGAGTGATTTCAATTTCATCTAACTCCATCATTTCTTCATAAGCCATCTTGTTAGGATAAACATAGGTCTTCCGCAGTATATGGTAATATACATCTACCTTATCTCGCATCGAATTTAAATTTTTTTACGTTATACAACCTATTCACGAGTCCTTAAAGTGTCATGTGGCAAACACAAATGACAACTTGCACCAAGGGCTTTTATCTCCGTCCTTCATATAAAATCTACCCAAACAGAAGTTTTGGTAGGCTGAAAACTCATCTTGGCCATATAAAACCACATGTGATTCTCTTGGTATGTGTCATTCTCCTTCGGATGTGTTGTGCATCCTTCTCTTGTACAATTTATCCACATAGTGCTTATGGGCACTGAAACATTACCTTCACAAGTAAATTTGGCTAACCTCTGCAAGGTTTGGGCGATTATGCTCCAAAGGATACACCCACATCTTTTCCCTAGGCCCGTCTAGTACCCCAATCTCACAAAATACCAATAAAAGTAATATTACACCCCATGTAATTTTCTCACCTTTATCACTTTGTACATGTGTTTCCTCAATAATTCCTTCAACTATATCTTTACTTGCGATATTATAGTAAGTTTTGTTCACCATTTTGTGAGTGATATATAGCCTACGCTTGTTCACTTCCTTCCACCTTTCTGACGTGCCCATCTTGCAGCTCACCAAGTACACGACCACTCTTGTTACAATATCTTCAATTCCCGACATATCCATTGCACGTCTCCCTTGTGGTAGTTTAACACGGCTACCATAACTTCTATGCCTACCTCATCATCCAAGTCCGGCTCTATCTCTCTTCCAAAGTTGTGTAATCTAGTCACTCTACCTATCAATTTCCTTGTGAGGTGCATTCTCCTGCTCGTAAAGTAAAAATAGTTCTTATGGACCCACGAATACAAGCATTCTGGATTTCCAAAGAAGGGCAACTCATAGAGTTGAGGCACTCCAACATTTTTCAAGAGTCTTTGTTCTAAGTCATCATAAACCCTTTTCCCTAACTCTATCCTCTCATTTGTCTTGATAATCATATCCTTCTAGATGTCACCCTCATTTTTCTATGAGCGATGATTAAATTCACTAATTTTTCACTTTGTTAGTTATGACTTCCATGGCTTTCCTTCTATAACCTCTCCTAGATATTGCATCTCTACAAACCACTCTTCCAGTGCTTCCTTGGTAACAAGTTTCTTTTTCTTTTTCATAACTTTCCTTGGTGCCATTACTAAAAAATAAAATCTGCTCAACTGATAATGTGCCCTAGATGTCAAGTTACTTACCACTACCTACTCTTATGACCTTTCACGTCCTTTTTGCCTTTGGTTTCTTTGACCCACGTGCCCTATCTCAAATTCCACTTCTCAAACCCTAGCTCTAAAATTTGACCCCCAAACTTTGTATTCTCCTCTAATCACATCTTTTCCTCACTTGCACACTTCCCACGAAGGAGCTCCACTTCAGGTTGTGCCAAATTTTCTATAGGTTTGATAAATTCTCTTTTGTACTCACACTTTGCACTCGTTCGCACTTTAGTCTCTCTTCAAGGTTCAAAAACTCTATCATGCAAGGTAAGAATGAAGTTTCTCGCACCCCTTTTATAGATTTTTTATGATTTTCCTACATTAATTTCTCCTCACCTACCACTATGTACTCAGCTTTAATTATGTTTTTCACTTTTTCCACTTTTTTGTTGTTTTCTTTTACGCGTTGTAGTTTTAACCTTTTAGCGCACTCACTAACTTTTTAGGCCACAAACCTCCTTGCATGCATTTCCCTATGCCGCAGTACATAATCCTCTACATCACATACCAAGTAGTTTATCCTGCCACTACCTACCTCACGTTACTCTACACAGTCCTTTTCACGCATGGTCTTCATCCTAAGAGAAATTTCCTTATGGATGCCATCATCCATAACACTTGTAGTACCCTTCTTTTCCACACATCTTTCGAGAGTATCCTTATTTCACATATGCACATGTGTCAACTTTTCCAAAATATGCCAAATTCTATATAAATCTCAAAACCAATGGACTTCTTTTCTACGTATTTACACCTAGCTCACCCCACACTAAAACTATGTGCGGTCCTTTGCACATGAACTCAATAGATAGTAATAAGCTTCCTGTGCACAAACACACTTATTACAACAAAGCAAAGAAACAAAAAATCAAAGCAAAAACAACAATTTGGAAAGAAACACATGAAAAAGAAACCTAATCTAAGTGGAAATCTTGCCTTATTGTAAAAAAATAAGCTTTATTTATAGTATGAATTCAACCTACCCCCATTGAAGTAACCAGGAAACAAAGTGCCATTCAACACCTATAGGTGGCATGTGCACTGGATCAAGTATCTTGGTTAGTACAAAAGGTCCCAACTAATGCACCTTTAATTTTCCTAACTGGTGTGCAAACTTGAAGTCATATAAAAGGACCATTTTTCTAGCTATAAATGTCTTGTTATTAATGTGCCTATAGTGTAAGGATTTCTGTCACACCTTATCAATCTTCTAATCTCCAACGCGTAATGGTAATAGTCGCCTCTCATCTAACTACATTAGTTTTTCAATGCGCTCTTCTACAACTTGTTCATCACCAAGTCCACTGCGCGCATAATACATAGGGATGGTAACATGAACTCTCAAATTAAATTACTTTTTTTTGCCAAACACCAACCGAAAGGTGTGGTCTTATTCAATCTTTTATAAGTTGTATTGTAGGCCCACAATGCAATCGACACACTTTATCATCCCAAAAATTTCTTCCAACATCACAGATCTTTATCAATGTTTGTCCTAAATTCTTGTTGAAATATTACAGTAGTACCATTAGCATGAGTGTGATAAAGAATATTTTTATGGTGTGCTACCATAAACTCTCGCCAATAGAATCTGATTGTCTCATTTAAAAATGAATTCCTCTATCACTTCTCAAGCTTAATGGGCAGCCACACCTTCTAATTATATTCTCCCATAAGAACCTTGTTGTTGTAGTTACAGTATAATCCTTTGTAGATGCAACCTCTACCCACCTTGTAAGATAGTATGTGCAAGTAATAATATAGTGCACCCCAGTCCTACGCATGGGTGGTGTAATAGGTCCTATAAATTAAATAGACCACTTTTTAAAGGTTTTGCGCTTGTAATCGGTCTATGTGGAATCTCATTCCTACTACCAGGATTTATAATGCGTTGACAATGATCACAACCTTTCACAAAAGTATTAACATTCTTGTACAAGGTCTTTCACCAAAAGCCCATCCATAAGAATCTTGCATGCAATCAAATCACCTACATAACGTCCTCCTGTTATACCACCACAAGCCTCCTCCATAATAGCTTTTTGCTCATTCTCAAGCACACAACGACACAAGATCTCATCTCTTCCCATTTTGTATAAGTCACCTCTAATCAATTAATAGGGTGCAACTTGAATGACTGGCTAATTTTTTCTCCAATGTCTTCATGCCTTTAGGTTCGTGTTTAGTGCACACAAACAAAACAATATCCTCCAAATCTACAGGCGGGCGGTTCAACTCAAAAAATATGCATTTGGCATTGTATCCTCAATGCTCTATGCATCCTTGCCAAATTAATTCTTGATAAATGGTCATACCCCAAATCACTCTTACCTGGTTTGATAACTACCGTGAACTCAAACTCTGAAAAATAAGTATCCACCTACGGATGTGCTCTTTCAAAACAAGCTTTTAACCAAATACTTCAATGACATATGATGTGTAAAGAAAATAAACAACATTCCCAAAAGTATTGTTGAAACTTGTGAAGTGCGTAGATCATAGAAAAAGCTTCCCGCTCTATGGTAGTGTAATTCTTCTTCGTGGGTGTTAACTTCCTACTTGCAAAGAAAATAGGATGGTCTACAATGCCTTCCCCTAGTTGTGCCAAGAATGCACCAATTGGTAGGAAATATGCATCAACATGTACATGAAATGGTTTGTCCCATGAAGGAAAGTGAAAAATTAGGGTAGGGGTAAGCCTTTCCTTGATGTTTCAAACGCATGTTATTGCACATCTCCAAAATAAAATTTCCCTTTAGCCTTCAAAAAATATTCTAAAGGTGTGGCAAATCTTTGTATAACCTTTAATGAATTTCTGTAGCATCTTGTTTTCCCCATAAATCTGCACACCTCACTTTGATTGTTAGGTTCTTCTAACCCCATAATTACAACACTTTAGGTGGGTCTACATATAATCCTTCTTTGTAAATGATGTGTCTAAGCAAGGTTCTAAAGGGCGTAGAAAAATACACTTTTTAATGTTGAGAGAGATGCTCAACTACTGCGCACCTCTCAAACATATGCCCGATTGTCACAATGATCCTTGACAAGCCCATAGACATTCCAGTCATCCAAATATAGTTGCGAGAATGTATGAATGAAATTTGGGAAATCCTGCACAAAAATGCACGAGAACATAGTTGGTGCATTCTTCAATCCAAAAGGCATAACTATATGCAAAGCTTCCCCACTCGGTAGTAAAAATGGTCTTTTCTGGTCTTTTGGCACAATATGCACTAGTGATAGCTTGAAAATCCATTTGTGAGCAAATAGATTTCACGCCCCACTACTCCCTCCAATATCTCTTATGTAAACAAGGTGGGAAAAGAATCAATGACACATGATGCATTCAACTCTATGTAGTCCACACAAATCCTAATCCTTCCATCTTTCTTGATACCGATGACCATATGATGACCCATTTGGACTCTTGATGGGCTTGATAATTTCATATTCAAGCATTTTATCGATCTCCTCCTTTACCTTCATGCATAATTTTGGATTCATCGGTATGGCATCTTCCAAACATGGTGCATGCCTTCTTTCAACTTGATTTTCATCTCTCCCAATGAAGGGTGTACCCCTTTCAACTCATGGTAACCTTGCGGGAAAAATCATGAAACACATGCAAGAGCTCAATGATCTTTGCTACTTTTTATTCTATCCAACAATACCCAATGATTGCTTCTTTAGGCTCATCCTCAGTACCAATGTTAACCTTCTTCATCTTCATGGGAGCATGGTATGCACATCCCTTTTCATATCTAAAATCTTTGACTTTGTGCACACCCTCGGTATTACTAACCTCAAAATTTTCTCTATCATCTTCATCAATGAGGCACACCAGTTTACCCCTTTCTTTTTCTTTCATGTGTAATCTAATTAAACTTCTTATCTGTCAAAAATATCATCACATGCCTCCAAATCAGGTCCTTCAAGTATCCCAAGAATTATCTCTTCTACTTTCATGCTATCCCCTAAAGTAATCCACTTCATCAATTGTAGAGCCTCATGTACATGTGGTTTGTTAGATGAATAATCAAAGTCATGGATAATACCTTTAATGAGCACAATCCAGTTAGATGTCTCTCTTTTTAATTTTGCATGGACATACCAAGCATGTGCACATCTACATATTTTGGAGTATAAATTATGTACCCATAGAGATGGTGGTAAAACCTCCTAGCCTTGCGCCCATAGTCTCTCACAATTACATACGTGAGTCAAAGCCAGAGTATTACCATGAAATTCACATATGTGTGTAGGTACATTATTCCGAGAAAACCTTTTGGAAAAGGTGATTCTCACTTCTCACCATTCAAAGAGGTTATATTTATGTGTAGCCCACCAACGCGCGGTTGTCCCGCGTAAAGTATAGAATAGCATGTTTCTTCTATCTCCTTCATTCTTCCATTGTGTCTCTATGGCACATAGAAATGTATAAGGGTTCTCATCACCTACATACCTTGGTGCTTGGGATGATCCCATGTGCCTAACCATGTGTGAACTAATCATGTGGGTTACCCTTCCTTTGACCTCGCGCCCAACCATCTTGTATGTGTTATGAGCCTAATTATCAAAAGCAACACTCGTAGTGTCACTCACAAACTACACGTCTTCCCAATGAAGCACGCCCTCCTTGGATGGTTCTAAATTCTCTAGATCATGCAATAATTGTACATATATCCTATTGAGCTCTTCCTCACTCAATGGTTCAACATATGGCTCCGTTGTTTTATCATGCAGAGGTATGATCACGTGCTCCTCATCATTCTCAAAACTAATGTACCTTTTGTTAAAGCGTAAATCTACCTTATTTTAGTAGCACTAGGGGTTCCCAGTAGTGTTGGGAATTTTTATGCTTCAATGAGCTCTAATACCTCAAAGTCCCTAGTAAACTTGGCTCCCTGTATGGTAATTGACGCATCTTTCAATACCCTAATAGGCATAACCCATTTTTTGTTTGTCATGTACAACACATTAAAATATGGTTGTAATATCGGTCTACCCATTTGGTTCCATACATCTAAATTCAACACATTTACATCCACGTCAATATCAATCAAAATGTTCCTTACCAACCACCCATCAATTATTGGATCTAGAGTAATTTCCTTATCATATTTATGATCTTATGGTGGCAAGTTTGCATGAAGTATATGTCACTCGTGCTCAACTCCGTGTGTAGTACTTTCTCTCACGTCATTCCCCTAACATAGGAATGATGTTCTCCTAGCACAAAAACTTACATACCTCCTTTAAATCACCCACATCCTTTTGTGGGAGCTCTATAGTCTTTGTGCGCTCCCTTTCTCATGCATGTTCCTTAAGACATTGTATCTCACCTTACAGATCTTTGATGACCCCATAGTTTCTTGATAAACCTCCTTTTGATGCACAACATCTGGATACCTAGTATGTAACACATCCTCCTTTGTGATGAGTGGCTTCACCTTTAAAGGATCACACACGTGTGCTTCCTTGGCATGCGTTGTGACTAGTAGAGGTTATAACTCTGGATTAGTCATTTTCTTAGGCATCCACTTGATCAACATTTGTGCATTATACCTTGATCATCCTTGTGCCATTTTCCTTCTTTTGAGCCTTGCACATGTGTTCATACAAGTCCAGACAATCTTCCAATTTATTTTGTTTTCCACACTAAGTGCAAACAATATTATGTGGGAACTCACGCTCGTAATGATTAGGAGAACCAAAAGTATAACAAGTTCCTCATATGAACTTGCCTCTACCACCCCATGACCTTGGCCTCGATATCCTCCTTAGAAGCTTCCATTCCTATTATCCCCATTGGTGTGCCCATCATTATGTTGTCCTACTTGTTCCTTTGATCCACTTGCCACACTACTTTGGCACATTCATGTCTCAATGGCTTCGTGGATATGATCAATCAATCGTCATAGACAATGTGTCGTGGGTATGGGCATGAAAAATATTACAATACATGGACACATTATTCTAAATCATGCACTTTAAAAGAGGGTAATTTTGGACATCATGGGCTAGATGAAAAACTTCACAATCCATTAACAACGCGTGACATCGACATGCATGTGGTAAGCTATCCTTGGTATGTCCTTCAACCTCACAATTTGTGCACCATATACCACTTTGTGTGCCTCATGTACTAATTTGGCGAGAGCTTCTCCAACTATTTCACCATGGATCAATTTGTGCCTCCAAGAATGGGATCACTCTGGTATCAACACTTCTACCTACCTCAACACACGAGCTGATTCCAATGCCTCTTGTGGATCCACATGTCTTATGAGATAGGGCTCTTTGGAATGGAGTCAACAAACTTCCAAAAATCATTGTGTATGCTAACTTGGATGAATGTCTAAGACAATTTATACAACAACGTATTAAAACACACGTCATACTCCCTCACACTCTCAAACAAACCTTGTTTGATATCCTTGAGCATGTTGATGCTCTGTTATTAAAACTCAGGAATGTGAAACATAACTAACAACATAGTGTCAAAAGCACTTTAATCCACCATATGTCCGTGTGGATCATACTTCTTATACCAGCTATGTGCGTTCCCCTGAAGCATAGTGGAAAATTTAATTTCCTTTCTATTTGAAGTTGTTATTCCTTAAACATGCCATAGTAATTCACACTTATGCACATGCTTTTATGCATCTTTAATCCCTCTATGCCTTAGCAAGTGGAGTAACATCTCAAAATACACACTAAGGTGTCTACTGTGGTTGTTGAGGTTGATGTGTGGGTTGCTGAGGATGTGGACCTTGTCCACCATATCTAGAACCAGAAATCCCACCAATATTCCCTTGAATGGTTCTTGACTGACTGATCCTCCCACACCCCTGCTTCGAGTTGCGGTCTAGTTGATGAACTCCCTTGTGTCCCAGTTGTAGTACTAAATTATACACCTATTGTATGTGAGGTCGTAGCTCTTCTTGAATTATTCCCAATGGTCTCGCATGCTAACACTTTTCCCCAAAAATGTGCCTTGAAACAACCCCCAAGTGTACTTCCAAATAATGGAACTTGCTAACCTTCCATAGGTATATTTCTTGTATGATGTACTTTTGAATTCACTGTAAAATGATATCTACATGTATCTGATTATTACCCACATTATCTTGTTTCTCAATAACTACCTCTGGATCTGGAACACCATGCACAAGGGCTAGGTGGCTAGGTGGGATCGAATGCGTGCTTGCAATCCTCACTCTTTCCTCATGCTCTCATATGAATCCAAAGGGGATTCTCTACTTTTCTTTCCCGACATTTGGAGTACTTGATGTTGCATGGTTCCTCGTCTTCTAAGAGAGCTTTAAAATTTTTGTGAGCCATCATTCTCCTCAACACCAATGACTTTGCAATCTCCCTTGTGTGTTTCAGTCCCTATCTCGTGCTTTCATTAAAATTGATTTGTCTTTCTTATCTCTTTCATTCTACCACCAGGTCCACCATCCTTCTCCACACCTTCTCTTGCCCCTATGCGCGAGGTGGGGATTTAGCTAGCCATAGGTAATTTCACCAAGTCTAAAGATTCTATCATCAAGATCTTAATCGATAAAGTTATAGTGTGCAAGTAAGATCCTCTAGGCTCATGCAAGAACCTAAACTCAACCTTCGTCTAGATACAAATAAGTAGAAATAGTGTACTCCAGTATAATTATATAACACGCCTAGCCCAACAAACAATCTATACCTCTAGTCCATTCTTCATTTGTATCAAAGAGAGTCTGGTAATCTTCTTGTGTCCAAAATCTCGGTCTAGAACCCCAATGAGGTTACGTGATACGTACACTACCAACCAATGGTAAAACTCTACTAGAAAGAAAATGAAAAACATCCCATATATCTCATGATAGAGATTGACTTCCACCCACCTCTCTCACCTGCATTAAAATCAAGTCCACTACGATACTAAGCTACAAAAACTTTTCATGTTCATCTTCTACCCAACGTTCATGCTCTTTAGAGACAATTGATACGCCATCTACAAACAACATCACGATGGATAAAATTGAAAAATAGCTCCCGTCAATGAAATGAAAATGTAGTATTTTATTTCTCAATAGAATGTTATGTGTGTTGACACTTCATTCAACCAGATTTGAATGCTCACCCAAAGCGCCACGAGTTATCGGGTCCCTCTTTTGTTTTTTCTTGTCAAGATTTTATCTTGCATACACATGATGATATTTGACTAGGTACTCATTCAAACATAATAACCCATTATATACATTCAATTAGAAACACATGGTATAAGAAAATATAACATATCAAAAAATTACCAATATCAACTACACTATGAAATCTCCATACTCAGACATATCAATGATCATAATTCATCCACCATATTCCATTATAACAAAAGGTATTACATTATAGAAGATGAATACATAATAGATACTATACTAGGGTGTTGGACCATACACACAAGTAACAAACCCTAGCTAAAAAAACATACTAGACTTTAAGACTATACTCAAACTCCATAATGGTCCCAAATCAATGGTTAACAACAAATATTTATAGGGGTGGGGACTTTCCCTTCACCGTCCATGCATTCTCCTAATAATATGTAAGCCAAAAATAGATTACATGCATGCTTTCGGAACCAGCTAATAATAGATCATCCTATTAATAAATATGCTTTAACCATATTAATAGCCTCCATGTGTGCTCAATTTGCATGTTCATTCTCCAAAAATAGCCTTTGCTTAGCCGCTAAGCTATCACAATTTTATCTCTTTGCTTGGTCGGAACTCCATCCTTCTTTTCTATTTTTATCCCGTAATCTACAAAATCAGCTAAGTCCTGAGTTACGTCTTCCTAGGTGCGAGCCTTTTGGGTGCCACTTCATCTCATCCTCATGCACATACACATGCCTTCCTTTTGTGCCACATTTCTCTGCGATATCTCCATACTTATCCATTTTTTCTAACAACCTCATCTCACATTCATACACATTCGTTGGGGTGCATGTTGCTCCTATCGCATTCACTTTACATACCACTACATCTCACTCATATATTGCATATTGCATATCTTGGTTTCACTTATTCTTGTTTTCCTATACTCACATATAACACCTTACTTACTATGTTAGCCGAATATCTAGTATGTTATTATCTTTATCATATACACATGCACATTCACGTGTTCTCTAGTTGTGAATGTAGACTTCCTACAAATCTTTACACACAATAATGATACTTGGGCTGTACCTCTCTTACCAGTCCCACCAAGGCTCTGGGCATCTACATTCTCACATACTACATGTGATATTGTCTCATTATTTACTACTTCCTATTTTTATTATCACACTACATTACCCTAATTTATACACTCTTTGACATACTATTTATCTTTCTAACATGCTTATGGGTGCTTCATGTGCAACCTTTTCCTTGTAGGAACTACTTGACACCATGGTTGTCTTTTACACTTGTCTTTCCATTGTATGTTATTGTTTAAGGGCTATGTTCTTTGTCTTGTATGCACACTTTGTATGCTTTTTGCCACTTCGGCCCTGATTGTCTTGTGACATTGTGAGTGACGTCTCATGTTTGAAACTCATTTTTTGTGGTCCATCTTGTATGCACACTTATTTGTTACACTTTTTTCTATGACATTCTTACTAGATTTTCTAATAACACATACATATAGCCACTTTGTTTGCATATGTCTTGGTCTCTACCATACACATTCCCTCCCCCTTGTAGGGTATTTACTTCATATTAACATCAATTCCTCTCTTTGGGCCGCACTCTCCTAACGATGTCGCATGCACCCCAAATGAGGGGGTATACATTAGGTGAATTATTCACCCCCATATAACAACTCATAGCTACTGACATAGTATAGTTTAACACAAGAACAAAACTGCTACGATTACAAAAATGGCACAGAATCGACTTGGGTCCTCGGTTCGGCCACAGACTCTAGCACCTAGATACGGGCACTAGTTCCTGGGTGCTCCTGACCTCTCCTAGACACCTATGTCTTGGGGGTAGATACAACTAATTTCTCACATCATCATGGTTTTTAGTAGTTCACATATCAATTTTCACAAGATGATCTGGGGACTTAGTGCTCCAACAAGCGCGAGATGCATTCTTTTTCCATTTCTACATGGAACAATTATAGTACAACTCGATCGAACACGAGATCACACCATCTACAATGGTGTATAATTCAGGAAGTATTCATGGAAGTAAAGTAACACTAGACCTCTCTACCCAACACTCTTTTGGTGTGGCATGAGATAGCCCAAAACCTCACATTTGGCATGATATCACCAAAAAACTTGAACTTGACGTGAGATCGCCCAAAAAACTCATTCTTGGCGTGAGATCACCCAACATAATCACACTTGGCATGATATTTCCCAAAAAAATCACTTTACACAACATTCTCAAAACATCTTTCTATCCTTTTACAGTCATGATCATCAGTGCACACTTTTATTTTATTACTTTACACACATTTATATATTTTTACATACTTTTACAGAGTTTTCATAATACATGACTTTGATTACTCTTTCTCTCTTCTTTTGTAGGTCCATCCTTAATATGCAACAAGAAGCAACCTAAATCAAACAAAATAGTAGGTACAACACGGTGCAAAAACAATACTCTTCACCCCTAGGTTCACTTCCTCTTTCTTAGCTTCCATGCTTCATTTTTATCACTTCAAGCTTTCACTTGTCTCCTCGGCATGTTATTGCCATCACATTCTACATGGTTATCGGGTTGCATATTTTATCTATTTTATTTTATTGAGTATTCATGAAACAACATAAAGTGGGGAAAATGTAGACACAAAATCATGCGATTGGGTACATCTGTAGATCCTAAAAACATACTTGCATTCGTATGATTCCTAAGCGAGAAAAATAGAAATTGACATCTGTCTTTGGCCTCTTTGCTTTATTTCTTGTCTTATTTATGGTATTTTACACCCTACATCCCATTCGGTATTTCACTTTCTTATATTTTATAGCTTTGGACACCATCTCCCAACCAAGACACCACTCCTAGACGCCCTCATCCCCTTTGGGTGCCCTTGACCTCTTTCCTTTTGGGCTTATTTTATCTTTTGGGCATCTTGTTTTTTTATGGGTTGGCCTTCCAGTTGTCAATTATGAAATACAACCAAGTGAATCATATAAATACAAAGCTATGTGACCAAAATAAAGGACCAAGCTCTAAACATCTATTATCATCACCTAAGATTGCATCCAAAGGCATTCTAAGAGAATTAAAGGCATCCATCTAGCAATCATTCAAGTGAAAAGGGACTGCATTTTATACATACACTTCATAGGAAAGGGAAGTTCATTTTTCCATCCACACATCTATTTACTTTGGTATATCTATCTATCACCCACTATCAAGTGCACTCGCATGAGGGCATCCTAGGGAATGATTTCTACACACACACATAAGAAATACATGGATTCAAAGATGTAGTGCAGGTCTCGGTAGTAAGTTCACTCGGTTGGGTGACCACCGAGGTCACCTCGACTCCCCATATTGCATTTTTATTTTCGATTCAATGTAGTTTGAGGGTTTTACAGGTGAACATATTTTTTCATGTTAAAGGCATGTTCAACGATCATCCAACAAGATACATGTGACCAACAACAACTATCAATGAAATTTGTGTGACACTAGAAAATTCATATTTTGACCACTTTCACGAGTCATGTGTACCCGAGCTTGAGACTCTAACGCTGGCACCCCTAACCCGATCCAGTGCCCTAGTTTGTCTTTATCTCGATACTTCATATTTTACACGATACACAACAACATTTTGACCTTCATGTTCATTAGTTCTTCAATCCAGATCGGTTCGAGAGGAAGCACAAATTAGCTAAGTCCTTTTCTCTCTCTCTCTCTTACACTTAGGGTTTCATTTTTTAGCTTATTTCTTGTGTCAAATATATACTTGAATTTATTTATCATACGTGACTCTGCGAATTAGGGTTTAGTATAAAATCTATTTTTATTAAATCAGTCTGCAGCTCAAAATGCAATCCCTTTGAATAATGGTGATAGTATGTAGATATAATATCCCCTTTTGAATTTCTAACTAGAATAATAGGGAGTATGTTGTGTATATATGAGTCTCTTGCTTTAATTTCGAGACTAGTGACATAAAAGGCCTAATATGAACATGGGATAAGGATAATAAAAGTAACAAGGATGACCAAAAATGTTAAAATGTGTTAAAAAAAAGGACGAGAAGAACCTAAGGGACACAAGCGCCTATGTCTTTAGTGTCCAAAGTCGGCACTAGTGTCCTGGGACCAATAATGATAAATGTGAAAAGACATGTAGACATGGATCTCTCGTGACACGACTAGAAGTGGATATAGAAATGAGATATTTAGAGAAGAGTCAAAATATAAATCAATCAAAGAACGTAAATGGAAAAGGGGTGGTGTCACCATTGAATACTTTTCTTACTTAAGATTCATGCATATAACAACATACCAATGACATAGTAAAATAATGATGTGTGCATAATTTTGTTTCTACACCTTCTATCATCTTATAGAATGAGACCAAATTTCATTCGGGCATTATAACAAACATATCCCATTTGGTAACATTGGAAGGAAATTGGAATTGGTGGTAGATTTTGGCTTTTCACCTATCACTTGTATTTCTTTGAAAGTCGTTAAGGCCATTGCAACAAACTCATTTTCCTTATTTGAAGACCATTGCATTTATACGAAAGACATAGAGGTGAGGTGCTCTTGAAAAGGCTTAAAGAATTATCAAGAACATTGTCTATCATGCAAGCATGGTGTGTCATGTCTATGTTTCCACGTGTTCCATACTTTCAGATGCTGTGTAGATCTACTAGAGGACATTCAAAACTACACCATCTAAAAACAATCTTCTTTCTATTAATCTTTGATATTTGTGAGTATCATGTGGGGTATCCTTTCCTTTGAAACTCTGCATACCCATGCCCATTCTCCACCACTTGTATATTGGGATAAGGTTCGGTTGAAATAAACATCATTGTGTGGGTGTTTATGGCTCCACATACATATCTCGAAAATTTGTGGGAAGTGTATTCCCAGTGCTGCCTACATGTCTTCTACTTGTAGTTGGTGTTGCCTTCATGGCTAAGGAAACACATACGTTGGTCTTCCTTTTCAAATAAATACATGCTCGTATTACATGCAATTTCGATATCGCAAGATGTTGACAAATAAATTGATATGCCAAAGTTGTCATAATATTTAGGCAATGATAATATTATCCTAATGAATATTATCCTAATGATCATATACATATAATTATAATATATAATATATATATATATATATATATATATATATATATATATATCATTCAATTATATCCTTAATTTTGTACCTAAGACATTGTCAATAACAAACTAGAGTGTTAAATAATACTCCTTCATCTTGAGAAACACCTCCAACATCGTCGAAGGTAGATACGACATGCATGCTTGGTGTTGAGGGCTAAGTGCACTTTGTGAGGTCCAAGCACATAAATTAAATAAATAAAACAATATATGAATTAATTAAATACATAACATTTAAAATATAATGTAATAAAAATAAATAACAAGAACACATGAGACAATATTTACATGGAAAACCCAAAGGGTAAAAACACATTACAAACACAATAATATTTCCATTATTGAGAAACAAATATTTAAAATCCATCTTAAAATACATTCACCTCATTCCTCTCCTCCATGGTAATCACCACGTGAATTTTAAATATTTGATCTGTATAAATCACTTGACCTCGCCGGTCAATTTAAACAATCGATTAAGTGTGACTTCTCACAAAGCACCCTAATTAATTAATAATTGATTTATTAAAAACCAATTAAACCATAAACATAGAGTTTATATTAAATAAATTAAAATATATAATATTCTAATTTATTTAATTATAAACTATAGTTTATATATCTAGAACACTTAATATTAAATGTTCTAACACTCCCTTAATATTAAGTGGGGATCATATGCCAATGTTACCTATTTATACAACAAGATTTACAATCCTTAAACCATAGTTAAGGTTTAGGCTAGCATATCAATTTTGAAGGATTTATACACCTTCATCATGTTAAACTTACCTTTTGGTACAAAATAATTTAGAATCCATAAATCAAAAGTTATGATTTAGGCTAAGCATGATTTGTGAGACTACATCTCACAATTTCTCATGAAAAATCTATACCATCATCTCTATTAAATCCTTTTATAAAGTAAGGACCTCCTTTACAACATGATACAACATTCTGGACTACACAGTAAAATTAGAGTTATAAGTTTATTAAGATCATAAAAATATCTTTTACAATGCTTTGTATATAAGAGAAAAAGTATAGAGGTGGAGGAGAAAACACAAAGCCGGTCATTTTGGATGTAGAACTACCATGCACACTCCCCCTCAATGGAAACTCTAAAAGGGCAAGCATTGCACGAAACTTGCAGAACTTTACAACACATAATGGCTTCATAAACATATATGTAATTTGATCTTCATTTAGGTAATCTTGGATATCTATATCACTTTGTAGAGCACCTTCTCTCGAATGAAATGCATATGTATCTCTATATTCTTCATTATTTTATGTTGAACTAGATTATTAGCAAGAGAAATATAACTCTGACTATCACACAAAAGAGGAGTACTTCCTTTAACTTCCATGTGAATCTCTTCTAAGATCCGCTTTAGCCACATGGCTTCTTTCATTGCTTCCATCGCATTTTTATATTTTTCTTCAATAGAAGAGATGGATACTATTGGTTGTTTTTTTCTACTCTAAGTAATGACACCTATACCAAACTTGAACACATATCTAGTTGTATATTTTCTATCTATCACATCACCAACATGGTTAGAATCACAATATCCATATAAACATGCATTATCAGAAGAATTGTAATGTAAAAATAATAGTTGTTCGATTAATATATCTCAATATTCTGTTGGCTAACTTCAGGTGATCCTAATAAGGTTTATGCATAAATCTAGATATAATACCTACTACATATGCAATGTCAAGTCTAGTAATAGTTAGATAAATCAAACTACCTACAAGCTTCTTGTAAATAGTAGGATTTACTTTTTCACATGCAGTTTTAGGATCAAGTTTATAAATAACTTCAATAGGAATAACAATTGGTTTACAATCTACCTTATTAAACCTTTTAAGAAAGTTAATAGCATATTGTGACTGAGATACAACAAAAGAATTTTTATCTTGAAAAATTCCATGCCTAATAAATGATGCAATAGTCATAAATTAGTCATTTCAAAGTATTGTTTCAATTTAGCTTTAATTTTTAAAATTACACTATTAGAATTGCTAGTAAAAACTAAATCGTCAACAAATAATGCAATAAGAGTAGTGTGATTATTTTCATTTTGAACAAAAAGATCATTATTAGAAGAACAGTTTAGTGAAACTGGTATCTTTGAAAAAACTATTTATTTTTGTATACCAAGCTATAGGAGCTTGTGTAGACATCTAAATTTGGTATCTCTACCCTTATCATGCTCTGCGTTCACATATTTTTATAGGGTCTTATCTAGGTCCCCCTTTAATTAAATCCATCCCCTTTATTTAAATAAAATGACCTCTTATTATCGATTCTTATTAATATTTATTATATCACATTAATAGATTAATCCCCATTAATTAATTGATTAATCAATATCCACATCTCTTAAGTGGCCCTAATGGAATTGATATTTAGGATGTTTTTATCCTAAATATAAATCCTTATTCTTTTTCCACTCATCCCTATCATCTAACTACCCAATCTTCATCCCCAAGCAACCTAAGCCCACACATAAGCTTTAAAGCAACCTTTTCCCTCCTTAAAAATGTAAAATCCTTACTTAAAGGACAAAAATCCACCCCATTGGGAAAATTTTCCCCATGGTCAACGACAACACAACCTAGTTGTTGTCGACCCTATAAAACTAAGTTAAATCTTTCCATAATCAATCAAAATCATCATATGCATGCAAATTTTGGAGCTTTCTCATGACTGTTGAATTGAACCTCGTGCTGCGAGCATTCCTGCAATAGTTACATACCTCTCGGACATCTTTGGAACATGTTTGCATCACTCATGATCATCCTTTGTGAGCTTATCATTATATTTGTGTTGTTTTATTTAGCTTTTATTGTATTATCGTTGTTTTCTTTATACCTAACCTTTTTGTAGGAGTAGGTCAACCTCAGGAACATTAAGAGCTTCATCATCAACCTTCTCTTCTAGCTTCTTTACTTACAGGTCATCCATTTCATCCTTTTGACCTCAACTTTGTCCAACCATGCTACGGTCGTCGTTGACCTTATCATATCATTGCCGCCGACCACCTTCTACGTAATTGTTTTCTACTTCCATAGCCATCTCTAACCTCTACATGTGTTATGTATCCGCCCAGACCTACTAAACCACCATATAGTCTCTCTATTGCACTAAAATTAGTCCATTTGCATCCTAGATGGTTGTTGACCAAGGTCTTGAATCTCAATCTACCATTTTCAATCCCAGGTTTTTGCCTTTATCTTGGTTTTTCTCCCTCGGATCCCTTCTGCAGGTTAACTCTGAATACACAAGCCTCTGTTGCATCCAAATTACGTCTAGATCTTACGGGTTTTCATATTCATCTTACATTACGGATCCTCACTCCCAAGTTGTCGCCGACCTACCTCTCGCACGATCTAGGTCATAAATCAACCCAAACCAAGTATCACTTAATTTACATTGTTTAAATGAAATTATCTTCTAGATAATATCTTAATTATTCTCATATTCAAGAGTCTTTCTATTTTTGCATGTTATATGGTACTCATCTTTTACTTCACTTTTTCTAAACAAATGGGGTTAACATTCGTGAAAGGAAGCTAACACTTCTTAGAGTTGGCATTGTTAAGGAAACCCCTATATATACCATCTAATCAATCTCCTTTTTCAATCTATCTCATTTTTCAAGTTCATCGATTCTGGTGAGGATCAACTACTTGGTGCCCGTTCATCCACATCACGCTTCTGAGGTACTATAAACCCTTTATTTTATGAGTTATCTAGTTTTCTTTAGTACTAGATCATTTAAGCTGAAAAGGAACAAAAATTAGATCGAAATTCTTGGCACACCTAGTGGGACAATCATTTAGGCGATCCCTTGCATTTCTTTCTATTTTCTATCTCTTATGTCTTCTACAAACGTTGCAACACAAGGCTTCACTTTTTTCTTACTCGTGTTGGGTTCATTCACTGGATCACTCTTTGCTTAAAGTTAAGATAAAAAGGAAAATCTTTATCCAGGTATTCCTCATATTTTCCCTATTTTATCCTTTCTGCATCATATTTCCCTTTCACGTGCGTGTCCTCATCAAAATATCACACTTCTATTTGATCTAAAAAGAACCTTTCTTTTCTTCATCCTTCATCCTTCTTGATAACATAGCTTAAGTAGGGGTTAACCTTGCTACATCTCACATCCTATAACACACAACCTAAAACTCACACATCTAAACATCATCCTACCTAACATATTGATCGGCATTTCATCACCCAACAAGAAGCTGCCCGAAATCTCCCCATCCATAACTATCTGAAACCAACCTTAGATTGTCATTCCTTAGGTACCTTCATTATCCACCTCCCCTTTTCTTTCTCACATTTCTTAATTAATCATGTTAATAAGAAACTTGTTACTTGATTTATTTGTTAACAAATTACATAAACAAATGTTCACCTATTTCATGCCTATTGTTACCCTTCCTCAAGTCGAGGTAACACAATAATCCACTCCATCTAATGACATCCCTTCTTCTAATGATCCTTCCTAACAAGATTTTAAACTTGAGACCACACCTTCAATTACCCAACCCCTTGTCTACATGTCCTCACTTCCTAAGGACCATGTCATCCAAAATATTCCCTATCTTAAAACCAATCCTCGTATCGCTCATCTATCTAACCTTTTGGATTAACTACACCCCAATCTCTCACTCCTTTAGAAACTCTTGGGCCTCCTTCAAGCCCTATAAATGACTTCTTATTTCACAAAATCTCCCATAATTTTTCAATCCTATCAATCTACTCAATTGGTGGATCCCATTCCACCCACGTCACTTTATGTCAACTCTATCTCTATTCCATCCACTACAAGTATGCCTATTCAACCATCTCAACCTATTAACACTCATATCCTCGCTCATCCTTTACCATAATAACTTGCCCAATCTCAACAATCACATCACGTCCCTATTTCTCAACATCAACCATTATAACAACTTATCCAATCTCAACCCATGACATATATTAATCATTATCAAATGATTCCACAAACACCCGCACATCCACAAGCTTATCAACCACCTTATCAAGCTACTTTCCATGCCACACAATCACAATCTCAACCAATCATCACATCAAATGACCCCATGCATGCCCTAATGAATAGGTTGGCTAGTCTAGAGGCCACCGTTAGGAATTAGAGAACAAATATGCAGAAACAATTCTTCAAATCATAGCAGTAGGAAACTATATGGCATAATTATACATGCAAAAATATAACATCATAAATAAATAATACACAAAAGAAGACAAGACAAGATTTAATGTGGGCTACGTCCCACTAAGAACTTGCTCAGATTTTATTATCAACAAGAGTAAAACAACTCTCACAGTCTTCTCTCAATTATGAACTCACAACAGAATTCCAAAGATGTTAAACCACATCTAAACCACAATTGACACCCAATTGCTTAACCTTGATCACTCTTGATCACCTCTTGATCACTAAGACTCAAGACCTCTTGAACACACAAGATATCTTCAAGATACCCTAACACCTCTATTTATAAGATTACAATCCTTTAAGAAGTCCAAAAGCTAACCCTAGAAGTTTGAAAGTCATGACCTTTTATCTTCCCACGGATAGAAAAGAAACTGTCATGACCTTTCATCTTCCCATGGCTGAAAAGAAATGGTCACGACCTTTCATCTTCCCAATTCGAACTCCACACTTCAATACTGATTTGAGAAGACAAAAAACAAGCTCCACACCCCAACAATCTCCCACTTGGAGATTGTTCCTACTAAGAAAAGTTCTCAACCCTTCATTATCAACCATGAAGGCCAATCAAAGTTGAACACAACTTTAACTTCTCCCTTGTGACCGCCTTGGTCATCATATCTATAGGATTACAGTGGTATGAATCTTTTCCAACTTCAACTTATCTTCTTCCAAAGCTTCCCTGATGAAATGATATCTCAGCTTGAATGTGCTTCGTCCTAGAGTGAAAAATGAAGTTCTTCGCTAAATGAATAGTGCTTTGACTATCACTTTGTAGTCTCCCAACTTCCTGCTTATGACCCAACTCATCAAGCAAACTGTTGTAGCCAAATCATCTCCTTGCTTTCCTCTATGGAAACAACATACTTAGCCTCTGTGGTTGAAAAATCCACAACCTTTTGTAACCGTGAAATCCAACTCACCGTTGTATCACCAACCATAAATACATAACATGTTATGCTCCTATTCTTGTCCAAATCTCCTGTCGTATGTCTCGAATCTACGTAACCATGCAATGCGAGTGTCGATCCATCGAAACACAATGTTGCTCCCATGGTCCCTCTAAAAATAGAAGAATCCACTTCACTTCTTGTCGGTGCTCTCTACTGGATATCACATAAACCTGCTCACTACTCCCACTGCATAGGAAATGTTAGGCCTAGTGCATACCATAGCATACATCAAGCTACCAACCCTTGATGAGTATAGTACCCTAGACATTTAGATTTTATCCTCCTCAGTCTTGGGACTCTGCTCCTTTGATAATTTAAAGTGACCTACCAAAGGGGTACTAATTGGTTTAGCATCCTGCATACTAAACCTCTCCAAGACCTTCTTTATGTACTCTTCTTGAGATAACACCAGCTTCCTCTCTTTCTTGTTCCGAGTTATTCTCATACCAAGGATTTCTTTTCTTTGCGCACAAATCCTTCATAGCAAAGGAGTCACCTAGCTGCTTCTTGAGTACCTTTATTTCTGCATGTTCTTCCTTGCAACAAGCATATCATCCACATACAAGCACAAATAATATAAATACCATCAAGAAACTTCTTGATGTACATGCAATGGTCTGAGTGACACTTGGAGTAACCCTGCTCCTGCATAAAACTGTCAAACTTCTTGTACCACTGCCGTGGAGCTTGTTTCAAGCCATACAAGCTCTTCTTCAATTTACACACTAACCTCTCCTTCCCTTTGACCTCATAACCCTATGGTTGCTGCATATAAAATTCCTCCTCCAACTCACCATGAAGGAATGCAGTCTTCACATCCAACTGCTCTAAGTGCAGGTCTTCTATTGCTACTAAACCAAGAATAGTTCTAATAGAAGTCATTTTAACAATAGAAGAAAATTTTTCATCAAAGTCTATACCTTTCTTCTGTGCAAATCCCTTGACCACCAACCGGGCCTTGTATCTTTTCCTGCCTCCATCTTCCTCTTTGATTCTATACACCCACTTGTTCTGTAATTCTCTCTTGCCCTTGGGTAGCTCCACTAGATCCCAAGTCTGTTTTCCATAAGAGATCTATGCTCTTCATCCATGGCTTTGCTCCCACTCCTAGCATCCACTTGCACTTCTTCTTCAAAGCACTCGGCTCTCCTTTGTTAGTGAGCAATAAATAATTCAAAGATGGAGTAAATCATTCAGGTTCCCTTCTTACCCTAGAATACCTTCTCACCTCAGGATTTTGGGGTTCCTGATGAGTAGGTTCCTGAACTGGCTGTGCCGGAACATGTTGCACATGAACCAACCCCTTGGACACCTTGTTGTCCATGATGTTATATAACATTGTGTATTCTTTCTTTGATTCCTCTTTATGTTCCTGCAACTGATCTTTATACATGACTTTTTCATTAAAGACAATATCTCTAGACCGAAATATTTTCTTGTCCTTAATACTCCAAACACGAAACCAAAGTCATCCTTACCATATCCAACAAAGGTGTATTTCTTAGACTTAGCCTCTAACTTGGTCCTATCATCTTTATCAATGTGAACAAATACCTCACATCCAAATACTCTAAGAAATGAGTAATCAATTTTCTTACCAGACCAAGCCTCCTTAGGTATACCTCCATCCAAAGCCATAGAGGGTCCTCTATTAATCAGATAAACAATCTGTGCTCACCACTTCCACCCAAAACATGAGTGACAACCCCACATGTAACCTCATGCACCTAGCACGCTCCATGATTGTCCTGTTCATTCTCTCTGACACTCCATTTTCCTGTGGAGTATTTGGAACTGTTTTTTTCCTGCAGATCCCATTTACCGAACAATAATCAAGAAATTCATTTCTACAATACTCCCCTCCATTATCTGACCTGAGACATTTAAACTTGAGACCTGTTTCATTCTCAACCAAGGTTTTCCATCTTTTGAAGGATTCAAACACATCGATTTCTTTCTAATGCAATATACCCAAACTTTTCTAGTTACATCATCAATGAAAGTGACATAATAACATGAACCACCAATAGATTTTACCTTAGCTGGCCCCCATACATCTGTATGCACTAAATCCAACTTACCCTCCTTCCTGGTAGGTCCAACCTTGAGGAATCTCACCCGCTTTTGTTTTCCATAAACACAATCCTCATAGAAGTCTAAATCTAACTCCTTTAATTCGGGAAACCTGTCCTTTATAATTTGCATTCCCTTTTGACTCGGATGACCGAGTTTACGTGCCACAAAGTTGCATCTCCATCTGCGCAGCAACTAAATTATAATAATCGGCACCACTGGTTCAATACAAAGTACCATTTTCTTACCTCTTTGCAACCACAAGAGCTCCTTGTAACCTTCTAAGAATCCATTGTAAAACTGACCGTGTGACCATCACTACCCAAATGACTTTGATGATATCAAGTTTCACCTCAACTTAGGCACATGCCTAATGTCCTTAAGTAGCCATGTCTTACTTGAACACAACCTTTCCCTACTATGTTTCATGGTCCATCATCACCAAGATATACATGTCCAAAATCACCTTGAACAAAATCAGTAAAGTAATGTCTATGTGGGGTGGCATGGAAAGAAGCCCCTGAATCTAACACCCAAGACTCAACAATATTATCTAAAGAAATAATTAAGGCATCCTAACAAACATCACCTGTTGCCACATTTACCTCTTTAGTTTCCTCCTTCTTGTTCTTCTTATCCCGAAGAGCCTAACAATCTTTCTTAACATGACCAACTTTCCCACAATGCCAACATTCTAACTTACTCTTGGACTTTTACCTTCGATCATTCGACTTCCCATGGTTACCTTTCCCCATGTTCTTTTGTCTCCTCTACTCTCCACCACCGTCAAAGTGTTTCCAAGTCGAAGAATCTCCTGTGCTCTTCATTTGCATTTCCTCACTTAGGATCACACGTATTACATCCTCAAACTTCAGCTTTGAATTGTTAGAGAGCTGAATTACTTACAACCATAACCAAGCTTGTCCCAATATCTCAGTAAGGAACACAAAATCAACAAAGCCCTGACCACATCATCAAAGTCAATTTTTACCGAGTTTAACATACTCATAACCATATTAAATTCATTCAAATGAACAAAAATAGAACCATTCTCAGACATCTTCATATTAAATAAATTTTTCATTAAAAATATTTTATTAGAGGTAGAGGGTTTTCATATAACTTCTCCATGCACTTATGAGACCTTCCTGGTCTTCTCTGCAATATGTTGAAAGCAACTAAAGATGCAAGGCATAACCAAATTACCCCGAGTGCCTTTCTATCAAAAACTCCCAATCCTCATCTGACATGGCTGTAGGTTTCTTTGCTTTTCCAGCCAAAGGAACATGGAGGTCCTTTTGATATAAGTAATCCTCCATTTGCATCTTCCACAAACCAAAGTTCTGCCATGAAACTTCTCAACCCTTGATCTCGCCCTCATCCGCCATGTAGCTCCCACTCAAGCTAAAATTTCCTGTGATTTACCACTTCACAAAAAACCACCAAATATCTTATACCAGTGTTAGGAATTATAGAAAAATCCGCGAAACAATTCCTCAAATCAAAAAATAGGAAACTATATAGCAGAATTATACATGTAGAAATATAACAACATAAATAAATAATGCACAAAAGAAGACAAGACAAGATTTAACGTGGTTCACCCAATGTGGGCTACATCCACCAAGAACTTGCTTAGATTTTATTATCAACAAGAGTAAAACAAATCTCATAGTCTTCTCTCAGTTATGAACTCACAACAGAATTCCAAAGATGCTAAACCACAATTGACACCCAATTGCTTAACCTTGATCACTCTTGATCACCTCTTGATCACTAAGACTCAAGACCTCTTGAACACTCAAGATATTTTCAAGATACCCTAACACCTCTATTTATAAGATTACAATCCTTGAAGAAGTCTAAAAGTTGATCCTAGAATTTTGAAATTCATGACGTTTCATCTTCCCACACACTGGAAAAGAAATTGTCATGACCTTTCATCTTCTCATGGTTGGAAAAGAAACGGTCATGACCTTTCATATTACCAATTCAAACTACACACTTCAATACTAATTTGAGAAGACCAAAAACAGGCTCAACACCCCAATAGCCACTACCGTGGACCCAAGGTTACATTATCTTACAAAAAATTTGTAATGAACCCATTCATCTGTTGATTCCAATCAAACCTTACCCTCCTCATTGGGACCTTCCTAAGTTTACCAAGTTCAACAATAAGGAAGATCCCCAATAGCATCTCCACGCATTTAAACACACATGTTACCTTATCACACATGATCAGGAACTTATGCTTCACACCTTCCCTATGTCTTTGGCTGGTCTAGCATTGGATTGGTACAATGGGATTCCTCAACATTCCTTATTCTCCTTTACCCAGCTCGCACAATTGTTCTAGAGCATTTTTCAATTAATATTTCATGCAAAATCACTATCAATGACTTATACGCCATTAAACAGTTTTATGACGAGTCTATCATATATTTTTTCACTTGATGGCGTGGCATTATAAACCAACTGTCATTTACTCTTCCGAAAATTGAACTCATCAAACTCTTCTCATGTTCTTATGTGAAGCATATTTCTTCTACATTGCAAATCCAATATTTCCAAACATTCGAAGAAGCCTTCACCATGGCTTGCAAAATCGAAACTTGTGCCCTTGAGCAAGGCCAACTCAAGCTTTGATCAAACAAGCCCAAGACTCGAGTTCATCAAACCCACTACACATAGTGATAAGTCTAAAACTACCACCAATACCATCACGGTTCAATCTCCATCCACATCTACCTCTCACATGAAGTCTTCACAAAGAGCTTTTAGACCATCTCCTAACTATACCCCTTTGGGGGAATCCTATAGTTCGGTATTTGAAAATTTAATGGCAATACACTCCATCTAAATTCCTCCCATATGACCCGTGGATGACTCGCGACCCAAGCCCACTTGGTATCACGAATCCCACTATTGTAAATATCATCAAGTCAAAGGTCATGACATTGAGAAGTGTCATTCCTTCAAAGATCACATCCAATAACTTATAAATCAGGGGGTATACAAATAGACAGCTCATCCGCTTCACATAGTCAACCCTCGACAGAACTAAACAACCTTTTTATTAATCAACCACCAAAAAATCAAGCTACCCCTTCTACATATAAACTACCAAATGCTCACACCATTAATATCGTTAATCAAGATCTCATCTCATCAATGACTCCACATGTTCCTACCTTAGATATTATTCCCACCCCTTATTCATAACCTATCGTATCCACAACTACCACACCTATATCAACTTCTATTACATGTCTTATATCTATATCTACTCCTACCCTTACCACATCCACATCAACTTTGACTATACCTCCTACTTATTCCACTTCTATCATGCCCCAATCTATCACAACAAATTCATCTTTAACACCTATTTCAGTCCCAATGATATCCACACCTATTCCTACACCTCTAACATATATTCCTTCACCCACATCTACATCAAACACACCTATTACTACATCTACATCACTCATTTCCACATCAATCCCAACTACACTCATTTCTACCACATATGCCTCTACAACCCACCTAAAACTATCCCAACACCTATCTCAACGCATGTACCTACATCTTTACATATGACTACATCGTCCATTCCATCCCAATATTTTACACCCACTCCTTCCCCAAAATTAGTTCCTAAATCTACATTTATAACCATTGTTGCACCAGTCACATCCTCTCGATTTACAGATATATTAATGATGCCCCTTAAAACAATTGTTAAACAAGAACCTTCACCTAAGACAAACACAAAGGTGATTTATTCTCTTTCTTCAAAACTGACTGTTTCTACATCAACCAATCCTAAATCTATACCTACATCTTCATATCCACCAGGTTGAGATTATAGTCATCCCCGCCAAGGGTAAATATTCTTGATAAAAATCTAAGACTCTTGGTAAGCATCCCCAAAAGTCTCCCATGCACCCTCATAAGAAATTAGACCTTACCTCTCCTTAGTGATCCAACATTACAAAATCCATCCCAGTGCACCCTCATCTATTTTAGGGCTAACCCCTTCACCTAAGATATCTCATAATAATAAATCCCAATCCAAAAAATCTAACTCTCCTCCCAAAATTGATTCATCTTTCAAGACACCTAATTTACCCATCCAATCTACATCTGCACCTAATCCCAAACATCCTATCAAGCCTCACAAGAGTTATCTTCCCTACACCACCTCTATTGGATCTTACACAAAGATCCTTAGACACTTAATCCAAATATCTGCCATCATGCTTCCTCCCATTAGACCTTTTGATCCTCATAGTAGGAAACCTTCATGGTTCAACCCCAATCTTATATGTGCCTATCATCATACCCCGGAACATGACATTGAGCATTGTAAGACCTTTTAGACGATTGTATGTGACCTTATTAAGAAAGACAATTTCCTCATTCAGGGGGAACATATTTCTAGATGCATGACCAATCCGATTTGTCTCCCATCCATTGAATTTCCTAAGACTCCTTCATCTACATCATCCCTTAGCATATCTATCATGCACATGAAGGTCTGTCTTGTTCATTGATATGTTTTGTCTTGCTAATCACCCTTGTGGTCTCCAACCATATATCGATCCAAGACAATCCCATCTAAAATCCTTTAGCATTTGCTATCTCATCTACATCTAAGTTGCCCAACATTGGGAAGCATCCTCACTTTCTTTTTGATCCCCTTGCATCTTCCTCATCCATACATGCTGGGGAATTAATTCTAAGATTGGTCCACTTACGGATTAAATCCTTTCAATCCTTGACATCATTTTAAACCCACTTTTGTGACAATTACTTGAAATGCGTATATTTTACAATATTCATCCAACTCATTCGATATAAATCAAATCCTATTATCACCTCATCCTCCCCTTTGGGGGCATATATTCAAATTCCACCATTGTGGCCATATTTTTCCTTCCATTTGGGGATCATTTATCTCTATTCTTATCAAATTCCACCTCTATGGCCATATTCATGCCTCTTATCGACACCATATTTCCATCATAAACCCATTGTTGTGGTCATATTTGTCCTTCCCTTGGGGGACCACCTATTCATCTCATTAGGGATGCATATTTTCACTTCCTTAAAGGTAGCGCGCATAGTTTTTTTTTTTATCTTTTCTCATCTATCTCATTGTATCCCATCCTTCGTAAGCTATCATTTTATCCTATGAAAACATCACTACTTTAGAAAAGAGCCACCATGGAAATTTTTCCCCAACTAGATCTGACCATACATTATCACGCACAAGTATGGGTCAAGAGCCTATCGATTGGCTTCCCGATGGTAAACCGTAAGAGAAACTGCTTAATGTATTGCACTTGTGACCATTATATTGTTAGCCTATCTACCAGTGAGCTCTTAGTCATATCTTTAGATCATTCCTCCATTTTAACCTCTTACATCTTCTATTGTGATGATTTAGAATTATGTGGTCTACCATCACTTTCGTAGATGTGACCTTAAATATGAGCACCACGGCTCTACTCGTAGCATATTCCTTATGGATAGGTTCTCCTTTTGGTGAGAACTCTGATGATCATTACATCCATCACCCTCTCATTTTCCTATTAGAACCATGCAAAGGGTCCAGGGGTGTCTCTTATACATTCATTATCCCCTCCTAAGTGGTTTACTTAGCTATTCCCAACTCTTCCCCATGTCAAAATCAAAATCAAAGGATGCTCCAATCAAAATTCAAAGCACTCAAAAATAGACTGCTCCCTCGAAGGACAATTTTTCATGCAAAAAGACTCAAATTCAAATCAGATCAAATAAATAGACCGATCCCTCAAAGGAAGATATCATATATGTTATCTTTTTCCATCTATATTACATATGTATAAAGTAGACCATACCCTCAAAGGATGGCTACTCTTTTTATCATGGCATTGAAGGCTTCCCACATTGATCAACCTTCCATTTTATTAGCATCCTAAGAAAGCTTCCCGCATTGATCATCTTTCTTCTAGCATTACTCTTCCCCCTTTCCCAAAAGCTGGGGCATAGATTAGGGAACACCACTCATAGAGAACCCTCTTCCCATGTACAAGTTACATCTCAAACCCCTTTGTTGTGTTGACATTAGGTCTATGATTTCATTCCATCCATTGTCTCTTTATGATCTTTGATATAACTAACTATCGTTGGTTACATTCTAACATCATGTTTTGGTCACATGTGCCTTACGTTATTTGGGTCCCCTTCTTGTTTACCTCCAATGAGATTAGAGATATCCTTGCACGTTCCTTGATATGATGTAGTTTCGTTCATACCTATAGGTTGTTATCATTAAGTTGTGTCTTATCCTACACCTCATCTGATCTTATCCAATCTCTCTCATCTTAAGTCCACCTTTGTGGCCACCTATATTCTCCCTTTAGGGAATTTTGTTTCCATATTTCACATCCTCCACATATCATCTCAAAGTCCACATTTGTGGCCATATTTTTTTCCCTCCAGGAATTTTAATCCAACATTCAAACTATCCCTTTATACTCTCTAAGTCCACCTTTGTGGCCATATTTACTCCTCCTTTGGGCATTTTATTTCACAATCCTCTCCAGTTTTGCACAAAGTCCACCTTGTGGCCATACCTTATTCCCCCTTGGGGCATTTTACTTAATCGTTTGCTTCCCTATTTTCCTTCACGGCCATACTTACTTCCCCCTTTGGGGCATATTACTTCACCACCACTTTTCCAATCTGCCCTTTGGAACATTTTCTCGTGTTATGTTTTGGGGAACCATTATTTTCATCCTCATCCTTTGTGGATGCATAGTTTTCACTCGGTTCCTCATGTACAAAGGATTTCGCATAATTTTCACATTTATTTGTGCATACTTTGATGCTCGCATGACCCCATGATCATTTCAACTTGCATCCATTTGAGAGCTTTCCGTTGGATTCTCTCCATTTTACAATGATCTTCACCCACTCAATGGTCCTGTAGAGCATTGTCACATGTCTCCATTGAGACCACAATTTTCCCTCTACCAATGTGATATTAGAGTCACCGCCATGGTTTTCATTTTTATTGTGATCCTTTTTGCTTGGGGCATCTTTCCTTACACTATCCTTTTACCCATATTTATTTACCCACCCGCCCTTCATCATATACTTCTTTCACACGTGTCGTCGATTTCCTCTAGCATCATCAATCCCCCATTTGAGGGGGCTCGCCATCAATCCTTCTTTGTTCCTCATCGTACTCTCTCATTGTTTTTGTCACACACTGGATTGCTAGCGTAAACCACTCAACAAAAGGGGAAAATGTAGACACCTAAATTCAAAGATATCTACTACCCTTTTACTCGGCGTGCACATATTTTGCTAGGGTCCTATCTAGGTCCCCCTTTAATTAAATCCATCCCCTTTATTTAAATAAAATTCCCTCTTATTATCCAATTCTTATTAATCTTTATTAATTCACATTAATTAATTAATCCCCATTAATTAATTAATATCCACATCCATTAAGCCCTAATGGACTTGCTTATTTAGGACGCTTTTATCCTAAATATAAATCCCTATGCTTTTTCTACCCATCCCTATCTTCTAACTACCCAATCTTCATCCCCAAGCAACCTAATCCCACACATAAGCTTTAAAGCAACTCTTTCCCTCCTTAAAAATATGAAATCTTGACTCAAAACACAAAAATCCACCCCATTGAGGAAAGTTTCCCATGGTTGGTGGTGACCCAGCCTAGTCGTCATCGACCCTATAAAACTAAGTTAAATCTTTCCATAATCAATCATAAATCATCAGATGCATGCAAATTTTGGAGCTTTCTTGTGACTTGTGAATTGACTCTCATGCATGAGCATTCTATGCAATAATTCTGAGACCTCTCGGACCTCTTTGGAATGTGCTTACATCACTCACAATCATCCTTCATGAGCTTATCATTATATTTGTGTTTCTTTATTCAACTTTTATCGTATTATCATTGTTTTCTTTGTATCTAACCTTTTGTAGGAGCAAGTCATCCTCAATAACATTCGGATATTTTTCATCAAACTTCTCTTTCAGGTTTCTTTACTTATAGGTCATCCATTTTATCCTTTTGACATCAGATTTATCTAACCCTATTACATTCACCATCGACCTTGTCGATTGTCACCGACCCATCCTTCGTAACTTTTTTCTACTTCTAGAGTCATCTCCAACCTCTTCATATGTTATTTCTCTACCCCACTTCTTCAAACCACCACCTAGCCTCTTTTTTACACTAAAATCAGTCCATCTACATCCCATTCGTCATCGTGTCACTTACACTGTCGTTGTCAACTAGGGTCTTGACTCTCAATCTACCCTTTTCAATCCCATTTTCTACGATTTTCCTAGTTTCTGCTCCCTCGGATTCCTTCTGCAAGTTGACTCTAGCAAACATAAGCCTCTATTGCATCTAGATTGCATCCAAATATTATAGGGTTTGCACATTCATCTTACATTCTAGATCCTCACTCCCAAGTCGTCGTTAACCTACCTCTTCGCATAGTCTAGGTTGTGCCAACCCAATCCATGTATCATTTAACTTACAACTCTTTGAATTAAATTAGCTTCTTTATCAGATCTTAATTATTCTTAGATTCAGTAGTACTTTTATTTCTCCATGATATCTACTACTCATATTTTATTTCATTTTTTCTAAACAAACGGGGTTGACATTCATGAAAGGAAGATAACACTTCTTGGAGACGGAATTGTTTGAACAAACCCCGCATATCCCATCTAATCAATCTCCTTTTTTAGTTTGTCTTATTTGTAGGTTCATCACCGCGGCGAGGATCAACTACTTGCACCCATTCATCCACATCACGCTTCGAGGTACTATAAACCCTTCATTTTCTCGAGTTATCCAGGTTTTCTTTAGTACTAGATCATTTAACTAAAAAATAATGAAAAATTACATCCACAACTTATTTTAAACCATATAGATATTTTTTCAGTTTACACACATATAGTTCTTTTCTAGGTTCCTTAAAACCTTTAGGTTGAATCAAGTAAATTTATTCTTTTAAATCACCATTCATGAATGCATTCTTAATATCCATATGGTGTATTTTCCAAACATATTGAGTAGCTAAGGAGATAATAATCCTAACTGTGCTCATTTTTGCAATTGGTGCAAAGGTTTTTATGTAGTCAATATCTGGTTTTGAGTAAACTTTGTAAGCTACCAACCAGGATTCCATCTTATCAACATTGCCATTGGCCTTATATTTGATTTTGTAAATCCATCTAAAGCCAATAATACTATGTATTTCTAGAGGAGGGATAAGATTCCAAATCTAATTTTTAATTAACGAAGAATATTCAACTTTCGTAACTTCTACCTATCTTTCATCATGAGAAGCCTCTTCTAAATATTGGGGTTCTGGATCATATATAGTCATTATAACATGATAGGTACGATGAATTCTAGTCATCTTACTGAGGTTAACATGATTAGAGTTTTGAATAATAGATTGAGCCCATTTAGTTATTTTAGTTATATATGAAACATGAAGAGACTCTTTTTCAACTATAGAATCATTATTAACATTTGTTTGATCATCACAACCATCATTATCAAGATCATTGTTTTCTAACACATTAGGTTCACCATAGACAATAAAAATAGAAGACGATGAATAAGAGCAAAAAAAAATTTCTAAGATTTTAACACTCTCGTTCTCAATAACTTTACGTTTTACAAGATCATAGATCCTATGACCTTTTGTTTTACCTCCATAGCCTAAAAAGATGCATGGATAGGAGGTTTGATCTAACTTCTTCTTATTTTCTTTAGGAATGAAGATAGAGGCATGGATTTCAAAAATTCTTATATTGGATACACTAGGTTTCTTATTAGCCTTTTTTTTAAGGAGTTGATTAAAAAGGGATTTAGTAGGTACTTTGTTCATAATATGAACAATGGTATTCATTGCTTTAGCCCATAGAAACTTAGGAACTTGAGCTGAGTGCAACATGGTTCTAGCCATTTCAAGAATGGTGTGGTTTTCCTTTCCACAATACCATTCTGTTGAGGAGAGTAGGGAGTAGTTAGTTCCCTTTGTATACCACATTCGATACAAAATGAATCAAATGCTTTACTAATATATTCTCCTATGTTATCTTTTTAAACTTATTGATTTTACAACTAGAACTATTCTCAACTAAAGATTTGAATTCTCTATATTTTGATAAGACATGTGATTTATTTTTTTATAAAGAAGGACCAAATCATTCGAGAATAATCATCAATAAAAGTGACAACATACAAGGAACCATTTAAGAATGGAATTTATAATGGTCCTCTAACATCATTGTGGACCAGTTTCAAAAGGTTCGAGGAGTTAACTTCATGATGACTATGGAAGGAGTTTGTTGATTGCTTACCATGTAAGCATCCTTCACATGTTTCATGAGCATGAGAGATAGGTGGTAGACCAATAACTAGGTTAAGCTGAGACATGTCATACATGCTCCTAAAATTAACATGACCTAATCTTTCATGCCACAACTAAACATCATTCCTATTTTGAGTAAAAAACATGAAGTCGAAGCAAAACCTTTAAAAACATATAATCCATTCTTTTTTATTCCTTTAGCTATAATAATATATAACTCATTATTTATAAACCATTTATCTTTAAATAAAATTACACTATAATTGTTCTGAGTTAGTTTTGAACAAGAAAGAGAGTTCGTCTTTAATTTAGGAGCACACAACACATCATTTATAAAACCATTGAATACTTTTACTTTTCCTTGTCCATGAACATCGAGAATAGAATGGTCATCTAGATAGATTTGATCATTACATTCTCTCGATATCGCTTAGGATATTAGATTTATATGTCATGTGCCTATTTCTTTGTGCAATGACTAATACAACATACAAAGAAACTGCATAATAGCTTTTTGATTGTTTTTCTTATTCTTGTTTTGATTCTAATTTGGTTTGTTCCTTTTTATTTTTGAAATTTGGCTTGTTTTTGTTTACTCTATAATCTTCCTTTTTGTGACCAAATTTCCCACAATTGTGAAATTTCCCATCAAAACTAACTCGTAAATTCCCTAATTTCCTATCTTTACTAGGGTTTTAAAGTTTTCTTTTTATTCTTGCTTAACCTATAAAAGTTACTCTTAAGTTTTTGTGTGAGAAGTGTCTAAGTGGTATTCTCCTTCAAATCAAAATTTAACATGACATGCTCCTCCCGAATTAGGAGAGAACTCATAGTAGAAAGTTCAGGGATATCTTGTTCAATTTGATAGTTTGAATTTATAATAGAAATTAACTTCCTAAATCTCTCATGGATGTTCATTTGGATAATAAAATACAACTTATCATGAATCAAATTATAGTTACATCCATCTAATTGAGATTTAATATTTTTAATTTTTGCTAAAAAATTAACTATTTTTCATCTCCCTTCATGAGAGTTGTCATTAACTCAAGAATCAATTTTATAATTTTTAACAAATACGTACCTTCATGCATTGATTCTAGTAGTGTCCAAGCTTCACTCATACTTTCCTGATTTCCAACATGAAGTAGAAAGTCATCTTACATGCTTCATATTAAGATATACATCACTTCCTACACTTTATGTTGAAATGCGGATACGTTGTCTAATGTCACTTTCCCATGTTGTTATGTGTTTTCTCCTTATTGTTTACTTACAATCCAAAGCTTGTGTGTCATGAACTCTACCTTCAATCTCATTTTCTAGATGTTTTAGTTTGACCCATTCACCATCTCGCACCTTGTCAATGTTAAAGTGACTAGATCCCATTTTTAAGCTTTCCAAAGTTCAAATGAAGAGCAAAAAATATATTTATTATGCCAATTGAACATTTTAAAGCGTTATTCACTTTTCAAAAATTAAGTTTAAAATTTTGAAAAAGGTTTTAGAAGTCCCCACGTTTTAAATGAGATTACGTTGAATTTTAATGTTTTTGATCTCTTCTACGCCAAAATTGACTTGTCACACATTCTTACAAAGCGTATATTGATTTGATGATAAAATTCATAATTCAAAAATAAATTGTAAAAAAAAAAAATTGGTCTTGAAAAAATAAATCTTTATTTTACTTACTAATTTTCATTAAAAAATTACAATAACTTCCCCTTTTTGAAAAAAAAAAAAAAGGAAAAAAGTGATTTTATTTAGATTCCCTAAAAATATTCTATTCTTAATTATCCCAAAAAAATTGTATGAAGACCTAGCTTTATGTTAAAAATGACCTCACAACCAAACTAGATTGAAAGAGTTAAGGACCGAGTTATGCTTGAAATTTCTTAGGTGATATTATACAACTTGTCAACTCACCAACCGATCTAAGACTCTAAGACTAGTGAGCTCAACATTATTAACAATCCATCCAACCACCTCATGACCGAGTCGTATGCATGGTGAATCGGTGTTGGGAAAGATAAGTGCTAAGCATGTTGGGATATAACTAAAACATTACAAATACTTTATCGTAGTCACATTAAACAATATGTGGAAAAGGAATTTTAAAGCCATATTTTTTCACCAGCCCACTGCATGTGGAATTAAATCGCATTCACTGATCAAGGTGGAGAGGGTCATCGGCGAGTCATGTGGTCAAGGGGGTATTTTTGGGTTTAAGTTTATTTTATTTGAAACCACCGCCAAACTTCAATTATGGAGAATTCCATGTGGAGCGCTTAGGGAGTGGTGGTGTTTGATTGGGGGGCCAAAATAATATTTAAACCAAAGCAAAATTCATGCCACATTATAAATGCTAAGCAGGTTAGAACATAAATTTAGAGTTTTAAAAAATTCCACATCTTAAAAAATAGGTAAGTATATAATTTTTATTAAAATGACATGATTAATGTATATGTTGTGACTATAGTATATATGTTAAATTATATATGTTTAGGTTTATAAAAAAATGTTTAATTATTATATGCTTTAAGACTATATGAATAGAGGGGGTCATGGGTTAGACATAGGTTTAGGATTTTTAAAACATTTTATTATGCCTCCACCACAAAAATTGTCCCCATTCCAAGGGTCTTCATCTCAAGCTAATCACAAAATTTAATGCATTGTTTTTGTGGAGAATATCTCCATGTGAGAGACCTTCACTTTACTCTCTACATTCTTATGTTTCCCATGCACATTAATTTTTTTAAATAAATGTTAAAATATTTGTAAATTATTTCAACCCATACCTTACATGTGTATGAAGAGTGGGCCCGAAGAAGAATTCCAACACCAAAATAACCTTTGCCAAGTTATTTTTCATGCAAGAGAAAAAACATTTTGAGAGAATATTTCTAAGAGGATGTCTGTGAAATGAAGGGGGTTATTATTTCTACCAACCATAACCACCCAACCATTATAACGTTTAATTATATTAATTAAAACATTTGAAACCGCTTTGGTACCATGTGAGGTCCGAACACATAAATTAAACTAATAAAATAATGTATGAATTAATTATATGCATAATGTTTAAACTATAAAAATAAATAACAAGAACACAAGAGACAATATTTAAGTGGAAAACCTAAAGGGTAAAAACCACAGTACAAACATGGAAAGATTTCCATTTCTGAGAAACAAATATTTACTACAATCCAAGAAAACTCCATTCTCCTCATTCCTCTCCACCACGGTAATTCACCGGATATGAATTTCAAATATTTGATATGTATAAATAAACTAACCCCGCGGATCAATTTAAACAATTTGATCGGGTGTGACTTCTCATGAAGCACCCCAATTAATTAATAATTGATTTATTAAAAACTAATTAAACCACAAAAATGGCTCATTTATATTAAATAAATTAAAATATCTAATATTCTAATTTATTTAATTATAACTATAGTTTATATACCTAGAACATTTAATATTAAATGTTCTAACATGTTTTAGAATTGTTTATGACTCTGCAAACTGGCATGCCTTATGGCCCATATCGGACATACCTCTTCAATGCATCTAGAAATTGCGTCGAATAAGAGCTCGATGCACATTGGAATTACTTATACACTCGATTGGTTGCAGAAGATACATATGTTTGTTTCCTTGTTACTAAGGCCGGATATGCCTCTTTGGTGTTACTTGGAATTGCATTGATGACTCCACAAATCTTACATGCCTTACTATACATATTACACACACCTCTTCAATACATCCTGAAAATTGTTACAACGACACTACAAACCCTCATATATTTAATATCAATGTAATATTGCACCTTCTTTTGATGAAGTGCTAGTTTTAAAAGTTTTATACCATGTATATTTCATTAATTATGAGCAATACCAAAAGTGATGGCAATCTTGTAGAAATATTTTTTTGGTCAATCAATTACAACTTTACTTATAAGTATATGGTAGTGGTACATAAGCGGCCCAAAATAATGTCAATATAGTACTCGGTATATAAGTGGTCCAAATTAAATTTTAATATATTGATGGTATTTGTCATGTTGGGAAATTTGGAGATAAGGTAATAAAGTTATTTTTTAAACTTGTTTTTTTTTATGACTAAGGTGGTCCGACCCAAGTCTTCTAAATTTTTCTGACGTCGTAGGGGTCGAGTAACCAATTCAAGTACATCTCTTGCATTGGCAAACCCATGAATCTGGGCAAAGGTAAATTCAACTGACCATTTAGTACTAATTCCTCTTGCCTCTAACGGGTTAGCATGAGCCATTCCAGTAATAGCTAAGTCGGGTTGTAATTCGCGTATACGTTGTATTTGATTCGAATTATCCGGTTTTTCCACAATTCGTGGTATTGGTACACACATCTTTATACATGTATCTTGTAAAAGTAATAATTCAGCAGCTTGATATCGTTTATCCATATATGGAATACCAATTTCATGAACGATCATTCCACATCTGATTAAGAATCTTGCTAGAGAGACTTCTAGCAGATTATCTCCCATGAAAAAGACAGATTTCCCACGTACCAAGTCAAGATAATCCTTTAAACTTTCCCATATCCGTTCCTCCCTTTCCTCCAGACCTTGGGTTTCAACACCAAATACAGGACAAATCTTTTCAATCCAAGCACGCGTTCCGTCCGGACCGATAGGAAAAGGAGCTCCAATTAATTCACATTTTTTGCGTCTTATCAAAGTTGTCGCTGTCCGACTTAAAAAGGGGTTAACACCACAAACATAAACTCCATCACCCAATGATGGAAGATCAGTATATCTTTGAGCAGGTAACCAACCTGATACCTTGATGGATTGGCGTTTTAATTCTAGATTGAGTTGAGAAGCCACATTGGACGGCAAAGATCCAAAAAGAACTAAGGACGGACTATTTGCATATTCGCCCAATTCATGTTTTTTTATAGAATGAAAAGCGAAGTAATTTTGTTTTTGTATAGTGAATTTTCGTTCACGAACGAATAATTCTGGTTCTGGACAACGATGTGCCATCGCAGCTAACACAGTATCTTCTCCTTGAGTAAAAGCATAATCCAGTCCATTCGCTCTTGCCACTAGAATTGGGATTCCAATTTCCCACTCTAATTTTGGTGCCATACCTTCCAAATCCATTTTGATTATTTCTGTAGTACAAGTACCTATCCATATGATGACGCTGGGGTCTCTGTCCTTTTTTATTCGAATACAAAGCCTTTTTAATCCCTCATAATCATTCAATTGAGCCGAGATATCTCCTTCTTCCAATTCTGCCATTGCATAGCGGGGTTCTGCAAAAATCATAACCCCAAGTGCATTTTGCAGAAAATAACCACATGTCTTTGTACCCACAACTAAAAAGAAACTGTCCTCAATCTTTTGATATAGCCAAGACACACAGCTAATTGGACAAAAAGTATGATAATTACCTGTCTCACATTCGACAGTAAGAGTTTCATAAACTTTCACTGACATAAATATTAATAACTATGTTGATTAAATTGTCGTAAATCCAAGTAAATTTTCCTTATTATTTTTATGTCTCCCCTCATCAATAGGATTCAGATAAAGGTCAGAGAGTAAACTGAATAATTCCCGATGGCGAGAAAATTTGTCGGGTGGACAAACTTGTGGATTTCTTGCCAACACTCTGGGAATCTAAGTCCCTCTACTTAACCGGTGCAATTGCCGTATGTGCATGCGCGAGAAAGGTGGATTTCTATGGTGGCCTTTCGACTAGGGATCCAACAGGGACACTCCACTGACCCTGCGGTAAAGCTAGAAATCTCTTACTAGGGAAGACTTTGTCTGAAAGTGGGAAAGGGAGTGAGAATTGATGTAGGAGAACCAATGTTGCAAGTAGAAAATCAGAGGCTTGCACACACCAATTAGAAGTTTCATCACATGCACTTGAATTTCAGAAGAAAACAAATCTGTAAAACAGCAACAAGACTAAATAGAGCTTAATGAACACAAAGTACCAATAAACTCCTCAATCAAAGAGGCTAAAATTCCTTCTTCCTTTATTGAAGCTCAAGCATAATTTGTACATAGTGTGGGAATGGAAGAAATTGAGAAGGGGAGGGAATAGAAGAAAATGGCTATCTCCTTTGTTCTCTCAAGGTGCAATATACTCTTGAGTTTACAAGATCAATCACCAACCCTTTGCAATGGGAATGGTGTTACAATTTATAGAATGAGAGGTGACTTATCATCTTCCTCATGACCCTCCATATGCCTTAATATGACTTAAGATTGTTCATATTCCACTTTAAATATTTAAGTCCCTTTTATAATAGCAAGGTGACTTAATTTACATTATATTTCTAAAGTCATTTAAGTCATATTAAAAAGTGCAACCCTCAACGCAAAAATATAACATTTGAAAAGAGAGAGTGTCGTATGAGAAGCGAAGAGTGAGAGAAAGAAGAGGAAGAAGAAGAAGAAGAACTATGCTGAAGGATGAGTTGCTGCAATGGACTTGGCTCCATTCTTTGACTGTTCTCCACTTCGTGATCCTGAGAAGGCTTCTGACCCATCCACTTTGGCTTCATATCTCCCTTATAAAAATCAACTTGCTATTTTTAGTAAGTATGAGAAATCAAGTCCCCGATCTTCAACTAGATGTTGTGGCTCAGTTTTCCTCTTTCTCTTTGTGTTCCTCGTTCCTTCTGGATCAACTTTCTATTTTTAGCAAGTTCTCGAGGGCCCACTTACTATTTTTAGTAAGTGCCAAAAATGTCCATTCTGGTGAATTCTCAGTTGTAGTGCACCTCCAATGTCTTCATCTCCTTCGCAGGCTCTTCTGTTGATGACTTTCCCGAAATAGCAGTTCCTATGTAGTAGACCTACTATTTTTAGAAAGTTGGCCTCTGGGGTCGGATTGATGTGGAATGAAATTTTTGATATGGGTTTTCACCCAATATCACCCCTCTAAAATTTCAGGCCCGCCCGCTTAAAAATCTAGGAGATTTTAAACTTTTAATTTTCAGACCTGGTATTTTAGAAAGTTTCTCAGGGGTTCAACCATTAATGGACCTCAAAATTACAGGTCTGGTTTTCTCCTCCATTTGTGAATAAAATCATATTTTTGATGTGGGTTTTTTCTTCTGGTGTTTCACATGTGATCTTACTTCAATCCGGAAGCCGGTTTGACAGGAAATCCCACTTCTTTCTTTGTTGAGCCGAAAAGGAGATTTCTTCATTGTGGATGCTCTGTCACACATGGGGGAGTTTGAAGGTGTATTTTTTATGGTCTTGGATAGAGGAATGAACAAAATAAATGGTTCATTGATTCATACACTATTTTGGTTTTTTTGTTTAGATTTCCATTTTTTAGCTATGGGGATTTTGTTGTTCTCTTCTTTGTTGTTCTTCGTTTCTCCTTAGCTTGATGAGGATTCCTTTTGAGACCTATGCATCACCATGGGAAAGGTATTTCAGTTCCTTTTTTGATCTGGTTTGAGCATTTTCAATGGTGGAGTGATGGTAGAATGTTGCAGAGGAAGAATGGAGGAATGGAGTGCACATATAACTATTAGAAGTTAGAAGCGAGAAAAAGCGGCACTTGGAAATTTTTAAAAAGATATGCACAATTAGGGCTTGGGAAATTTTTCCATGCTTGATGTCCCTAACCTTAGGGATGTGAGGGACATCAAATTCCATGGTGGTCAAGAGCATGACACGTGGCATTTGATCCAACGGTAGGGAATGAAGGAGGAAAAAACTGCTTTAAAGCACTGGGAGCTGAAAGGAGGTCACATGGGTGTCCAAAAGACTCCCTATGGGGGATGGGTGAATTTTTCAAGGTATGATGTCCCCCACCTTAGGTGCATAAGGGAATCAAATTTCCACGATGGTCCTGGAGGTGACACGTGGCACCCGATCCGATGATAGGGAATCCTCCAAATAAGCACTGGGGCATGCTGAGTGTCCAAGACTCCCTAAGGGGGATGGGAACATTTTTCAAGGTCTGATGTCCCCAAACTTAGGTGCATAAGGGACATCAGTCCACGGGAGTTGGCATCCATGAGGGGATCTCCAAAAAAGCACCTGGGTCACAAGTCGAAGGTCATATGAGGGCCCCGAGGGTCACATTTTTTCCAAGGGTTGATGTACCTGACCTCAGGGATGTTGGGGGCATGAAATCCCGCCAGGCTCTTGGTGCTGACACGTGTCCTCTCGAAAAAATGACTAAGTCTTGAACTGCCTTTGAGAGGGTAACTTGGAATGAAGATAACTTGAGCTCCCGGTGGAATTTATTGGTGAAATTTTATATTATCCTGACTTTAAATGGAATTTTTAATCCAATTATGTGGGTCTCATGTCTTAATTCGACCATATGATCCCTAAAAAATCAGATTTTTGATCTGGGACTCCACTTGTGCCTGAGAAAAACTGCCTTCCAATCATATGCGCCAAGGTGTTGTGAAAAATATTATTTCACCATCATGTAGGTCTTAGAATCCTCTTTCTGAAGATGTTTTTTTTTACTTCCAACTCCATCCGGAGCTCCCAAATCTTCTTCTGAATCCCAACAGTTGTTTTAGGCCTGTGTACTACCTAGGCTTGAGAACCTTGTTTTTCTCTCAAACTGCTCCAAGTATTTCAAAACTTCCCAAAGCCTTCCAAAATAATTTCCATGATGTTATAATGTATTCAATTCATGTCCATGTTTAATTTTTCCCTTATGTTCCGCTCCAGGGGTTGAATCTAGTCTTGGGAAGGCCAGCGATAGCCCTTCCCGTGACTCCCCAAAATTTGCATTTTCAATGAAGTCCTAAAATCACCTAGGGGAATGAATGGAATTTCCTAAATCACCTAGGGGGATGATATAACATTGGTTGGGAGGTAATTTGGACTAACTGGACAGAGTTTGGGGGTTGCTAGGAATGATAAAGCATGAAAATTTCGGCATAGGGGTATAGTTGTCGTGCTTGGAAATTTCCAATTTCCCTGTTGCACATTTGCACGACAACAACTGCTCTAGCTTGGGGACATGACATGGACTGAGAGAAGTGAAGACATGGCATGGGAATCTAGAATCTCAATTTTAGACCATATAGTTCGTTGACCAATGCCTTATCCATTGGGCCTGCGAGTCATGTACAACTTCTAGAAAGGAAGATTAGAAGAAGGAAACACACACACAAAAAAAAAAGGAAAGGAAACACACACACACAACACATAACAAGAAGGAAACACACACAATAGAAAGGGAAACAAACCTATCAATCACCTATGGTACAAGGCAGGGGACAACCCACTTTCACTAAAGTACTTTTCATTTCTCAAAAGTTACCCCTGAAGAGGCAACACCGAATGATGATGTTCTGCGAAGCCATTGACGGGTTCCAAAAAGTAGCCTCCTTTCCTTAATTGTTTATGGAAGCCAGGTGCTTCCATGATTTGTCCTTTTACTTTGTAGGAGTGAGTCCATGTGAGCTTCTTGATGCTTTGGTCCTTGCTTGGAAATTTCACTGCCTTCGTGTTCTTTGAAGTCGGTCTCATAGTGCCAGTTGCCTTTCATGTTTATCCATATAGCTGATTTTCCATTGAGCATCTCATCGCTGCCCCAAGGCTGATTTTTGTTCAAAATACTTGAACATTCTTGATTATTTTCTTTCCCAGGCCTATGCTCATTGACATCTCTTCCATGAGAAACCTCAGACTTATCCATTTCCTTTACTCCACTGCGAGGTGCTTGAGTACTGACGGAGGGATTGGGTGCGGCCTCATACTTTTCTTGTATGCCCATGGCACGAGTGAAGAGATCAAGAATCATCTCCGGGTCTTCCACAAATTCTACTATATCCAATAGTTCTTGCACAGATCTCATCATCTTGGGAATCATTGAACTCTAACGATCCTTCATCAAAAAGAGATTCATCTTCAAATGGGAATGAAAATATCTCCATTTCATTATTGCATCCATCAATCATTAGCTCTAGAGTGGCATCGTATTTTTCATATTGCTTTATCTCGATGTGGCCAACCTTCACACCAGTTAAGGCTTCCAAACCAGCTTCACGCTTGTCTTGCAGATTTGTGGCTTGTATCAAGATCTCGAGACTGAGCTCAGGATCTTCAGTTTCTTCTGCAGCTTCAAGCATTTCTTGTATAGACATTTCTTTCAAAACTTTCGCGGGCTCATCACAAGCTGAGTTTTTCTCTCCATAGATGGCTTGACTGAGATCATCTTCATCCCCAAATGGGAATGAGAATAAATCCTCATCTTGGAAAATCATATAAGTTGATTTATCTTCTTGAAAATCATCAAGAACCATCTCCTCTTCCTCGTGGTCTTGCATCATCTGTGATTCGGGGCTGCCCTCTTGTAACTCAAATCTCCTCAATGCTTCTTCAAAATCCAAATCTCTTTGGGAAGGCATGTCTTGGGCCTATCAAGATGGGGATATCCTCTTCTTCCTCGGTTGCCACAAAGTGATTCATCTACCTGCTACCTTGATACAAGATGTTAGCTTCTGGCTTCCAAAATTTTATACGTATTGTGTACCTCATCTTCTTCTCGGGAAGTAATTTATCCATGTCTCCCTTCACTGGTATGGTTGCAAAAGACCAATTCATCTAAATTTTCCCTCCCAACTCTCGACAAAAATTTCTACTCAACAACATTCCGAATGAGGCTGGGATGTCTACTACCAAAATCATCACTGAAAACTTTCTTGTCTAGAAATCTGCGAGAGCCACCTGTGCATCTTTAACCTTCCCTACAAGTGAGACCTTTTTTATTCCAAAGAGTAACAAGAGCCACTAGGTGGAGTCATTGTAAGTTTAAGAGCCTTGGTGAAAACCTTCAAAGGCATCACGTTGTCTGAGGCACCAAAATCTATTATGCAATTGTTTAGTACATATTCTCCAACAAGAAGGGAGACGTAGAAAGGTTCAACTTTATCAGTCTTTGATGCACTTAGAGAAAGCATGTTCTGTGAGGGAGGTGTAGGTGAGTTTGGTAGCATGCCTTTGGAATGATGAGCTACATCATTGGGTGTTAGACTACCACTCCTGATATATCAGATGAACCTCTCGAATTGTTCAGGATGAGTCCACAAATATTCGGTTTCAGTAATCTACACTTTGGCTTTGTTTGCATATTCTATGAAGTCAAAGGGAGTAGATGTGGACAAGGGGGTGAAGGGACTGATTTTGGATTTAGGATAGTTTGGAGCAGGATTTGATGTTTGAGGAATGGAGGGTATTTTGAAAGGTACACTAGGAGCTTTCAAGGAAGGTATTAGATTTTTAGAGTTTTAGATTTAGAAATGGAAGAGACATTAAAGACTTACTTGGGATTTTGGAGTCTTCTTACTTGCTATGAGATCAGGCTCCAACAATGCAGACTTCATGGAAGATGGAAGTGGGGATCCTCGACTGATTATTTTATTTTTGAGTCACCATAGGAGGATCATCAACCTTCTTTTCTTTTGCAGTAGTGGAGGGAGATGCTCTTTTCTCGGACTGAGAACGAGTGAATACCACACATGAGAAACTAGGCATCCATCTTCATCTTCTTCATCACCTCCAGAATACTCACAAAATCTGATTTGTGTATCATTCTCAAACTCATCACTTTCTTGGAAATCACCACCTTCACTTTCTTGTTCAAGCTCTTCTTCACTTTCTTGAAATCTACAATTTACATTCATGGGTGGGGCCTCCAAGGCAAGCCTTTGGGGTGCTCCCACAATCTGATTTCTGTTGCTTCTTTGAGAAGAAACTCGTTCAAATAATTCCCTCTTCAAAGAGGCCATCTCATTCACCAAATTTTGCAGCGATGGATTAGTTCTCTCATCTTCAGGATGTTGGGCCTTGCCCTTTGATGGATTCTTGATCTTTCCAGAGAGGATGAGATCATCATCCAATTCAATGGCCCTCCTTTGTGCTTCTACAATGTTCCTTGGTTGAACTCTTCGTAGGAGAAATCCTACCTCCGGTGATTGAGCATTTATGAAGAATCTTTTGATATTGTTTTGAGAGGGTGAATCTTCTTCCGGTATCCTACGAAGCAACCATTTCAAAATGAGCCACGAAGTCTCTCATTGTTTCACTTTCTCCTTTCCTCATTTGAGCCAACTACACCAAGAGGTCTTGACAATCTTCAGTTGATTTAAATCTTTCCTCGAAGGCAACCTTGATGTCATCCCAACCAGTGATGGATCGGGAAGGTAGGAGGTAGAACCATTCTACTGACTTTTTCTTGGAGGGACTCCACGAACAATCTTACAACAACATCTTCATGTTGGACACCAAGAATTCCACATGATGTCGTGAAAGTAGCAACGTGTTCTTCAGGATGTTGTGAGTTGTCACCTTTGAACTTTGGAAAGTTCTTATAGGAACCCATTGGTAGATCGTGAAGAGGGGGTTCAAGAGCAAGCGGGCCTATATTCCTTCCCCATGGAACAATGGGTTGAGGTCTTTCTTCTTCATCCGCCATCATTTCTTCTGCTTCTATTTCAGCTCTTGCTTCTTCAAATTCTTCTTCTTCCGTGAACTCGATGTTCAATGATGGTTGAAAAATTGGAGAATTTGAAGGAGTTTGGATAGGATTGCCAGGAGAACTACTCAAAGTGCCAGATGGAGAGGAGGCTTGAGAGAAGAAGTATGGATTATCTCTAATTCATTCTTGCTGATTTTTCAAAGCTTCAAAATTGGAATCAACAACACCTCTCGACCTGCTCAACTTGGTGTATCTTCTTTCAGCCAGCTTTTGAAAACTTTTATAGTTGAACACGAAAGGGCACTGTGGAATGTGAAAAGTCATGTGTAGAAATCAGCAGTGTATCTTTTGGCAATGGACTTTCATGAACTCCTTTTTTATTTTTTTCAATATTTGATTTTTTTGAAATTTTGGGACCTTGCGGTCATATATTGGGTGCAGATGCTACTAAATCTGCCCCATGGTGGGCGCCAAAACTATTGGCGAGAAAATTTGTCAAGTGGACAAACTTGTGGATTTCTTGCCAACGCTCTGGGAATCTAAGTCCCTCTACTTAACCAATGCAGCTACCGTATGTGCATGCGCATGAAAAGGTGGATTTCTGTGGTGGCCTTTCGACCGGGGATCCAACAGGGGCACTCCACTGACCTTGCAGAAAAGCTAGCAATCTCTTGCTAGGGAAGAATTTGTCTGGAAGTGGGAAAGGGAGTGAGAAAAGATGTAGGAGAACCAATGTTGCAAGTAGAAAATCGAGATGCTTGCACACACTAGTCAGAAGTTTCATCACATGCACTTGAATTTCAGAAGAAAACAAATCTGCAAAACAACAACAAGACTAAATAGAGCTTAATGAACACAAAGTACCAATAAACTCCTCAATCAAAGAGGCTAAAATTCCTTCTTCCTTTATTGAAGCTCAAGCAGAATTTGTACATAGTGTGGGAATGGAAGAAATTGAGAGGGGGGGGGAATAGAAGAAAATGGCTATCTCCTTTGTTCTCTCAAGGTGTAATATACTCTTGAGTTTACAAGATCAATCACCAACCCTTTGCAATGGGAATGGTGTTACAATTTATAGAATGAGAGGTGACTTATCGTCTTCCTCATGACCCTCCATATGCCTTAATATGACTTAAGATTGTTCATATTCCACTTTAAATATTTAAGTCCCTTTTATAATAGCAAGGCGACTTAATTTACATTATATTTCTAAAGTCATTTAAGTCATATTAAAAAGTGCAACCCTCAACACAAAATATAACATTTGAAAAGAGAGAGTGTCGTATGAGAAGTGAAGAGTGAGAGAAAGAAGAGAAGAAGAAGAAGAAGAACTATGTTGAAGGATGAGTTGCTGCAATGGACTTGGCTCCATTCTTTGATTGTTCTCCTCTTCGTGATCCTAAGAAGGCTTCTAACCCATCCACTTTGGCTTCATATCTCCCTTATAAAAATCAACTTGCTATTTTTAGTAAGTATGAGAAATCAAGTCCCCGATCTTCAACTAGATGTTGTGGCTCAATTTTCCTCTTTCTCTTTCCTGTGTTCCTCATTCCTTTTGGATCAACTTTCTATTTTTAGCAAGTTCTCGAGGGCCCACTTACTATTTTTAGTAAGTGCCAAAAATGTCCATTCTAGTGAATTCTCATTGTAGTGCACCTCCAATGTCTTCATCTCCTTCAGGTTCTTTTGTTGATGACTTTCCCAAAATAGCAGTTCTATGTAGTAGACTTGCTTTTTTAGAAAATTTGGCCTCTAATAGCAGTTGGATTGACATGGAATGAAGATATGGGTTTTCACCCAATATCACCCCTCTGAAATTTTGGGCCTTGCCCGCTTAAAAATCTAGGAGATTTTAAACTTTTAATTTTTAGACACAGCGGTGGTATGACAGCCATTAATGGACCTCAAAATTATAGGTCTGGTTTTCTCCTCCATTTGTGAAGAAAATCATATTTTTGATGTGGGTTTTTTCTTCGGTGTTTCACGTGTGATCTTACTTCAATCCGAAGCCGGTTTGACGGGAAATCCCACTTCTTTCTTCGTTGAGCCGAAAAGGAGATTTCTTCATTGTGGATGCTCTGTCACACGTGGGGGGAGTTTGAAGGTGTATTTTTTATGGTCTTGGATAGAGGAATGAACAAAAAAATGGTTCATTGATTCGCACTGGTTTGCAAGCTTTGTTTAGATTTCCATTTTTTAGCTATGGGGATTTTGTTGTTCTCTTCTTTGTTGTTCTTCGTTTCTCCTTAGCTTGATGAGGATTCCTTCTGAGACCTATGCATCACCATGGGAAAGGTATTTTAGTTCCTTTGTTGATCTGGTCTGAGCATTTTCAATGGCGAGTGATGGTAGAATGTTGCAGAGGAAGAATGGAGGAATGGAGTGCACATATAACTGTTAGAAGTTAGAAGCGGGAAAAGCGGCACTTGGAAATTTTTAAAAGATATGCACAATTAGGGCTTGGGGAATTTTTCCATGCTTGATTCCTTGACCTCAGGGATGTGAGGGACATCAATTTCCACAATGAGCAAGATGGCAACACGTGGCACTAGATCCAACGGCAGGGAATGAAGGAGGAAAAAGCTGATTTAAAGCACTGGGAGCTGAAAGGAGGTCACATGGGTGTCCAAATGACTCCCTATGGGGTTGGGCACATTTTTCAAGGTCTGATGTCCCCCACCTCAGGTGCATAAGGGACATCAAATTCCACGGTGGTCAAGAGCATGACACGTGGCGCCCGATCCGACGGCAGGGAATGCACGCTCCAAATAAGCACCTGGGGGCTGAACTACGGTCGCGTGAGTGTCCAGAAGACTCCCTATGGGGGATGGGTGAATTTTTCAAGGTCTGATGTCCCCCACCTTAGGTGCATAAGGGACATCAATTTCCACGGTGGTCCTGGAGCTGACACGTGGCGCCCGATCCAATGGCAGGGAATGAATGCTCCAAATAAGCACCTGGGGCTAATCTGTCAAGTCTGGAGGTCATATGAGGGTCCCAGAGGTCACATGAGGGCTGGGAAAATTTTCCAAGGGCTGATGTACCTGACCTCAGGGACTTGGGGGCATGAAATCCCGCCAGGCTCCTAGTGCTGACACGTGTCCTCTCGAAAAAATGACTAAGTCCTAAACTGCCTTTGAGAGGGTAACTTGGAATGAAGATAACTTGAGCTCTGGTGGAATTTCTTGGTGAAATTTTATATGATCCTAACTGTAAATGGCATTTTTAATCCAATTATGTGGTTTTCATGTCTTAATTCAACCATATGATCCCTGAAAAATCAGATTTTTTTATCTAGGACTCCACTTGTGCTTGAGAAAACTGCCTTCCAATCATATGCGCCAAGGTGTTGTGAAAAATATTATTTCACCATCATGTAGGTCTTGGAATCCTCTTTCCAAAGATGTTTTTTTTACTTCCAACTCCATCCGAGCTCTCGAAATCTTCTTCTGAATCCCAACAGTTGTTTTAGGCCTGTGTACTGCCTAGGCTTGAGAACCTTGTTTTCTCTCAAACTACTTTAAGTATTTCAAAACTTCCCAAAGCCTTCCAAAATAATTTCCATGATGTTCTAATGTATTCAATTCATGTCCATGTTTAATTTGGCCCTTATGTTCCACTCCAGGGGTCAATCCATCCAGGAAGGCCAACGATAGCCCTTCCCGTGACTCCCCAAAATTTGCATTTTCAATGAAGTCCTAAAATCACCTAGGGGAATGAATGGAATTTCCTAAATCACCTAGGGGGATGATATAACATTGGTTGGGAGGTAATTTGGATTGACTGGATAGAGCTAGGGTTGCCTAGGAATGATAAAGCATGAAAATTATCTATAAATAAATAATTATGTTCATCTAAGAATCAATTGAAAAGAGAACTTATTTCGTAAATAAACATTTTATTGTGGAGCACTTTTGGTGCTTAAACAAAAAGTTATTAAGGCTTATGATTTTTGGGTTGATTATTAGAGGGATAATTAGTCCACATTAGCCACACAAATCCCTAAAATGTGAAGCTTGGTCAAACAAATATAATTAAATACAAGAAAATTAAAGTCACAATATTCAAAATTATGATAAAAGGTAAAAGAGGGGAAAAAAGGTAAAAGAGGGGAAAAAAGATAAATACATCTAATGGATCATTTTGTAGGCCACCAAGGTTGGCTCACTTGGCCTTAGACACCACTTTAGGTGGCCTAGATCGTGGGTCCAACTCCCAACTTAATTATGGGGCTAGTGAGTGGCCCATTGTACTCCATCCAAGGGTTATAAGGGGGCTCACCTAGTGTTAGAGTTTCCTAACTCCCAATTATTGGGCAAATCTCAATTTCCTCATACATAAACATTTATACAATCTTAACAACCTATCGATAATATTTATAGTTATCAATAATCTTAGTTGATTCTTGTATTAAAACAATCCTACTAACTTTATTAAATACAATACCATATCTAAAATTTCAATATTATAATAACATATAAACCACATATGTCTAGTTCATTATCTCTTTATTTCTTGATTAAACATTTAATAAGATATTATTGTTACATTTTTGCTTGATACTTGATTAAGAGTATTTCATTTTTGATACTAGAATATTTAGCATAGATAACTATTAACATGTATTTATAAACTTTCAACAACATTATTTATTTGATATTATTTTATATTTCGCACCACGTTATTTTGCCTTTCAACCCATTCGAACAAACTAATTAGTATACACAAAAATTCATGAAATAAAATCCCAGGCTTAGAACTATGGTAGATTCGAGTTCCAAATAACTTTTAAGATAGAGTTTCACTTCAAAAATGTTTTGCTTTAGTTACAATTAAGGTCTAGTAAACAATTGAGGTAGGCTCAATTAACCTAGACTGTCATTTCAGATAGTCAAGTTTCAGGGTCGATTTATCTTAAAACCACAAATGTACAAAAATTGTGTACATAATACTAAAAATTATAAAAAGGCCCACCCTATATTAAAGCTTCAAAATTATGAGTCATCGAGCTAAACTTTAATTACCCTAAATATCGGGGAAAAATTGAAAAAATAACCAACTTAATTTTATTTTAATGCATTAATGGTACCACTTTTCACATATTCTACATTATCGTGGTTGTTTATAGAAAGATTTTTTTTTTTTACAAGATTGTAAGTAAAATCCCTTGAATACGTGTGAGTGGCCAAAATTCTATCCACCTACCCGGCATTTGAATGTGACATGTAATTTTTAACAAATGAATTTAAAATAATCACCTTTCAAATATTAAAACCCTTTAACATTGAATGTTGAGCCCACCCCACACATTCTTTCTAATTTCGTTAGAATTAAATGAAGACCCCACCCAATACATTCCTTCTAATTGGTAACAAGCTTTTCCCATCACATCAGGGGGACATAATTTTGGCTTTGTTACACATCATCTAGCTAGCTAAAGCCCAAAACCACCCTATTAAAAAAGTTTTGAAGTAGGAATGTTCCAAAAGTAGACCCTCTAAAAGGTCGAAGAAGCCTATCAATCAATAATGCCAAATCTTCCAAGTTACTTGTAATCCAAAAACAACTAGTTGGCATACTTTGATGGGAAAATTCATTGAAAGTGAGGGCATTCAGTGTAGAAATCATGTTGAAAATGCATTGACGTTGTCTGGTTTGATGTTGATGGTAATGTTAAATGGTTGGAATTGGCTTAGTTTTTAGCTTATGTTCAAAATCTAAAGCTTCCCAAACTCGTGAGAGACTATTTACAGGGGTGGAATGCCCACAAGCATTTATTAATAACACAAATTACATATAGAGCTTGTACCCACCCTTATAAGTATTCATTGAAGTGGCTCAAATTTCTTTGAGGAGTTAGGTTTGTGAACCATATTTTGTTATCATTCTTGTAACTCTAATCATTGTGGTGTCAATTCATCGCTCATATATGACATGTCATTAATTATCTGGCTGTAACATAGAAGGGGTTATAGCTTTCTTCGACATTAGTCATATGATAAGTGATAAAAGGCGGGGATTGTTAAGAATGTCGACGTCTTTGTACTTCATATGGTAAATGCAATCATCCCGAGATAGATATCTCATTCACACTTCATCGACCTATTTAAAGTAAAAACTCAATTTAAACTTTAAGTTAAAAAAAGACAAGAATGTGTTAAGAATCACAAATAAACATATACAAAACAACAAGGAAAAGGGAAAGAAAATACGAAAGAAAGCTTTTATTGTTACATATAGAGAAAAATAAAATAAACAAGACACAAATTATATTTGTCCAAAGTGATAAATGGAGTTGTAAAAACAAGAGGAAGAGACACATGATAACAATATAAACATAAGAAACACACATAGCACTTGGATTATTTAACAATACTTCAAAAAAAAACATGTATATAGGTAAAGGTGGTATGTAATTAATTAATTATTTTATAGTACAAAACAATTTAATGTAGATTGGTGTCCCAATACGAAATGGTACTTTACAAATGGCATTATTTGAGTGACTCGCTAATGATGTGCATGACAAGGTTTAGTTTGATCCTCCTACGAAGAGGCCAAGGATGAAGTGGATTATGGGCCTACAAAGGGAATGTTTTTGTCTTACTTGGTGAGGGAAGAATTTATGAAAAGTTTTGCTATCCAATTCACTCCATCGTATAAATACTTATTGCATGTTATTATTTAATATTATTTACTTTTATAGCAATGTGGTCATTTGCATATATGAACTTTCCCCATGCAAACCAAGAAAACAACTATTCGTGAGTCCTACCATTATGTGATAAAAGAAGGTTTTTTACTAACCAATAGAGAAAATGTGATAGATTCGATTCGGGGAGTCGCTCCCTTTTAAAAAGAGTTGAGTCATACTTTATAAATAGAGATAAGCTTAAGAAAAAGGGTATTCATAGAATTTAAAAATTGGAAAAGAATCTTGGAAATGTGTTATAGAAAGCACAAGAGATGTATTTTTCAAAACTTAACATAACCATTCTATTGCATCAAAATAAAATAAACAATTATAGTACTTATGTTACTAGCAATTGCAAATGAGTTGCAAATTACGCCGGAGATAGTAGCAATATTTAGTTTATTTGAATTGTATTTCGCGTTGATATTGCCTGGATGTCTATATGTTGTTGCAAAGCTCTTATTTTGTTATTGTCCATATTTTTGTAAGACACAATTATGATAGTCGCCAAACTAAATCACGTTTCATCATTTGGTCAAACACCGGACATTTATCTATTAAAACTTTCGAATCTCAAAACTTTGAACAAGATATATGACCAATATTATTTTCCAAAAAGCAAACTATAGAATTTACTTTATGAAGAATAAAATCAAAATCAGAAAACTTTTGAATCTCGAAAACTTTGAACAAGATATATGACCAATATTATTTTCCAAAAATTAAACTATAAAATTTACTTTATGAAGAATAAAATCAAAATCAGAAAACTTTTGAATCTCAAAAACTTTGAACAAGATATATGACCAATATTATTTTCCAAATAGTAAACTATAGAATTTATTTTATGAAGAATAATATCAAAATTAAATATCTAGAATAGTAAATATCTAGGACTGTAGAAAAATATCTAAAATCCGGCAACCTTTAAAATATCTAAAATCCGGCAAGACAGTAAATATTGGAGCCGTCGGAATTTGACACTTTCCAGCAAGAGCATCTTCAAAGTGGACGCCTACCAAATGCGTAATTATGAAGTATGATAATGGTATTTTTTTTTACTTATCAAGTAGTATTTATATTCTTGTTTATTGATTATATGGAATGTTTGTTTTAAATTAATAACACCATTTTCTTATAGGATTCTTCGCATGTCAAGTGTCGGGGGGCATAAAGGGGAAACTCAAAAACCACAAATCAAATGCAAGGCTTAAAATTGATCATTGAATTAATGAAAGAAATACAATGTTTATAAACATTGAATTACAACATATGATCGAAGAGATCAAACTTCATGAATGGAGATAACTAAAACAAGCTAGTTAACTAAACTAATAACTAAATACCTAACAAAACTCCTAACTAAACCGACACATCATTGAACTAGGATAAAATACAAGTTCTGACACTCTCAAGTGTGTTTTATTATCCACAACATTATCTAATAAAATGCTAAATTAATACAATAAAATAGTAATGTTATCATTCCCCACCTTAATTTTGCATTGTCTCCAGTGACACAAAGAGGAATTCTCTGAATGTCTCAAATTTATCCGTCAAGGGCCTTGGTGAAAAGATCTACACATTGTTTTATTATCGTGAAAATTTGGGGTTGGATGTGGTGCTTTTGGATGTGGTCACAAGTGAGATGTACTTGCACCTTAATGTGTTTAGTCCTCTCATCAAAGACAAAATTGCGAACAAGTTTTAGCACACCATCTTATAATGAAGGATGGTAGGTTGCTTTCTTAGAACTCCCAAACCTTCAGAATGCAACACAACCATATCACTTTGTACACATCTCCTCCTATAGTGCAATATTTTTCTTCATTTAAAGAGAATGAAAAACACTTTACTTCTTGGTTTCCCATGATATCGACCCGGATCCCAATGAAAATCTAAGTCACTTGTCATCGATGTTTCCTACGTGATGTGAATCCATGTAACCTTCCAAGAAAAATAATCATTTTTTTGTGTACTTTAGGCAAGTCCTGGTACTCTATTGTATCTTAAAATTATATTTTTTTCTTTTCGGTGAATTTTCCTTAGAAATTGCATGAATTTTGATAGGTAGCTCACTTAATACCTCATGTATATCCTAGTTTAAGTTAGGTTCCCCAATCAGTTAGTGATAGAGAATTGGATAGATACATGTGGTGATGTATTTTTGTGAGATGACCGAAGCCTTCCCTCGATAGGTGTGTGATGGGATCGCATCCATCATTCAAAACAACTTGATAAATGTCTTGGCATATTTCATGTGACTAAAAGAGAGATGATTCTATTTCTACCATACTTCCAATCCAAGATAATAGTGAAGTAACTTTGATATTTGTCATGTCGAATGTTTATTTTATATTTTTCTTTATTTCTTCTATCACCTATAAGGAACTACATGTGATTACCAAATCGTCAACACGCATAATTATGATCACCATCTCTCACCTTTCTTTTTAGTTAAAGATTGTGATCATAGGGGTTCATATTGAATCCACTATGAATGATATGCTCATCTATTTTGTTTTACCATGCTCTAAGATTCGATTTGATTCTATACATTGAATTCACGAGACTACACACCTTTAATTATTCACTTGATGTGATAAAACCTTCTGGTTGAGTCATGTAGATAATTCTTGATTGAAGTACCCATTTAGGAAAGTAGATTTTACATCCATTTGATGAAATTTCTAACCAAATTGAGTAGTCGGGGAAAAAATCATCTTGATTGTTTTGATTTTGAAGGTGGGAGCAAATGAATCCTCATTGTCCATTCCTTCCTTTTGAGCATTCACCCTTAGCTATGATATATGCCTTGTGTTTGTCAAGTTTTCCATTTTTGGTATACTTGGTCCTAAAAATCCATTTGCACCTAATTATATTTTTCCGTGGTAGAAGGTTTACAAGCTTGATATCTTGTTTTTCATGAATGACATACTCAACCTCCATGGATTATTTACAAGGTTCTAACTTTAGGGATTCCTAGATATTTGTTGTTTCATGAGATTCAATGACATGACTCATCAAGGACATTTTTACCTCTTTATGAGATTTGTTATGTGTCCTTGGTCCAGATGAAGATGTGTCTAGGACTCCATCCATTTTAGCTATTATAATCACAACTTTAAATCATGTTGAGCAGTGGGTGGTGGATTTTCACCAATTTTCTCATTGTTATAATCACCATTTCATCACATTCATCAATCATCATAAGTCTTTCTTTTGAATTTTATGTGTGTGAGTTTATGAATGGATGACTAGAAAGCACCTATCTCATCAAACTAAACAACCATGTTAATGAATGCTTTCTTGGTTTTTGGATCAATCAACTTATATCCCTTCGAGTATTCACTATATCCAACGAATATGTATGGTGTAGAATTCACATCTAACTTTGCTCTTTTCTTATTAAGGAGCAACATATGTTCTTTTCTTATTAAGGAGCAACATATGGGCCTTACTTATATAAATTCAAAGAGAAGTTATTAATGGTTTCTTCCTTGACCATATTTCTTATGGATTCAAGTCATCAAGTGGAAATGTTGTTGATATATTGAAAAATACACCGTAGTTTCACTACTTCTACCCAATACTGAATTACCCAAGATTGCATCGTCAATCATAATCAACGCCATTTCCATGATTATGCGGTTTCATCATTATTCAACATCGTTTTGCTTAGGAGAGTAAGGTGTAGTAATTTGATGATGAATTCCCTATTATTTAAGCTATGTTATGAATGAATTATCACATAATATACTCTTCCTTCACTCACAAATATGCCCTTAATGATTTAAGAGGTTTAGGGTCTTAGTGGAGTTTATACTTAGAGGCCATCATTAGAGTATTGAGTTGCTAGGAGCAACAAGAATAGGTGTTGCACCAACAATGTCTATTAGTATTTAGAACCTCCAAATTTTGTCTACTTGGGTCTTCTACCTATCCTATTGTGATCCACCCATGAAAAACCTCTCACAAGGTGATAACAACCTTAGATAGGTTTCATATGGCAACACTATCTTAAAAAAGGTAAGAATCCCTAACCTTATCTTTTTCCTTTATGCTTTGGCATGATTGATTATGCCCATCTCAATTGGATCGATTACATTTATGTGACAACTACATTTTTCTCAACAAGAAATTTTACCTTTGAAGGGTTGAAAAGATTGATCCTTGGTATTAAGTTGGTAAATCCACATTTTTTTGGAATAGACATCAACAAATAGTTTGAAGTATTGATAACATAACTAGGTCTCGAAATATTTCCACAAAGATCGGCATGAACCAGTCCATATTTCTTGTGGCTCTATTTAGATTTTTGGAAAAGATGCTCTATGTTGTTTCCCTACTACACAATTGGTGCAAATATGTGTTCTTTGTCAACTATGGAAAACCTCTAACCATTTTCCTTTGGATAAGTCTTACTAAGAACCCAAAATTGATGTGCATGTATCTTTGGTGCCATAAATTTATAGAGTTAGTGTCCTCAAAGAATGAAATCATGATTATTACGCGACACAACATCTAATGGAAATATATGCAAACTATGTGTTTATATTATGTAAAGATAATACTTAATTTCAAGTTGAAATATTGTAATTTTCTCCTTCATATTTTCATACCAAATCCTCTATATTAGTTCTTTCTTATAAAAAGTGTTATTTCGTATTTCTTAGAGGGTTTGTATAAAAACTTGTTTGGGAGTTTAAACTATTTTTGATAAGCTTGAGATATAATGATAATTGTCTAGTATGTGGTTAAAGTAAATTATTATCATTCATGTATAAATTATAGTTAAGTTTTGACACCATGATTAGGTGAAAGTTTTATAACATGTAAATTGGGATGATATTATCTATAACTATTATCGCATCCCCTTAAGGGTAACTTGGTAGTACTAGTCATTGTTATTGTTAGAGAACCATATTAGGGGTTTTCGTATTTTAAGGAAATAATGTCTTTTACATCACTAGTTTTGGTTTGATTCCTTCTCATTATATCTGAGTTATGTTCATATATCTATAGGCCTCTTATTTTAATTCTATCTAAGGAAAAACATGTATTATAACCTAGCATTAATCCATGCTCTTGTATTGAACTTTGACTAGAGTAGATATCATTTTTACAAGTTTGTAAGCATGTAATGTTAATAGATGTATTACAACTTATCATAAATCAAATGCTATCTTATATAATAATCCCATTAGAATCCTTTTTGTATTAAATTACGTATATACTAAAAAGTGTGTAAATTAGTGGTTTTAAACTAATGAATGATGAAATTAGCGATTCGATTTCTTGGATTTTCTTACCTATATTTCCAACTCTCTATTGTATAAGTATTTCAGTTTTCTATTTATATTTTTTCAAGATTCGGTTAATCTTCCACATAAATTAAACCTTTAACTTGTTTTAATCTTTATATTGTTGTTTGTATAATTTTATTTTCTGTTTGTGGATCATTTTATCTCTCCTTCATTTTTATTGTTATTGGTAGGTGTTTGAAGGCTATGGATGTATCACATCTCCATAGACATTATCTTAGACTCTTTAAATATTTGATATTAGACCTTGAACACTTTCTTGTTTACTTGGGTGAGTTTCGGTATTATATAACTTTCTTGTTAATTTATTCGCAAAGTTATTACTTCACATTTTTCTTGATTACACCACTCTTCTTATACCTTATTATTTTTAGTACCCCATATATGGTTTGAACACTTGGTAAGATGTTATTTGGTACTTATCATGACATTAATCACAATTATACATAAATGATCGAGAAAAGCATCCTCTTACTTTTTCATGTTTCCTAAGTCTAGTATACCTTAGTTTCTCTCTAGCATATCTTATTAGGAATCATTGGACATTCTACGAGAACACATAAACATACCTACATTTGTCTCAAAACAAAATCCTTGAGCACACTAGACAGGCTTGTGGATCCAAAATAGGTTTAGCCATGGACCTTTACCATGTGCTACAAACCTATCCATTACACTTTCAATGGTTATAATTTCAAATTTATAACTTATCTTAATTGACTTAGGTGGTACTTTCGGGTATATTGAGTAAGAAACCATTCGAATGGTCACCTATATAAACACATCTACCCTAAGCTATCGATAGTATATAGGGATTTTGTATTTCACCTACTTTAAGAAAGACAAAGATCCAAAATAATTTAATCATGTATTCCTTATAATATTGTCACAATAAAAAAATACTCAAATTTTAAATACATATATATTGTTGCGCTAGATCGACCGTGAGCCAAAATTAAAGTATCAAGTGCACATTGCAAAGTGTGAGGACCAAATCAAGAGTTTTTTCTTATATTTTTGCATTTTATTTCGCATGAGTATCATCATATGGTGGGGAAAACTATGTGTGGATTGATACCTCTTCAAATTATTTTTACATAGTCCAACACTCATCACATTAGAGGGGGTGTGTCTTGAGGTTAGTCTAGCTTGGATCATTATTAACATATTTTTGATTCATAAGAGAGGAGGAAACATATCTTATTATAGACAATGATTAAAAATAAGTCCATAAATTAGACCTTTAAATAAAGGCTAAGTAGATCCTGAAATATAGATCCATCTCGAACACCAAAGGAAAGATTTATCCATAAGACTATCTAGCCTCCAATGGTCTATGTTGCATGTATTTCCATGGTCTGAAATTTTATAGATAGCTTGACAACGCCTTGATTTACTTCTTCCCCTATTTTGACACCATGCCACATCATCTCGACTATGGTAACATGGTTCTATTTCTAAACCCTAAACACTAACTATAATTTCACTTATTATCCACGGAAAATTTGATGGCACATGCAAGAGTAGTATAGTTCAAGGTCATTTGAATTAATTATTATGGTTTTGAATTATAAGTATTGTATGATATTTATTCTTATTTATTGGTTAAAGGTAAGGGTTTTGAAATCCCATCATAACCTTATACAACTAAAACTAAAATATATAACAATAACAACTTGAATGAAGCTCAACATCACCAACTAATAATAATCAAGTGACTAATTGTCAAGAAAATTACAACTTAGTAGGCTAGGACTTCACTCTCGAATAACATGAATGCACTTTGAGCACAATTAAAAATACTATAAGTTAATGGGGTATATTCCTATGATTTACCTCCATATTGCCCTATGTGCCTTTTTTATTTTTAACCTCTTGCTTACACCCCTTAACACATCCATTATGACTAAGAGTGTAATTATGAATATTGGCTATTGTGACGTATGAAAAAAATTGGTATTTGGGATTTGAATGAATCATACATATTCTTATTTTTTTGATTCACGAATTCTCTTCACTCCTTGTGACGCGCTCTCTTAATTAGGTAATAACCTTATTTATATATTAGATTTTAGTCAACATACTTATCTATCGAACTACACCAACTTAGGGTTTCATTCTCCACTCTTAGGGTTTCAAATTTATTTTTATTAGGGCTTGGTTTTTATATTTAATTCTTGATTTCCTTTTAATCCATGAAAAATTATAATTTTCATCATCTTCCCCAAGGTTTCATGCTTATTATTCTTATTATGGTCTTTGATTACGATCCTTTGTTGGTCTTCATATCTTTTGAATGGTATCTCATACCAAAACCATATTTTCAAATGATTGGAGGTTTTTCTTAAGTGCATAAAGTTAAATGGAAGCCTCTTTTTATTTTTCATAATTCACCATGGATTGTTCATAATTCAAAAATTTATTTGTTTTCACCTAAACTGACATAATAAATGCAATATACATTTACTATCAAAATGCTTTGATGTTTTTCTTAAATATATTGAGGTGGTAAAAACCTAGTATTGTTTTGTATAATGTGTGGACTTTTACAAACAATTTTAAAAAAATTATTTTATCTTTTTCAAAGTAATTTCAAAAAAATTTTGATCTAAATTATGGCTCATTCATTGGATGAATTATTCGATACATATCATATACCTTTAATACATTCTTCCCCATTATATGTTAAGGTTTTCCCTCCTTCATATGGCATGCTAAACAAGTTACATCCACTACCTTGTCTCTTAATCATATCTCACACGACATTAGCAACCATATACATAATGATGATTATTGGGATGATGATTATATGAAATATCCTTGTGGGATACCACTTAAAAATGCACAAAATAATGAAAATTTGCAGCCAAATAAAATAAAATATTTTTGCAGATTTTTAACAAATCGAGCGATGAACTAAAGAAAATTAATATCTCCCAAAATACCCACTCAAATCACTTGAAAATTTAAACGGAGCTTGATAATATTATAAACAACACAAGAAAACTATTTTTAGATTTTTCGGATAATAAAAAGATGCCAAAAACTACAGCGTGCCCTAGGCATGCTAGAAAACTTCTAAAATTCGCAACTCTCCAAATATAAGTGCAAAAATTAAGAAACTTTGGAAATAACATTTATAAATATAGGAGATGATATTCCAACCTTTAGATCTGAATTTGTACCACTGAAAACCCCTCAAATAAAGGCTACATATTTCAAACAAGTTGCGTAGCTTGGAAATTGATGAAAAGGCCTTCAAAGTGATGTTAAACCCTGCTCAAATGGCTGCTCGTAAATCTGATCTGAAAACCCTCTGATTATCTTCACCAAATGTCTCCAAAACCCTCAAAACCCTTCCTCTGAAACCTCTGAAAATATCTCTGTAAATCAGCCCTAAAAATAGCTCCAAAATGACAAGCTAGGGTAGATCTCTCACTACCGAAGAATGCCCTACTAGCTAGGGATGGATCTCTCACCACCGAAGCTAGGGTTCATGTGGGATTTCACTCCACAAGTTGTATATTTGCAAACAACAGTTGCACATGAAGGAAAATAATTATGTATGCAAGAATCCCTTTCCTTTTCCCCAACTCCTTATATAACTTCTTCCAAGGCAAAAGAGCCCCAAAATCCCAAGTCACATTTTTCCCTAGGAAAGGCCAATAAAATAAAGTAACTTAAGTTGTTTTTCCCCTTTTTAAGTCGCCATGGTCCAAAAGTGATCCCCAACGCAAAATTAGAACATTAGTACCATGTGGCCCCTTCCTAACGACAAAATATAATATCTAGTCCCTCTAAAACACCTTTTTCTTATGTCAATGAATACTTATAACAAAATGGACTAGATATTCATACCCAATAGCTCCCAACGTCCATAGCCCCTTGGGTATGACCAAGGCTTGGACTCGAATTGGCCCTTAGGCCTTTGGCGTAGGAAAGGGGACATTACATTCTATTTATGGGTTTGGTGAGGAAGAATTATAAATATACATTATGAAAAATGATTTACTTCATGATATAATTTATTCTTCCCATTTGATCCCACATAATGCTAATATTCCACCCACATTGCCTATTGATGGTACTATTCCTTGAAACAAGTGTCGTTCTTTAAAGAGTGTTGTTGATGAGCTTAGTACCCAATTTACACATTATAGTACCCATAATTTGGTCATGTAAACTTGGATATAATTTTATGATTTATTTTGACATTATTCCCATTTACCTATTGATTGACCAACTTAAAGCTCTTATTTCTCTATGTCGTGCCCCTACTCCATTGGTCCACAACTATTATCTAGCTTAACATTTTATGATTCATTACACACTTTACAAAACACATCTAAATAATGTTACCCATCTCTAACTAATTCCAATTTTAACATGAATAAGTTTGTGGGTCAAGGATAGGTTCATCCATAAACATGTCCCACCTATTACAAAAAAATTCCTTATACTCATGCAATAATCATATTTTCAAATACACAACTTAGATTTGTTAGCCTATGTGGTACTTTAGGTTTAATATAGTAGGTAACAATTCAAATGATCATCTACATAATCATATTTTTCCCTAAATCTTTAGGAGACTCTACATATCTCGTATCAAAGGCTCACTCTAAGAAGGACATCAAGTAAAGCCTTGAAATCACCCATTCTTTATAACAATACTACAATAAGATTCTCAAATTTTAATTATATCCATATTATTTCCTAGATCACAAATCCACGTGCTACAAATAATTCATTTTTTTGTAAAATAAAAATTGCGGTCTCCATCTTTGACGCAAGAGCATTCAAGTCCACTAGTAAATCCTTTATCAACCAAGATAGAGTAAATTTTGTGTTTTCAAAGCATTTTCATAAATTTCTAAGTCATTTTGCAAGGGTAAACCAAGTTTTTAGAAGCATACTAAAGCCACAATATCATTTCTTGAGTACTCTCAATTTGCTTAATCAGGCGACATCCATACTTTCCGTCGCACGATCCTTTATTGTCATGTAAAATATGGATCTCATCAACAAGCAAAAGTTTCACAAGCTAAGTGTAAGTCATATCCCCAAAGTTTTGAGAATTGACATCCTTTTTTCCATGAGTGGTGACAATTATTCATGTCTCTTCTAATTCTTCACAACATATAGTTTGACATTCGACATAGTTTGATTTATCGTAAGCTTCTTTAGGAAATTCCATAAGATTGTATCGATTAGACAAGTTCCCACCACCTCTACAACCACTACTTTCATAGACGCCGCATAAACAATCTTAAACTTACTCAAATAAATGGAATAAGAGATACAACCGAAATTCTCTAGGCTCGAGATTTGATATTTCTAGAACTCAAGTAACTCGTCTTTACACATGTAAAATAATTATTGTTGTTAAATGATTTGTCGACACTAACATGGTATCGATCTTGAAATGAAGTAATTAACATTAAATAAAATAAAAAAACTAACATTGCGATATTGTTATTTAATTCCTTTCTATTCCCAACTCTCACACTCCCTTCACCAGGGTATGCCTAAGAGTGTCATTTGCAAGAGTTGAATCTCCTATGGCATGAGATGTCTTTGTTGTTTCTTTCCTATAATGAACAAAAATCAAGAATTTCAATACTTTTCTTAAGCTTCCATCACATTTTCATAGCACATCATTCATCATCCAATCCTCGAGAGTAGTTTCTTAACAAAGTGACCCATATATTGTTAATGCTTAGTAACATGGCAATATCCTTGTACTTTACTAATGTTGTAGACAATCCAACCAACTATATGATTTCTTGGGTACTCTCAATTTTCCTAACCGTGCTATCGTCAATGCTTTCGAACACCAGTCCTCTATTGGCATCTAGAAGATGAATCTCATCAATAATAAATAGTTTCACTTTCACACGCTGAGTGTAAGTCTTATCCCCATACTTTCAGAGAATGACAAGGTCAAAGCATATAAGTGTGTCCCACTTGGTGACCAAAACTATTTTAAAAACTGACCAGTAAATAAATCTTTAAAAACTTAAAAAAATTAGGTGAATTATGGATCCACAATAGCTTGACATATTTATGCTCTTAAAAATGTGTTTGGTCATTTAGTACATGTTTAGTCAAGCTAGACAAGTTCCCATCCACCTCTACGACCACTACTTTCATAAACACCACAGAAACAATCTCAAACCAATGGAACAATAAATACAACTCAGATACTCTAGATTGAGAACTTAATATCTCTGATCTGAAAGTAACTCATCTTTACACCTCCAAAACAATTATTGTTGTTAATTGATTTGTCACACCAACATGGTGTTGGATCTTGATATGAGGGCCTAACCCTGCAACTACTCTTATTCAATTCCATGGCCTTGTTTGATTTGACAATTGCTCTACAATTTCCCAATTGCCATCTCTTCACATGGAAATAAATTCCCTTGTCAACTTCACCTACAACCTAACGGCTTAAAAACAAAAAAATATCACCCTGGCCCGGGGTAACTTAACCGGGACGTCCAAATAGGGAACCGGTTCAGCGCTCATAGGTTGCTTACGACTGACGCCAACGACCTGATAAAGCGGTCAAACCGCGGGACAAATTCTGAGATAAGTGACGTAACCGTCAACGTTATTTTAACCTAAGGCTTTTTCGACATTGACCGTAGCGGTGTGGATACGGAATCAAATATATATATACCTTAAAATATAAATTACGGCCCCATTTGTTTGAATTACGTGTACATGTTCAGATGGAGAAAAAAACTATAGTCGTAAAGATTTTATTCTCGGATTTGATTTTATCGTTGTTTTATCTCAAAAATTATTGTTGTGGAGGATGATTTGGGGGCGTGTCTTGCGAGGGTACAACACAATTTCTGATGCCCATTATGAGAACGTGGCATGTTTCCATCCATTCTATATTTTATAATCATCATAGTACACTCTAGTTTCAAATCATTAGATTTGTTTTATATTTTGTGTATTTTTATAAGGTTGGATTCTAATCTTTTTATCTCTTTCTCTATCTACATCCAATAGTTTATTTTATATATATTTCTAGAGATTGGGTTTTAATATTTAATATTAAAAATAATATTTTTGCTGACTCAGATCATTTGGGATATAATGAAGGGGTCACAGTTCTCAAAAGTCACATAATTAATAAAAATAGTCACTAGGTATCAATTATAGAAACAACACAAATGTTTTGATGAGAATCAAATACATAATAAGAATCATGCTCGAAAGTCACATAGCTAACATAAACAGCTATTGGGGGAGAGGATCCTATAGCCATGCATATGTAGATATATGTAGGTGTCTTGTCAATGCAAAACAATTATATTATCGTGTAATGTATGATCGTGCCACATTAGTATTTTAGTTTCACATATTTACTTGAAGGAAACCGAATTTTTGAATTGATTTAATATGAAAAAAATAATATAAAGAATTTGAAAGAGGGACCAATGACCGAGCGCCCTATGTGTCGCATTGTCATTGGCTCTTAAAAAGTGTTATTAATTAAAAAGTGAACAACTATTGGGTACTTTTTTCAACAAATCTGTGATGAAAACAAATGTAAATGTTTTGGTCCATACATAATTATAAAATCCTTTCCCCTATCAACTATAGAAACAACACAAATATCCCTGATGAGAATCAAATATGGGTAGAGTTGGGCACAACCAACCTACTTTACCAACCCTCCTACATCTCATCAACCTACCTACAAAATATATAATACATAAACCTTTTTTTTTTAAAGTTTATTTAAGAATTACACACTTTGGTGAAGAAAAAATGACATCATAACACCATTATAGAAGCCTCTGGTCATATTATTTTATGAAATTAATATTCCTTCGAGCATGACCTAACAATCTTCTTTTGGAATGACTTGGTAGAAAATCCCAAAGTGCAAAAAGCATTTCAATCATACCCTTAGCAAAAAGACAATTATTGATCTTAGAAGTTTCATTAATGACAATGTGCATATAATATTCATGGAGGAAGGTTTCATTGAAGACAAAGAGTGTATAAAACACTCCATGGTCAGAATGTTTTGTGTCTTTCAATGCGAGATGGCCCTCAAAACTTTGGAGTGCATGTGATTTGATGAAGTTTGCAATTGGAGAATATGTTTATAAAGGATATGGTCAAGTCAATGTATCTGAAGAAATGATTTAATTTTGATAAGGGGCCACATTTGCACATTATTAGAAATAAGAATTTTTAAGAGGCAGTGCCATGGGATCCAACGTGGGTTGTCAAGAATGGTCAAGAGGTGGTAGTGGTGTAGTTGGTGGTTGATGCAAAGATTAAGAGTGAGACTAATTCCCACCCATTAATAAAATATTATTTCTAGATTCTTCAGGTACCTCCTCCTATGACAAAACATGGTCTAAATGCATTATAAATTATCTTTACACATAGATAAAGGTCTATTTACATGCACTTAACTTAATAGTGACATTTCCCTTGCATCTTTATAATGTTGATAGAAATTGTCTTCAAGATATCATATTAGTGGTCATAATATTAAAAAGAGTCAAATGGACATAATAAAGTGGGTAGGTAATGTATATAATACAAATGGAACGGGGAATCTATGGCATGATGGTAATCCGGACTTAGATGGCTACAATTATGCACATCATGCAAGTGTTTGAAAACATATAAAAAATTATAAATCATGTGATAATGATAGAGATGCATTGTAAATGGTGTCATTAGTGGTTTATTGATGCATGTTATTGTATTAATTGTTTCACATTACTGTTATTTTAAAATCTTTTTGTATTTTATCTTTTTGCTCAATTAAAATAAATAGTAAATATAGAATTCTTCGTTAGAACGTCTCATCGCCAAGTTAAAATAGTAAAGAAAGTTAAGCTTAGAAGATTCATCAATATGTCATTTTTCAATGCATGGAGAATCTTATCGTCAAAAATACAAGGTCACATTCGCATAAATGTTAGAAAAGAGTTTTACATTACCAATATACTATAACTAATCACAATACATAGTAAATAAACTTACATAGATATAAATATGTAAAACATAGGTAATTGATATGCTTTACTTGACCAATTTGTAAAATTGAGAATGCTTTGACATGAATGCCAACATGTCAAACTAATGGATGTGTATGATATGATGTAAAAGGATGCAATGTGTAGGCAAGATATTCACTTTGCCATCTACAATACATAAACACTTCATAATGTTAAATCTAAGTACCGTGAATGTTATTTGGGTTGTTTTTATTTGTTAAACTTATGTACGAAAAATATTAAATATTTGCCCTTTGTTTATTAAAGTTGGGTCTTGTTATGCTCTCATACTCGGAAGCTTCTATAATATTTTCTAACTAAATTATAATCTGCTTTGTGTTGCTTGTGTTTACCTATTGAAATGTGCATTAGTTTGTTTTTTTCCATTAAAAATAAGTACACATTTTTATTTTTAAAAATCATATTGCGTTTCACATTATCGTTATTTTAAAATTATTTTTATTTTATCTTTCTCTATGATTATAAATGGTAAATATAGAATTCGTTGTCGAATGCCCATCACCAAGTTAAGGCAACACAAAAGCTTAATCCTAAAAGATTCATTAACATCTCGATTTTCTATGAGGGGAAAATCTCATCGTCAAGAAAATGCAAGGGCACATCCCGACACATATGCTAGAAAGTAATTTTACACTACCAATGTACACTAAAACTAACCATGTAACACATAACAAATAAGCTTAAATAAATATAGATATGTAAATCATACTTAATTGATATACTTTAGCAATTGATTTGCAAAATGAAAACACGGACATGACGACCGACATATCAAACTCGATGGATGTATGTATGGTGTGATGTTAAAGAATGCAATGTGCTAGTACGATATCCATGGCCATCTACACTAACATACACACTTCATAACATAGAATCTAAACACCGTGAACTACCTAATGTCATGTGAGTGTTTTTGTTTCGTTAAATTTGTGTACAAAAAATATTAAATATTTGGTCTTTGTTTATTAAAATTAAGTTTAGTTTTACTCTCATATTCAAGAAGCTTCAACAACACTTTTAAAACTAAACAATAATCTCCTTTTTTTTCATCAAAAATAAAGTATAAGGTATTTTTTGGATATATATATATATATATATATATAAATATATATATATATATATATATATAGAAAAAAATCCTATATGTGAGCCCAACATCCACTTTGATCTCTAAGGGAATCCAAACAATGTGTTATTATAAAGCTCAAATGAAACCAACTAGAAGACATGTTTGACTCTAATAATTGAGTTGAGTAAAAGTGAAGAAAAATTACCTTCCTTGATGATGTCAATACAAATAATCTTCAACTTCTTTGGCACCATCCAATACCTTAGCTAATCTAATCTCAAATAGGTCCAGGGTTCTTCATGGTGTACTTAGGTTTAAATTCATTTGGACTTCAGTAGGTCACAAATCATGTCCCATCCGGTCATTGGGAAATCCATATAAAGGGATAGATGGTCCTTTGGAAGCAAGAAAGTATTTCCATGTGCCTCAAATCCCACAAGAGCCTTGTTTTAATGTTATAATTTTTGAACTAAAAATATTAAATTAATCATTTTGATTTGTATACACTAGGTGCATTAATGCTTTGGTCTTAAGCACATTAGGGCCTTTTGGTATCAAATATGGAAGTGTGATATTAATAAGTGTTAAACTAAATTGAACGAATTGAATCAATTTATAATATAAAACATGAAATGAATGTTTTATTTTTGGGTTGGTGGATGTGTAAATGATCCCCAACTCTTCAGTCATAATTAAGAGAGGCTTAAAGACTAGCCTTTCTTTCAAAATCCATCTTGTCTTTTTAATTAATAGACACGACAAACTAGAAATAACATCAATAAGTGTGTAGAATGTTGATATGAACATGTTTATTGGTGAAAAATGACTATCACAAAAATATGGATATATATTTAAATTGACATACATCTTTATTATTATTGTGCTTTAGTCACTTTAAAAGATAGTGCAAATACTACAAACCTTTTGAGTAAAATCAGTTGTTTCTTTTGTAATATTTTATTGTTCCGTTAGAGATGGGTAGAATCACGCTTAGGAAAATAATACAATCATGGCTGACAGAATGCTTCTATAGTAGCACGATACTATGGTCAAATTGTTTGATATATATTTTGTGGATTTTTTTTTGGAGTCATATGTCCTTTTTCCTCGAAAAACACATTAAAATTTCAAGTCTCCTTGTAAATTATTTGTGGAATTTTTTTAGAGTCTTATGTCCTTTTTCCTCGAAAAACACATTAAAATTTCAAGTCTCCTTGCAAATTTATTAGTCTATAAATTACATATTCTTTTAGAAGAGTGCATCATGAATCATTCATCAAACGAGTTTTAGTCCATATCGAGCAATCCTGTGTAATTGATCATTTTTATCTCATGATTACTCGCCCACAATGTTAATATAACAATAATTTTTTTGTATTATTTAATAACTTTTTCTAGTCAATGATGTTAACACTTTTAAACATGCAATTTATTTAACAAATAAAATATAGAAAATGATTTAACTATACATTGATTGGTCTAATAAGTTTGAGATCTTATTCTCACCTTCACTTTATTTGAGGCAATTGAAAATGACATATATATGTATATATCCTTTATGTCCTCTCAAACCATGAATGAACTAACACGTGTCTATCAATCACAATTTTATATCATAAAGACCAAATTTACAATTAAAAAAATCCAATGTGTATACTTAGAAACAAAGGGTCCAAATATTCCTAATTTATGAATGATTCAAGAAAAAAGCAATTCTTCCCCACTTTTCTAACATTATATGGAATTCTAGGTGGTCAAATTTATTAAACCTCGCCCTTTAGGAGTAATATTTTAATGTAACACCCTTATCTATTATAATTAGTTTTTCATAAACAATTTTTAAATGACAAGAAGTTTTCAATAATGTTTTTGAATTTGTGTGTACAAGAGTTCTATTTTTTCACAATATTAATATAAATAATAAAGTAATTTTTATTTATTTTAAGAAATTTTAATATAAGCTTATGCATATCAATATTATTTTTCTATATCAATATAAAACCGAGAATGTTACCTTAAGTTTAATGAGGATATAAAATAAAATAAAAATACAAGTAATAAGAAAAATATACATAACCATTCATAAATTTTAAACAACATTGCAATATCAACATATCACTTACTTGAATTACAAATAATCAACCCACTCAATATTATAATGCTTTTATTTTAATCCTTCAATTTAAAAAGTTCAAACCCATTCTCAACTCATCACCAAGGAATAGACACTATGCAATCCTTGTTTGAAATAAGGATGAGAATCATTAAAAGGAATTTTCGTAATACACAAAATATCATCTACATGCATCACCGGTAACTCAAATCACCAAGAGAAGGAGAAAGATTATAAAGGATGTCACATGTCCCATGGATCTTTGAGCTATTGCAGTATCGGTGCGAAAGTGATATCGTAAACCCTTTGGTATCAAGGTGCAATGAAAATCATTTCAATACAACATGCTTTTTAATAGAAGAATATAATTATTACATATGTTAATAAGTTGGAGTCTAGCTTATGTTTATGCATATGATACCATATTATATAAATACCCTTCACACTTATAACCTTGAGTCTTAGTTTATATTTACTAGTTTAGATATTTTAACCGTGTATTGAATACATTTATTTGAAAAACATCAAGAAGTATTAATTTGGAGACATTTATCTTGGATTTGTCATATAATTTTATTTATTGAAGAGTTTTATAATTAGATGGTGATAGATGGCCTAAATTTAGTTTCACCACTACATCGTACTCAAAATTCTTTCCAAATAAAAATAGGTTCCAAAATTTATTGTATGTTCAAGACATCGTAATGTTTTGGTTTCCTTCTCCACATACAAAGAAAAACTACCATATATTAGTCAAACAAATGTCAAATTTAAATTCAACCATATTTTTGACATACTTGAAAATATAAATACCCTTGCTCCCACTTACGATATATTAATGTAAGTGTATAAACCATTTTTAACCTTAGTAGATTGAATGCTATGGAAATACACCACAATAAAAAAATGCAAGGTTTGGAAACTAAGATCTATTTTGATTAATTAACTTCTAACATAAATTATGCAATATCAAAATAATGTATTAATTCTTTCAATTAAGATTACAATATCCTACTAGCTTAAACACAAGGATATGTACTTAGCTATATAGATCACACAAAGATATCTAGGTACACAAACTAGAGAATTTGTGAGTGTAGAGATTTGAAATGTTTTATTTTTTATTATGTGATCTACAATTTCCATAGTGTGGGACTGCTATAACTCAATCGGGATGTAGAATTTGGTTTTCCCCTATGGTACAGTCTTGAACTCTCTTAGAATGGAGCTCTGTAATTTTATAGGTCCTTTAGTGGTTTATAAATGTGTCTAAACGTCAAAATCCTAGTTTTCACACAATCCCAAAATCATTTTTAATAAGCTAAATCTTGTCAAAACCCTAACCATATATGGAAGACCCTGTAAGAAGGTTAATATTTGGGTTGAAGTACAATCCGTGCACCGAATACATTAAGCACTACTCCGAAGAGGCCTCAAACCAAACGTGATTCTCCACCTAACATGTAACATCTATATGAATGCAGCTAATCGACAACTTGAACCACTTTGATTGTACTTGATAGGATTGTGCTCTTGCTAAGACTTTGAATTATGAAACTTGGTGTGCTTGGGAATGAGGGAAGCTCGACTCCTTAACCCGGTTAAGTGCTTCAAAACTATAATAATGGCTTTCCTAATGGATGTGCACCAACTTTGGGAAGAATTAGGGATCCTTGCCTGCCTTTTGTGAGTGTCACAAATGAGTATGCCAATAAAATGCCAAGTTGTTAGGTGAGTAAGTGAGGTGATGTTAGTTGTTTCTTATATAAGGTTTTAAAGGTAAATTATCATGATAAGGCTGATGCAGAAGATGAAAATACCCAAACAATTATATTGCATCAAAAAAATAATTGGAGGATGTGTTTGGTGCGAAGGCCATATAGGTAAGCTAGATCGAGGTCTACATTCTACCCAAGTTTTAGGGTTTTAAACAGGGATGTAGTGAATAAAATTTGGAATTTTCACAATGAAAAGTAGATTCTAAGAACCCGTATTACATATTCGTACTTAGAATTTGTCAAGACATAAGTTTGTGGGAATAAAAAGTTACAAAAGAGATGGCACGATGTATTGAGTAGGGGTAGAATGTGGGTGTTTGTCTTAGCCAAGATTCACGATTACAATTAGAAGTGTCAAAGGGTAAACTTCCAAAATTGAGTTTCTATAGTAAGCTAAACTATCAACATAGCTAAATTGGTTGATGTTATTTAAAAGATAATATATATTTCAATAATACATGTATATTGGATATAGTAACCAAAATAAATATCAAGTTATAAAATTGTAAGAAAATAATATGAGATAACACACAATTATTATCGCAGAACATAACATATATCAATGTTATACCAATTCATTTCAAAATTCCTTTAATTATAACTATAGGGTGTAGGAGGGTGTTTTCTCCAAGTATCCAAATTTTTAACTACTAAATTGGAAATAAGAGTTGGTAGAGGACCATCCGAATGATCTCCCCATCCACTTCCTCTTGTAAAAGGGTTAACATGATCAAGTAAGGCATCTCGTAGATGTGTATCATTTCCTTCCACTTCTAATTTCATGGGTAATTGTGAGGACCATGTATACATGTTAATGAAAACAAGAAGGGAAGATGGAAGAAATTTATTGTTCCAATAAGGGGTATCCCATCGGCTCCTCACTATGGGAGAGAGGGATTACTATACAAAGGAAATAAATTTGTCTTCTTCTTAGAGTAGTAAGGACAATAGTGAGAGTAAATCCTCGTACCATGACCTTGGCCTCAACTTGGAATGCCATTTGTTGGTAAGAAATTTGGTTACCAACCAACTAATTGTGTAAGGAACATTACTTGTAATGTTCAATAAGAAGTTTTAGATACTCCACCTCAATAGTCACATTTTTATATGCACTTGAATCTACATTATCTAGTTAGAAATCACAAAGATTCTATTAATAGCTTTAAATATGCAATTAAATATAACAAATTGAATAAAAATAACAATATTTATATCTTTATATCCTGAAAATGTTTGTTTTGTATGTTTTTAGACATTACGTAAATTTTTGTGAGTTTTTGAAAGATAAAAATAAATGAATCCAAATGTTAAAGAAAACTTCATATCAAGTAGTTTTTTTCTAGAATATTATCTTCACGATACAAATAACCCAACCTTGCTCATTCCAAGTTTTTGGGTTCTCTTTTCTAACCTAAAAACCCTAATTTATATTATTAAATGATGATATTATCTTCTTATCACTCTCGAGAACAAAATGTGTTTAAACACTATTTTTTATATTATTTTAATCTTAACATAATTATTTAAGTCTAATTTATTAATTAATATATATTTTTAAGTTTAATCAATTTAATTTGTATATGTTTAATGTAGATCTATCTCATGCATTTACAAAATGAAATGGAAAATTAATTTGAAAAATATGCCAAATATGTGTGATTTAAGTCACTCTACGCATTTGGGTTTGGATTAGCTTGAAATTGAGGTTAATTAAATTTGTCAATCTTTATTTTTTTAAAGAATGAGCTAAAAAAAAATTTATCCTGTCGAAGGCATGTGTATAGTCTCCATCAAAACAATTATTCACCTTTAATGCTTGCCAATCAAAATACATCATTTGTAATTTAATACTTTTTACTACGCTTAATATTTATTTATATATATTATTAGTCTTTTTCTATAATTCTATTGGCTAGAGCTTTATTTCTCATGGAGCAAAGTATTTTTCATTAGTTATTTTCTATTTTAACCTCAACCAATCAAAACATTGGAAGTGTCCAAAAATTGAAATATAATCCTTGTAAATAAAATGCCAAACAAAACTTACTATTTGAGAACTAGAAGAAAATCATATGCTTTTTACTTTTTTATTTAATGTCTTTTCTAATTTTTACATTGATCATTTTCTTATCATAGAGTGATTTATTTATCTCTTATGAATTTTATTTTCTTTCCTTCTTGAACACCATACTTTAATTTAGAATTTTAAATAAAACATACACAAAGTAATAAAAAATCATAAATGTTTACAACTACCTAAAAGTGTCATCTTTTAAATTAATTTTTGTATTGTAATTAAATTGAATTATATTTTTGCATAATTAAATTTGGAATTCTAAAAACAAAAATCTAGTTATTATTAAATTTCAATACCAATTTGAAGGCTTACGTTATTTATATTCCTTCCAAAGATATAAAATCAATAGATTTGAAGACACGAAAATAAGTCACCTAAAAACTCAAGGCATTATGTGACCTTCTTGATCAAGTCAATAACATATTTTCACCCTTCATTTTTAGGATAATCTAGTTTAATTCTAGTTCTAATTCCTGATTGTTGGAGGCATCTTCAAAGTTATAACTAGCTTACAACTATCATACTATTTCACTTTGTTCATTCACTCTTAAAACAACATTTTCGACAAGATTTTCCATTTATAAAATATGAGCTCTTTTAAGTACATGGAAAACATTTTAAAAATGAGTTTAAAAAAATATAAGCTTAGTATTTGTTTATGTATACATATTAATTCAAAGGGTATTAGATCAATTTATAAATGAGTAGATATTTTAAATACATGGATTTTAAAAGTTTATAAATATTAATTTTAATATTTTTATTTTGGATTTATTTTATATTAAATATATTATAGATAATTTTAATTTATATTTATTAATGTGTTAGGTATAAAAACAAACAAAATGTGAAAATGGGTTCTAAACTCTACTATATGGTGAAGATGTTATGATTTTTTAAATAACTTTTAAAAGTAAAAATGGTAAGTAGTGGTCAAATGGATGTTAAATTTGAGATTGAAATTACAAAATTTAAATAACCACTAAATTTAATTTATCATTATTGGGTTGTGTGTGCGCCCATGTCTCTGTAATTTCAAGTTTATAACTAATCATATAAATTAAGTATAGTTTGACGTTAAAAAAATAAATTTTTCTTTGAAGGCTTATTTCCAAATATTCTATTTATCATGTCATTATGAAAAACTTTATAAAACAAACACACAAATAGATTAATATCATATGATTAACTAGTCTCATACCATAATCTTTATCTCTATCATTAATATATGTTGGATCATCACGTCAACATATTTATATTTATTCTATGTTAGATCTATCAAATTAACCATCTTTATCTTTATTATAAATATTCTATTTATCATGTCAAAACTCTATAATATAAAAAATCAAATAAATAAATACCATAATAAGTAATTATTCTCTATAAAACACACAAATATGTACCGATACTATGACAATTAGTTAATTCAATATTATTAGTTAATGAACACACAAATATACCGATATCATATCAATTAATTATTGGTGTACTAATATTAAGTGTTTATGGACTAAACACAATATTTGATCATATTTATTTTCTATGAATATTTCCAAGCAAACGTGTTGAGGAATGTTTTCTTAGGGAAGGATGTCATGGATTGACAAAAGTTGATTAATTCTCTATTATATAATTATATTTATGTCGAAGGTGTATTCTAAACTATAGTGAATTGGGCCTTGCTAATTATAACACCATATACCCCGTTTGTATCAACGACATATAGTTTTTTATCGCATGAAAGTTAGTGACTATTACCTTTTTTAATTTTTCTATGTTTTCCACTTTGTTTTCCATCATTGCAGTCCTTTTCTTGGTTGTCGTTTTTCTTCGTGTCTTCTCTTTGTGGGGCTGCATGTAGATCCAACATGCTTGAACTTAAAAACATTTCAATTTATATATGAATCTCTTTTAGACTGGACATTACACGTACACTTTGATAGTTTTATTAACAAAAACATTTCTTATAAATCAAAGAGTAGTTTGTTGTTTTGAACGTATATGTAGTTGATTTGGGTGACCATTGACCATTGATGGCTCTGTTTGTGTGTGCCCAAACATCTTGCGAGCCACATATTACAATAAAACATAGTAGCTCAACCGATAATTTTAAAATCATTCCTTGTAAATAAGAGAGTAGTTTACACTTTGTTGGAAACTAGGACACTAAGAGGGGGTGAATCAGTGTCTGTTCAAACTTTGAAAGATTATTCAATTTACTTAATTAGTGCTGATGAAGCCAACTCAACATTCACACTCAAAATAATGAGAGAGCACACAAAGACATTATTCAAGGTGGGAAACCCAAACTGGGAAAAATCCCACTGAAATCAAGAACTAGCTTAGGACAAGAATGTCCTGTATGTGTTACATTGATTTCAAGTTGAGCATCTACTCAACATAGAGATGCAAATCCAAAATTTAACCAAGATAATACTTAGTCTTTGAAAAGCTTCAACTTGTTTGAAGGCTTCAACTCCCAAATGTCAATAAATAAGGCTTCTAACTATTTCTTCTGCAAACAACAACTCGCAAGAAAGAAACTACTCCCTCTTGCTAAGCTACAACTCAGACTTAAACAAGATTTTGATCACACTAATTTTTTTTTGTCTCAAACAACTAATAGTGACCGCTAGATTAGCTTACTCTTTTTCTCTTCTTAAGCTAAATATCTACTTGATTTCTTTGCTACAAACCTATGTCATACAAGGCTGATTTCAAGGACAATTTATTTTCAAATTCCACTCTCTTACTCGCATTGCATACTCCCGATTTGCAAGATTATTTTCATACTCTAATACTTTTCATAAGAATCACTTCTTAGCAGATAACCTAGTCTTAATCAACTATCTTTTCAATCCCCTATTTGTACTTGAGATCAAAAATATGATATTAGGTCTTCAAGTGTGATTTTGCATTCTCAATTACTCTCTTATTCCATGAAGATGATACTATCACATTCCAATAAATCTCTCCATTAATTTCATCTTACAATGATCACCTATGCAACTACATGTATATCTCCAATGTGTTCATATTTCTATAAAGCATACATCCAAAAGCACTATCAAGCTTCAACTCTTACACCACTTCTCTCACAAGAAACCTATCTCAACATTATGTTCATGTATCTTCCGAATACATCCCCCATCTCTCCTAAGTTTCAATACTATTGTAATCACTCAAGGTTATCCTTTTTCATGTTCTTCACACACATAAACTTCGCATCAACATACTCATGATTTCATCCTCCCACTCTTCCAATATACCACATGTATTAACATTACATTCACATTAAAATGAGCTACTTTATAAACTAGATGAGATCATTCACTTAAATTTTCACCTTCACTATCTAAGACTTTTCACTCACCTCATTTGATAGCTCAAGCAAGAAAGAAAATCATCACAACTTTGAATCGCCCAATTTTTTTCATGAAGGCAACTTAGACATTTGGTATGCCAACACACTTACGGGTCACTCCAAGATTTCTTAGGTTCACTGTGATAACATTTGGACCTTTCTAAACTTCCTTGCATTGCTTAAAGTTTGTCTAAATTCCAAAAACTAACTCCCCCAACCCAAAAGTAACTTACTTTTGATATTCTACGAGCTTAAGATAGTTATGCACAAAGATATGAAATTGTAAGAGAAGTTACAATTAAATATCACATTACACATGTTTTCAAACTCCTTTGACTCCTTCAATTAGACTTCAAATTTTTGCCATTGAGATTTATTATTCATGATAGAATGAGAAAAACATTTGAGGAACTTTAAGTTTTCATATTACAATCTTGAAGGTGGAGAGGTAATGATGCATTTCTATGAGAATGGTTAAAACATTACCATTTTTCTCTTGTCTTTCCCTTTTCAGGTCCTCTTAAAGGATTGATCTTTCATTCAAAAGATCTTTGGTGATTTTCTTGAGAGACTGGTTCTAGATCCATGTTTTCTATCCATGAATCTCTACATTGTCAGTCTAGATGACTTATCAAACATATTTAAAATTAACCAACAATTATTTGGGATACCCATTACCATTATTGATCTTTGCATGAAGTTTCAAGCCTTTAAGAATAGTGAAAAATATGAACTTCTTTTGCTTGCCTGTTTGCAAAAAAACCATCGAGTGAGCTATGAGAATGTCACAAATAACTGAAGGAATACATGGTGGTTTGAAATAAGACTTGAAAAAACCTTGAGATGACCATGTAATAGAGTAATCTTCAAAATTTTGAGCAAAAACACTTGGATCGTTTTGAGTTAGGAGATATTTGCTTACTCAAATCCTAGCTTGAGTGTTTTAATGCCAAACCAAGCTTCGAGAGGGCACAAAAGAAAATTTCTTGGTATATACTCAATGATTTTCAAATATTCCACCTTCTAGAAGACCGTGCAAACATGAGAAAACTTTTCAATGCTCAAACTCACCTTGAAAAAATGATTTTCACTCCCAGGTGGTTGGTAAATGATAGTGCACAACTTAGAAAGATCAATGACAATGCTTTTGATATCAAAAAGAAGTTTTATTTAGGTATGATTTGATTTTTCATATTGTAGAAGGATAATTAAGGGTCCCAAAACCTTGTTTCAGAATAAAATAACTTTCCAAGGATCGATGTTTCAAATTTACTTACATAATTTTTCTTGCACAGTGAACCACAATTCACACTATGATCAACATTGAGCTTCACCATCTTCAACTTATACCTCTACACTGCTCCAAAATATTGAGAGAAAGAATCATGAGGTGAATACCATTATACCATCTTCAACACCCTGATAAAATTCACAATGAGCTGGAGACACATTTGCAATCTAGAATTCATACTCCATGACTTTCAAGTCTAAAAGATAGTTTAAGAGAAATTGAGAATTATGGCATCATTCTACCGCACCGAGGCCATATTAAGCTTTGATCAATCACCATGGACTTGTAGAGGGATAAAAATTATTTTTCAAGCTCAACATGTGTTTCAATCAACAACTTCAGGATTGCACCTCCACACATCCTAACTGTAAGACACCACTTGCAACCCACTCAACAAGACTTGTAGAAAGTAATTATAATTGAGGAGAATTAATGGCATTATATGACCTAGAGACATCCTTAATCAACCCTAAGAAACTTGAATCAACTCAAACAAGTTTTTGGAGGCGACACACACTCATTCTATTCCTATCGCTTCAAGAAGGAGACTTGAGGAGAGAAAAACCCTATTAGAAAAATGATTAGAACTTCTTTGATTCTTGTCCAATTTCTCTCAAAATTTTTGTAAAAGTTTAGGCTTTGAGTTCTCTTCAAAAATTCCTTCTATGATTTATCCAAAGGAGGATCAAATTTTTGTTTTTGGATGCTAAGAAGACAGGGTTCTTAGATTGCATTCCTCAATAAACCAATTTTAGTAAAACTTGAATAAATTCCATAAAATTATTCAAAACTTGATGAAACTTGACATGAAGTGCTACACCACATCCCTCTAAATTTCCTATAACTTGGTTCCTCATAAATTTTCTGTCATAACTCATACCAATCTCATTTACCTTAGCATTCACTGTCAGTTCTCAAAGGTAGTTTTGGTGAACATTTGAAATTTTCCTCCAAGAGCTAAAGTAAACCTTTTGGATGCTCATAAGTGCCTTATGAAATGTGCATAGGATCCTCCAAATCTTACCTAGTCTTTGAATGATCTGATTTGTGCTCATTTACCTCATTAGGCCCTAAAACTAGGCCTAAATGAGTCAATTTCAATTGTGACTCCCAACACTTGACCTAATTCTCACTCCAAAATCTCTTGCACATGTTGGAACCATCAATTCTGACTTGTAGAACACTTGAACCAAACACAACAACCATCTCCATACCTCCAGTGGGCTCCTACCTCATTGACCAAGCCTACAACATACTGAAACCATCCCAATGCTCAATGAACCTAATAAGGAAGTACTAATCAACCTTCATGTCCCTAAATAGATTCTCACTTCACCACTCACATGTTTTCCATCAATGCCACATGACATCAATGAAAACATTGCCACTTGACATCAATGACAACACCAATGCACCAGGGTTCATAACACTCAACGACGTAATAAATTATATGGAGTCTCAATCCAAAACTTTTGTTTGTAAGATATGTCTCTCATATGAATGAACATTAGAGGGGATAAATTATTGATGATTATTTATGCACTTCTTATTTTCCTACAATTATTTGAGATTAAAACTAAAAAAGGGGGATACAAAGTGCTACAAAAAACAAACACAATATTTGGGTTTCAAACATGGACCTAATGAATTTTCCCCATTTTTTATTTTGGCCCCTATAAGAACAAATTTCACTCATGTGAATAATGCCAACGAGATCAAGAAGATAAAGTGGAACACAAGTAGTATATATTATTTGGGTGTTACAATCTGAACCATGGAAAAGGTGTGGGATATGTAAGTATTTAATTTTCACTTTGTTATTTTCAGCTTTCTTTTGATGTATTTGTCTTATCTAACTAATCAAATGTTTTCCAATCAAAATTCTTGACAATCGTTAAAAATGAAATAAAAAATAGCAAAGCTCAAATAGTAGATAAAATCTACATGTTGCTCAAATGACTAACTAGTGGAGGGGCTCAACTATAAATTATTGTTCACACATCACCTTTTTCCCTGCAATTACGTGAGCTTAAAAAAAATCGAAGGGGGCTACACAATGCTACATACATGAAGCAAGCAATGTGATTGGGTTTCACACTCGAACATATTAGATTTTCCCCATTTTTTATATTTTGGCCCCTTTAAGATCAAATTGCATTGACATGAGTAATGTGAGCAAGATTGAGACGATAAAGTGCATCACAAATAAAAAATATTATTTGGATTATTGGTAGGAATAATTTGAGATATGGAATAAGTGTGGGATATGCATGTATTTAATTCCCACCTTTTTATTTCCAACTTTCCATTCATGTATTTGTCTTATCTAACAAATTAAACATCGTCCAATTGAAAACCTTGATGCCGTAAAAATAAAAAAATAAAAAAATAACAAATCTCGAGTGGAAGATAAAATACACTTACTTTTTATATGACTAACCGTTGGAGGGGCTCATGTATTAATGATTATTTGTGCATTGCCGATTTCTTACAATTGCTCGAGCTTAAAATTGAAAAGGGAGGATACAAAGTGCTATAAGAAGAAATCATTGTAGTTGGGTTTCAAACCGGGAACCTATTGATTTTAATTATTTTCTATTTTGTCCCCTTTAAGCACAAATTATACTCACGTGAATAATGCAAGATTGATCAAGACGATAAAGTGGAGCACAAATAGTAGACAATATTTGGGTGTTACAATATGATCCAAGGAAAAGGTGCAGGACATGCAAGTACTTGATTTTCAATTTTTTATTTCCAACTTTCCATTGATGTCTTAATCTTATCTAGCAAATCAATTTTCGTTTAATCAAAATCCTTGATGCCATAAAAAAATAAAATAAAAAAGTAGGAAAACTTGATTGGTAGATAAAATCCACCCATCGCTCATATGACTAACAATTGGAGGGGTTCAATTATCAATGATTATTCATGCGTCACCTATTTTCCCGCAATTAATCGAGCTTAATCTTTGAAAAGGGGGCTAAAAAGTGTTACATGAAGCAAGTAATGGGGTCTAGTTTTGACCACGGAACCTATGGATTTTCCCCAATTTTATTTTGGCCCCTTTAAGCTCAAATTGCACTCATGTGACTAATGTGAGTGAGATCGAGATGATAAATAGCAACATAGATTAAAAAAATTATTTGGGTAGAGCAATGTAATTCATAAAATAGGTGTAGGACATGCATGTATTTAATTCCAACCTTTTATTTCCAACTTTCCATTCATGTATTTCTCTTATCTAGCAAATTAAACATTGTTCAATTGAAAACATTGACATCATAAAAAATAAAATAAAAAAATAACAAAGCTCAACTGGTAGATAAAATCTACCTATCACTCATATGGCCAATCTGTTGGAGGAGATCAATTATCAATGATTTTTCACGCGTCCCCTATTTTCTTGACATTACTCAAGATTAAAATCGAAAAAGGGCACCACAAAGTGCTAAAAGAAGAAAACATTGCGGCTTGGGTTTCTAACCTGGAACCTATTGATTTTTCATCATTTTTTATTTTGGCCCCTTTAAGCAAAACTCAAACTCATGTGAATAATGCGAGCGAGATTGAGATGATTAATCTCGCAAAGGAGATAACTTAGATATTATTTGGGTAGGAAACATCCGAGTCATGGAATAGTTGTGAGACATGTAGGTTTTAATTCCCACCTTTTTATTTCCAACTTTACATTCATGTCTTCGTCTTATCTAACAAATGAAGTGTAGTCCAACCGAAGACCTTGATGTTATAAAAAATAAAATAAAAAAATAGCAAAGCTCATTTGGTGGATAAAATCTACCTATCACTCATATGACCATCTGCTAGAGGAGCTCAATTATGGATTCTTGTATCACATGTTTTCTTGCTATTACTCAAGCTTAAAATTGAAAATCAAGGCTACTTAGATCTATAAGGAGTGTGGTTGGGTTTCAAACTTGGAACATATTGGATTTTCACCATTTTTTTATTTTGGACCCTTTAATCTCAAATTGCACTCACATGAATAATGTGAGCAAGATTGAGACAATAAAGTGGAGAAAAGATAACATATATTGATTGGGTACGAATAATTTGATTCGTGGAACTAAAGTGTGCGAGGACATGGAGGTATTTAATGCTCATCTTTTTATTATAAAAAACTTTTCATTCACGTCTTCGTCTTATCTAACAAATTAAATGATGTCTAATCAAACACCATAATGGTGTGAAATAAAATATAACAAATCTCGATTGGTAGATTACACATCGCTCATATGACCAACCGTTGGAGGGGCTCAATTATTGATGATTGTTCGTGCATCACATGCTTTCCCGTAATTACATGAGCATACATTGGAAAGGGAGGCCACAAATTGCTATAAGAAGCAAGCATTCTAGTTGGGTTTCAAACCCAAACATATTGCATTTTCCCCATTTTGTATTTTGGCCTCTTTACTTGTGCTTTTTTTTTCTCACATGAATAATGTAAGCAAGATCAAGGAGATAAAGTAGAGCACATATAGTATGTATTATTTGGGTGGATAGAATCTGGGCCTGGAATAGGTGTGGGACATGCAGGTATTTAATTCCCACCTTTTATTTCCATCTTTACATTCATGTCTTCATCTTATCTAACAAATTAAATGATGTCCAATAAAAAACCTTGACAACTTTGTAAAAAAAATTAATAAAGAAATAACAAAGGTTGATTGGTTGATAAAATCTACCTATCACTCATATGACCAATCGTTGGAGGACCTCCTCTTTTCTACAATTACTCGATCTTGAAACTGAAAAGTGGGGCCATAGAGTGCTACAAGAGGCAATCAATGTGGTTGGGTTTTGAAGCTGGAACCTATTGAATCTTCCCCATTTATTTATTTTGGCTCCTTTAGTTCCAATTAAACTCACATGAATAATGCGAGCAAGATCGAGATGATAAAGTGGAGCACAAATAATAGATATTATTTGGGTAGGAACAATCTGAGCCATGGAATAGGTGCGGGACATGCAAGTATTTAATTTCCATCTTTCCATTCATGTCTTCGTCTTATCTAACAAATGAAACACGATCCACGAAAATCTTGACGCCATAAAAATAAAATAAAAAAATAGCTAAGCTCGATTGAAAGATAAAATCTACCCATTACTCATATGACCAATTGTTGGAGGGGCTCAATTATTGATAATTGTTCACCCATCCCCTGTTTTTCTACAATTACTCGAGTTGGCCATTGGTTATTGTGAGGTTTCGGTCATCCTTTGTATATGACACATGAATATAATAAGAGGAAGTTTTAATTCTTCACTTTTTTAAAAAAGAAGATAGGTATCTTGACCTCGGGAAATATATTTTGTTGTTGGATAAAATAATATTGTTGAATGTTTGAATAAATATCTACTTTTAAAAATCGTTAATATGTTATAAATCTATCGGTCGCTCATATGACCAACCAACGAAGGGGCTCAATTCTCAATAATTTTAGCGCATTGCATGTTTCTTGCATTTACTCAATCTTATCTCAAACATGGGGATACAAAGCACTATAAGAAGCAAACATTACTTTGGGTTTTGAACTTGGAACCTATTGGATTTCCCCATTTTATTTTGGCCCCTTTAAGCGCAAATTGCACTCACATGAATAATGCAAGCGAGATCAAGACGATAAAGTGAAGTACATATAACATATATTATTTAGGTAGGAACAATTTGAGTCGTGGAATAGGTGTGGGACATGCATGTATTTAATTCCCACCTTTTTATTTCGCAATGTCTCCCTCTAAGGTGACAAATTAAACGCCATCCAATCGAAATCTTTACCACCATAAATAAAAAATAAAAAACAACAAAGCCCATTTTATGTCGGTGGTCGATGATGGACAACGTCATCAAGATTATTGATGAGGGAACCCCGATCGCTAGAGAGAAATCCCGATCACAAATGTGCATGAAATTGCTACTTTGGGATGCCAAGTCCACTCCACATATCCTTGTCTCTAAAGTGTCTTGTGCAACGCACAAACAAATTTCCCTTACATTGACGTGTGTTATAACTACCCAAAAAACACAAGGGCTAACACTACAAACGTTGATTTGCTCTTACATTGATCTGTGTTCTTCATTGCCCCTCTTCCTCCTGCAATGTTTCACTCCCTCAACTTTAACTTCTTCAATGCACCCCCTTCTAACAACCCCGTTACATCTATTTTTGGGTAGTCACATCATCATCCCCGTCACTCATGTATCCCGGACATTGGTAAAATTGTAGAAAAATACAATTCCGGTCTTCCGGTAATTTCAAGGGAACTTACATGAAATGATTCGAGGTACGTAAGTACACGCCCGAGTCCTGCTTTGGCTTACTCTCCAGCAGTGAGTCACATGGGAGCTGCGCAGGCGCTCATTGGTTCCGCACAACTGACCGACTTACGACCTGGTGAACCGGTCAAACCGCAGGACAAATTATGAGATAAGTGACGTAAGTGTCAATGTCATGTTAACTGTATAAAATATGTATATGACAGGTGGAGAGCCCCTTTGTTTGAATTTCCATGCATTTTCACATGGCGGGATTTCTACTCGTACAAATAGGTATTATTCATGGATTTGGTCTGTCATAAGATACTATTTTTTTTATTTTTAATTATTATTTATAAAAAAAGGAGAATCATTTCCGGGGTAAGAAATTTTCTCTTTCTTCTATTAAAGATCTCCATGACGAGAACATGCCATGTCGCAATCCAGGCTTTATTTTATGATCTCTGTATTTTCTATGTATTTATTAGCATTTACATCAAAAAGGAGGTGGAATGTTATTATGTTTATAGTTAAAGATGAGGATTTGTACCATCCTAACAACATTTTAAAGATGTATTGGTATGTTTGACATAGGTGATAAGACACGTAAGGTTTGTGGAGTCATAAAAATAATTTTAAAGTGCACCAAACTCGCAACATCAAGGATGTATGTTGTCATTGCCTCTGATGACATTGACAACATTGTCCAAGCTAAAGACAAAGGATGAGGTGTCACTATTAGTGACATACTATATTGTTGAGAGGGCCACTTCCATTATAGCGTTGCCCTTATCGGTGTGAGGGTGGCACTATCGCCACTTAGGTAGAAGAAGATTGAATAGTGAGAAAATTTCATTGCTTCAAATAAAGGTACATCCACCACCAATCTCGGTCTCGATTCACAATATTATGTACCAAGTGTCATTTGAAGGACTGCTATATGTGTTTCTTACTATACACAACCCATGCGATTACTTCTACATATTTTATCTATTACATACATGCGTTTGAAAGAGCGACTAGGAAAGATGCTAACAATGGTGGTGGGGTATGGATTTGCATAAATGCCATTGCATATGATTAAAGTTTTATTTTATCTTTAATAGACCCATTTGCCATTCCATGAATCCACATGTATTTCAAGTTATTTCAACTAGACCATCTGGCACACTCCCACATCTACATGTGTGTGTGTGTGTGTGTGTGTGTGTGTGTGTGTGTGTGTGTGTGTGTGTGTGTGTGTGTGTGTGTGTGTGTGTGTGTGTGTGTGTGTGTGTGTGTGTGTGTGTGTGTGTACCAACACCTTTGCAGGGATCCCTTCTCTGTCATGTTTTGGTGTATGCCCATAATCTGTTTGAAGCTCCTATAACCACAAGATGAGAGCATGCTAGCAAAGGTAACATGTTTCAATACATAGCAATGCTAATTATGCATTGTTTCTCTCCTCTACATAATAAATAAAAACCCGATAAGATATTCATCACAATAGTATTATTGCGGAAAGGTGTTTCATTGCATGGGTTTGCGAGATGATTGTTTAAATAAAGATAAGAAGAGGATAGGTAGGTCCCCCTACTCGCTCCTAGTAATCTTGTTCCTAATATCAATATTGTGGCGGATACTTTACAATAGTAATGGATGGCGATATGTAATACCAAGGTCTCATGCATGCCCCACCACATTATTTCAGTAAATATAACCAACAAATGTCCAATCGATTAGGTCATATTTCTTTATGATGCAAAAATAGGAGCTTTGAAATAGAGCCTGACATTTGCTTTAGCATTATGGAGAATGGAATTCTAACCAATATTGTAGTTGTAGGTGCCTTGAGAGATATGTCTCGCAAATGTGGAAGCATGCACAATGCATGTGAGCCTTTCACCCCGCCACCAACACTACCCCCAAACCATCCTCTCCTCCATTCAAAAGTGGGTAGCATGCTAGTATAAGTGAGGTGATCGGACTAGACACATAGTGACTACATTTGGTGCAATAGTATCAATGTTCCATGGGCGCCCTCCTATCACCCAACCCCTTTGGGAAAATCTCTTCTCCTTCACATTTAGGCTCTAAATCACTTATTAGATTCAAACAAATGCTTTCCATCATCATCCTCTTTGCACCAACTTGAATCTTTTGGGTTTGTTTAGCAGTCCCAACACTCCCCCATAGATAATACCTACAATACATGTCTCATAATTGGAATGACTAAAAAAACTTTACAAAAATCGGTAATACTTAAGTTGGTTTATTACATGGTCAATTGGACAACATTGAAAGTTATTTTTTGGGTTGTTTTGTCCTACATGATCTTTGGTTTTCACAAAATGTGACTGAATTTTAGGCTTTTGGAAATTATTTCCGGTGTGGTGAGACAATTTTTAGGTGCGAGACAAGTTTCCACCCATTTGGGAGGGGCTCTTTCTCCCACTAAATAGCCTATCGGCTAACTAGTAGTTAAATTTTAAGTTTTTAGCGGGTTTATGTATTTGTTGATTACTAGTTTACATTTTAATTTAATTGATGAAGCAATTGATTTTTTATTGTTTCTCATCATTTTTTATATAGTTTAACCATCACTTTATATCGTGCTTTGTTTTCCTATTTCTTAGCTTTTCTTGCTAAAAATATTAGGGATGTAAAGTGCACTATCCTACCAAGTTGCCACTAGCCGTTTGCCTCTATTGACTAATGTGACATTTATCTCATCTTTTTCACTTTTCGACCATTAGAGGTCAAATTACCGGTCATTAAAGTACTACTTTAAATTTAAATTATCTATAAGTATAGAAGCATCGTAACACATTTGAACATCTATCTATCATCACATTCAAAAAGTTTTCACTTAATTATTGAGCATCTCTAAGTATTTAGAGAATTCGAACAATTATTAATGCATTCATCGAAGCACTAAAATTCATATTACAAATACATTTAGTGTATTGGTTTACTTGCTTGAGGAATTATTGTAATTATTGGTGTGATGTTTTTGATATTGTACAACATTGAGAAGTCTAACAAATATCAAAATAGATCAACAATTCCCTTACATAACTTAGACATTATAACATATCTTGTTTTCCTTTTGATTTTAGATTTCACTGTCCATTTAATGTTAGGAGGAAAAAGAAATTCCATAATCCTCAAATGTAGTTTCAAAAGACTAAACAATATTTCCAAAAAGTAGACATAGAGACTAATCCAACTGATGAAAGAAAAGTTCAAGTTGGAATGAATTGTGTAGAATACAATCATTATAACTCAAACTATATCCTTACAAACAACACAACTTGAATAAAATATTTTATTCCCTACCATCTCATGTTATTCATAAATACCATGACTTCAAAAAAATTAAAAAAATGTGTCGGTTACAATTTTTTTGGTTTTTTTAAAGTAGTGTCAAAATCTAAAGATTGCCTTTCTATTACGGATCATAATAATATTTATAGTTTTTAATAATTTAGTAAATTTAATATACCATTTTAGATATATTTTAAACTCAACTATGTATATTATAGGTGTTTATTTGTTTTTAATAAACATAATACCCCAAAGTGCAAATGATGTTTTATGTCATGGACAGCTTTAATTTGCACATATTACAAGCAAAGTGGTTTTTGACTTGGGCAATGAGTTTATTTAAGGATTCCACATAGTCATTTTATTTTAATAAATTAATATTCCTTTGAGCATGGCATAACCATCTTCTTTTTGGAATGACTTGGAAGAAAAGTGCAAAAAGCATTTCAATCATACCCTTAGCAAAAAGACAATTATTGATCTTAGAAGTTTCATTAATGACAATGTGTGTATACAAAGTGGGTTTCATTTAAGACAAAGGGTATAAAACACTCCACGGTCATAATGTTTCGAGTCTTTCAATGTTGAATGGCCCTAAAATAATTGAAGCAATGCAAGTGAAGTTCGGATTTGGAAAATGTATAATTTAGAAAATGATCACTATGGTCAAGTCAATGCATCTCATGAAATAATTAAATTTCATAAGGGCAACAATTGCACTTTATTAGAATTCTAATGGTATTTTTTATTAGAATAAATAGAGGGTTTTTAAAGGGCCATAACCTTGCATATAGCTAAAGGTAGAGACTATCTTTCAACAAATTTATTGGGTCATAGTTTGAGCACAAAATTAATGAAAATTCAGTTGCATCGACAAACAACTAACCAATCAATAGTTATATTTAGTTGAGTAATTGGATCTAGCAATCTCCTTCATTTTTGCACTAATTACTCTAGCACTTGGCGGACCCGTTCTCTTAGATTTGGATTTTCTATGTGACACCAAATTTCATTCATCAACATTCTCTACATCCTCTTGAGAGGCACTATTTCAGTATCCTCCATCACCTTTCTTTCATATTCCTTATACTTGGATCCCTCTAGTAAGAAATAACCTAATAGTCCTCTCGCCTTTTACGAAGCTTTGAGCTTTAATTTTAGTTTGTATTTCTCCCCTATTGCTCCTTATCTTGGTTTTGGCCTTCTTTCCCCTCATCCTCTTCTCTCTCTTCCTTTCCAATTTATTATATTGTTTGCCTCAAGTTTTGTTTAAGTTGTTTGATTTGTGGCATTTCACCTTCCTCCAACTCTTTTGAGATCATTTCAACGGTGTTGAATGCATACACAAATCCTTTCATTATTTACCTCTTGACCTTGTGTTTTTGGGATAGTCTCTCCTATTCCATACTTTGATCCTTAAATGTTTAATTATAATTTAGATCTGATCTAATAATCACTTGGTTTGTACCTTTAGAAGTATCCCTTGTCCCTCTTTGTTAAAAATCAATGGATTTATCTCTACCTCAAGATCTTTCTTTCTCCACTTCATTTGTTCTTCCTTTCTTATTGAATAGGATTTGGTCATATGACCCGGTTTGTGGCAAGTTTGGCACATTATTGCGATATTCTCATATTGATAGTATGTACCCAATCCCCATATTTTAATGACAATGCTATAAAATATGGTAAAACCTTTCTAACTTGGGCATTGACACATAACCATGCATAGACAAGTCTACTCTTGGATTTGGTAACCACATTAAAATCTATCAAATGCCCAAATGATTAAGCTCTACCCATCATAACTTCCTCTTCCCAATACTCTGGGGGGACTCCTAGTATTCTAACCCTTGTTGGAAGTCGAATTATATTCTCTCTATCGGGATCAAAGCCTAGTTCAATTTTCTCGATGAACATCTCTGTCATCCCCAAAAGCCATGGCCATCAAGAAAACTCGAGCACAATATTCCTTATTAGAAAAGGAAATCGAAAAAATATGTCGACCGTCATTGAGATTTCAACATATCCTTTTATTTTCTATTTCATGTCTCGCCCACCTTTGTGCAATATCAATATTTGGTTGGGAACCCATAAATTTCCATATCAATGTATTGTCCCATCTTTGAAAAAATCTATCCACCACTAAATACGAGACTTTAAGATAAAAACCAACATTTCCCAATGAGGGTTCAAGTGAAATGGGAGGCATATGGGGCTTCTAGACGTATTTTCCTTTGTACTCTGTCTTCCCAAGATCTAACATTTATGATCTCCTCTAATTTATTTATTTTATGTTCATATTTATCTCTTATTATTTCATTTGAGGTAAGACTCGATTCCGAAGTGAAACCATAGTTGCACCCATCCCCATCTTCCCCCTTGAGAGGCCAATACATTATTGGTGTATGTTTTTATTCCATTTAATGGTTTTTCATACACATCTATTTAGCTTGTTTAGGTGTCATCATGATAGATGAGAGTTAAACTTCTCCACCTTTTTAGGTGGCGGTTACACTTCTCCACCTCCTATTTATACACCTCTTGTAAAGCTATTTTTATGCATTCAATATACAAGCTATATTTTGGCTCATGTTTGGTTCCTCTCTCTCTCTCTCTCTCTCTCTCTCTCTCTCTCTCTCTCCTCCCTCTCCTGCAACAATACTTTCTATGTGTTCGTATTTTATTATTGCTCAATCTTGGCCCACATTTTCACATGGTATCAGAGCTTGTTTTGGTAATTGAACCCCATTGTTTTGTTGTATTTATTTTTTTATAATATTGAGTATTTTATAGGTTCTTTGTTACATATCCTTTGATCTCTAAGTAAGATCTTATCTAACATATTTCAATGATAAAGAGAATCATAAAAGAGTCGGAAATATGTGATTTTGTAAGATAGTATTTATTATGCGGTCTCGGAGAAATGGACTGCACTATTGAGTCTAGATCATGTTAAAACCATTAGATCAATAATAAACTTGAGTATGCTTTGAAGTAGGCCAAATATGGTCTTTTTAAGGTTTTTATGGTCATCTTTGGGCTATTTGGTGTCATTTTGTACCATGCCAAAGTTTGAGTTTTTTTTTTTTTAGAAAATACGTGGGTGTTTTTAGTTTAGAAGATGTTGTGGCCGCATTCATTATTGAGGTTGGATGTTGTATCTTCCCAAGTGTCATTGTTAGTTATTGTACTTATCCTAATGATTGTACCCAACCTTCTGCTATATGCTATACAAAATCGCGAGTTAAGACTATATCAACAATTTATTTGTTCTTGTTGTTCATTTATGTTATGCTTATACCCATTTCAAGGGCACCCATACTATTCACATACCTTGTGTGAAATTTGAGGCAACAATCTGAAACATTGTTTGGGTAGAGAGTGTCTGTTTCAAGTGAAAAGGAAACCCTAACCCTAAGTTCGTTGGCATGTGTGATAAGGTGGGTTGATAAGGTATCACATTGGTACGATAAGGTAGTGTAGAGGCTCTCACCAAAGGTAAAATATCATTGTGTAGAAGAGATAAAACAATAGCTTTCATAGCCTTAGCCCCTAATCACATGGTGGTTGCTTTGGTCACGACCAACCCAAAGGAGCTTAACAAAAGAGGTGATTTTTAAAGGCGTAAGGGAAAGTTTCAAAAGTTGTAAGCCCATGGGATGATTTTTTTGTTAAGCCCAAATAAACAAGGGATAAATGGATTAATCACAAAGAACTTGTAAGAGGTGTATATTTTTGTTCCATTTTTATGAAAGTGTGTATTTGTTCTAGATATTTGCATTGGTCCTATGTTCATTTCCTTGTTCATCCTACATGAGACACTTTCAACACTTGAAAATTTGCATTCACAATAGATTATAAAGTTCCATATCTTGAGGTAATGTAATAACAAACTAAGATAAAGTTCCTTTTTGGGGTTTTGGTATTAAATTCAATCATTCAGTTGTCTAGATAAATTCAGAGAACTATTTTTACTAGAAACAAGGGATATAAGATTGATGCATATTACATGATAAAATATCCTATATCCTTGGACTTGTTCCCAAGCCCAATGATTACGAGTAGATGTTTGAGAGCTTAAACAAAAATGACATGGTCTATGAACTAATATGTCTCATTGTTCTTGAGGATATTCAACATCATCTTGAGTACATTGAGTTTTATTTCAATGTTTGGAAATTCATCTGACAGTTGTATGGAGAACATAATTCTCCATTTAAGAGTGATGCTTCCTTAGAATATCATTCATGTGTGGATGACATTGAGACTAATGTCGACCCCCTCCTTCTTTTGAAACCCAACATATAGTTGATGACATTCCTTTTGTACATGTTCCTACTTCAGAGTTCATAGTCGCTTCTTGAGGACTCTAGTGATTATTTGCTGAAAGATCATGGAATACATCTTATACCTATTGTTACTTTAGAATTCGAGTTGCTTCTTTGAGGGTTTTTGATAAATCTTTGTTGATCTAGGGATCTTTCACATTCTAAATATTCTATAAATATCCCTAGAATAATTGCATATGGAAGAGACCAAAGCCAACTTTCCAACGCATTTAACAATTGTATGGAGACCATGATTCTCCATCTAAAAGTGATGCTTCCTCATAAAATCATTCATGTGTGGATGATACTATCGAGAATAAAAATGACCCCCTCCTTTTGTAACCCTAACATGTAGTTGAGGAAATTCCTCTTGTACATGTTTCCACTTCGATTTCATAGACATCACATATAGAAAAGAAGAAATCTAAAGAAGTGGAAACACATTTCATGTTCACCAAAATAAAAGCGTAGTGATAACTACATAACCTCCAATGAAAAGGGTCATGTATTGTTAGATTTTTTAGAATGCACTAGGGATGTGGTAACAATTCCTATAATGATAATAAGAAGTGTGAGTATATCTATGTAGGTGGTTATTACAACACCAAGTAATACTTCTACATCAAGATGGGTCATTTAGTCAACTATAAATAATGTTGTGGTCAAATAGAGCATAACTACTCATGTTACCCCAATTGTGACTATGTTACACTAATTATGGGGAGTACTTTGATTGGCCCTCTACTAGGGGAGAGTGTTGGAACTATTACACATGATTTTTAATTTTTTTTTTTCGCAAAAACAATTATATTATAACATGAAAAATTTGTTCGAGTTTAATGACATTAAAGATGTCATAGAGCATCTAAAAACCCGAGAGATAACCTTCTAAGTGAAAGGAGTAGTGTCACCAGAGAGGAAGTCTTATCTATAAATAATTTGATAGGATGAGCACATACTCGATATAGGAAGTTTTACCCTAGCCCACAATTGTAGATTTTGATGTGATGAAGCTCATTTTTATTTTGAAGTTTCACATTTGAGAGTATAAGAGCATCTCATATCTTAAGGAGATATAGAAAAAAGTCACAAAGAGTGTAATCGCATATGATGTGCAATTCAATATCTTAATTTCGACGATTTCTTATGATCTCGAACCACTACAACATGCACAATAGTTTGAAGGAGGACTATTAGCTTCATTTGGGAGGTAATTTGTGATAATGAATTTTATGAATCCATGAGATGAAGTAGATGAATATATATGGATGGAATACTCCAGAGGTTTTGATATGGGGATCAACCTATTCTTAGAGGTACAAATACTGAAAATCACCACATAGTTACAAACTTTAATAAAATGGGTTGTAATGTGAAAATTAGGGTTTAAACTAATTTAGATTAATTAATATGTGTCATTATGAATTTTGAATTAGAAATGCAACAAATGATAGTAAATAACATATCTTATATGATCTCATACAAGCTCTTGAAATCTAGATAAAGGAAGTGTGGGTTAGGGTTATAAGAGATTGTGTCTATTTACTAGTTGAGATGAAATGACAATCAAATGAAAGTGTCTAAGAAGGATATTAGGAGTTTCATTGAGATGTCTTAAAAATCGAGGATTGAAAAATATAGGGAGGACCAAGTCTCTTGTCTAAATAAAATTCACTTGGATAGATTTTCCGTGTATGAATAGATTTTTCCTATGCATGTTTTTGTTCAAATTTTCCTCATTGTATCGATTCTAAATTAATTAAATGGTGTTATTTAATTGATTTATAAAGAGATGAATAAATCTTATAGGAATTTTCTTAATTTAGATGACATTAATTTACAATTGCATAATAGAAACTAGAGTATCACAAACATGCTTAGACTAATAAAGAAATTAAAAGTAAAATTAGATTTTAAGATGAGACTTAACTAATTTGAGTTAACTTTTGGCAGTTTCGTTGATAAATTTGGAATGGAAAATGAAATTGAAATGTGCCCGATCAATTGTTTTTCATTTTAATGTGCATGGATAAGTCAATACAATTTAGGACAAGTCCATACTCCATTGTAGACTAAATTTTATGGGTTTGGACCTATTGGTAGTGATATCTCAAGGTTTCTCATGTATCAATTTATTGTCACTACTGTGTTATAATTTTATATCTTTGAATTCACTTGTAACCCTAGATTTCACACATGTACCTAAAAATAACCCTAGATTCCTCTAAGAACCTCGATAAAACATTAGATTAAAAATAAAACAATCATATGTTTCATTCAAAATGACCCCAAAGGTCACCCCATTTGTGATTCACCGAGCACCGTACTACATTTTAGACTCAAATTAGTTATCCTAGAGCTTAGTGTAAGTGTATATGTAACAAAACCCTTTACCTCAATTTCCCCTCATGTTTCCATGCTTTGATAGCATGCTATTTTACTTTTCTCCCATAAAACCCTTATATATAGATGTATAAATCAAAATTATGCCCTACATGTTGTGATATGCAACACACAATATTAACTCTTAATTTATTATCTCAATAGGTGGTATATAGATACATGTTTACTAGATAATAAATTCTTAGAGTAAACTTTTCTATATATGAGTCATTTACTTTGAAATTTTTATCCTAGTGGTGTGTAAGAAAACCCAAAACATAAGAACTAAAATAAAAAGAGTAATGAAGAGACCCAATGGGGAATAAAGGACCCAAAAGAATAGGGGCCAAGTCTGTACAACCCAGGTGAAGATTGTTGTATGGTCTGGCCAATCTACATAGTCTTGGAAAAAAGCCATCAAAATTAAAACAAAAAATTCAAAGGCCACTAATACATGTAACATACCATAAAACATAAGAGAGAATCAAATAAGCTACAAACTATAAGACACATTAATGTTGGAAGAACAACTCACCGAGAGGGGGTGAATCAATGACCTTACAAAACTTTCTTTCAATTATGTTTTACCATTCAATACATATTAACCATAGTGATCTTATAATGCATAAAAACCCATTCATAAGAACATGAAACAAGAGAGAACACACATATATGAGTGGGAAACCCTCAAGGGGAAGAAAACCCAATAAGAACTCTAAAAATGGACTACTTTGTCCTATAAATGATTGCAAAAGATCAAATTTAGTTGAGCACCCACTCAACTTAGAGCACCAACCCCAAATAAGTTAAGCACCTACTAGGTTTTAACAAACACCAACTTGCAAAGAAACATCAAATCCCTAAGTGACTCAACACCAACTAAACCACCTCTATATTTTTGTCACCTTCTTAACTCTTTGTTGTTTGATCAACAAATGATGAACATCTTCTGCCTTCGCTCTTGATCATTCTTCAAATTGCATGTTTTGATTCTTCTCTCATCAATATTCTTCACCTTGATATAGGCATGTACAAATTGACTTTCATAGGCTGACCACCTTCATGATATTCAACATAAACCCTCTACCCATGGTCTACAAGACCTCCTAATACTTAAACATGCATTATATTTTTCTCATTCACTCACATTGTCATCTCCGCTTACTTTGCTTGAAGTTGTTCTCCCTCTCGAATGTTGCTCCACCTCTTCTCATATCTTCATGCTCTGCTTTGTTCTCCTTTAACAAATTTTCATCTTCAAATAATCTTGAGTTTTCTCTTCCTATTTTTCAGCATGTCGCCATTACGTCATACTCTAGAATTTTGTTTGAGACACAAAGGAACATCTTATTATTGTGCACATACTACTCACTTGTTTCGTGACCTTCTGCTCTCCTTCTTCATGTTCTTCATGCAAGCATGGTTCCTTCACAAATCCATTCTTCACATATTCCTTTTTCTTCCACAACTCCAACACCACAATGCACTACTTTTCCCTCTCAAGTGTTCACTCAAATGATGATTCTACATATCCTTTTATATTTTTACACTTTCTTAATATTGGAATCCAAACAAGATGACTACAAATAGTTATAATAAAAATATTAATGCCAAGACACAAGAGTAAAATAATAAACTCCATTTGACTTGACAATTGAACATATGGACCATTTTAGTGCCAAAAATAAAACAATCGACTAATAATGAAAAGATAAAAAAATTGTTTCTAAATCCTTGGAAGGTCGACCAAACATGATCATAAAAATGATCCAATAAACTAATGAAGGCATTGTAGTAGTCGATCCCAAACTACTAGTCCTGGACAAAAAAAAACCACAAAGTTTGGAAAAATCAAGCATTCAATTGATTCGAAGAAATAAAACTGACTTCAAATAAACTCCGAAGCGATAAAACAAACTTCGAAGGATACATTATAATAGTCATCCAAAATTACATGTCCCATACCAAAACCAACCACAAAATTCACAAAACTCCAAAGCATTCGAACAAACTTTAGAAAAACTCCAAAATATTCTCAGTATGAGACTCAAAAGTGACAGTATAAGACTTTGAATCAACAAAAAAAACATCTTTACAAACTTTTCTTTGTCTATTAAATCTTACAACATCGTTTGACATTAATGAATCCAATTAATCTATTATCTCTTTCAACTTAATTTGACATCAATGAAAATTATTCCAACAATCAAGTAATGTAAAAGTGATACAACAAAGACCTACACCACTAAGACTTTGTTTCATCGACTCACATATATAAAGTTTTACCAAAAGTATGTTGTAATAATTATTTTGTGTTAATTTTAGTGTATACACTATAACACTATGCTATTTTGTTTCTTTAATTTATCTTCTCATGTTCACAATTTTGCAATCACGAATACACATTAGATTAGAGATTATATTTCTTCAAACACTAGCTCTCCTTCAAGACCTAAAAATAGGTTAGTTCGATTTGTATTGAGCTCCCCCTTAATGAATGTGTAGAAATAATTCAAAGAGGCATCAAACCCTTATAATTTCCAGATGTGTAATAGAAATATATTTGAACATGAAGATCCTTTAATGTAAAATTAGGATTTATTATAATTAATATATATTACTTTGTGAAAAAAATTAATTAGGAGCTAGAAATACAATATAGGAAACAAGCATATCCTAAATCATATTTAGATCAATATAATAGAAAAAACACAAGATTAAGTGAGCTAAATAAAATACGTATTTAAGTTAGGTTAAGAAGAGATTACATTTATTTGTGATTGGTATAGGGTGATAATGATTTGAAAGTGTGAAGAAGGATGTGTAGAGTATCACCGAGATTTACTCAAAATATTAAAGTGTGAATCTAAGAGGAGGACGAATTCACTTGGATGACTCAGGTGACTTTGTCTAAGATGGATGGATTTTCCCTTTATAGGGTTAGGTTAGATCATACCTTTGGCATTATGTTATTTTGTGTATGTAGATTCACTTCATGTATCCAAAATTTCATGATTGTAGTTGTGCAATAGATTAGGGATCTTTCTTCTTCCTTTGATTTGGGACCTAAATAAAGGTTAGTCTAATTAGGTTGTGTTTCTGCACAATGCATACATAGAAATAATTTGAAGATGAATAAAACCCTCATAATCCTCCTCTTGATGTATGTGTGAAAATGTATATCACAATGTGTTTTAGAAATGAAGACCCCACTAGGAATTCCAACACTTGAAATGATATTTGGTGTGTGTAAATACCTACATATAGACCTATGACATTTATTTCATCCTACTAATGATTATGTACTGAATGACTAATTACTACACATATCTTTCTAAATTAACACAACTTTCCACTAGGTCACACTTGTTATCTAGTCAAAATCCTACTTTCATACTATAAAACACACATCTTTGGAAGTTCATCTACCATTTTCAATAGACAAATTTCTTTTTCACATCACCAAGACAAATTCAACTATGATAGAAAAAACTACTTAGGAAATATTTTCTTAAGTCCATGAATTCATCTTCCAAGTCTGTAATTATAATATTTTCAAATTCACAAGCTACCCTAGTCATCCTAATATTAATTGAGTGGAAAATCCTATCACAATAAATTTCACCTATAATAGAACATTTGTCAACCCATTTGAAGGGAATAACAACTCACATCATTTGGGACTACCTAGAAGGCAAAAAAATCAAATGGTAAATCCATCTCTTAAGAATATTAATCAAATTTAACTCTACACACATCCTATTCAATTTCCCTAGGCCATTTTTCAAAGCTACATCACACCAAAGGTCATTTTTGAGTGTTGTTTTGCAAGTTTTAAAGGTCCTATTGGGGTCTTGAATTTCAAAACTCATTGTGATATAAATCTTGCATACTTAGATTGGGTGGGGAGCTATGAGGGTTTAATTTCTCTTTAGGGTATTGCTATGTAAGAATTGCATGGATAACTCAACCTAATTAGAATAAACCCTTTTTATCTCCCCGAAACATAAAGAAGAAAAAATACCTAATATGTTGTACAACCGCAATCACAAGATTCTAATCGAATAAGATGAAGATTAATACATTGTTTATGACATAGTACCAAATAAAATATCTTAGTAAAATCTATAAAGGATAAAACCATCAACCTTAGAAAAGGATTCCCATGTAACTTTGTCCTCAATAGGATACCCGATCCTCCACTCAAATTCACACTTTTAAATTTTTATGACAACTTCATAAAACTCTACACATCCTTATTATACACTTTTAGATAAATGTTTTCCTCTCTAACCCTAGCAAATATTTTTCTTAAGTCCATGAATTCATCTGTCAGTCTCTATATTATAATGATTTTCAAATTCCTGGCTTCACCTAGTCATCGGGTAATAACTAATGTGAGTGGAAAATCCTATCCAGTGACCACAGCATTACAGAATCATTTGTCTGACCCATTTGAAGGGAATATGGACTAATTTCCTTATTTAGCTCACGTATGTTATGTACAAATATTTTTATTATATGGGCTTGATTTAGGATTTACGTGTTTACTATTATTAAATTTATATACGATCTTATTATAAATTTATAAAAAGTAATTCAATCAAATTAGATTAAACATTAATTTTCATATTACATTTTGGTAAACCCATTTATTTAAAATTACACTCATTATAAGGATTCGTGCCTCACCCATAGGGTGGTTTTATATTTCTCCAAATGTGATTTGTTTCCCACTTTTAAGGGTTTCTCCAAATCCTATTTTTTGGATCATAGTCACTATCACAATGACCAATATTTACAAAGAGCTAGAAATTAATGGAAATTATGAGTGTTACCTAGATCCCCTTATAGTTGAGTTTATCAATAATTTTTCATTGAACTATTCAACTAAATGATTGTTTTCATTTTGTTTTTAATACATATTATGTGATGGGGGTCATAGATTATTTTGTAGGAAAAGACTTGATTTCCCAAAATTACCTCTTTGACAAATTAGGTGCTTACTTAGACATTCATGTCCAAAACATGATACCGAGAATGAATCAATGGAATAAGATATTCATCCCTCACCCCCTTCATCAAAATAATGACCTTGATAATAAAGTATAATCATTGAAGAAGAGTTAAAATCATATCTTAAGAATGATTCAATCTTACTCACTTTTTTTTTTGAGATCCTTAATGTCACTTGTACATGAGTGGATATTTTCATTACCATTGGCATCCATCACCTCGTACAAATAATTAATGATTTTTTTGTATACATTTATGAAAACCAAAAGAATATAGTTCGTACTTCAAACTATGATTTGACATACATCAAGAACCAATAATTTTTTTCCCGAGTACATTGATTGATTAAATGCAACCAAATTTACTCTTCCATTTCAACCAAAAAATTTAGAAAAGAGGTACTACTTTAGTCACAACCTAATCGTGTATCTTGTGCATCATTTTTATGATCTTAGTTTCAAATATTTTAAGGCACACTATGTTAAAGCTATTGTCTTCACAAAAAGTAGCACCCTAGGATTTTCTTGTTATAGATCCCTAATTTTTGCTAACATGGGATGATCTCACAAGTGTGGGACTTGAAAAGTGAGATCAACCTCCAGAGAAGGCTGGTTCCTCTACCTAATTCTAATGCTAAATTACTCCTATTGTGCTAGAAATGCAACTATCTAATCCTATTCTAACAATCCAAGGGACCAGGGAAGAGAGAGATGCATGTAAAGGGAAATCCTAAGCTAAAGGGAGGTGATAGCACCAAGAAAAAGGGTGAAGACACTCTAATGAGGGAAAAGGGAGAAGGAAAATGGAGAAGGGAGAGGTCAAACATGAGTGAAACAAATCCAAAAAAACATTTTACCTTCTATTTTCCACAAGACAACCAAAATGAACCTGCAAAGGAGAAATACATGCACAAAATACAACAACAAGAATGGAGAGGCAAGAAAATGCAACAAAACATAAACCAGGGTTGAGAAAAACCACAAAACAAAGATTTTATTGCTTTCAAAGTATGCACAAACCATTACATGTGAAGAAGAAGGAAAAAGAACACATTTCCAAGCTCAAATGGAGTTCTACAACTCATAGCTGCTCAAGAATTTTTTTGACATAGTTCCTTTAAATTTTAGAACATCCCTCCTTTTCATATGAAATATTTTACATTTTATAACCAAATGGGAGAAAAAGAGAGGGAAGAGAGAAGGAACCAAGATTTCTTCCTTCAACCCCCAAAAAAAATGAATTGAATGCATGAAAATAGGCATGGGTACCATGTCAAGGCCATTCCCCATGGTACTTTACTTGTAGGAGAAGGAATGGGCACCATACCTCATCAATTTTGGTTGTTGAGAAACTCAAACTGTTCTTTTAATGTTGCTATTGTATTTCCACTTTTTCACCAACCTAACTTCATCAAAATTAAGAAATCCATTTTTTGGTGTAGTACATGCTAAGACCTTTTCGAAAAGTCCAATTTCATGAAAATTGGAGTTACGAGTGAAAGTTATGGCTATTTAAAGTTTAGGGATCCATACTTCAATAAATACAAGTGGTTGAGCTATTAAATCGCACCTTTGTCAGGTTTGCATCCTCATAAAACATATTTAGAAACCCAACACAAAGGACTATTAGGTTTTGTAAGTAGAAGACATGCAACAAATAACATGTGTTTAGGTCACTATAATCTGATGCAAGAGAAACCCAAAATGTGAAATGAATAAGACTATTGGAAGTTTGACCTTACTTTGCACCATGAGAAACCCAAAAGAATTTCTAGAACAATGCCTCGTCAAGAACCTCAAGAAACCTAACACAAGGAGAAGCACCTTTTGGGAATTGGAGGTCAACCAACATGAAACATGTTTAACATGTGCGGATTTCGTTCACCCCCAAAACACGACACAAAGGGAATCAAGGTTTTGGGAGTGGAAAACAAGAAACATATGAAATTAAAATGTGTCACAATGTTATGATGTTAGAGGAACCTCAAAAACATGAAACATTAGATACTATTGGGTTTAGGAAGCAAAGAACACATTGCATAAAACATGTAATTTCCTATGATGTTTTGATGAAGAAGAATCTTGAAACCCGACATAAAGGGTGGAACTGGCCTTGTGTTTTACATGTTGGAAAACCCAAAACAAAGGAAAGTTAGGATTTGGTGGTAGAAAACAAACAACATGGAACATGTTAATGGATCAACATGTTCCAATGCATGAAGGACCTAAAAACTTGACACAAAGGAAACTTTAACACTTAGCCAAATTTTTAGGATTTTCGCAGAAAATGGGTTTTTGGCTAAGTATGGGCCTGAATGGATTTGCAAGGAGAAGAGGAAATGTCCTGAACCACTGCAAATTTTCCAAAACATGAATTTTCCCATTTTTGATCAATTTATATTTTGCAATTCCAAATGAAAATGTAATTTATCGAAATAGCCCTTGGAGGAGGTAGTTTAGATAACATTTTGGTGACTCAACGGGGTTATCTACCTGCTAGATGAAGGGATCAGTGGCCTCAAAGAATACATTGGGCATGGAGTCATCCTAATAATCTAAAACTGATTTGAAACTTGAATCTCTTACCCCGAATTTGACTCAAGTATTGCTTGGGCCGGAGATGATCCGGAACTACTTAAATTGATCATTCTCATTATAAATTTTTTTTTATGAATTAAGTTTTATGAGAGTGGAAAACCATTAGGAATAGATATTCCACCACATATCTGCTCTTGCAATTCATCCCTTTTTACTTTCAGGCTTTTCTGAAGCATATCTTCTTCAGATTCCTCCACAAAACATTGTGTATGGAAACATGCCATCCAAAAGAAACAAAACACATTGTAGTCAGTTTTTACACCCACTAAAGAACAAGGGAACCCCATGTGAATTGGCCTATCACCCAGTGGGCACTGGGTGCTCACCTAAGGCACACATGGGCACTGAGTCTCTCCTTTATGTGAGTTTAGTGGGAAACATCATCTATGATAGGAACTTAAGGATAGTGAGCAAAAACAAGACATGCAATCATCATAGAGATTAGAATGGCTTCTAGACCAATGCAGTCATTCCAAATAGAAAGATACTTTAACATAATATGAGATTGAACCAAAAAAAAGGGAAATGCATTAGATTCATACTTATTTCAAAACATACATGAAACAGAACTATGAAGATATGAGGATGGACCAAAATCATTAATGATCATATTCAAATAAGTTGGTAACTTTATTACATCCATTAGATCTATTAAAAACACCATAATATGGTAGACCAAAGTCATACATCATAATTGGATCTACATTCATTAGCTCTCAAAAGAAAATTTACAATCCCAAGCCCCTTGATGCATCCTTCTCCTATATTTTATCTACCTAGAACAATATAACTCCTCATGGCATTTTTGCAAAGCTCTACTCTCTCTACTCATATTTCCTCTTCTCCTTTCTCTCCTTATGGGTGCTTATATTTATAGGACTTTTGAACTTCCAAATCTTCTTTCTGAGGCTTCAGATCCATCACCAAGTGTCCAAATGTGGTCCTCCATGGGAGCATGGTCCTCCAAGTCTGAGTTATCCACTCCTTGCCATGATGGTTTTCTAGAAATTTCTATCGTAGGGCATATTCCTTCCTAGGCCAACCTGTCACCAGGATGACACCTTATCCAATCATCATGCATGCACTGGTCACACTTTTCTCGTGTCCTTCCCAATACGCCAAATATGGCTAAGTCCTAAGACCTTTTTCCCCACAGCGTAACATGGTCCTTCTAAAACCCTCCTAGAACCCTACCTTGCACATGTTCTTCTTGCGCACCCACCCTCAACTTAGGCCTTGCGCACCCATGCACCTTTTTGTACTTAGTCAATATTTTAGGGGCCCAACATCACCCCACACTTTACCTATTCTTTCCACCCTCTGAACACTTCTTTAAAGAAAGAATTACAATAGACTTAACATCTTGGAAAAAGAATAAGGGAATGAAGAATTGAGAAAATGAAAGAATGGGGAAGTGTTGTCATTACTACAACAAGATAGGAAAATCTCTTTGTAAGTCAACCTCCAACTTGTTCCAGGCATTGACTTCATTTTTGCACTCTTTGGCAGAGGTCACTAACTAGGGTGCTTACCTCCTCAAAACCTAGTCCATTTCCTCGAGTGTTCAATGTTTCAACCATTCCTTCCAATTCCTTGCCCACGTCCTCAAGCGCATCCATCCTTCTTGTAATTTGTGGGTACAACTCCTTCAAATTAGGTTTTTAATTGAACCTCATAAGGTTTCAATAGCTTCTACTTCTTCTTGACCTCAGCTAGGATCCTCTCCTGCTCTGCTCTGTTTCCTTTGTTCTTCTCTTGGAATTCCTTGAGCTCTACCTCGTGAGTGGTGACCAAAATACTCACCACTTTATCTCTCTATGCAATTGTCATACGCGGCCTCAGTAGTATGGGTAGAAATTTTCACATCAGCAAGAACCTTGCTGTACTCGGTAATGATTGCTACAACCTTCAATTGTCCTCCTTCTTCCAAGGCGTGCTACTACTTCTTCCATAGATTCTAAGGCTAGAGGTTTCCTTTCCATGGTGAGGATGCGTGTTAAGTCTTCAAGGCACTCAAGGGAAGATCCATACTTTTACGCGGGTGGTGCTAGGTCCAAATGCTTCAAAACAATGGCATTTGTGATGGATTCTACCTTTTTATATATTTTATGCACCCTTTCCTTTTCTTCCCTTAGTTCACGCTTTAGTTGTGCACGCTAATTAGTTCCTCCTACTTCAAGTTCTTGGTTCTCTCTTCTAGCTCTTCTTCCCTCTTTTCTAGCTCTACCTCTAGAAATTTTACCTTGTCATTCCTTCCAAATAACTTGGCTTCCAGTTCAATCGAGACCTTATTCAACGCATTGCAGACTTGTTCATCCAAAAGTTGTTGAGTGCTCACCAAGGGGTTGTCTCCTTTTGACTTAGGCATCTTCATTAGTGCCCCTTGGCTTACCTCGAACTCTGGCTCGTTGATGTGGGACTCAATTTCCCATGAAATCATTTTCCTCATGTCCGAGGGTATGCACCTTCTTCATCAAATGACTTCATTGCCAAGAGTTGATCTATTGGGACTTGTGCTTTGGAAGCGCATGCACAACACCTTGTTTGGATCATCAATGTAGCTCATTCTTGCCTTGGATCTCCACGTGCTTTCCTCCTATGCACCCTTAGTAACAGTTACCGATGACTCGGGGCCTCTAGTGCTGCCGTGATATTTCCCTACGCTTTCTTCCCTATCTTCATTCATCACTATATCAGCGCTGCGCTCCAATTCTTGTTCTACCAAGGCTTCAATGATTTTCTTTACTTCTCTTTCTACCACCTCGTTTACTTCATCCTTAGTGAGGCTTGGATTCACTCTACCCTTCATGCTAACCTCTTCACCTCCTCCCATGTCCCGTGTCCTCCTCCTGGCTACCCTTCCTTCACACAAAGTGATAGTCGTTCTTCTCCCCTTCGCCTTCTTCTTCCAAATCATGCACGCTGAAATCAAGTGGTTCTTGGTCCCCTTTAGGTTCATCTTCTTCATCATCATCCCTCTCACCCCTGTAATTTTCCAAGCTCTGTGTTTCCTCCGAATCAACTTCCTCCATCACCTTTTGTTTGTTCCTAACTGAGGACTCCAATATAGGATATTCTGCTCTCTTCTTCCTCCTCTGGTGATTTCTCCTCTGTGATAAGCTTTTCTTGTTTTGGTGCCTCCTCTTTGACTGGGGACCTCTTCCTACGTGTGTAAGTACTTATTCTAGCACTTGTTCCCGGGTGCCCACCATTTGAGTATCTTAGACACTTGGTTCCTTTTTCTTTATCTCTTCCATCTCCTTTTTCTTGGGCACAATATTCCTTCTATCTATTAAGTCTTCAGGTATAGCTATCTCATTCTCAAGATAAGCTCCCTTCTCAAAATTGGGCCTTATGTGAAGGTATACACATGCCACGGACCTCCCTATAATAGGAAGAGTCATGGGATTCATCATCTTAAATTCATGCGACACGTACTTTCCATGTATACACGCTTGTTGGGGTAGACCAACGTCCTGCGCATCTCCTTGTGGTCCTAATCCATACTTCTAAGGTCAAATTTAAGCTTCTTGGATTCCTTGAACCTATTTACTTCTACCTGGAAGTACTGAGTGGTGAAGGAAAATGGAAGTTTACACCATGGGCTCATGCTTTCATCAACCAACCTAAATCTGCCAATGTAGAAGTGTTGGTATACTGCGAATTTAGCTTCTCCTCTCGTGAGCTTTGGCAGTTGTTCTGGGATCCTCCACTCTTCCCCCGAATGCATTCCTCAAGCATGTATACCATTTCTCAAGACGCGCCTTGTGAATGGCCATCATGCTATCACAAGTGTATTTTTCAAATCTCTTTGTGGGTGAGGGGTCTTCCTCTGGGTACTCCCATACGAACTTATCTTGCCACATCTGGCACTCCGATCTTTGAAAACACAATAGTTAAGAGGACATTTCTGAAAAGTATCTTGTCACCCTCCTGTTGTTGATGATCTCATCCATGATGTACGTGGACAAGTTGTAGATGGTGCCCTCTCGATATCCTTCTGTAAACATTGAGCCATGATTTGTTCACTTGTGTCCACCTCTCTTGGTCATTAAGTTTGGTTACCAGGCACATGGCCATTCTCATCACCGGGTCTTGGATATCCATAATATCAAAGTACCTTGACCCCTTCTTGTATGCATATGCGGCGATGGTTTCTTTGATGGCTTCTTTGTCGCATAGGTCATCCTTTATATCTTCTCCTTCATAGATGAGACCTGTGAATTTTGAAATCAGCTGAGGAGTTATGTGCATCTTGTGCCCCACAAAGTGAAAGTGATCTTTGTGTATGCGCAACATCAGCCACTGATAGAGGCGCTCAGGCTTCCCAAAGTAGGGAAACTCATAGAGTTGCAACAATCCCGCCTTCTCTAACTTCACTTTTACTTCATCACTATAAATGGGTAACCCTTCTAGTGTCCTCTTATTTTTTCGGGCACACTAACTCTAGCACCATTTATTTTTTAGTCGTGTTTGTGCGATGGTTATAATCACTTACTATCATGTTTCTTAAATGGTACTCAAGAATTTACAAAAAAACCCCATCCTGCGCATTTCCTAGAAAGTAGCGTGAGAGTCTACAAGTAACTCTTCCATGTACCCGACCTCTCGAGGTCGTGCTTGAGACACCGGTGGGGGTAGAATATGCGGTGCCATGTAGACAAACTAGTTAGGCGCCTAATGTCTTCGACACGCACTAGTGGAATTTTTGAATCTAAGACAAAGAAGGCCCTTCTAACTTGGACTGGTGTGATAGATCGATCGGAAAGGATGACTCTCAAAGGCTCCAATCAATATCGAGCTCTCGCGTGATTCGATCTATAGGTTGTGGAATACATGGAAAATGACCTCGATAGTTTTGTGTATGTCTCTTGATAAGGTCATATAGTGGATGGTAAATATAATTGACTCTACTGATGGACGATTCTCTTAGTCCAAAATTCTCTACCTTCTCCGCTATATCTAATAAGGACAATTGTTCGATGATGATGGGTGGAAGTGTGGATCTAAATACCAAGGTGCGTTAGTTATCTATATTTGATTGACTTGTGGACTCGTTGGGTGGGATTGTGGATGGATCACAACCATAGACTCTTGGTTGTTGTGGTCCTTTATTATGGTCATACGTGAAATCAAGTTCTAATCCCTAGTATCTAAGTAATCGTATGCTTTCTCTTCTTCCAAATGTTTAGGACCAATAATCGTGATTTTCTCGAGATATCTCATGTGCATTCGCGCAACTTGGATCCTCAAACCAAAGTATTCATGTCATGAGAGTGTCTCCGTATCCTTTTTCATCGCACTTCCGCTCGTGGGACCAAGATCACAACCAAAGGTTTGTTCTCTTTCGAACCCTTCTACAAAATGTGAGTGCTTTACCTAGATCAATCAGTAGTTTGGTCGGGTTCAACCAAAACGTGTGTGCTTCGGGTCGCCTTCTATGTTTAACCCTCTTAATTGAACCCGATCAGAAAAGTAAATGCGTGGTTGTTCGAAATACTTGTATTCGGGAGATTTTGGTCTATGTCAACTATTGCCAGACGAGGTTTGGTTTCCTCCGCACGATTGGCTCAAATATATATTCCCACTGGCTCCCGAGGTCCCGTGATTGTCATGATACGAAATGAAATGTAAATCTAACTCAAGTAATGAAGCAAATTTTAACTACGTGGACCCATCTAACATATATATAACTTTTATTCTTCTAAGAAATCTTTTAACAATTTTAAGGAAAGCAAACTATTTTAAACGTATCTAGGAATAATAACCAAACAATATTTTAAAATAGACAAGATAAATCAAGTATAGTTATTTGCACTTGTGTGATTTGTAGAATTATTCTAAATAAATAAAATAGCTCGTCTAATTTATCTCGCAAGATTCTCGATCCTACCTCAAAAGTGAGGAGTGAATCATAGTTTCTCGAAACTATCAATCCTCACAAATCTTCCTTATCAATACCGAGAATAGAATTTTCAAATGAAGCAATTTATCTACTTTATTTGATATGATTCTAACTAGAACTTTGAAAGTTAAAACTCCTTCCGTAGAAACAGTGGCGAATCCGTTGGGTGTATGCGATCTTGTCCCCTCACCATGATCTCATCGCTCTTTCGTGTTCACATGGATCCGTAAAAGCGTGTAATGCTAGCACCGATAGGAGTAGATTTTAGGACAAGGACAAAATGCACGATGCGCATTGCAAGTAGGAGAGGGACAAGCGCAAGAGTACAGTAGCTTGGCTTATGTGATTCCTAGCGGGATTTTACCGCGAGTCATGCAACATGAAGCGACTAGTAACCTATAACTATCTTATTCAAAGAGCAAAACCTGGCAACTTTAATGGCTTCCTAAGCTATTCTTCTCCAATGGGTTGATAAAATAACGACACTCATGCTTTCACTGAAGCTAAATATGTGGCTTACCAACAAATTGAATAAAGCTAACTGGGCATATAATGAACCGAACTAAGAACTCTAAGCAACAATGAAAATTAAATCTACAACAAAGAGAAAATTCAGAGGCAAGCTTCCATTACATTAACATTGATGAAATGACAAGATCTTCCTCAGTCCGATATGTGGTTACCAACAACTACAGTAATCTAACTAAAGATGCAAGTGAATTCAAGCTATGGCTTCTAAACAAGATAACAAGCTAAAATACTAAAAATGAGGAGAGCAAAGATCACGGCTTTGTCAAAATCCAGCCAAACTTCCACCATTTGCTTGTGCACAAACCATGCATTTATAGGAATTCAATCACCCAAAAATCAAAACCAAATGGAACTCCTAAACAATAAACAAAGGAAAAACACTATTCCAGGGGACCAAAAACATAAATGCATGCCCAAGTCGGCAAAGAAAGCTGGTGAATCGTGATATTTCACGTGAGTCACGTCAAAAGAACATTCTGGAAAATGCGCACAGACCGCCGCCACAGCAGGTGCAGCATTCTGCAGGACCGCCGCCCCGATCGTGGTGGCGGTTTCATCACTGAAGATCAAGAGGCCAAGGAAAGAAGGAAAAAGGGGAAAACAAAGGGCATGGGGGCTAAGCGGGGCATGCGGGATGTTAACGCATACTCAAGGGCTTTTCCGGATCCCAACACCTTTCGAGGAGACTCTCGTATCATCATTGGGAACTTATTACACATGCTTCGCATGATCACAAGACCTTACAATTTTGGGTACGCATGTGTACCCCACTCCTTTCCAAGCAAAACCCCATCTGGGTACTAGCATTTCTACATACCATTCTTCATTGGTACTTGTGGTGGTTTCTTGTTGTTTTCCCTTGCCCTTTCCTTTTCCCTTCTTAGGTGTTACAGTTGGTTTCTTGGGTGCCATTATGTAGGTTATATTTGCACTTCAACTTCTCTTTCTCGCTTCTCTACCCTTTCCAAGCTTAGATCTCAAACTTGTGAAGAAACTCCTTTTCAACCCGTGCCCTAGCTACCAAACCCTCGCTAGAATATCCCCTTCACAAGACGATGCTTCTCCACAACTCTCTCTACACCCGTGAACTATTTCCCTCTTGGTTTGTAGATCCAAACTGGTCACTCACGATTAAATTTCTCCAATTTTTATTCACACGGATCAACTCTGGAAACCCTAGTTTACAAAATCTCTTCCTTCTTTGTATTCGCAATGTAAATAATGAAGTGTCCAACCTTCTATTTATAGTTTTTCCCACTTTTTAACATTAAATGCTACCTTACCTACCACCATACTTCAACACTTAATGTAAATTTTTCAACAAAACCCAACTTTAGCTTTAACTCATGCACCCAATCCTTGTGCGGAAAATCCCCCAACCTTCTAGCGCGTAACCAACCCATCTTGATAGGAGACTCTTGCGCGTGTGTCACCAATGCCGAAGGTACTTCTGTCATGATTTTTTCTCTCACCTACCTCATGTTTTCTTTTGCACTTCTTCCTCTCTTATACGTGGATCCACAATGTAGCCTTACCCTAACACCAACCATCCTTTTCACCTTTCCTTCCATGCACTTCCTTTCCTAGGGCCATCCAACCGATTTCCAACATAATCCTTCCTGGTTCTTCCCACTTTGCACTTTCCTCTACATTATTCTACCCCACACTAAAATGATGTGCGGTCCTCTCGCACATTCATAACCTTCAAAAAGTAAAGAGGTTACCGGTGCCCAAGGTGCAACGCAAAACAACAACGAGAAAGGGAAACACAAGAAAAGAAAATGCACTAAAGGAAATCCTAAACTAACTGGCAACACTTGCCTTATTTACAAACACCAAGAAGGCTTATTTTTAGTAGGGCTTTAGCCTACTCCCATTGAAGTGTCCTAGAAATCTCGTCCCATCCAACGCTCAGAATCTAGCACACGCCTAATCAAGGATGTAAAAATGATGTAGGGGCCCAACCAATGGACTTTCAACTTCCCAGATGGCGCAGAAACTTTGAATCATATAGTAAGACCATCTGCCCAACCTCAAACTTCTTATTCTTAATGTGACAATCATGCCATGCCTTTTTTTTTTCTTTTTCAGTTGTTTGGATCCACTTGGCTAATGATCATCTCTCATCCAATTGCATTAATTTGTCTATTCTTTCCTCTAGCACTTGTTCATCATCTAATCCTCCCGCATGCTATACACAAAGAAGGTAACATGAATTCAACTGGTAGGATAGCCTCCACACCAAACACCAATTAGAATGGTGTGGCTTTATTCAACCTCTTGTAGGTTGTCCTATATGCCCAAAGAATGGCTGATACTTTGTCATCCCAATCCTATCTACCAACATCACAGATCTTAGTCAACGTGTGACTAAGTATTTTGTTAAACACCTTTGTGGTTCCATTTTCTTATGGATGGTAAGGGGTAGTCTTGTGATGAGCCACCATGAATTCTACTAACATAATCCTTACTTGTCTCATTCAAAAATGTGTACCCCTATCACTAGTCAAACTCAAAGGGCATCCATACCTTGTAATAATGTTTTCCCATAGGAACCTTGCTGCAATAGTTGTAGTACAATCCTTAGTGGGTGCTTGCTTCTTCCCACCTTATCAAGTAATATGTGCAAGTGATTATATACCGTGATCTAGTCCTACACGCGATGGTGCAATAGGGCCTACAAAGTCTATAACCCATTTTTCAAATGGCTTGGCACTGGGAATAGGGCATAAAGGCATTTCATCTCTTCACCTGGTTTGCCAATGTGCTGAAAATGGTCACACACCTTGCAATATTCCTTGCAGTCTTGATATAGGGTCTCCCACCATAATCCGACATTAATATCTTGTGTGCAGTGGCATCACCTACATAGTGTCCACCTGCACTACCTCCATGTGCTTCTTCTATTATGGCTAGGTGCTCATGTTCTAGCACACACCGACACAAAATCTCATCACATCCTAATTTGTATAAATCCCCACTAATCAACATGTAGGGCGTGGAGCATATAGCTAACCACTTTTTATCCAATGCCTTCATCCCTTCCGGTGCTACACCTATCTTGAGAAATAATGCAATATCTTCTAAGTCTGAGGGCACGTGCTACAACCTAAATAGTTGTGCATCTAGCATGGTATCCTCAATGATTTACATCCCTCCCCTGAATCAATTCTAGACAAATGATCAGGTCTAGAATTACTTTTTCCTGGTTTGACAACCACCATGAACTTGAATTCTTGGAACAATAGTACCCACCGACATATGCGCCCTTGTAGAATGGGCTTGTTCACTAAATATTTCAATGCCATATGGTCAGTGTAAAATATAAATGGAGTTGCTAGCAAATACTAGTCTAACTTGTGAAGCGTGTAGATCATTGACAATGCCTCGCGCTCAGTTGTAGTATAATTCTACTCCATTGATGTTAACTTCCTGCTTGCAAAGCACAAAGGATGATCAATAATCCCTTCACCAAGCTATGCAAGTACTGCTCCAATGGCGGTCCTTGAGGCATCAACATGAACATGGAAGGGCTTATCCCAAGAGGGGAATCAGTAGTATGGGCGCGGTGACAAGCCTATCCTTTAAAGTGTCAAATGCCTTCTGTTGCGCCTCTCCCCAATGAAAGGCACTTTTATGTCTAAGAAAATATTCTAAAGGTGTGGTGATCTTGGCATATCCCTTGATGAACTTCCTATAGTACCCCATATGCCCAGAAATCCATGCACTTGACTTTTTGACTAGTAGGCTCCCTCAATCCCACAATTACTACAAATTTTGCATGATCTACTAGTAGGCCTTCCTTACATATGACGTGTCCCAATAATGTTCCAAATGGGGTAGCAAAGACACATTTCTTAATATTGAGGGATATCCTCAACTGCCGATACCTTTCAAACATTAACCTTAAGTTGTCACAATGGTCCTCACTAGCCCATATATTGTCCAATCATCCAGGTAGACTTGAAGAAATTTATGGATGAAGTCCTGAAAGCTTGTACCACAATGCACAAGAGAACACAACAGGCACATTCTTCAACCCAAAAGGCATGAATGTATAGGAAAAAATTCCCCACTTAGTGGTGAAAGTCATCTTCCTCTGTCCTCCTTCACGATCCTTACCTAGTGATAGCTCGAGAATCCATTTGTGAAAGAGTAGACCTCGTGTCCTGCCACTCCTTCTAAGATCTCTTCAATAAATGGGGTTGGGAAAGGATCAATGATACACACTACATTCAGGTCCTTGTAATCAACACAAATCCTTATCCTTTCATCCTTCTTGATGTTAATTACCATTGGACTTATCCACTCTAACTCTTCAACAACTTCAATGATGCCCGATGCTATCATCTTATCTATTTCCTCCTTAACCTTCACGCATAGGTTAGGATTCATCTAGTATGGTCTCTTCTAGACCGGGCATGCACCCTCCTTCAACTTAATTCTCATTTCCCCAAGGAATGGTGAAATGCCTTTTAGTTCATGATACCCGCACGAATAAATCCTCAAACTCACATAAAAGATCAATGATCTTAGAGACTTCTTTCTCTGACCAATAGTCTCCAATGATTGCCTCCTTGGGTTTTGCTCCTGAGCCGATGTTAACCTTATTTGTCTTTAAAGGTTCATGATAGGCACGTTCCTTGTTCATCAAAACTATCTAACACCTCACACATCCCTACAATGGTCAACATCCAAGTTTTCCACGCCTCTTCCCCATCAATTATATAAACCATCTTTCCTTTTTCTTTCTCTATACACACATGCTCAAACCGTATCTCTTCTATTTCTTCTTCCTCAAAGCGTGCCTCTAGGCTAGGTTCACCTAGCAAGTCTAGTAGCCTATCTTCTTCCATGACACTATCCCCAATGGTAAGGTGCTTGAAAACCTGCAACACCTTATCCACCAAGGGTTTTGTACTCTGATACTCGAATGTTTGAATGATATTAGCCACTAACTCTTTGCCAATTCCCTGTCTGGCGGCGTGTCTCAACATGAATGTACCATGTGCGCACGCACAACCTTGTAGGGTGGAATACAACTTGTGAACCCATAATGAAGGTGGCAATGCTTCTGTGCTTCCCATCCAGGCTATCTCACATGCTTGGATATGGAAGGAAGTGGTCTCTTTACCATGGTAGTATTTTATAGCCAGTGGGCGCATTGCTCCTACAAAACCTTATGGAGAAGGAAATTCTCACCTTGCGCCATTCCAAGAGGTTATCCCGATGTGTCACCCACCAAAGCGTGTAGCAGTTTCGAGTAGTAGGACATAGCTTAACATCCCTCTTCATTCATTCTCCTTCTTCCACTGAGCTTCCATCTCCTACAAAAAGATCTCAGGAAGGCTCCTCCTGAATACTTAGGTAGCTTCTTTCTTCTAGGTGCCAGACCGTACATGCCTTTATCACCTTTTTCACCAATCCTCTCAAATGCCGTCTCGATTAACTCATAGGTCCCATGCACCCAATTATCACACGCTATATTGGTGGTGTCACTTAAGGACTGAGCATCTTCAAACTAGATAACTCCTTCTGTGGGATGGATTACCTCTGATCCCTGATTGAGCACACATATATTCTATCCAGGACCTCTTCTCCCAAAGGTTCAATATAGGGTGTTGATTTTCCATTAGCCAGGGGTATGATGACCCGTTCCTCCTTATTTTCAAAGCTTATGTATCCCTTGTTAAACCAAGATCTGCATTGTTCTTATAGCACCATGGGCACCCAAGTAATGCTGGGAAATTGTCTACCTTGGCAAGCACCAAGAATTCAAAGTCCCCAATAAACTTAGCCCCTTGAATGGTGATAGTTGCATCCTTTAAGACACCGATGGGCATTTCCTTCATTTTGTTTTCCATATACAACACATTCAAAGATGGCTGTAATGCAGTCTTCCCATCTGATGCCATGCATCCAAGGTGAGAACATTGACCTCCGCACATGTGTCTAATGAGGATATTACTAAGGAGCCATCCATCCACGACCACATTTAACGTGATCTCCTTATCATATTCAAGGCTGTGAGGGGGAAGGTTTGCATGCAAGACCTACCTCTCAGCTCTTCTCTAGCACGTGGTACCTTCTCTCTCAACCATGCCCTAGCAAGGGAATAATATTCTCTTGCCTTAGCATTTTACATACTTCCTTGACCTCATCCAGGTCATCCTTTGCACCTCGATCCTTCCTTTTCTCCTCCCTCTTGGAATGCTCCTTTTAGACACTATATTTCTCCTTGTAAACTCCAAATGACATCCATGGTTTCTTGATATACCTCCTTCTAATGTGTAGGGTCTGGGTACTTCCCATGTACCACTTCTTCCCTTGAAACTAGGTTCTTCTGCCTTGGCATTTCCTTTCAGCATGGTCTCTCTGCTCTTGTTGTTACCATAATAGGTTCCAAACCTACATCACATGTCACCTGTGGCATCCATTGTGTGTCACCTTCTTAATGCTTACCATTGCAACACCCTTATCTTTCCGGTGCTGCTAACTCATGTGCTCAAACAACTCAAGGCACTCCTCATACTTGTGCTTCTTCCCGCACCATGAGCACTTGCAATAAGTCTGGGCACTCACACTTATAGTGGTCTGTAGATCCACAATTAAAACAAGTTCCACATGGGAACTCACTTCTTCCTCCGTAGTTACCATGACCACGAAATCCTCCGTGAAATCCCCTTCCACACACTTCCATCTCGCGCTCCTCATAATGTGATCATCACCCTTAGAACTACTGTTAATGCTGGTCTAGCACACACCATGATCAATGGCCTCATGGATCTGGTCAATAAGATGAAAATCCTTGGTATCATGGGTCGTAGAGGTGCAAATCTTATAGTAGCAAGATACATTCTTCCTAATTACACGTTGTAGCAAGGGACATCTACTCGCATCATGGTCCCCATGACAAATCTCATAGTCTCATCGATGATGATGTACTTTTTCCAGGGAAACTATCCTTGGCATGCCCTCTACTTCACAATTTGTACACCACATTCCATTGTGAGTCTCATGAATTAAGTTCACAGAAAAAATTTTCTAGTTGCTTAGCCATAACAATGATTTGAGCTTCTAGAATGGGCTAACACTAGTGTCAACACTCCCAATAGCTTCAACGCACAGGAAACTTCCAATGCCTCACGCGGGTTTGTGAAAGTTTTATGAGATAAAGCTCTTCTAAATGGAGTTATCAACCCTCCAACAAACCATTGAGCATGTTGTGAAGGGTGAATGTCATATGACAACTTTGACAGAGAGTCTTAAACTGCACGCATCATACTCCCACACACTCTCTGCATTCCCTACTGAATCTCCTTAAGGGCGTTGATGCTCTTCTGTTCAAACTCAGGGATGTGGAATTTTACTAGGAAGGAATTTTTCAATGTGGTGTAATCTACCACCATCTGATGGGGGTCATACTTCCTATACCAACTATATATGCGCACACCCTTGTAATGTTGTTACAAACTGACTGGCCTTCCATTCTCGGGGTTGTGATCCCCTTTACGTGCCATAGAAACTCACACTTGTGAACATGCTCTGCAACATCTTCAATACCCCTGTAATCTAGAAAATGTAAAGACATCTCAAAGAATACTTGAGGAGGTGGTTGAGGCCCTTGTCCTCCCAATCCAGTCCCTTGACTTCCTCTGGTGTTTCCTCCCCACCGATCCACTAGATCCACTAGGTCTTGTGCCTCCAGATCCACTAGTTCCACCTCCAGATCCACCAATAATAGCCAGTAATGGGCCTAAAGCGGTCATACCTAGTGTCCCAACATCCCACTAAACTATGCGCCAACCATCTGTGAGATTGTGCCACTGCCAGATGTGTGTCCCGTGCCACTCCCCGATGCGTTACCCAAGCCTTGTGTATTTTCTCCTTGTCCAAAAATTCCTCCAAATACTGGAATAGTATGCGTAGCCATAGAAGTAGGAAATGAAAAATTATATCTCTTGGGTGTAGATCTGTCACTTCCACCGATACCAACTGGGTCAACGATACTCCTCCTTGATCTAGAAAACCAAGCACTAAGGTTTGGTCACTAGGTGGGTTCAGATGTGCACCAACGACTCTTCTCTCTCCACGTAACTCTCATCAAAAGCCAAAGGGGTCTCTCTTACATGCTTGCCAAGATGGGGTAGCACACAGACTTCTCAGGTTCCATGTCCTCTGTGTGAACCTCAAATCCTTCCCACAACATCTACCTCCATATATCCATCACACTTGCAACCTCACGTTGTCTAGTAATCTCCCTTTCATGCACTTCACTATACTTGAGCCGTCTCTCCTCCCTTTCTTTCTCAGTCGCAATATCTGCCATCTTCCTCCACCCTAGCTTCCTCACCCAACGACTTCAAAATGGTTTAGCCAACCATCAAAATGCCTCTAAACTCAAGGTAACAATCAAGATCTTCATTTCTAGAGGGATAACATGTAGAAATGATCCTCTGGCTCTCAAAAACTCAAACTCAACAACGTCTGACAAGAATATGTGGAAATAACATATTCTAGGGTGTAGCTAGTCAACACTCCTTTCCACCAATGATCCACAACATGAGTCCACATCAGATCTACATCTTGCAGCCTTTGGTACTCTTCTTGGGTCCACGCACATGATCTATAATACCAACTTGATCTAGATACATATGCCGAGAGCCATTCATACAAATCTACTGGGAAGAAACAAAAAAAAATCATACAAATCATGGTAGAGGTTCTCTTCTACCCATCTACGTGCATCAAACTCAGTCCAGTGTTGAATCTTTGAGAAAATTCATCCTCCGTGCTCTTAAACCATGATTCAACACTTTCCAAAGTTAAACACTCTGTCATCACTCATTACACAGATCATGATGTATGTTATTTCCCACTACAACTTTGAAAAGAGGTCCCTAGCAACGGAACCAAGATGTAGTCATTTTTACACCCACCAAAAACAAGGGAACCCCATGCGCACTGACCTATCACCCAACGGGGTGTTGGGTGCTCACCCGAGGCATGCATGCGAAGGTGCCGAGTCTCTCCTTTATGTGAGTTTAGTGGGAAACATCATCTATGATAGGAACTTAAGGATAGTGAGTGGAAATGAGACATGCAATCATCATAGAGCTTAGAACAACTTCTAGACCAATGCAGTCATTCCAGATAGAAAGATACTTTAATAGAATATAAGACTGAACCAAAACAAAAAGGAAAATGCATAAGGATTCATACTTATTTCATAAACATACATGAAACAAAACTATGAAGATATGAGGATGGACCAGAATCATTAATGATCATATTCAAATAAGTTGGTAACCTCATTACATCCATTAGATCCATTATAGAACACCACAATATGGCAGACCAAGTCATACATCATAACTGGATCTACATTCCTTAGCTCTCAAAAAGAAAATTTACAATCCCAAGCCCCTTGATGCATCCTTCTCCTATATTTTATCTACCCAACCCAATATAACTCCTCATGGCATTTCTGCAGAGCTCCGCTCTCTCTATTCATCTTTCCTCTTCTCCTTTCTCTCCATGTGGGCGCTTGTATTTATAGGCCTTTTGAACTACGAACTCTTCTTTCTGAGGCTTCAAATCCATTGCCAAGTGTCTAGATGTGGTCCTCCATGAGAGCATGCTCCTCTCAGGTCTAAGTTCTCCACTCCTTGCCATGATGGTTTTCTAGAAGCTTCCATCAGTAGGGCATATTCCTTCCTAGGACAACTCTCACTAGCTAGGTTAGACACCTTATCCAATCATCATGTATAATCGAGTCACACTTTTCTTGTGTCCTCGCCTGATACGCCAAATATAGCTAAGTCCCGAGACCTTGTTCTACCGGCACGTAACATGGTCCTTCTAAACCCTCATAGAAACTACCTTGTGCGTGTTCTTCTTGCATGCCGACCCCTCAACTTAGGCCTTGTGCACCCATGTGATTTTTGTACTTAGTTAATATTTTAGGGGCCCAACACACATGTGTAAAGAATTTAGGGAAATGAAACCTATACTACCAACGAGACAATGTTCTAAAATAATTTGGAGGAATTAAAATTATTCTACTATGTGCAAGTGAGAGTCTTATTCAATAACATTGCTTCAAATAGATCCCATTGATTAGGATCTATTGCTTTTCTCCATCCAATTATTATAATTGGAAAGCATTCTTTACCTTGCAACTTAAAATCATGTAGGGGTCACTCCATATTGCATCAAAATTTGAGTGCCTACCTAGTTTAGCTCGGTCTACATCCCACTTTAAGACTAAACCCTTCTTGGTAACTCGTAGATTTTACTTTCTTGTCAAAAATCTTCTTAATCGAGCTTGATCTCTCTCTCTCTCTCTATTGTTTGCAATGTTTGATTTCTCAATTCTTCTAGCTCCATGAGCTCTACATACCTGACTTCCATGGATTCAAACTTAGGAAATTCCAGCTATTTGATGAGCTCTAATGCTGGTAATTCAAGAGATATTGACAACCTTGCTTATTTACCATAAACCAGTTTGTAGGGGAGCTACCAGTTGATCTTTTGGGAGTGATCCTATCACCACAAGGAATATTTTAGATTTTTGTGCCAAGTATTCTAATTTTCATCCAAGGTCATCCTTAGGATCCTCAAAAGATTTTTGTTTTGGACTCACCTTCCCATTACCTTGGGCAAAATAGTTTGAAGAAATGATCAAGTATATTCGATTCTTTATAGTGTAATAAGATATTTTGGTGCTAATGAAAGCTAGAGAATTTTTAGAAATGATGGTGGAAGGAATACCAAATCTGGTCATAATACCTTCATAAAAGTCCATAATGCTAGCCTCATTTTCATCCTTCGGTGAAACTACCTACATCCATTTGGTGAAATAGTTAGTGATTGTGAGGAACCACTTTTGACCCAAGCTTGAATATGGGTTGATTACTCCAATAAATTCCAACCCCCATTACATGAATGGTTGATTTACAGAAATGGGGTGGAGTGGAAATGGTTGTTAACTTCTCTTTTCCTATAAACGAGGAACATTTTTGTATTTTTAATCCATGCATGACAGTCATTGAAGAGGTTGCACCAATAATATCTAACCTTCATAATCACGAGAGCTTTTGTTCTTAAAGAAAAGTGACCTCCTAATTCTCCATCATAAAACTCATGCAATAATTTCTCTATTTGACCAGTTTTAATGCATCTCAATAGAACACCATTCACATATTTTTTAAATATAATCCCTTTAGTAAGCAGATAGGGAATGGATTGGAGTCTAAAATACTTCCTTTTGGCTTTTCTTAAACCTTGGGGACATTGACATGTTTGGAGAAAGTGGACTACATATTTGGTGCTTAAACCTTGGGGACATAGGCATGTTTGGAGAAAGTGGACTACATCTTTGGTCCAACAAGGAATATCAATTAAATGATTTCTCTTGATCATCTTGGAGCACCAAAATAACCTCCTCTTCATTTTTTGGTTTGGAGGCCATCTTCTCACATAACCCTTTTCCTATGAATCTCTTAGTTACCTTGATGTCAATGACATACTCCATCACCCTAGTTATCCAACTAGTTCTTTTATCATTCAAATATTTGTTCAAGAGGAAGTCTTTAAATCAACATGTGGAACTATTTGATGGATCTTGTTGTTGGATATTAAATTCATGAATTTATTCAAACTTCTTATAACAAAGCAAGGGCATGCTTTTCAAAAATGAGTATCTCACCTCATAATACTATAAAACTTGGATGAAAAATGTAACAGGATTTTCCAAGCCCTCTTCATTCAAATTTCACTAAGATGGCGGATATTGTCTCTATGCCACCAAAAGCATACAAGGTGAAATATTTTATAAAATCAGGATTAATGAGAGTTGGGTTTGTGTTATTTCTTGTTTAATGGATTCAAAATTTTCTTTCATTTATTGATCCATTTGAAGGCCATACTCTTTTTAAGAATTAATATTAATGGATTTACAAGGTTGGAAAATTTTGGGACAAACCGTCTAAAAAAGTTGATTCTTCATAAGAAAATTTAGAGTGCCTTCTTATGACTGAGAAATTATAATGTTAGGATGACACTAACTCTCTCTGGATCAATGCTTAACCCTTCTTTAGAGACAATACAACCAAGGAGTTTACCCTCATGAGCAAGGAAGATGCATTTCTTTGGGTTGAGAGAAACTCCAAAATACCTACACCTCTCAAATACTTGTCTTAGGTGGAGAAGATGATCATATACATTTTTATAGAACACTGTGATATCATCCAAATATACAAGAACAATGTTGTTGATCATTCCCTTGAATGCCATATCCATGGCTCTTTGAAATGTTGCCCTGTATTAGAAAAACCAAAGGGCATTTTCCTATAAGCATAGGTTCCCCATTTTGTGGTAAAGGTAGTCTTGAATTGGTCTTCCTCCTTTACCATGATCTGATTGTAGCTAGAGTAACCATCTGGGGGAAAACCTTTCGACTCAGCCACAATATGTAAGATATATTCCATCAAAGGAAGTGGGTAATGGTCCTTTAGGGAATCATTATTTAAATATATGAAATTGACCCATAATCTGATTTATGCATTCCTTTTCCATAGTGGACCAAATTAGCAACCCAAGATGAATGCTTGATGGGAAAAATGATGCTTTCCTCAATCAATTTGTTCAATTATTTCTTCATCAGGGGGTCAATATGTGGATTAAAAGCCTATGTTTTTGCTTGATAGGCTTGGTAGATGAATCCAACTCGATGGTGTCTTTGAGCTAAACTAGGATCAAAACCTCTAAGGTATTCATAGATCTATGAAAAATATCAACAAATTTTTGGAAAATTTCAACAAAATCATGTTTTTTTATGAAGTGCTTACCTTATGAATCTAAAGAAATTTTCCTTCATCGAATGATATGGGTTTTGAATCTTTTCCCTTGACCATTATGTTTACCTTTTATTTTCTAAACTAATCATTGGGGTTGAAAATGGACTTCAAGGTAACTAGGCACATGGGAAGCTTGTTTGATCTAAGTTGAACAACTTGATATCCATATTTCTTCTCTAATTTTTCCTACTTTCTTGACAAAACTCAACCTCTTCTTGAATATTGAAAATTTGTTCATCATTTTCAAACATCTACCAATTGATGTCATTATCCTTGGAAAGCCTCATTATTACCTTGATATGTTTTAATTTATCTCTCTCAATGTTCTCAACAACATAAACCTTGCTCCAATTTTAGAAATATCCTCTTCATTTTATTTCCTTGGAATGACATGGATGTTAAAAACTTGAAAATATTCCAAAAGATCCCAAATCTATGCTTGTAAAACAAGTCATTCTTGGCTAGATAAACTTCTTTCTTGCCCATTGTAAACCATGGATGAGGGATTCAATTTTGTTGGTAAAACTAATTATGAAATATATCTATTTCATACCCGAACTAAGGACTAATTTCATACGCACCCTATCTTCTTCTTGATCCATCAAAAACATCTACCAAATTCCATATATTTGGTGAGGAAAAGGTAAATTATCCTTTAAATAAATCCAAGACAGCTTTTCTATTGATATGGGTTAAAACCATGGAATTCATTTCCCCTCTCGTCAAGTAGCAAATCACACATACCCTCAATTTGAAAGAGCATTCAATCCTATTGATCAAAGATTGTGTAATTTGCATTAATGGGGTTGGAAATATAGGGTTGGTGATATGTGGAAATATGAAATTTTATGGTATCCTTAGTTTTATACCTAGTTTTAAAAGCCATATGATTGCTTGAAATCCTCCAATTTTGGCGAAATCTCTATACATAGAGAAAACAATTATGCAAATTAAATGATATCTTGAGGAACTAAGAAATTGGGGCATGTGAGGATCAAGTAATAAATCATTTCCTACTATAGTTCCATCTTGTTGTACCACACCCTTAGAAAGGAGGTTTACTTGAAGCCTAGTTCCTTTGAGATCTGTTTGGGCATCCTCCTTGGAATCAATCATACATTATGCATTAAATGATTTTCGATGATCAAGTACACCTTGGGTGATCCTCCATTAGAGTCATTACATTAGTGAGAACCTTGTCTTGTTCCTCATGACTCACTGGGATAGAGAGATTGGCTATAACTATCTGCAAGAGATCTCTTTGTCTCAAAATTTCCAAATAATCCCATATTAAAATACTCACATTTGCCTTCTTCATCTGTTCAAATATATTGAAGGTATTTGAATTATCTCATTTGTTTTACCTAACTTGCAACAACCTTCTCTTGCACTTGAGTTGATATGGAGGGACCCTTGGGTTGGCCTTGTACATTTGGAGCTACATTTGAATTGCTTCCTCCTTGGAGTGTCAAATAAGGTTGAGAAGGACTTACATTCATTGACTCCCCTTCTTCCATAGACCTTTTATTAGATCTAGTATTTTTAGAAACACCTTGAGGGAATTTATGATTTATTCCACAAAAGTCATCCATTTTCCAATTTATAAGTGAATTATCACTTGGTGGTGTCTCTGAGTGACTATTTGTTGCTGATTTTCCTCCATAGGTGTATCTTGAGGAACAAATGCACTTTGCACCATCAAATATTGGTTGAGAGTTCCATTTGGAAAAGTGTCTTGGTTGTGAGGAAGATGACAAGGAAAACACCACTCGTAATCTTACACAAGGTTATTTTTAATAGAACCAAAGCTTGAGATGAACTAACCACATTTGGGTTATATAGTTGAAATTCTCTTGAAGAGGGAAAATGATTTTGATTTTGAGGAATAAATTAGAAAGAAGGCTTTCTTGGATGATAAGGGGACTTATTGGGGGTTGTATGGAGGCTGATAAGATTTAAAAATTTTAGCTTGTTACCTCTTTATGAATACTAACTCATTCCCAAAATTTTGTAATTGTTTCATCACTTCTTACAACTTAGTACAAGAGCTTTAGCAAGTAGATGTTTGACTAGAATTTAGCTTCTTGAAGATGGAATATGAGATAATCCAGAGTTTGATGATAATTAGGTGTCTCAATCTCCAAGAATATAAGCATTGGAGGTCTAGGAGTAAGTTTTCCATCCTGAATAAGGCTATTCTTAGCTCTAATGGCAATGTCATAAGCACTTAGTAATGTTCTACCCCCTATAGACTGAATCATGAATGAAATATTACTATTCAAAGCCTTCATATAATAGATAAATTCATGTTGGGGTGTAGGTCTTACCACTTGAAGAATTAGGTCTCAAATCCTTTAAAATCTGATGTTAAAATCAATCATTTGCTCGTTAGGGGATATTTTTTTGTTTTCACTACTCTACTAAAGATAGGTGATCCGAATTATCTTCAAAATGATTGCGAAAGAGCTATGCCAAGTTAATCCCAATTATGAATTATGGCTAGTATCAAACTCGTGTACCATTGAAGGGATTTAACTTTAAACGATGAAGCCAAGAGGTTAATTGCTAAATCATCTTTGATAATAAAATAGATTAAACAAATAGTAGCAACCTCCTAGATATGGTCAACTCGGGATTGTATGGTTTTCAATAGTGAAAAGGTAATGATTTTAAGGGCAAAAACTAGTATATCATGTTGTGCATTGAGGGCCAAAGGGATACCACCATTGAAGCTGACAAAAGGAAAATTCCTTTGATGTTCCATTATTAGGATATGTCTTTAAAATCTAGAAGACAAAAGAAGGGGCTACTTAGGGAGGAGGAGTAGTGAAAACTCTATTTGGTGGAGATGGCGATCTACGAACTATGGCGATCTCGAACCGATTTTCCTCTTATTCTTCTCCTTGGTGACAATTGCAAGTAGTCAAAGGGCTCTCCTAATGTTATTCTTTGTCTTGTTTGTATTCTTCTCTTGAAAAGGAGGCACTAAAATACTAAAACTAGTTGATGTGAAGATTGGAGTTTCAGTACAGACATGTAGAAACAAGCCTCTAAAGGCTAAAAATTACTAAGTCACACACCAAAACTTAGCAAGAGTATTGGTAAATATTTTAATTTTCCCAAAACTAAATTTAGAAATTAAACTTTTCTCTGCACTATGGGATACTCGAAAGACTAGTCGAAACTTGTTTGATTTTTTTGCAATTCTAACTCTTGAAATACACGGGGTAGAACTTAGGAATTGCAATGAATGCAACCTTGAAATTATGAAATGGTCTTGGGTAGAACTTGACCTTTTATAATAAAATTTTGATCCCCCAAATATACTTAGTAGAGGTTGAACCTTGTTTTACAACCCTCAACTTTTGAAATGAAAAAGAGGGATTTAGACCTTGTTTTCCCTTACTAACTACTGAATTGGTCTTGGCAGAAGTAGGGGCTTGTTTTGCACATGGGATCCTCTGATTTACTTAAAATTCCTTCAAAGAATGATTTTTCTTAAAAATATTCTTCGATTGTCCCACCGCCGTGTCTTTAGAACTATTTTCACAAAAAGTAGCACCCTAGGATTTTCTTGTTACAAATCCCTACTTTTTACTAACATGGGATGACCTCACAAGTGTGGGAATTACAAAGTGAGATCAACCTCCAGAGAAGTCTTGTTCCTCTGCATAATCCTAATGCTAAATTAATCCTACTATTTAAAATGCAATTATCTAATCCTATTCTAACAATCCAAGGGACCAGGGGAAGAGAGAGATGTATGTGAGGGGAAATCCTAAGATGAAGGGAGGTGATAACACCAAGAAAAAGGGTGAAGAAACTATAATGAGGGAAAAGGGAAAATGAAAATGGAGAAGGGAGAGGTCAAATGTGAGTGACACAGATCCAAAACAACATTTTACCTTTTATTCTCCATGAGACACAACCAAATGAACCTGCAAAGGAGAAATACATGCACAAAATACAACAACAAGAATGGAGAGGCAAGGAAATGCAATAAAACGTAAGTCGAGTTGAGAAATACCACAAAACAAATATTTAATTTCTTTCAAAATATACACAAACCATTACATGTGAAGAAGGAAAAATAACACATTGCTAAGCTCAAATGGAGGTCTACCACTCATAGCTGGTCATGAACAATTTTTGACATATTTCCTTTACATTTTAGAACATCCCCCTTTTCAAATGAAATATTTTACATTATATAACAAAATGGGAGAAAGAGAGGAGGGAAGAGATAAGAAACCCAAATTTCTTCCTTCAACCCCCAATAAGATGCATTGAATTCCTAAAAATAGGCATGGGTACCTTGCAAAGACAATTTATCCATGGTAATTTTCTTCTAGAAGGAGTGGGCACCATACCTCATCAAGTTTGGTTGTTGAGCAATCTGAAATTTCTATTTTAATGATGCTATTGTAATTCCACTTTTTCACCAACCCAACTTCATCAAAATTAAGAAATCTAGCTTTATGGTGTAGTACATGCTAAGACCTTTCCAAAAAGTCCAATTTTGTGAAAATTGGAGTTATAGGGAAAAAGTTATGGTCATTTGAAGTTCAAGGTGCCATACTTCAATAAATGTGAGTGGTTGAGCTATTATATAACACCTCTTTTAGGTTTATGATCTCATAAAACATGATCGTAAACCCAAAAAAGGATTGTTGGGTTTCGGACATAGAAGACATGCAACAAATAATATGCATTTAGGTCTTTAGGTTCTTATGCAAGAGAAACTTGAAACTGTAATGAAGAATCTTTTGTTGAAAGTTTGACCTTACTTTGCACCATGAGAAACTGAAAGAATGTCCAAAAATAATTCTGTCTGACAACACCTCAAGAAACCCGACACAAGGAGAAGCACCTTTTGAGAATCAAAGTTCAACCAAATTGAAACGTGTTTGACTGCGTATAGATGTCGTTGACCTTGGAAAACTCGACACAAAGGAAATTGAGTTTTAGGAGTGGAAAATAAGCAACATATGACATGCAAATGTGTTGTGATGTTCCAATGTCGAGGAACCCAAAAACATGAAACATTAGAGACTATCGAGGGTTTATAAAGTGGAGAACACATTGCATAAACAATGTAATTTCCCTACAATGATTTTGATGACAAAGAATCAAAACCCGTCACAAAGGGTGGAACTGGCTTGTGTTTTGCATGTTGGGAAACTCGAAACAAAGGAAAGTCGATTCGGGGAAAAAAATAACATCAAACATATTAATGGATCAACATATTCCGATGCATGAAGGACCCAAAAACCCAACAAAAGGAAAATATTAAAACTTAGTCAAATTTTAAGGATTTTCACGAGAAAATGGGTTTTGGTCTAAATATGGGCTTTGAATGGATTTGTAAAGAGAAGAGGAAATGTCCCGAACCACTACAACTTTTCCAAAACATAAATTTTCCCATTTCTAATCAATTTATAAATTCCAAATGAAAATGTAAGTTATCAAAATATCCCTAGGAGTGGGTGTTTTGGATAATAGCTATTAAACATGAAGAGGAAATGATTATGTCATTTCCCTTACTACTAAGGTTGGAACATAACATGATTCTCGTAGTTTTGATATACTTGACACGTATACCTAAATGAGGAGAGAACTTTATCAAAATTCCTTTACCTAATTATGATACATGTAGGGACCCCTAGGATATCACACTCATATATATTTTTCCTAATTTAAATCATATACCCTTAGATATATCCCATCATACCCAAAAATTTGTCACATTTCGGACCCCATGCTACAAACCAATATTTTCCATTCGAAGAAGCCACTAAAATGCATTAATGTCCAATTAAACTATGAAAATTATTACAATATCTATTTGATAAGTAGATTCTATCATATCCATTTGTATGACATCACAATAAGGTACACATAATAAATGTTGAAGATCAAATATTTTGAAAATACTTATGGGTGTAGAAACTCTAAAATTACATATTTATTTCTAGATCCCTATCACCTATGTGCTAAATCGGTTATAAATGCATTCTGATAACAACCTCTCACAAATTAATTTAATTCATTCTATCATGCATAAAACATACATTCTCATGCATAAACCATACACTCGCATTTTTTTTTTAATTAGCTATTTAAATAAATAAATAGCTAATTATCCACTCACCCTCCACTCATCTCCACTTCACCATCCAACTCACTCAAGTTGAACTAGCTCACTCCACTCAAGTTCTAGAACCCTACAAAGGTGGAAGCAAAATATTCACGTACAACCACCTTTTTAAATAAAATCAAAAGCCAACTAAATATTTATTTCCCCTTAAATTAATATTCAAACCATCCAACCGCTACACATGAATCATCTTACTAATTTAGGAAAATGCATTCATTTACATATAACTCATTTAAACCTTGATCCACATCCATACCTCTCCTTCAGCTATAAATATGAGGCTAAATACTTCACAATTCATCCCTTGGAAGCTTTAAGCATTTATAGCAATAATATGCTAAATTTCCACTAGAATTTGCATACCGAAAGGCTGTCCATTTGATCATCCATTTCTCATAGCATTTCCTCTTCCATTTGGAAACAAGTTTGGAGCATCCATAACCAAATCATCCAAAGAGATCCAAAAGTGTGGTAATCCATTCCACACTTCAGCTATCTCATCCGAGGTTGCAAGAGAACTTGAAGGAAGGTTTGTATTTGTTTTTTATTGCTTATTTCTTTCATTTGTTTTAGTTTTCCTTGTATACATTATGGCATGCCCACTGGGACTACCCACACATTATTTATCATTTTTAGCTTGTTTATTTCTAATATAACTTTGTTTTTGTGTTATTTGTTTGTTTAGAAAAAAACATCAAATTTTCAAGTATTTGGTGAGTAAATTGAGAGAAAATCTACAAAAATAATCATTTTGCCATTTTTTTTCATTTTTGTGCATCTACAGGATCCATACGCTACCGTAGTAATAAATCTACCATGGTCATCCGTGAAGTGTGCTTACCATAATTTAAATGTCATGCTGACACCTACTTGAGTGTGTTATCATTAGCCTACTTCATGCACTACCATTAGCTTCAGGGCACCTACTTGAGGTGCACTACTATCAACTTAACTTCATGCTAGGTACCTACTTGAGTGTGTTACCGTTAACCTTCACTCTACCACACCTACTTGAGTGCATTATTTTCAAAATTCACACTAGTGCACCTATTTGAGTGCATATCTCAAAATTTACGTAGTAACCTACTTGAGTGCACTTATGCTAGTGTGCACCTAACATTATGTGCACTAATTGATGTGCTACCATTCACACTAGTGTAGCACACCTAATTGCATGTGATAGCTTTTTGTGTTTTTATTTTTGTTATTTGTATAACTTTCCAATGTGTTAGATCATTTTTTATTATCGTCTAAGCACTATTTTTCAACCTTTTTCTTGTAGGTTTTCATAAATAAAACATCTAAACGCTTGTTTTGCTTTCAATCTTTATCTAATCTAATATAATCAAACCAACTACGTATGATCTTCTCTCGTGCCCCTCTTGGGTGATATTGAAATTCAAAAATGGTGAAGTTTGTTTCATTATTTTACATCATGTTTTATTTGTAGAAAATTACTAATTCATTTGTATGTGTAATGACCATTGACCATTTAAAGAATACCTTGAAAAATCAAGAAAACTTTAACATCTTGCATGTAGGTTGCCTTGGTCAAATACAACAAAAACATTGCTAAATTTTAATAAACTATATAAAAATTTGATTGTAGGTTTAGATAAGGGTTTATACTTGTCCACTTAACTATGGGAAGTGCTTGGACATAGTCCTAAAACTCATTATGAGGAGTACCACATGAACCCCAAAGTAGTTGGCACCTTGAGGGAACCGGCCAACAAAATGGGTAGTTCCCCAAACCACTTGACTAGTAATACCCATGAGGAAACCATAAGTAGCCCATGGTGATGGCCCCATTCTTAATTGATTGTGGGGTATAGTCCATAGCTAGGAAAGTAATTTTCTAGCACAAGTACTTGTTCAAGCACTTTGGTGAGTGAAAATTTTCCCTAACCCTAGGAAGCTTGACAAACTAGGGCCTACTGATTCCATTCTTGTTCCATAAACTTACCAACTCAAATCCAAATCATTCTTAGTCTTAGTCTTTGATTTTACCAAAAATCCTAAACTTAAGAAAAATCCAATCACATCACAATTTAAGCCTTTTTCATTAGATATTCACTTTATCCATTGTTTAAGCACATTCGATTGAATCAAATCCTTTATACATTGAATATTCACTTTATTCATGTATTAAACCACATCAAATCAAATCCAATCAAGATCCCTATATATTGAATATTCACTTTATTCAATTATAGGAAAATCATAAGTAATCAGATCATGAATCACATCCAAGCCTTATATGTTGAATATTCATGTTATTCACGTATTAAGAAAATAAAACCAACATCCAAACTTTATATTGAACATTCACTTTGTTCATGTATTAAGTAAATCTCAATCCAATTCAATCAAAACAATTTTCAATCTTAAACTTACATTTTTGATTCTCTCAAACAAAGCTAAAACAATCACTCTTATCTATCTTCTTAGCTCAAACCTTGTCACAATTTCTACCAAATCTCAAAAACACTATTCACTTAGGTATTTTCCTATAAAATGATGGTGTTTACATGTAGTAAAAGATTACTCATGTCCATGATGAGTAAGAAATATTCAACCCTTTTGGTCATGGCCCTTTTGTAGATGAAGACATTGGAGAACAACCCAACTATCAATATGTGAGAAAGAAGCTATTGATCACGTCATAATGCAAAAAAAAACCAATATGCTTATTCCTTTTTTGAAATGGGGTAAAATCTACCCTCAAACTTTGGGCATGAACACTTAAAATACTTAATAGACAAACCCAAGTCTAGTATGAAAAATTCCAAATCAACTACTACACCCGATTCATCAAAAAGAAGAGTTGATAGCCAAAATCAAGGAGTTACAACGCCAACTCAAAAACAATGAAAATCCTAAAAAGGGGAAGAACACAAATCAACACATGACAATGATGTCACCATGGACATTCCTCAAGCCAACTCCCCATTCACACAAGAATGGAGGAGCATGAAAGAAACATTAATGGGACTTCAAAAGCGTACAAAATCAATTCAATTTTGATGAATTATGTCCTTACCCATTCGATAGGGACATGTTAAGTGTACCTTTCCTAAATCCTTTGAAACACCCAAATTTGATAAATATAAGGGAAAACATGATCTAAGAGAACATATCAAATAATTTTTCATGGCATGTCAAGAAGTGACATATAATGATATCTTTCTCTTGCGCCTCTTCCTAAAATTTTAGGAGGGCAAGCTTTGGATTGGTTCTTACACCTTCTAAAGGGATCGATCACCACATTCATAGACCTCTCGAGAAATTTGTTCAAAAATTTCATTCAATATCAATTCTAAAATTACAATGATGGACCTTTGCAACACAAAGCAAAGGAATAATGAAACTTTTGTGTCATTTCTTCAATGATGGCGAGGAATTAAGCTGATTCCCTTTCTATACCCAAAAAGTAATTAGTTAGCATCTTCATTCCAAATCTCAATTCAAGCTATCTTTTCAAATGCAAATGCATTATTTGACTAACTTTGAAGAAGTAATAAAAAAGGACAACAAATTGAGAGGGCTCTTATTGTAAAGGGCCTAATCAAAACCTTCAAAAGATCAACCCAATAATCACAATAACAATCAATTAAAATCATGATAAATATAAATTTTCAATCAAAATTGAAATTTTGTAAATGATGGAATCATTGATTCTAATTGTGTTTAAAATGTAAAAATCCAATTCATTAACAATTTGGTAAAACTAAAAATATAAACAACCTTTAGTCATTTCTAAAAAAAAACCTGCTCCACGCGAGGTAAAAAGACAACAATTTACACCTCTCGGAGAAATCCTTTCAAGTGTCCTCCATCAATCGCAAGCACTAAAATGGTGACATACCCATTCACATGTCCTTTTCAAGAAGGACAACCTAAACCCACATGGTATAAAGAAAACAAATATTGTGACTATCATCGTATACATGGTCATCCAACAATCATGTGTAAGACTACACCACTATATACAAGACCTAATTGATAATGGAGACATCAAAATAGAAGGACAATATAATAACAAGACACCAAATGAGAATTTAAAGGTCTTCCAAGACCCATTCCCTAAGCATGGAACAAACAATGATGCAAAAGACAAAGGTCAAACATCAAACAATGTCAAGTTTGATTCCATTATTTCATTATTAGATCATACACTGACATGGTTTCCACTATCAAATTTAATCCCTATTACACAAAAAAAAATGATATAAAAAGGTTTGGGTACCCACTACTAAACAACCTTCCACATCCACAACACCACAACAAGTGTCTAATCCTAAGTCCACTACAAATGCACAATCCTCAAATGCAAAGTATTCATTGATTCCTACGATATAATCAAACAATTAGAGAAACCACCACCATAAAATTTCTCTCATGGAATTGCTCAAGACATCTCCTGCGCTTCAAATTATCCTTACTTGTGCACTCCATGAGGCATGTGTTCCTAAGGATATTAAATCTTAATAATTTCAAGCCCTCATTGCAAATTTATCATCCAATAATCCCATTTTTCATTTGGTCCTCATGACCTCTTGAACCCTAACATTACCAATAATAATTCCTTATATGTAGAAGCATTCATCACCCATCATAAAATCAAACTCATGCTCATAGAAAATGGAGCTGCATTGAATATCTACTCCATGAAATTGTTGTGATGTCTAGGTTATTCTGAGGAAATTCTAGGCACTAACATCATTATTTTCGTGGTTATGATAATAATGAAAGGAAATATGTGTATAATTTCTCTTTACACATCAAAGTTGGACCCCAATATCTAGAAACATTTTTTTCATGTTGTGGACGTGGAAACATCCTATAATATCCTCCTAGGCTGCCCATGGATTCATGCCATGTAATCGTTCCTTCTACATACCATCAATACATCAAATTCCCCTATGAAGGAAAATAATTCATGTTGTGTGCAGATGTTAAACCCTTTGAGTATTGCAAACTCTTAGAAGGTAGACATACACATGCAAACTATTGGATTTCTATAGATAAATCCTCAGATCCTTGCCTTATCTCTCCATAGATGAAAACCACATAGACCATACAATTTTGATAAAATCTCAACCATCCACTTCTTCCACCCCATCTACATTGAAAAATCATAGACAAAGGTCTTGGAGAGTATGAAATCCAGAATTCCCTTCACATTGGCAACCTACCATTATCTCTATGAAGTTATGACTAAACCATCACTCTCCATATCAAAACTGATCCTATCTATAACCTTGGTAAGTTTGTATTGAAAAGGTTTGGATACCTAGATGAGGAACAAATTCTGAGTTCTTCAGGATCTTGGCTATATGATGATGGATATTATTCTTGATATGAATCATCTAAGTATACTAAAACACACAAAATTATGAAAAAGATATAATTAAAATGTAAGGGACTTTGGAAAAATGAACAATGACGTATTGATCTGATCTCTTGCACATAAAATATTTATCGACATTGTCTTGGTTATTGTACATTTGAAAACTCATCAATACTACATGATGTATCAACTAGTGGTGAGGAAAATTATTATTACGACAAGACAGGTTCCACACATAGCCTCTTTGATAACCTTACCAAAATAAACCTATTTATTGAAAACCTCTCCATTAATACGATCAAATTTGACCTAATATATCCTACCCTAATAAGTGAGGACCAACTAATTCATGTATGCATGGACCTATTTCTAAATTTCAATGCCATTGAGGAGTTTCTCGAGACTCAAGATCCCATCCACATTTATAATCACGGGAAGGGATTCAATATTGACCTTGATGCATCTTCATATTTTGGTGAGAAACTAGAGTACCCGATTTAATATAAATTGAATTAATTATATATTTCAAAGTAACTTCTATAATGTATGGTATACAAGTAATAAAATACAATAAATGGACAAACAAAAAGAAAGCAATGATATGAAACCCTAAGAAAGAGAGGGAGACTTAGCTGATTTCACACAATTTGGAGATGATTTGGGTAGGTGAATAGCTGGAAAAAACTCGAAGAAACATTGTTAAAGTTCACTTTGAAGGTTCTAAACTTAGAACTATGTAGGATAAGAGCACCCATAGGATGATAGGAGTGTTTGGGTGCTAGTGATTAGATCTAGGCACTAGTGTTCATCCGGATGATCAGGTTTTGATATTATATGTGCATAAGAGATTTGTTGTTGATCCCTATTTGTCACTCGAGTCTCACTTCAATGTTTTCAAATTTACTTGTAACATGCAAAAAAATACCTAGTTGTAGATGTCTAAAAACCACATCAAATTCTAAGAATAAAGATGCGAATGTGGAGTCAAAATGATCCTGGAAGTCACCCAAGAGTGATCTTAGTATTGAGTGCTAAACTAAAATCAAGACTCCATGTAGTTTTGTGTGAAAGTGTGTGTAATGATGCCCTAAGATGCCCTTGTGTAAGTTGCACAATGATAGCGGGCTAGATCTAGAATGTAACAAATGTATAGAATGTGTGAGATGGAATAGAATAGACTTCCCCTCCTATGTTGTGTATGCAGAAGAATGCAACCCTTTTCCCTTGAGTGAATGTGCTAGATGGATGCTTTGTGATGATTTTTGTGCCTTTAAATGTAAGCTTAGGTGATAGTAGATAATGTTAGTGTTTGGTCCTTTATTTGAGAGCTATAACTATGTATATATATGATTCCCTTGTTTGAATTTTGTAATTGACAACTGAAAGGCTGACCCAAAAGTATAAAAAGATTCCCAAGAAGTAAAAGAGACCCAAAAGAGTGAGAAAAGGGGATAAAGGGTCAGGAGTGCCTAGGAGGGAGAAGAGTGCTGAGCACTAGTGTTCGAGGCCATAAATAAAGAAGTCAAATAATGATAGGGTTGTAGGGTGTGAAAGGTTAATAAAAGTATAGAAAAAAATAAAAGGACCAGGAAGACATTGTCAATTACTAGTTTTCTTGCTTAGGAATCATGTATATATTAGTATGCTCTAGGACCTAGAAATGTACCCAAGTGCATAGATTTTGTGTCTACATTTTTCCCCCACTTTATGTTGTTGAGTGAATACTTGATAGTATAAAGTAGATAGAATATGCGTACCTTATGATCCTATAGAAGAGAGTAGCCAATGGTGTGCTGAGTGGACAAGTGAAGCGTGAAGTGATCGCAATGTGAAGCATGGAGACTAGGAAAGGGAAGTAGACCCTAGGGGTGAAGTGTATGCGTAGTAGCATGTTTTTAGAGATTGTGTTTGTTGATGTGAGAAGCTTCTTGTTTGGTATTAAGGATAAACCTCAAAAATAAGTGCAATAATGTAGTCAAAGTTTCGTATATGAAAAATCAGAGTAATGCATGTATAAGTAAGTAAGGAGTGTTAAAGTGTGAACCTAATATATAAGAGAGTATGAGATAGAAACTTGTCCTCTTTTCTTGGAGATGTTGGATTTTGAATGCCAATGGTGAGGTTTTTGGGTGATCTCATGTCGAGAGTGAGGCTTTTTGGGAAATCTCACACTAAGAGTGAGTTTTTGGGCAATATCACATCAAGAGCGAGTTTTTTGGGCGATCTCACGCCAAGAGAAGAGTGTTGGGGAGAAACACATAAATTTTCTCTCCTTATGTGATGCTTCCCAAATAAGCACTAATGTAGATGGTACATCCTTGATTTGTTCTTGTTGTCCCTCTTGTTTTGATTGTAAATAAAATGTAACTGATAGACTAAATTATGTAACTAGATACAAGTGCCTTTTATTGGAGAACTATTCTCAAAAATGTTACAAAAATGTGCTATACAGAGAAATTGAATTTTTTTGACCCCATGAAACTAGCACCTAGGGGGACATAAGCACCCACCACTACTACATGTCTGGGACTAGGCTCTAGTGTTTGCTTTGTGATTCAGGGCCCAAGTCAAATTCGAGCCAATCTGTATCTATGTTCCTTGTGCCATTTTTGTGGTATTGTGTTGTACTAGAGCTCTGAGATGTTATAGGGGTGATTTATTCACCCAATAGATTCCCCATCGTCTAGGTTACATGCAAGGATTGTAGGAGAATGTAGTCAAAGGAGAGGACTGATACCGATATGCATATCTCAGTGGATACCTATAGGGGTAGAGGATTTGCATGGTAGAAACCAAGGCACATGTAAACAAGATGGACTAGTAAAAGTGTTAGTGAAAATGAGCTAGCATGTAATAAAAGACAATGTAATAAGAAAATAGGAAGATAAGATGGACCGTGAAAAGTGGGTTTCATACATGGGACATCACTCACAATGTCACAATACAATTAGACCGAAGCGTCCAAAAACATACAATAATAATGTAAGACATAGGGCATAGCCAACAAATAATAGGAAACAAGAAGTGACAATAGCCATGGTTATATTGATCTTGAAAGATAAATTCTTCACATGATGCACCCATTAGCATGTTAGAAAGATAAGTAGTATGTCAAAGCATGTATAGATTAATGAAAAGTAAAGTGATTGTAATGAGAAGTAGTAAATAATGTGACAATAGAACTTGTGATGTATGAAGTATAAGATTAGAAAAGGTAGATTCCCCAGGAGCCTTAGGTGGGATTGGTAAAGAGTTATGTTGAGCATCATGCATCATGTATAAATCTATGAAAGGTCCTGCATTCACCTCAATATACCAAGTGAACACACATTTGTATATAGAAAAATATAATGACATATTAATAATCTATCTAGCATAGTAAGAAAAGTGCAACATGTAAGTAGTATAGGCTAACAAGAGTAAATGCAACAAAGATATGTAAATGTGGTGCAAGTGTAATGGTGTGTTGTGATGTGTAAGATGTGAAGATGAGGATGGGCCACATTTCTCCCCAGTAAATGTGTGAGATGAGTTTCATTTATAAATGTTCCCTCAACAATCAAGAATGAACCATAGAACAAGAGTGTGTCATCGGGAAATGAGTGTGTTGTGTGAGAGTAGATGCTATAAAATATGTATCGTGAAGTGCTAAGCATGAAATGTGTATGATGTGAGGTTAATTTGATAATCATTTCCTCAAAAATTGAGTAGAACCATGGAAATAGAGTGCATCATTGGGTAATGAATGTGTTGTGTAAGATTAGATGCTAGGAAAGATGTATCATGAAGAAAAAATCATGAAGTGTGTAAAAACAGTAGGGTGATGTGAGGTTCATTGATGTAGTATTCCCTCAACAGTTAAGTGTGAACCATAGAAATAGAGTACATAATCTATAAATGAAGGTATAACATGTGAACTAGATATGTGGTGATGCTCAGTAAGATAGTCATGAAACTTGGAGCGTGAGTAGCCAAGATGTGACAAGTGAGGTTCATGGAGGAATTGGACCCTCAAAATTTAATCATGAATCATGGAACAAGAGTGTGTCATCAGGTAATGACGGTAGAATGTGTGTACCAAATGTGTAGGAGTGTTGAGAAATATTAGATATGAAGCGCAGAGCATGAAGTGTAGTAGTAGACACTAGAGACAACTGATAGTGATGGAAGAGGGGGAGAAAGTGTGATGCCCCTAAGTGTGCCAATGATGGAGATCTATGTGATGATGTAAGAGAGATATTGTGATGGTGATGGAGTTTGGAATGTATCATAAGAAAGTATATTGTCATCACAATGAGAGGTAAAAGAAAGAGTAGGACCAGGGTTGGATTTTGGGTTGACAGGAGGAAGTTTAAAGAGGTTAGATATCATAGGGTGAATTGGTTGGTATTTCTTGGTTGGTGGTTGCTTATTTGGAATTGGTAACGTTGTAGATGACTTGATAGGAGGAGGTGATGGGGAACAAATATTTAAAGGTGATTTCTTAGTTGGAATTGGTAACATTGTAGAGGACTTGATAGGAGGAGGTGATGGGGTACAAATTTTTAAAGGTGGTTACTTATTTGGAATTGGTAATACTATAGAGGAATTGATAGGGACAGGTGATGGCATATATATATTTAAATGTGGTATAACATTGGGTTGGATAGGCGGTGCTTGAATGACCAAAGAAGGAACATTTGTAATTACGAAATGATGCTCATTATACATGGAGGGATCAGATTTTAGAGCTCGGTGGGATTTAGCAATTTGAGATGAACATGTAGTATAATTTTATGTATCAAATAAAATAAAACCATGATGCTCAAGATGATTAATTATTAATTTTAAAGCATAGAAATAATTATTATGATGTCCATTAAGTATATGATAATTGTAAAATGAGATACCTTCATATTTGGAAAGATGATAAGGAGGGTAGTAATGAGTAGGTGATAAGTTGATCAAATGGTGATTTAGGAGCTCAAGAAGAATATAATGTTACTTAAATTTAGATCAAACTTTAGAGGTGATGGTAGTGGTAAGACTTGGGGTTCACTTATATGTGAACATGTAGAAGACATAAGATTAAGATGAGGTGTAGAAGAAGAACTAACATGGGCTTGAGAAACATCCTTGAGATGTTGGATTTCAGCTATGAGAGATGTAATCGTGGTTTCCATAACTTGAATTTTATCTTGAAATAAATAATGTAAAGATTGAATTGACTTGCAAATGGATTGATTGGTTATGGTATCATGACCCATAGGGACATCAGAGAGACGATCGAAGATGGAACTTTTGCATGTTGTGTATTGTGAGGGAGATACATAATGTCTAGGAATTTTTAGAGAACATCTTTGTAAGGTGGGTGAATTTGAAGAATTTACGCAAGGATACTTGAGGAGACATGAAAGAAGATTAGATAGAATAGGCAAAATAAGGATCCAAATGTTTGATCACGAGTGGGGTTTACCAAACGATTTAATATAAATTAAATTAAATCTATATTTCAGAGTAACTACTATAGTGTATGATATACATGTTGGAATCAAAATGGACTGAGATGGGGAGTGAATCAATCCTTACAAATTCAATTTCAATTCCAGATCACTCACAAACTATTAATTAAATATCCATTCATTAGTGTGTGCATAAGAACATACAAAATTCATTCAATAAACCATATACAAGAGAATAAACACCATAACAAAAGATGTAAGTGGGAAACCCTTAAGGGGAAGAAAAAAAATGATTTTTTTTGATATTATGTAGAAAAAGACTCAGTGAATATTACACATCATGAGATATTTATTTAGTGAGGAACCAACCCAACAAGGAACACCAACCCCTAAACCCTTGTTGATACTACACACAACAAGATACTTACATGAATATGAAAAATCACACAATATTTTGATGAATTATGACAATAAAAATATGCTGATACCATATCTGATGGTTATCCAAAGAATCAGCTCCAAACTCTTCCAAACCCTTGCTCAAACGCTAGTCTTCGAACTTGCATAATCTAGCTCTTTCTTCACTTCTCAAGGCTTCAAACTCTTGCACACATGCTTACAATACATCTTCAACCTATCAAATTTTTATTTTATCTCAATTAATGCTTCAAAACCTACAAAAATCTCTCACCTAGGTCACACTTGTAGCACACATCACACACACACACACGTAACTAGCTCACAAAAGCACCCAAAACTATGATTTTATAAGATACTTCTCACTTAAAATTTAAACTCAATAATTTTACCTCATTTTTCACTACCAATAAATCATAAAAACACCCCATATACTTTTCATAATATCTAAAAGTGACCTATATGGGTCGGCCAAGAAAAAACCCTTCTTCTATGCACCAAAAATCACCAAAACCCATGCATTGTAATGCCAAAAATCTCCTAACACCAAAAATATTTTTATTCCTGCTTTAAAATTCATCACATGTTTAAAATAAAATTTAAACATCATACATGGTTATAATTTTCATCAACCAATCAAATAATTTCATTTAATGGGACCATTGCTTCTTATACTTCTCAAAACACATGTTTCTAACACCCTTCAGGACCCTAATTCTGACTTTGGACCTCAAAACCTCTTCAAATAAAATCAACTATGGAATGTGACCAATTTATGTAAATTAAAATACATGTAGAAAATTTCTAAGTAAGTTATAAGTCTTGAAACAACCACTGGTTCAAACTACATCAACTTTTTCTTCACCAAATCATGCGGCCCAAAAATATGTTTTCAAAACACAACTTGTTAGAACCATTTATGACATTTTAAATACCTCAAAAATGGATTCATTGGATTAAAAATTCATCTCTAGTCATATTTCAGGTGATAGAAAGCATCACCCAATCCATATCATTCTCCAACCAACTCAATTCTTCAGAAAAATAGTTCCATCTTGGATAGTCAAAAATATTCTTGTCCACAAATTGACTTGGAAACCATATAAAAACTCATCGTCATGAATCAAAATTTTTATAAATGAAAATATATATGAATTATATTTCCAACACAACTTGAATCACCTGTTAACTCCATTTGTAGCTTATGTTATTCCCATTTCATTGAAGACTTCTTTTTACTGCCTCAAAACTGCCCTTTGACCAGTCAACCTAAATGAAGCATACTTGACCATGCAAATGCATCAAAATGATGTAAAACCTTTTTTTAATTCAAGAAAAACTCACATACATCACACAATGGCAATTAATTTTACAAATCCTATGGAAACTCTTGTCCCAAAACAAAATTCTTTAGAAACGACTTGTTTGAGTGGGGTCCACTCATCACCATGACCCCTACCATACCTTTATAGAAGGATGAAGGAGTCCTCTACATGTTCTAATCATTATCCATGCAATAGGAAGTAATTATGAACATTTAGGAAGCAAATCTCTCAAACCAATTTCAAGCTAGGGTTTCAAGTAGTTGTTTACCTTCTTAATTGTTAGGAATAGTCCTCACATGTGGGTGTTTGTGTGTAGGTTAGATAATATTACATAGAGTTAAATGTAAGTTATTGTTAAAAATAAAAGGGTTAGTTATATTTGTTAGAATATTTATTGTAATATTATGTAAGTTGTTTAAACAACTTACATAATTAGGAGAATGGGTTGTTCTCACATAATATATTAGAATGCCCATTTAGTGGAGAGGTTATAGGAGTGGTTATAGGACTCCTTATATTTAGGAGATCCTTCCCTATAAATATGTAATACTTGTGTTATGGAATTATGTTGAATTAATTATTATTGAGGTTGTGCTCATTTCTTGAATATGGGGTAAAACCCACATTTGGTATCAAAGTTGGTTTTGAAAGGGGCCTTTCTGGTTTTTTCACTCCACCCATGCATTTTTCATCAAGTATAATTGGAGAATGTGAAATCAGATACCACATACCTCACAATAAACCCTTTACCTTTTTCCGTGTTCATCCATTTGTTATAGACCCAAAATGATCAAGCACTTTAGATATAAAGAGCGGACATCGTGCAAATCCCATTGCTTTGGTTTGTTCACCATTCTTGCACTCTATCACCGGTGTAGAAGAGTGGACCTCATGTGAACCTGTTTGGTAGGAATAATTCATTTTTATCATCTTTTTATTCCCATTTTTTTTCTCTTTCTACAGTTTTTCATCCATTTTGTTCGTAGTGTTCATACCCCTAAATTTAAAAAATGTCATTTGGAGCATATATTTTAGTTATTGGAAAAGTTGTTGTGCAGGAATTTTTTTAGTGTGCAGATCTCTCTTGAAGAATAAATGGTTTGAGAGATATATTTTACATATATGCATCTGGCTATTGAAATGAACAACATGTTGTTTAACAACACCCAAGTTCCATCGCTTGGCCCAAATGTTTTTCATAAGCTTCCTTGATTTGAGAACTTAGTTTCCCTCAATATTTTCTTTGAGCACCTCTTGTTAGATCTCATCCCTCAATGACACTATGGTGTAATCACTCTTGGACTATGGATCCCTTGTGTAAATCCAAAATGTTGGGTTAACCCAATTTGAAATGACTTGTGAATTTTAGCATAATCCTTATTCAAAAATACTACGGAGATGGCATTTTTGGTGAGGAAGAATGTGTTCCCGGTTGGTACGACTTTAAAATCAGATACAAAATATAGATCCAATCCAAGCTACCCTCACAATGGTAATGCAACAACATCCAACTCAACAACAGAGTATTTAACACTCATGAGATCCTCAATAGGCGTATCCCCGCTTGATAAAGACCCGCCTCACCGATGATATGTAGGTGATAATGGACCTCCCTTTGCAAGCAAAGTGTTTCTTCGCCAAATATCCTTTGACATAATTTTTATATGTTTGATGAAACCCTCTGTTAAAATCCACTACTTCAATGGCACACTAGAAGCCTTCCTCGGTGTGACGTATTTTGGTGTGACTTACTCTGACTTCGTCGAGCTTGGGATTATCCACCTCGGTTTTTCATTGCAATGTCTAATCATCACTAAAATTACGAGAAATAGAAAACCGTAAAGGTATAATCACCGAATATTCATTTTAAAATCTATTTTTTTAAAAAAAAAGAGTTAATGATATCTACCAAGAATTTAGATAAGGCATGGTTGAAGGTGCCACCCTATCATATCAACTTGTTTAAAATTATTGGGAGAATTTTTGTAATGCGGAAATTCTTTCAAAAAAGGGGGAAGAGATATAATTCAGTTTCAAATTTTTTTAAAGAGGATTAAATTGTAATTGGATGCATTTTTGTTGTAACCGACATCCAAGAGTTATTTATCTTTAGGGGGAAACTATTACGATAGATGCACGATAGATGATGTTTCTCACCCCGTATTAAGACGAAGGGGGATGTTAGGAATATTCCTCACATGTGGGTGTTTATGTGTAGGTTAGATAATATTACATAGAGTTAAATGTAAGTTATTATTACATATGTAACAATAACATTAGGTTAGTTATATTTGTTAGAATATTTATTGTAATATTATGTAAGTTGTTTAAACAACTTACATAATTAGGAGAATGGGTTGTTCTCATGTGATATATTAGAATTCCATTTAGTGGAGATGTTATAGAAGTGGTTATAGGACTCCTTATATTTAGGATATCCTTATAAATATGTAATACTCATGTTATGGAATTATGTTGAATTGATTATTATTGAGTTTGTGCTCATTTCACGAATATGGGGTAAAACCCACATTAACATTCGTTCATAAAAATGTGACGATGAAATGACCTCATTATTTTTGTGAAACCTTATAGAATAAATGTAGAAACATCCTTGAAAGCCAAAGGTCCATACAAAGCACACAATTCAGGGTGAGCATCATAAGTTCCAATTCGAGCTGGAAATGCACTTGTTCTTGACCTTGTTTCACCAAAAACCTCATATCTTGCAAAATTCACATCATGGAAACCTAAAATTTTTCCCACATCACAAGGATGCATCCTACCAATATCTCTAACCATCATAAATGCCATGATTACCTCTCAATATTTCCATCCACTAAGACTTTCATAGCTACCCCTTAGGGTTTTACACTGTAAAGGCTAGGGTAAATTGAAAGAACACTATAACTCATCATGAAAACACTTTAAATGGTCCAAACATACTTGATACATCATGGTACACATGTCTATATGCATCCATGATCTTATATAGCTCCATACCTCAATCTCATACCTTCTAACATCCATACTTTCTCCAAATGAGCACTTGAATCATGGTCACCAACCTATATATGCACCATGAAACTCATATGAGTACCCAAGAAATCTCCACACATGTTCTTGTTAGTGCAAATTCATAGCATCCCCAAATGAGTTATGGATCTGCTTTTCTAAGGAAAAGTCATTTGGTGTGATTGCACAACATTGAGTTTTCCCTAAGTGTGGGACCTTGCAAATTGGGAAAACTCTCCAGATTGAGGCTGGTTCCTACTCCTCTGTTTAGGTGTATGCATGAAATTTTTTAGAGAGGTTCTGATTCAAAATTCCTACTCTAAAACTACTAAGGAGACATGGTTGAGAGAAAACATGGAAATGAATTAAGAAACAAAACGGTGAGACACTAAAGGAGTGTTGAACTTATTGCTTTTCAAAAATAGACATAGATCATGGAGATTCAACACCAAAACATGCACGCATATACCGAATGCAATGAAGGATCAGAATACAATAATAATTACATGAGAGGATTGAAAATCGATCACAAAACATACATTATCATTTCCAAGTTTGATACAATACGTTCCATTGGCAAAGAGGCAAAAAATGAGTTATAATCTCCATGGGAGGTCTGAAACTCCTTCAAATCTACCTGCTAAGGAGAAAATGAGAGCTTGCAAGAGCAAGGACATCCAACCCTTTACAATGAGCCAAAAATTGGCATATATCGATGAAGCAAGAGAACAGAGGAGAGAGAAATGCGGGAAAATTGATTTGAAGGTCCAACCACCTAACAAGATCCATTAAAATGGCAAGGGCACCTTCACAAATCCATTTTCCAATGTATTCGACCATGCTGGAGAAAAATGGGTGCCATACTACATTAATTTTTGGTGGTTGGATGTCTGTTATGCGTTTTTTCCCATGCCTGAGACTTTTCTTCAATTTTCTCCCTCTAACTTGACCAAAAATCAAAATTGAAGATTCCATGGCATATAGGGCATTGATAGCTTTCCAACAGTACCAAATTTGATGAATTTTGACCACTGGATTGAAAGATATGACCTTTTGAAATTATGTAGCCAAATTAGGGCAAAAATGGTGAAAAACGGGTTCGCGGGGCAAAATCCTAATTTTCCTCTTTTTCAAATTATGACAATTTCCCAAAAACTCTCCACACCCACTCCTTCAATGACATGTGTCGAAATTATGATTGGCTGGGGGGAAAAGTCAACATTTAACCCTTTTGGGGAAAAAGTGCAAATTTTCCAAGGTCTCGACACCCCACCAATGCGTTGATGATGTTTCATAAAATGACACATGTTGGCCTCTGATTGGTGTGGAGGTGTTGCCCAAATCTTTCTCTTCTCCTTTAATGGGATCACGGGTTGATTTTTGACTTTGATTTTTATAGCCAAAGAGGCTACGTGTCAACAATTTCTCCCTGGCCCCGCGAGTTCGATTCCTTCCTTCATCGGGCCTGCGGGCCAAAATTTCCCTTTGTGCCTTTTAACCCCAAAAGGGCTAATTGAAAAATTTATCTCTATGCCTTTGCCAACCCACCAATTTCCTTGGAAAATTTTCGAACTCCACTCTCGCTGCCTTGAGACTCCCTGGCAAATTTTCCTCCTTACCTCCACGGGCCACCTAGGGAAAATTTTCCCTCCAAACTCCACCGAGCCATAACTCAAAAAATACAAGGAGTTAGGAGGACTTCTTTACCTTTCTGGAAAGGTGAGAAAATCCTCTATTTGATGAAAACATACCTAGAAAATTTTGAGTCCCTAAAGCGTGCAAAAATTCATTTTAAGTACCAGCAAAGGAAAAGGAGGAGGAGTTAGCCAAAAATAAGCATGGGCTTATTTTGGATAACAGATTATCAATAATGATAACATGATTATCAAGTAATCAAGAAGCTCCAATCACCATTCAATATCACCTAGACTAGCTAGGTCACCTAAATAGGCTAGCTAGAACAAACAATCCTCACTAAATAAACCCAATGCAACCAAGAAAATACATGAATCTCCATCTCATCATCACTATAAGCATCATATAACCATACACAATCATCCACTTTGTCATTAATGAGGTTTTGCATCAATGAAAACACATATGCAATAACATGCCAACAATCTCCCCCTTTGTCATTGATGGAAAACCACCTGAAATTCTCCCCCTTTTTACATTAATGACAAAGACTATCTGTACCTACATAATAACCATATGTATTATCTTCATAATATCACATCTTGGTTAGAAACATCAACCAAAGGTCTCAAACAAGCACAAAACATTGAAATTTTCACTCAAATCCTGATTTTTCCTTCTTTGCAAGCAAGAAGCTACTATACTCCCATTGATCCAAACATTTATAACAACTAAACAAGCTAATAAACATAATCTTACCTTTAATTGAGCCAAGACATCATCAACCACCTTCTAGGCATGCAAAAATTGGCATTTTCACCTCAACCTTGTTTTTCATATCATGAAGCTACTATTAAAAACCTATAATGAAGCATTCATTCCTTGATCATGCCAATAATTCCATATATGAGCTACAAAAACCCATCTTACCTTCATTCTTAGGCCAAATTAGCTTATCTAGACACAAAAATTGGATTCGACACATGCTTCTAGCCTCCAACATAACTTGAGATCGTAGATCCTCTGAAGTAACTTTTCGGTGGCTTTGGATCCATCTTTGACATGTCCTAGAGCATCATTCACACCTTGACTATGTAATTAACAACTTACCCTAGACTTAATACAACCATCACTAGTAGAGAAACATAAAATCATGCATCTTACCTTAGTTACTTGGTGAGAAATCACCTTAGTCACTTTGAAACTCCCTAAGCCATATTTTCAAACTTAGACGGTCATAATTGACTAAGATACAACAAATTTGGTCTTGACATACATAAACTTGTAACATACATAAACTTGTGATACACATACCATATGCCTTGCAGAGCCTCCATATCACCATCTAGAAGCAATATCACTTTATCCCCCTGTGTTGGTGAGCATTTGGCATGCCTAAGCATTGGAGACACCTGTAGGAGCAATTTGTGTTGTCACGGATGTAATGACTATCCATAAAATATCAAATTATCACTAATTCAACTTCAACTAGTCAAGAAGATAGCTTTCTAACATAAGATATCAACTATAGTAGCATCAATGAGCAAACATATGCACTCCCCTATCCCGATAGGTACAAATACATCATTTACCTATAGATGCATCTTTCTTTTCTTTGTATATTGACAACCAACAGAGAATCACATTTATCTTCAAATATAACTCCAACTAAGTCAATACACTTACTTTCTCTAGCATATGAATACTCTAGAATAAATTTGATAAGTAAACCATGGAATCCCTTTTCATGAAGACTCTATACACACCTAGGAAACATTTATAGGAATTGTGCAAGATCTGATTGACCTACGAGGTCTTGATTTATCAACCTTGACACAATCATGAATTAGGGACCAAATTATTATATTCTTCTCAATCGAATACTTTACTTAAACTTAAGAAGAAATGAATACACCGAATCATGCTAAAAACACCACCATCAAACATAAAACAACATCTATAGGCCTTTCAATTGAGTAAGCATCTTTACAACCACTTTAGTATTGTACTTTACATCAAGCAACTTCTTCATAAGCCAAGTCAACTATTTACCTCTTCTTAACAACGTAAGAACAAGACAAATATTATTTTACTACTCCAACATAGACTCAACACAAAAATATGCATGAGAATATCCTCATACTCTATCCCTGCACATATTCGAATGCATGTAGGTAGTCATACTACAATATTTTTCACCGAGCTCTCAAACACATTGTCATTAGCAATTTTAATCTCAAACTCCTTGACATGCCTATGACACAATCTCCTAAAATCACTTGATAGGTTTAGAGGCATATTTATACACACACAACATGCTCTGCATCTTCCTTTGTGTCATGTAACTGCATATTCCATCTTGTCTATGGACTAACAAATGAGCAAAACAAGACTTACTAGGTATAAGAACAACCTCAAACATGAGGAATCATAATACCTTACTTTGAGCAATGATAGATTCCTTTGAGCTTATACACATCAAAAACATATGAAAAATGAGCTTTCATACCTGTAGAAGCTCAACATAGACTATGAAATAACCTTTCAATGCGATTTTCTGATGTCCTTCCACTGTGAATTCCACTCATGAATGAAATAGATCATGGGAACCATCCTCTTTTATCTTAGAACACAAACTCAAGTTTATTATACTTATGCCCAGTAATTGAGAATATCTCAGGACTCAAAGAGTTACTCACAGTCCTGAGTTAGTTCACACATACACAATTACATTCTTTGAGGCTCCAATATAGTATAAGGAGCAGACCATCATTTATTTTATATTTTAAAAACATCAATTAGAATTCATCATAGTTCTCAAACTCTTTTACATGCCTTACTCAAACTTTAAAGCCACTATAATCATACTATACCAACTTTTCACCATCAAAAGCATACACTTAGCCTACTAGCCCTAATTTAGATGGAATCACACTCAAATTTTGTTGTACACATATTTATGAAGATATATTTCTTGATTTAGACACCCATTTGGCTCTAGTATCATTACCTTAATCCTTTATTCAGTCCATATCTCATATATTTCCTTAGCAATTAGCCCATATCTCACATCTTTCCTTAGCAATCTAGTCTCACAAGCATTATGACTATCAACTTGAACTCTGTCATAAATTCCCAAGAATGTAGACATTCTTAAGACCTCAAACTACTTGAATCCTGTATAACACCTTGTGTAGATGAGTTGTACAAACATTTGGCCTTGGAATTCTCAAATTAGACCTTCAAACATCACATTCCTTGCATACCGCTCATAGTGGACTGTCAAGACCCAGTCTAGGCAGAGAAGGCCCTAAAATGCTCAAATTTTATCCTCAAGATCCAAAACATGATCATCAACTCTGATATAACATTTCATAATATCCTTATCACTCTTTTACAAGATTTGGAGGAATAACTATCATTCATTTACTTGAGATATTCTTTGCTTGCATTGATTTCCTTCAAGAATACTTACACAAAATTAACTCTTCATAGTGTTAGATCAAACCATCACACTTTTGAACTTTCACATCTTCAAATATTATTTTCAATGCACTAGAACACTTGCATAATGATGATAACCTCATATATGGATTATTTGGGCTTAGAAAAACACAATGATTCTATGACAGACCTATGGATGACTTAGTAAACTTGACATAGACTCTATACACTATGATTCCACCATTTGAGACACTCCAAAACTTTATCATCTCATAGAACCTGATCTACACATGATACAATTCAATACAACTCATGATAACCTCTAATACACAACTTGACTCAGATAAGATATCATGAAGCATCACAGTCCATAGACACAACCAATATTGCTAAAATTCAGACACAAAGAACAAGAGTACTCACTTGATGAACTCCATAGAAATAAAAAATTCATATGATATGTCAACAAGACTCTTTAAACATATTGATTCAACTTAGAATGACAATACACCGTGACAATGAAATCACTAACTTGTAGACACATTCATACTCCATTTGAGTCACTAGGATAAAGACCTAGACAAATACCACATAAACAACCATATGAACTCATAAGACCATACATAAGAACATGAAATGTCATATCTTATTATCAAGGAGGAGACAAACACTGACCAAGATAGCTCCCCTCACTCTAATGCTTCATTTTCACTAATATACCTCCAAGAAGCATAGTGAAGATATATGAACACCATGAAGACCTAAAAGAAGGTCTTAAAGAGGTCCCAAGCCCTCTTAGGTACCTAAAAATTCCTTCTTCTCTCTTCTAATCAAAACTATGTATTTTACCTTTCATTACATTATCAAAATCTCTTGATGAGACACCGAGTTCTCTTATAGGTTTTCGTACTCTTCCTTGATTGTAGGTATGCATTCTTGGCCTTTGAAAGCTACCTCATGGTACTCCAAAACTTGAGCCCTCTAATTTTGTCTTGAATAAGCATGAAAGTAGACCCTTGCCACATGACCAACCTCATTACAATTGTAACATACTACTGAATTCTTCCTTTTGAGACCTCTATCTTGACTAGGTGCATCATACAAGTAAAATCTAGCAGTATGACATTGTTCATTTCAATTATAACACACCACATTCTTAACAAACTCACTTATATTTTCTCTCCATGGCTGAGTATCTCTAAGAAACCTCTTACACTCTTTATTTTTATGACCAAATGCATTATAATTATAGCAATATCCATTGAAATTTCTCTCATACCTTGAGGCATTAGGCTACCTAATAGGTCTTGGTTTCACATTATCTTTGATGAGATTCACCTTCTTCTATTCCTTGATTCTAGGTTCACCTAATTCCTTTCTTGAAACCATGTCTTCTTGCTTCACTTCCTTGCCTTTAGATTTCTCTTTGAAGCCCAAACCAATTATATCATATGTTGATATTTTTTTACCAAGTAGATCATCTAGATCATTTGCACTTTTCTCAATTTTCTGAAAGGACATAGTCTTCTTGATAACCTTTAGTAGCTAAACCCTTAAAAATATATATCTTCTTCAAATTTTGTGCACACACTCTCTTTATCCTTTAAACTTGAGACAAGATACTTTACCTTCTCTTCCAATAATCTGATTGACTCACTTTGCTTGATTGATTCACACATGTACACTTCTTCTAGCTTGTGTATATGACTTTCATACTCTTTGACCTGAAGTCTCATCTATTTGTTCTCTTTTTCAACATGTTTTAGCTCTATTTGAATGCCCTTAAAATAATCTTCGTCATCCCGATAATATTCACTAGAATAATTGCCATAACATGATATAAAATATCCTAACAAAGAGGAGCCATCACTAGAAGACCTTTTTTCATCATTAGTCATGAAAAAAACCTCATTTCCTATATCCTCATAATCTGATTCAGATTCATAATCTAAAACACCACTACTAGCATCAAATAATTCATCATCTTAATTTGTATAAAAATCTTTTTTTCCTTCTTCTTATAGTCAAACCTCTTAAAGCTTTTCTTTCTCTTATCATACTTGTTTTCATGATCACTATCATACTCATGTTCATCATGATCTTCCTTCTTGTGCTTATGAGGACAATTAATAGAAAAATGTCCTATCTTACCACATTTGAAACATTTATAAGGAATCTTACCTTTGTACTTACTAGATCCAAGATTTAATCTTCTAGCCATCATAGCAAAGAGCTCTTCATCTTCAATTTCAAGAGTAACATCATCATCCTTCACTTTATTTCATTTAGTCTTCATTTCAGATTTGAATGAAACCTCTTTCTTGGCTGATTTAGAATCACCTATCCTCATTTCATAAGCAGTCAAGGTACCATGCAACTCATCCAACTTCAAAGTAGTTAGGTCATTTTCCTCTTCAATAGTAGATACTTTAGAGTCAAATATAGGAGTTAGTGACCTCAAAACATTTTGAACAACAACTTATTATTTCACATAATCTCCTAACCCTTTCATGTTATTGACAACCTTATCCACTCTAAGAAGATATGTAGCAATAAACTCATCATCATTCATCTTAAGACTTTCAAACTAATTTCTAAAGGTTTGAAGCTTAAATTTTTTATCTTTGAGTCACCTTCATACAAAAATTGAAGTTTCTCCCATGATTATTTTGCTGACTTATAATGCATCACTTTTCCCAACTCAAATTCACCTAGGCCACTTATGATGGCACTAAAATCCTTTGAGTCATTAGTACATGCCTTATTTTCTTCATCAATAGTTGGAGTAGTGTCGGAGGAGTATACCATGCTCCAAAATATCCCAAACATCAAACCGTTGATCCATGATAAAGGTTTTCATCCTCAATCTCCAAAAATCATAATTCACACCATCAAAAATTGGTGCCTTACAATTAACTATATTGCTCGCCATTTTTTTGCTTCTAGGATCTCGTTTCAAGATGTCAAACTTCTCCAAAAGGACCTGCTTTGATACCAATTTTGGGAATTAAAATGGATTGAGAGGGGGTTGAATAAGTCCTTAAAAATTTAATTTCAATTCCAGATCACTCACATAAACCATTAATCAAATATCCATTCATTAGTGTGTGCATAACAACATACAACATTCATTCAATAAACCATATGCAAGAGAAGCAACACCATAACACAAGATGTAAGTGGGAAACCCTCTTAGGGGAAAAAAAAACTGAATTTTTTTTTTTGATGTTACGCAAAAAAATAATCAAGTGAATATTACACAACACAAGAGATTTATTGAGTGAGGCACCAACTCCACAAGGAGAACCAACCCCTAAAGCCTTATTGATATTACACACAAAAAGAGACTTGCATGAATATGAAACCACACAATATTTTTATGAATTATGACCACTGAAAATATCCTGATACCACAGCTAATGGTGATCCAAATATTTAGCTCCGAACTCTTCCAAACCCTAGTCTTCAAACTTGCACAATCTAGCTATTTTTTCATTTCTCAAGGCTTCAAAATATTACACACATGCTTGAAATCAATATTCAACTTGTCACACACTTTATCTGATCACAATTAATGCTTCAAAACATAAAAAAATATATTTCGTAGGTCACACTTCTTGCACACATTACACACACACAAAACTAGTTCACAAAAACACCAAAAACTATGATTTTATAAGATCCTTCTCATTTCAAATTAAAAATCAAATATTTTCCCTCATTTTTCACAACCAATAAATCATAAAAGAACCCCATATACTTTCCATAATATCTAAAATTGACCCATATGGTTTGGCCTAACAAAACCCTTCTTCTATGCATCAAAAAACACCAAAACCCATGCATTGGAATGCCAAAATCTCCTAACCCCAAAAATATTTGTTGTAATTATTTAAAACTAATAAAAATATTTATAATAACATTTAAAAATCATACATGGCCACAATTTTCCTCAAACAATCAGATTATTTCATTAAATGGGACCACTTCTTCTTATACTTCTCAAAACACTGTTCCCAAAGACCCTTCAAGATCCCGATTTTGACTTTGGACCTCAAGACATCATAAAAAAACTCAAATATGGAATGAAACCACTTTATGGAAATTAAAATACCTATATAAAAATTCTAAGAAAGTTATAATTCTTGAAACAACCACTGGTTCAAACTACATCAACTTTTGTCTTCACCAAATCATGCTACCCAAAAAGTTGTTTTCAAAAAGCGACTTGCTAAGACCTAGAAAATGGATTAATTTGATTAAAAATTCATCCTTCTTCACATTTAAGGTGATATAAAACATCACCAAATCCATCTCATGCTCCAACCAACTCAATTCTTCAACAAAAATAATTATGTCCTAGATAATAAAAATATTCTTATAAAAAAATTGACTGAAACCATACCAAAACTCATAATCATGAATAAAAAATTATATCACTATAAATATATCTGAATTATATTTCCAGCACAACTTGAATCACTTCTAACTCTATTTTTAGCTCCTATTATGCCCATTTCATTGAAGAATGCTTCTTACTACCTCAAAATCGCCTTTGACCATGTAACTAAATCAAAATTATCTGAGACCTATTTTTAAATAAATAAAAACTCACATACATCACACAATGGAAATTAAGTTTACAACTCCTTTCGACAACCTTGTCCCAAAAAAACATTCTTTAGAAATTGACCTATTTGAGTGGGGCCCACTCATCACCATGACCCCTACCATACCTTTATAGAAATATGAGGGAATCCTATAAATTTTCCAATCATCATCCATATAATAGGAATAAATTATATCCACTTAATAAGCAAGTCTCTCAAAATGCTTTCAAGCTAGTGTTTCAAACTCATAACAAGTTGTTTACCTTCTTAACATTCGTTCATAAAAAAGTGACAATGAAATGATCTGTTTATTTTTTTGAAACATTCTATACTCAATGTATAAAAAAATCATGAAATCCACAAGGTCGCATGTAAAGCACACAATTCATGGTGAGGATAAGAAGTTCCAATTTGAGCTAGAAATACACTTGCTCTTGACTCTATTTCACCAAAAACATCATATCTTGCAAAATTCACATCATCAAAACCTTAAATTTTTCCCACAACACAAGGAAATGTCATAATAATGTATCAAATCATCATAATGTCATGATTACCTCTCAATATTTCCATCCAATGAGACTTGCATAGCTACCCTTTAGGGTTTTGTACTATAGAACTTAGGGTCAACTTAAAGAACACTATAACTTAGGATGAAAACACTTCTAATGGTCCAAAATACGATACATCATGGTACACTTGTTTACATGCATACATGATATTATATAGCTTAATACATCAATCTCATAACTCTTAGCATCAAAACCTACTACAAATGATCACCTAAATCATGGTCACCAACTTGTATATATAACTTTTAACTCATATGATTACCCAAGAACTCTCCACACATATTCTCCATCATGCTAACATTCTTCTAAATAAACCAAGAATCTCCAATCACCATTCAATATCACCTAGGCTAGCTAGGTCACGTGAATACGTTGGATAAAATAAAGAGTTCTCACTTTGAATCAACTTGTGAAACCAAGAACATACCTAAATCTCCATGTCATAATCACTCTAAGAATAATCTAACCCTACACCATCATCCACTTTTTCATTAATTAGGTTTTTCATTAATGAAAACACCAATGCTGATAACATACCAACAATACAAGTAATAAAATATAGTAAATAGAAAAGAAAAAAACAAGGAATAATATGAAAACCTAAGACAAAGAGGGAGAGAGGGTAACTTAGCTGATCTCACACAATATGGAGATGATATGGGCAGGTGAATAGCTGGAATGACTGGAATAAGTGCCATCAAAGTTCACTGGAGGTTCTGCAACTCAAAACTCTACAGGGACATAAGAGCCTAAAAATGGACGGGAGTGCCTAACACTAGTGATAGGATGTGGGTGCTAGTGTCCACTTAGATGTTCATGTTTTGATCCTTTTTATGTAGGAAGAGCTTGATGTTGATCCCTATTTGTTTCTCTAATATAAATTTAATGTCGTCGATTTGTACCTATAACTGCAAAGAAAGATACCTAGCTACACATGCCCATAAACCACATAAAATACTAAAAATAAAGATGTAGAATGTGGATTCGGATGACCTCGGTGGTCACCCGAAGAGTGAACTTAGAAATGATTGTTGCGCTACATTTATACTCCATGTAGTTTTGTGTGAAAGTGCATGTAATGATGCCATAGATGCCCTTGTGCAAGTTACACAATGATATCGAGCTAGATCTAGAATGTAGCAATTACATGAGACGATGTGTGAGATGGAATAGAATAGATTTCCCCTCCTATGTTGTGTATGCAGAAGAATGTAACCTTTTTCCCTTGAGTTAATGTGCTAGATGGATGCTTTTTGATGCTCTTGTGCTTTTTAATGCAAGCTTAAGTGATATTAGATAATGTTAGTGCTTGGCCCTTTATTTGAGAGCTATAACTATGTATATGTATGATTGCCTTGTTTTAAATTTGTAATTGACAACTAGAAGGCCAACATAAAATTATAAAAATTCCTAAGTAAATGAGACCAAAAAGAGTGAGAAAAGGGGAGAAAGGGGCTATAGGGCCTAAGAGGGACAAAAGTGCATGGGTGTTAGTGTCCGAGGCCATAAAAATAAACTAGTCAAATACCGATAGGGTTGTAGGGTGTGCAAGGTCAATAAAAGTATAACAAACAAAGTAAAATGCCTAAAAGACATTGTCAATTCCTAGTTTTCTTGCTTAGGAATCATGTATATTCTAGTATGCTCTGGGATATAGAAATGTACTCGAGTGCATAGATTTTGTGTCTACATTACCCTAGTCCACAAAAAAGTGTAAGTCAAAGAAAAATTAAAAATCAAATCTCCCATGGTGAAAACCTTGTTGAGGCACTATTGGAGAAACAAAAAGAAAAAAAAATGAAAAATAGAAAAATGAAAAGGGACGTATATCCTAGTGAAAAACTTTGTGAGGCACTAGAGAGAGAGAGTAATCTTATTCATCATCAATTGAAGATTTACATTAACCAACAACATCCTTTTCGAAAGAGACACATCTAAAATGTTGGTTGAAGAAATAATAGAAATTAACATTGTACGAGATGAGAAACTCAAGATTTTATAACTCGGTGGAAGTTTGTAAGATCAAAGAAAGTGCATAGTTCATGACACTCCTTGTGGAATTTAAAGATATTTTCACATGGACCTATAAAGATATGCTGGGATTATATACATCTAGATGTAAAACTAGTCAATATAAAATGATAAAAATGCATCCCAAAGTTACATTGCTTGTCAAAGTGAACTTCAAAATATTTTAGAAGTAGGCTTCATTCGACCAATAAACTATTATGCATGGATTTTAAACATTGTACCTGTGGAAAATAAAACTCCAGGCATCAGAATATGTACATATTTTTGTGACATCAATAAGGCATGTCCAAAAGATGACTTTCCTTTACCAAACATCGATATGATCATGGATTCAACAACAGGTCATGAAATGCTTTCCTTAATGGATGTCTTTTAAGGGGTATAATTAGATTCAAATTACATAATAAGATCAACATAAAATAGCATTTTTACACCATGGGGCATGTTATGTTATAATGTCATGCCTTTTGGCATAAAAATGCAAGTGCTACCTATTAGAAAGCTATGCCAATCATCTTTCACAATATGCTACATGATATCATAGAAGAATATGTAGATTCCATTTTAACAAATTCTAAAACCTAAGTGGATCATTTGGAAGTATTGTGGCGTATCTTTGAAATATTGCACAAATAAAAAGTCAAAATTAATTTGAATAAATGTGTGTTTGATGTAACATTAGGAAAATTACTAGGATTTATTGTTTCACATAGAGGCATAGAAGTAGACCCCATAAAGGTCAAGGCTATCATGGAAATGCCTCCTCCCTAAAATCTTAGGAAACTTAGGGATCTTAAAGGAAATATTTAGTCAATCAAAAGGTTCATTTTAAAACTAGTAGATAAGTGTTACCACTTCAATCAATTACTAAAAATATTTATAGTTTCAAAGTGGAATCAATAATGGACCAAGGTTATTTTGCTAAGTTAAAATATTATCTATCAAGTTCATTGATTCTCATGCCACATGTATCGATAAGCCAATGTTTCTCTACACATATGCCATAAAATATGCAATAGGAGCATTGCTATTACAACATAACAATCAAGGACAAGAACAAGTAGTCTATTATATTAATAGAAAACTTATTGATCATGAGCTAAAATATTCATAGGTTGAGAAAGTTTATTTGGAAACATCTTTCACATTTCACAAACTATGCCACTATTTTCTCAATGACACAACTAAATTCATTACCAAAGTAGACCCTCTCAAATATCTACTCTCTAGACCCATTCTCATAGGTAGAATTCCAAGTCAGTTGTTCTACTAAGTGAGTTTGATATCAATTTTGTTAGTAAAAAGTAATTAAAGGACAAGCTCTTACATATGAGCTTGTTGCGACACCTTTACCAAGATCGAAACCACTTCATTTGAATTTCCGGATGAAGAAATTTTATATGTTGATGTTGTGCCTTCTTGGGCCCTATTCTTTGATGAATCTTGTAATTTCCATGAATCAAGAGCTGGTATTTTTCTTACCACACTAGATGGTAATGTTATTCCCAAATATTTACAAGTGGCATTCCCTTTCACAAACAATATTACAGAATATGAAGCCCTCATAACTGGATTTAAATTGGTTATATCATGGAATCTCAAAGAGTTGGCAGTGTTTGGTGATTCACTTTTGATCATCAAACAAGTCACAAATGAATACTAGGTAAAAGATGAAAATATCATTCCTTACAAACTCATGGTGGATAGCCTTAGAGGTTACTTTCAGTTGATCACATTTGAGAAAGTTCCTCACCTTCAAAACAAATCTGCAGATTCTAAGATGACTATCAAATCTATTTTTGAGTTCAACACCCATCAAACACATACCGTGTTTCTTGTTAAACATATTTTGGTTCTATCCCATTATTTTCCTAAGTCCACCACTTGTCTTTGAAATAGTTGTTCCTTGGAAAACATTTATACTTTCATCTGTGACCACATGTATCTTCAAAACATGAACTCTCATAATAAACGAGCCTTATTATAACGTGTGTTGTGTTATACCATACTCATAAATACCCTTTATCGAAGAGGCAATGATGGGAATATCTCAAGATGTCTCAAGTAAGATGAAGTGCACCAAAAATTAGAAGAGGTACATGCTAGTATTTTCGAACTCGTACAAACGACATATTTTTAGAAAAGATCTTACACTTCGGTTACTATTGGCCTACCATGGATTCGATGTATGCAACTTTGTTAATAAGTGTGTAGCTTTCCAAATGCATATAAATACCATTCACACACCTTCTAAAGCCATACAACCAATCACTACACCTTGACCTTTCTCCCGATGGGGTCTCAACCTTATTGGAAAAATCAACCCCATCTCATCTGATGGCCATAAGTTCATTATCATTACCACAAAGTATTTTACCAAATGAGTAGAGGAAATGCCTCTCACATATGTTAGTTGTAGTAATATTTCCAAATTGATATTTAGTCACCTTATTTTTCACTTCGACATTCCATCCTCTCTTATTACAGATAATGGTAAGTCATTCAAAAATAAAACCATTAAAGTCTTAGCCAAACACTTCAACATATTCCTTCGTTGGTCCACCCCTTACTATCCCCAATGTAATGCCTAAGTGAAGCTTCCAAAATACTTAAAATTATATTATGGAAAAAATTATTTTCAAGTATGGTCTCAATTGGCATACCCAAGTATATCCTACCCTCTGGGCCTATCTTACATCCCTCCATACCCTCACAAGAGCCACTCCATTCTCACTTGTCTATGGTTCTAAAGTTGTGTTACCAATAAAGGTCGAGCTCTCATCACTCTATGTATCCCTTCAACATCTGATCAACAAAGATGACTACCAACAAGATCACCTTATTGAGCTTGATCTCTTAGATGAAAAGTGGCTCAATGCTTTGGACCATCACAAAGTGTATCAAAATAAGATTATTTGAAGCTACAACAAGAAAATCAAACCATGAGAGTTTGATATCAAAGGCATTGTTCTAAAATAAAACCTTAAGAATACAACCAAAGATCAGGAAAAGTAAGGAAAATTTGAACCAAGTTGGTTACGTCCTTATCTTATCATTGCAAAATTTGGATCAGGTGCATACAAGCTATCTACTAAAGATGACAAAAATATTAAATAACCTATGAAAGTGATTCATTTAAAGATATTTTATTCTTGTGCTAGGGAATTTTAGAACATTCTCTTATTTGGTTTCTCCATCCTACCCATCTTATTGTTTCATCCCAAACTAATTTTTATCACTTGTTCCTTATTGTTATTATGTGCACCATATTTCATATAATTCATTTTCACTCACATCAATCCCTTGATCTTTATAAGCCTTTATGTGATTGTGTATGTTTAGGTGGGTTCTATATCACGTCACTAAAATCTCACTAGTTGTTACAATTAGAGCAACAAAATAAAAAAACATTCAATAATATAGTCAAAACTCAAAAAAATAAAAATAGTCAAAACTCCAAAATAATCAAATAATCAAAATCACAAAAACATTCAAATATTCCAAAAAAATCCTAAACATTTACAAAAATCAAAATCCCAACAAATTAACATAACTCAATAAAATCAAACTTTGACCTCTTATCCTAGTGATCATCCCAACTATCTTACAAATATCAAACACAAATAATCTTACCCCTTGCATGTATCCTCGTTTGGGGATATTGGATCTCATTTTCTCCCTCACATGCATCCTTACTTGGGGAAATGACCTATTCAATCTCAAATTAATCTTCAATATGGATCCAACAAAGAGTGTCACTTAACCCCACTCTTTCAGTTTGATCCAATCCCCTTGTATGAATCTTCTTAATCATCATTGTGGAACACATTAGGGGTGTAATTAATTATATTTATTTATAGGTTTGTTGCATTGTTTCTAATATTTCTTGAGCAATTACAAGTATTTTGTTATCATCTTGGTTCATTTATAGCCATGGTGCATATTTTTACTATGTATATTGGTTTTTTTAATTTTTATCTTTTGTTTTAATTAGACTATTTACAAGTATTTTGTTACCATCTTGGTTCCTTTATAGCCATGGTGTATACATTTACTTTGTATATTGTTTTTTTTTATGTTTTATATTTTGTTTGCTATGTGTGTGTTTGTTTACGAACATAATGGGTTAAAATCCATGATTCTTTAATAATTGTGGTGCCAAATCTATTGTGTAACATCAAAAATAAGGCTCATCTAAAATTCAATATTTGAATGGAATCTCATACTACAAGAAATATCCCTCCCATCATCCATCTACTCCATCTTAAATCATCTAAATTTTCCTTCCTCCTATCAAACGACTATCCATTGCTTTGTTGCATCACCCATCTACTTGAGGGGAGATCCATTAGCATCTATACTCACTGGGAATATAAATGATTCACTAAGGAAATTTAAGAATCCATACTAACTCGGGCATCCAAATGCTTCACCGAGGTAAATTAATAAGGTCCACTACCCTTTCCTATCATCTACTCATTGATCTTTATGTTTCTAGTATCTTTAAACTACTAGTACTTTGTAATAACACTTTAAGAAGGAAAATTTAGACATCCTAAAAATATATACCTATTCCTATTCATCCCTATCACATGCATAATGTTCCAAATTAGTTATAGAATTCATTCTATACCACTACCCTCTCACATTCCATTAGAGTTCAAACACATCCCTTTAGAATTAATCTAATAAATTCTATCATGCATAATGCATACACTCCCATTTCTTGTCTAATTTAATTAGCTATTTAAATAAATAAATCGCTAATTAATTGTTCACCCTCCACTCATCTCCACTTAATCATCCAACTCACTCAAGTTGATCTAGATCACTCTACTCAAGTTCTAGAACCCTACAAAGGTGGAAGAAAATATTAATGTATAATCACCTTTTTGAATAAAATAAAAAACCAACTAAATATTCATACCATACAACTAAACAAACCAAATCAGTTTTCTAATTCAAGAAAATGCATTCATTTTCTTGCAGCTCATTTAGACCTTTATCCACAATCCATGGCCTCTCCTTCAACTATAAATATGAGGATCAAACCTTCACAATTCATCCCTCGGAAGCTTTAAGCATTTGAAACAATACTCTACTAAATTGCCACTAGAATTTTCATATGGAAAGACTATGCATTTGATCATCCATTTCTCATAGAACTTTACTCTTTCAGTTGGAAATAATTTTGGAGCATCCACAACCAAATCATCCAAAGAGATCCAATAAGTTGGGTAATCCATTCCACACTTTAGCTATCTCATCCGAGGTTACAAGAGAGCTTGAAGGAAGGTTTGAATTTGTTTTTCATTGCTTTCAATTTTCCTCAGATATAATGGGATATGACAATGAGGCATGTACCACATTACAAGAATAGATTTTATGGCTCTACAAAGAAGGAATTCTAGCCAATATTGAAAGAACACTTTACACAACAAAAATGAGAGCTACCTAAGAATCAAAAACTCATTAACTCCTCAATTATAACATATTAGGAGAATTTCCTCATACATTCTGAAATAAATTATAAAAATTCACTATTGATATGTACCAAAAGCTAAAATATGACTTAATTTTATGGCTTACATCATTATGACTTGAGGGTTCGAAGGTTACGTTATGCCACAAATTTTATTTTGTGTTATGCCCTTCCATTATCATAACAACAAGGTCCACTCCTTTAAAAACCCACTTTTTCTATCACAACAATGGTTAACAAGTATAATTGACTATACCACACCAAAAATTACGTATATCACTCACGAGACATTTTGATAAAATTACAAAAATGGCCATCGTGGAAATAAATGATGTGATTTTTATTTATAACTTGGTGATTTTATGAATGATATCCACCTACACTTGATACATGTCCTCCATGTTGCCATATGTTATCTAGCATCCCTTTTAACATGAATAAGACCCTATACATAATATTTTTTGCACACACATATGTTATAACCACATTATAACATTTATATCACTTTTTAAAAACCTACCCCCTAGTTTTTAACTAGGTTATTACCTTATAATGCAACATTCTCATAGGTACCATGTGATTGTTTAGGGGAAATAGTTACCTAGGTTCCCACCTTTCATGTCTCTTATTTTAAAAATTCAAAGATAATACAATATTATAAAATATAAATCAAGACCTACATGTGACATGTTCATTCCTTGTCTAACATGTATCCTTTTGATATTTCAGATTTAACACTCTAAACTTCCTTAGAACTTAAGATTATTTAAATTAATTAATACGTTAAAACCATATAAATTATACACACTACCACACTAGGGGAATATACATGTTAGGGGCATATTAATTATAAAGCTTACTTTGATTACATATTTATCACTTTATAGTTTCTTACAACCTTCTATCCCATGGGATGTTTACCATATGGGGGAAATGCCTACATCGAGGGAGTCTATACAACCATGTTTATCATGATCACATCTCTCCACATTATTCTATTGTATGCACCATACTAATGTAAAGCCTATGACACATTATATGCCATATTTTTATCGAATGATCACATTACTTCCTTATAGTCAATAATTGGACTATAATCCATACTTTTCTTTAATTTTCTTACTTGTTCAATAATAATAGCCTACGCTCTAGTTTTGACTATCATTTGTTGCTTACACCTTATTGTTTAGTAATCTTTGTTGATTTTTCACACTACATTTCTTACTTTCACCATTGATTCTTGATTGACATTGCTTTATTATTGCTCTATGTTCTAAGTGTTATATTCACTAATTTCTACTTTGATTTCTATATATACATGTGTATTACATGCTTTGATTATTGCATGACATTGATTAAATTGATTATTGCTCGATGCTCATGTGTGTTGCATTCATTTATTACTATATGACATTGATTAACATTGAATACTCTATTCTATTAAGAAATTAGTATTTACTATATACATTTGTTATATACAATGTGGTTAATACAGTTATTATTTGGTTAGTCTAATATATTACAAATATAGATTGTAATATATTACGGGTATATGATCCACTTGATTCCAAGAGAGAATCATGGGTTGTTGAAACCATATATATAGGTTTTTCTTTCCTACATATTTGAATGTGTAGCCAATTATAATTGATAAGAAGAGAAAATATTCTTCCTTGCATGAATATGCATACCAAAACATTTGGGATCAAAGCCCAATTATCTTTGTGCATGTAATGGAAGTTTAGTATTTTTATAAGGGGCATCTATTTAATTTTGAAGTGCACCTATTGATGAGTGGAGAGGAAAGAAGGACACATTTTCCAAAGCTATCAACATACAAGAAAAAATAATTCTATTCTTCATGCATTTTGCTCCTATTCCTTGAAATCCTCATTTGGATATCAAGTGGGAGATATGAATTATACATGTTGGCCCTATGAAATAGTGAATGATTATTAGATGAACATATGATATTGGTATGAAAGAAGGGGGCGTGTGGATAGGAACATAAGGTTGATTGATTTGCACCCTAGGATTTGTGCTTTGATAAGACATAGTTTGAGACTTGATGTTTTGCATGCCACCGGCTAAGAATAATATAATGATCTTTGATGGATATTGGTTGTTGATGTCTCTATTCATGGTTATTGTATGGTAAATCTGATTGTAATAGTGATATGATCTAATATGCTTTCTTATTATGTGTGTTTCCAAATTGAGCTCATGGATCTGATTATTATGATGGAATATACACTTTGATTATGGTTATTATGAACATGCATGCTAACACCTTGGAAAGATAGTAATAAAGAGGGACTGGTAGGTATTGTGTGCATTCTGTGAGCACTAACATATCTCGAGTGAAGTGCAAACATGCTAGGCATCTAAGTATAAAAATAAAGGCTACATTTTGGTTCCATTGTTTGGGACCTCTTTTCAAATTGTTTACCATGATGTTGCATGATGATGGTGTATTGATTGACTCTTGCTATGGCATTGAAGATTGGGTAATTGAAAGACAAAATATTTTACACAAAGATATGGTTCTGGACTTGATTTCAATGCACACAAGTGGGTGGAAGAAAATATTTATCATGAGATTTATGAGACATTCTTTTTTTTTTCCAATAGAGTTATACGAGTGGTTGTCAACATATGCATCAAAGAAAAATGGAGTTACAGACCAAGGGTTTGGATGTAGGAAGAGTACCAGATTTGTTTGATGTAGATGAACCTTGGATGCATGTTGTAGATCATTGGTGGGTGGTGTTGTGCAGTTATACTTTGGAGTATGCTTGTGTCTACATATTCTTGTCTAAAATTTGTTGAGTTTGAATTTTTGTGTGAGCCTAGAGGATCTTACATCCATGTTATTCCTTTGGAAATTAAGATCTTGATGGTGGTGTTGAGTTTAGAGTGCCTACCTATGGCTAGCTAAACATACCACCGCGTGTAGGGGTAGGAGAAAGTGTGGATGAAATATGGAAGACCTTGCAGGTAGAAAGGAAGAGAGAAGAAATGAGGCTTAAGTATAATGAAGCACAAGGAGAGGGAATTAGTGAAGAAACATGAAATTGAGGAGTCTGTGGAGTTACGGAGGATGATGTCTCGTAAAGGATTTGAAGCTCACGTGGAAGACATGGAGCTAGAGCATTAGGCTCTCCCCCACTTAGGCAAAGTGCAATAGAGAATCCCCTTTGGATTCTGATGAGAGCATGTCAGAGGAGGAAAGATTAAGGACCATGGGTGCGCATCTGATCCCACATGGCGACCTAGCCTTGTGCTAGTGTTCCAGTTCCATAAGTAATCATTAATCAACAGATGAGTGTAGGTAATCCAATAGATTTAGGTAGATATCATTTTCCTTTGAATACAAAAAGTACATCAGACAACACATTCATCTATGGTAACATAAACATCATCTTTTTTGTTTGGAGGCCCAATTGGAGGAATATTTTCTAACATGCATCATCGATAGAGTGTGGGTGTACAAGAACATTGGGAACACATCTGAAAGTACTATAACTTCATAGACTATGGGAGTTTAGTTTAGTACTATATTTGGGATGTAAGGAAGTACATCCATTGGTCTGTGCTACTTTACCGGATCAGGATCAAATGGATCAGGCGGATCAGGAGGGTCAGGGATCAAGTGGATCAGGTGGTTCTAGGTGGTGGAGGAAATATTGGTGGTGGTTTTGGTTCTAGATCTGGAGGACAAGGCCCACATCCCCAATAACCCCACATCAACCTCAACAAGTTTATTATGAGATGTCCCTCCACTTTCCAAAATATAGAGGTATTGAAGATGTTGCAGAGCATGTGCACAAGTGTGAGCTACTATGGCACACTAAGGGAATCACCACCCAAATAGGAAGGTGAGTTAGTTTTCTACTACTCTTCAAGGGTGCACATGCATAGATGGTACAGAAATATGACCCACATCAAACTACATGGTGGATTATGATGCTTTACACTCTGCATTTCTAGTATGAGTTCCATATTCCTAAGTTTGAACATAGAAAAGTATAATCACACTTTAAGGACATTAAGTATGGCTTATCAAAAAGCGTTCATGAGTATGACACACATTTTAAAACTTTTTGTCAAATTTTCTTATGACATACATCCTAGTCAACATGCACAATGGTTTTTTGGTGGGTTGTTGACTCCATTCAAAAGGGCACTATCTCATAAGACCTTTGTGGATCCACATGAATGCTTTGGAGGTAATCTCTGCACTGAGGTAGTTGGGAGTGTGGACACTAGAGTGAGTCCATTTTTAGAGGCACAAATTGTAGCTATGGTGAAAAAAGTTGGAGAAGATCTCTGTTAATTCATCTCATGAGACATGTAGTGGATATGGTGTACAAAACTATGAGGTTTGAAGGACATACCAAGGATAGTTTCCTCACAAGTTTGGTGTGCATGCCATGTTGTTGGATTGTGATTTTTCATTTGGACCATGATGTGAGTAGATGTCCTCTTTTACAACGCGTGATCTAGAAGAATGTGTCTATGTACTATAAGATTTATAAAACTCATACTCATGACACCATTGACTATAGAGTGATTGATCATATCCATGAATCCATTGAAATGGGTGTGTGCACCAAACTAGTGTAGTAGGTGGATCTAAGGAACAAGGAGAACAACATAATGAAGGGCACAATAATGGGGATAACAGAATAGAGGATTTCATGGAGGATATAGAGGTCGAGGTCACGGTGGTGGAAGAGGAGGATTTCTAGAGGAACTTGTTATACTTGTGGATCTCTTGATCATTATCAGTGTGAGTTCCCTCAGAATGTGGTTTTCTCATGGTGTGGAAAACAACACAAATTTGAAGAATGTCTAGACTTGTATGAGCATATGAGCAAGCAACAACACAAGCAAGATAAGGGAGAAACTATGATTAAGATATAACACATAGATGGAGATCAATGGATGTCAAAGGTTGGACTTAATTCTAAATTACAACCCATCTTAGTTACTACACACATGCTGAGGCTACATGCACTCATGAACCTCTAAAGTATAATCCAACTATAACAAAGAAAGAAGTGATTAATGCTAAGTACCTTGATGTTGCACATCAGAAAGAGGTTTACCAGAAACTATGGATGTTATCGGGATCTACAAGGAGAAATTCAGAGCTTGAAGGAGTAGACACATGATGGAATGAGAAAAAAGGTTAAAATCCCATATAAAGGACGTAGATGATTTGAAGGAGGTATGTCAATGTTGCACCAGAGAACATAATCCCTTTGTTAGGAGAGTGGTTGAGAGAAAAATACCACACATAGTAATGAGCATGAGAGGTAGATACTTCATGAAAATCTACCTCCCCATAATCATGAGTATGATAAGGAGATTACATTGAATGCGGTCATAGATGGATGGATTTTGAGAAATATTCTGATAGATACAGGTGGAAGTTAATGTACTCATGTTGGATGCTTGGAATCAGATGGGAAGGCCACCATTACATCCTTCTTCAATATATTATATATGGAAAATAGAACTAGAGCCATGCCTATTTGGAGTAGTTAAAAGATGTGACTATTATGATTCAAGGAGCCAAGTTTACTAGGGACTTTGAAGTGTTGGAGCTAGCTGAAGAGATAGTTTCCCAACATTACTTGGGCACCCCTAGTGTTATGTGAATAATGTAGATTTGTGCTTCAAAAAGGGGTACATTAGCTTTGAGAACAAGGAAGAGTGATCATTATACCTTTGATAGATGCAAAGGCTTGCTCCGTATGTTGAGCCTTTGAGTGAAGAAGACTTGAACAGATATATGTGCACACAATTAGAGACCCTGAGGTAATTGAGCCATCTAAGGAAGGAGTGATATAGTGGGATGATGCTCATTCAGTTAGTGATACCACAAGTATTTCTTGTGACAATTGGGTGCATGGAACGTATGAAGTAGTTGGGTGAGAGGTTAAGAACATAGTTACTCACATGATCAGGTTGTGCATGGTTAGGCACTTAAGTTATAACCAGGTACCTCGGTACACTAGTGAGGGGAACCCTGATGTATTTCTTTGTGTGCCATGGAATCCAATGGAAGGATGAGGGTGATAGAAGAAATATGTTGGTTTATATACTCTACGCATGGGAACAAAACATGGTGGTGGGCCACACACAGAGACAACCTATTGAATGGTGAGAGGTGAGAATCACCTTTTCTACTAGGTTTCTAAGGAGCAATGTACCTTCTCATATATGTGAATTCCATGGGAAGTCCCTACTTCACACCACGTCTGGAATGTGAGAGACTTTGGATGGAGGGGCAAGGAGGCCTTACCACCATCACTCTAGGTACATAAGTTCTACACCACCCTAGGTGGTTATGCGTGTGCATGCATGGTATGTCCATGCAAAATTGACAAGAGAAACAATTAATTGGAAGAGATGACCTCAAGTATGATCCATACTTTTGATTACTTTTCTACTAAACCTTTGGTCAATGAAGCACTACAGATTATGAAGCACCTTACTTTGGGAGATAGCACAAAAGGCTGAGGAAATTCTGTTAGACATGTTTGAGAGATGGATTTAGAGGCATGCCTTGACCTTGAAGAGACAAAAGAAGAAATGGTCTGTACCTAGGAAATGAAGGAAAAGGGTAAAATAGGTATGCATGATAAATGATGATGATGATGATGAGGATAATAACTTGGATGTTAACCACATTGAAGGTACATGTGAGGTGATGGACACAAGTAGATGAAAAGGTGCATGCACATATCATGAGCCTATGAAAAAAAAGAAGGTTAATATTGGAATAGATGTAGAGCCTAAAGAGGCCATTATTGGTGATTATTAGGTTAGAATCAGAAGTGGCTAAGATTATTGAACTCCTTCACATGACTTTCAGGATTTATTTCATGAGGCTATCATGAGTTAAAAGAGTACACCCTTCTTTAGGTGAGATGAGAATCAAACTTAAAGAAGGTGCATGCACCCGATTAGGAAGAGGCCATATAAGATGAATCCTAATTTACATGTTTAAGGTGAAGGAAGAAATTGATAAAATGCTCAAGTCTGTATAATTGAGCCCATTGAGGAATCTGAGTGGGTAAGTCCCATGGTCATCAAGTATTAAAAGGATGGGAGGATAAGGATCTGTGGACTATAGAGAGTTGAATGCTTCATGTGTCATTGATCCTTTTCCCACCCCTTTCACCAAGGAGATTCTTGAGGGAGTTACAGGGTGCGAGATCTACTCTTTTACATATGGGTTTTCAAGATATCATCAAGTGCATAACAAAGGAAGATCAGAAAAAGAAACTTTCACCACTAAATGGGGAAGTTTTGCATACATAGTTATGCCCTTTGGATTGAAGAATGTGCCACTAGTGTGTTCTCACGCATTATTGTGCAGATTTTAGGACTTCATTCATAAGTTTTTATAGGTATATCTAGATGATTGAAAATGTATGGTTTGGTTAAGGATCATTGTGAAAATTTGAGGCTTATGTTTGAGAGGTGCAGGTAGTTGAGCATCTCTCTTAAATATTAAGAAATGTATCTTTGCAACACCTTTTGGCACTTTACTTGGGCATATTATTTGTAAGGAAGGCTTGTTGGTAGATCCAACCAAGGTCGTTGTGATCTTGGGATTGGAAGAACCTAACAATCAAAGTGAAGTGCATGGATTTCTTGGACATACATGGTATTATAGAAATTCATTAAGGGCTATGCAAAGATTTCACACCCCTGAGAAATATTAAAAAGCTAAAGGAAAATTCTATTGGGGTGAGGTGCAATAATAAGTGTTTGAAACACTAAGGAAAGGTTGACCACCACACCTATTTTGTGCACTTTCCTTCATGGGACAAACCCTTTCATGTTCATGTTGATGCTTTTAGGATGGAAATTGACAATGTTGGCACAACTAAGAGAAGGAATTATAGACCACCCTATTTGTTTTGTAAGTAGGAAGTTGACACCAACTGAAAAAAATTATACAACTACTGAGCAAAAGATTTTTCCATGATTTACATGTTGCAAAAGTTTAGACAATACTTATTGGCAAACACCATTTTTATCTTTCTTCACATATCATATGGAACTTAAGTATTTGGTCAATAAGCCTGTTTTTTACAAGGGCACATTTATGTAGTGGATACTACTATTTTAGGAGTTTCAGTTTACAATTATTGTAAAACTAGGAAAAATTAACTCAGACCTGATCATTTGTCAAGAATCAATTTTAGTGAGGACACATAGAGCATTGAGGACACAATGCCAGATGCACAAATCTTTAGATTGAACCATGCTCACCCAAAACTAGAGGACATTTCTGTATTCTTGCACACTTGGATAAGTTCCTAGGGAATGAAGACCTTAGAGAAGAAACAACTTGCAATACACACGTGACACTTACCAGTTGATAGGTGGATATTTATATAAGCTAGCCATGATGAAGTTTTTGTGCCGGTGTGTTCTAGAGCATGAGCATGTGAGGGTATTATGGAAGAATCTCATGGTGGAATTATAGGAGGTCATTATGTAGAGATGCCACCACATGTGCAAAGATTTTGATGGTTGGCCTTTGGTGGGAAACTTTATATAAAGATATCAAAGAATATGTCAAGGCATGTGATCATTTCTCAACACCTTGGGAAGCCTAGAACTAGAGATGAGATGCCTTTGAGGCCTATTGTAAGTGTTGAACCTTTTGAGAAATGGGCTATTGAATTTTAGGTCCTATTTCCCCACCCATATGTAGGAATGGAGCATGCACTATATTATAACTTGTATAGACTATCTACAAGGTGGGAAGAAGAAGCACCTACAAAGGATTACATACAAAACTAAAACAACAATTTTTATGGGAGAACATTATCAATAAGTATGGATGTCCATTGAGTTTAACAAGTGATAGGGGAACTCATTTTCTTAATGAGACCATCAAAATTTATTGGTAAAAGTTTATGGTGGCACACCATAAGACAACACCCTATCACCCATAAGCCAATGGTAACTATTGAGGCTTTCAACAAGATTCTGGGACAAACATTGATAAAAATATGTGATGTTGGAAGAAAATATTGGGATGAAAAGTTTTTTTGTACTTTGGGCATATAGGACTACCTACAAAAGGTTGAATAAGGCCACACCCTTTCATTTGGTGTTTGCACGTGAGGTTGTATTTCCTATGGAATTTCATGTTTCCATCCCTGTATATTGCATGCACATAGGAGGACTAGATGATGAAAAGTATGTTGAGGAGCGCATAGAAAAACTGATGTAGTTAGATGAGTGACGCATGTTATTTCCCAATGGATCCAAAAGACATAAAAAGTGAGACAAAAGGCATGACATGATAGGCATATATCAGAAAAAAATTTGAAGTGGGAAATATGGTTCTTTTATATGATTCAAAGTTTGTGCACCACCTAGGAAATTGAAATTCATTGGTTGGGACCCTTTTAGTAAAAAAGATATTGGAATCAGGAACTTTTCAATTACAGGCACTGGATGGAACTTTATTTCCCCGGTTACTTCAATGGGAGTAGGTTGAAGCCCTACTATAAATAAGTCTTCTTGGTGTTTATAATAAGGTAATATTTCCACTTAGATTAGATTTCCCTTTAATGCATTTCCTTTAATGTGTTTCCTTTCATTGTTGTTATGCTTTGTCAATTTAGTTTAGTGTTTTTTTGTAATAAGTGTGTTTTGCATACCAGATGATTACTATCTATTGGATTCATGTGCAGAGGACCACACATACTTTTAGTGTGGGGTGGATTGGAAAGAAGAAGTGATTAGTGCCTTGATACAAATTGGTGTGCATGGAAAAATATTACATGTGTTTGAAAGTGAAGATGGTTTTAAAGAGAGTTTTAAATAAATTTTCTCATATTAAAGACCACACATAGATGGATGGATGATGATAGTGTAATGCAGGTAGGTAGCAACATGGGAAACTACTTGGTATGAGGCATAGTGGATAGGTACTTTGGCATAGGGAAGTGCATAAAGGAGGTTTATGGCCAAGAAGTAGTGGGCACTAGAAGGTTATGACTAGGGTGTGGAAGAATATAAGGTGTGAATCATGAAAGAGTGAAAGAGCGGAATTAATTCCATGTATGGTGGTAGGTGAGGAGAAATTAATGTGGAAATTTTTAAAAATTATATAAAAGGAGAACATGCGATCCTTTTAATTACCTTGCATATTTTGAGTTTTCGAGCTATGGAGTGCAAACTAAAGTGTGATGAAGTGCAAAGTGAAAACATCGATACATCAAGAAATGAACCAGGTGATTTTGGGACATGGCATTACCAGAGCTCCACATGGAAAGGTGTTTGAGCTAGTTGGTGTGTGTGAAAAGGAAAGTTCATGGTGTTAGGGTTTGAGGAGATAAATTTAGAGCTAGGGAATGCTAGGGCATGAAGTATTTTAAGTTATAGAGGAGATCAATGGGTGAAATGGTAAGGAGTTAAAATTTGCTATTTTTAGAGCATGTTATTAGTTAATCAGAACAATGGCACCAAGGAGAGTCATGGTTAAGGAACTTGTGATAGAGGAGGCACCACAAGAGTGGTTCATGAGATGTAATACCTTGAGGAGGTGATTGAAGGAAGGTCATGGATGTCCCAGTTGAAAAAATGTAAGATAAGCGATATCAACCACCACACTGAGAAAACCATAAAGGACATAAAATATGATACCATCTTCAAGACAAATAAAAGAGGACTGTAGATGGGCAAAGAGTAATGGATAATTCAATATACAAACTACTGGAGAGTGTTGGGGTGATGTAATTATATGAGTTTTCATTATTTAGCAAGCTAGAGATCTTTACCAGTGGCTTATGTCATGTGTACATGAGGATTACTTCTACTTTGTGGGTAGAAGGATGAGAATTATAGAAAAATTGATTGGAAATGTTATAGGATTGTGTGACTCTGGTGTCTATCGAGGAAATTACAGGAGACCTTTTTGATGATGATGGAGTAGAGGAAATGGTCTATCGTGTTCAAATATCACAAGGGAGTCTGATCCTTTAATGTCACAAACATAGAAGACCGAGCTACAAGGGTAGTTTTAACTAGGTGCCTCAGAGAGGTGGAAGGAGGTGAAAAAGCACTTGGTTTGTACATAGCGCATAAAATGGTGAATAAAACTTACTATAACATTGTGAGATATGTTGTAAAAGCATAGTGGAAGAGGCATGCATCCAAGAAAAAAGGTGAGAAGATAACTTGGGGTGCTATCTTGCTCCTCATTATATTTTGTGAAATTGGTGTGCCCGATGGGCCAAAGGAGAAGATGTGGGTGTACCATTTTTGGAGAATAAGTCACTGAAAAGAAATTCACAAAGGTTCACATGTCCAGGCATGATTTCAAACACTTATAAGAAGCACACAAAAATTGTATAGGAGGATGCATAATGCATTTGAAGGAGAGTGGCACATCCCGTGGGAGTTTCTTGGTGTATTGGAGGGACAAAAGAGTTTACAACATATCAACACTTCTGTTTGGGCCATTTTTACATGAAGACCAATGAGAAAAGCCCTTGGTGTAAGTTTCCTTCACTTTTACTGCTCGTTACTTTAAAGATTCAGTGAATAGGCTACATAACACATGGAAGTTTCATTTTGATGTTGATAAGGTAGATGAAATATCCACATTTTGTGTAAAATGTATGTCTACCCTAATAAGGAGGCATATGTGGAGACAATGGAGTCTGATAACATTGATATCACTCTAGAGGTCATGGTTGTGGGATAGATAGAGCCCACTCTGTGTATGTATATATACTTAATGGCTCGAGGTTCAAGGATGGAAAGTGTATTGTGGGTGAGGACTTATCACTTCCAGATCCTCCAAAGAGAAAAAAACTATGGGTACAAAAAAAATATTGAGGTTACACCCCTAAGGTAGGAAAAGTAGAACATAGAGAATGTCCTTGAGTAAAAATAGGAAGGAAAAGAAGATAGTACTGCACTTGATCATGGAAGGAGAACACTTCACAGGAGGTGCAAGAATGAAGATGAGGGCATTAGGAATTCATAACTAGTGAGGAGGTCACCGTGCATGATGACACTATGAAAATAGAGTGAGGAGGAGAAAAAGAAAAGGCGTAAGTATGTGCCTATCAAGGATAGTGATGAAGAGAAGTCATCAGATGGGGGCATGCACACAATAATGTTTCCACCTAGCTTGAAAGTTTGAGAAGATGAAGGGATTAGAGGTAATGAAAAACTATAGTTTTATATAGAAATCCCCAACATGAGTATACATGAGCATGAGGAAGAGAGCTACACTGGAGGGGATATAAAGAAGGAAGATAGTGTTGAAAAATTGACCAATGGACCAAAGGGTGGAATTGGAGAAGAGAATAAAGAAGGCGGTGGAACACAGAAAACATGGCGAGCATGCTAGTAAACACAAGGAAGAAGAGATGGTGCAGAACCACACCTTGGATCTATTAATGAAAACATATATTATTCACGCAAGGTTCCAGAGAACTATTTCCATGGAACAATTGTATGGATGGGAGATAATGGACTGGAGATGGTGAATGCACGCACTAGAAATAATTGTCATGGAGTATGCAGACTCACATGGATGACCCCGAGTTTAACGTATCCAAGGATTCATGTGCCACTAGATGAATGAAGAAGGCTCTTCATTACAAGCATGTGACACTCAATACCATGGAGTTCTCTATGAGAAAGTGAGAAATGCATTGACAAAGATAGCTGAAAGGTCGTGCACCATAATGTTGATAAAATGGCTACCTTGAGAACTTTTCTTAAGGATAAAAGTACAAGGAAGAGGAAATATAGTTTTTAACATAGGAAAAATGAGAAAGTAGAGGTGAAGGAGAGTGTTTTTCTAGATATGTCTGAGGAGATTGGAGAAGAAATTTTGCAGTGCATAGCCACAATACAAAGAAAAGGTATCTGGGACATTTCCTTTTGTGTTGCAATATTTGCGCACTTTAGTTCATTTGATATTTGATGATGGCTTGAAACTTGGATGTAACAAATGGCATGGTGTCGAGGATTGGAAAATGCGTACAAGAATTGAAGCATAAGGGTGAGAATATGACTTTGGCAGAAATGGATGTTGTGCTTGGAGATTCTTGAATAAGGAGAAGAAGGGACTCAATGACCGGGATGAGTTAGAGGTGGACATCAAAAATGAGTACCATGAGCTCCTAATGCCTAATGAAGAATAAGCGTGTTGGTTATTTGAATATTCTTTAAGTTATGCAATTCTTTAATTCTTTAAATCTATATTCATTCTTTATTCTTTAGAGGTATAAGTTGGGTAACCCCATTGCCGAGGGCAGAAATGATGCTAGTGTGGGGTAATGTTGGCCCTATGAAATAGTGAATAAGTATTAGAGGAATATACACTAGTGGTGCAAAATAAGGGGTGTGTGGATAGGTGCAGAAGGTTTACATATTTGCATCCTAAGGATTCGTGCCCAAGAAGAAAAAGTTCAAGACTTGGCTGGTTTTCATTTTCATGGCACAAAATAATAGGAAAAGCAAGGAAAAGGAATGATTACTTTACAATAAGAAAATTTCATTTTTGGAGTAAGTGGAAGATCAAGAGTCATACAAAATTATAGCTAATAATAGGATTAGATCAAGGTTTAAATATAGAGATAATCTATTATTAGTGAAGCTTGCATGCTTCATGGATATCTTTGAATGCATGCATGGCTATTTTTTAGCATGCAACCTATTTTGAGAGTGCATGGGTGGTGAAGAGAAATTCCCCACCCCTACATACATGTAATTATTTATATTGATAGGAGATATGTGTGTATGTTTTGAGTTGTAATGATTTATGCTGCTAGTATGATTTTCATGCATGACTTTGTGTTGGTATTTATGATATATTCAGTTTTTGGTTTGTGATGAGTTAATATAATGGATATTTGTGGATGGATATTGGTTGTTGATGTCTCTATTCATGGTATTGTATGGTAAATGTTATTGTAATAGTGATCTTATTTAATATGCTTTCTTACTATGTGTGTTTCCAAATTGAGCTCATGGATGTGATTATTCTAATGGAATATACACTTTGACTATGGTTATTATGAACATGCATGAATACACCTTAGCAATAAAAGTAATAAAGAGGGACCGTAGCTTTTCGCACTTCGTGTGATTACTCAAACATGTCCAAGTGAAGTACCAGCGTGCCTAGGCATCCGAGTATAAAAATAAAGGCTACATTTTGGTTCCGTTGTAGAATAGAAGCGCCCACGAGAGGATAGAAGCACCTAGGAGCTAGTGAATGGATCTAGTTGCTAGTGTCTACCCATATGCTCGTGTTGTGATCTATTATGTGTAGGAGGATCTTCATTGTTGATCTCTGTTTGTCGCTCTAGATTTGTCCCAATGTCGTTGTTCACACATGTAACCTACAAAATAGGTAACCTAATTGCACATGTCTACAAACCACATCAAATCTAAAAAAATAAAGATGAAAATGTGGGGCTAGGCCTGACTCTCGCTGGTCACCCAAAGAGTGAAATCAGTACCAAGTGTTATACTACATTTTAGACTCCATGTAGTTTTGTGTGAATGTGTGTGTAATTATACCCTAGGATGCCCTTGTGCATGTTACACAATGATAAAGGATAAATCTAGAATATATCAACTATATAGAGAGTGTGAGATGGAATAAAATATATTTTCCTCTTATGTTGTGTATGTAGAGTGATGCAACCCTTTTCCCTTGAGTGAATGTTAGGGAAAATTTAAGTGGTGAATATTTGTAATTTGGTGAATATTCTATATTTGCAAAATCTGAAAAGGTGAATTTTTTCGAGTACGACAATGTATTTTCACCTAAATATTCCAATATAGAAATTTTAAGGGTCGGATTCACCTACTATTGAAAACTCCTATATAATCATAGGTAATTGGCCATGTATTATACTATTAACGGCCAATAAATTATCGTTCAAGTATAATCAAGTATCGTGTAAATAAGTGACAATAATTGTAGAGAGAGACGTGCGACAACAAGTAAACTCGTGTGACAAGAATCAAGGATTATAGATGTGTGACAAGAAAGAAGTAAATATGTGTGACATGAAAGAAGTGCGGACATGTGACTAGATCACATGATAGGACATTTATTGTTGCACGACAAGAAATTTGCGGTTGTGTGACAGTAAATTTCATGTCACATGACAAGAGCATTGTTGTCATGCGATAAGGAAAATTATGTCATTCAAATATTGTATAAGAAAACCTTGGTAAATTCACTTGTTTTGTTAAAGTGGTTCTAGGATATTTGCCAGACATTACACCTCCAATTACCCAAAGGCCTCTTTAAATTATCCCGGAAGAAGGTTGACTATGCAAAGAAGATTTTTCACACTAAGGGAAAATATCATTAGTCTCTCATGGAATTAAGTTACTTCTTTAGTGTTTTGAAGTTGTCATGTTTAGTGGTCTTGGAACTTTTGAGCTTGTTTCTTTTTCCTTTGTCAACCACATTTATATTTACATCAGTGAGCTACCTCTTCTAAATATAATCTTGCATGATGTCCACATTCTTAATGCAATTATCCATTGCAACTTTTTAAAATCTAATATTTTGTCTATTTATTCTTTTAGGAGTTGTTCTTTCTCCATTTCTTGTTGGTTGTTATGCATGGTCTTTAAGCTTTCTTTTAATTGGTAGAGTTCAACATACATTACTCACTTGTCTTCTTTAGTAGTTTGGTCCTTTTTGGGGACTCTTCATTTTCCTCACACATTTTTATATATCTTATTCAAGGATGGAAAATTCTTCTACCATGTTCTTGATAATGTTGTTGTGAGCTTCAACAACATTATATAGGTCAACAACTACCGATTTAAGACCAAACTAGGGGTTTGGGTTTAACGAAAGGTGGCATTCCAAATACTCAAGATGGTCAAAGAAATTTCCTTAGTGGAGGGAGGGGTTGTTAAATTCATCATCAAAGGAAGAGCTAACTTGCACATTCTTTCCATAGGTTCCTTTTCCTTTTTCCATGATGGACAAAAACTTTCTCAGTTATAGTGATTGTCAATTTTCGGTGTTTTGAGTTCTTGCACATTCTCAAGAGTGGTTTTGGATTTGGAATTAGACTTCATCCTAGGGAATAAGGTTGTAAGGGGGTTATTTTTGTTTTTGGGAGAAATTGTTTAAGAAATTTATTAGTTTTTCAATTATTTAAATTGTTTAATTTATTTGTATTATGATTTTTTTGAAAATTCATGTACTTTAATTTTATGAGGTTCTTTAAAAATGAATTATTTCTAGAGAGAGAAAATAAATTAAGTGAATTGCCACTTGGAATTCGAAAAATAGTTTGTTGGACTATAAAATATGGTTTATTTCTTATATTCAAAAGAATTTTGGTTTCTCCTACTATGATATGAATATTATTGAAAAAATATGCAACATTTTTACTTTAGAGGATAAGTCAACATATATGGGTAGGATAACATAAGTAGTTTGAATAATTTTTTTATATTTGTAAATTAAATTTTAAAATATTTAATTTACATAAGAGCTTCAATATAATGCATATGAGGATTGAATAGAAGGGACACCTCCAGGGTAAACCATGTGGAAAAATTATTTGATGAGTGACTCAAGTGGGAGAGAAAGGGGACACAAGTAAAATATCAAAACAAAACCATAAAATGTATTTTTTTATATTCATAAATTACAAGTTTTCTAAATTTTCATATTACTATAGGGGTTGAAACTTCCCATGAAAAGGGCTACAATTTCATATTGATTTAGGGGAATTGTATGACTCGTTTCTTGGGATAGTTTAACATAGAAGAGATGATGCACAACTTTGAAATTTAATTTAAATAATTTAGATTAAAATTTTTAGTTATTATATATAATGTTAGTTACATGAGAGGATGCATGCTATTAAATTCAATGATGAAATGTGGGAAATTTTGAAATCCCAAGGATGGAACAATGATGAATTCAACAATATGGTGCAACTAAAAATGGAAATGTATTGTTAAGATATTATTATCTATTTAGTAAAATTTATTTACTTTTTAATTGAATTTTGATATTTAATATAAATTTAATTATAAATAGTTAGAACGTTATTAAACTATTTCATTGTGAGATTACAGATTAATATTTCTACTTCCAAAAGGGTGTTGAGGTATCTCGACAATGATGGCCATTCAATGTGTAGAGAAGGCACAATGTAGGCACCAATTTTTGTATTGCTACCCCTCATCCCGTGTTCGCTCCCCTTTGCCTTCATCTTGCACATGCATATCTCTCTTCTTATTTGAATTCCCTTTCCCTCCTAAATCCCATTTATTCAAAATTCCTACTTTCCTACCTTATTGCATCATTTATTGTATTTCCTCTAATTCACCCATATTCCCATTTAATTAATCCCCAATAATATTTATTATCCTAAGCACATCCCATTTATTATCCCTAAATTTATTTATTAACCTCTTTTATCCTCCCTAAGCACCCTATTTACCATCCTTAGGTTCCCACCCACCCACCTTCATTTAATAATTTCATCTCCCTTTTGACTTTATTTAATTCTTTAGTATCCCCTAACCACCTTTTATCCTCCTTATGCAACCTTAACCCGATTAAACCTTAAAACCCTAATCCCACCTCATTTCGGGCTCATTCTTTTGAATTGGGCACATTTCCACCACCCAAATCTATGATATGCCATAATAAGGGGTGGCCCATTGGGGCACCGTCGACCCTATAAATACACCCATACTCCCCCTTTCCTCAAGAGGTAATTTTTGGGAGCTTAGGTCTTCTTGCATATTTGTGGTGTTTCTTTCTCATCTCCTGCCTCGATTGCCATTGACCCAACCCACTCATTGTGGACCCAAGCCAATTAATATGGACCTAGACTAAGTTGCCATGGAATAGACCCCGGTAGCCATGGAACCAAGTTAGTCATCGTGGACTCGGACCTAGTCACTATGGACCCAATTCAGCCATCATAGACTCGAGACCAGATCATCGTGGACTCATACCCAGTCATCATGGGCCTAAGCTAGTCATCATGGAATCACCACTCAATCATCGTTTTCCCATACTATTCATCATTGACCCTATCTATAGTCATTAAATCTATCAATTTTCTTGCATCCTTTCTGTTTCCACAACTTTCCCACATTAGATCCAAGACTTTCCCTCTTTCAAAGCATATTCTTGAACTATTTTCTGTATTATTATCCACTCTGTTGCAGTCACCATCGAGTGTACCTGTCACTCTTAGGTCACCACAACCTAATTAGGTTTGGTTTAATATCATTTTTTTATTATATTGGTATCATATCTTATCTAGCACATTTTAAATATCTATTTATATTCAGATTATCTATTGCATCCTATCAATTATCCATCGATGTTTTAGTTATCTCTTATATCAAAGTGGGTTGAAATCCATCCTAGGAAGTTTTCACTTCTCGGGATAAATTTTTTTGAGCAACCCACCATCCTATATACTAATCCATTGTTTGTGTCTAGCTTCTCTTTGTTGTGCATGTCATCAAGCTCACTACAAGAATGGTCTTTCTCTCTTTTATGCCTGCATTCATCATCATCTCATCTAATGGTATCCCTAAACCATCTCATTTTGGAGTTAATTTTTTTTTGTTACCATTTCATTAATCTAAAATAGGAGCGAGATAATCGGTTCAATATTTTGGCATGCCCAGTGGGACCCACCCTTATTTGGCGATTCTTTTTATTGCTTTTCATTTCCATTTTTCCTTTTATATTCTTTCTACTAACCCTGCGGGTAGGGGATTTTCTTTGATTGATTGGTGGTGTGCTTTCTTGGATCAACAACATGTTTTCTTGCATAAAATTAAAAATAAAAAGGAAAAATTGTGATATCCAGGTATTCTTCATTTTTGTCATATTTTCTCCTTTTACATTGTATTTCTTTTCTTGTTTTCTTTCCTTCATCGAATTTCACATTTTGATTTTGGGATCTAAAAAGAACCTTTATACTTGGTTGGAAATATAGTCTAATTAGGAGGTTAATCCTTTGCATTCACTTCTTCACACACATCCAAAACACATGCATCAAAACTACACATCTTAAACATCTCCTTCTAGGTAGAACTATTGGGATTTCATCACCTAATAAAAAAATTCATTGTGGTGTTCTTTCTCCATTATAATTTTTTTAGCTATCAATATATTGGCTAAGTGCTTGACACCTTTATCATTGTAGTGCATGAAGTGTGGGGGTAGGCCCTAATATAAGGACCCGTCTCAGTAGTCATCAAAGATTTGAGCCTCACGTAACTTTAGGTATATCAAGGACTCCATCCAAAACTACCCGAAACCATCCATAGTTTTTCCATTTCCTAGGTTCCCTTTGAGCCCATTTTATTTTCTTTTTCACATCATTCTAAATAATCAAGATGATCAATTTTTTTGCTTGACTTGTTTATTAATAAATTGTATAAGTTATTATTTTATGTTTCATACTTGTTATCACTAGTTCCTAGGCTACGAGAAATGCAAGAATCTACCTCACCCAATGACACCCCCACTTCCGATGATATTTCCCAAAAAACTTCCACACTTTCCACTATTTTTTCTACACCTATGATTACCACACCTTTGATATCTCAACCCCTTGTTTCTATGGTCTCTATTCATCGAGACCCATTTCATCCAAAATGATCCCCATCTTAAAACCATTCCTTCCATCTCTCATCATTCCATTTCCTCTAGACTAGATATGCCCCCATTTTCTACTTCTTTGGAGACCCTTAGACCTCCCACTATCCTTCATGGATACTTAAAGTTTCAAGAACTCCTTGACGCTAATCTTATCACCCTTTGCGACTATCTTGTCTCTAAATCCACCATTCCACCCAACTTTCCTTGTATCAACACCATCCCCACTTCTCTTATGCACATTACTACTTCATCCACTTTATTTTCATTAGTTCCCCTACCCAAAATTTACAAGAATATCATTTACGTCTTCCTCCACCAAATCATCATGATAAAAATTTACTCCCTATATCTACATCTCATGTCCACGTAGATGTCATCACCTCAAAACATCGTCCCATCTTGAATCAATCCAAACTCCTCAACTTCCTCGTTGAAGTTTCTTTCATCACATGTTCCCCAATCAATCTACGCAAACATCTCAACATCTCCATACTTGTATCCCAACTCATCCTATAAAAATTAATTTAATATCCCCATTTCTTGACAACAAACACAATCTCATCCATATTATTACGTCCCTATCTCCCAACCTATTTAATAACAATCATTCAACTATCTCCCCTTATCAACCACCTCCATAAACACATACTCATCATCAATCATATCAATCTCAATAAAAATTAACACATCCACGTCATACATTCCAAAACCTCATCCTTCAAATGACCATATGCATATGTTACTAAGTAGAATGGCCAATCTCAAAGCCGCTACTTTGGGGTCTAAAACCACCTTCTCTTATGAGCAGTTTTGTAACGAAACTATCAACCCATCAATTTTTATCAAACCCTATCCTCCATACCAAGAACTCCCAATTTTTTAAAGTTTAACAATAATGAGGACCTGAACAACACCTTCATGCCTTTAGGCACACATGATATCTTATCACCCATGACCAAGATCTCATGCTTCCCACTTTCCTCATGTCGTTTGTTGGACCCATGTAGTAATTTTTCATGTACCCTTAGCACAATTTTCTAATCCCATGCACGCCGGCCTATCACCTAGCGGACATTGGGCACTCATCAGAGACACGCGTGGGCGACAATCCCCTCCTTTATATGAGAATTGTGAGAAGGTCTTGCCATTGATGGAAGATGATTTGTAGAATGAAAATATATTTACTTAGTATAGATAAGGAAGAAGAAACATCTAATAGATCTACATCTTAAATGCATTATAGAGATAGAGTACTAAGCATGCTAAAGCAGACCCGAACTATGATAGCCATTTAAGAAGAGGGTTTACACCCTTAAGCATGATATACAAAACAAACCATTATATATATATATATATATATATGCATTTAAAATGATCTGGTAGCCACATTACAATCAAAAGAGGTCATCATAGACCATACACATCAAAATACTAAGACTCATCTCTTACAAATCTTCCTTGGTATGATATTCTAGCTATGCCCTCTAGTTCATCCCTTACTACAAATTTTATGCCATACAAAGGCCTATGACATTCCTTATAACCCTTGGCATTAGTGCTCTAAACCCTAGATTACAACATCATACTCTTGATGCATTCCCTCCTAATCCCACACCTTTTGTCTTCATTAGGTTGTGTTTTCTTTCTTCAGAGCATCTCTATATATAGGTTCAACACCCACTACCATGCCTTCTCTCTTGAACAAATCACATGCCAAGTGTCAATGTGGTCCTCCAATGGTGAATGCTTATCTCCTTATGAACCCTCCACTCTCTGTAATGATGTCTTCTAAGAATATTCCATGCATGGAATATTCTTTTCTTGACCTCCAAGGTTCCAGGCTAGCACCTTATCCACTTAGCATGCCTAGTCGGGTCACATTTTTCCTCAAGTGCCTCCAGAATGCTGAATATGGCTAAGTCCTTTGAACCTAGTGTCATGCCTTCCGTGTGCACCCTAGTTTCTCCAAAACACTTCTTAAATATCTCTATCCTACGTGCTTCTTCCCATGTACCCTTCCTTTTATAGGTCCCGTGCGTGCACGTGACCTTTGGTACTTAGCCAATATTTTGAGGCCTAACATCACCCCACACTAAGTGTGTTCTCCATCCTCGAAACATCCTTCTTCCCCAAAGAATAAAGAATGTTGGGACTCATATAACTTGAATGAAGAATGGGAGAATGGAGGAATTAAGAATGGAAGAATGGAAAAATATGCTATTGTTGCAAGAGGAGTGGTAACTCCTTCCTCATTGTTGCCTCAATCTTCTCCCAAGAATCCACTTCACCCTATGCTGCTGAAGTAGCTCACTTATTATAGCGCTCACCTCTTCAAAGCTCAATTCATTTCCCTTAACAATCAACATATCTACAATCCCTTCCAGCTGCTTGCTAAGGTCATCTAACGTATCCATTATGTGAGTGACTTGCGGGTATAGTTCCTTAAACCAATTTTTAACCAAACCCTGCAAGGTTTCAATTGCTTGCATATTCTTCTAAACTTTGGCTAGGATCTTATCCCACTATGCCTTATTTCCCTTATTATTATCTTGGAATTATTTCAAATTTTCCTCATGTGTAGTGAATAGTATATTTGCTAACCCGTCTCTCATTAATGCAATTATCATTTACGACATCACCATTTGACCATGGTACGCAACGATCTTCACAGCGATAAGGAGCTCAAAATACGAGTGATCTCCTTTCCATTGTGATTCTAGTGTGAGTGGTCTCCTTTCCATGGTAAGGATGTGGGTTAAGTATTCCAAGCATTGCAAGGTTGACTCGTATTTATGCTCAAGCGGGCCGGTATGGATGCTTCAAGATGATGGCATCTGTAATCATCTCTATCTTTTTGTAGACCTTGTGCACCTTATAATTTTCCTCCCTTAGTATTTACCTTAACTGTGTGCTGATCAACTCCTCCTACTTTAGATCCTTTCTCTTCTCAATGATTTCTTCGTTCTTCTTCTCTAGTTCCTCCTCCAAAACCCTTACTCTATCATTCCTCCCAAAGAGTCTCACCTCAACCTCTACTAATAAATTTTTTGAGTGCGTTGCAGAATTTCTCATTAGATAACTATTGGGCATTTATAAGGGGTTCACTCCCTTGGTCTTTGGTATCTTCATCAACGCCCCTTGGTTGACCTCAAATTCTCGGCTCATCAACATGGAACTCAAAAGCCCAAGATAGCATTTTTCTTATACAAGGGTATGCACCTTCTTCTTCAAGGAAGACCATGCAAGGAGTTAGTTGGATGACACAAGAAATTTGGAAGCATATGCATAGTACCTTATTTGTATCATTTATATAGCCCATCCCTTGATCTTGTGTTACTACCACATTATTCCTCCTATGTGTGCTACCTTTGGAAATCTTACCACTAAGTTGGGATCTCCGCCATGCTCCCATACTCCTTCCCTACACTCTCCTCCTCTATCTCTTTGAGCACTTCATCAGCATTACACTCCACCTCTTGCTCCACCAAGTCCTTTATTATGCCCACTACTTCCCTTTTTGAAGCCTCTTCTTCCACTCCTTGGTGAGGCTTGGGGTCCTTTGATCCTTAGTGTTTACCTTCTCACTTCCCCCTTGCCATGAGCATCTCCTTCCTCCTCCAAGTCATGTACATCATACATAGGATGGTCTTGAGCCTCTTCATGCTCGTCATTTCCTTCTCACCTCTAGAAGGCTTCTAGGCTCTCCATTCCTTCTCCGAGTCCACATCCTCCATTACCTTTCACTTCTTCCTAACCGCGGCGACTCCAGATAGGGATTATTCCTTCTCATCTTCTTCAGCAAGTGACTCCTTTCTCAATGACTCTTCTTGCTTTCTGGTGCCTCTTCCTCAGGTGTCTTTTCTTTTTCCTTAATGGGGACTTCTTCCTCTGTGCATATGTGCTTAGCTTCGTGCCTAACTCCTATGTGCCAACAAATTGCATTGTTATTACACTCAGGTGCCTTCTTCTCTGGTGTCTCCTCTCTCTCCCTCTTCCTTGGCATGACCTTATTCCTTGCGATGGGTCTTCTGGGATGGAGACATCATTCTCCATGTAGGCATATTTCTAAAAGTTGGGCCTAATGTGTAGGTATACCCTTGCTGATCCTTCCAAAGAATTGGATAATGTTACGCTTTTATCATATGCTCCACGTGGGAGACATAGTTCTCCACATAAGTGTACTTCTTAGGGTATACTAGATTTTTGCGTAACTCGTGGTGGTCTTGGTCCACCTTGCCACTGAGGTCAAACCTTAGTCTTTTGGCCTCCTTGAAGTGATTGACCTTGGTTTGGAAATATTGTGTAGTGAAGGAGAATGATAGTTTACACCATGGGCTCTTGGTACCTTCTGACAGAGTGAACCTACCAATGCAAAAGTGTTGGTATACAAGAAACTTGTCCTCTCCTTGCACTAGAGATGGAAATTGCTTGGGTATTCTCCACTCAACTCCAAATGCACCATGCATTCACTTATACCGTTTTTCCAGGAAGACTTTTTGGGCGGTCGTCATGGTGTCATAAGTGTATTTCTTGAATATTTTAGAAAGGGAGGGGTTCTCATCTGGGTACTCCCATTTAATATTTTCTAGCCCATCAAGCACTCCAATTTCTGAAAACATGATGGTAAGGAGGATATTACCAAACATGATCTTCTCCCCATCATGCACAACATTGATGATCTCCTCTACTATAAATTTTGAGATGTTGTAGATGGTTCCTTCTTATATCTTACGAGAAAAATGTTCAACCAAAACATTTTTGATCTATGTCTACCTCTCCTGTCCATTCACTTTGGTCACTAAGCACACGTCCATCCTCATTCTGAGTCAAAATCACATAAATGTCAAGTTTTGTGACCCTTTATTGTAGTCATAACCCTCCACAGTTTTCTTTATGGCCTCCGTGTCCTCCAAGTCATCATCAAATGAACCTCCCTCACAGGTAAGTTTGGTAAACTTGGAGATTAGATGAGGATTTATCCTCATTCTTCACCCCATGAAGTAGAAATGGTCTTCATGTACGTGTGACATCATCCATTGGTAAAACTCAGGTTTACCAAAATAGGGCAGCTCATATAGTTGCAATAATCCAGCATTCTCCATTTTCACCTTGACCTCATACGTCATAAATGGGAATTCATTTAGGTGTCCTCTTGTTTGTATGTCTAATCAATTCTAACGCCATCTCTTTCTCTGGTGCTTATTCGATGGTTGTAGTCTCTTACCTACCATCTTCCTTACATGGGATACCCACCTTTTCTAAGCAACACGCCATCTAGGTATTGCATCTCCACATACCACTCATCATTAAAACTAGTGAAAACAACCTTTTCCCTTTGACCTTGCCCTTCTTTGGTGAACCGGTTTCCTTCTTTGATGCCATCTTCTTTTCAGGTTCCTAAAAACAAACTCTTCCTTTCTCCTCTTCCTTGCTCTACTCAAATATGTGGCTTACCTTTGTGAAAAATCCTTTACTCCCATGCCCTAGCTGTAGAACCCTAACCTAGAAAATCCTTCCACAAGATGACGTACTCTATTGAAATCTTCTTCCCTATGCTCATGTACTTCTTCCACTCTAGTTTACAAATCACACTAGTCACACACTCGATTTTCACAACTTTTCCTTCACACAAATATTCTTTGTGGATGCCCTAGTTCTCTCTTCGATATCGTAATTGCAAGGTAAACAATAATGTGCCCGACCTTCTACTTATAGATTTTTTCTCATTTCTAATAAATTTTATGCCACCTACCACAGTACTCTATATTAAAGGTAAATTCTTCTTATGCCAATCTTCCACTCTTTTCCTTCCATGCACCCACTCTTGCACAAAGAATATCACAACCTTCCGCGCTCCAAAACCCTTATTAGACATGATCCTTATGTGTGCCTACAAGGATGAAAGTGATTCTTCTATCCCCGGTTTTTAACTGCCTACCTCATGTTGTTCCTGTGCTTCTCATCCTTATACATGGTATTAGAAAAGCTCTCCTAACACTAAACTCCTTATGTCCACCTTTTCCATTCACACTCTTTGAACTTCGCACTTTTGATTCTTCAATCTGGGCCATCAAAACATAGCTTCCACTACTAGCTTCTATTATTTTTCGCACTACTCCACCCCACACTAAAATGGATGCGTGGTCCTCTGCGTATAGATTTTTAAAAAATAATAAATGGCTAATAGCACACAACGTACGTAAAAAAAACATGGGAAATATCAACTAGAAGGGAAACACATAGAAAGGAAAATGCATTAAAGGAAATCCTAGGCTAAATGGCAATACTTGCCTTATTTATAATTACACAGAAGCCTTATTTATAGTAGTGCTTCATCCTACTCCCATTGATATGGCCAGTAATCTCGTCCCCATTCATTTCTTGTAACTAGAATGCACCTGAATCAAGGATGTACGAGATGCTATATGGCCCTAACCAATGGAATTTTAGTTTCCTAGGATGGCGCAAAAATTTAGAGTCATAAAGCAAGACCATCTGCCCAACCTTGAATTGTTTGTTTTTAATATGGCGATCATGTCATCCTTATTGTCACACCTTTTCTTCCTTCTCGACTCAACCTAGTAAGTGATCACATTTCATCCAACTGCATTAATTTCTCCATGCACTCTCTGTAGTGCTTGTTCATCAGCTAATCCTCCTACACATGTAATACACATGGATGGTAGCATGAATTCTACTGGTAACACAACTTTTGTGCCAAACACCAATTGGAATGGTGTGGCCTTGTTAAATTTCTTGTAGGCAAGTCCTATATGCCCATAATATAGCTGAAACTTTTTCATCCCAATCATGTCTTCCCACATCACAAATTTTTGTCAATGTGTGACTCATAATTTTTTAAATGCACCTCAGTAGTTCCATTAGCTTGTGGGTGATATGGGGTAGTCTTATGGTGGGCTACCATGAATTCTACCAACAAGATCCTAACTATCTCATTTAAGAAATGAGTACCCCTATCACTTGTTAAGCTCAATGGACATCCATATCTGCTAATTATATTTTCCCATAAGAACCTAGTTGTTGTTGTTGTGCAATCCCTTGTAGGCATTGCCTCTACCCATCTTGTTAAGTAGTCAATACAAGTGATGATATAGCGTGAACCAGTCCTTCGTGTGGTAGGTGAAATTGGTCCTACAAAATCAATGGCCCAATTTTCAAATGGTTCTGTGCTAGCTATTGGCCTCAAGGGAATTTCATCCCTTCTTCCTGGCTTGCCAAGGTCACTGGCAATGGTCATAGGCCTTGCAAAACTCAATGCAATCCTAGTAGATGCTTTCCCACCAAAGCCCTGCCAGTAGGATTTTTCACGTGGTGGAATTCCCTACATAGTTTCCTCCTATAATCCCTCCATGTGATTCCTCCATTATTGAAAAATGCTCATGCTCCAACACACACTGACGCAAAACATCATCGCAGACCTAGTTTGTATAAGTCTCCACTAATTAGCATGTAGGGTGTGGTGTGTATGGCTAACTTTTTTCTTTCTAAGAGTCTTCATTCCTTCGATGCCACACCCATTTTGAGAAACACAACAATATATTCTAAGTTAGAGTGCATGTCACAACCTAAATAGTTGCGCATCTGGCATAACATCCTCAATGCTCTGTGCATCCTCCCTTGAGTCAATCCTTGATAAATGGTCAGGCCCTGAGTTACTCTTTCCTAGTTTCATAACAACTATAAACTTAAACTCTTGAAACAACAAGAACCACCGACATATGCTTCCATGAAAAATGGTCTTGTTCACCAACTACTAATTCAATGCCATGTGGTCATGAAGGGTGTTTACAAAAGATATTTCCTAAATTTGTGCAAACATAGATCATTAATAGTGCTTTTCACTCAAGAGTAGTAGTGTAGTTTTGTTCTCAAGGTGTTAACTTCCTGCTAGCAAAACACAAGGGGTGGTCAACAATCCCTTCTCTAGGATGTGCTAAGAATGCTCCAATTTTCATCCCTAAAGCATCAACATGTATATGGAATGGCTTATCCCAAGAGGGAAAATATAATATGGGTGCGTGTGATAAGCTATGCTTCAATGTATCAAACGTAGTTTGCTGCCTCTCCATGAAATGTACCTTTGTGTTTTAGTAACTTCTCCAATGGTGTGGCATCTTACAATACCCCTTAAAAATTTCTAGTAGTACCTTGTATGCCCAAGGAATCGTGTAATGCATTCCGGATGGTAGGCTCCCCAATCCCACAATAATGGAAACTTTTGTAGGATACACCAACAAGCCTTCCTTACCTGATGTGCCCCAACACGGTTCCAAAATGAGTAAGCGAAGAGACACTTCTTGATGTTGAGGGATATGCAAAACTACCGACATATTTCAAACATCAACCAAAAATTTTCACAATGGTCTTTCACTAGTCCATACACCATCTAGTCATCAAGGTAGACTTGAAGAAACTTATGGATGAAGTCTTGAAATGCTTGTACCATAATGCGTGAAAATAAAATAGGCACATTCTTCAATCCAAAAGGCATGACCATGTAGGCAAAGCTTCCCCATTTAGTGGTGAAAGTTTTCTTTTCTTGGTCTTCCTTTACAATTCTAACTTGGTGATATCCTGAGAACCCATCCGTGAAGGAATAGATCTCACACCTAGATACTCCTTCCAAGATTTCTTCAGTAAAAGGGGTTGGAAAAGGGTCAATGACACATACTGCATTCAAATCCTTGTAATCAACATAGATCCTTATCCTCCCATCCTTCTTAATGCTTATGACCATAGGGCTTATCCATTTTGATTCCTCCACAATGTCAATGATGCTGAAGTGATCAGTTTTTATATCTCCTCCTTGACTTTGACGTGAAGATTTAGATTCATTCGATAAGGCCTCTTTTGAATCAGGCGCGCACCTTCCTTTAACTTTATTTTCATTTCTCCCAAGGAGTGGTGAATGCCTTTAAGCTCATGGTAACTATGCTAAAATAAGTCCTGGCTCGTAGTAAATAAATGATCTTCAAAATCCTCTTCTCTCAAAAATAGTCTCTAATAGTGGCCTCCTTAGATTTTATTTCGAACTGATGTTAACCTTCTTTGTTTTGAGGGGGTTCATGGTAGGTGTATGCTTTCTCATTAGCACTATCAATAACTTTATGCATACCTTCAGTATGGTTAGCATCCAAACTCTCCATCTCTTTTCCATCTATCACATAGACCATCTTTCCCTTCTCTTCTTTCTCCATGCATGTGTGCTCAAGTTGCACCTCTTTTGAATATTCCTCATCAAAGCGTGGTTCCAAACTAGGTTCACCCAATAACTCTAGTATTCTATCCTCCGCCATGGTACTATCTCCCATCGTAAGGAGTTTAACAACCTACAATGCCCTATCCACCGATGGTTTAATACTCTGATATTCAAAATCTTGAAGGAGGTCAGCCGTCAACTCCTACCAATTTCCTGTCTAACGGTGCATCTCTGAGTGAATATACCATGTGCGTGCATAGCCTTGTAAGGTGGAATACAACTTATGTACCCATAAAGAAGGTGGCAAGGCCTCCGCACCTTCCATCCATGCTTTCTCACATGCTTGGACGTGAAACGAGGTGGGTTCCTTCCCATGGTAGTCTTGTATGACAGTGGGTGCATTGCTTTAGGAAAACCTAACAGAGAACATGATTCTTACCTCGTGCCCTTTGTAGAAGGCTATCGCGATGTGTCACCCACCAATGCGTTACGGTCCTGAGTGAGTTATAGTTGATCAATCCTCTTCTTTCGATCCCATTTTTCCACTGAGCCTTCATTTCTCGTAATAAATCATTAGGGTTGGCCCCTCCAGAGTAACTTGGAAACTTATTTCCTCCCATGTGCTTAATCGAGCATGCATTTTTCAACCTTGTAATAGATCCTCTTAATTGTCACCTAATTAACTCATATGTCCCATGCACCCAATCATCACATGCCACGCTAGTTATACCACTCATAGATTAAGTGTCTTCAAATTGAATTAATCCTTCCATAGGGTGAATCACCTTAGGGTCCCTAATAGAGCGCACATAAATCATATCAAGAAATTCTTCTCCCAAGGGATCAGTATAGGGTGTTGACTTCCCATTGGTCAAGGGGATGATAACCCATTCTTCCTTGTTTTCAAAACTTATGTACCCCTTGTATAACCATAGGTCAACATTGTTCTTATAACACTAGGGCTGCCCAAGTAATGCTAGAAAGTTGTCTACCTTGGCTAGTGCCAAGACTTCAAAGTATCTAGTAAAATTTTCCCCTTAGATAGTGATAACAACATCCTTCAAGACACCAATGGGCATTTCCTTTGTCTTGTTAGCCATATATAACACATTCGAGCATGGTTGTAATGGGGCCTTACCATTTGATGCCATGCGTCTAGGGTGAGGATGATGACTTCCATGCATGTTTCAATAATAATATTTCTTAGAAGCCATCCATCCATAACTACATTCAAGGTAATCTACTTAGCATAGTTAAGGCTATGGGGAAGAAGGTTAGCATGTAGAACCTACATTTTATGCTCTGCTCCAAAGCATGGTACCATTTTTGTAACCATTCACGTAGCAAAGGAATGATATTATCTTACCTTAACATCTTGTGTACTTTCCTAACCTCATCCATATCCTTCGTGTGTCCTCGGCACACTTCCTTTACTCTAACTGCCTTGATTGTTCCTTCAGACATTGGATCTCCCCTTGTAGGCTTCGAATCACATTAATGGTTTCTTGATACACTTCTTTCTAATGATTAGGGTCTAGATACTTTCCATGTACTACCTCTTCTCTAATAACGAGTGGTCTCTACATTGGTACTTCCCTTGCACGCACTGACCTCAGCTCACGTCGTAACTAGTATAGGCTCTTGTTTTGACTCACGTGCCACCCTTGGCATCCATTGTGAAGTAGCCTTCTTTACACTTACCATTTCGGTGCCTTTTTCCTTTCAGTGTTGTTGGATCATATGTTAAAATAGATCTAGGAACTCCTCATACTTGTGCTTCTTTCCACACCAAGATCATTGTAACATATCCATGCATTAGCGCTTATAGTGATATGTAAACCTAAAATTATAACTAAAGTTCCATGTGAGAACTCGCTTCTTCCTCCTACACGGTTATCATGACCAAAAAATCCTCCTCGTAAACCTATTCCACTCACCCCTCCATCTGCGTGCCCTTCATAAAGTGACGACCATCATCATTAGAATTATTTGTGAGACTAGTTTGGCACACACCAATATCAATGGCATCATGTATCCGGTCAATTAGCATATAATTCTTAGTTTCATGAGTAGTAGAGGTGTAGATCTTGCAATAGCAAGACACATTTTTATGGATCGCGCACTCTAATAGTGGGCACCTACTTGTATCATGATATTTGTGGCAAATTTCATAGTTCACCGTCATGGCATGTACCAATCTCTAGGAAAACTATCCTTTATATGCCCTCCTACCTCATAATCCATGCACCATAGGCCACTGTGAGTCTCATGTGCCAAGTTCGCAGATAGATTCTCTAGCTTCTTCACCATTATAGCAATCTAAGTTTCAAGAAAAGGGCTAACACCGGTATCCACGCTTCCAATAACCTCAATGTGCAGGGTAGCCTCCAAGGCCTCATGCGGGTTTGTGAAAGTCTTGTGTGAAAGTGCTCTCCTAAAAGGTGTTATCAACCCTCCAACAAACCACTGAGCATGCTAAGAAGGATGAATATCATAAGATAGTTTTGATAAGAGAGTCTTGAAATGCACATCGTACTCCTGCACACTTTTTTACCTACTTTGTGTTGAATCTCCTTCATCTTGGCGCTAATGATTTTTGTTTAAACTTGGGGATATGAAATTTAGCTAAGAAGGCATTCCACAATGTGGTATAATCTACCACTATTTGATGGGGGTCATAATTTTGGTACCAACTATGTGCGTGTCCTTGCAATATTGTTGAAAATTGACTTACCTTTCACTTCGAGGTAGTGATCAACTTTGCATGTTCTATAACATCTTGAACAACTTTGTAGTCTGGTGGATGTAAAGACATTTCAAAAAACACTTGCTAACGTGGTTTGAGGCCCTTGCCCACTTTGTTCATGAACCTTGATTTCCTCCAGTGTTACCTCCACCACCAGATCCACTAGATCTACTAGGTCTTATCCCTCCTGACCCACAAGATCCCCTAGATCTTCCAGGTCCTCTAGCTCCTATACCACAAGATCCACCTCCTCTAGTCAAGATATGTGCCTAAAGTGGTCGTGTCTAGTGTCCCCAATGTCCCATTAAACTGTGTGCCAACAATTTGTGATATTGCGCCACTCGATGTGTGGGCCATGCCACTTTCAGATGTGATACCTAAGATTTTTGTACCGTAATTTTCCCAAATTTCATTCTAAACAATATTCCTCCAAACACAAGAAATGATTGTGTAACCATAGATGTACCAAATGAAAAATTATATCTCCTAGGTGCAGATCGGTCACTTCCACCAATACCAACTGGGTTAATACTTATCTCTTGATTTGGAAGAAGAAGCACTAGGGCTTGGTCACCAGGGTGGATTTAGATGCACACCGACGAATCTCCTTTCTCCAAGTGACAAACTCTCATCAGAAGTTGAAGGGGTATCTCTCCCGCGTTTTCCAAGATGGGCTAGCAAGAATTTCTTAGGCTCCACGTCCTCTACGTGAACCTTAATTCCTTCCCCAGTAACATCTTCCTCCATAGATCCATCACTCCTACAACCTTGTGTGGTGTCTAGCCAATTCCTTTCCCATTCTTCACTATACTTTAGTCGTCTCTCTTCCTCTCCTTGTCCATCGCAAGGTCCGCCATCTTCCTCCACCCTAGTTTCCTCGCCGAGTGCTCATAAAAAGCTTAGCTAGCCATAGGGAATACTTCAGACTTAGTTTACCGATCGAGAATATTCAAAGATAAAGGAAAAAAACACACAAAATGATCCTATACTCTCCTTGAAGAACTCCAACTTAGAAACCTCAAAACAAAAATAAGTAGAAATAGCATATTCCTAGGTATAATTGGTCAACACTCTTTTCCACCAATGATGAACAACACGCATCCAAGTCAGATCAGCATCTTACAGCCTCTAATACTCATCTTGGGTCCACACGTGAGGTCTATAGTACCAACTTGATCTAGATGCATACGTTGAAATCCATTCATATAACTCTACTATAAAACAACAAAAGAAGGTCTCATATATCTCATGATACAAATGTTTCTCTACTCATCTGCGTGCATCAAACTCAGGTCTAGTACTAAATCTATGATAAAACTCATCCTCTGTGCTCTTAAACCATGCTTCGACACTATCCAAGGTCAAGCACTCCATCATCATGCATCATTCTCACAACAACTTCAAAAAGAGGTCTTGCAATGGAACCAAGATGTAGTCATTTTTCATGTACCCTTAGTACAAATTTATAATCCCATGTGCACTGGACTATCACCCACTAGGCGTTGGGTATTTACCCGAGGTACACACAGACGCCAAGCCCCTCCTTTATATGAGCATTGTGAGATGGTATTCCCATTGATGGAGGATGATTTGCGAGATGAGAATATATTTACTAAGTTTAGATAAGGAAGAAACATCTAACAGATCCATGTCTTAAATGTATTATAGAGACAAAGTACTAACCATGTTAAAACATACCCAAACTATGATATCCATTTTATACTTTGTATACTTGGTTTTCACCTAATCCAGTCTTGAGTGATCTTGTTTAAAGAACATACCTGAATATTTGTTACCAATATTCATCTGGTATCACGTGGCTTTAAACTAGGTGACATAGGACAATGCAACCAACAACTTGCGATACTTTGGCCAAAGATTTACAACATACTGTGTATGTCACTATTCCTAGATGACATACTCATCATTTTGGAATACGTCCTTCACCTCACTCCTCTGTTATCATAGAATGGTCTTTACTAACTACCGTCAGTCCACTTGTTCAAGGTTTAACCCTAGCCCGGTTAGGAACATAGTCTATTATAGGAAGACACTTTCGATGACTTAGGGTAAAAGGCATACCGGTTGACCTAAGTCAACTAGGATGTGCCAAAGTACCCTGAGTTATTGAAAGTTACTCCCTATCCTAAACATGTTACTAACTTGACCTAGAGAAAAACTAAGTTCAAGTCCTTATTGTGTGTAGATCTAGATGATCAATGCAGAAGGGTGTTGCCACATGTCAACTACAATGTTGTATCCTCGAGAAGTCCCAAGTCTTCTCGAAGGTACAACCCTACATTTGGCATGTGCCAGCATCCTACAGAAACTACCTCATCACGATGTACATACCCCAAGGAGGTTACTAATGTTAAATTAATTTGGATTATAAAATAGATTACAACATCTATGCTAAACCCTAATCCAACACTCCTTAAGTCCTTATTCTATACTTGGTTCAATTAAGCATTTAAGAACTTCCTCTAACTCATGATTGCTTTTAATGTTTGTTTATTTAGTTTAACAACAGTTAACCAAAATAGGACAACAATATCATAAGTTCCATTACATACATCTTAATCATTCAAGAAGGTGTAGTAACCAAATAGGTTCAACCAAGGTAGACTTTATAAGAAATGAAGTCTACATTTAACGATCATGTCACCCTTCTTTGGGTTATGTTTCATTTAGTGAGGAAGAACCTTCCTCTATTTGATTAAGTGTTAGGGTTTGTCAAACCCTTCTTATCTTTCACAAACTCTAACGTTCCATCACATATTCATTACACATTTAAATACTATATTAGAATTGTTTAGATAAGATTGATAACTTATGCAACTTAACAAGATGCATCTTATTAAGGGAGATTAAACTAATTCCCTTTTATCTAACTTATCAAGTTTATCCAAATTATACATATAACATATATGAATAATGTCATCAAGATAGAAATTCCATCTTCTTCATAAATATAAGATAGATTACACAACCAATACAAGTAAATCTCCAACATTCAAATTCCTCATTTAAAACTTTTCATTTACAAGACTAAGTATTTCAAGCATGTTGTATAACAAACAACCTTCAATTTTGTTTCAAAAGAATACAACTTTTCTTTTTCAATACAATTAAAGAATGAATCAAAACTCTTTACATAAGGTTCAAAATCAAATAACCCAATACAACATGAAAGTTCATGTCTTCTTTAATCACTTACGATGTCCATCTACAAAATTGCTAGCACGGGTCAGTTCAATGAACTGAGCATGATAAGCACTAAGCATTAAAGTAAAGTGCATTCCACTAATTGCTTCATTAAACAACTTTGCTTTCATGAATCAATTGTAAAACATCATGCAAGTAATCATAAGTAATAACATCAAGTAAGAAATACAATTAAGAAATCTGGATTTACTTTTAAGAAAGGAACATTTTATAATCTGCAACTTCAAAATATACCACAAGACTTAATAGATCCTATCAATTTACTTTTGGATCAGTCATCAAGTCTTAACATTAATTTATTTCATAAATTCATAGAGATAGAAGAACACATTTAACTTTTCCCAATCTGCAAGGGTTAGTTACAACATAACTAATATTAGTAAGTTTCATCCCTCCATATAGACAAGAAGAGAATCGAATAATGAGAAGTTCAATCAATAAACTTATCAGTCAACAAAAAAAGGATCTCAAACCAACAAGGACCCCAAACCTTATTTCATTTCATTTATAATATGAAATGAAATCCATCATCTATTATAAACTTAGAGATTTTTATGCTAGTTTCCAAAAGAGAACTAAAAACCAAGGCACAGTCAAGTCCGCATACTTCCAATTTCCATGCAACCTTCCCAGAAGACCTATCCTCATCACCTAGCTCAAATTCAATTCAATTCAAAGAGGAAAACATAATACAGTCTCAAACTATAGGCTGCCCCCTCCCAAGAGAGTATAATTCTCTCTCTAATACATGGTGGTTCAACAAGAGTATAACAATGGGAGTAAAATTCCTCCAATCAAAAAAATATTGGGAAGTCACAACAACTGAAGACTGAATCACCATTACAAACATTAACAACAAACTACTAATGAGAAGGTAGTTTGAATTTCCAAGCAAGATTCACATTGTCAACATCCATATAAGTGGTACTAAAACTTTTTGGACTACAAATAGAATAACAGGTTTGAACTTAGCATTCTACAAAACCCACTACTCAGATGGAAGTAAATATTTAAGTGATTCGATAAGACAAGTTATGTCCTACCTTCTTCCAACTCATCTAAACAAGATAACCACAAACCTCTCTAGTTCCTTAAAATCATACGACAGGTAGGGTTTGTTCCACTTAAAAGATAAAAGGAAGAAGTAACTCTTCCATGAACCTCTACAACTGATACGTCTGTTCCTTAATAGAACACAATTCCAGTCCCAATTATTTCTAAGAAAAAGCAGTCAAGATTTCCCACAAGACAAGAATACGCTCAGAGTAGATATGAATAGAATACACTCTAAAATTCACACACCCCATTAAGTTTGAAAACACAATGCAGTCTAGAGGTAGAAGTAAAACAACCATTCCTTCTCAATGTCAAAACAAAGGAGGCCACAAAGAAGTTTTACAGTCTACTTCACCAAACAACCCACAATACCCCTTCCATCATACAGTACTAAAAGAAACTAAAGTTTTCAATTCAAAGAAATACTCGTAAGTATACAACTCATCGATTTCCCCATACAAAATCAAAATGACCAACAAGGAATACATGTGTTGCATTAAATTCATGCACAGATCACAAGTTCAAACAACTCAAGTTCAAATATGAATTTAAAATGGAATCACATGGCTCTAATAAAAGCTCATAATAACACCAACACCCTATTATGGGTTCAAGCCTTCCATTTTCATAAGGAAGAATAAAATCTCGTTAAGAACTTAAGTACAAAGCACAACGCAATAACTCAACAATGAATACAAATTCTTAAGAACTGTATACAAGTTCCAAGGTTCAAAACTTCAATAAGTTCTACATAGTCCAAACAACCACTCGGTCCCAATAAAGCTAAAACCAATCACATTTTGATACAAGTTAGAATATTCATGGAGTGCTATTACAACTACCCAAACACAATCTTAAACAGAGATACAAGGCCATCCCAACAACACTGTCAGTTCAAAAAATGGCCAAGGAGCTTCTAATTCAAGCTCAACAGCTTAAGTATAGATCAAAATGTGACAACCCAAAAACTGAATTCAACCCAACAATGAATTCAGAACCCAAAAAATTTAGAACCCAACAAGTAATAAGCCAACTCTTTCCACCTTATTTTCAAATGCAAGAAAACAAGCTTTGAATACAAGCTACAAGCTTTAAATACAATAACAAACTACTAGTTCAAGTTACAGAGTTCAAAAGAGCTTCAAGTATAGATTGCAGAGTTCCAAAACAATCACATGCAAACCTCTAACAACTAGAATAGAGAAGTTTTCCAAAAACTATCAATAACAACAAAGGATTCACATTCCAAAACCCACATATTTCCAAGCTTACATGCAAGTAAATAACCACATACATCAAGCAAATATAAAATTTCTAGTGAGTAGAATTGTTTTAATGAATCATTTAGAAGAAAGCAAGAAATCTTAATGGGTAGAGCCTATCATGCCTGATAGTGCCTCTACCGATTCAAAGAAGACTTCCAACCAAGTTTCCAAGACCTCTTCTTCTCCAAGCAAGATCAAACAACCATATTATTTTTCCACAATCCCACTTATACATTCCTCGAACCGAAAATAGCTCAGAGAGTTCAAAAATAACCACAAAGTGGAGATCAAACTGCTGGTTCAAAGAACTAGATAGCTCCATGTGGAGAGAAAAATTGTGAAGCATGCAAAGCTAAACAACCCCCAACAAATCCACCAGCATGCCTTCCAAGATGGCTTGCTCACCAAACCCGAGGCACATTAATGCCATTAAACCAATTTTCCCACTTATCTTTCCTTGCCACCACCATTCATAGTTGGCAAGACCTAATTGCAATTCATAATGCATTTCCAAACTTAGAGATGCCTCCACGTAGATTCCTCTAACTTTCACTAACCCCTGCCACACTGGAAGTACTTTCATGCATTAAAACCAAATCAAAACAAATCCCAATAAAAAGCTTTGGAACCACCACTTAGTTAGTTCCCATTGCCAATGGCCCCTAGGTCCCCTTTCATATCCCATTAGTTTAGGATAGATAGAATTTTCTTAGGTTAGATCTTAGGTTAGTTTAAATAAATAACCTTAGGATATAACCCCCAACAATAGTTTTCCACCCTAGGATAGGATGTAGTTTTAACCAAAAACTATAGGTTTAGAAATAACTTAGCATCCCCCTAGGTCACTTCCTTACAAGCTAACAACTTAGGTTAGAATGTCATCCCTCATAAAGGGGTATAGTAATAATAGTTAGGTAACTTACCTGAGTCCCATATTTATTAGGGTACACAACAATCTATTTTTCTCAAGAATCCAAAAGTAGGGTTCCTATTTCCCTTGACGCCATAAGCACCCTACAAGGGTCGACCAAGAAGAGCCGCTCAACACAAAATAGAATGCAAGCACTGTTTCCAAGATAATAAAGAATTTTCCACAAACACAAGTTTAGTCTGTTAAGCCTCACAATCGATGAATGTCAGTTTTTCATTCAGTTTTGATAAGAAGATTTAAAACATACCTTGGATCAATGGAATTGATCCAAGGATGAGTCCAATAGTGAAAGGTAAGTTACAACTCTTAAAACTAGATTGCAACTTATCCAAAGAGAGTGAAATAGATTATTGCAAGCAACAACATACCAGCCCTCCAATCAAAGAGCATAATTGATTTATCCATTTCAAGCATGATCTTCAGCAGTCAAAAGAACACACCTTTATCAAGAAAATCACATGTCAACACTTGAAATGCAAAGGAGGAATATAACCATTTCCGAGGGTGTTACATGCTTCCCTCCTAAAAAGAATCATCGTCCCGATGATTACCTCATTTTAATCATTGCATTTAGGATAATCAATTTTTATTCACTTTCTAAACATATGTTTGCAACAATATCAAATTTTAAATTCCAGAAATCAACATTAATTAGTTGTTTATTCAAACAAATAAATATCTTCCCAAACTGGCATACTTATTGTATTATAAAGATAAAATCACAATTTTTTTATCAGTCAACAAAATCAATTCTGTTCAAAAAGATATGGAAAAGTAGTTTTCATATCATCCAGGTTTTCCCAAGTTGCACTTTCTTCATTAAACTGGTCCCATTGGACCTTGCATTGACTTATCTCACGATTTCTCAAATGCAACTGTGAGTTTCTAGTACTCGTATGGGTTTAACCACAATTATTCTGGATCTTGGACCTACAAGGAATTCCAATTTAACACATGTGATAAATCTAAAATGTATTTCTTAAGCAAAGAAATATGGAAAACATCATGCATTCATGATAAAGTAGGAGGTAATGCTAAGCGGTAAGCTACAGGGTTGATTACTTCAACTATCTCAAAAGGTCCCACATAATGAGGTGATAACTTGGCAGCCTTGCCAAAAGTTATAGAGCTCTTTTTTAGGTTTGACCCAAAGAAATACTTTCTCACCAAGTTCAAACTTCCTGTCTACCCACTTCAAATCAACATAACTCTTTTGTCTATCTGCTTTACTTCTTTCAAGCATTCACGAATCAATTTAACTTGTTGTTCCATTTCAGTAAGGATTTTAGGTCCAATTACCTCTCTATCCTCCATGTTGTCCCAACTAACAGGGGTTCTACATTTTCTTCCATATAATGCTTCAAAAGGTGCCATCTTAAGAGAGGCATGATATGTATTATTATATGCAAACTCAACTAGTGGAAGGTACTCTTCCCACTTGTACTTTGTTGATCCATACAATACATTCATAACATATCCTCTAAAACTTGATTAACTCTTTCAGTCTATCCATCCATTTCCGGATGATACGCATAGAACTGAAATTCAGCTTAGTTCCTAAAGTTGCATTAAGCATTTGCCAAAATCTTGATGTCATTCTAGGATCTCTATCTGAAATGATTAATTCAGGTACTCCATGTAATCTAAAATTTCATGTACAAATCTTTTAGCTAACATAGAGAATCATCCTTCATATTTCTAGCGATAAAATGTGCTACCTTTGTTAGTTTATCCACAACTACTAAAATAACATCATGTTTATTTCTTGACATAGGCAACCCTTGTACAAAGTCCATGCTTATCACTTGCCATTTGTACTTGTGGTATGCTATGAGGATACAATAAACCGGCTAGGTGCATATGTTCCACTTTAACACGTTGACATTCAAGGCAATGTGTCACAAAGTCTATTACATCCTTTTTCATTCCCTTCCAAAAATATTGTTGTTTTATATCAGCAAGCATTTTTGTAATACCAGGGTGTCTAGAAAAAGGTGAATTGTGAAATTCTGATAACAATTTCTTTCTCAAATCATTTAGCAAAGGTACATATACTCTATTTTCAAATCGTAAGATTCCTTCATTATCAAAGTGAAAACCTTTATATCTCGAATCACTAGAATCTACAGCAAGTGTTGTCTTTACTTGCTGAAAATAAGAATCAGATTCCATAACACTTTTTACTTCATCCTTAAATTGAGTTCTCAATGTTATAAGAGCATAAATGTGCTTCCTACGACTTAGAGCATCAACCACTCTATTTTCTTTACCCTTGATATAATTGATGTCAAAATCATATTGAGACAAAAACTCTAACCACCTTCGTTGTCTTGCATTAAGATTTGGCTGAGTGAAGATATATTTCAGCCCAAGATGATCAGTTTTCAATTCAAAAGGTTTACCAAGCAGGTAATGCCTCCAAACTTGTAATGCATGAACAATGGCAACAAACTCTAAATCATGTGGAGCATAATTCAACTCATGTAACTTAAGTTTTCTACTTTCGTAAGCTATGACATGACCATTTTGTAACAAAATACCTCCTAAACCTTCACCAGATGCATCAGTTACCACCATAAAATCTCCATTAGGATCTAGTACTACAAGAATAGGTGTTGAAGTTAACTTGTTCCTTCAAAGTTTTGAATGCAATTTCACATTTCTCATTCCAAACAAACTTTTTATCCTTCTTCTATAAAGAAGTTATTGGTGCAACCACCTTAGAGAAGTCTTTTACAAATTTTCTATAGTAGCCAACAAGTCCCATGAAGCTTCTAACTTCATGTACATTCTTTGGTGTAGGCCACTCAGTTATAGCTACAATTTTTGAAGGATCTACAACAATTCCATTCTTACTTATTACATGTCCCAAATAGTGTACTTTTGTGTCATAGAAAGAACATTTAGACAACTTACCAAATAACCATCTCTTTCTTAATATTTCCAAAACTATCTTCAAATGCTCATGGTGTTCCTCAATACTTTTGGAATATATGAGAATGTCATCCAAGAATATGAGCACAAATTTGTCCAAGTATTCTTGAAAGATATTATTCATTAAATTCATAAATGTTGCAGGTGCATTTGTTAATCCAAAAGGTAAAACCGTGAACTCATAATGTCCATACCTTGTCCTGAAAGTTGTTTTATGGATATCCTCATCCTTAATCCACAATTGATGATATCCAGATCAAAGATCTATCTTAGAATATACCGATGCTCCACACATCTGATCAAATAAATCATCAATCCTAGGGAGTGGGTATCTATTTTTGATTGTTGCCTTGTTTAACATTCTGTAATCAATGCACAATCTAAGTGTTCCATCTTTCTTTTTCACAAAAATTATAGGTGCTCCCCAAGGTGAAACACTTGGTCTGATCAAACCTTTAGACAAAATTCTTGTAACTGAGCCTTAAGCTCTACTAATTCTAGTAGTCATTCGATATGGTGCTTTAGAAATAGGTTCAGTTCTAGGTTTGATCTCAATCGTGAAATCAAACTCCCTTTTGGGTGGAAGACCTAGGTAATTCTTCTAGAAATACGTCATTGAAGTCTCGTAACAATGGATATCATTCCATAACATCACTATTCTCTTCAGTTGTTTCAACAATTTTTACTGCATATAAGGTACAACCCTTATTTTTGGCCTTCTTAAGTTGCATAGCTGATAGTTTTCTAACAAAAATTTCACGTTTCACACCCTGAATCTCTATTGTTTTCTGCAGGTCATCTACACAACTAATGTGTTTTTCAAAACAATCCACTTTAGCCTTATGTTCTAGATAACCAATTAACACCTATGATTACATCATAAGACCCCAAAGGTGCAACATAAAGATCAACTTCAGTGGAAAAGTTAGGTAAATCAAGGACTACTCCAAAAAGACACATACTAACTATATGAACAACATTGTTTCCATACTGTACAGTCCATGTTTTATCCATGTTTCCAGCTTTTCTTTTTAATTTTTCTACTAATTTATTAGAAATAAAGCATTCAGTAGCTCCGGTATCAAAAATAATAGTTACAGGTAAACCAAATAACTTACCTAAACTTCTATAGGCATGGCCTATTTCTCAGCCTGCTTGTCAGCTACTGCAACATGTATCTTGTGTTTACTGATTACGATCATCCTTTTTCAAAGGGCACTGATTTGCATAATGATCTTTTCCACAGTTATAACAGCCTCCTATAGGTCCTTTCCTAGGCTCAGGTTTATTTCCAGCCTTAGAGTTATCATTCTAACCCCCATAGGACTTCTGTTCATTATTATTGTTCTTAGCAAAGTTGTTCCATGCATTACCAACAAACTTGTTTGTTGCTTGCTTTCTTATTAGTATCAGATGAAAACTTACTTTTCATTCCAAATTTCTTCCATGGTCCTTTCTTAGGTGCAAGAGATGATGAAGAGGAGTTGGGATTTTTCTTCCTTACTTCCTCCTTGTGAGCAGAAATTGCCTTTAATTTTTGTTCCTACCTTATGGCCTTTTCAACAACCCCTTCCATCATGGTTGGGTTGTGAACATCCACCTCTCCTCCTATAATGGGATTCAATCCCATGATGAATTTCCATATCCTGAACTTCTCATCTGTTTGGTACTGAGGTACATACTTAAGGAGTTTTGTAAATCATTCCCAGTACTCAGTTACAGTTAGCTTCCCCTAAACTAAGTTCTGAAATTCAGTCATTTTCTAATCATAGTAAAGTTGAGGCAGCCAACGTTTGCCTAAAGTAACCTTTAAATTGATCCCAGGTGATGTTAGTTTCATCAATGTTTAACTCAACCTTCCGATTATCCCACCATGAAGATGCTTCATGAGAAAGCTGATATGCTCCCCATATCACCTTTGTTTCTTCTGAGAAATTCCTTATTGCAAAGTATTTCTCCATTTCATTGAGCCAGTTCTCAGCTCCATCCCTAATGTGGTGCCATCAAACTTGGGTGGACTTATCCTTTTTATATCATTAGTGAGTTCAACTACCAGCCTAGCCTTTTTGTTTTTAGGCTGAACAGTATGTTCACATTGTTATTATCAACACCTACATTGGCGTTGTCCCCAGGAGGTGGCTGATTGTTGTTATCAACATCATCTTCCTCCTCATTTCCCATTACTTGTTGTTCAAGTACAACCAAATGATCTCTTGTGTCCAACAAGGCAACAAGGATCTCATCGAGTTTCTAGGTAGTTGTTACTCCTTCCTCGGCGAGGGTTATTTGCAACATTTCCTCTTGTTCTAACCATTTTCTATTACAAGAAAATTTAAGTTTCATCAGATTATGGACACAATAGGTCCAAGAGTTGTAACCTTCAGCTCTGATACCAAGATGTAACATTCCCATTTTAAGACTTTAGAAACAAGGGAATTTTTTTTTTTACTTAATGTTCACTATTCTAAATAAAACTTAATTTAGAACACACATTCAATGCCAATCAATCTCATAACAGATAACCATATGCAACTATAAATGACTCGGTGATACACCGATCTATTCATTCCATGACTCGGTTACCTACCGATCTATTCATGTTTCACTTTAAGTATTGAATACTTATCGTATACTTTATATACTTGGTTTTCACCCTAATCTGGGTACTGAGTGATCTTGTTTAAAGAACATACCTAAATATTTGTTACCAATATTCATCTGGTATCACGTGGCTTTAAACTAGGTGACATAGGACAATGCAACCAACAGCTTGTGATACTTTGGCCAAAGATTTACAACATATTGTGTATGTCACTATTCCTAGATGACATACTCATCATTTTGGAATACGTCCTTCACCTCACTCCTTTGTTATCATGAATGGTCTTTACTGACTACCATCAGTCCACTTGTTCAAGGTTTAACCCTAGCCGGGTTAGGAACATAGTCTATTATAGGAAGACACTTTCGATGACTTAGGGTAAAAGGGCATACTCGGTTGACCTAAGTCAACCGGATGTGCCAAAGTACCCTGAGTTATAGAAAGTTACTCCCTATCCTAAACATGTTACTAACTTGACCTAGAGAAAAACTAAGTTCAAGTCCTTATTGTGTGTAGATCTAGATGATCAATGCAGAAGGGTGTTGCCACATGTCAACTACAATGTTGTATCCTCGAGAAGACCCAAGTCTTCTCAAGGTACAACCTCATTTGGCATGTGCCAACATCCTACAAAAACTACCTCATCACGATGTACATACCCCAAGGAGGTTATTAATGTTAAATTAATTTGGATTATAAAACAGATTACAACATCTATGCTAAACCCTAATCCAACACTCCTTAAGTCCTTGTTCTATACTTGGTTCAATTAAGCATTAAAGAACTTCCTCTAACTCATGATTGCTTTTAATGTTCATTTATTTAGTTTAACAACAGTTAACCAAAATAGGACAACAATATCATAAGTTCCATTACATACATCATAATCATTCAAAGAAGGTGTAGCAACCAAATAGGTTCAACCAAGGTAGACTTTATAAGAAATGAAGTCTACGTTTAATGATCATGTCACCCTTCTTTGGGTTATGTTTCATTTAGCGAGGAAGAACCTTCCTCTATTTGATTAAGTGTTAGGGTTTGTCAAACCCTTCTTATCTTTCACAAACTCTAACATTCCATCACATATTCATTACACATTTAAATACTATATTAGAATTGTTTAGATAAGATTGATAACTTATGCAACTTAACAAGTTGCATCTTATTAAGGGAGATTAAACTAATTCCCTTTTTATCTAACTTATCAAGTTTATCCGAATTATACATATAACAGATATGAATAATGTCATCAAGATAGAAATTCCATCTTCTTCATAAATATAAGATAGATTACACAACCAATACAAGTAAATCTCCAACATTCAAATTCCTCATTTAAAACTTTTTCATTTACAAGACTAAGTATTTCAGGCATGTTGTATGACAAACAACCTTCAATCCAAAAAGAATACAACTTTTCTTTTTCAATACAATTAAAGAATGAATCAAAACTCTTTACATAAGGTTCAAAATCAAATAACCCAATACAACATGAAAGTTCTTATCTTCTTTAATCACTTACGATGTCCATCTACAAAATTGCTAGCATGGGTCAGTTCAATGAACTGAGCATGATAAGCACTAAGCATTAAAGTAAAGTGCATTCCACTAATTGCTTCATTAAACAACTTTTCTTTCATGAATCAATTGTAAAACATCATGCAAGTAATCATAAGTAATAACATCAAGTAAGAAGTACAATTAAGAAATCTGGATTTACTTTTAAGAAAGGAACATTTTATAATCTGCAACTTCAAAATTATACCACAAGACTTAATAGATCCTATCAATTTAGTTTTGGATCAATAAACAAGTCTTAACATTAATTTATTTCATAAATTCATAAAGATAGAAGAACACATTTAACTTTTCCCAATCTGCAAGGGGTTAGTTACAACATAACTGATATTAGTAAGTTTCATCCCTCCATATAGACAAAGAAGAGAATGAATAATGAGAAGTTCAATCCATAAACTTATCAGTCAATAGAAAAAGGATCTCAAACCAACAAGGACCCCAAACCTTATTTCATTTCATTTATAATATGAAATGAAATCCATCATCTATTATAAACTTAGAGATTTTTATGCTAGTTTCCAAAAGAGAACTAAAAACAAAGGCACAGTCAAGTCCGCATACTTCCAATTTCCATGCAACCTTCCTAGGAAGACCTATCCTCATCACCTAGCTCAAATTCAATTCAATTCAAAGAGGAAAACACAGTATAGTCTCAAACTATAGACTAGCCCCCTCCCAGAGAGTATAATTCTCTCTCTTAATACATGGTGGTTCAACAAGAGTATAACAATGGAGTAAAAGTCCTCTAATCAAAAAATATTGGGAAGTCACAACAAATGAAGACTGAATCACCATTACAAACATTAACAACAAACTGCTAATGAGAAGGCAGTTCAAATTTCCAAGCAAGATTCACATTGTCAACATCCATATAAGTGGTACTAAAACTTTTCGGACTACAAATAGAATAACAGGTTTGAACTTAGCATTCTACAAAACCCACTACTCAGATGGAAGTAAATATTTAAGTGATTCGATAAGACAAGTTTTGTCCTACCTTCTTCCAACTCATCTAAACAAGATAACCACAGACCTCTCTAGTTCCTTAAAATCATACACATAGGTAGGGTTTGTTCCACTTAAAAGACAGAAAGGAAGAAGTAACTCTTTCCATGAACCTCTACAACTGATACGTCGTTTGTTCCTTAATAGAACACAGTTCTAGTCCCAATTATTTCTAAGAACAAAGCAGTCAAGATTTCCCACAAGACAAGAATACACTCAGAGCAAGATATGAATAGAATACACTCTAAAATTCACATGCCCTGTTAAGTTTGAAAACATAGTGCAGTCTAGAGGTAGAAGTAAAACAACCATTCCTTCTCAATGTCAAAACAAAGGAGGCCACAAAGAAGTTTTATAGTCTACTTTGACCAAACAACCCACAAGACCCCTTCCATCATACAGTACTAAAAGAAACTAAAGTTTTCAATTCAAAGAAATACTCATAAGTATACAACTCATCGATTTCCCCATACATAATCAAAATGACCAACAAGGAATACCTGTGTTGCATTAAATTCATGCACATATCACAAGTTCAAACAACTCAAGTTCAAATATGAATTTAAAATGGAATCACATGGCTCTAATAAAAGCTCATAATAACACCAACACCCTATTATGGGTTCAAGCCTTCCATTTTCATAAGGAAGAATAAAATCTTAGTTAAGAACTTAAGTACAAAGCACAACACAATAACTCAACTCAACAATGAAATATAAATTCATAAGAACTGTATACAAGTTCCAAGGTTCAAAACTTCAATAAGTTTGCATAGTCAAAAACAACCACTCGGTCCCAATAAAGCTAAAACCAATCATGACTTCAATACAAGTTTAGAATATTCATGGAGTGCTATTACAACTACCCAAACACAATCATAAACAGAGATACAAGGCCATCCCAACAACATTTATTCAAAATGGCCAAGGAGCTTCTAATTCAAGCTCAATGAGCTTAAGTACGATCAAACACAAATGAAACCCAACAATTCAAAACCAAAAAAAATTTAGAACCCAAGTAATAAGCCAACTCTTTTCACCTTATTTTCAAATGCAAGAAAACAAGCTTTGAATACAAGCTACAAGCTTTAAATACAATAACAAAACTACTAGTTCAAGTTATAGAGTTCAAAAGAGCTTCAAGTATAGATTGTAGAGTTCCAAAACAATCACATGCAAACCTCTAACAACCAAAATAGAGAATTTTTCCAAAAACTATCAATAACAACAAAGGATTCATATTCCAAAAACCCACATAGTTTCCAAGCTTACATGCAAGTAAATAACCACATACATCAAGCAAATATAAAATTTCCAGTGAGCAAAATTGTTTTAATGAATCATTTAGAAGAAAGCAAGAAATCTTAATGGGTAGAGCCTATCATGCTTGATAGTGCCTCTGATTCGAAGAAGACTTCAACCAAGTTTCCAAGACCTCTTCTTCTCCAAGAAAGATCAAACAACCATATTATTTTTCCACAATCCCACTTATACATTCCTCGAACCAAAAATAGCTCAGAGAGTTCAAAAATAACCACAAAGTGGAGATCAAACTGTTGGTTCAAAGAACCAGATAGCTCCATGTGGAGAAAAATTGTGAAGCATGCAAAGCTAAACAACCCCAATGAAATCTTCCAAAGATGCCTTCCAAGATGGCTTGCTCACCAAACCCGAGGCACATTAATGCCATTAAAACCAATTTTCCCACTTATCTTTCCTTGCCACCACCATTCATAGTTGGCGAGACCTAATTGCAATTCATAATGCATTTCCAAACTTAGAGATGCCTCCACATAGATTCCTCTAACTTTCACTAACCCCTACCACACTTGGCAGTACTTTCATGCATTAAAAACCAAATCAAAACAAATCCCAATAAAAAGCTTTGGAACCACCACTTAGTTCCCATTGCCAATGGCCCCTAGGTCCCCTTTCATATCCCATTAGTTTAGGATAGATAGAATTTTCTTAGGTTAGATCTTAGGTTAGTTTAAATAAATAACCTTAGGATATAACCCCCAACAATAGTTTTCCACCCTAGGATAGGATGTAGTTTTAACCAAAAACTATAGGTTTAGAAATAACTTAGCATCCCCTAGGTCACTTCCTTACAAGCTAACAACTTAGGTTAGAATGTCATCCCTCAAAAGGGGTATAGTAATAGTAGTTAGGTAACTTACCTAAGTCCCGTATTTATTAGGGTACACAACAATCTATTTTTCTCAAGAATCCAAAAGTAGGGTTCCTATTTCCCTTGACACCATAAGCACCCTACAAGGGTCGACCAAGAAGAGCCGAGCTCAACACAAAATAGAATGCAAGCATTGTTTCCAAGATAATAAAGAATTTTCCACAAACACAAGTTTGTCTTGTTAAGCCTCATAATCGATGAATGTCATTTTTTCATTCATTTTTGATAAGAAGATTTAAAACATACCTTGGATCAATGGAATTGATCCAGGATGAGTCCAATAGCGAAAGGTAAGTTACAACTCTTAAAACTAGATTGTAACTTATCTAAAGAGAGTGAAATAGATTATTGCAAGCAACAACATACCAACCTCCAATCAAAGAGCATAATTAGATCATGTGCCAAGTGTCAATTTAGTCCTCCAATGGTGAATTCTTATCCCTCATAACCCTCCACTCTCTGTAATAATGTCTTCTAAGAATATTCCATCCATGGAATATTATTTTCTTGACCTCCAAGGTTCCAGGCTAGCACCTTATCCACTCATCACACCTAGTTGGGTCACATTTTTCCTCAAGTGCCTCCAGAATGTTGAATATGGATAAGTCCTTTAAACCTGAGTGTCATGCCTTCCACACACACCCTAGTTTCTCCAAAGCCCTTCTTAAACCTCTTTTTCATCGGTGCTTCTCCCCATGCGCCCTTATTCTTATAGGTCCCGCGCACACGTGCCCTTGGGTACTTAGACAATATTTTGAGGCACAATAACCCGCTTTGGACTGATAAAACAACATGCCCCAAAAATTATTTATTCTCCTTCACCCAACTAGCACAACTCTTCCTAGAACACTTCTATATAAACATTGCAAGTAAAATCACTATTGCAGACCTCTACATCATTAGAAAGTTTGATGAGGAATCTATCGTGGATTTCATTGCTAGATGTTGGGCATAATAAATTAGTTTTATTTCTCCCTTCCTCATATTGAGCTATTCAAACTCTTCATGGTCTTGTGTGAAGCATATCTCCTCTACTCTTCAAATACAATCATTCTAAACTTTGAAGAGGAATTCAACGTGGCTTGTAAACTTGAACTTCATGCCCTTGAGCACAAGGCCATCTTGAACTTCAATCCAAAAATCCAACACCCAAATTCACCAAGTCTTTCACTCATATTGACGAATATAAAAACATGGCTAACACCATTACCATCAATTCTTCATCCACATCTACATCTCATACAAGGCTTCCATAAAGGATTCCAAGACCAACCCCCAATTACACTCCCTCGAAAGAATCATAAATCTCTATCTTCAAAAATTGATGGCTTTCCATCTCATCCAAATTCCACCTATCCACCTTGTTGATGACTCACGAGCCATACCCGCATTACGGAGTGTTGCAAGGGTCACTATTGTAAATATCACCACGTTCATGGTCATGAAATTGTAAAGTGTTTTTCCTTCAGACCTATTGTATATATCTTCCCCAGGTAGATATAGACAAGCAGAAGATTCTAGAGATCAAAGAAGCTCAAATCCCTGACATTTATCACCCTTGGTGCATAGAAGTGGCGCACAGAAATGAGTGTCGACAATGAAATGTATGCGCCCTTGGCGCACAGAAGTGGCGCACAGAAATGAGTGTCGACAATGAAATGTATGCGCCCTTGGCACACAGAAATGAGTGTCGACAATGAAATGTATGCGCCCTTGGCGCACAGAAGTGGCGCACAGAAATGAGTGTCGACAATGAAATGTATGCGCCCTTGGCGCACAGAAGTGGTGCACAGAAATGAGTGTCGACAATGAAATGTATGCGCCTAAGCACGTGGCGCGATGTAGAAATGAGTGTCGACAATGAAATGTATCGCCCTTGCACACGCTGAAGCGGCGCGCCACGAGAATGAGTGTTAACAGGGCAAGAGTTGCGCCTTGGCGCATGTAAGAGGATGTCAACACACACACGGATGCGCCTATGGCGCACCTTCAGGAGGCGCAACATTTTGAGCGCTGACAGGAAGCAGACCCTGGCGCAGATATTCAGATGGCCATAACTTTTGACTGGGAGCTCGGATTCATGCAAGGTTGGACTTTCTGGAAAGCTTACGAGGTCCTCTGTCCAACTACGACTAGATATATTTAATTAGGTGAGAAAAAATTCTTAAAAATGAAAAATACAGTTAGCCACTTTTGGGGGTCGCTAGGGTTCTCACCTACCACCATAATGAGATGAATTAAATACAACCTGCGGTGGTTGGGGTAGATTTCGAATTCCTCTCTCTTTTCTCTCTCATTCTTCCTATAAATTGTAAGGAGGGGCTTCTTTCTAAGGGTTGGACATTCTTGTTTTGCCCCTCCCTTCTTCTCTTTGGCAAGTGAATCTGTGGAGTTCAAACCTCCTATCTAAAAACGTAATGCAACCTTGTCTCTTGGCATTTTGTGGTGTATTGTATCAATCTTTGGAGCAAATAATGCATGTCTGTGGATGATTATCAACCCTCTCTGTGTTTATTTGCATCTTCCTGATCTTTCACTGCAAATCAGTTATCTGTGCATGATCTTGCATCGCATTTTAATAGTTTGTGTTTATTGGCAAGACAGTTGTTCTTCATTCCTCGGTGCATCACCTTTGTTAGTTTAGGTTTATTTTTATGCATCTTCTTACCCTGTCTCCTTGGAAAATTAGATTATATTTTGAGTAGACCCTCTGCATTTTTATGTGTGCATCTCAGAGGAATAGGAACCGGCCTTCATCCGGAGAGCTTTTCCGATTTCGAGGTCCCACACTTTGGGAAAAGCTCCATGTTATGCAATCCACCGAGAGTCTCACCCATCGAGTTGCAGAGACATTCGAAGTGCTTTGTGATTCGACATCAATAGTTTTGGCATGCCGGTGGGACCAAGAGGTCATTCCACAAGATTTGAAGGAGTTTTCATGAAATTTAGCCTTAAAAATTGCGGTTTCTGATTTCGATTTTTTTTTTTCACCTTCCAGGCTGAACTTTGAAATCAATTTTTAAGGACTTAACTTGCTCGAAACAAGTCAAAATTTCACCAGTTGATAGATCGGGGGATAATATTCAAAAGGGTATTCTTAGATTTTTGAGATTTTGACTTTCAAAATTTCATGGTTTTCTGATTTTCAGATTTCGGGTTTTCGGAAGTCTGGCATTTTTGGATTTTCGGGACTGTCATTCCAAATCCCATTCCAAACTCTAAAATATCAAAAAATACAGGTCTTTCAAATTTCTATTTTTAAAGATTGTCAGGTTTGGTGTGTAACTTGGCAGGATCTAGCCTTTTGAGGCTCACTTTCTAACACATCTGGCGACTCCGAAGGGGATAGAATTCAGCGGTGTAGCAGCAAAGGTTGCCCAGGCATATGAGAAGAATTCAAACCAGGTCCAATACCCGAGAAGAGGGGCTATTTTTCCACTTGCAACTTTCACCAGGTAGAGGAAGGAGAGGAAGAAGACCACAAAGATCACCATCTCCACCTAACAGGACTTTGTCTACACCTCCACCTGGTAGGCCTTTTCTCGCATCGACCAGGGTTCTTAGGCCAATCATAATGGCACATCTACCACCGAATCCCTTTGTCAATTTCACGGGTAGTAGTCCACTTGCCCTAAATGCTCAGAATCAAATTCCAGTTGCAGCACTAAAGAACATACCCTATTTCACAGGAGAAAATCACACTACTCCTATTGATCACATCCAGGATATTGCTAATGCATGTGCAATTCACGAAATAAATGAAATGGATGTTGCGGTCAAGCTGTTGGCTTCATCTTTCAAAGGTAAGGCCTTACAATGGTTTAGGAGCCTTACAGTAGGGTCTATTACGAATTGGAACCAACTTTGTTCTGCTCTTTGCAACCAATTCGGGGAGAGGGCGAGACAATTTATCTTTATTGGAACAGCTGACAACAATCAAAAGGGCTCCTAACGAACAAATGGCAGATTTCAACTTTAGATTCCAATGGACATGGGATAGGATTCCAATAGCCGTTAGACCAACCGCCGAAGGAGCATTCCTTTATTTCTTAAATGCTATAAATTCAGACATAGCCATGATGATCCAATCAATGGGAGGGACAACGCTGCCTTCAGGGGCCTCACGACACGGCTATCGAGTAAGGCTGAACTGTTTGATCCAGTGGCAAGCTTGCACTGCAAGGCCACCAATGCCTCTCTATCCGGATATGGGAAATCTTACAACTAGCCAAGCACCAGAGTTGAATCCCATTCCAAATCCTAGAAATCAAAGCAATAATGAGGCGTCGACTTCTTGAAATACTTGAAAGGAATGCGGGAGGTCATGAAACAATTGCATAACCTTGGAAATGAGCTTGTGACTATCAAAAGACAACAAGCTCAAGGTCTTTGGACCGTATCAGCCTCAAGCACAGTACCAAGCTAGGCCCCCATACCAACAAAATAGACCACCACCTCAGGCTGCAAATCAAAACCAAAACCAAGGACAACCTCAAGCTGCCAGGCCATTTCGACCGTATGATCCAAATGCAACGATGTCCTCAAGAGCTTTGGTCCCGACACAAAATAACATGGCACAGGAGTACGACTGGTGTTACCCTTGCAATCTACCTCACAATCAGTCAGCATGTTTCAATGGTGCACTAAATCAGGCCTTGATGGTGCAAACCATTGGTGTTGCTCAAGAACCAAGCCAGGAGGAGAATCAACAGCAACAAACGCAACAAGAAGGACCTCCAACAGAAACCACATTGGCAAATTGGCAAACGGAAGACTTCTGTGGAGTTAACCAATAGCCTTTTCAAGGCGTGGCTACCAACACACGGTCAAAGAAGAGAAATATAGGAGAGGGACAACCGTGTAATCCAGTTGTTTCTCAACCCACTCTTACACAACAAGGGGTCAGTAGACCAAACATAGCTCCAAATGTGCAAAATCAACCCAAGGTACCTATTGTAGCAACACACGCACATGCTCAAGCTCCAGAAAAGTTTGCACCAAGTAAGGGACAGAAAAAGGACAATTCATCCCCTTTCAGCATCATTGATCAAATGAAGAAGACGAACGTGAATATATCAATGTGGGAATCTTTATCCATCCCAGGACAAAGAGATCTTCTACAAGCTGCCATGAAGAATTGGTCAACTTTGAACCAACAGGCCCATATGCAAGAGAAGGTCCTCACGAATGCTGCTCAGCCTGAAGGGAATCATGGAGGACAACAAGGTAAAGTTAAAAACCCCCCATTCTATATTTCATTAATCATCGGGGATAAATTAGTACACAATTGCATGATTGATTCTGGGGCAAGTAGTTCAGTGATGCCAAAGCAAATAGCGGATCAACTGGGTTTGAAATATGAGCCGATCTTGAAAGGAGTAGTAATGCTGACTAGATGGAATGGCGGTAAGGCTGTTTGGAGTCATCAAGAGGTTAAGCCTAACACTACATTCCTGTCCTAATGTTACAGTTCTGCAAGATGTGTCTGTGATTGACCTTCCGCCACTCTTTGCGTTGTGTCTATCAAGAGACTTCACTGCAAAAATCGGTGGATATTTATCTGCAGATTGGTCACACATGATTTTTAGGACAAGGTATGGAGCCAAAGCAACAATCAGGTCAGAACCAATTGCCAATTTCCATATTGAGCCTCATGTACCAAATCCTATCAATATAAATTGCTCGGCTTTTGACCAAGAGGAGTGTTCAAGTGATCTAGAAACAGGTACTAAGGTCGAGGGAATTCCTGATTTAACTTTGGATGAATGGGCAAACAAGAGTCATGAATTTGACCCATACAAGGAAGTTGAAGAAGCTGAATTGGGCGTATATTGTGTACACGAAGAAAATTCACCCATTCCCGACATCATTCAGCCTGAACAAAAGGATGAAAACAAAGTTTGGAAACTATTCTTCGATGGTTCGAGAAGCAGGCAAGGTGCTGGAGGTGGTGCAATGTTGATTTCACCACAAGACATCAAATATTTTTCAGCTTTTCGTTTCCAGTTTTCCTGTTCGAACAACATGGCTGAATACGAAGCATTGATTCATGGAATTCATTGGGCCAGGAAAAGGGGCATAAAGAACTTGCAGGTGTTTGGAGATAGTGAGTTGATTGTCAACCAAGTTAGGGGACAACATGCTACAAAGAATGACTTGTTGAGGAGCTATAAGAATAGGGTATGGCACCTCATTGAGGATTTCGAAGCTTTCAACATTGTGTCCATACCGAGGAAGAAAAAAATGAAGTCGCAAGATAGGCTCGCAGCATTTGGAGCAACGTTTGATGTGGTTGAAAACATCGAAGGGGAAAAACACAGCCACATATCCATGTGATTGTGAGGCCAGCAGTTCCGGATAATAACACAAGCTGGCAGGTGTTTGAGAATGATCAACAGATCGTCAATTTCTTACAAGAAGAGGCTGAATTTTCAGCTAGGAATCAGGATAGATTAGAGCGGCAGTATGGGGATCAAGTAGTACAGTGCCAGACAAACAAGCTTCCTAAGGGTTTGGTAACATTGGAGTCTATCTTGAACCCTAACGACCCGATTAAGTAAGGAAAAGGCTAACATACGAGTCAAGAGAGAAGATTCAGAGCCAATTCCGGTTGGGAAGGCAAAACACTTCAAATTGGTAAAGTGGCCACTTTGAGTAGGAGAAATCAGATTTCATACTGACTTTGCCAAGAATTTCCAGATGTCTTTGCTTGGAGCTATGAAGACTTGAGAGGATTCGATCCAAATTTGGCACAACATACCATAGAATTGGATCCAGGATGCTAAGCCCGTCGAGGCGAAACAAAGACAGTCGGTCCCTCACATTGAGCCTCTAATGAAGAAAGAACTAAATAAGCTAATAGAGGCAAGCATTATATTCCCAATCAAGCACTCAAGTTTGGGTTGCAAACTTGGTTCGATCGGGAAGAAGAGTGGAGAAATCAAGTTGTGCGTGGATTTCGAGACCTAAACAGGGCATCTCTCAAAGATCATTACCCACTTCCTTGATGGAACAAATCACCTGCAGTAGTATCCGGTTCGAGAGAGATTCTCTCTCTAGATGGCTACTCGGGATACAATCGGGGTGATGGTGAAAGAAGATGACCAATTCAAGATGGCTTTCACCACCAAATGGGGGACATATGCCTACTGAAGAAGATGCCATTTGGGCTATCAAATGCTAGAGCCACCTTCCAAAGGGCAATGGATATGGCATTTAAGGGGTTGATCAATAAAATAGTTTTGATATATCTTGACGACATCACTGTATTCTCAAAAAATGCAACGGATCACCTCTGTCATTTGAGGCAAGTATTTCAGAGGTGTAGAAGATTTGGGGTATCATTGAATCCCAAAAAATGCATATTTTGGCTCACGAGGGAAAACTTCTAGGCCATATTGTTTCAAAGGAGGGATTGATGATTGACCCAGAAAGAGTTGAAGCAATTCGAGCATTGCCATTGCCAAGTCACAAGAAGGCTCTTCAAAGCTTCTTGGGAAGGATCAATTTTGTCCGCAGATTTGTTCCAAATTTTGCTGCTCTTGTGAAGCCAATAACGCTAATGTTAAAGAAGAGCATGGCATTTAAGTGGACATCTGAAGGCAAGGAAAGTTTTGAGGCAATAAAAGAAGCTATATCCCAAGCTCCGACTCTCGTCAATCCAGACTTCTCCAAGAGGACTTCGTCTTTATATGCCTTTGGTGGTGGGGACACGATTTCTGCAGTGCACAGTACAACAAAACAAAGGAGGATTAGAACAACCAGTTGCTTTCTTCAGTCAAGGTTTGGAGGAATACGAAACTAGGTACTCTTTCATTGAAAAGCATGTCCTTGCAGTAATCAGGAGCTTAAAGAAATTCAAGCACCTAGTCTCAAACAACAAGATCCAATTATTGGTCTCTCATGCGGGAGTCAGGGACTTCCTTCTAAACAAGGATCTAAATGAGAAACGTGCAGGATGGATAACTCGTGTCATGGAATATGACATCGAGATCAAGGTCACCAAACTAGTACGTGGGAAGGGACTATGTGAGCAGCTAGCCTTGAGTCAACAAGTTGAAGCAATGATGAAAAGAGGCCGTCTTGGTACTGAGGATAACCAAGAACAAGAAAATGATGATGTGCCCACTCCCTGTTGGAATCAAAATGTGATACACTTCCTACAGACAGGCCTATGCCCTCCAGAAATGAGAAAAGCAAAGAGGAGATACTTCAGATTACAAGCCATTCCATATGTGCTTGTTGGTGGTGTTTTGTTTAAGAAAGACATCAATGGAGTTCTATTGAGGTGCATTGGGACAGGTCAAATTGAGAGGGTGTTACGAGATTTTCACGATGGAGATTCTGGAGGACATTTCACTCCACGAGTAACAGCTCTCAAGATAATGAAGGCAGGGTATTATTGGCGGCAGAAATTCTTCAATGGCTCGCTATACATGGATAAGAAAGTGCAAGAAATGTGCACTCTTCATAGGCAAAAGAAAGACTAGCAGCGCTTCCATTGCACCCAATTCTGGTTGACCAATCATTTATGCAATGGGGATTGGACTTCGTCGGGGTCATCAATCCAAACTCAAGCCAAGGCCACAAGTGGATTCTCACACAAATGAATGAGACTATTTCACCAAGTGGACCGAAGCGATAGCGCTCAAGAAGCAAATGAGTCTAACATACTAGACTTTTATGAAGGAATAGTGACCGGAGTTTGGTGTGCCGGCCACTATCATATCGAGATAATGCATTGGCATTTATAGGTTCCAAGATTACGAGAATGGGCTGTCAAGAATGGAATCTATTTGAGCACCTCTTTAAATTATTACCCGCGGGGTAATGGGCGACGAGAGTCCACGAACAAGAATTTGTTAAGAATCATCAAAAGGACTCTAGATGAAAACCAAAGGACATGGCATACCAAGCTAAAATCAGCATTATGGGCTGACAGAATAACACCAAATAGGTCTACAGGTAATTCCCCTTACAAGTTGGTCTATGGAAAAGAGGCGTGTTGCCTATATCATTAGAAGCGCCTACATTGGAGTTCATGAAGACGTTGGAGTTGGCTGAGTTTGAACCAATGGAGGCTAGGTATGCAGAGTTGATGGAATTGGAAGAAATTAGAGAACATGCAGTTCAAACAATTGAGAAAGATCAGGCCTTGGTGAAAAGATGGTTTGATAAGAAAGCAAGAGCAAGGACCTTCCAGGAAGGAGACCTAGTTCTGAAATGGGATGCAGATCGGGCAAAGCCCGGAAGGCATTCCAAGTTTGATGCCATTTGGAGTGGCCCCTACATGGTCACAGGATGTAAGAATAGTAATGCCTTCCAATTGTCTACTTTGGATGGAGGAGAACTCCCGATTCGGTTAACGGAATCTATCTTAAACATTCTTCTAAAAGGAAAGGGTTCACCCTTGTAAATATTAGCCTAGATTTAAATTCCTCTAAGTGCGTATGCACATAGTCTTGTGGTAGTTAGGTTTCCATTTCCCTAAGTGCTCCGCACAGTTTTTTGCTCTCGGGATGATTTCTAAAGTTCGAGAATCTTTGTCGAGAAGAAGTTGCGGTATCAGGTTTGGGATACAATATCAGGTTGGTTTCAGGTTATTAATTATGACTCCATGCCCAATGGATTGCTAAAAGGCCACTGATCTTCTACCTAGGCAGGTGATCCCATTGAGTCGCCAAATTGTTGTATATATCTTCCCCAGGTAGATATAGACAAGCAGAAGATTCTAGAGATCAAAGAAGCTCAAATCCCTGACATTTATCACCCTTGGCGCACAGAAGTGGCGCATAGAAATGAGTGTCGACAATGAAATGTATGCACCCTTGGCGCACAGAAGTGGTGCACAGAAATGAGTGTCGACAATGAAATGTATGCGCCCTTGGCACACAGAAGTGGCGCACAGAAATGAGTGTCGACAATGAAATGTATGCACCCTTGGCACACAGAAGTGGCGCATAGAAATGAGTGTCGACAATGAAATGTATGCGCCTTATGGCGCCTGTAAATGGCGCAAAAATGAGTGTCGACAATGAAATGTATGCGCCCTTAGCGCACAAAGCGGCACGCTGCAGAATGAGTGTTAATAGGGAAAGAGTTGCACCTTGGCGCACGTAAGAGGATGTCGACACACACACGGATGCGCCTATGGCGCACCTTCAGGAGGCGCAACATTTTGGCGCCTGATAGGGAAGCAGAACCACAAGCGCGAGATATTCAGATGGCCATAACTTTTGACTGGGAGCTCGGATTCATGCAAGGTTGGACTTTCTGGAAAGCTTACGAGGTCCTCTGTCCAACTACAACTGGATATCTTTAATTAGGTGAGAAAAAATTCTTAAAAATGAAAAATACAGTTAGCCACTTTTGGGGGTCGCTAGGGTTCTCACCTACCACCATAATGAGATGAATTAAATACAACCTGCGGTGGTTGGGGTAGATTTGGAATTTCTCTCTCTTTCCTCTCTCATTCTTCCTATAAATTGTAAGGAGGGGCTTCTTTCTAAGGGTTGGACATTCTTGTTTTGCCCCTCCCTTCTTCTCTTTGGCAGGTGAATCTGTGGAGTTCAAACCTCCTATCTAAAACTGTAATGCAACCTTGTCTCTTGGCATTTTGTGGTGTATTGTATCAATCTTTGGAGCAAATAATGCATGTCTGTGGATGATTATCAACCCTCTCTGTGTTTATTTGCATCTTCCTGATCTTTCACTGCAAATCTGTTATCTGTGCATGATCTTGCATCGCATTTTAATAGTTTGTGTTTATTGGCAAGACAGTTGTTCTTCATTCCTCGGTGCATCACCTTTGTTAGTTTAGGTTTATTTTTATGCATCTTCTTACCCTGTCTCCTTGGAAAATTAGATTAGATTTTGAGTAGACCCTCTGCATTTTTATGTGTGCATCTGAACAGAGGAATAGGAACCGGCCTTCATCCGGAGAGCTTTTCCGATTTCGCAAGGTCCCACACTTGGGAAAAGCTCCATGTTATGCAATCACACTGAGAGTCTCAGCCCATCGAGTTGCAGACATTCAGGGGTGCTGTGATTCAACATCAACAGGACCTCATTCAATGACTCATAGATTGTGGTGATATTCAATTGGATAATCGTGAAACACCACCCAATGAACCTCTAGATATGTTGTCATGTAATTGTGCAATAGGAAAATTGACAATTTTCGAGCATGACAACAATACCCCTGTGTCAAAACTTTAAAGTTTTACCCTTCCGAGGTACCCCGAGGTCTACATTATCGGTTTGATAACCTCCTAGTTGATGTTAAATCAGTCTGCTTTAGGTGAATTAGGAAATTCAAGTCAACCCCTGTAGGTGATTTTAGGAGTTCTTAGAAAATACTATTTTTGGACAATGTTGGGATGGGATACCACTGACCTTCCTAAGACTGATGAAACCCCATTGAGTGAAAAAAAGGAGCCAAATCAAACATGGAGATGAATTGAAGGTCTAGTAAAATCATGGAATTTATTTTGGAATATTTAGGAAAGATTTGGAGGAGTTGGGGTAGTTTCATCAAAAACAGGGTTCACAGGCCTAAAGCGGTGCACGAGGTCGAAAGAGATACTAAGCTTTGGAAGGTGATTCCAGGAGCTATGGGTTGAGTTAGGAGAAAAATAAAACATCTTTGGAAATTTTATTAAAGGATCTGTAATATGGTGAAGTGAGATTACTCAAAACACTTTGGTGTCATAGGTTTATATCTAGTTTTTTCCATGCTCAACTAGGGATCCAGATCAAAAATCTGAATTTTTAGGGAATAAATGTAGGAATAAAGAGCTTATACCCCTACCATTGGATTCAAAAGAAAATTTTAATTTAAACTCATATATCCATTTTCCAAAAACTTCCATCGAGAGTTCAATATATCGTCGTTTCAAATTGCCCTCAAGGTGGACTTCACTGCGATTAGTCAAATTTTGATGAGGACACATGTCATCTCTAGGAGCACTGAAAAATATGATGTCTTTTTAGTCCCTCAAGCTAAGGGAAATGAGGTAGAGTAAAATGTACCCAACGTTAATATGCCCGTTGGACAAACATAGAACCATCTAGATCATCGATTCACCCCCTGGTGCTTGTCAAAGCATATCCCCTCACTCGCTTAGATCGTGACAAGTGTCACATGGAGGTACAATGTGAAAATTGATGTGACTTTTTTCCCCTTATCTAAAGAGAAATAGGGGACTTGAAAATTTTCCCATCCCCATGAAGCCCTCAGGTCATCCATGTGACCCTCTTCAGTGTAAATTTCTAGCCCCAGGAGCTAGTTGGAGCCAAATGCACGATCGTTGGATTTCCACCAAGTGTCGCATTGAGGCGCGATGTGAAATTTGATGTCCCTTTCATCCCTTAATTATTGAGGGACATAGGGGATAGGAAAATTTTCCCAGCCCCAAGTATTCCTCTTGGTTCCTCATACGACCAATTTCCAGCCCCTAGGTCCTTTTCTCCATCTTTTTAGACCTAATGCACGACCGTTGAATTTCTACCAAGTGTTGCATTGAGGCGCGATGTGAAATTTGATGTAAATTTATTCCCTTAATTCTTAAGCTAAATTAGCAACAAAAATTCTCTCCACCCTGTATACATTTTGAATTGCTTTAAAGTTGACACTTAGCTCTATTTCCCGTCACTTCTTCTTCATAGTTCATACCCTGCCATAGCTCTTCTCATGCTTGCACATAGTCCACCATTTCTACTCCAAACCAGCTCTACCATGGAAAAAAACACTCCACTCCATGAAAATAAACATGTTCTAGAGGAAGGATTGATCAAAAGAATTAAAGAAAGCGAAGGGCGAAGGAGAAAAACAAAGAAATCCATTTGAAAACCTCCATTGCCGTGAGACGAAGATTTAGACATATCTAAGTAAACGATTGCACAAAACAAAGAACCATATGTTTCTACATTCTCCATTTTAAGATGCCATGAAAACCCCATAAACAAATCTCCTTTTTGAAGCATAAATTTTTGCAGAGAAAGAAATCTCTTTTTCGGCACAACGAAAGCAAAAGTCGATTTCTGTCAGCCAAACTGCAAACAGTTTGAAGAGAAATTTCACTAGTGGAACAAGAAACAAAAACCCACAACAAAAATATGATATTTTTTGAATGAATAAGAAAACAAAACCTGTAATTTTCAAGCTTCGTTAATGGTTTTGTGTCCTAAGTCATCGCCATGTCAAGAATTTGAACTTTTAAAATCTCACAAACCAGTGATCGGGTAAGCTTTGAGATTTCGGAAGAGTGATATTGGGAAAAAAACCATATCATAAAACTTCATTCCACCTTGACCCAAGCATCATTAGCTCACTTTCTAAAAATAGTAGGTCTTCTACATGGGAAACTACTATTTCGGGTAAGTCACCAACTGAAGAAGCTGTAAGAGAGGCGGTGATCATAAAAGTGGTATTGCAGGAAAAAATCATCGAAATGGTCATCTTGGTCCAGAATTGACACTTACTAAAAATATTAAGTGGTCTAATGAAAACATGCCAAAAATAACAAATTGGTCTAGAAGGTGAGAGGAACACAGGGAGAAAGAGAAATTCGAGTTGCAATATCCAATTGAGGTTTGAAGGAAATGATTTTTCATACTTACTAAAAATAGTAAGTCATCTCATTGGCACTTACTAAAAATAGTAAATCATTCTAGAGGGTGAATTTCACAAAAGGAGCATCCTGAGAGTTGAACATTCAGATTGGAAGCTACGGTTAGAGTTCGAGAGAAATATTTCCACATGAAGTTACTCGCTCCAGAAATAGTAAGTGTTAAGGAATCATGAAGTACAAATGGATAGGATAGAAGTCAGCATAACCTTTCACTTTTAAGTATGAGATAGAAGATAGTGATGTCTCATATATGGACTTCAATGATCTAAAGGCTCACATGAAAGCCAAGGAAAGAGGGAAAACTGAAGACCAGGTATTTGCAAGTGGATTGTTCATAGCTGCAGGACACCATGTGTGTGCATACAAATCTTTGAGTTGGTTTTGGCCTACTCAAACCACTATGAGCCTGAAACATAAAAATTTCATTTGAAAATGGAGTTCATTAGTCCCAGAACCATCTCGCTCCCTCTCAAAATACCAACATCACCTAGCATGGTCGTCATCTCAAAGGAAAGGGTCATGCATGAGTGGGAAAATATGGATGCATACGTGAAAGGGATTACACTAGGATCATGGATGAAGATAGTGAGAAAACCCTTAAGGATGCCAAAAACACTTTTGAGATGTGATTTTTGGGAAGGCTACTCAGATACAATCACTCTACTCAACAGGGTGATGGAAGAAGTGAACACGAGAGACTTCCAAGATTGGATGGGCCTTTTCATCTTGACATTGACTAAAGGAAAGTAGATAATTGACTGGGGAAAATCATCAGTGACAATCTACATCTGCAACTACTTTAAGTTTCCATGATAAAGAAGTTCCACATGACTTATTACTTGATTTACGTAGTCTAAACCTTGGAGGGTGATTTAGAGGCAAGGATGTCACCACAAGCGGCATCCTTAATCAAAAAATATGGCTCTTATTTCATACAATTCTTGAATTTCTCCTACCTATGAGTTTTTGGCTTTGACCAAGCTCCACTAAGGTTTCCCAAGTACCTTAGTGACAAAATTTTACTATTTGAGATTTGTAGGCAGTTCATATAAGTAAACAATAGACTCTGGGAGCAAGAAAAAGAAGTTGATTTCATTTCCCATCTCTCTCAAGGTATTCACATGTAAGAATTCGAATGATGCATCTCATATAGAGGTTGCCTTTGTACATTTGACTCTACATTCCTACACTACCAAGCCTAATTTTGACATCGAGATGATCTTGATTCTTTCCACATCCCACACTTGCGCCACAATTTGCACATTGAGGACTCTTTGGGCCAACTGTGTTGATGAATTTGAATCATGGGAAAAGGATCATATGAGAATGACAATCGATGAGATGAATAAATTCAAGTTCTCTTGGTATGAAGATATTTTCCAGGATAATGGTACAAAGATGTACAATCCTGAGTATGTGGCAATAAAGCTTTCTACATTGCCTCAATTCATCTAGTATGTTCACGACTCAGGTGATATAAAGGAAAAAACTAAGAAGGTGGTCAGGAGAACAAGGGATTGGTTCTAAAGAAATAGATCCATGATAATCAAGTCACGAGGTATGCATGCAAGCCAAAAAAGCTTCTCGGCGAGTCATTGTTGAAAGTTGTGGAGGTTACTTTAAGTTCAAGACACTCTGGAGCAAGTTCAAGTGAAGATCCATATAATTGGAGACTTCTTCTCATGTAAAGTCACTAAAGAGATCTCGAGATAGAAGAAGGCTCAATTGTAACAATGTAAGAGGAATATATGGTCGTAGAAGTGCAAGAAAAAGATCCATTAGCGAGAAGCACAAGTGGAGGGAGAACACGCAATTCACATTCATACCTCCCACCACATAATGCCTCATTGCTTATCGAAACTAATACCTCCCTCATTCAAGACATGCCTCCTCTTCTAGAGTAGGGAATGGTTGGTGCACCCACCATAGAGCCTGAGTCTAATCAAATGTTCCCGTGGATTTAGGAAACAATAACACCTGCTACTCACATTGTTCAACAAGTGGAAGCCCTTGATTTATTAGCAATATCATCATTTGCTAAGGGAAAGAAAAGGAATTTTACACACACCTTTCGTGGTTCTACAACGGAGAAACAAGTAATCAATATATTGAAGTAGCCCGACCAAAGGTGATCAAGCTAATGGATGAGATGACACGACGGCGATTATGAGATGAGAACAATTCAACTAGGGCCAGCTACTCATGAAGGGGATTTGCACATGTATCAGTATTCTTCCGCTCACATGGTGGTGAGAAATAAAGAATATAAGAAGAATATTGATGAGCTAAAGGAACATGTGTGAACTTTTTCATCCTATGTGTAACATCTAGTGGATCCAAATGCCATGATAATTCCCTTAAAATAAGTTGCACTCATCAACAACTTTATTCTATAATCTATCAAAAGGAAACATTAGTTCGGGATGAAGGGGTGAGCGAATAATGAATGGATCAGCTTAATTTCAGAAAAGGGAAATTCAATGCTCCAAGAGGTAGTCAAGCTCTTCACCTACATGTGTCTATTGCAAATAGGATGCGAGACACTTAAAGAAGATTTGGAGAAAGAAAGGGATTACTAGGAACCTCTGGGTCTAGTGGTAAATGAAATGAGCAACACTCACCCTCAGTAGTTGATCAACAAGAAGGTTTTTGGCACTTCTTTAGAAGACTTTTCATGTGTTTGGTCAAGGTCCTTGGTAATCAAATTTGAATCAACCAATTAATCCTTCACGTAAGGTTCACCAATTTGTGCAGATGAAAATTGACATGCAACCTTCAACCATGCTCGACTCCCCAACGTCATGTTAGGGCATCTAATGTGGAAATATATGTGGCTAACTATAGGAGGATCAATGACTAAGATCTGGTAGTTTGATCTCCTAGTAGATGAGTCTGCAAAGGGAAGATTTAGAGGCTATGAATGGGTAGCGTAAATTCCCTATGGTTTGTCTAATCAATCTCAATGTCGAACTAGTTTGAAGTGTCCAAGTTAACTAAGATGAGACTAACAATCTATGCTACTCTGAAAGGTAAAATAATCAAAACAAAACACAAAAACTGAAATATTGAAACCACAAACAACAAATTATTTCTATTCTAAATAATCAAATCTATTTCTACACTAAAACTAAACAAGAAAAATAACTCGGTGTGGTTATTCACCATGCTTGAGTGTATTGAAACTAAACTAACTTAAAACAAGAGATTTTCCAAATGATCTATGATAAATAGGTAGCCTCCTACAAATATTCTCTTCTTCAAATTCACAGGGATGGGAAGAAGAGGATCCGTCATCGGAAGCTACTATTAATGATTTAAACCCTCTTTGAAATTAACTAATTACTTAAAAATGAAAGGAAATTTATTTCTACTCTATTTGATATGATGTAACAATGATAAATTATAGCAATGAAGGAAATCAAACAACAACTCCAACCTGGAATTCACAGAACAGAGGTAAATCCAGCTATGTGATGACTTGTCCCCTCAACTTATCCTTTCTTTCTCTATGTGTCCATATGAGTCCAAGGAATTGGGAATGCAAAAGGTAGCAATAGGAGTAGGTGCATGAGCAATGAAAACTTGAAGTAAAATTTGGTTTTAATGCAAGTAAAGAGATATATCACAAGTGAACAAGAGATTTGTTATGTAATTTCCAAAAGATGATTGTGGCAAGCAATACTATGCAAGATACATAAGATTCTTAGCATTTTATTGAATACAAGTATTGAATATATAGGAATTGGTTAGGATGTGCCTTTATGCATAAGGCAGCCTTGGAGTGCCAAATCATTCGGTGAAGAAGAAGTTCAAAATAATTAAATCTATTTAAAAATAGAAGAGGAAGGAATACCATACCATCAAGACTATTTTTAGGCAATTTGGTTCACAAACACACCTTGGAAGGCAAGTTAAGTAAAGCATCACATGTTAAAATACCGCATGAGAAGTTCTAGAAAAATAACTCAGGACCGCCAACCTGCGCGAGGTGACAATCGCAGGACCACCGCCTACCTAGGTGAGTGGTGGTCGAAAAGCGCCTCCCTATCTCGGACGGTGGTCAAGAACCCGCCACCTAGGAAGAGTGGCGGTTTTAACACTTAAGGCTAGAACATGCATAAAAGAGCGGGAAGGCTGGAAGAAAGTGTGGAAAATCTAAGTAAAGATGTCCAGGTTACAAAAATACATTACGGATGAGCTCAGGAACTCGAACACCTTCTGAAAGGACATGAATCATCCTTGGGGAATTTTGTAACCATTTTCTGACAATATAACTCATACCATTTTAGGTGCGTACATATTTCCCCCTCAAAAAGCTCTGTCTTAGCCATGAAAAGGCGTAAAATGTAAAGTCTAAGTATGTTGTTCCCAAAGAGGGAGTTAGAATCTATACCCGACATGCCCGTGTGTCAAAATGTCATTGTCAAACTCCTGCTACCTTAAAATGAAAAAGAAGAATCAAGTGTATATAAATGAAATATCGAAAAATAAACACTAAATTAAAATGTCAAGAGGACTTACCATTTTTGTGGGGATATATAAATATACCTGCATGAGCGCTCTAACCATGCGAGCATATGCACTCAAAACGAAGTTATAACAACATATATATATATATATATCAAAACAAACTCATTTTCCAATTCATTTCTAATCATTTAATTTGGTGATTTTGAGCTCTTGGCCCACGATGACCATTTTCGATGAGAGTACAGTCAAAACGACAATTTAGAGATCATGATCATGCCTTCGCGAGTGGGAGATCGACCAACATAGTCTAAAGTTAGTTTTTCTCACTTGTGTGTTTTTAAACCTAAAATGTCAAAATGTCAAAATATTTCTTGGGGGATTATTTTTGAATTTTTTTTAAATGAGTCTCTAGGGGGCAGCCCATAGGGTAGCCTTTTATTTCATTAAAAATGGTCAATTTTTTACATTTTTGAGCAATTTTAGGGCTACAAACCCGTACGTAAATCAGTTCATGACCACCACCCACTAAGAAGGGTAGCGGTTACGAACCGTCACCTTACTGCCAAGTGGTTTCAACAGAATGACCAAAACTCACGCTAACTTAAATCTTTTTGGATTTTTAATGTTTTGTTATGTTTTTGATGATCTTGTTTCTTGAAATATGTCACTAACTTGCTCTTTTTCTATGTTTTGGTGGATGCGAAGAAGGAGGAGTACATGCGCTAGAGTTTTGAGAGGGAGTGTGACTGGATCCTAGAGCTTTTAGATTAGTTGACTCAGGATAAGACCGACATTCTACAGAGAGTGGGAATTTGGAGGATTCGAGGATTACCCCATGGTGCCCATGTCACTCTGCTAGTCACATACTATGCGAATTGTTTTCTTATTAGGACGTAGACCTAAATACCTTCCATTTGTTGGGTGCTAGGGGTGAGTGGACGATCACCCTAGAGGATGTGTATTAGATACTTGGAGTTTCGATACTTGGGAGGAGGTTGACTCTTGAGACAACATGATCTAGAGCCACGATGACTCTGTGGGCCACTTATATGGGGGATGTCATGGTTTCCTTTGGTTTGAAGAAGGGGATGAAGGTCTAATCCATTGCTACTGCTCCCATCCCTATTATCGAAAGGCCATCATGGGTATCTTGGCCTCACGGTTGATCGGGGACAAGGGAGGTGATACACTAATTTATTGTTGGGATCCCATCATTACACAAATTGAGGCTCATGGTCGTATCTACACATGGGGGAATATATCATCGGTAGCATGTATCATGAATTATACCATATTTTCGGGTTGCGGGATAGTTTTTGAGCACCCTACATTGGTTATGAGTTGGGTGTGTGAGCGGATCGTCCCCTATGGGAGGGGAGTACCGATTCAAGACCCGGTGACCTTTAGGGCCACTAGATGGATGGTGATGATAGTTATCAAAGTGCCACATCATCCATTGGCCTCTTTGACCATAATAGACATGGTGGACAACCCATACCATGATATGGCAGGTTTGTGGGGACAACATGGGACCATAGTGATAGCATGTGCACCATCGGTCGATTAGTTGATAGGATGGGGAAGGTCAAGATTCACTTCTTTGGGAAAGTTCCTCAACAGTTTTCCTTCCTTATATTGATATGCTTCCCCAATGGCACCTACCTATAGGACCATCAAGGAGGCCCGAAGGGCCCTAGAGGAGATCTAGGTTGGACAGTGGTGACTCTGGGGTTCCTATTACGAGCTTAGGTGTGTCGATCATTCTTGACATGCAGTTGGTTCTACTCATGCACCCTTACTCTAGATTGAGGCTGCACCTACTCACGAGTAGAGGAGGATGAGCCCATAGATGTGGAATTCAACTCTGAGGAGTATACAAGGGATGAGGATGAGGATTCATTGGAGAGGATTTGGTTGGAGAGGAGAATGGTGGAGAGGATACAGGTGGAGAGGAGACTAGTGATGAGGGGTTGGGTGGTGAGGCTGGCGGGGTAGCTCATATGGAGGAGGAGAGAGATCCTGAGTGGCATGATACTCGGGATGTTCTAAGAGCAGAGCAGGGAGGAGGCGAACGCAAAGGAGGAGACACTTGTCTCTGAGGGACCACTTCCTCATGACAGAGAGGGGGATGATGAGTCCATGATGGGACAACATCTTGCTTCTATGGTTTTAGGGAGGCCCCATAGCCATCCGTAGCAACAAAAGCTATTGAACCTACATGGATGCCTAGAGATCCGAGTATGTTGATCCTCTTCTCTTGACCTTGTCAATCGGAAATGTTAGTTGGTATTTCTTTTTGTTTTGTTTTTGTAACTTTCTAACTTTTGTTTCTTCTCCTTTTTTTTTCTTGAAGTGACTACGATTGGATGGCGAGAGCTTATTCAATGGGTATGCATGGACACCTTGTTGATCCCCTTAGAAACACCCAAGATGAGATAACCGAGGACACAAAAAACCCACTTGCAACCAAGAGAAGACACACTGATGTGTTTGCACCCATCTGGAGGGTAGTGGAGGTCATGACTTCTCTTCATAATCAGGTGAATGTGTATGAGACAACTGAGTGATTCATGAGGAAAAGTCACTCTTGTAGTGAGACCATAGCCAATGGTTTCCATCATGAGCACTCCCACCATTCAATGCATTCTCGTCGTTCGTAGCTGCAGTAGGATTCCTAGACGTAGTCGTGCATGATCTCAGGGATCCCACAGGGATTGATAGGCCATTGGGCCTTTTATTGCTTAGTTGTCATTTTTTCGAATTATATTATTTTTTTGTATATCTCGGGCTCATTGCGAGTGTTTTGACCACACCTAGTGTGTGATGGAATTGTACACAAACTCGATTTATTATTTATATATACATACTCTTCTTTTTTATTCTTTAAAGTCATTGTATCGAGTTGAATTCTTCTTGGCTCACTTCACATGTGTACTCTAGATGTTTAGAACTTCATTTTTCTATGCTTTTCTGAATGTATGTAGTGGATATGAATGCTAATAGAATGATTTGTTTTTAGTTTTCTAATGTTGATACATGATAACACAAATGCATTGTATGCTAAAATTTAGTTTCTCTAAGAATTTTTGATACTTCATTTTATTTTCGCAAAATGTGACAAAAGAGTGATATTTTAAGTGAATGAACTTTCCTTCTCCTAACTCCATTCAACCGGTAAAATGTGAGGGCTTAACACCAAGATCCGAAGGGGCACAAGTTATAGAAATTTTTTGAATGGTAATGATGAGAAAAATACAAGGATTTGGAAAAAACCAAATTGATATCCTACAACCTCATTCTACTCAAGTTTGCTTCATAGTTTAAAATGTGAATTGCTTTCTAGTTTAACTAGACTTAGATCCATAGATGATCACTTGGTTGACAAAATCTGGTTTAAGGTTTTAAACTCTTTTGGAATTCTAGACATCTAACTCACTTTGTTCTTGATTTATGATTTCACAACATTTGAATGAATTGTTTCTAACTTTCAAATTTTCAAAAGAAACCCTACACCTTGCCCCATGCTACCAGTAGGAAGTATGGGATCATCACCATGGAAAAGGCATAGGTGAGTAAGGGAAATTATCTCCTTTCCCAACCATACATCACTAGTAAGAGACACATGCTCAACATCGAAGGTTGGTAGGGCAAAGAAATGTGTAAAATAAAAATTTTTGTGGATTTGCATTTGACTTATTTATCTAGGCAAAATGTCTAAAATGTTCTTATTTCCAAAGAGATGTATATGGGATAGATGTGACACCATGAAGCTTCTAGAATAGATCATAGGCAAAGACACCTAATCTAGAAGAAACTATAAATAGAACCAAGTATGCAGGCCTTGGTATGGTTATTGTCAAAGCTTTGTCTTATCTTGCTTGAATTGATGAAATGATTCAAAAACAATTGATGATACCATGAGGACTTGAAGAGATATGATTTGAATGTTTTTCCAATGTTTTCTAAAGTTTTTAGGAATTACTATAAAAATAAGTCCGTTAATCAAAAATTTATGAAATGAACCAGTAGAAGAAAATGTAATGTAGATGCGATAATTTACATACGAAAATGTAGGTAAAACTATATGTCATGATAGCTAAGGTGTAGAAAGTTGATGAATATTGAATTCTTCACCCCTAAAAGTACATAGTGGAGAACCATGATCCTCAAAATTTCCATTCTCTTGACAAGGGCCTACCATTTTGGGTTTAAACTTACAACCCTTTCCCATAAGTGTATATGTCTAATCATTAAAATCATTTGTTTGAAAGAGGCATTTGTGCACCTCTTTGTCATGTTCTTGAGACATGGTGTGTGGGTGAGCATGACTATGTTGTTCGGCCTTGTTTCCTATGTAGAGAATTGTGTTTACTTGTGACCCTTGTTGAATGATGAGGCCTTTCCCCATGGATATGGCAAGCTTAGTTTTAGATGCACATGGGTTGGAACCAGGGTTTAGAATAGAACAACCCTCAGAGATGGTTTTGATGGGCATTATTTCAATCTCAAATTTCCCTTCTTCATTTGTTAATTCTATCATGTTTACACCTAGACCTAGGTCATCGGAGGGAAGAGATTCTAATCGAGAAGACTACCCATCCCCCATGGTTCAAACTAGAGGAAAATCAGATTGTCACTCTCTAAGAATTTCATAATTTTTCTATGGTTTTAGTGGACATTTTTCAACCAATATTGATTTACCCTTATAAATTGTTTCCACCTCAAATGTTTTTGGGTCAACAAATTCAACCTCCAACACACCTAGGGTGATCAGGACTAACTCTTTTAATGGAGGTGGTTTGTTGAATTGATTTACAAGAATTTCATACTCGTATGGAATCCTTTATTCTTCTTGAGGTTTTCTAACTATATATCAAAGGGCTTAGGATCCACTTGAGTGATGAATACCTTCCCCAAATGGAGGAATCTAATCTCTAGAATAGGGTAGAGGGTTAACCTTCATTGATGAATCCAGGTCCCCAAGGATCATGTTATAACTTGTTTCCCTATCGATAATGTAAAATTCAGTTAAGATGGTTTTTGGACCAAGCGTGATTGGAAGAACTATGGTTCCAACCGAGATTGTCTTTAAGACTATTGTAACCCCGTAACATGTTTCTTGCAGAGAGGAACAAGTTGTCTCTCCATATCTCAACTTCTGTAAGAAAGCAGAAGGGACCACATTTACATCATCCATGTTGTCAATCATGGCTCTCTTAATGCAATTTTTATAAACCTAGACTTGTAAAAATAAGGCAGGATCACCTCTTCGGGAAATTCGAGCATCGGATGGCATATTTTCTATATCGAAAACAAACCTAGTATCCCTATCATTTTATCTCAGAGAATGTATGTCAAATTCAATATGATTTATTTGAGCATTAAGAGGTGGTGTAACATGGATTATATGATAAATACCTAGTGCATTGAGTAATACGAGAATGATGCATAGGTGAATTCTTCAACAAATCTAGAAACGAAATGTGAGAAAAGGTCTCGTTCAAATCAGATATTAAATCAAACGCTCCTACTGGTTTTGAGATTGTACAAACTTCATCCTGTGGGAAGGAAAGAGTGGGTAGGTGTTGTGAAACATACTCCTTCATCTGATTTTTTGCATTAATTTCTAGCTCGACCTCTAGCTTGACTAACCCCAAGATTTGTGTATTATTGTTTACACCAAGGTTAAGAGAAACCTGAGAGTTGTCGGAAGTTAAGGCTTTATGAGCATTGTTTCCTATAGATATTCCCTCATTTATATTTTGAGGATTCACTTAGGAATCCTTAGGACGTTTAGGTTTGTATTTTTGGTGTGACAGTTTGGTATGACTACGTTGTGGGTTTTTTTAAGATTTACTAGGAACATGACTATAAAGAGTTGCCTTTGGTTTTCATGAAATATTTGCAGAAAATTTGTTGCAATCGCAAAAAGTCCTATCGTCATGACCTAAACCTTATGGAAACCATAGTATAGGTTAGGGTTGTAATATCTTGGCCTTTGATAAGAATCTTGTTGTTGTTGATTATAACCTCGGTTGTAGTTTTGAAATTGGTTGTTATAACCATGATTCATTTCCCCTTGGCTAGAGTTTTGATATTGGTTTGGGCCTTGGGTTTGATTTTTTTAGGGGGATGGTTTACATCAACTGTGTTGACCGAGGAAATAGTGTTATGGGCTCTTTGATTTCCCATGTTGTTATTATTGTTAGTGTTACCGTTGTTCATGAAACTAGAATTTTTGGCTTGATCAATAGCACTATTTGTGGTAGCACCATGATTGTGATTCACACCCTTAGGTCCTTAGTTATTGGCACTATTGTTTTTATAATTTACATTATTTTGATTTGGGGATACCAATTCCCCATTGGGACCATAGATCGTATGCCCACTTTCTATAGTGGCTTTGTCAATTTGAAGCGCAGCTTCCAATCCTTCTTCATAATTGTGGAAAGGAAAATTTTGTTCTTCCTCCCTAGTCTCTCGATTGAGCAAGTAAGGAAAATATCACAAAGTTCCATCTAGTCGATGTTGGGCACACTTACAGAGGAATAGAGAACTTGGTGCCATCTCTTGATGAAATGGGTGGCAGATTCATTTTTCTCTTATCTAATAAGTAGGAAATCCCTAATCCCTATACAAAACAACTTGTTCATGTCACATGCTATGATGAACTCGGAAAAAAGATATTTAAAGGAATGTATAGAAGCTTCTGGAATATGGTAATACCAATCCAATGTGATTCCTTCAAAATTATTTGGAAATATCTTAGCCACTACAACATCCCAAGGAAGCAATTCTTTGATAGAAGTATAGCGTAGGCCTTGATATGAGCGTTAGGGTATCCTTCTCCCTGAAATTTTGGAAAATCTAGAAATGGGCATGAAAGCATGACACCACATATGGTGAAGTCAAGAGGCTCCTTTAAGTTCTCAGCATATGTACCCATTACGTATGATTCCACCATTTAAGATCCTTGATGAGGAGGTGGAGGATGAGGATTTGGATAAGATGCATTATAAATGTTGATGGGAACATATGGAGTGCCTTGATATGGCATGTAGGGAGTGGGAGTGGGTATGGGTCCATCTAGGGGTTTTTGAATACATGTGCATGTAAGGTGGGATAGTACCAGGATATGGACTAGCGAGGCATAAAACCAAGGAACATCACATTTCCTATTGTGGTGGCATTCGAGAATGCACTTCCAGCCAACCCTTGCATAGGATAAGCTTGAGAAGGATGAGGACCCATCCCTAGTGTGTCTAACCTTGTGAGAAGATCACCTAGATTTGAATGAACTGGATAACCTTGTTGTATAGGATATTGTGTTGGTTGCTCATTGGAAGGGATGTATCCTTTATTGTCAACTAGATACCCCATGTTCTACCCTATTGCATGTGTTGGTTGTGAATTCTAGGCACTTTCTAGTTCTCTAATCCTCCCTACTAAAGTAGAAATAAGATCATTGGGAGAGGATTGAGTCCCTTGTTGGGGTGCCTGGCATAGGGTTTGATTGAGTAGGCTCATGATACCCTGTCATGAATTGTTCGGTGTTATAATTCTTGTCTTCCTCAAAAGTAAGAATCTTAGGATAGGCATTTGAAATATCAAAGGTTGTAACCTTCATTCTATCCAAAGACTCTTCTATTTGACAAATAGGATTAGTTATTCATGTAAATATATCATCTTTTGTTGATTGCATGATGATGTGAGGTCTTGACAAAACTCTACAAAGTAAGAACCTATTCCGTTTGAGATAACAAATGTGGTTTGCATTGGGTTGATCATATTGCATGTTTAACGGTTGATAAACCTCCTCCATCCTTACATAGCTAATGGTGTTTTTGAAGTGTAACTAGGGGAGGTTTGGATGTTTCTTGTGTAATTTTCACCCCACCTCAAAAGAGAAGAGAACTTTTGTGGTTGAACGTTGGTGTAATATCTATTAGAGCTAAATGGCCACCAAAATATCTTCCAGACATACTTTAGAAAGTATAAAATACCTACCAAAATAGGGGAAGAAATGGAAATATGAGGTAATAGCAATGAAATAAAAGGAAACAAGAAGGAATTAATCCTTCACACCAAGTTCACCAATTTGTATGGATGAAAATTGACATGTAACCTTCAACCACACTCGACCCCGAGGTCGTGCCAAGGAAGCCGATGTGGAAATATGTGTGGCTAACTATAGGAGGATCAGTGACTAAGATCTGTAGTGTGATCTCCTAGTAGCTGAGTTGGCAAAGGGGAGATTTAGAGGCTATGAACGGGTAGCGTAAATTCCCTATGGTTTGTCTAATTGAATCTCAATGTTGAACTAGTTTGAAGTGTCCAAATTAACTAAGATGAAACTAACAATCTATGCTACTACTGAAAGGAAACTAATCTAAACAAATCAAAAAAACTAAAATATTACAATCACAAACAACAAATTACTTCTATTCTAAATAATCAAATCTATTTCTACACTAAAACTAAACAAGAAAAATAACCCGATGTGGTTATTCACTTGTGCTGAGTGTATTGAAACTAAACTAACTTAAAACAAGAAATTTTCCAAATGATTTATGATATGTAGATAACCTCCTAGAGATATTCTCTCTTTTAGATCCAAATGGATGGGAAGAAAAGGATCTATCACCACTAGGAGTTCTATTAATGATTTAAACCCTCTTGGAAATTAACTAATTACTTGCAAATGAAAGGAAATTAATTTCTACTCTATTTGATATGATGTAACAATGATAAATTACAGCAATGAAGGAAATCAAAGAACAACTCCAACCTAGAATTCACAAAACAAAGGTAAATCCAGTTGTGTGATGAATTTTCCCCTTAGTTTATCCTTTCTTTCTCTGTGTTTCCATATGAGTCCAGGAATCGTGGTAATGCAAAGGCAGCAACAGAGAAGGCGCTTTAGCAATGGCATCTTGAAGGCAAATTTGGTTGCAATGCAAGTAGAAGAGAGATAGCACAAGTGAACAGAGCTTGGCTATGCAATTTCCAACATGATTGTGGCAACAATACTATGCAAGATACACAAAATTTTCAGCGTTTTCTTGACTACAAGCATTGAATATAAAAGAATTGGCTGGGATGTGCCTTTATGCACTAAGCGGACCTTGTAGTGCCAAATCATTTGGTAAAGAGGTAATTCAAACTAATTAAATCTATTAAAAAATAGAAGAGGAAAGGAATACCATGCAATTAAGACTATTTTTTAGGAAATTTGGTTCAAAATCACACCTTGGAAGTCAAGTTAAGTGAAGCATCGCGTGTTAAAATTACGCATGAGGAGTTCTGGAAAATCACTCAGAATGCCGCTCTTTGTAGGGTGATGATCACAGGACTACTACCTAGGCATGGTAGCGGTTTTGACACTTAAGGCCGAACATGCACAGAAAAGAGCAGGAATCTAGAAGAAAACATGGAAAAGCTAAGTAAAGATGTCTAGGTTACAAATATACATTACGGATGAGCTTAGGAACTTGAACACCTTCTGAAAGGACATGAATCATCATTGGGGACTTTTGTAACCATTTTCTAACAATGTAGCACATGCAATTTTGGGTGCGTCACAGCTTACCTTACATTGATTCCCTCCCACCAGTTCGATCATATACAGGGGGGTCAAACAGGCTATAGCTTCCTGAAGGGTAAGCTCGAGTAGATTTTCATTACACCTATGATGTCGATTGACACACCATAGGCTACTCGAGATCCATTCAGATTGGGGTTAGCCTTCATATTAGGCCACTCCTACGCATAATGGGGAGGAGGAGGAGGAGGCCGGACAAAGATCAAGAATGAGGAAGAGCAGGAGGGAGGAGATGAGGAGGAAGGAGACAAGGAGATTGATACAAAGTGAAGAGCCATGGAAAGGCTTCCAAAAAAGCCAAGGTCGAGGCTGAGACTTTTTTCATACGAACCTCTTTAATATGATTGAGGGGTGATGAGTAGTGTGTTATGGGACAAAAGGTGGCCACCGAGGAGGTTAGAGCATAAGAGGTTCCCCAAAGCTCCACCACCACCATTAGACCTATCCCGGAGGCCGGAGATCCGAGTAACAAAAATACTCTTCTCTCGACTCTACTACTTATACTATAATTGTTAGTGAATTACACACACACACACACACACACACACACACACACACATACTATATTCTTTGTTTTTTTCAAAAAAATAACTCTCCATTATTTTCCTATATTTTTCAACCACGACATATGGTTGATGGGATCTTATTCGCAATATTCTCGTGGATACCTTTACACACCTCATGGGTATGATGTGAGATGAACTACTCATGGATTCAAGGTAGGCTGATGATGAAAGGGAAACACACTAACATGTTTTCCCAAGACAAATTGTAGTGGGAGCTATGACCAAGATGAGGACCGAGCTTGCTACATATCAATTATCTAAGAGGAGACAACATCGATAGCATTCTCACATTGAGGCCACCACTAGCATATCTTCTAGTTCATCGTATTAGGGTCACTCTCACATGTCTGGGCACAAAGGATCTCACTCCCATCATAGGAGTCACAATAGGATTCCTAGCCATGCACCTTCATCTGGATCTCACAGAGAGGGATAGGCCATAGGCCCTTATTGTTATGGGTCATGTTTTGATACATATATCAATTTTTTTGGATTTTGTGCTCATTGCGAGAATTTTGACCACATTTTTAGTGTGATGACATTGTATACAAACTTTAATATTAGATATATATATATATATATATATATATATATATATATATATATACATACATACATATACATACATATATATATACATATATGTTTCTTTTTGGCTCAGATATCTTGTGTAAGAGTTTACTTGTTCATGACTTGCTTCATTTGTGTACTCTTAGATGTGTATAATCTCTGATGATTTTTATATGCTTTTATGAATGCATGTATGGATGATGATGATGATGATGTAAATGCGTAAATAGAAAGATCTTTTTTTGTTTTTGATATATATGTGATGTATATGAGGAAAAATTACAAACTTAAAACTTTGATTTTCAAGAAATATTTGGTATCTTGTTTTATTGGAAAACTTGATGAAAGTGATATGATAATAAAATGAACCCACTCCATTCTTAACTCCATGCAACCAGTAAGATGTGAGGGCTCAACACCAAGAGCCAAGAAGGATGTGAGTTATATGACTTGATGAATGAAAGTAATGATATGAAGATAATATTTTTGACAAAGACCTAATTAGGAAACTATAACTCAACTCTAGAAAAGACTAACTATCCATTTCAAAATGTAGTTTTCTTGTAATTTTAACTAGGCCTAGACGCCATATGGCCACTTGATTGACAAAATATGGTTTTATGGATTAACTCTCTTATAACTTATACATCTAACTCATTTTTTGATGATTTAAAAGGACTTAAAGCACTTTTTACTTGTTGACTTGTTTACAACTTATTGGTTTATTTTCAGGATCCCCTACGTCTTGCCCCATGCCACTAGTAAGAAGCATGGGCTCATCACCAAGGACAAGGCATAGGTGAGTAAGGGAACTTCCTCTTTTCCCAACCTCATGCTACCTGTAGGAAGCATGGGCTCATCACCGAAGACTGGTAGGGAAAATAAGTGTAGTTTTATTTGTTTAGTAAAAAAATTGTATTTATTGTTTGTTTATCTCTTTTTTTTTTTTTTTGAACTTTGACTTGTGATTTTGGGAGGGAAAACTTTCCCCTATCCTCAACCCCATGTAACTAGTAGGATACGAGATTTCACCACCAAAGGTTGAACCAAGTGAAAAATCAATTCAAGTGAAGTTTTTAGATTATTTTTGTCAAAAGAGAGATTTTTGAGGAAAGATGTGACACCAAGAATCTTCTAGTACAGACTATGGGCAAAACACCTAAGCTAGAAGCAACCATGAATAGAACTAAGTGTGTAGGTCTTGGTAGGATCAATGTCAAAACCTCATCTACGGATGATAAAATTTTGAATAGTTTAAAGATGATATAATGAATGGTTGAAGAAGTATGATTAAATGTTTTGCCAATTCTCGAAATTTTGAAAGTCTCTTGAAAAATAAGTTTCTTGTTTCACAATATTACAATATGATTATGCAAATGATATGTAGTGTGGATACGATGTAATGTACATGTGGAAATGCAAATGAATTATGCGTAGAAGCATTTAAGGTGAAGTGAATTGATTGATTCACCAAATTCCTCACCTTCTAAGGTACACAGATGATATGTGCCATTCTTATAGTCCTCCATGACTTGATATGGACCTAACCACTTTGGTAATAACTTATTTTCCTCCCAGTGTCTTCTTATCGATCTGGATATACAATCTAAAAACTAGGTATCCTACTCATATCTCTTGTTCATAGACCTTTTTATACTAACGACACATTATATCAACATAAACACTATGGTGTTGCTCAACTCTAAGTCGAGCTTCATCAAGGGTTTCTAATTGTACTAATCACACTTTTTGGTATGCATCTTCATTCAAAATTCTTTGCAAAGATATGCGAAGGCTAGGTAAATTGATTTCTAGTGGTAGGATTGCTTCACATCCGAAGTATAAAGAAAAGGGAGTTTAACTTGGTAGGCATTCGTATCGATGTCCTATAGGCCCATAAGGTTGGAAATAGATTTAAATTTCAGTCACGCTTATTCTCCTTGACTATTTTGAGGAGTATGGACTTCAATGTTTTATTTGTAGCCTCAACCTATCCATTGGCCTGAGGGTAATATAAAGAGGTTGTGTGATGTGAGATTTTGAATTGTGAGCACAACTCATGCACCTCTTCATTCTTGAAGGATGTGCCATTATCCAAGATAATGACCTGTGGGAATCCATACATGTAGATGATCGATTCAAAATGAACTTATCGATCACGAGACCCAGTGCAGTGAGTGAGATGCATGACATCGACCAAATTTGTGAGATATTTTGTGGTTGTAATAAAAAGTTGTGGCCATCTGTTAATGAGGGAGAAAACTTCCTTATAAAATCTAGAACCCAAGTAGAAAAGGGTCGGGTGTCACAATGGGTTGTAGATCCTGAGAAGGGATGTGTATCTCATGTAAGAATTATTGACATTTATGGCTCTTACACACATATTCCATAGCATCATGTTTTAAGGTGGGCCAGAAATAACCCATCCGATGAATTTTCTAAGCAGTAGCATGCCATCTGAATTTTCCCCATAGACTCTATTGTGGGATTCTAAGAGAATATTTTCTCGACACTTCTTTGTCGACACATCTTAAAATCATAACGTCAAAGGCTCTATGATAGATCACTTCTTCTACAATCACATACTTCGTGGCTATGACACGTAGCCATCGTCTCTATTTTGAATTTTCTCCCTCAAGATATGTATGGTCCATAATGTGATTAACAATATCAGTACCATGGACACGATATAATAGGAGGCTTTGTTTCCACATAAAATACAAACTCCTCAAGGAAATATAGGTCTACTAGATCTCCAAAATATATCAAAGTTGTCCACAAACCAATCAAAAATAATTTTTCCTTTGACAAAATTTTGGTTGATGAAGGTGAGTTTGAATTCACCCATCAATGTGAGAAAATTCCCACCTTTTTAGATAAGGCACCTTGAGTCAAGAAGGTTCACAGCTAGTTAGACTTGACGATCACTCACATTTCTTGGTTAAGCATATAATGCCTTAACCTTTTCATTGCAAAAACTATCGCCAGAAATTCTTTCTCTACCTGCGTATAACGTGTCTCATAGTCACAAGAGTGCAACTAATGAAATAAATGGAACGTTCATGATTATCATCTTCTTGTGCCAACATGTAAGCTAGTGAGACCTCGTGGCTTAAGAGTATAAGATCAAGAGGATGGTAGAATTTGGGTGGCATGAGTGTAGGTGGTGACATGAGAAAACATTTGACTAACTCAAACACTTCGTGACATTCAGAATTCCACTCTTTAATACACTCCTTCTTTAGCAAGTTATTAATGGGATGGAAGGCACTAGTTATATCGAGAATAAACCCGTGGATTGGCCCAAGTTTACCCAAAAATACCTAATTCCTTATCTAAATGATGGTGAGTCATCTCTAGAACTTCCTAATCTTTACTAGATCTACATCAATTCCTTGAGAAGAAATGATATACCCCAGTATATATTTCCTCCCATTATTCGAATATACACTTTTTTAGATTCAATGTTACATTGTATTTTATAAGAAGAGTGAGGATAATCTGAATCACCTCATGATGATCGTAGCACTTTATGGCCTTAACCAGCGGGTCATTGACGTAAGACTCTACAATCTTATGAATAATATCATGGAATATATATATCATTACTTGTTGGTACGTGGCTATGGAATTTTCAAGCCAAATGGCATGACTACATAGCAAAAGGTCCCCTAAGGAGTAGTAAAGGTAGTCTTAGTTTGATCCTCCTTGGAGATCCTTATTTGATTGTAGCCATAGAAGCCATCAATAAGTGATAATAACTCATAGTCAGTCATTGCATCTATAATGACATCAATGGAAGGCAATGGAAAGTCATCCTTAGGAAAGGCTTTGTTGATGTCTTTAAAATCAATAAAAATGGGTATCTTCTTATTCTTCTTAAGGAATGGGACGATGTTAAACACCCACATGGAATAATCAACAGTTTAATGAAACCAACCTAAAGAATCTTCATTACTTCCTCATGAACAATTAAATCCACATTTGGATTCATGGGTTGTGACTTCTACTTCACAAGCTTGGCATTAAGCTTTGTGATAAGGTTATGAACCACCACGTCAAGAGTGATTCCCATCATTTCCTTATAACTAAAGGTGAAGACTTTCAATGTTCTTTGAGCACCTTTGTATGTGCCTCTATCTCATCTAGAGTAAGAGAAGAACCTAGTTTCAAGATCTTAGGTTCCTCCTCCGTCCCTATATTGATATCTATGGTCCCTTCAATCAAAGAGGCATTACCCTCTTTGAACTTAGGTGGGGTTGGAGGTAGTTCTAACTCTTCTTCCTCTATCTCAAATATCTCAAGACCCTTCAATGAGGAAGGATACAATGTGTGATCTCCAAAGTAGGAGGAAGGGTGAGGTATGAGAGAAAATCCCCTCTTATGATGCGCAGGATGAATATCAGTGTATGCATTGAGGTATCCTAGGATTACCTCATCATTCTTCATGTAGTCCAAAGTGGCGGGCTCATTCTCGGCCTCAACATATGCCAGAATCGCGTTGGTTGGCATTTTTAACTAAGGGTTCAGATCGAACTAAGATAGTAAATTTAGATTTATTTTAAGCCCTCATTTGGACAAAACCATGAGGAATACATAGCCATTGAATCAAATAGTTGATTTTGTTCTCTATTTATGGATTTAATAGAAATGAAGTCAAAACCTTGTTAAGCTCAAGTATGGTAGTCTTGTAGAGTTACAGGTGCTCCGCTCTAGTCTCATAGACTTCCGAGACTTTATTATCGACAAGTTGAGAGTCACCCAAAACTCTTACATTGTTGATGCCCATCCTCTTGGATACAATGAGACCAAGAAGAAGAGCCTCATACTTTGTAGTGTTTTTTATACATTCAAAGTTTAAGCATGACCTCCCCTTCTAGAGAAGTAAGAATCACCCCTGCCCCAGCGTCGTAGCGACACTTTACACCTTCATAGTGAAGCGTCCAGAATTCATTAGGGAAGATAGAAGTTTGATCATTCATGTAATCTTTCTCTCTAGATTTCAAAATCTCAACCATGGAAATATCTTCAAAGTCATAAGTCGGAAGAGTGGCAATCCCAAGAGCATGGCCTATTCCTAAGGAATAAAAAGGAAGAATGATATGCACATCATTATCTATAATCTTAACTATCTCAGTCATAGTTTTTGTTTATACAGTTTCTACTACGATGGCTTTGTTCTCGTTAAGACTCACCCCTTCAATTTCCTTAGGGTAGGAACAAGTTGGAATTCAGGTTTCAAACCTTGAGGCTTGTTTAACTGATTGGTGGGAGTTTGAATTCGGTATGAATCCTCAATTTCTTCTTTAGATTGGCCAAATGGATGTCAAATGGCTTTAGATCACCCTAATCTATGAAAAAATTACCCAGGTTATAGGAATCGACCTCTTGGAACAACGTAGAAGGGATTTCCTTCATTATGTGCATCTAGGGTTAAGTGAGGATCATATTATAGTTAGTTTCCTGATCTATAATTTAAAACTCATTCAACACATTCTTTGGTCCAAGGGTAACCGGAAGCACTATAGTCCTAATGGACATTGCCTTGAGGCTTTGTATAGCCTCTCAGCATGTTTCACGTTGAAGAACAATTGGTTTCTCCATAGCCTAGATTTTGAAGAAATAATAAAGGGACTATGTTGATAACAGCCCCATTGTCTATCATCGCATGCTTAACATAGTTGTTGTAGATCTAAACCTGTAGGTACAATGTAGGGTCACCTCTTCGTGTCAACTCAACATCAATTGACATCTTGTTAATATCGAACACATACCTCACATCCCTCTCGGGATACCCTAGAGGATAGACATAAAATTCTATGTGATTAACTGGGCCTCTAGAGGAGGAGTGATGTGAATTAAATGGCCAAGGCCTAATGCTTCCAATAAATCTTCTCGATGTGCAGGAAAATTCTTCAACAAATCCAAAAATGAAATGTGAGAGAAGGTCTTGGTCAAATCCATGATTAAATCATAGGCCCCTACTAGTTTAGGAGCCATCGGTGTATCATCCGTCATTGAGGGGTAGACCGGAAGAGGTTGTGAGGAATAATCTTGGGTACGGGTTGTTGTGTTAACCTTGGGTTCGGTTTCTAGCTCCACTAAGCCCACAATCTTGGTCTGATTTCGACCATCTAAAGGGGGCAACTAAAGAGGGTTTGTAGATGTAGATGCCTCGTGATCATTATTTCCAACATCGTCCCCTTGTTAGTCCCATGAGGATTGAGATTTCTATTCTTGGGACATATTGGAAGGGGGTCTCTATAAACCCCAAGAGTAGAATTATGAGGGAAACAAGTCCCATGTGAATGTTTTGTGTTAGTGCCATAGGATTAGCCAAAAATCCTCAACAAAGAGTTTCCTTTGGTCCTCCAAAAGTCTTTGTATAAACTTATTACAATAATGGCAACATATGAGCATCATGCCCTCTAACCCTATGAAAACCACAATACAAATCAGGATCGTAGTCATGAGGTCTCTGATTCTAGTTTTGTTTTGGTCCATAGTTTCTATTATTGTTTTGTTGTTGGTTGTTATAATTAAATTTTGGTGGCTTCCGACCCTGGTTCTAATACTAATTTTGGAATTGATTCAGATATTGGTTTGAGTATTGAATCAGGTTTTGGGCCTATACCTACTATGGAGGTAGAGGTCGGTGACTAAAGTCCACCACATTAATAGAAGGAGTAAAATTTTTACTCCTTTGTTTTTTCATATTGGTGTTGTTGTTACCATTATTCGTATTATTAGCGCCAACAACATTCACCTTTTTATTGTTGATTACACCATCTGTCGTAGCACCACAATTATTTTTAGGACTTTGGGTCCTTGATTATTATTGTTTGAACTGTTTGGGTAGTTTGAATTACCCTAAGAGGGAGTGACCAGTCTCCCATTTGAGTTGTACATCTTCCATCCACTATCAATTTCCACTTGGTCAATGTGGAGAACACCCTCTAAGACCTCTTCATAGCTCCTAAGAGGGAACTTTTACACCTCTTCCTTGGTTTCTCGATTGAGATAATGGAGGAACAAGTTGTAAAGCTCTATTTGGTCCATGTTTGGAGCACTAGATGAGGAGTAGAGGACTTGCCACCATCTCTGAATGAAATGGGTGGCGATTCATTATACTCTTACTTGATATGAAGGAATTCTCTAATTCCAATACTTAAAAAAGCTTGCTCATATCAAAATCCTTTATGAACTCTAAGACAAGTTGCTTGAATGAATGGATAGAGGATTCTCGGTACCCTTGTAGTACCAATCAAGTACAATCCCCTCGAGGATCTTGGGGAAAATTTTAGCTGCAACTGTGTCCCATGGGAGTAGCTCTCTGATGGAAGTTACATATGCTTTTATATGCATGTTTGGATCCCCTCCCCTTTGAACTTCAGCAAGTCGGGGAGTGTTCATGGAAGCATTACGCTTTATATGGTAAATTTGAAGGGTTCCTTAAGATATTCAACATATGTACCAAATGCATAAGATTCTACCATGGACGACCCTTGATGGGGAGGTGGGGGAGGAATAAAAGGCTGATATGGCATAGCATAAGCATTTACAGGGTGTAAGGCATTCTCTGAGGCTAAGCATATGAGCCAGGAAAGGAAAATATGTGTACCTATGGTGATTTAGAATACATGTGGAGGTATGGGAACATTGTTTTGGTATGGAGTAGTAGGTGTGAAACCAAGGAACATCACATTTCTATTTAGAATGGCATTCGAGAATGCACTTTCAATTGGCACTGTGGAGGATACCCATACGGTAGACAGAGTGAAGCGAGCCCTCCATGGAATATAGGGTAGAATTCTATTATCTATATGGAGGCTTCTATTTTACACGTGGGTGCGGTGCTGTTTGATGAGCAACTATACTCTCTAGAGTAGGGGTAACTGGTTGAGCGCTCTATATATAGATCTCTGGTGCCGTTTGATGAGGCCCCCCTATAGATAGATAGATAGATGGCTCCCCCCTATCTATCTATATGGTAATGGGCAACATAGCCCTTCCCGGTCCGAGAAGGAAGAGTGAAGGGAGCTTGTAGAGTGAAGGTGTGAGAGGGCATACCTAACATGCCCGATCTGGTAAGAAGGTCTCTAGGGTTAGGAACACCCATGTAAACTAGAGGAGGTGAAGGTGTCAAGGGCACATAACCAAAGTTCTATGCATGTTGAGGGATCTTTCCTTGCCCCGCAAAGGTATAATGTCAAAAGTATGGGAAAGTTCTAGTTCTCTAACTCTATCCACCAATGTTGAAATCACATCGCCCACAGATGGTGTTGCATTTGGCTTGGGAATATTCTCGAGTTTAGTTCAAAACAAAGGCACATGATTTCCTGCTATGGATTGATCCATGGGAGGCCACCCCTCTTTGGATGTATTTCTTATTATAGGAGGAGGGTAGTAGAGTTGTTTTGAAGAAGAACATCAAGTGTACTCTTGCATCTAGTCCAAGAACTAGTCTATTACGTTAGAACACTCATCCCTTCGGGTGAAGCGTGCTAAGATTTCATCATTTGGCAATAGTTAGGATTGGAGAGAACCAAATCACATGCTAATTTTTGGTCTAAACAAGACCCAAGGATTGGACCCTTACTCACCCATGAATGTCATGTTGTTTGAGCTAGAGAGCTCGTGGTTGGAGGCCATATATAGGTTGATTAATCTCCTCAATCCTAACTAATGAACCATTGTTGGCATATTTAGGATGAGTGTGAGGGGATGGAAAGTTATATCAGTAATTATCATCCCACCTAGATAATGAGGGTGAATGTTGCATACCCATGTGGTAATAATACACTTCAAGACCCAAAATGGGCCTATCATATTCCTGACTCAAAATATTCATGGGGTATATAAATACCCATAGAATAATGGGAGAGGAGAAGGATGGATGAAATAAGGAAGAAACAATGGAAATGAAAAGGAACTAGTCCTTCACGTTGGGTTCACCAATTTTGTACATCTTAAAATCAACACGTGATCTTAAGTGCACGCGACCTCCCGAGGTCGTGTCGGACAACCACAATGGAATGAATAGATGGGTATGGAATGGGCTAAATAAGGTGGGTAGGAAAATATGAGAAAATGTGGGAAATGGTCAACAAATGATCAATGTAGTCTAATGTCCTCAATGGGAATGATGGGGATCTATTCATCTAAAGAAATGAATGCTTGCCTCACTAGGGTGGGTGAGATGGAATGGTCTAAAAGAATGGTAACACGTATATGATGGTAAATATATATGGCTCACATAAAATGCTCATAATAGGTTATGAAATGCATGGGAATTGTCCTATGTTTTCCTCGTAGAATTTTCCAAACAAGGTCATGGAAGCACGAGAGGAAAAAACATTAATAGGACAAATGTGTGAATTATGGAAACTAGTTGTAACTAGTTTGGCTTTACTTGAACTCATAAGAACTATGTGCTTTGATGTTCTAAGATGTCAATTGTGTGATAATTACGGGTTGATGATGGTTTGTTGTAACTTCCAATCATTTAATAAACTTGTTTAAACGTTGATGTCATTATAAACCAGGGTTGTGTTCAAGGTTGTATGCAGAGAAGTGATATGCAACTCAATACTATGGTGGTTCTCTTTTTTTTGGGGGTTTTGCTTAGTATCGTTTATGTTCTACACTACTCAACTACGGAAAGAAAATACAATTCTAAGCTACTGAAATGGAAAGTAGAATATAGAAAGTGTGTTTAATCTACTAAAACAACATTGTTGAAATGAAATGATTTTAAAAGGAAATACTTGATCAATTGAAATACTTTCTCAAAGGAAATATTCTAAAACAAGGAAACACATGATTACATTCAAATAATCATTCAAACCAAGATACTGAAACTTAAACTTAGCAAATATAAAGATCATGCATAAAATACCAATCCTCTAATCTCCTCAAGTGAGTGATCCTTGCTCTCCTTCATGATTGAGGTTCTTAATACAAATAGATACTCAAAATAGCATAGATTGTATTGATTTAAACAAGTTCATCACATACTCTTGAAACTGAAAATAACTATCAACTGATATAATATTGTATCCAAAAATATCTAACTAGCAAAGTAGTAGTTCAAAGGTGTGTCTTATAGACATGACTGAGTACAATTTCCATGAATGTAGGCAACAAACTAACTAATAACAACCTCATAAATATTTCATGACACCCTATAGTGTTCTGCTAAAAATAGGGTCCTTGTTTGTAGATTGTTATGAGTAAATCTTCCAAAATGCCATAGTGGCAAAGGACTCAGTATTCTTGGCTGCAATGACCAACAATGGTAGAAAATGCACCTTATCAACCTGCACATGTCATTAAATCACTTAACAAGGAAGTTAGTGGGAGTTCCATCGATCATTAGTTTACATGAGACAAAATAAGGAGAAATGCATCACTTCTACTTTGGATACAACTATTTAGAACATTCACATGCATTAATTAACATGTTTAGGAGAAAATTTTATAGTTATATGGATGCTATAACAAGTCAATTTATGGAATCATCGGTGAAAGTAGGGTGGTCTAGAAAACAAAATATATAAGGCCTTGGTCAACGTCATTAAGTGCGGTGCTAGGTTTGGTTTCTCTCGTACCGTAGGATCACAAACGTAATCTCTTGGTTGTTTATTATGGCCTTGAATGGTCATGTGGGATGTGCAAACTACTAAAGTGAAGAAACAAACAATCTCGCAAAGTAAAATGCAACAGGGAAAGGTTAATCCTAAGCCAACTAGGGATATGTGGGGAGATGTGTTAATTCCTTTCTAATTAACTCTATGTTCCTAATTTAACAAATGGAAACAAACAGATTTAAATTAAAATGATTCAATTACTTTCCTCGAAATTAATTAAATCTATGTGTTTCCAAAGTAGCTTAATTAATAAATGAAAGCTAACTAATTGAACAAGAAAAGCAAGGCTAATCTACTATTTTTGTGATTTTCAACGATTTAAATGAAAGAAATAAAAAATAAGGAAACTAATTACTTTAATCTATGTTTTTGTATTTTTGATTGCTTATTAGAAAATACAGGAAATACACATAGAAAAATTTAATTTCTTATAAGTAATTAAATTGCATCTACACTAAATTGACAAGATATTAAAACAAGAAAAAAATCGGATGTGGCTATTTCCCATGCAGAGAAGTTCTAATCTACTCTACTTAAAAACTTATCTAAGCTATTCTTCCCCCCGAAACTTCCCCTAAGAAAAGGCAAGATCTAGGGAAGCTAACAAAAATGAAGGGAAATTAAAATAACACTAAATAGCTAAAGAAGCTTCTTCCAAACAAACTTCACATGCAAACCCACAGGGACAAGTAGGAAAGCAACTTACAGTAGAAGCTTTGTGTGAATAAAGGAAAGCTATAGAAACTTATATGCTCTAATAGATTGTGGAATAAAATCTAATTTAGACAAAGAAATATTTAAGAATTCAAATGTAACTCCAACTTGGAAATTTTAGGACTGTGACAATGCCAGAGCTATTTTTGGCTTTTTCCCCTTAGATTCTTTCCAACTCGGTTTTCGATACAAATCCAAGGAACTTTTTTGGCTTGTGTGGAAGAAATGATGAAGAAAAGCTGGAGATGGAATGGCTTGCAAGCAATCTGGTGGCAACGCAAGCAAGAGAATTGAGCTTACTTATGTATTTCTTGGAAAGATTACGGAATCATAACAATGCAATTGAAAACAATAATGTCCAACCAATTCTCTAGATAGACGCTTGTCTCTTATAGGAAAAAGGTAGAGAAAATGTCTAAGCCATTTGACAATCAAGAAATACAACCTCCCTCAAAGAAGGGACAATTAACTCACAATTAACATCAGAAGGGAAGGAGAAGTTGGTATGTATCAAATGAGCTCAAGAACATCAAAATTAGTTAAGAAACATGTGCTAAAATCAAGTTTGAAGAAGTTGACACGTGTTTAGAACATGTTGAAAGAGTCTTAAGAAAAATCACACAGAACCACCGGCCTATGAAGATCGACAGTTACAAAACCACCTATCTTTGTAGACCGATGGTTATGAAAGTGACCTTCTCGGCAAAGATCGAAAATTATGAAACCAAAGTGGCATTGCATAGCCACCACTCAAGGCAGAAGTTGGTGGTTTCGTAACCACCGGCGCAGCTTCCATAACTTAATTCACAAAATCTAAGGAAAATCAGTTAAAAGAGATAAAGGAAAGTAGGAAAAGCATGGAAATGGTTAAGGGAAGCATTCTAGGCTATAAATATATACTGAAAATGATAAATTGGACTCAAACACCATTGGAAAAGATATTAATCATCATTGGGGATTTTGAACCATTTTAACAATGTATCACATGCAAAATTGGGTGTGTACAATATAGTCATAAATAGACTATTGTTTACCATGGGTGAGGATCTCATGAGGACGGGGCCAAATTTTGTGAGTTGAAAACACCTTCCTAACACCCTAGGTTGTGTTTTTGAGTGACAAAACTTCTAACATGAAAAAGTGGTAAAAATGAGTTACCATGAGTTGAAAGCATGTTTCTAAAACCTCAAGTGATGACTTAAGTGTTTAGAAACACTATTATGAGATCTACATTGTGATGGGAATAGGATGCTCTCTTCTAATTACAAGGAAAGAGTGAGGATCACTCTCTTACTTTTCAAGGCCTCCATAATTAACCCTAGTGATCACAAATCAACTCCATGATGCTCAAACCATTTTTTGATTATCTATCACTTACTGAAATAGGTATTCACCATGTAGATGGAAGGATTTATCATTGAATGATATTATTTTCATGTGGCCACATGTTAGACTGAAATGAGGTGGTTATAATGTCCTTCCTCCTTTAAAGTGTGATCACACTAAAAGGTTCAAATGAGTGTTAACTCTCATGGTTTTTCTCACCTAAAGCTTAATGTTGGGAGCATATCAGGCATCCACAGATCTAGGTTATAAAATAAGAAACTTGAATTTAATCCTCCTAAAGCTTATTCAATAGGTAAATGAGTCAAGAAGGGTGTGTATGATAAGAAATCTGAATTTTATCCCTATTAGGTTATCTAAAACCCTATTTTGGGGTTTCAACAAGAAAATATTAATATCTCAACTGATAAGGATTCTTAGAAGATAAATCTACCTAGAATTGGGTTATAAAACTTAGGAGTCTTCTTGAGTCACACCATTGCATGAGAAGACTCTAATACCATTATGGAAAAATACCCTTTTGATCAATTTTATCCACATGGAATTAGAAATTGAAGGTGAATCACATGTTCTCAACCTCCATAATGTATTGAGATCATTACCAAGAACTAATTAAGTGTTTAGAAACACTCTTGGGAGGTATATATTTATTGAGAGTATGAGATGATTTCTAGCATCACCTTCGGTGGCCTTGGATCAAAATGGATGCTCCCAAAATGTAAATGATTATTCAAGATTTCTGGTGCCTACTTTTTTCCTCTTGACTCTTTACTTTAACTCCTGAATCAGCCAGAGAAGTCAATGTTCACAATTTGATTACTCATTCGTTGCACATGAAAGCTCGTTGTTGAACATAATATCCCTGAATGATAAAAACTTTCCTAAATAATAATGAATTATTTCCAACACCTTTAAGGATTTCAAACACCACCTTTGGATACTTAATACATTTTCATAACCCTCCCAGAGGATGCACATAGGCTCCAAATGGCCAAAATTTCCCTTTTTAGGCTTGCCACCGAATTAGTCTTTTACGGCACTTCAATGAATGGAATAATGAACATTTTTAAACCTTTTTACAAACTTATACATGTTCACCCATCGATTAGGAATACATGTTGAACACTATTGCACATTAATTTCACATGGCATTGATGGAAAATCATTGAAATGGTATGCAAGTAGGTGTCTAACAAAGTCTATCGGTGGTGTTAAATGATTTCAAGTTGGTTTTAGGGTGGTACAAGATGGATTCAGGATGCTACAGGATAAAAAAATGAGTGGTTAACCACTAAAGGTATAATATAGGTTGGTATGATTGGATCAAAGTTTATATAGGTCAGACATGATGATGTTAGCTTGGGCAAGAGCTCTTACAATGAGTTTCAGTCATCTGGTGAAATTATTAATTGAAATGGCTCATTTAGGCCTAGTTCTAGAGCCTAATGAGATGTGAAATCTTGATACAAGTCTTGAAAAGACTAGGTAAGTATTAGAGGAGCCTAAGAATTTTTTCTAGGTAATGTTTGAGTAGCAAGTCTTACTTTAGCTCTTGGAGCTAAAATTTAACAAATTCACCAAAATTGGTTTTGAGGACCGATAGTGTATGTTGAGGTAAATGAGATAGGTCTAAGATATACAGGTGATGTAGGAGAATCACTCCACTATGTAAATAAGTCTTGAGTCATCATATTTTTGGTTTGATGGGTGTGTTAGTAGGTCCTAGAAGTTATTAAGAGTCATTTAGAGGTGGTAGCTTGAGTCTAAGTTTTTCAAAATTTGAATATTTGGTTTTCCCTCCAAAAGTACAAAATGAGTCTTGGAGGTCATTTTGGTTTGTAATGGTTGATTTAATGTATTCTTGGAGCCACTAAATAATTATGTGGATGAAATGGGGAAATTAGAGGTGGTATTAAGTGATCTCCTAGACTAGAGGTCATATTAGGTCATATCAAGTTAGTTAGCATTTATAAGTTAAGTCTCCTTGTCTAAAAAGACCACCAATTATCACATTTTTCTTATGAACCATGAGTTGGGAGAGCATATTTGGTTAGAAGCTGGGTGAAGGGTATAAATGATCAAAATTGTAATTGATTTCCCATTCCCATTCGAATGGAAATCGGGAAGGACTTCAGAAAAGGAGAAAAATAGTGTTTTGTGTAAGTTTTAATAAGTTTTGTGAATACCATGGTAGTTGTTGAATGTGCATGGATATATTTTTCATGTGTCTTATAAGGACTTCAATGATATTTGAATATCATTTCTATAATTTTTCATGTGATTATCATTATGTATGATAGTGCAAGGTAGAGTAAACTCTAAAGTTTCAATAATCTTGCAAATTGTGAAAGGCTTATTAGTGCATTTTTGAATGATTCAGAATCGATATTGTCCATTAAATGATTTAGTGATTTATTTGGGTTGAATCATATCTAGGAGTATCTATTGAAGACTAAAAATTGATCTAAGATAGGCATTTCATCTAATTTCTATCAAAAGTTGCATTGTTGATATGTTGAACACAGGCCACTAGACTATAGCAAGGTATATGGGAGTGTTTGGGTGTTGTATGTTTGTAGATTATCTCTTTATGAGCTTGGTGATGTAAATTTGATTCAAGAAACAAATTTAATACTTTCATGTTTGAATTTCTTTGTGAGAATGACAAAGTGAAGTTAACTATTTTCTTGATTTGGTGAAAATTGCGAAGCTAAATGAAGGCTATCAAATCTCATGAATAAGACCCAAAATCATAATTGTAATTTCGGAAAAAAATCTAAGGTTTGAAATGATATTGATTTATTAGAAAAATTATCTTTTATATGTTTGAGTTTTTGTTGATTAGCAAGAGAATCATGTGAAACTATGACTATGAATTTTATAAACTTAGGACAAAGTGGGAAAATGCAGAAAGGGAGTCTTAACTCGTCTTAAAAACTTCACTGTTAAAATAAAATATATATATATGGGGTCAAGATTAATTCGTAGACCAAATTTGGGGTTTTGAGATAATTTTTGGAGAAGGTTATGCTAAAATCTTGCTTCTTGGGCAAGAACAGTCATGCCCAACTAGGGTTTCAAACTAATAAGCCCTAGAACCCGAATACTTGGAGTTCCATACTAGAAATTGCAAGATATCATATTAACTATCCATAAGAATAGATTATGAAGAGTTTTTGATAGTTCTTTGGATAACTTTGGGTATATTTTTGATAGTTGTAGGATGAACAAAGAAGACACGGTCCCAGACCTAACAAGAAGGCTATAATTACAAAGGAAGTATATGCTAAAAGAGGAGTTAGACTCAAAACTTAGGGACACCTAGAAATAATTAAAGGGTGCCTAAAAATTTATCCATCTAGTATTGAAGCTCTCTATAAGGTATTTTATGCTTGACATTTAAGTTTGATGACCTAGATAAAGGTTTTGAGCAAGAAAACAAAAATTGATATATAAAGAACAATTCAAGGAGTGACAGGTTGAAACCTTACAAAAATATTTTGCATGGGAAAGAGTAACTAATAATTTCATTAGATCATTGTGGGTGTTTATTGTTTACTCTAACTAGTGACGATCTACAAATGCATGTCTTGAGGATACTGGTTTACAAGTTGAAAAAGTAGGCTAAGGATAGGATTATTAAAACGCTACTTTCCATTTTGTTGATGTTCTAAGGTTGTTCAAAGTGTTAGTACAGGTGTAGTGTAAAGGAGAATATAAGAATGCCCAATAGCCAAAATTGACTATTGGAATCAAGAACAAATGCAAGGATAATGGCTAAGTTGTAGAAAGGTGGATGAAGGATGAAATTGTAAGACATCATAGTTGATGAAGTGACATCAAAATTCAAAGTAAGGAACATGGCAGATGTGGTATTATAATTCTACGTATGTTAAGTAACCAAATTCCTTCATGAAAAATGTATAGGATCCTTCCATTGTTGAGTAAGTAGTGAGGTTTGTAAATATCTTATTAACTTAGATATTTGATTGAAGGTTGAATTAAACATTTATTCACCCCCTCTCGGTGTTTTAGTTTCTAACAATACCTACAAGGACAAGTTGATCATGACACGAAGCGGTGAGGCTAAAGAGGGATTCAAGAATATTTGGGAGCAAGATTTCACATTGTGGCTTGGTTTTCATGGTTTAAGTTTTACATTTTTGGGTTATTCAATTCACCATGACAACATCTCCATATGAAGATCATCCTGAATGAAATTAGATTTAGGATGCTCATACACTTCTTTCTCATTTCTCTCTCATAAAAATAGGTGACTTCTTGATCCTTCACACATGATGGTCTTGGATGCCTCACTATCCTGACTAGCTCATTTTTATTTGTTTCTTAAAGAGATTTAGACACAATGGTAGAGTTAGGATATGATGATCATCAATTCACTCATTGAGCCTCACTTTTCACCTTTGAACATGATGGTCTCTTATTAATCTCATAATTCACCTCCCTGCCCAAGATGTCACTTGAGTAGAAACATGCTTATGATGTCTACATGCCCTCTTTCTCAATTGCTCCTCATGGAAATAGGTATACTCCTCCTGATAGAAGGATTGATCCCTAAATGAAAAATTTAAAATATAATAAATAATAAACTATAAAGATTAATAAATGAAAAACTTAACCACAACCACATATACCACATAAAAAAAGGAACTCAAGTGTGTTATAAAATTCTCATGTTATAACATGAGAGTGTTTCATCTTATTTTGATTTTAAATTACCAAACCATAGGTTAGGATTTTTGTTGGATATCGAAACCTAAGGTTTGACTCAAGTAATCTATGAATAAATATGTTTTTACAAAAACATCAAACTCTCACATGTAGACCACGATATCACATGTGTTATTACATAATATTCCAAAAAATTATTCTACGACGTCAAGCTCGGTTTTACCTTAGTGATGATATACTTCTTTCTAAAATCCGATTAGTTTAAGGCTTTCATCCTTAATTTCTTTTATTAGTGCCTTCTTTTCTTATCAAAAATTATGCATATGTTTTTGTACACAATTTATGATTTTTTTATCCAAATTTCAAAACAAATGCCTCTTCTAAACTCCATTCTACATGCACTCAAAAAAAAAAAAAAAGACTTTTTTCACAAAGTTACGGGGGTGTACACATAAATATTTCATTTTCAAGGTGTGTAAACTTTGAAAATTAATAACAAATTACATATTCATCCAAAAATTATGACACATTAGTGGGACCTCATACATGGTTTTATCTAACTTTCTACTAAAGGGTTTTTAAAAATAAATTTCAGAACTCAAAAAATGGGGGCGACACACATAATAGGTTCTTATCTTTTTAACACAAAATAGACATACTTTGAATGTGCACCACATTTTACCCTCTTAATATCCACTATTTTTGAAAAAAATATAAGTTTAGAAACTATATTTCAAGATCTACGATACTCATTCTTATCACTTTGTTAGATTTTGAGTGTATCCATGGCAAATTATTAGATGAAGTTCACGTTTTGCTAATTTAAATGTGTCCACTTTTGACCCCCTTTTAGTCCCCCATTTCCATGCACTTACCCTCTCATTTTATTTATACCTTCCTCATATTTGTTATCTTTACAATGGGGTTTAGGAAGTTCCCCTATCATTATTCAAGTGAAATATGAGGGTCGTATTTCGACGTACTTTTTCCTTTTTCACATTGAAATTGTCCTCTTTTATGCTTTGAAATAGACATGTCAAAAATACTCGAACAACATATATTAATTTTACTATAAATTTCACATATTCCGTTGAAATTCAAGTGAATTTTTTTATTTCTACATGAAAATGACAACTTAGCCGTCATATCGTAAAAATAAGGATATATTGACTTATTATCAATTTATCGAAAAAGATTCGATTAAAAATTACCTTTTGACAAATTTTAGATAAGAAGAAAAATAAATAAATTTAATAATTTGAAAAAGAATAAGAATACATACATACATATATATATATATTGAGAATAGCTCTTGAGTCAACATATTTCAAGCCGAGATTATATCATATAAGCCAACATTATCAAGGACATTCATGCAACATACAACATTACTATGAATTAAACTCAATTCAACTATGAGTCAAGTCCTTGGGCTGTCTCGATGAGTGTGTTACGATGGAGCCCTATGAGCTTAAAACTATAAAAGGGGCAAACATGACCATCACATTGAGCTAATCTTACACTACAACTTAAAAACCCATCCTTTTCACCACTCACAGTTGATGTGGGATAAAATAAATCCCCATAATAAAAAAATGGGGCCAAGGTGGAAGGCTATGATGGCAAATGGGGGACAAATGTGGAAAATTCATGAAACCATTCTTCGATCCACTCTCCACTATCCTAGTAGTTATGCTTTCTAGAGTTTGATGTGGATAAGAGGAGTTTAAAGGCTATAATGTCGAGTCGAATAGTGAGCAACCAATACATCTTATTATCAATGTCAATTGTGCAGAGTCCCAAGACTAGTGGAAAACTTCATTCTGGGAAGTGTACCAGAGATAGGGTAGTGAGATTTTGGAGCTCGGTTATCAAAATCCAATACCGTGCAACTGAGGCCATGCCGCCAAATGTGGCAAGGGAGGAATGCTTAGTCTCATGTAGAGAGTGGAGTCAATTATTTTGTGGATACAATATATTGGGTTTCATCACATGTCAAGATTTGTAAATTTACAATACCGCACAAATTATGGTGTTCGAACAAGTCTAGGATGTTCAAAACCAAAGTGTAATGCTTCTTTCTTTTATTAAATAATAATAATAATAAAATAAATATATAAAAAAATGAAATAAAAGAATTAAAATTAAAAGGGCCGTGATATTCTCCTATGGGGCGAATTTAGGGCTCGGGCTCCATTGGGGATCGTATTTCATCTTTTTGGTTTTGTTTGTTTTGGGAAGAACTGCCGCCGCCATGGAGGGAGGATAAGCTTCAAACCAGTCATGCTCTTCCACCAGGCTGTTGGAGAAGACGTGAGAGGAGGCAATGTGTCAAAAAGGGGAAACCTTATTTGCTTGGGGGCGCTAGTTTTTTGTGTTGACCAAATGAAAGAACGAGACAGCTCCTCATGGAATTTGGGGACAGTAGTTGCAGAAGGCGTGGGTTTCCTCATGGTAGGTGCACATTGTTTCACCATGCAACAAACAGGTCTCCAACCTGTTGTGTTTTCATTCACCCAGCACATTCCCAGGACTGTGCCAAATGGAAGCTTTGAAATAGAGTATGCACATCCATCAAAGCATAGTGGAAATATGATTTTTCCTTCCAGCTTTCTCTCAGCCTGTGCCAAAATGGCGGTTCAGTCATTTCTTTTTAGTTGCAAGTGCTCCGGCAGGTCTGTATGTGAGTGGGAAACGTGCACTTCTAGCATGTGCCAAAAACATGAGCACAGGAACCAAGAATGGACGCCCATTAAAGCATTATGGAGAAGGGATTTTTGTTGTGTATGTTCTAGTTGTAAACGCCCTGGTAGATACATATGCAAAATGTGGAATCCTGTGAACTGTTTGACAGAATGCCTCAAAGAAATGGTCTCATGGACTGCCATGATGGCAGCATATGCACAAAATGGATTTGTTAAAAGGCGGTTGGACTGTTTGACAAAATGCCTCAAGAGACGTGGTCTTATGGAACATACCCTGACCATGTAAGCTTCATTTTGTTTAATTAGCATTTATCCATGCAGGTTCAGTGCATGAGGGTTGTAAATACTTTGATGGCATGAGTGCCTCTTGTAGAATCATGCCTAGAATTAATCATTATGTTTGCTTGGTGTTTGATGAGCACATGAGAATGTGCAAAAATGTGGAAGCATGTGAATGGTTCGACAATGCCTGAAAGGAATGTGGTTTATGGGCTGCAATGATTGTAGGATGTGTAAAAAAATGATTTTGTTGAAAAGGCCTTGGAAACTTTCCAAGAAAATGCATTTGTACGTGTAAAGCCAGATTCCACAACCTTTGTCAGCATCCTCCCCACATGTGCAAAAATAAGAGCTTTAGAATAGAGCATGGAAAACCATCAAGGCATAGAAAACAAGATGTTTTGTTTGCAATGCGACTTCCATGGTAGATGTGTATGTAAAATGGTGGAGTTGAGGATGCTCGTGAACTGGTTGACAAAGTGCCCAAGCAAGATGCTAAACCGAAAGCTGCAGCTTCGACCGACTTCGTTCTCCAAGCATGGTTCTTCTTCCCTTACCTCTCATAATTCTTGTGTTTTAGTTCTCTTTTGCAACTAAATAGAATTTTAAATTATTAGGATTTTTAATACAGTTAAATGTCCCTTCAACTCGTTGCAAAACAATAAATTGTCGTGTCGTAACTCACGACGTCATTATAACTCATCTACTTTAAACCATGAACTATCACCCTCACTTCGAGATGATTTAGAAAACTCTTACCCATCTTGATCGCTCCAATATTGTTTTATCGACCAAAAATTAACCTTCTCCCTATTTTAAATAGTTAAATTTTGCATTTTTAGAGACTCACTAAGTACCCTTCGTAACTCTGGAAACGAGATGTGAAGTTTCATTCATGTACCTTGGTATACAAGGAGTCACCTTGACCTTTGGTTTGACCCGAAATGAACATATGACATCCTTTTGATGCTCTTATAGGAGCCCTATTACACTCGGGTTACAGCAGAGAAAGTCATAAATCTAGAAAGTTGGCTTTCGTTTTGAACCACCATTTGAAACCTAGATGGAGAAATTACTTCCCGTCTTCGCAAACCTCTAGTGTTTATACTAGACAATTGCATGGAACATTCAATATAGGAAAGAGAACTTTTTGGGATAGTTTGGTGAAGCCATTTTGTAGGCCTCTGATCGTAGTTTGATGAGGTCAAACTGGACCAATTTCATCTTATCGCTCCAGAAAACTTGTCGCCGTTTGAAAATGGTTTTCTAGTTCTCAGTCCCGTCGACTCTGATGAATTCTCCTTATATAGGGGAACTAGTAGGAAGTGTCTTGTTGCGTGCGCATCCATCGAACGTCAGTTTTGGACGTGGTTTTCTGAGCCCTTGAGCTAACTTTTGTCCTTTTACAACTGGGTCAACTACGATCAGTAGCCCTAAAAAATTAGCCGCCAAACGCAAATCGTTCGCTCTTTTTCAATTCCGTCAGCTACTTTGAATTCTTGGTATATCTGGGGACACGTAGAAAGTTAATCATGGTGTGCATTCTCATCAAAAGATAACTTTTGGAAGTGGTTTCTTAGCCTCCGAGCCCATTTTGAACGTTTTGTAACTAGTGAGAAAATGTAAAAATAGAAAGCTGCAGGACCCTCGTAGGGTTGCCAAATCACCCTGAAACTTTTAACACATGTAAATAACTATTTAAAACACTATAATGTAACTTGTTGTGTGCATTAGAACTTTTGACAAAACGGTGTTTTCTCTCTCTACCCTTCTCTTTCTCTCTCCTAGGTTACAAAAAGAAGCAAAATGAAATGTAATGAATACATGTCTCTAAACCTTTTTATTTTGATTGCAAATTGTAATTTTTATCTTATGTAAATGGGAAACTGAAAAATGATAATTATGATTGATTAGGGTGGATGCCATGCCAGCGATTTATCGTTGATATCTTGCTCACGTGGTTTTTGCAGGATGAAAGAATGATGACGTAAAGGTGTTGAGTAATTCATTGTTTATTTTTGGTATTATATTGAAAGACTTATTGTTGAAAATTGGTAGTATGTAAAATTCGCTAGATTAATAAATGCTTGAGAAAATTGGTATTTCTTTCATGGATGTTATTCTGATCCCAAAACTGTTATGGTAAAAGTGAAATACAAATGTCAAAAGGAATTGAAATTTATACCTTGTAGTGAACTTTCATTGTGCAAATATTTGTTTAATAATTGGTGTTGTGTTACATACCTCAAAAATGTAATAAAGGAACCTAACCACAACAATCAACCCTGGTTCAAAATTTGTATATAACTAACCTACCTATGTAAATCCCTTAATGTAGGAAACTGTGACCTTCAAATGAACCTTTACACTCGATGGAACATCCTAGTTTAGGCAAATAAGATCCCCTGAATGGGTTGATCATCTTAGTAGGTACGTTTAGTGACATCGACATAAACCAGACATATAGGAGCAACACAATCAAACTCGACCTGGAGTAAGTAGAGCTAACCCTCCCTCCGTATCCTAGTGGATTACCTTGTTTTTCCGAAGATAGATTTAAAAGTAAATTTTTTCCCCATCGAATGAAATCCCTGTTGAATCCAAATGACATAATTAGAGATCGTGATATAGTTGTTCTATGTCTGGCATTCTTGTTAGTAAACTCTTTTGTCCCTCGTAGATAAATGTCTTATCTTTGGCTAGTGACAATATAGTGTTTTGATCTTTTACGAGAGTTTATAGGGCGGATATGTTTTGAATCTTATTCTAATCTATAATAGAGCATAAAGCCCTAAGTGAAAAATTGGAATTAAACTAAACCCTAGTGGATTAGGATGTTAACTTGTGGGTAGAAAACTATAATTTAACTCCTTGCATATGAAATTGAGTTGAAAGATGTTGATTCTAGAGAACCTTAGAAATTGTAATCTTGTCCCTTAATCCCTTGTTATGTCATTTTATGGCATTAAGGAATAAAGAATATTTCTTATGCGGAATCATGCAATGCAAAGATATGGGATCTTCGTGAACATAGATCACTTGTGTTCATGTGTAGTTTATAATGCTCCTAGCCATGTACTTCCTTAAGATGTCAGACAAGTGCTTTCATAACTCTTTTGCTATAAAACGATGGTAAAAATGTGACCATAGTGTGACATAGAAAAATAAAGCATTCAAGAGTGAAAATGAGATTGAGATTAGGATTAAGGTCACTCTTGGAGTCCTTATAACTTAATTAAACATTTTCATGCATTGCAAAGAATATAAATTGCCTTGGTGTGACCAAACTTCGAGAAAACAAAAGATATATAAATATAAATGGAAGTCCATAAGTTATTGAACTTTAACAACTATGGTAGTGAAATAACTATTCCATGATCGATGGATGTTCTTGGGGAAAAATCTATCTCGAATCTATGTCTTCCTTAATCCCAAGATTTCACCTTGACATCACGTTAGATTCACTTGTGTAGCAAGGGTAAAATTTTAAACATTAAATAAATGTTTGAGAAGAATATTCTTAACATAATAATAAGATAATTATGTACTTTGTATGCAATTTGATTTATGCCAAATATGTATGTCAGTTATGGAAATTTATTGTAAAGTATAAGAAGCCAACTTAAGATGGTCAAACCGTATATTTTCGACCGTGGAATAAACTTAAGAAAATGTAGGTGGACAAATGAGGAATTTATCCTCACTCATAATGTCCTTGGAATGTTAACCGTAACTAAGAATACATTTAAAGAAATGATGTGTTGTGGGTTCACCATTCCTGAAGTCATGTTCTTGTGGTTGGGTCTTTACTAGTAGCCTTCCATTGGGAAAAGTGTAGCGTCAGCATGCCTATGTTGTTTTCGTGTGTCTATGTGAGTCGATGACTTTTATGATTGTCGTATGTGAGTTGAGTTTTTGTACTTGGAGCCCTTGTTGTGTTGTGTGTAGTGAGCAATGTAAGTAAACAAAAAAAAAAAAAAAAAAATCCTAGTATTTTATCAAGAATTGTAATTGTGGGTCATGTAAAATGTGGGCACTACAACCAAAGCAGAGGTGAGATTCAAGTATAGGACTTTTCTCTGAGCCATCAACTCCTCCAATTTACTCAAGCTCTTCGAGTTAGAGGAACCTAAGAGGTGGATTGTCCCAGATGAAATGAGTCTTGGGATTTTTACCTTCATTCGATTGACACTAAGCTTTTTCCCGATGTAAATGTAACATGCTTTAGTATTTTAATTATATCACTATTTACAAAATCTGACTTAGGTTTTCATGAAAAAGAGATAAGATGTTCTTTCAGCCAATTATTTTAGGAATGATGCCCAATCTATTGAGATATGGATCTTTCACTCAAGAATAGTCTAATGCACCAAAAAAACCAAAAATTGAATTTTTAATTACAAAAATGAAATGATTTGGTTCTAGTAATAAACTACCAGAGAAATCATTGGATGATTTTATTTATTTAATTTTCGCTTATTGGTGGATTTTAGATATGGTGAGTATATAGTTTCAAATAGACTAGTTTTAATACTCCTTAGGTTGGATACTCCTTAATACTCCAAAGGTGGGTAGATATAGTTTTATTTTAAAAAAACATGTCTATGTTTTTATGCTATAGGATTAACCTTTCGTTTATAGGTTTAAAAATTTGTAAACTATAGCACTTATTCATTATACTATAGTTTTTAGAAATTAAAATGTAACTCGTATAATTAAAGGGGTATTAGGGACATGAATTAATTTGATTTCTAATACCAAGGGTGAAACAAAATTTACCGTGGTTATACGGGGAAAGAGTAAATAATGAACCAAGATGAAAAATTGAATTCATATTTTCATGAGTTGTGTCTCCCCATATGGAAATTAATTTGGATTTTACCCTTCTATTTTAACATCTTGCATTTAAATTTACTCCGCACACATTTAGAAAACTATAAAATATTAACAAAATATTTCAAGAAATTTTTACCTTTACTTTTGTTTGAGGACCCGAGCACATATTTTCAACAATCAAACCTTGTTCATGTGTAGGGTGAATAAATTGAGATAGGTTGTGTGGTAGAAGTGTGAAATATTTTAATGGGGCCTATTTAAGTACCCCATGGGTTATAACTACCCATTAATTACCTTCTCTGGTACCATATCAAAGAGGTATGTAAATTAATTAACCACATATTAAATTATGATTTATAACATTTACTAAAACATTAGGAAATGCATAAATAAATAGTAAAAATACTTGAACAAAGTAAAACACACTTGAACACTGCATTTAACATGGAAAATCCCAATGGGATAAAAACCATAGAAATATTTTTCTATTTATCGAGAAAATATTTAATTCCGTAACTCCTTCCTCACTTTTTGCTTCATGTTTTTAACCCGAGTAATTTTCATACATCCGAATATGGCTCAATGGCATATTTAAATAACCCCAAGGGTTATAACTATTAAGTGATGGGACACACCCTCGATTTAATAATTAGTTAATTAATAACTAATGAAACCTAATATAGAGTTTATATTAAATAATAAAGAATAAATTATATTCTATATTATTTAATTATAAACTAAATATTATGAACACTTAATATTATGTTCTAACACTATTTTTGGACTAGGCATTTCGTCCAAATCCCCCATAAGCTTATATCCAAACCATATCTTCCTCATCCCAAGTCTAAATCAAAATCATTCAAGTCACCTATCCCCCTCTTAAATCCAAATCAAATTATGGCCATTCACTCATTCTTCTAAACCCAAATCAGAATCAAAGGCTCCTATTAAGCCCCATAAGAATACAACACCACTCTTACCCTCATATATTAACCCCAAATCCAATTCATCCATAATCCATACAACTCCTTCCTCAAAAACCCCCATCAGTTCCTAAAAAGAGGGATATGCAAGAACCGATATCGAAACAATGCACCACAACGAAGTTTCACTCTGATGGTAACGTCATAGCTCCAATGCAATAAGAAAGATTCAAACAATGGAAATAATATGCAAATAAGAAAACATGTCTGCTCATGCTCATAGATTGAAAAAGGAAGTACAAATAGGGGTGTTGTAACCCCCATGCCTAAACAAGGAAAGTAACTCCTATGACACCACTAACACATATGACATGACTAACGCATATGATGCCACTAAAGGAGGAGTTACAATTCCAAATAAGGAATGTAACTCCTATGAATGCACTGACACAAATGAAAATGACATATTCTATGATAGAATCTGACACTTTCATTTGACTCCCTAAGACCTATGACTCTCGCAAGGTGAGATGACTCACCATGTGATGTGGATGATGACTAGGTAGGTCACACACACCAACACCCCCTTCATCAAAGTCGAGGTAGAGGTCATGGTAAGACAGAACAAAAAAGAAGACTCCCCTAGAACAACTAAGAAAGATGTGCCAATGGGGCCCAAAACTAAAGGCCTATAAGGTGCCCATATACAAACAACATCTTTCTAGAAATAAGAAGAGGAGAAGAAGGAGGACTATATAGCTCAAGAAGATGGGCGGCTGCAGTAGACCTCACCCCAAGAAGAGACCGCAAGTGAAGAAATTTCACCTCAGTGAAGGGCTTGGTGAATATATCTAAACTTGATCATTTGTCTAAACATATTGTATGTCGATGATGTTTTCATGTATCATCTCCCATATGAAGTGCATGTGAATCTCAATGTGCTTCATCTACTGATGTTGAATGGATTTCTACAAATTGAGATAGTGCTCATGTTGTCACAATAGATAATGGTAGGCCACCAAAGTGGATGCCAAACTCTATCAAGATACCCTATAACCAAACAAATTATGTGGCAGCATTAACTACTCCTCTGTATACTCTACTTCTGTCGATGATATGGCAATGGCATTCTACTTCTTGCTGACCAACTGACAGACCTGAACCAAGAGTGAAATTGTAGCCTGAGGTAGACTTCCGATGATCTAGATCACCGGCCCAATCTGAGTCTGTAAATCCAACCAAGTCAATCTCAATCCCTCCTAAGTAATGAATACCATCTGTGTGAGTGCCATGAACATAGTGAAGGATCTTCACTTTTTTTTTAAATGCAGCTCATGAGGCTCCTGCATAAATATAGACACGATCCCGACAACATACATGATAGATCTAGCCGAGTGTGAGTAAGGTAGATCAAGCTCCCCACCAACTATCGATAAAGGGTACCATCAACCAAGGGGGAAGAGCAATTAGAAACCAACTTGACCCCGAAAAGAAAAGGAGTAGGTGAGGACTTGTAATCAGACATGTGAAACCGAGAAAGAAAATCAAGAGAGTACTTAGGCTGTGAGATCATAATTCCCGAGTCAGATTGTGAAATCTAGATCCCAAGAAAGTAATGAAGCAATCCTAAGTCAGACATGGAGAACTTGTTGGCCAAGGAGATCTTCATAGAATCAATGATAGAGGAAGAGCTACCCGTGATCAACAAGTCATCAACATAGAGAACAAGAATAAGCATGGAGTCATCCTACCACAAAATATACACATTTGGGTCAGAGTGACACCGAGTGAACCCTGATGCAAGTAAAAAGGAGTCCATCTTGGCATACCAAGCCCGAGGGGCTTGTTTAAGGCCATAGAGAGACTTCTTTAACTTGCAAATGAGGGATGGATCATGGACATAACCCGAGAGGTTGTTCCATGTAGATCTCTTCCTCTAGGTCCCCATGAAGGAAGGCACTCTTAACGTCCATCTGGTGGACTTCCCATCTATTAGTGGCAACGATGGCAAGGGTCAGTCGAATGGAAGTCATCTTCACAACCGAGAGCAAAGGTTTCCAAGTAATCAACCCTAGCTACCGGGAGAAACCCTTAGCTACAAGTCACACTTTATACTTCTCGACTTCTCCATTGGCTCCATACTTTGTCTAATATATCCACCTACACCGAATGATTTTTCTTCCTTTTGAAGAGGGGTAAGATCCCAAGTGTCATTCTTTATGAGTGAGGAATACTCCTCATCCATAGCAGAATCCCACTTAGGAATCCTAGAAGCTTCCTGGAAAGATGGTGGATCAGAAGCAGAGGTGAAGAAGGAGTGGGGTCCAATGAAACTCGAGTGAGTATGTCTCTCATCTAAAGGATCTCCAACTAAATCTCCAACACTCTGTAAATTTTTCCTAGCCCAAAGAGGTCCCAAAGGATCAAGCTCAGAGTTAGAAGATTCTTCACTCGAGTGAGAAGGGACATAGTCCTCATCATCACTACTATCAGAATCAGAAGACTCAGAAGTTTGAGGATCGGGAGGAGCAGGGAGAGGAGGAACTCACTCAACAACATCATCATCTGATGAGTCAAAATCTGAATCAGTGGGAAAAAGAACCTCAGTGGAAGTAAAATTCAAGGATGACTCATCAAACTTCACACTCCTCTCAATATAGAGCTCATGGGTTGTAGGGTTCAACAATCGATATCCCTTCACACCATCAAGATACCCGAAAAGATACAAGGTTTGGATTGTGGATCCAATGCCTTGCATTTCTTCTTGGGAATCCAAGCCATAGCCTTGATCCAAAGACTCAAAAGTGCTCAACATCAAGCTTGTGTCCAAACCAGATTCAAAGGGTGTCATCCCTCTTACTACCTTATGTGGAACATGATTCTAATGTAACAAGCACAATTCACTACTTCACCCAATACTATGGAGGAAGGGACTTTGAGTGAACCATACAAGTAGCCATCTCCTTTAGAGTTTGGTTCTTTCTTTCTGTAACTCCATTTTGGGAAGGGTATAAGAAATTGTACACTGCAAAGAAATCCCCTCAGAAGTGTAGAAATCCTCAAACCTATTGCTCACATACTCACCTCCATTTTCAGTTCAAGAACCTTGATAGACCGTTCCACTTGTTTCTCAGCAAGAGCCTTAAAGTTCTGAAAATGCTCAAAGACTTCAGACTTAAGCTTAAGAAAATATACCCAAGTATAACGTGAAAAGTCATCAATGAAGGTTAGTATATATAGAGCTCTAGTGAAAGAAGGAGATGGAAAGGGGCCAAAACATCACTATGAACAAGATCCAAGGGACGAGTAGCTCTCCAGATTTTCCCTTATCAAAGATTTTTTTCAGGGTGCTTTCCGAGGGTACAACCCTCACAAAGACCTTTAGAAAACTTAACTCGGGGTAACCCATTGACCATTTTGTTTTGGCTCAATTGTTCAAGGTAACGATAATTTAGATGCCCAAAATGCTCATGCCATAGCTTTCTAACCTCATTTGCATGAGTGAGCAAGGCATTGGGCATCGAATCAGAAGAGAAGTGGGAAAAGGTATACAACCGTGAATGGTGATCCACCTTTCCCTCAGCCACAATGCAATCAGAGTTAAGCTCACGAATGATCACCGAGTTAGGACCAAATTCCACTCACATTCCTTCACCAAGGTGGGTGATTTGGTAAACCGATAGAGATTGGTAGAGAGATTGGGAACACTCAACACTTGGTTAAATGTTCCACCTTCTATCTCTACCGATCCACTACTGAAACCGACACATGAGTGTCATCACCCAATGTGATTTGGGACATGCCACATGGTTCAATGCTAGAGAATTCAACCTCTAAAGAAGCCATGTGGTGTGAGGCACTGAAATCGATAATCCAAGTTGATGATGGAGCTGATCTAGCTACGAGGGCCTTACCTTTCTTCTTTTCATTTTTAGACTCCTTTGCTTTAGAAGACTCACCCTTCTAAGCATTTTGTTTGATGGATTCAAGAACACTTATTTTATTCTTCTCAAGTAATTGAGTTAAGTGATCAATTTGTTTCAAAAAATTGATGCTCTTCATGGCCATGATACTTACAATAGGAGCATTTACACTTTTCCTTCTTCTTTAGGCTCAGAAGTTGAAGTGTTAGTGTTGGGCTTAGCTAGGGTTTGGTTGGTCTTGGTTTCTTTCTTAGGTTGGTCCTTTGTTTCTTTCTTCTTTTCATTTTTCTTGCCCTTATTCACCACAAGGGCATGTGACTTGGATTTTAGAGTCCCCATTTGAATGAGTTTGTCCTGTTCTCAAATGAGTTGGGATGAAAAACTATCAAATGAGGGCATTTTCTAAGCACTACCCAAGGTGGCTTTCATGGCATGGAAAGTTTGAAATGAAGATAGAGTATTCAGACCTAACTTAGAAAGAATCGACAAGATCAATTGAGAGTCTTTCTTCTCCACTTTACATTCCTTTAGAAGTAGTCTAGTGTGGACAAACTTTGAGAAGAAGGCCTGCAGGTTTTCAAAGTCACTAGGATTTAACCCTAGTAGTTCATTCTCCAACTCATGCGCTCTCATGTCATCTTGCTTCCCAAACATCTCATCGAGCATTTTCCACGCTCCATCGGTGTCGAGGAAGTTTCGATGTGGAAGAGAAAGTCGGAAGAGACAGACATACAAAGAAGACCTAAGGCTTCATCACAATGGTTGAACCATTTAGATCTTTTAGGTTCATCATCGGTTTTATCTCTAACCCCATGGTAACATGGTACAACCCTTTACTTCACAAAGCCAATATAATTTTAGATCTCCATTCAAGAAATTAAAAGGTGTGAGCACCGGTACTTTAGAGATATCCATAATGAAGAGATAGAACCAATGAAGGTAGAAGGAAGGAGAGAGAAAGGAAACAACCACCCCTAGAACAATATTACACCCCCAAGTTTGGCACTTTATAGTTTAGTGTGTTGATTACAATCAGATGTGACTATGTGCGTCGAGAACTAGTATCACTCACCTTGTAATCAGCGTAATAACGCGTAAGAGTGGAGACCACAATCAAGGTTCATGGGCAAATAGTTTGACACCATAAGCAAGCACAAGAATGAGTGAAAAAAGAAGGGGAAGAGAAGGCCTTGTGAGAAATGGTGTCTCACGTCACACGAAAAAATCCTTTTCCGTAAGACTGTGGCGGACGTGCTCACAAGTCCACAAGCAATAAAAGGGATAGTACAATGCTCAAGATGATTCGAAATGAGCCAACACAAGCAATACAATGACACCCCCAGAATGTGGAACTTTATAAAATAGTGCATTTACAAAACTGATAATCCCATCATGTAGTGTGTGAAAAACATGCAACTTTGACTAAAGAAGTTCTCAAAACGGAGCAATGAGTCAAAATTTATAACAAAAACAACGATTCCCACAACTGATGGAAAACACCAATAAGCCCTACAAAGGGATTTTAAAAGTGCCCTAAACGCATGCAAAGGGTGTCATATGTATGCTTTTTGGAAATGGCACCAAATTTTAGATAGGGTTTGTTTTTATTACGAGGGGGATTAGCCTCCTGCCAACCCCGGACCTCACCCTCCATCTTCGACACATGAAGGAAGGACAATAAAACAAGCAAAAATATATCCAAAAAATTATTACAATGCCATGAAATAAATATTTTTAACCTTAAAACATTAAGGGGAGATTTTCACCTCCAAACAATACTAAAAGGGATGGGCTCGGGTGGCTCAAAGTGTGGAGTCAGCAGATGTGGTATTCACTAATTCATAGTCGAAGTCCAATGTGTGAACTTTCAAGCCAAAATATTCCCGAGGTAGGGCAAGGTCAAATCAGTCGAATCGATGAGAGGATACAGACCTAGTCACAATGGTCGAATGCATGCAGATTCAACAACAGGAAACAACACCAAAGCCAGCGAGCAGAGGAAGCTTACAACTTAGTGATGAAAAGCACGAGCACTGGAGCAAGTTGAACACCTAGAAAACATGTGAGCATATAAGGAGACATAGGGCCAAGGTAAGCAAACTAGATGAGAGCACGAGCCGAACCACGAAAACATGGGAAACAAGCACCAACATAGAGGAAACCATGACCCAAACCAGGCCAAACAGGGGCGAGCAGGGTTCTCCAAAAGCACGAGAGTGAGCCGATCTACCAAGGCATGCAGAGGAGAGCTTGGGATGCGGAGAAGTATCCAACGGGGATGTTATAATGACTATGCAACGTGGTTCAAACATGCAGGATGAGCCACAAGATAGATGACAACCAGATCGAATAGAAACCATACCCAAGTCCAAAGCCCAAACACAATGCAAGGGTTGAAGAACTAGTATAGAACGAGCACGAGCAATAACCAACCATGCAGAGCCGAGCACCAAACCAGAAGGCCAAGCCAAATGGTGGAGTCAGATATAATACAAATTCCTACAAAATAGCAATACAAGGAAAATACGATGACCCCAAGTTGATCATGGTAGTGGCAAGGCAAATGCAAACGAGCTTGTTCCACCAATGCACGAGCAGGTAATTCCAAATCACAAGGAGTGGAGGTTGAAACACGAGTCAAGCAAACCAAAGCATGAGCCAACGTTGCAGAAAACGTCCATGCAAAGGTAACCTCGAGACAACAATGAACCACAAGTCCACGCCAAAGCAAAACCGAGCTCACAAGAATAGAAGCAATCACGAACTCAAACTGATAAAGAAAATCGACCAAAATACCCTCAAACTTGCAACTGCTGAAAACCTCAACGCAAGGTGAGCAATACAATTCCAAAGTAATAATTGAAAAACTTACACGAGGAAATAAGAAGAAACCAAGAAGTAATAAGCAATTGATAAACAAAGAGTGCACGTTTTACCAAACCTCGCACTCTGATACCATGAAAGAGGGATATGTGAGAACCGATATCAAACAATGCACCACGATGAAGTTGCACTCTGATGGTAACGTCGTAGCTCCAACACAATAAGCAAGATTTGAACAATGGAAAGAATATGCAAATAAGAAAACAAGTCTGCTCATGCTCATAGATCAAAAAAAGGAAGTACAAATAGGGTGTTGTGTAACCCCATGCCTAAACAAGGAAAGTAACTCCTATGACGCCACTGACGCATATGACACCACTAAAGGAGGAGTTACAATTCCAAATAAGGAATGTAACTCCTATGATGCACTGACATAAATTATAATGACAAATTCTATGATGAATCACTTGTCATTTGACTCCCTAAGACCTATGACTCTCACAAGGTGAGATGACTCACCATGTGATACCCACGTGGTTTGATTCTAACTCTATTTGTACTTATCATCATAACCTTGGGCATGATACAAAACATTGTAAGGCCCTCCAAACTCTCATCCATAATATTATAAGAGAATATGATATTTTCATCGAATAAGATCACCCTCTTCCTTCTATCTCATCCACATTAAAATCCAATCCTCTTGTAAAATCCACACCTCTTAAGGCATCTAAATCTGGTTCTTCACCCAAATCATTCGTCACAACCCCTCCATCCAACTCTAAATAGGTTTGCCCTCTTTTTATCGATGTTGTTTGTATTATCAATTATTCTCACCCTCATGATCCTCAACCATATATCCAATCAAAACCCAAATTCATCATCGTTGTTCCTTCTAATGATCCTACCCCATATCCTTGGCATCCACTAGCTCAACCATATCTGCATCCAAATTACCTAATGTGATGTAGTTTCTCTCACTGGGGGAGCATCAACTCCTCACTCTTAATTCTCTCCCATGCATTGCATCTTCTTCCTCATCCACATCAGTCCATCTCCTTCTCCATCCAACAACCCCATGGACATGGATGATACCATGTCCCTTCCCCTAATTTATTTTAATCAGAATATCACTACTCTAGAAAGGAGCCAATATGGAAAGTTTTCTCTCAACTAGATTGGACCTTACATTATCACACATAAGTATAGATCTAGAACCTATCATTTAACATATCTTGATGGTAAACCGGAAATGGAACCTCTCAATGCCTTACACTTGTGACCCTTCTACTTGTTAACATACCTACCAACGTAATCTTAATTACATTTTGGGATCTCATTTGCATCACTAATCCTTTCCATCTCTCACTTGTAATGATTTGGAATTATGTGGTCTACCATCACATTCCTATCTACGACCTTGAATATTGGAAAATTTCCTCCTTCTAGGTGGGAACCCCGCGATCATTACATATGTCACCTTTTTATCTACCTATTGGAACCATGCTAAGGGTCCATAGGTATCACTTGTACATATTGTATATCCCTCCCCAAGTGGTCTACTTGGTTATCCCCAACTCTATCCTAAAGTCAAAATTATGGATGTTCATATCAAAAGTTATCTTATCTAAAAGCAAACTGCTCCCTGGAAGGACACTTGTTCATATAAAGTGAATTGTCAAAAGTATATACTAATCCCTCAAAGGAAAACTATCATGCATATCTTATCCTACTATCCAAAAAAATCAAAATCCAAATATCCAAAAATAAAATTCAGAATGTAGACCACTCCCTTGAAATATGGCTACCATCTCATATCATGGCAAGCGGTAAAAGGCATCCCACATTGATCAACTTTCTTAAAGTCTAAAAAAGTACAATTAAAAATATCAAAAGAAAGCATCCCAAAAAAACTTCCCACATCAATCAGGTTTCCCATCCTCCGCAAACTTCCCACATTGATCAATTTTCACCATATTTCTCAGAGTTGGGGCATAAACCTAAGACAACCACTTAAGGAGAACCTACTTCTCTCGCATACAAGTTCCATCTTAACCCCTTTGTCTATAGTAGGTGTATAAGTATACCCTTCATCTTTCCCTCATGATATTAAGTGTGGCTAATCATTGTTAGTTATGTGTTAACACTTGTCATTGGTTGGAAGTGCATCATTTTTCCACATTCTCTTCTGCACTTTACCTATAAATCTAGTGCAAGGGAATATATTCCATGTGCATTCATTACTATAATGAAGTGTACGCTTCTACATTTTGGGTCACCTTATCGAATTAGAATTTTATCTCTCACATCTAATCCAATTTTATCTCATCATATTAATAGTATATATCATTTAGTCTATCATCTTATCTCATCATGTCCATCTTGCATCCTCTTATCCATCTTATCTCATTTTTACCAGTTTATCTCATCTTATAAATTTGTCTTATCTCATTCAATCGGTCATCTTATCTCATCTTATCCATCTATCTTATCTTATCCATCATTCAATTTTTTATCCAAACTATCTTTCCTATCCTTTAGATTGGTGTGTCACCCATTACATGCCTTTCTTTGTTTTGCATGGCTCATGTTTCCATATTTTTGCTCTATTTATCTCATCTTAAGCCCACCATTGTGGCCATATTTTTCATCCTAGTCCTACCGAAACACATATTTTCGCTTCCTCATATTTGAAGGATAGTGCATGCTCTTTTCCCCCGACATTTCGTCAGGACCATTGTTTTAACCATCCTCACATTTTTTACAATGTCTTCCTTTGACCCGTTGGTCCCAAGGCTTATACATCCATCCGAGTGGATTCCCATTAGATTCCCTCCATATTGCAATGATCTTTTCCGACTCACAAGGTCCGTAGGCCATTAACGTTGCCTCTATAATAGGTCGTGTTATGTCCCTACCGATGTGTTTCCAAGATCACCACCATATTTTATTGGTGATTTTATTGTTATCTTATCAATGGTCCTTCTCACATATTTAGGTCATCCTTTTCCTTCTCATCTTTTCTCCTTTTTCCATCCTTTTTCTTTCTCCATCTATCTCTTTTAAACTTGTGATCAATTTTTCTTCACATCATTGATCCCTAGTTGGAGGGAGTACTCTCATCATCATTTCTTGCATCCTCCGATCTTTTTCACTTCTCATTTTTGTCTCATGGCTTTCCCAATGCAAACCACTCAACAAAAAGGGGAAAATATAGACACCAATTTTTGGTATCGTTACCCCTCATCCCGTGTTCACTCCCCTTCGTCTTCATCTTGCACATGCATATCTCTCTTCCTATTCAAATTCCCCTTTCCCTCCTAAATCCCATTTATTCAAATTTCCCACTTTCCTATCTTATCCCATCATTTATTTTATTTCCCTAATTCACCATTAATCTATTTAATTAATCCCTAATCATATTTATTATCCTAATCACATCACATTTATTATCCCTAAACTTATTTATTAACCTCTTTTATCCTCCCTAAGCACCCTATTTACCATCCCTAGGTTCCCACCCACCTTCATTTAATAATTTCATCTCCCCTTTCCTTTATTTAATGTTTTCCTCTCCCCCAACCACCTTTTATCCCCCTATACAACCCTAACCCGCCTAAACACCTTAAAACTCTAATCACGCCTCATTTGGGGCTCATTCTCTTGAACTAATCACATGTCCACCGCCCAAACCGATGGTTCGTTGTAATCGGCGATGACCCATCTAGGTCATCGTCGACCCTATAAATACACCCATACCCCCCACTCCTCAAGAGGAAATTTTTGGGATATTAGGTCTTCTTGCAAAATTTTTGTGTTTCTTTATTATCTCCTACCTTAGTCATTGTTGACCCAAGCTAGTCATTGTGGACCCAAGCCGGTTGTCGTGGACTCGGAATTCTTCGTTGTGGACCCGCACCGGTCATTTATCAACCCCGTCTATAGTTATCAAATCTATCAATTTTCTTGCATCCTTTCTATTTCCACAACTTTCCCACATCGAATGCAAGAATGTCCCAAAGATTTCGAGGTTGTTGTAGACTATTTTCCATATGTTCTAATCCACTCTACTATGGTCGATCAACTATACATGTCGGTCTTAGGTCATCATCAACTCGATCAGGTTTGGTTTAATATCATTTATTATTATCAAATTTGCATCTTATCTTATCTAGCACATTTCAGATCTCTATTTTAGTTCATTTATTTGTTGCATCCTATCATTTATCAATCATCACTTTATTTATCTCTTTTATCAAAGTGGGTTAACATCCATCCTAGGAAGTTTTCATCAAAGTTTTAACATCCATCTCTCTCTCTTTTTTCTCTTCTCTCTTTCTCTCTCTCTCTCTCCCTCTCTCTCTCTCTAAATTGTTTTCTACCATTTCACGAATCGAAACAAGAGCAAGAAAATCGGTTCAACACCTGAAACAATGAAGATGGTCATTATGACAATGATCATCTACAAGTGTCAAATGATAATAGTGACTAGACATAGTTTTCATTACAAAAACTTATATTTAGATATTGTGTTTTGTGCTTTTTTAGTTGGTTTTCTAGTCTATATCCAACTAACGGTGTTATTTTTAGTTCGCTTATTACTTATTAGTTTTATTTCTTCCCTGGTTTTCTCATCCATCATAATTTTTCATGAAATTGTGGCGTAACTTGTGTGATCATATACCTAATTTTCTAATGTAAAATAAACATTGGTTTCTTATCTATGACATTATTTTTTCTATCGATTTGCAATTTCTTTTACTCTGATATAAAAAAATGTAAGATTTTATATGTGAATGTTGAGATATTTATATAAATCTATAATGTTTTTATATTTATAAAATACAAAAATGAATTGAAGATTATACAATTTGTATTTTTAAAAATAATTATAAACTATAAATATTTCAAATATATATAATATAATTATTTGTAATCATAATTTAATTGTATCATAAATATGGTGCAATTTATAGGCATAAAGTTGGCATAATTTAAATGAAAATTATGAACAAATATGGCCCAAAAATGACACAAATAAAATTATATAGTGGTGTTAACATTACGCCATAAAAAATTGAAGCAAATTCCTTAAAAGTGTGGAATGCAAAACACCTAAACATGTCAATTTGTGGCACAAATTCAAGGCCCAATCCAAGATGTGAATTAAATGTAATGTAATAATGAGAGAAACTAGATTGGATCTTTATCTAGCACTTTTGTATGTTATAGTCTTGGATTTAATTATTTAGGATGACATAAGATACATAATATACCAAGAACAATATGTAACCAATATATTAACCCACAATAGCTAAGGCTCACTTATTAGAATAAATGAGTAACATAATCCCCAAGACAATCAAATTTATCACCAAGGGGATAAGAGTTGATCCCATAAGGCTACAAGAAATGTGAGTTCACCACAAGGGGAAACCTTAATAGGGTGTTCAACAAAGCGTGGATACACAAATTTGTAGATGTGGAAAGTTATTTTATACTAATAATGCATTAAACTAAAGTTAAATCTTTTTAATTAAGTTTAATCTTAATTTAAATCTATAAAACAAACCTAATTACACTAAATGAATTATTTTTGGAGTTTAGGATAACTAAGTTATATAATTGAAATGATTGAAAAATACTTAATAATTAGGGTTTTAGAACTAGAGACACATTTATTTGTGATTATGGATACATTCGTCAAAATTTGATAGTGGAAAATAGGTATAAATAATGAGACATTCAACAAACCCAAAAAAATAGCAAAATGAAATGTCGTGACTAAAGTTATAGCACACTTTTAGTGGGATAGCCATAATTATAACAAGAATGTTTTGGAAATAGTTAGAGAATGTAAAATCAATTTGATCATCATGTTCCTCTATTCTCAAGCTCCAAAAACACCTCACTAGTTTTTCCATTTATCACCATGATTCATTAGGAACATATCTCCTTCCTTGAAACCATAGTTCTACAATACCTTGCAAAACTATAAACATTGGAAGAAGATAATGGGGATGTGTTATCCCTCCATTATTATCGGGACCTTAATAATTTCAATAGTTTGGAAATTGGCACACAAGTATAATGTAGTTCATCAAGTAGCTCATTTTAATGAAAATGCCTCAACTCTTATCTTTTTTATGAATGCAAAAAGTAGAAACATGATAGATGCTCTTCTATAAATGTTTCGATTATGTTTTTAAAATGAGGATTTCTTCATAAATAATTAAATTCCTTTATTTTTACATTTTCAATAAATGAATCTTTTGTGAATGTGATTATATTTTTCTTAGTGAACTTATGTATTTATAAACTTCTTGAATTCAAATAAGGATATTATTGGAGTGCATGTCAACATACACTAGATGGGAAAAACGATAAAAGGAGAACAAGAAATCCTAGATATCCAAAACAAAATTCAAAAGGAACCACAAAAAGGGTGACCAAAATAGTAGTGGTAAAAAAACATAGAAAAGAAAACATGGTGAAGAGAGAGAAGACCAAAGAGGATAAAAAAATGGGAGGGGAGAAAATATGGTTAAAAAATAAGAATAAAAAATCCATAAGACGAAGATAAAGTCACAAGTTTAAAAGTTATCGAAACATCAAAAACATGTTAAAAGTCAAAAAATAAAATAAAAACACGTCCCAAAAAAAATTCAATCCCAAACCAATAAATAAATAAATACACGATAATAATTAAATAATCTCGTACCAAATTACATATATATACCACTTCCTAAATAAAAGTAAATACTTCATTCACTAGTAATTATAAGATTCATAAGAACCCAAAATGTACGATGATATCTCACATCCAAATAATATTTGGCTCAAAACTTGAACAATATTAACATCCAAAATAATATTTGGCTCAAAACTTGAACATTATTAACATCCAAAATAATATTTGGCTCAAAACTTGAATAGTATTAAGTCTAAAGCCAATGCCATGGATTGAACATGGGTTGTTAAGAATGGTCAAGTCATGGGTGGTGTAGTTGGTACCATTAGTGCAAAGATTAATACTAAGACTAATATGTGGAACCTTTTGTTATGATAAAACTTGGTCTAAATATATTATGGTAGACACCTAATTTTGGTATTGTTTATTTGGTTTAAGTTACTTATTGGAATATCCCTTAAATTATATTAATAAAAGAGTGTTATATTAGTAGGGCGAATTTTAAAAATCACACGAGTCCCACAAAATGCCATGTGGGCAACAACAAAAATGCCCAAAGGGAAAGCAAAGAGCACAATTACATCAAACTAGGCACACGTTGTCGCTTCGGGAGGAGCAGGTCATCCCGAGGAGGAAAAACACTCCATTCTTATTACGATAATTCCTTTCTTACTATTGCTATTTGGTTTAAGTTAGGTTTAGATTGGCATGTGTTTTATTTGTTGTCTTTCATTTTTTATGCCGAGAGGCATTCTCTGACAATGGCGAAAGGCTATAATGGAGTGTGTTGTTCAATTTTATTCTCAAAATTAAATTTGACGTCATTTGACCATCATGTGATAGTTCATTCATAAATTTGACTTCTATTAGACTTTTACTTAAATAATTTTGTTTCTATTTTCTTGGAGAAGTCAATCAAAAAATAGTAATATCTTAGCCATATAGTAATGTTTGGGTCTTTTTTCTTGAATAAATATTTTTGAGACCGACACAATCGCATAGCTAAATGATTCCATTTTCCACAAATCAATGGGAAATTGATAGAGAATTTAATGAAGTTGTTGATTAAAGAGATGTAAAAAATCAAACCTAAGAACCTTGAAATTGATATCTATTGATGTATTCCATCTAGATTACATTTATTATAATATAGTTATTATATTAAATTTATTTTTAATTGTTGCCTTTTTGTATATTTATACTACACTTGCATAGTTAAATAGGTGTCTCGTGATTAATATCTCTCGGCGTATTTTAGATAGATGTATTTAAGGTATCTATACTAGTTTATGTCGGTGATATTTTGTCTAAAAATTATATTATTTTGTTATCTTATTATCTTATTGGCCTCATTTGTTCTCGTATTTATAGTTTTATATCACTATTAATTATGTTTTTCCTTCTTTTCTGAATTTTTTATTCTTTTTATAATTGGTTTGGTTTGGGTTATGATTAGTTTCGTAGTATTTGTGTCGAAGAATGTGCCTATATTTTTGTTACTGTCCTTGTGAATACTTTTGACCCTTATTTTTGCTTTCACTAAATTTCATAAAAAAATTGGTGAATTTTTCACCCACTATGTCTCCATTTGCATGTCAATAAGATCTTAATTTGAATTCAAGAAATCTATAAATTCGTAAATGCATCAATACATTTAAGAGACGTAACAAATATGCATACATTTAATTATTTCCTTGCACAAGAGTAATATTGAAACTATAAGAACGTAATCTATTTTTTCTAAAGCATTCCTATGTCAAAAATCGAATTCAAGAATTTATATTTTCATTATAGTATATACTACATATTGAATACATTGAAAAGGTTTGGACACACACATGCATTGAATATTACTATCAATTTTAACAAATCATGTGGATCGTAGTAATAATGGAGAGATAACACATGATTGCAAATTAAGATAAGTTTGATAAAGGAAATTAGCTTTTAGATGTTTCACAATAAGACAAAACAAAGTGATAAACTAATTCTTAGATTGTGACACAAAGAACGCATTCACAAAATAAAATTCTCTATACCTAAATAAATTAATAAAATAGGATAATTAACTCAAACTTAAATTAAATAGAAGAAAATTGTTTTCCTCACTTCTCTATGTTTTGTTTAATTAAACTTAAATTTGTTAATTTGTAATCTAAATTAAACATAATTACACTACAAGGTATTATTTTAATGTCATATTTTCCTTGAAGATGTTTAGAATGTGATGGAATATCAGTACTCCATGAGGGTCTATTTATAATATAAAGAGAACATGGAATCTATGGCATGATGGACATGGGACATGCATGGTTGCATTATGCACACCATGCATGTGTATGAAAATATAAGAAAACCCTAAACCACGTGATTGTATTTAATTCCTTGATCATGGGCAATTAAACTATTGTATTAGATACCTATTTAATTTGTAATCATGTTGGAGAAGGCACAAATATGCTTCATGTTTGTTTTTTCCCAAATATGCTTTATGTTTGTGTATTTATTTCACAAACATACCATATGTATGCCTTTAACGTCCCTTCTGATCTTTAGAATGGTTATGCCCACGGAGCATATTTTATTGTAATTTAATTAAGCTAAATTTGACTACTTTAAGATGATGTCAATACCAATAATCTTCAACTTTAATGCCTTACCCAATCTAGTCTCAAATGGGTCCACTGTTTCTCGTGTGGTGTACTTGGGTATGGAGTCATGTGGACGTCTTTAGGTCACAAATCATGTCCCATCTGGTCGTTGGGAAATTCATTCAAAGGCATGGATGGCCCTTTGGAGGCAATAAAGCATTTCCATGTCCCTTATTCTTGAAGCCTCAAAGCCCACAAGGGCTTTTCTTTTAATGTTTGAATGTTCTAGTTTTTGAACTTAAAATATTGAATAAATCATTTTCATTTGTATATATGAGGTGTATTCATGCTTTGGCCTTAAGCATAATATGACCCTTTGGTATCGAATATGGAAGTGTGATATCAGTATGTGTTCAATTAAATTGGACGAATCAGATCAATTTATTATATAAAACATGAAATGAATGTCTTGTTTTTAGGTTGGGGATGTGTAAATGATCCCCCAACTCTTCGGTCATAATTAACACAGGCTCAAAGACTACCCTTTCTTTCAAAGTCCATTTTGTCCTTTTTACTTAGTGGACATAACAAATTAGAAGTAACATTCACAAGTGTGTAGAAAGTTGATATGAACATGTTTATTGGTGAAAAATGACCATCACATATAAAAAAGGATATACATTTAAATTGACTACATCTTTATCATTATTGTGATTTGGTCACTTTAAAAGATATTACAAATACTACAAACCTTCTAAGTAAAATCGGTTGTTTTTTTGTAATATTTTTACAAATATTTTAGTGTTCGCGTTAAAGATGGATACAATCATGCTCGGTAAAATAATATGATCCTGGTTGATAAAATGCTTCTATAGTAGCATGAGACTATGGCTAACTTGCTTAGCATATATTTTAGCGGAATTATTTTGGATTCATTTGTCCTTTTTCTCTAAAAACACATTAAAATTTCAAGTCTCCTTACAAATTTATTAGTCTATTATTTACATATTCCTTTAGAAGAGTGTATCATTAATCATTCATCAAACGAGTTTGTCCCTTTCAAAAATATTGTGCAATTGATATTTCTTATCTCATGATTACTCTATTCACAATATTACCAATCAAAAATTTATATTTTTAATAACTTTTTCTAGTCAATGATGTTAGCACTTCTAAACATGTAATTGATTTTAAAAAATCATAGTGTTTCACATTACCCTTTTTTTTCAAAAATATATTTTATCTTTGTCTTTATGATTAGCGGTAAATGGTAAATGTAGAATTGTTTCTCGAATGCCCATCACCAAGTTATGACAACGCAAAGCTTAAACCTGAAATATTCATTGGCATCTCATTTTTTTATGCATGGAGAATCTCGTCATGAAGAAAATGCAAGGGCACATCTTGGCACATATGTTAGAAAGTAATTTTGCACTACTAATATACTCTATAACTAATCACAACACATCGCAAATAAGCTTACATAAATATAGATATATAAATCATACTTAATTGATATACTTTATCAATTGATTTGTAAAAATGAAAACACAAACATGAGTGCCAACATGTCAAATGATGGATGTATGTATGGTGTGATGTTAAAGGATGCAATGATGTCTTTGGCGGGATATCCATGCCCATTTACACTAACATACACACTTCATAACATAGAATCTAAGCACTTTGTGAACTACCTAATATCATGCGAATGTTTTTATTTCGTTAAATTTGTGTACAAAAACTATTAAATATTTGACCTTCGTTTATTAAAATTAAGTTTAGTTATACTCTCATATTCAAGAAGCTTCTACAACATTTTAAAAACTAAATTATAATTTACTTTGTGGTGTTTGTTTTTTTCCATTAAAAATAAAATATAAATTATTTGTTACAAATATGTGTGTGAGAGAGAGAGCCCAACATCCACTTTAATCTCTAAGGGCATCGAAACAATGTATTATTATAAAATCCAAATGAAACCAACTAGAAGACATATTTAACTTTAATAATTGAGTTGAACTAAAGTGATGGAAAATTGCCTCTAGACAATACCAATAATCTTCAACTTCTTTGGCACCATTCAATGCCTTAGCTAATCTAATCTCAAATGGGTCCAGGTTTCTCATGGTGTACCTAGGTTTGAAGTCATGTGGACTTCTTTAGGTCACAAATCATGTCCCATCTGGAGGCAAGAAAGCATTTCCATGTCCCTTATTCTTGAAGCCTCAGAGCCCACAACGGCCTTTTTTAAATGTTTAAATGCTATAGATTTTGACCTAAATACTATTGAATTAATCATTTTGATTCGTATATATTAAGAATATTCATAATTTGGCCTCAAGCACAAAAGGGCCCCTTTACCAAATATGGAAATGTCTTCGAAATTTTTAAAACATTAGTTGAGGTAAGTAATAGGTACACTATAATTTTTTTTTTTTGCAAAAGTTTCTTTATTGTTCCGTTTGTGTATCTTCGCAATTATTAACGAGTTATTGAGGAAGGGCTTTGGTTTTGAGGAAGGCGGGTTTATTTATCACTTATGATTTCTTAAATTTTATTGACCATAATGAGTGTAACTAAAGTGCCCATTTGTGTTCGTCTTCCATAATTTACTTACTATGTTTGGCATATTTTAGTATTTAAAAGTATTTTGGATTCTTTGGATAATATTTATAAACCAGTTGGGTCTTTATACTTTGCTCAATTTTTGTGGAGGTTGACCTTATTAAGGGTCTTCCAAATAGAGTGATTCTTAATAGGGGTAATTATTAATAGGAGCAAGTGTTAGATTATGAAAATATAGTCTTTAGGTGTCTAATTTGTACACAAGTTTTAGTATATTCTAGAAGAAAAAAGGGTTATCCTCCAAAAATTAGAGTTAGCAGTCATATGAGGTTTTGATTACATAACAAGAATATGATCAAATTTTCAAGATTGTTCATATACTGAGAGGATGAGAAAGATATCATAGAAGTAAAAAAGGGGATTATAGCTCTTAAGACGAGTTTGAAGTAAAATGAAGAAGAAATAAGTATGGAAATAGCTTTGAAATGAAGTTTCTACATGAGATTTGAAAAGATTATATGAATATGAAAATTTTGAATCCGATAAGGAACCTACAAATCTCGCATCACGTAATCCTCATTTGACAAACTCTTGTGAATTCAACAGGATAGATAGAAGTAAAGAAAAAGAAAAGGAAAAAGGGAGGAATTGAGGACAATGTACCTCAATAGTTTTGACCCTCCTGGTGGGTTGTTAATTGAAGTTTGGCCATTGTTGGTAGGATGACTTGTTGTTGACTAGTGGGGAAGGGATGACTGATGGTTCCCTTCCCTAGTTTTAGCCTCTTTTCTCATGTGAACTTTATTGGATATCTTTCATATTGGGTCTCATTATACAAGGGAGTGGTCCATTTCAAAATCCTCACTTTTACCTATAATTCGGAAAAAAATTAAAAAAATTCTTCTAATCTAACATATATGTGAAACAAGGAAAATACTTGGTGAGATTCAAAGGCAAAGTAAAATAAGGAAAATACTCGAGCCCTAAAATCTCTGAAAGCTACGAACTCTCTATGCAAGGAGTCGAAAATACTCATCGGCCAGGAGATGGAGAGGGAGGCGGCAAGGTTTTGGAGAACATTTCGCATATTCGCACCCGTCCTGGATCGATCTCGCCTTTAATGTGGGATGCTCCATTTCTCAAAGTCAATCTCTGTCCCAGAGCGGCGGCACAAACCTTAACTATGGATCTGACGGGAAACCAATGCTGGATGGTTCTGCTCTAGGCGGACTTGAACAGGAGACACAGACATGGCAATACCTGATTTTCCGCCACTGGATACGAGAGAGGCTAGGCGCGACCCTACTGGGACCTCCTTCAGAGATGTTTTAAATGGCAAGGAGTCTTCCATGAAACCTGCAGACACTACCCCATGTATTACATTTGGGGAAGAGGTCATTTCATCTGAGAATTACTACAAAGAACATGCATTGATTTGTAGATTTGGGGGACTTTGGCCCAGCCTTCCTATTCTTCACGCGTGGATCTCGAGCACTGGACTCCAATTCTCACCGGAAGGATAGACTTGTACCCGTGTGCTAAAGGTATTTTCATTGTGACTTTCTCTTCAATAGCTGATAAAAACATTATAGCTTCCAAGCTTTGGACCTGCCAATCTAAATATTTGGTCATTAAACCCTGGTTCCCCTCCTTTAACCCGCTCACGGAATCATTCTCATGGAAACCTGTTTGGATCAGGCTGCCCCATTTACCCCTCCAATTCTGGAGTCGTGACTGTTTGACATCTATTGGCAACATTTTGGGAACTACACTCTTTATTGATTCTCAAACCTCTAATTACACCCATACTACCTATGCCCGGATCTTGGTGGAACTTGATACTGATAAAAATCTTCCTGCAACCATAGATCTTAGAGTGCAAAATAGAACTTGGTCACAACCTCTAGATTATGAAGGTCTTCCTTTCCGATGTAGAAGGTGTTTTTGCTTAGGACACACCTCTACTGTTTGTAGGATGGCAAAATGTCAACATGAGAATCGTAACTGGTGGAAAGATGCCCTCCCGGAACACCTAAGTTTCGGTGCAAGAAAAGATCTAGATACAAATACAAAAACTGATGCCATTTCTACCCCGAAAACCCCTTTATTTGAAACTCAAATTGTGAGCAACATGAAAAATGCACAAGTAGTTGGTGACAACAAGGAAAACGATAAAGATCTGGATAACAACATGGTCGTCCCAACTGGTACAAATGTGACTAAGGAAAATACTCCTCCTTTTCCTTCATCCACGGAGGCTTCATCAGGCTGGGTAACGGTTAGCAAAAAGAAAAAAATTATCACCAAGCAGGACACCTCTTCGCCTTGATGATTCTTCAACTTGTTTTTTTGCAATGGTGATGTTGTGCCATTGCTGTTTGGTCGCTTTACATCAGTTGTTTCTTTGCTGATGAGTTGTTGGTTGTTGGTTTTTCTTTGCAGACAATTTCCTGCAGTTGGACTTTATTGTTCTATCTGGATTTTGATCTCTTTTCTTATGCTTTATTTTTCAAATCTGGCTTCTGAGCCTTGTTGTACAAGGGTATAGTCCCTTTCAAAAAACTATTTACCAATAATAAAAAACATATATATGTGAAACTAAATTAGACGTGAATTAGATTAATTCATTTTATAAAAAATGAAATGAATAATTTGTCCTTAGGTTGGAGAATGTGCCAATGATCCTCCCAACCCTTCGGTTGCGATTAACAAAGGTTCTAACACTAATTTTCTTTCAACATCTATCTTGTTTTTATTAATAAAGACATTTTAAAATATGTAAATGAAAAATTTTGAATAATGATGTGGAGAAAGACATTACATAAGAAATAAAAACATAGATTACATACTCTAATCTAACTTAGTAGTATTATGAAAAGTATATATATGAAGATTAAAATCAAATGAAAGTTAAAATACTCATTTCTTAGCTAAGGAATAAACCCCATAAAGTCAAATGTGAGATAGGGAAATAGAGTGGGATAGTGAGATGGACCACATCTAAAGAAGAGCGGGAAGACAACTTGTATTTTTTCACCACATGGGTGATAGAAACATATGATTATTTCATCCTTGATTGTCCAAGCTACACATATATTTGATCCAAATATTAGTAAACATTAAAAGTTAGTTTCATGCTAGAATTATTTGAGGGGAAAAATAAAAGGGTTATCAGAGTTTCTAACTCAGCAAGAGTAGGAACATTATATTTAAGGATGTCACATGTCTTAGCTAAGAAATAACCCCCATAAAGTCAAATGTGAGACAGGGAAATATAGTGGGATAGAGAGATGGACCACATCTAAAGAAGAGCAGGAAGACAACTTGTATTTTTACACCACATGGGTGATAGAAACATATGAGTATTTCATCCTTGATTGCCCAAGGTACACAGATGTTCGATCCAACATTAGGAAACATTAAAATTTAGTTTCATGCTAGAATTATTTGAGGGGAAAATAAAAGGGTTATCGGAGTTCTTAACTCAACAAGAGTGGGAACATTATATTTAAGGATGTCACATGTCCTATAAATCTTTGAAAAGTTACAACAATCGTACAAATAGTGGTCACATAGACCATTTGGTCTAACAAACATAACTAAATACATTTCATTTCATTTATAATTTCAATACAATATAATTTGTAATAGAAAAATGTAATATTTACATATGCTAGCAAGTTGGCATATCAACTTGTGTTTTTGCACAAGATACCATATCATAGAAATACCTTCCACATTTTTGACCTTGAACTCATGTGTGTGTGTGTGTGTGTGTGTGTGTGTGTGTGTGTGTGTGTGTGTGTGTGTGTGTGTGTGTGTGTGTGTGTGTGTGTGAATTACACATTTAAAATATATCGGAATTGTTAATTATAAATTGAGGTTGAAAGTCACAAATGTGTGTATGTATACTTATGCATGCATGCATGCATGTATGTATGTATATTTGTAAAGCATCAATATGTATTAATTTTGAGACACTTACCTTAGATTTTTGTATACTTTTACGGTAGAGGTTTATAATTAATTGGTGATAAATGACTTTAATTTAGTTTCACCACTACATTATGTTCAAAAATTATTTTTGAAGGAAAAAACAAGGTTCAAACTTTATTGTATTCGCAAAACATTATAATTTTTTTGCCTTCTCCACATAAGAAGAAAAATGGCCCTATAAACATCAAAATTATATTCATTCATTTTTTTATATACTTGACAAGATATAAATACTCTCACTCCCATTCACAATCTATTGTTGTAAGCTCTACACCTATAAACATAACCTATACTTGGTTGTTATTCAAAAAAAAATTATATATTTTAACAATTTGTTCATGTTGAATATAAATTTAACTAAAATTTAAATAACATGTTATAAAATTGTAAGAAAGTATTACCAAATGACATACAATTATCATCGAGAAAACATGACAAGCATAAGCATGTTCAAATAAAGGATTTTTGTAGTTGTATATCGTTTCCTTCCACTTCTATGACCATGTCTAAATGTTATTGAGATCAAGTAGGGAAAATGGAATAAAATTTTCATTCTAAGGAGGGGCATCCCAACTAACCCTCACTATGGGAGAGAAGATATGGAGGAAATAATTGTCTTCTTCTTAAAGTAGTAACATAGTGAGAGTGAATCCTTCTATCATGACCTTGGCACTCAGAAATTCGGTGGCCGTCGATTAATTATGCAAGGAGCATTATCTTAGTGTCCAATACAAATCGTGAGATGTTCCACCTCAATAGCCATATTTTTTATATCCATTTGAATTAAGAGACTTGGAAATCATAAAGATTCTATTAATAACTTCAAATATGCATACAAATATACTAATTTAAATAAAAAAATAACAACAATATATCTTTCCATGAATACATGGATCCTATGTATTTATTAATCATGAATTTGTATGCTTCCAAATACTTTAAAAATTTGAATAAAGTTTCTAAAAGATAAAAATAAATGAATTCAATTGTTAAAGAAAATTCCATATTAGAGTAGTTTCTTTATAATGTCATCTTCATAGTGCAAACAACATACTAGACATTATGTTTTGAGTAATCACATGTGTACAATGCAATGTGAATGCCGAACGGTATATGTTATTTGATTTAGAGGGATAGTTATTACTTTTGTAGTTGATGTTGATAAGGGTGTGATTTTTTTTGTAAGTGTAGGAATATAGACGAAATATTACATTTAAAGGTTCTATCTCTACATTTCAAATTTGTTACAAATTTGTACATATACATTTGTAAATCTTATATCATGAGTGGTAGTGTTTTGTGGACTATTTTATTTGAACTAAACATGAATACATGAAGACTTCCGTACATTTGCAGATTTTATATCATGAGTGGTAGCCTTTTGTGGCCATTTTTTTGGCACTAAACATGAATACATTTGATACCGGTTTGGATAGTTAATTACTTTTGTAGTTGATGTGTTTTATAATTATTTGGGGAAAATTGTGTTAGTGTTGCAACGTGTTTGAGACGGTGGTTGCATCGGTTGTTTGGTTTTTGTTGAAAAAGCCTTTTTGTATTATCGATAACATGTTGATAAGGGGTGTGATTGATAGTGGAAGTGTAGGAATATAGATGAAACATTACATTGAAAGGTTCTATGTGTACATTTTAAGTTTATTATAAATTCATACATATACATTTGAAAACCACCTAAAGGGTATCTTTAGGTATATAATTCTTCTCATGTTAAGTTCAAATAAAGCAATCTGCAAAATGATACCACTCATGATATGAGATTTGTAAATGTATATGTACGAATTCGTAACAAGTTTGAAATGAAGAGATGAAACTTTTAAATGAAGTGGTCCGTCTATATATCTTCAATTACAAAATTACACTTTTCAACATACATGTTCAATTTTTACTTTTTATTGTTGCCCATTTCTTTATGTTAACCAACAAAAACACATTTTTAATGTCTTCATCTACACACAAATACCTACAATTTTAAAATACCGAGAAAGAACAATGCAATTTATAGTTGTTTCCATCCAAATCTTTGTACATTATATCACTTTTTTGCATTTTGAATAGTTTTAAGGGTTAGACCTCATGTTTGCGCTTTTTAAATGAAGTGACTCATCTATATTTCTACACATACAAAATCAATCACTTGTAGTTTAAACAAACACAACTACAAAAGTAAAAATTGTCCATATACTACAAATAACATATACCATTTTTGTTTTCAAAATGCCTCAAATAAATGTGGTCTCATGGAATGCTATGATTGTAAGATATGCACAAAATAACTCTAACAATGATGCACTCAAACTCGTTGAGGTAATAAAGAAATTTGGGATGTCTTATAACCATTTCAGATTTGTTTATATATAATTGCATATTCTATCTCATTTTAGTTTCATGGAGAGATAATATGTTAAAGCACTTAGTCATTCATTCAATCTACTTTGACAACAACACTTCACATTCACAACATTCTTGAGAGTGAGTATTAGCAAACTTACATGTCTCACTTGCATTTGTATTCAATTATTACACAACTAACTATTATCTAACATCCCTTCTAATGTATTTTGCAACATTTTTACGAATTTAATAGAAAACCGGTGTTGTCAATCACACCCTTATCAACATCAACTACAAAAGTATTAAATGTCTTTCTAAATCTAATAACATATACCATTCGGCGTTCACATTGCATTGTACACATGTGATTGCTAATAGAGTAGTTTCTTTATAATGTCATCTTCATAGTGCAAACAACATACTAGATATTATGTTTTGAACAAATTGTTTTGTTCATTGTGAACATTTGATTTTTCTTTGTCTACCCTAAAACCCTAATTTAGATGTTTAGATGTCAATTATTATCTTCTTATCACTTTTAAAAACAAGATATACATAAACCATAATATTTACATTATTATATTAATCTTAAAATAACTAATTAAGTCTAATTTATCAATATATATTTGAAGTATAATCAATATATGGATTTTGATTTTTAATGGACTATAAAATGAGTGGGAAATTTATTTTAAAAAATATACTAAATATGTGTAGTTTAAATCACTTGAGATATTCTCTTATGGATAAGCTTAGAATTACATGTAAAACAATTTAAAATAAGGTCTTTTTAAATAGGACTTTAATTAGTTGATGATATATATATATATATATATATATATATAATGTTGATTTTAAGGTTTTTAATATATTTTTGTCTATATTATAATGATTAATATTGTAAATGATATTTATTTAGTTTCATTAATATATTAGGCTAAAAAAATGGGTTTAAAACTCTATTATATAATGAAGATATTATGTGGATATTATGTTTTGATGACTTTTAAAATGTAAACAAAAAAATGGTGGTGAAATGGATGTTAAATTTAAGATTGAAATTATATTTTGATGGTCAATGAACATTAAATTTAATATTGTTGTTAATTATTTGTGTATAAAATTTTAAAAATCAATTCTTACTTCTAAACAATAGATTTCAAGAACCTCAAGAGACTACATACTTGGACAACATAGTCGATATCTACAGGAAACATACATTTTATTGGTTTCAAGGTCCATGATCTTCAATAGTAGAATTTATTATTGCTAGCACACCCCCTCCTTTTTAAAAATGGTGTGCTTTTAAAAATAGGGATCCACTTTGCTTTAAAAGCATTTGGTAATACTTAGATACTTACCTTTTTACCTTTAAAAGTGTTCCTTGTTTTTCCTAAGTCCTTGTTTAGTAGTATCATTTTTAATTTTTTAGTACTCACACTAAAAGATTAAGTTTATTTGTATACTTAAGATTTATTTAGTGCTCTCACTTTGAAAATTTTGGTACTCACACTTCATGCTTTGCGAGAACTCGTCTTAGCATACTTTTTTGATCCTCACACTCGCACTTTAAAGTTTACTCACACATAGAACTTATCAATTATTTGCACTTTAGAAAACTTTAAGGTCTTGATCTTGTTCAATTGCTCACACTTTGAATTAATTTTTTGCTCGCACTTCTTGTTTCTTTGATATTTCACACTACCATTGACTCGTAGTTCCCATAAGTAATAACTCACACTTCATGGATGCGAGAATTTTTCTTGAGGGTTTCACTAACTTTAAGTTTGAATTTTCCTCGTAGTTAACGAGTGAATGCTCACACATCATAAGTGCGAGAGTTAAAAACTTGCCCTTCGCAAGTGTGTGAGTACCACTTGAAGGATGCGAAAATCCAAAACTAAAGACTCATGAATGTGAGAGACCAAAATCCAAAGCTCGCACCTAGAACTTCATAGTCGCGAGGACTCACACTTCATAGATATGAGATAAATACACGGTCAAAGACACTTGATAACTAGATAATAGTGAGCTAATCATAGTATTACATGTGGTTCATTGCATGGCATTTATGTGGCACTGAAAATTAAGTGGTTAATTAAGGTTGATGGTTATGATTAAATTTGGACATTTACATGTGTATGGATCACATTCAAAAGGATAACATTTTAATAATCAACATTCCCTAAACAAAAAAACATCAAGTCATGCATTATGTGCCATTAATGCGAGCACGCTGAATTTGTATTGAAAGGTTTCTCGATATAAAACAGATACGTTAATCAAATCCATTTTCCAAACACCAAATTTCAAAGTTCATTTGTAGAAGTTAAATTCCTAGAGTTTATGCACAGAGAGTCGAGCCTTCTAAAGATTTTTAGCAACTATAAAAGCTAATCCCTAGAAAAAGGGTGGGTGAATCAAGGCATTCAAATGTGGATGCTTTCCTTTACTCGTACATAAACCGAGAGAATAGTGAGAGATATAATTTTGACCTGCATCATTGGATCACAAATTTCCCAGTATTCCACTATATTTTCAACAATCCAAAGGAGAGAACTTCAGTGGACCCCATTGATGAAGCATGGACATATCTGATCAATTTTAGAGATTCATTGACATTAGGGCATTGAGAAAGACCAGGTTACACCAAATTTTAGAAAAACCAGAGGTATTCTCATGCCCAAATAGACTCTCTCCTATTATTATTCACACTAAGGCAAAGGAATGGGTGTTACGCTCCCCAAGTGAAGAGAATAAGGTAGCTTTCATTGTTGGTTATGGTTTTAAATTCTATTATAAGTTTCCCAAGGTAGATATTGTCTATAATTCCACCACCATTAAATCATGGAAGGCCACATGCCAAGTAAGAACCATTCTACAAAATTAGGAAAATGACCTAATTGATATGGATGACAAAGGGTTGAATAACATACTTATCTAAAGATTCGGACACTGGGGTGCGAGTGGAATGGTCTTAATGAACTACTTATATGACAACCCCTCCATCAACAAGCTAGATGTTTTTGGACCCTTATCATATCCATGATCATTGATGAAGGAAAATCCTTGCTTTATGGCATGTAGTCTCGGCCAATTTTGTTTCAAAAGGGATGATTATGTTATAAATGAGAACTCATTTTCATGGCCTCTTATTTCTAGATGCAATATGTGGAATCCTAGTATACCTTGAATTTTTCCCTCCTTAGGATTCCAAATGCCCTCGATGGGTAAATGAATAATATTCAGACCTATATGCCCACCGATTTAGGGCTCACATTGAAGACATTTGCATTTCCTTCTACCCCATATTATATAGGCTGATCATAGAAACACCAATGCCAAGGATTTCATAGAAGTGCTAAAATCCATTAGGTAAATGGGTAATGCCTTCTTTTACCTCTAATACACAATGATCATGATTGAAGGGTTATTAACTCCACCATTACATCTACATTACTATGTACTAGATAAGTTAGACGAGAAAGGAATTACTTTTGAAATTAGCAATGGTATCGCTAATAAGTGTAAGGAAGAAAAACTAAGGGCACACCCTTCATTGCCTTTAACAGTTGGATGCAGAGAGTTTAAAAGGCAGTCAAATATTAAGGTTTTTTTCCACGAGACTCTCCTTGAACTTATCGAGCATCATTCGAGAAGATATGACCCAAGGAAGAGAGTGGATAAACATTTAGAATTATCAAAAGGGCAGATTAATGTCACATATGCCCATGATGTAGATGTAAATGAATAGGTGTGGGTCACTCAAGAAGATGATAATTTGGTACTTCAAACTATGAAGACCATAGGGTAGCTCCCCACCCCGAGGGACAATTAGAAGAGATTTCACAAGGAGAGGGCACATGCATATATGGATCTGCTAGAACATCCCCCTAAGTCACATTTCTCCCACTCCTTTTCCAAGTGATTAACTTAGAAATGAAATTAATGTATAATAATTAATCTAATATAGGAGGACATAAAAATGCAGTAAAGAAGCATGTAAATGAATTAAGCAACTAATATAATAAAAGTAAAACCCTAATGTCCAAGAGAGAAGAGGAAAGAACTCAATTGAATAACAAATGCTCATGGGATTGTGTCACAAAGATGATTAGGAAATCGGGAAGCGGGAATGAGCATGCGGGGCCCCAAAAAAGATGGATTTGAGCAATGTGGTTGGACATGAGCAATTGGAGAGGGACTGGCGCGCCCACAAGTGCTCTAGTCTGCAAACCGGCACCCTAGTCTATGTAAAATCTCTGAAGCTAATCTTCACGAGCTCAATAAATGCTCTAAAACCCTCATTGTCTATCACACTAACTTCACTACACTACTTTGGATGTCACTAATAATCCAAGGTGAATAGAAAGACATGCAAAACCCTAAACAAACATCAATCCCTAAAAATAAAAATACAAATGAATGGGTCAAACTGACCTCATCTGCCACAATATTGGACTTACTAACTGAGCATTACACTACATTTTGAACCCAAATGTAGTTCTAGTGAGTGTGTGCATAATGTGCCCTAGGTACTCTTGTGTCCAGTCACACTTTATAAAGTAGCGAGAAATAACTAGATGTAGAAAATGTAATAGCATGTGTGTATGGAAAAAATACAATCCCCCTAAAAGTGTGTGATGCATATGTTCTAGCCTTACACCTTGTGATGGAGCTATGTGGATGCAAGTGATCTCTAATGCAATAGATGTATGCAACTCTAGATGGATGATAGTAGTGAATGATGTTAGGTCCCTCATTATGGTCTCATAACTTTATATTTATAGGATTCTCTTGATCTAATTTTATAATTAACCCCGAAATGGCGGACCAACAAAAAGATAAATATCTCAAAATGGTCTTGAAAGAGCCCAAAAATGGCGAGAAAGTGCAAAAGGACCGGGGTGCCTGGTGAGACCAGGCCCATGGGCACCCAAGATTAGCTTGGCGCGCCCCATCAAAGATAAAATGATGGAGGATGATAAAAATGGATGGGCATGTGGGTGCACGAGGTTAAAAATGAAGAAAGGAAATAAATAAGATGGCCAAAAGATAGGGGTTAATTTGTACTTTCTTCACTCAAATTTTTTTAAATAGTAGTATGAAACCTTGGGACTAAATAATGTCTAAAGTGCATGATTTTGTGTCTACATTTACCCCCACTTTATGTTGGTAAGCGAAAGCTCAATAACATAAGGTAGATAGAGATATGTACACGACATTGATGTAGAGCAATGAGGAAGGTGTGTCGAAGGACTAGATAAAGCATGGAATGACAAAAAGATGATGGAGCATGGAAACTAGAGATGAAAAATGCAAAAGTGATGAGAGTGAACCTAGGGTGGAAATTTATGTGTAGCTTTTTATAGTTGTGTGTACATGTATGGTTAGTATGTAATGTGTGTTGCACGTGAAGTGTTGTTGTTTCAGTTGTTATTGGTGTTTCCCCCAATTTGACTGTTTTTTTTTTCATACGGATGGACTGTAAGGAGAAAATGATCAAGTAGTAAAATATGTATGTATATGTGTGTAAAAACGCTATGTAAAATATGTATGTGTATGTATGTAAAAATGCATGTAAATGTAAAGTACACAAAATGAAAAGTGTAAATGGAACATGTGCACCTAATCCATGTCAAGAGAAAGGGTGTAGAAGGATATCCTATATTGCCGGGTTTTTTTGGGTGATCCGACGCCATAGGCCGAAGAAGTATAGGGAGGAAATGCTTTGTGTCCTCCAACCTTTAATTGCTTCCCTGAATTGTGAAGAGATCTCTATAATGCCCTAGTTTTTGGGCAATCTGACACCGGTGGTAGAAAAAGTGTTAGGAGGAATTCTATTGTATCCTCCAACCGTTAACTACTCCCCGAATGCTAAGGACACCATGTCCTATAAAAGCCATGTGTATGGAGTTCATAGACTAGTCTGAACTCACTCATTGTATGTAAACCCACAATGCCAAGGGTGGAAAGTACATTGAACTAATCTGTATAAACACATTGTGTAGGCTGATAAACCCCAAATGATGCCCCCTCTTTTGGGGTGCATGTGATGTCGTTGATAGGAGAATGCGGCCCCAAAAGAGGACCAACCACATGAACCATGTACCTGCGGGGGAATGGAAAGCGTCTGGTAGAAACCAAAGAAGGCACAAACAATAGGGATAGCCAAAAAAGTGTTAGTAAGAAAACATATGCATGTAGAAAACAAGTGCAAAGTATGCAATTAGTGTGTAAGCTACTAAAAAAAGTAATGTAAACACGCAAGAAGACAAGTCACACAAAGTGATCTCTGAAACATGGGACATCACTCACGATGTCGCAAGACACACAAGGCCATCATGGCTGCAAACAACAAACAAGTGTGCACACCAAACATAGGGTAAAGCCCGCATACAAGAAGCAAACAAAGATAGACAATGTAACAAACAAGTATGGAAGAAAATATTCCCTGCATAACAAATGTTGCACATGAAGCACCCGTTAGCATGTTAGAAACATAACCATTATGTCAAAGCATGTATAACCAAGTAATGTAAAGTGCTAAGTACAAATGAAACAATAACACCTGAAAGAGACGAATGTGGATGCCCCTAGTGACCAGTGCAGGAAGGGTAGAAGGTGAGCATCCATGTTGTGTGTAAAATATTTGTATCTGCATCACAACTAAACAAATAAGTGAACATGCATGTGTGTATAGTATAGATAATGACATATAAGAAATCAATCTAACTTGTGTAGTAAAGAGATCATGTAAAACACTAGTAAACAAGAGTAAATGCCCCAGAGATAGTGCAATATGTTGTGGATGAATGGAATGGAATGTAATATGTAATGATAGGAATTGTGTGCTCCCCAAGTGAATGGAAGTGTATGCATTGAGGTTCATTTAGTTTTCCTCCTCATCAATCAAGAATGAACCATAAACGAGAGTGTGTCATTGGGAAATGGTCGAAGTGTGTGTTGTGTCTAACGCATTGTGATGAGTATGTATGTGTAGTGATGAGATGCGACATATAGAATAAACGTGTGTGAACCTTATAGCCTAAACATATATCATGACATGATGAATGGATGAGTGATGATTTAGCCTATGTGTATATCACTATAAGATGAAATGAATGAGTGATGATTTAGCCCTAAGTGTATATCACTACAAGATGAATGAAGGGAGGTGGTGATTTAGCCTAAAGTGTATACCACTACAAGATGAATGAAGGAAGTGATGAGTTAGCCTATAGTGTGTGTCACTATCATAGAAATGTCACATGATGAAATGAAAAATGGTAAACGTGTGATGAGTGTAAGGTCCATTTGATTGGTAAACCCTTGACAATCAACTATGGACCGCAAAACTAAAGTGCATCATAGGGTGGTGAATGCAGCCCATAAAATATGTAGTGGTATACATAATGATGGAAAATGACCATGTGATGTATAGAATATGTAAAAACGCAGTGTGTATAATGCGATGCTAGATGTGTAGAATGTATAAAATGTAATGTATAGTGCGCAATGTAACATGTGTAGGTAGACTAATAATGTATTATGTAGGATGAAATGATGCTAGACTCGTATGTGATGAAGACTAGTATAGTATGTAGAAAATGTGTGAGGTGAAGATGCGTAGTGTATGATGTAAAGTATGTGGTTATGTATAGAATGTGAGGCAATATGCGTAAATATCCTAATAGTGTATGTAATGTATAGGATGAATAGTCTATGATGTTAAATGTGTAAGATGAAGACTATTATAATGTGTAATGTATGAGTGTGCAAATACCAAAATGTTATAGAGTACATTGCGAGATGTATGGTGTATGATGTGTGATGTGTGAAGAGATGCGATGTATATGTGGTTTAGTGTATTAATCCCTCAACATTCAAGTGTGAAATGAAACACAAGAGTGTGTCATCGGGTAATAATGATGTTATAATGTGTGATGAAAATGCCTATATGGGAATGCAAAGATGATAAATGATAGGGTGAGTAGGGGGGTTGTATTAAGGGCTATTCCCTCAAGTGTAGGATAGAAAATATGTCTATGGACCGCTATCAAGAAGATTGTCATTGTCATGATTGAAACCTACTGGAGCAACATCGGAAACTTGATAAGCTATAGAATGAGGAGGGTCATATAGGGCTCCATTACGGCGTAAAGTGTGTACACATTCATTGCATATTCTTCATCAGTAAATGTGATCGGTGGACAACCATGAGCATACCAATGAGAGATATTGGGAACGTAAGTAGGAGAAGAATAATTAGAAATAGAGATATAGCCAAAAGGCATAAGAAATGTGAGTGAAGAGTGGTGAGCATCTATTGTACCACCAATATAGTCAAGCCAAGACTAACCAAGTGTGAGGGAGAATCACGAGGGGTACGTGCAACAAAGACAGTCAAATGAAAGACACGCAAGCCATAAGTTGTTGTAATGGGAAAGTAACCATGATAATGATGTGGCAAATGAAAATGTCGTAAGATGTCATTAAGCATCATACCAAACCTTGCCAAACTGTCACGTGTGTAAATTGTATCCAAAAAGTAGAATCTATAGGGATGTGTTGCCAAAAGGACCTATTAATGAATAATGTGCATGTAAAAGGAGGCAATGGAGCTACCAACAGTGGAGGAGGAGATGAAATAGTGTCGACACTATGCACAGATCCCCTATATAACACCATAGAATTAGTAGATGGAGGGTCTTTAACCTATACTCTCCTGGACCATCAGCCACAAAGGTTTCTTCAAAATAGGAATCGTCTACACCAAGAGGAGTAAAATTGAGTTGCCCTAATGATTCATTAGTAAGTTCTATAGCGTCAACCTCATCATCAGAATCCTCAAAATCATCAATGTGAGCATCATCATGTTGTGTGCAACTATCAAGTATATTAGCGGTGGCACCATAGTCGAAAAGGAGTAGAAGGTGCCGCAACTGGTGGAGATGGAACACTAATAAGGACGAATAATGTAGGTGAAATAATAGTCGTAGTGTGATTGAAATAGTAGGAGCACTCGACGGTAGTAGTAGGGATTCGTGAATCCCTGATTGACCAATGTCATATGTGTCAAGACTGGTATATGGAATACGTTGCGAAGGCGGTATGGGCATAGCAGTAACAGGGTCTATACGATAGTATTTAAATGGATCTGGATCTGCTATGATAGTATGTTTATAAGCATCATGCAAAACTTGACACATTTGTGGGTAGTAGATGGGAAGGCTTTCATTGTGTGAATCAAGGCCTTCCTAACAAGAGATTGAACTGAAAAGAGGCATTGATGACATAAAACTTAGTGAGAACAGTCTTAGGTCCAACCCAAATATGTAATGAGATAGTCCCTAAGCATGTGTGAGTGGTAGAATCGTAACCACAAATGAGAGTGGAATTCTTAGAAATTAGATTATTGTTAGCACCCAATTGTCATAAAAGAGAATGAGTGCAAAGATTAACAACTGATCCATTATCAATGAGGACTCGTTTGATGTAATTAGTCCCGACAACAACAAGATAATGAGCAAAGGAGCACACATATTGCTTTTATCAAAAGGTGAGATATTTGCATCATGTAAAAGAGATAGCATGTGGTAAATTGCAAAGAGATTGTATGATATGTGCAAAGGCCTCGGTGGATTTATCACTTTCAATATGAATTGTGTGAAGGGAATATTTTAGCGTAGTAAGACAATATGATTTGTTATGCAATAAGTCATAAAGAGAGATCTTAACGAGCATATTTTTAAGTTGTTCAATGATGTCATAGCCCATATAAGTGGTAAGAGGAGCTACCAGGAGTAATGGGTGGTGGAATAGACGCAGGTGGAGCCGTAGGTGGATTAAGATGAGTATGATGAGTAGTAACTACATTAATAGATGAATTAGCCCTAGGCATGACAAAGTGAGGAGGATGTTGGGTACACACACACATGAAATCAATGCAAGATAGTAACTATGTCTGAGACCTTAGTGGGTGCATAGGTAGGATAAGAATATTGAGCCATAACTTGATAAGGAGATGACATGATACAAAAGGAAGTGTTGAAACATCGGGTTCACCAAAATGATTAACTAAAAATGGAAATAATGTATGCTAGTTAATCTAATCTAGGAGGACATAAAAACACAATAAAGAAGCATGTAAATGAATTAAGCAACTAATATAATAAAATTAAAACCCTAATGTGTAAGAGAGAAGAGGAAATAACTCAACTGAATAAAAGATGCTCGTAATCTTGTGTCACGAGATGACTGAAAAACCATAAATCGGGAACAACTATGCAGGAGCCCCGAAAAGGATGGATTTGAGCAATGTGGCTAGACAAGAGCGCTGCTGGAGAGGATCCCAGGGCACCCATGAGAGCTCTAGTCTGCAAAACTAGGTGCCCTCATCTATGAAAAAGCTCAAACCGGTCTTCACATGGCTCGGGATGCTCTGAAACCCTCATTATCTATCACACTAACTTCACCGTGATGTCGCCAATAATCCAAGGTGAATAGAAAGACCTGTAAAACCCTAAACAATCATTAATCCCTAAAAAAAAATACAAATGAATGGATTGGATGACCTCACCGCCACAACGGTGGGACTTATTAACGAGCATTGCACTACATTTTGGACCCAAATGTAGTTTTGGTGAGTGTGTGCATAATGTGCCCTAGGTGCTCTTGTGTCAGTCGTACTTTGTGAAGTAGTGAGCAATAACTAGATGTAGAAAATGTAATAGCATGTGTGCATGGAATAGAATAGAATCCTCCCCCTATGAAGTGTGTGATGCAGATGTCCTAGCCTTGTGCCTTGTGATGGAGCTATGTGGATGCAAGTGATCTCTAATGCAATAGATGGATGATAGTAGTGAATGATGTTAGGTCCCTCATTATGGTCTCATAACTTTATATTTATAGGGTTCTCTTGATCTAATTTTGTAATTAACCCTGAAATGGCCAACCACCAAAAAGATAAAGATCTCAAACGGCTAGAAAGAGCCCAAAAAGTGGCGGGAAAGTGCAAAAAGGACCGGGGTGCCCCTAGTGGGACTAGGGCACCCATGAGCACAATTATCACCAAATTACATCACACCCCGAATAGCTTTGAGTTTGGATGGGGCATTCAGTGTAGTTTGTGTAACATTGGATCATCTCTCAAGCTATGGGACTTGTGGGCTTGAGATGACCCTCCGAGAGAAGGTTCGTTCATGCTCTAAACTACCGCCACAAACTAATCATAATGCGGAAAAGATATCCAATCCTATCCTAATATTCCAAGGGACCGAGAGAGATAGAATGCATGAAAATAAATCCTACACTAACAACGACGATACACCAGAAAAGGAGGTTGTTAGCCAAAATCCAGCTGCTGAAATGGAGAGAGGTGAGTAAAGGAGAGGGTGAACAAGATGCACCACAGACTAGAGATAGATTCACATAGGACACCACTTCAAACCCATTAAACAAAACTCCCAAAAACCTGAAATAATCATCAAAATAGGAATAATATACATTGTAATGAAGAGAGCAGAAGAGAGACAACAAAATATGTGAAGGATGGACAAAATGCATCACAAAAACATAGTTTATTGCTCCACGAGCTTACACAGATACATCATCAGTGGGAAAGAGGAAATAAAATTCCATTACAAAGCTTGGAGAGGAGGCTTAAGCTCCACATTCAACCCTAGTAGAGAAGAAAGAGAGAGAGGCAAGAAGGAAGAATGACTAACTCCTTTACAAATGAGCCCAAGATTACAATTTATAGAATGAGAAGAAGGAGAGAATGAAATCCTGAAATTTCTTTTCCAACCACTTACAAGTGGCAATAAATGAGGTGAAATGATGGAAATTTATTTGAAAAATCTCCCTCATGTTGTCCCATAACCTGCAGAAAGAAGGAATGATTGCCCATGTCTATTTAATGTGTTCCCAACCACTTTCCAACAAACAAACTAAACTAGGTTCATTTTCTATGAAATTCACCATCAAATCTTCATCAATCCCTAAATTTCTTGGATTTTTGCATCGGTATTGGAGCCACAATTCCAACGAGACCAATTTTGTTTGATTTCATTGAGAATTACTCAAGTTATGAGCTTCTGAGTATAGATAGGTAGTTTGGATTTTCCAGGCATTCCTTCACTATTACGGGACTGAGAATTAATTTTTTGGTTGAGAAAAGACAATTTTAATAATTTCTCCTCTTTCTCTCTTGTTTTTGAATCATTTAAAATGATCCAGACATTTTGAAATGGTGGGGTCCATTATACATCTTCATTGTTTATAATTGAACTGGAAGGGGGTTCGTATTTTAATGTGGCTCCTTTTAAATTATTTTCCATTTCGGCCAACTTAGACAATTTGGCTCCTTCGATGCATTTCCAACCCCTCCTAATCTAATTCACTCTACCATGTACATTGCACCACCTTATCAATCTAGCATACCAACTCCATTGCATCAAGATCGGTGCTTCCACCCCCACGTGTATTGCATCGATGATTTTTCCTTTCATGAGTGTCGACCAGCTCATGACACCCACCGACCGAGCCACCTTCTTGCTTTGGGTTACGAGCTCCCTTTTTTATTGAGCTTTCCTTTTAATGTCAATTCATCTATATTCTGTAAACTTTGATGAGTTGTTAAATGCTAGTCGGCGAGTCCTCCTTTATCGGAGAGTTAGACTTTTGTGAGATGTTGACCAAGTCGGATGTGTTCATAGCACCTTGCTCCACGTGGAGGCCTGCACGGCTTTGGGTCTCCACTTTGCCTTGACCCTTCGGTTTGCGGCCCGAGGGGCCACGTGGCGACCTCGGGACACTCCGCCTTCGCTCGCACATAGTTGAACCGTTTCTTCTCGCTAGAATGGAAATGAATCCCCTCCATTTGTGTTGAGCTCACCCATTCAAAGTAACTTGTTTCTTTTAAACCATTTGCGTCGGATCCACCACACCTGATCTAGTGTTGATCAATCTTGAGCTCATGATTGCATGGCATGATGGAAACTTGGTGCCTCTTGAGATGAATTTTCCCTGAACTCAACGAGTCCATTCTCCTTATATGAATTTGCTTCTTGTGGTATTTCTGCCAAGTCATTTTGCTAACTCAATGTCTCGTTATGCATGTGATGGCTCGACTCCTTTTCTTTGACTGAGCCATGCCCACAATGGTCTGCCCCATATTGTTTTACACTCAATGGCTCAAGTCACTTTTTTTTTCCAACAAGCTAAGTAATGAGCTCGATCTCCCAACGTAAAATTTTCTGCTTGAAAGGTGGCCTATTGTTCCCATGACTCGTTCTTTGATGGTTGCCCTCGGCTCTTGTATTAGCCCTATCCTCATCGACTCGACCTAAGGGCTCGTTTATACTGCGCACCAACTCAAGCTTGAAAGAGTGGCTCGGTTCCATGTAACCTTGGCGAGACTTCTTTACAAGATTGGGGAGCTAAAAGTAACTTGGTTCTAAACAATTAAAATAGGATGGCCACTAAACATTTGGCTCGATGAATTTGTGACGACTTGGTTACTCATTCTCGGCGACTTAACCTTCCTTTGCATAGATCGGTCCATCATGATCTCACCCCTATTGATGTAGCTTGATCAAGAGCTCAAAACATAGCTCGGTTTGTTGTTAGAATAGCTTGGACCACCAATGATTTGGCTCGGCACAGCTCTACAAGCACCCAAGGCACAATTTTTAAGAATTCTTCCAACCTTTACCGAATCTTATCAATCTTCTGGGTCTCTTGAGGTGCATTAGAGACTTTATAGAATATTGGAGAAGCTTTCTTCATGTAAGCTTTTTAGTCGTCCAATTTCACCATAGTAGTGAAATTGGATAATAGCACCCCAATACTAGCCTATGCGCCCAATAAAAGCTAAAATGACAGAGGATGATTAAAAGCTGGCTGGACATGTGGGCACAAGAGGTCAAAAATGATGAAATTCAATACAATAAGATGGCCAAATGGATGGGGTTAATGATTACTTTCTTCACTCAAAAACATTCTAAATAGTAGTATAAGACCAGGACTAAATAATGTATAAAGTGCATGATTGTTTTTCTATACCACGATGAATTGAATTAGAGAGTGTTGCGAAAGGTTTAAGAAATAACTCTTAAACCAATCACAAGTCCATCATTGGTTGCATACGATATATCCTCTTTAGATGAGAAATAATTCCACAAGGAAACCATTGAAGAAATTGGATTAGAAGCGATTAAAGAGGTGGGATAAGTTTAGGGAGGACAAGAACATACTGACCTATACCGACACACCTCCTCGAGAACCTAGACAAGGTTAGATAAAATAGGCCTTATTAGCACAAAGGGAGCAACATTGTTGGACTGCCCAAGAGGACCCTTAGATTAAAATTGAGTTGAACCCAAAGGTAGATACCATGAAGAGGATGATAAGAAAAAAATGTGTACAAATCAAGTTCTCATATGACATGAAACTTATGAGGACTTATTTTCTCTTACCAAAAATAGATTAACAAAAGGGTCACATGTGGTTGAATATCATGAAGACCTATTGTCTTTCATCCAAGCCTCGGTAGAAGTGGCGGTCAAATGGTCAAGGAATACAGGCTAGAAAAAAATAGTAGAGGAACAAGGGAAAGCCATTATTCCAAAAGATCTTTCCAACGAAGTAGAGAAAGCCTTATTATCCTTGTTTGATATAATGAAAGAAAGTATTGAGGAAAAGAAGGTACAATATTTCTCTAAAAGGATCATAGTGTTGTTAATAAAATGCATGTCTTCCAACAAATGCTTAAGGTAATAGACATGAAAAATGATGAAAAGGTATGTAAGGATCCCACGGTGCTCACAACAAAGGATATAGACCTTTGCCAAATGTATGCCAATTACAATAAGGTTGCATTGGATGATTGAGATGAACAGTTGGAATGGTTACCCCCACAGTTAGATGATGTTATTTCAAGGGGCAACCAAATATTTACAAAGATAGTCATTCCCATGGTCTTTACAAAAACTAAGAGGTGGTGCCCATGGATGAATTCACAGGGTATCTCAAGCAATTCATGACCTATTTTCATGGAAATATCATAGAGGAAAATGAGGATGAAGCCTCAAAGTTCATTGAATTGGTATTTCAAGCTTAGGAGAAAATTCAGAAGATAGAGACCCTCAAGTAGGTGTCGGGAAAAATCATGGCTTCCCAAAAGGTTGTATTGGATAAAGCTCCCAAGCTCTTTAAGAAGCCCATAATTGATCTCAACAAACTCAATGAGGACTACATGATTTGTAGAGATGCCTTGGCATCATCGCAAACAAGACCCACACCGCTAACTCCAACCCAAAGGGATCCCATTATAAAACAAGAAAAATGAATGATTACTAGGAATATTCTAGGGGCACGCTTGGCCATGTACTCAGTTATAATATCCTAATTAAAATCGAGTTATGATATTTTTATAGGAGGCCATTTGTCTAGTATATTTTCTTGATCCTATGTAATAATAGCATGGTAAGGGAAGTGAAGCAAGGCCCCCTTTTGTATAAATGAGCATGTAAGCCTTCATTTCAAAGGGAGGTGAATTCTTGATTATTAATGCAAGTTGGTTTTGTAATTCCTACAAGTTGAAGTGATCCGTTCTCATCCCCATCTTTTGCATATTTCTTTACGAAGTGTCATTGATATTATAATCATCTTTATGCTTTTATTTGTGATCTTTAAATTATTCTATTGCAAGTTTAATGAAAGTGTAGCATTATTTGTAATTTGAAAAATTATAGTGAGCTCCGAGTTTGGCCTTTGTAGCCTCTTTGATCATGTCTCTCATTAGAGTGCCTAACTTGATAGTTATGGTTTTTACACTATTGTTGATTTTTATGATATAATTACATTGCTTGATGGAGATTATGAGGCCAACTTCACCCATGCATGCAAGTTTTGGGTGGTTGTGAGCCAAGTCACTAACCACATTTATCTCTACGCGTTGATGGTTATATTAGTAAAAATCCCTCCTTGTAAATTAGCACTCATTTGACCAATCACCGAAGGGGCTCAATTATCATTAATTGTTCGTGCATCAAATGTTTTCCGGTTCCTACGATTAGTCGAGATTAAACTGAAAGGGGGCTACAAAGTGTTATAAGAAGCCAAAATTGTGGTTGAGTTTTGAGTGGGAGCTGTTGGATTTTTCTTACTTCTTATTTTGGCCACTTTAAGCACTAATTGTACTTAGGAAATAATGTGAGTGAGATCAAGACAATAAAGTGGAGCATAGATACAAAATTATTTGGGTGGGAACAATTTGAGTCATGGAATAGGTGTGGGACATGCAAGTATTTAATTCCCACATTTAAGTCCCACATTTTTCTTTCAACTTTCCATTCATGTCTTCATTTTATCTAACAAATGAAACATTGTCCAATTGAAAAGTTGTCACGGTAACAAATAAAAAAATAAAAAAAATAGCAAAGCATATATTATTTTCAATTTTTTTGTTTCTTTCATTTGTGTAAGGGACAACTATTAGTGCCCTAGAACCGATGAAGAATTTAATGACACCGACTAAGAAACCCTGCATGGCTTAAAAAAAATGCAATACAACATTATTCTCAAGCATGATTCTATTTGTATTTAAGTTGACTCATGCTACTCAATATTTATTTTAACATATTAGTGCAACACCCTAGATAGATTCTCTTTGTTTTCTCCTCATATTGAAAAGAACTTTTAATTGAACCTTTTAGATATATGTCAAAATATTTTCCAAATTTGTCACCTCTCAAAAAGTAATAAAATATATAACGAGAATAACATGTCAAATTTAGTATATTAAAAAGTGTCGCGGTTATACCTACGTTGAAAATAACTAAGCCTTTGTAAACCATGGAAAGGCCACCCTATATGTTTGTCCTTCCTCTTTTGGAGAAGAATGTCTATGATGAAAAAGGCAATTCCCAACATTAATACGCTTCCCACATTTAGCTTTTTTATCTTTGTCATCTCAATTTGTAACATGTCAAAATTATTTCCTATTTAAAGTGCTATGTGGATGTCTCATGAAGCACTTCATTATTAACTTTCTAAAAAACACCAATGTCATGTTTTGCAACTTCAAACATCTCTCATCCCCCAAAATTGTAATGAATGGACCCACTATAGTGTATTATTATTGATGTTAGCGTAGACACCCAAAAGCCTTTGAAGAAAATAACAATTAAATTTCCTTCCTTTGGGTATTACTCTTCAATTAAGAAAATAATGATTTATGATGTCTCATGCTTACTCAATGAAGGATTTCATGCCAAACAAACATATTCCACTCTAATGTACCATGCTAGAAAAGGTAAGTCTAATTATTTATTGTAGTTCTAGCAATCACATGTATTGAGTATGGAAATGTGCATGACATTGGTGACATAAGGAACCCTAAACGCAGAGTTTCGAATCTAACATATGCGGGGTTTGACATTCAAACATTTGCAAGTTTAAAGTGGAAAGTATTCATCGACCACACATTACTTTCTAAGATATCTCCAACATGCATTGCCTCTAGAGACAACATGCACACCGCACCCCTTTTATCCTTCAAACAATTGACACAAATGGAGCGTGTTTCAAATATGCATGGTCGTGAGTAAGAAGAGTTCCGGTTGCTTCCCAGTAACATTTCCCCCACCCCTTGATTTCTCCTCCCTCAAACCCCTTCTTCATCACCCCCCTCTGATATTTCCCTCTGTAGTGTTTAACGATACATCCCCTTTAACGCTTCCATCACACATTTTGCATGCAATTGCTAATATCTAAATGTAACTCCCATTTTAGAACACCTATCACCCTGACTATTATAAACATGTAATCATATTGAAATTGTTTCCCGGTGTAAGACACAATTTGAAGCACTAAAAGGAGTGGACATAGTGTCGAATTCCAATCCTGATAATGTTAATGTGTACATAAGTACACTTCCAGCAGTGAGTCACATGGGAGCTGCGCTGGCGCTCAAGGTTCCGGACAACTGACTTACTTACGACCTGGTGAACCGGTCAAACCGCAGGACAAAGTGACGTAACTGTCAAGCTCATGTTAACGTAAGTGATTTCTATTCGTACAAAGAGCCGGGGTTATTATTTATAGATTTTTTATTTTCTATTTTCGACCGCATCCATAAATTATATTATTTTAAAGAAAATAATAAAGTTAGAATGGTTATTAGAAAAAGGGTCTCGATATACGTGAAACAATCGAAAAGAAGACTTAACAGTTCTTAGAAAAACATAAATTAAACGTATTTGTACCTACGAGAATCTCCTTAAAAATATTGCAGAACTTTCACAAATAACAAAATTAAAAAAACTGAATTATTCACAAATAAATTTTAAACAGAAATGTATTTGAATCAATATTCTAATCACCTTAAAGCAAACCCAAAATAAAAATCTAGTGAGTGTTGGCCTGCGCACATGAGGGAAAAAAATAGCTCAGACCGAGTTAGTTCGGCTTACGTCAGTGGGCTATTTCCCTTATTTAGCGCACATGAGTGTTTCACAAATCAAAGCCTAATTCAAAATCTTCACAGATGGTAATATTCCAATGATTTGTTTAATAGTGAACTGATTAATTTGATAGAAGATAAAGGGGATTTACGTTGTCGCAAAGCTCTTTACGATAGAGCTTTGGAGGGCTTGAAGCGCGCTAAAGTGCACTTTTCCCTTCCATGTGTGCAACCCACATGTTACTTAACTATCACCCTCTTTTGAGCCCATTATTAATTTTACTCAAAAAATTGGTCTATTATTATTTTAGCTATATTATTTACATTACTATTTTAAAGGAGAATCATGAGTAGGGTAGAATTTCTCATCTTCTATTCAAGATTTCTATAATGGTCGAAGGGTCCTTGGTCTATTGGTGTTGATGTATGGCTTTCAATGAGCTCACTAGGGATCAAGTCTTATTGAGTGCAAGGATTGGAGACACTCGACGCTAAGAGTCAAATGGTTGATGCCAGAATTGTGCTCTGGATGATTTTGATGACGTGGATGCCCCTTACTCATACCTGCTTAGTTGAAGTTGATCATTAGTTTAGTTTCCTTGCTTACTTTACATTGTTGAATCTATATGTTCCCTCCGGAACTCAAGCAGTGTCCAGTTGTACAACACCCCTAAAAGTGCTCAATCAAAAAAAATAAAATCCATAATGTAAACATGACATATTGCAATCCCATATTATGTTTTTAATGTCCTTGTTACATGATAAATAATTAAATATGTTTTGAACTCACTTGAATGTGATATGGGTGTATATTTGTCTTTTCCCATAATAAACCAAGTGCAAATGATTTAATTTGTTTGATATAAGGTATGGTTTAATTTGCACATATTACAAGTAAAGTGGTTTTTGACTTGGAGAACGGGATTGTTTAAGGTTTTCATAATTTGGTTTGGGGGCGAAGGAATGATGACATAACAATCCTTGGTTGATATAAGTCCATAAATCGATATTCCTTTGAGCATGGGATGACAATGCTTTTTTGGAATGACTCGGTAGAAAATCCAAAGGCATTCCAATCATACCTTAGCATAAGGACAATTATTGATCTTAGAAGTTTCATTAATGACAATGTGTATATAAAATTTATGGGGAAGGTTTCATTGAAGACAAAGGGTGTATAAAACACTTGATGCTCAGAATGTTTTGAGTCTTCCAATGTTAGATGGCCCAGAAATAATTGAAGCAATGCATGTGATTTGATGAAGTTCACACTTCGAAAATATTTTTATTGAAAAAAAAACCATGGTCCAAGTGAATGCATCTTACTAAATAATTTTAATTTTGATGAGGGCCACAATTGCACATTCTTTTAATTTCAATAGTTTATTAAATTATTAATATTATGGGGCTCAAGGTGGGTTGTGAAGAAAAGAAATACTTTATTAATGTTTATGAGATTAAGTTATAATAATGGTATTTCAAATCGTCATAATCATTTGATTAAAATAGATAAATCACGACGATAATGGTATTGGTGTTGGTGGCTGATATACAATGAAGAGATGTATTAATTGTTGGAAGAAATTTCATGGAATAAGGTAATGATTGCTTAGTTAAAAACAAAATTATATATATTTTAATGTTTTCAATAAATGTAAATGTCAAATGTGGTTTTGTACTCACAAATTTATATTAAATTAATTGTATTTATCAACTAATTAAGTTTTGATTTAATTGTATTAGTTGAATTATTTTAAGAACATAAATAATTTGAATTGAGCGAAATGTCTACATAATACTTGAGAATTGAGTTATTAGAACAATATATGTTTGTCCACAATATCATAGATAGTTGTTAGAAATGTGCAATAGAATACAAGACCAAGCAACAACTTGAAACAAACCTCGAATATTTTGAAATTGTGACATTTCGGTTTTGGCAACTATTAAATATCGTAAAATTAAATTAAATTTCTTCATCCTCTACTCCTATGCTTCAAAGACCTTGATCACTTTTACGTAAGTCACACGATTCACTAGGAAACAACTATCCTTCTCGAAAACCCTAATTAGCTTGTGCACTACTACATAAAGTTAAATTAGCGCTACTTTTAGGATTGATTTCACATCATTTTTTTTTGTTTTTTGTTTTTGGTTTTTTGTTTTTCATGTGCTACTAAGATACCATAAATGTGGCATATTTTTTTACCACCTTTAACTGAACACTACCAAAATAATATAAATATTTTCCAATTCCACATTTATCATTATCTTTACTTCTCTAGGATTATGGAGTTCAATATTTGCATCAATCCCCACCTAGTTGAACTTATGACGTGTATTGATATAATCCACCTCTATTTTGTTTAAACAAAATTGAATTTATCACAATAGAAAATGGATCCCAATGTGAGTTTTAACCTCATTTTCAATAAAGGATTTCAAGATGACATGGTTGTATGATGGTTCACGATGTTTGTATAAGTCTTTATCTTTATCTACTACTTAAATCCTGTTTGGGTTTTGGATGCCACAATTTTAAGCTATAACAATGAAGTTGATATGGACTCTACTTTCAACATTAATCCTCTCATCATAATTCAACCTAATAAGAGAAGGTTGAATGTTTTCTAAAATGTTAGGTGATTAATTCTTCATTTACTAGAATGAAAAAGATGAAATGACATTTTAAGGCTTAAAAAGTTATAATCCAAAATGTTTATTGGTCATTATTTATTATGAATTTGACCATTATTATAGCAAAAATGGAAGATGGTAACTATTGATAATTCAATATTGAATTAATGTAAAGAAGTGATGAACAAAACTCTACAATGTAATGAAGTGTTATGCTTTGAGAGGAAATTGACAAGTTCTGTGAGAGATAAGCCAAAAAGGATATGACCTTCAAACACATTGAGGCGAGCGTATAAGTGCCAAAGTAGCAAGTTTTGAAAAGGAATCACATGGACCAAGCTATTAAAAATGTAATTGTGACTTGCCACAAACTATAGCAATTAAGATAACAACCCACATAGAATGTTGAGCTTAAGAAGTTAATCTCACAAGTTGTATTGATAGAAGCCAATTAAGTTCATGCATAAATATAAAACATTAACTATATTTTATATATCTTCTCATATGCGGGATATCCATAATTTAAATATTACCTTCATGTCAAATACTTTTTAATGTCAAAATCGGGGTATAAATTTATGATTAATTACTACGTGTAAAGATGAATTAAGAATCATTAATGCATGCCTATAGTAAATATGTAGATCCTAAATCATGTCATGATAAATACAAAAATGCATAAACTTGGGTGATCTAAATAAAATAAGTATCAAGGTTAGGGCCATAAGAGAATGGACTGATTTACCAAGTGATACAATGACAATGATATAAGTGTGTATAGGAAGAATGTGCAGAGTGTCATTGAATTGTCCTAAAAATATAGAAGTCTAAATTTGAAAGGTGACAAAGTCATCACTTCTAGAAAAATCATCCAAGTTACTTTATTATGTTTCAATGAATTCTTCCTCCATTTTGGATTGATTTAATCTCACATCGACATAATATTTATCTATGTTTTATGATCTTGATTCCATATTCAACTTACAAAAAACACATCTATACAGTATGTTAGTGTTCATTATTCTTCTTCCTTTATTAGGGACCTAGAAAGGGGTTACTTTGATTGGATTGAGTTGTCCCTGACACACCTACGTAACAAAAATCTTAAGAGACATCAAACCCTCGTAGCTCCCCAATGCCCACCAGATGTATGTTTGATAGATTTTCATAAGAATGTGATATAGCTTTGTAAATTTTCCTAGGAAACCTTATCATATGTATGCGAGACCTAGTTTTGGTTGATGTTCTCGAGATAATGATTTAGTAATTAGATGCTTTAATATAATATCCTATGTACTCCACAAATATGTGAGATAAAAGAAACCTTGAATGGGCACTGTAAGTGCTCTTTTATAGGTGACTATTGTGAAAGATTTTCTAGCTCAACTCGATACTAAGCCAACTAGGCTAACTAATGAATTTTTAAAAATGTCTATTAAGGATTTAGAGAACTAAGTTTTCAACTTAGTATGAGTCTCTTAAATAAATTATTTTATCATGGTTGAATTGATCTACAAATTGCAAGTTGCATTATGTTATTTGGATATGGTGGCCAAATGTGTGAATCTATGTTATATATTCTAAAAGTAGGTTTTTATTAGTCAATGATGATTAACATGTGTGACCTAGTGGCTGATATTTCTTAATTGAGAAATATGTGCATAGAAACTAGTCATTTAAATCCAACAAAGAATGTTTGGCATGTTGAGATAAATGCTTTGAGGCGATCCATAATAGGATTTATGAAAATCTATTTTTGGAAAGTCCTAAAAATCAATTTTAGTACTTTTTTTTTGTATAGCTTTTAGTATTTTACATTTTGGGGGTATTTGGAGAATTTATGGGCTTTAAACTATGCAATGGCATCCAAAGTGTTATGTTTATAGTAATTTATTTCAATTTCATTCCATAATATTTCCAACGGATACTATGGTTCATAGATCAAGTCAACATACTAGGAGATATGATCCCAACAAGGAGAACTCAATAAAATAATAGTAATAATAGGATAGATTTTGGATTTTTTACTTTTATCTTTTCGAATCCATCCATAAGGTGGATACGAATGGTCTCCATGTAGGATGCCATTTTGGTTCTTCCCCTCTAGAACCCTTCATATTTTATTTTTAGCAATTATTCATATTCTCCATTGTATTATTATAAAGCAACTTGTTTTACATAAAGAGATAGATCTTTGGGCATACATATCTCTTATGGAGTTTTCTAGTTTGTATACATTTGGAATTGCAATAAAACTAACTTATTTTTACAGCTCTTTCATTGTAAATTAATTGTTATAACACATTAAGCACCATTGTTTGTGTGGTTTCCATCAGGTTGCACCTCAATCTGGATTTGTGGTATTAGAGAAAATTTGTTCCATTTTTCATTAAAAATGCATGATGTCAAATACCAAAAGCATGTTCCTAGTCACATAAAACTTCGGCTTACATTCCTTGTTGCTTCTAATGACCTCAAGCGGTGCACGAGAGGAAATGGGAGATCCCTTCAAAGAATTAATTAATGAAGCCCTTGAGAGGTAGAGGAGGGAGATGATAGCACAATTCACTAATGTCCTCTCTTGGGTCATCCCTAAAACTATCCCCCACCTCCACACTACACCCATATCAAGATAACCCTTCAGGGTTCGACACCATTCAAGGTATAAGTAAATTTTGACATTCTGCATTTTAAAGAAAAAATTAATGTTGATAAATTGGATAAATGGATCAATAAAATAGAATCATATTTCTCTGTTAATAATTTTTTTGATGATGAAAAGATAACATTTTCACTTTTGAAAGCATCTCTTCATGTCCAAAAATGGTGGGAATCATATTCCCTAAAAGAGGATGAAAATGATTATGTAACCATCAATCCAAAACCCCGCAAAAAATGGGACAATTTTGTAGAGGCCATCAAAGAGGAATGTTATCTAGTGAAGAACTAGGAGGACCATTTTAAGACATTGCACTAGTTGCATAAGGTTTGTGATCGATCGAACATTATAGGACTACACCAATGAGTTTCATATGGTATTTACAAAATTGGATGCATGGGACATTAAGAAGCATTAAATTCTCAAATATTACTATTATGGGCATGGATTTATTATTTTGGGCATGGATTTACGTCACTTTATATGATTGGTCCTCTTTTGGGGCCACCTTCCTATCATTGACATCGCATTGGGGTATGTTGTTTCACACACTACACGACGCTTTCCACCAAAGATAGTTCGATTCGGTTTCTATCCTCTTGTGGGTTATACAACTAGTGGGTTCAGACCAATCTAACCCCATCATAATGACATTTACAAAACATGGTTCTTCCATTTGGCGTTACGTTTTATCTCTACTTTAGCAAGGGGTGCTTCAAGTAGTACAAAGATCTCTTCACACATCTTCGGGGAAGCCCATAGGTTTGAGAATGATGCCTAGTCCCTACACTTTTCGGTTGGGGCGCCAGATCACCTTTTTATCACTTTCACCCCACTTTCTCTCATCACGGGCATGTTCTTTACACTTTTCATATTTCCAGCTTTTCATATATATACATTTTTTTACACATATATCAACCTTTTGTCTTCTCCAGGGTTAATTACAAAATTAGAACAAACAAAGAGAACCATATAAATATAAAGTTATGATACCATAATGAGGGACAACTACACGTGTTTCGCCTTTCAAGTTCACTCTCACCACTTTTTGCGTTTTACATCTTTAGTTTCACTCTATCATCATTCCTTTGGTCCATCGAATCCATCAAAGGTTATCTAGTACCATTTATCATTCATCTAGCTCCATCAAAAGGCATAAGTGTTGGTTCAAAATCACATCACACTACATTAGAGGAAGTTTATTCTATTACATCATATGGTTTTTTATGACTTTTTACACATATTTATTATTACTTTGCTTGTTACTTTCTACTCACCCAGTAAGTTCTTCCATTTGGCGTCGTTTTATCTCTAACGCCTGGGCTAGGGCATGATTGACCTAGTCCCACACACACTTTCCTGCACATTTTTGGGCACTTTCACCATTTGGATCTATATATTTAGTGATCAACCTTTTCGAGTTAATACAGTCCAGAACCATATAAATATAAAGTTATGATACCATAATGAGGGACCAAGTACTAAGCAGGACAATCCGGTTGAATCCCTTCATTTGCATGTTTCTTTTCCATAGGGGTTTTCGCATACTTGTACTTAGGGTTTTATCTCTCCTTCATCACCATTTCCACATTTTTACACATATTATGCGTTCTTTCACAAATCTAGTGCGACGGGGCATGATTGCAAACCCAGACGAATATCTAGTGCAACACCACCATTGTGGCTCTGAGAGGAGGTTTGCATAGGGGTTTATACCTTTTTTACATATCACGATTTCAGCCATATTGTGCGGTCCAACAAATCTAGTGGCACCCATATTTCATACTAGGGCACCCACAAGCGCCCTATACCTCTCCCAATTTCAGAGGGCACCCTAATCTGAAAGAACCTAATACACCCATTTTGTTCCAAATTTGTGTTTTCTCGGAGCTTTTGTGTGTTCATTCCCGATTCGGTTAATCTAGTTTATTATGCGACATTGTCCCGAGACATCGTCGAATCATCTAAGCTCTTTCTAACTATTCTCACACTTTAGGGTTTTATATTTTCATAGCTTAGATTGCTTGGGTCATTTCCTTTAGGCTTATACCTTTATTTCTTGTTGTTCTTTATATTAGATTAACTATAGAATTAGAATAAAGTCCACATTTTTAGTTAACCACCCTTTAGTTTCTCTCGAGTCTGAGACACCGGTGCCTAGTTAGGATGCTTTAGCGATAGGTGCCCCCATCCTCTCTTGGTCCCCCTAACCTCTTTGTACTTTACTCACATCTTTTGGGTCCTTTCTAGCCATTTGGGTATCTTATATTTTTGGTAGCCATCCTTTTTAGGGTTAGTTATGAAATTCAAGCAAGGGAATCATATAAATAGAAAGTTATGTGATCATAATAAGGGATCAAGCACTAAGCATTAACTATCACCCCATAAGGTTGCATCCATAGGCTATTCAAGAACATTTAAACTCCAATTAAGGGAAAGGGACTACATTCTTTTGCATACACTTCATAGGAGGGGAAGTTCATTCTATTCCATGCACAAATATACTTACATCTTCTACATCTAGCTATTTGTTCACTATCAAGTGCGATATGCATAAGAGCCACCTAGGGCACAATTCCACACACACACACCTAGAACTACATTGGATCTAAAATGTAGTGCAATGCTTCATCGTAAGTTCACTCATTTGACAGTTGAGGATAGTATGACCCCTCATTTGCATTCTTTTCTTTTTTAGATTTGATGCACTCTTGAGGGTTTTACAAGTCAATATTTTATTACAGGGTATTAATGACATCAACGATCATTGCATGACATACTAGTGACAAGAAGTGAAGGAAAACAAACATTTCGCAACCTTGTGAAGGAGGTTTCTTAAGGGTTTGAGTAGTCATAGATGCCCATAGTAAGTCTATGTCACCCACAAGTGCACTACCCCATTCTAGACACCCCAGTCCAGGAAGATCTTCAACTCACACATTTTTTTGAGTCTCTGTGCAACACTTATCCCTCTTTGTTCACCTGGTAAACACTTTGCACACCCATATTTTGTTACGACTCAACTAAGTCTTCTTATCCCTTCCTTGCAACTAGGGTTTCTTATTTACTAGCTTAATTTGCTTGAGTTAGATTTATTCTTATTTCACATTCATTTTATTACTACATTGTAATTAGTATTAGGCATCTATTTATTTAATATTTTCTTAATCAATGTCTTGATTGATCGAATGTTGATATGAGCATGACTATGGTTTTCTAGATTTGTCTTCCCCAATCGGAAAGGGGTCTCTACCGCACCATTGGATTCATTTCTCTTTTTCCTTACCCTTATTCTCTTTTGCACTTTTTAATAAACTATGTTAGGTTTAGGACTAAAACTTGCAATCGATTTATATTGCTAATTGTTTATGATTGTAGGTGATACTCATTGCACACTATCTTTTGCAAAGTGAATTCTTGTGAATGACCTGATGGCCTCATGCACACCTACACATAGCCTTCTAAGGTTGAATCGCACCATTTTCTCATAGCGTACTCCTACACGTAGTCCCACCAAAACATATTAATGAACCAAAAAATGTCTTTCTTAAAATCAAACAACCTCTAGTCCATTTTGAACTATTCCTAGTGAAATCATGTCTTCCTGCTGTTTTCTCATATCCCTACCTATCGTTGCTCGCATTTACGCATGTGCCCCTTCGAATATGCATGCTAACATCTCTAACACAAGGAAAAGGTGTGAAACTAATACAAAACAACATAAAATAACATATAACCTTTAGATAGTAAAATCTTATTCCTCACTTTTTAAAAAATTAATCCCATTGATCATTTTTGACGTCTACAAAATATTGATATTTAAATTAAATTAAACCAAATCATCATGCTTGTTTGTCCTTGTAGAATGTCTATCAATCTAATTACTATAAACATGTACATTATTAGTCTTGCCAAAGACATATATATTATAGGCTTCACATTTGTTTAACCAATTGTTATTATTTGTACTTTTTAACCAATTAGGGATTGTTATTATTTTCATAAAAATATAAAGTTCTTACATTAATAAACATTAGTAAACCTACACATTTTTAACAAAATAATTGTAAAAATTCATTTATCTTCAATTTGATTGGCTTGTAAATTTAGATGTTATTCTAGCATTTAACACTTAAAAAAACATTATGTCATAACATTTATTATAAATAAATACAAGCATAAGAAGCATCCAAACAAAATTTCACATCATGGTTCTAACACCCGACATAAACACAAGCCTCAAAGACATGTATGAGGTCGTTAGTTCCCGAATGTTTTTATGGGCGTCCATGATGCGACATTGATACATTTTTTGTTTCTCCACCGGCGGTGGTTTAATACAGGGTGGTTTCTTTAGGAATCGAATAGACATCGAGGACATTTTAAGGAGCTTGTAATGAAGATGGAGGGAATCCATTATTTAGAGTACTTGCTTTTTCTCGAGGAGAGCTCGTTGTATGATGAATATCCACGCGATCATGTGTATTTGAGGGATCTAAAGGCTGTGAATACCAGAGGGTGGGAGGCCACCAAGGAAATTTATTTAGATATGCAGAATGTGAAGATGGATTTGTTGAGCTAGCCGAACAAGTTGTTGATGAGAACCCTGAACCTGCTCCAGTCCAAAGGCCACGTAAATCCTAGAGAAATATGGGGAATTCATTATGTAATTGATTTTATAATTTATTTTTCCCTAGGTTAATTAGTAACAGGGACTACCAACCTAGTTAGTTGCATAAGGGTGAAGCTAATTATGGTGTTTTCCAACATCCATGGAATTGTAAAGTGAGGCTTCCAATGTTAAGCAATGAAGCTCAATAGAAATCAATATGTATTTTTTAAAGACCTATGTAGGATTATTGAGACGCTTGCCCTGTAATAACAGGTAATCTTGATAAAAATCTACCTCTATAATTTATTGTTCATGTTTCTGCCATGCCTCGTGTTTTTTAAATTTATTTTGTGCTTGAGATTTGAACCTCTTACGAGCATAGGCGTGGCGGTCAAGGGGGGATTAAGCCCTAGGCAGACTAAGCAAGTGCCTAGGGTGCCAAAAAAAAAAAAATCATTATTTTTGTTTATTATTATAACTTGATATTAATATTCTTTTACCTAAAGTCAATATTAATTGACCCTTTTATTGATATTATTATAAAGTAATATAAATTTAATGCATAAACATAAAAATGTACTATAATATTTTTACAAGTAAAATAAATATGCATATTTTTAAGCTCATCCAATTTTCTTGGTATTATTACCCTTTCTTTAATGTAGCTCTAAATAATTCAAGTGTGTAATTTTTTCTTAGAAATGTCTCATGTATATTTTATAATGTCATCATTGAAGCTAATAGAGACAAGTACAATTGAAGGAAAGAATTATTTAATTCTCTATTCCTAATGTTTTAGGAGAAATGTCTCTTTTTTATGGAGGAATTAGTAGGCTTGGTCCATATACCACTATGCATAAAATGATGGGAGCCACCTAAGAATTTTTTTTCTTTCAAAAAGTGGTGCTTTTTTTAGTTTAAGTCTCATCACCTACTTGATATTGGTAAATAAGACAAGTAACCAAGCTTGTATACAAAATTGTATTTGTCGTATTCTAAGCACATCCTATGATTAATTTTCTCCATCCATGGATTATCACTTGTCCTTATTTGATAATTTTATAGGATATTTTTAATCCTTTTGTATACCAATTTCTCTAAATTAATTTTTTATTAGATAAGGTAAAAACAAGGATTGGCTCCCAGGGGCCATTACAAGATGAGGAATAGAAACCAACAAACAAGAAGGAAACGAAAAAAGTCCAAGAAAGGAGTTAAACATGCTTAACTCTTACAATGAAGAACCAAACTTTGTACCAAAGTGAGAAAACCAGAGAGAAGGAGAAACAGTCTCCAAAACTACAAAACAACAGAAGTTCACCAAAATTCTGCCAACAGTCCAGAAACACTAGTTAATTTTTGGAGATCCCTCACTGCTACCATCATGACTAGTGTTTGATCTCGTCACCCTCAACACCTTTGTCGTTAATATCTTCCTCCAGCTCATCCTTGGAGCTACTGATGTGCAAGTTAAAGTTCCTTCTTTTAGTGCCCTCCTCCATCCCTTCCAGCTTGTCGCTCAACTTTTTGACCTGGTCCTCCAACTCCAGAAACTTCTACTTGGACTTCACCTGAGTAGAGACAATTTGCTTAGAAGCGTTAATGACATCCAACATTGTTTCCCTTTGACCAACATTGGTTTCTTCCATTTCACCAAGCACCCCTTCTAAGTATTGGACCTTTCTACTCAAATCCTCGAAACCCTTTAAATTACCATCTTGATTTCTTTCTTCGAGGTGCTTGCTTCCCCATGACCATCCTCACCCATTTCTCTAAATTAATAATGTATTATGCTACTTATGTAAATTCTAAAAAAATGATATTGTACGTGGCTTTTATTTAGTTATTTTATGGGAATCAATTATTAACTAAAATTTTAAGAAGGGTGTCCACTTCAATTACTCCCAGGGAGCTCTTAACCTTTAATTTAGCCTTGGACTAGTAGGATATATATATATATATATATATATATATATATCATTTGATGCAAATGGTATTTTAGCCCATAGATTTATGTCATGATATTATAGATGAAATGATTCCCTAACATCTATAACAAACATGAGTACTTAGTGTCCATCCCAATCTCTTCACCTTTTCCAATATATTAACACATCACAATTTTTGTTGTAATAGTACTTAGCAACATTCTTTGGTGTGGTATTGAAATTGTTATCCATTGTAATTTCGTAACACGCAATCTAAGTACTATGAGTTGACATACTCAAAAATGCCTCCTGTTTTGGCTTACTCTCTAGTAGTGAGTCACATGGGAGTCATACTTACGTTCCTTCACCGATTGGCGACGTGTTGAACCGGCCAAACCGCAGGACAAATTATGAGATACGTGACGTAAGTGTCCACGCCAATTTAACACTTTGAAAGTAGCGGGATACCTACGGATTTTAGGTACATATATATATATATATATATATATATATATATATATATATATATACCTCAAAAACATTATTATAAAAACTATTATTATATGTACGGCATATGATATGCCCGGAATTTCAAATTATCACTTTGCCTGTGCATCTTAACTCAAAATTAGTTAACTTAGCTTAGCCGTTTCAGGTCAGTATATTCTAATATTTTTAAAGGTTTTTTTTTTTTTTTTTGTATATATATATAAAATATTATATTTTATATAAATTATTTAAAAAATTATACGATTTTCTAAATTTTTACAAAGGTGCCACTTGTTTATGGTTTCTTAAAATTTTAGATTAAAATGACAAAAACAGCGTACACAAATTTCTAGGCCTAGCAGTGGAGAGCCCTTTCTTTGAAATTTGTGATAGGAAAACATATCATATGAGATTCCTACTTGTAAAAAGACTCAACATTATTCTTTTGGAAGAATATAAACTATAAGTGTACATGCCAAAATCTTTTAAAGTGACAATCTTTTAAAGGTATTGTAATATCTTCATGGAAAACAAAGTTAAAAGATATGGATTATCCAAAAGTAGGGTGTTAATCATAGTTATCTAAGTTGAGCGAAGTACAAAAAGACAGGGTTTTGGGATGACATAAAATTTCTCAAATTTTGGAGACGATAGAGGGACAACTATCAAAATAGTATATAAAAATTAATATTTTGATATTTTAACTTTATTCAATGAAATTTAGGGATTTAAACTTTATTTAATATGTTTTGGGTACTTTCAAGATTAGAACTAAATGTTTTTGGTAAAAATAACAATTTTTTGAAATAAAAATATTAGAAAACTTAATTTTTAAAAACAAATAAAGAACTTCTCTTCTAAATCCCCTAGTCTTCAAACATTCGGAACATCCGAGACGTCACCAAAATCTAGGGAACACATCCCACTTGGTTTCAATAAAAACTAGTTTGAACCAATATTCTAATCATCTTGAATCGTAGACCTGATTTCTTTAAAAAATCAACAAATCTAATAACTCTTGTTACTTCACCCCTCTAGACTAGATAATTCGGCTAGAAAAGAAAAGAATATATATCTCCTCTAAATCGACCCATAATTTTATTCATGAATTTGGTCTATTATTATTTTACCTTATTGTTTACACTAAACAATACTATTTTTAAGTTCTTCCATTCAATATTTCCATAATGAGAACATGGCATGTTGTAATCCAATCTATTCTTTTGAATGATCTTCTTGCATGATGATTAATTAAATATAATTTTCATCCTTTTAAACATGTTTTAAATTCAATTGAAGATGATATGGGTGTATATTTGTCTTTTCCCCACAATACACATGATTTAATTTGTTTGATATAAGGTATGATTTAATTTGCATATATTAGAGGGAAAGTAGTATTTGACTTGACAATAATTTGGATGGGGAAAAATGATGACATAATAATCCTTTGGGTGATATTAGTTCGGAAATAGATATTCCTTTGGGCATGACATAACAATCCTCTTTTTGGAATGCCTTTGGTAGAAAAACCACATAGTCCAAAAGCATTTCAATTATACCCTTAGCAAAATGGCAATTATTGATCTTGAAGTTTCATTAATGACATTGTGTACAGACATATTCATGGATGAAGTTTCATTGAAGACAAATGGTGTATAAAACACTCGATGGTCGAATGTTTTGAGTTTTTCAATGTTAGACAACCCTCAAATAATTGAAACAATGCATGTGATTTGATGAAGTTCACACTTGATATATATATATATATATATATATATATATATATATATATATATATATATATATATATATATATATATATATATATATATATATAAATATATAAACATGATCCATATGGAAAAGTCAATGCATCTTACTAAATAATTTAATTTTGATAAGGGCCACAATTGCACATTATTAATTTTAATAGTTATTTCAATGACATTTTTTTAATAGATGATTATGAGGGTTGTATGTCCTCTAACCCATAGTTAAATAAAGCTTATACAATATACAAAAGGCCACAACTAAAGGTGGCGAGACTATAGTGTGTTAGAATAATATAGCTATAGCTATAGGGAGAAATAGCTATTATGGTCATGATTACATAACAAAATATGAGAACAATTTGTAGCCAAAGCCATTAAGAACAAAAAGAGTAGAATCAATTGCTATTCACCAAATAGATCCTTGAATCGGTAATTGGGCCTTGGTGGGTAAAATGTGTTGTAATAGACACTAAAAATTATAAAAAATAGGGAGATGTTTGCTAGCTTGACAATGAAGTGGAATCGTTATCCAAAATTCACCCCTTGAGGTAAATTTTGATAACATGTAGCAAATTCTTCAGTCCCGAGCAAGTAGATTGATTCAATGCCCAAAATCATGTTTTGGGGTTTCCCCTTGGTTTCTCTCTAACTCCCCATCCAAGGAAAAAATCCAACAAGTTAGCAAAAATTGAAAAAATCTAAAAAACGAAGTTGCAGGCTCGTTTTAATGCATTGCGGTTTGGAGATTGCGGGTTGTACCAAGTTTGGGGCCGAAATACAAAGGAATTGGCTAAATCAGACATTTTTGTCCTAGCGGTCCGTGGAACAGTTGGGACGTTGGGACATCCGGGATGCGAAAAGTCGATTTTGCCGCAAGTCGATCTTATCGGATGGTGTAGAGGTTTTTGTTCGGGATAGTCGGGACACAAGTACGCGTAGGATGCGCAAAGGTGAAATCGCCGCACAAGGAGCCAAGCTAAGTGGATGCGGCCAATGCAGAAGTCAACGGTCCTCATGGCCCGGTCAACACGGATGCGCGGGGACAAGGAAGCCTGAATCGGGTGATGCGGAAGAATGTGTCCTATAGCCGGGACACATGGACCCAATTTTTTTGAAATAGTCGTAGTAAAGAGAAAAGTCAAAGTTTGACCTCCCAAACTTCAAACAGCCATAACTTTTGACTCCGAGCTCTGATTTTCATAAAATTGGACTTTTTGGAATGAGCACGATGTCCTGTGCATCACAAAAATTGGATTTATTAATTTTGATGAGGGTAGATATATTAAAATAAAAGAAACATATTCAGCTCCAGTCAATTAATGCTCATTCCCGTCAAATGATAGAAAATGCCTGGTAGACCCAAAATAGTTGCTCGCACTCAGAAGGCCATAACTTTTGCATTTCTCAACGAAATCACATGAAATTGGTACCGTTGGAATCATGGCTCGAGACCGATGCAAAAAAAAAATCAAGAAATTTGGGATTTGATGAGAAATTGATGGATATTTTTCATAAAATGTGGCCAGGTTCATGACAGTGTTTTATTTGGTAGTTGGGAGTGCAATTAAGAGGCATGGTCATCATTCTTTCTCTGTTGCAGCACCTAGGACAGTATGGGGAGCCTTTTGCAAGTAACATACAATCATTTTACTCCATTTAATGCCTCTTACAAGTGGTTGAAGGACAAATTTTAGGATTTCCATTTTCCCCTTCTCTCTCTTCTCTTTTTCTATAAATTGGAGTGTTGGGCTCATTGTAAAGGGGAGTTTTTAGTTGTAGCAAAGCTTTGTCAAAATTTCTTTATGAAGCCAATGTGTTGCAGGCCCTTGTAGTGGACTCCTTGCATGGTGATCTAGGCCCTTATCTTTTAATAGATTGAATTGTGTATATCATGAAGCAATAAAATACAAGTTTGTGGATGCATCTTCCCCTACTTTGTGTTTGTTTGCACTCTTCTTGCCCTTTCAACCTTCATTACAAGAATATTGTGTCTATTTTTATGCTCTTGCAGGGATCCATTATCATTGTGTATGTTTGAGATGTTGTTGTGAATGCATTTTGCTAGATTGTGGAGAACTATCATCACCCCTTCTAGTGTGCACTTTGCTTCTGTATCTCATGCATTGGAAGACTACTCTCACACCCCTCCTTTTCTGGTGTATCACCGCTTTAGTGTAGGCTTTCATTTTCATGCATTCTCTCTCCTTGGTCCCTTGGAAAGTTAGATTAGGAAAGATAGTCTTACCTGCATTAGAGTAGATTGTGGCAGGTAGTTTAGGAGCAAGAACCAACTTTCTCTGGAGGTCTATCTCAAGTAGCAAGTCCCACAACTTGGAGATAGTACCCATGTTATCCAATCACACCATGAGCTCAAGTATATGCACTTGTGTAACATAAGAGTGCTGTGATTCGGTGATAACAGAACCACACAATCATTTAGTTGTAGTAGTTACAACACTCTATGAGTCATGTCCTCATTCATTTCTTTCATGTTAAAATTTGATCTCGTGGACTTCAAGGATAACTCTATAAAGTTAAAAATCTTGTTGGAAGGACCAACTTCCATGGTTGGAATTCAAGAATAGAGTCTTACCTATGCTCTTTCTATCTAGAAACTCACAAATCACAAGTAATGCTTAATCGAGTGTTACAAAAATGTGTGCCCATACTTTAAGAACAACTTGTGAGGGTTTGTACATTTGAACAATACATAATAAGCTTTGGGAGATCGAACCTCCATGCACCGCATCCCATCATTAGATAACATGGCAAGGGAAGGCTTGAACAAACATTTCATTCCCTTTTGGGATAATCATTTTAGCCTCATTATTTGATATATCATACACAAAAACTAGGTTATAGTGCTCTTTTTGCCCTTGATAAGGGTCTTATGTAGATTTGGCCACTCCATTTGATCATTATTTTCTATTTTACTAATTATTTTTAACTTGACTCCTTCACTTGCTAGAAAATATGTGACTTCATTCTTTGTGTGTTTGGATATGATTAAGACTATATGATAGGATTATTGATAGAATATTGAAAGTAGGATACAATATGTAGTTAAGTTTCCAATTATTGAATATCCCTTCTTTAATACATTTATAATTAAGATAGAATCTCCTTCAAAAATGACTTTTTCAATTCTTATTTCCTTGACCATTTTCAATCCTTCCAGTAATGCCATACATTGTTAAAAGCTTGTGGAATGAGTCACAATGTAGCTGCAATAAAATCCCCACTAATATATGTGTATTACTCCATAACCACATCTTCTTGGGTTATCCTTGTTGGCTCCATCAAAGTTCAATTTACACCAGTTTATTAGGGGGTCGAGACCATGTTTTAGATCTTATCGGAGCAAGAGGACCATTTTATTTAAATGTTAATATAATGTATTTGATATGGGTTGTCAAAAATGTAAAGAAATATTTTAATAATGTCTACAAGACCAAGCAATTTATGAGATTAAAAGATGCAATAAGAGTCACTCAAATAATTATAATTGTTCGATTATAATGAAGAAACTACGATGAATGTGGTATTGGTGTTGGTGGTTAGTATAAAAATAAAAAAATGTATTAATTGTTAGAATCAATTTAATAGAGTAAGTTCATGAATGTTTCTAATATTTTGTATATTTAAATATATTTGATAAATATGGACATGAAAAATGGTTTTACAATCACATATTTATATTAAATCAATCATATTTATCCACTAATCATATGTTAATTAAATTGTATAATCTAATTGTTTTAAGAGCATAAATAACTTGAAATAAGTGAATTTTCAAAAAATACTTGAGAATCGAGGTTTTAAAGCAATAAATGTTTATTCACAATTCCAAATATGTTAGAAATAGGAAATAGAAAATCGAAAATAGAAAATAGCAAAAAAATAATGAGGTGAAACAAACCATGAAGAAGTCATAACTATGACATTATGGTTATGGGAATTATTAAATACAACAAAATTGAATTGAAAATCTCGATCCTATACTCCCGGGATCTAAAGAGCTTGATCAATTTTACGTAGTTCACATTAGTACTTAAACAAATCTCCTTATTGAAACCCTAACAAGCTTGTGCATTATTACATAAAGTGCATGTAGTCACAAAATCACGCACTTACTATTACATTTATACCACAAAATATGTTATTTTATATATGGATCTCGCGTAATAAAAGTATTCACTAATGACCTATCCCCTAGTTCGGTAGTCCGTTAGTTGGTCATCACCGGGTATTTGTCCGGTAAAATCGTCGATTATCTATACAATTTTGGGGGCATCTCAAGTAAGTGTCGGTGTCGTTATTTTTTTGTTTGTCATCTCTAGTCTATAACTAGGGTGCCTAGGGTAAAGCATTAGGGCACCCTGGGCACCCCATTCCATGATTTTAAGTACCCTAGTTTCCGTAACTCTTGGTTTTAATTTTTTTCTATGAGGTTGGTCTTTGTTGTTTCCTTGTTCATTCCCTTAGGTAGTAGTCGGTGTTTTGGTTCATTAGTGTCGAAATTTGAACAAGAGATCCCTATATAAACATAGCATACTCACTACATTATGGGTGGACTATCATCTATCAAGGAAGCTATCTACTAAGGCAAGGGAATGCATTTGGGCATCTTCTACATCTGCATCACACAAGCATAGTGGGAAAGGGTTGTATTCATTCTATTTCTTCCACCATTTACATCTTTACATTTGGTTATTTCCCCTACTGCGTCATCATGGCACTAGGGCACCCTAGGCACAAAATTGCACACACAAGCACACAAAACTACATTGGGTTTGGAATGTAGTGTAACGCTTAGTCGTAAGTCCACCATTGTGGTAGCTAAGGTCAGTTCGAACCCCTTCATTTGCATCTTTATTTTTAGGAATTGATGCTTTATATGGGGTTTTATAGGTAGATCTTCATATTAGATTATTGGTGACATAAGCGAAGATATTGTGATAACTATGCAACAGAGATGAAAGACACTACGAAGACTTAATGACACTATCTAACCAAAATCGAGCTTTTCTCGAGACTAGAGCACCCATAATACAGACCTAGGTGCCCTAGTTTTCTCCAAGGCATCCCACTTTAGTTAAATCCCCAACTTCTGTAGTTTCTGGAATAACATCTTCACATCTAATCTAGCCCACACATCAGCCTGTCCAGGTCCAACACACAACAAGGTAAGTTATATATAGGTAAGTACCTTATCCCTTCTATCTCATTTATTTCACTTCATTTAATATAAAAAAATTATTTGACAATAGCATTTCAATTCATACTAGCTATTCCATTACTGTTTCTATTTAGATTAACTTAGAATAGGATAAAATCCAAATTTTAGTTAATCATTTTGGTGAACCTATCTTTTAAATAGTTTTCCCTAGGATCCAATCAAACCCTAATGGCTAAAATTCCCTCATCTTCTTCACCTATCATGTCTCACTTTAGTGTTAATCCTATTTATGATGAGGTTGTTATAGCTGAACTCAAGGCTTTATATAGTGTTCCGCTTGCTACACCCGCTCACATTCAACAACTCTTAGATGGCCAAAAACATGTGCCTACTAGTTTTATAGATTCTCCTATAGGCATTAGCATTGTTGATGATCCTATTGCGTTTACTCATTGTACACCATGCCATACACCCCCCTGATCCTCCTTTTGACCTTTCAGAAGAAACTTTAGATGATTCCCTTATTGATTACTTGCTAGGTATTGATACAATCACTCGCGCACATCCATATCGATTCTATTGGAACATAATGATTAAGTGGTATGGCCAACCCTTAATTAATATGGGTCCATCACTATTATATAGGTTAAATATTTAATAATATGAAATATTTTTCTATTATTAAATATTCATACCTAGGTAATATACATTAGGTAAGTATTTAATAATGTGAATCATTTATGTTTATATTTATTAAATACACTCACCTAGGTATATGTGTCAACCATTTAGGTTGAAAAGGTGGGTCGGAGACATACCCGATCACCTTATATAAAAAAGACTTTAGGTCCTAGTGTGAAAATCAAGTGATTTTGTTTTACCCTTGATAAATAGGGTTTTAAGGAGGAGGTGATCTTACTCAAGTAAAAGGTTATTTTCAAAGTGGTTTTTACCCTTTTGGGTTTTCCACTATAAATACTATGTCACATGTGTTATTTATTTATTTACTTATGTTATGATGTAATGTTTATTTAAATATTTATTGTAACATTATATAATATGTAAGTTGATTAAATCCGTATTTATTAGAATCCTCAAATTCTAACATGGTAACAGAGCAAGGTAAATTAAATAAATTAAGATCAAATGTTTTGTATTTTATTTATTTAATTTGTACGGGTTTTTTCAACCAACTCGGAAAGGTAAATTAAATAAATTAAGATCAAATGTTTTGTATTTTATTTATTTAATTTGTAGTTTTATATTTTATTTATTTAATTTGTATGATTTTTTCAACCAACCCGGAAGGGTATTTAAAATAAGTGCAACCTAAAAGTTTTACTTTGTGAAGAATCAAGGTGAATTCACAGGTGGAAAATTTGGAAACTTCTTACCTTCCGTGAAAACTTGTGTAGAGGTAAGGGTAAAATATTTGAAATTTTTTTTTCTATAGTTTTAATATGTGTAGGTTGAATTTTGTCAATGGTAAATGAAGGAGGAGACAAAGCTCCATCAAAATAGGATTTGAATTTTTTCCATTGGATGTGTGAAAAATGTTGTCTCCTTTGTAAATTCTAAGGTTTATGTAGAATTTAAAATTACATGGCACGTAAATGTTTAAATCTTTTTCATGAGGGGCCCCATAATAAGGGTTATATGTATTTTTTAAAAGTATATATACTATAGTTTATAATTTTTTATAGACTATATGTTGTTTTTTATTTACATTATATTAACTATATACCTCTTTTTTAAAAGTGAATATATTTTTACATTATAAATTATAATAGGTTAATATAATGTATTAAAATATAACCTCCCTAATATTATATAGAAGAAGAAATTCTGGAATTTCACATTCTAGAAATACACAACAAGTTTTGACTCCATTAAATTTGACGGTCAAATGACCGTCACGATAGACCAAACATAAGGTAGTATGACGGTCATTTAGACGTCAAATTTAAGTTGATTGGATATTTGTCTACATTTTTTTCTAGAATTTGTAAGTTGTTTTACATTCTTAGGGGTTTCTTCTTCACTTCTATATGGTTGGAAATTTGTTTATATAAGTTTGGGGTATAATGCAAAGCCTTTTATATTGTGGGTTATTATTTTGATCATGGAGGTTAATTAATATGCATTGTAATGACAAAATTAGTTATGATTAAATAGTTTATGTAGATCTATAAAATTTAGATTTATTTCTATTAAAAATATTTTTTTAATAAATATGTATCTAACTCTATGGTACATTGTATATTATAATGGGGTGTGTTTTACAGGTTCAGGAAAACAATGGCGTCCAACTATTTCTATCTTGACAAAACCCAAATCCTAAATGGAACCAACTACAACATTTGGAAGATCAGGGTCAAATTAGAACTTATGGCGAGGAAACTTTGGAAAATTATTTCTAGATCTGAGGTTGCTCGCTGCACTTTGTCGTCAGTCAAGCAATGAATCAGAGATAACATGAATACATACTCGCAATGAATGCAGGAGGCTCTTTCCATGATTTTGCGCAATGTGAATGATGAGTACCTTCTACACATTGGTAATATTGAACATCCTAAAGAGGTATGGACACAACTAGAATCCATGCATGAAGGTACATGTTTATCTAAAATTATTAAATTAGTTTTAGAATTGCTTACAACTCCTATGAAAGGAGATGAAAAAGTAGTTAATTTCTTAGCCAAAATTAAAAATATTAAAACACAATTAGATGGATGCAATTGTGATTTAATTGGTGAAAAATTAATCTACTTTATTGTTCAGTTAAATATACATGAAAGATTTAGGAATTTTATTTCTATCTTGAACTCTAAATATCAAAATAAAAATGATCTACTGATTTAAATACCTTGAGTTCACTTTTGATACAGGAAGAGCAAGTGATGATGAAATTTGACTCTAAGGAGAATGCCTCTCAGGCACTTCTTGCTCAGAATTCAAAGTTCAAACCTCGCAAGCCCTTCTTAGATCAAAAATTTAGATCTAAATCTTCTTTTGTTGATAAGAATTTTTTTTTCTGATCAATTGCATGTTAGCTTTAGTGGTAAATGTCACAAATGTGGTAAATTTGGACATAAAAAGGAAGATTGCAAAACTAAGAAACCTATCCATAAAAATAAAAAATAAATTGTTTCTTCTAAATATAATTTAAGGAAAAAGGATAGCTCTAATGATATTCCTAAAACGATTGCATTATATGTTGCATTGTATTCTTCCTCTAATTCTGAATGGATTTTAGATTCAGGTGCATCAAATCATATGACTGGTGTTTTAAATTTTTTATTTGATGTTGTGAAAATCAATGAACGTGTGTATCTTGGTGATAACTCATCTTTAGAAGCAATAGAGAAAGAGAAAGTAAAATTTGCTAATGGTGTGTTGAATAATGTTTTATTTGTTCCTAAGCTCAAAAAGAACCTTTTATCATGTTCTCAATTAACTCATGATGGTTTGGCTATTCAAATTTTGAAAGATACTTGGTATATCAATGATAGTAATGATAATATAATAGTGAAGGAATTCAAAGAAATGGTATGTATATTTTTGATGATTTCCATTTTGCATCCTGTTTTATTTCTCAAAGTTTGAATAATTCAAAACGATGGCATGAAAGATTAAGACATGTTAATTATAGAAGTTTATATGAAATGGCTAGATATAATCTTGTCAAAGATTTTCCGTGTGTTGTCTTCTTCTCGTGATGCATGTGAAAGGTGTTTACGCTCAAAACAAAGTGCTAAACCCTTTCACTCACATCTTGAAGAGAGTTCATCTTCCCCACTAGAACTTATTCATAGTGATGTTAGAGGACCTCTTGAAGTAGCTTCATTAAATGGTTCTTTATATGCTGTGACTTTCATTGATGATTTTATGAGGATGATTGGTCATATTTTCTTAAAAATAAATCTGATGTATTAGGAAATTTAAGGAATTTAAAGCATCACATTGAAAACTTTTCAAATTATAAAATTAAGAGACTTAAAACAGATAATGGGGGTGAATATTTAGCAAAATATTTGAAAATTTTTATATTGATTGTGGTATTAAAAGAGAATTAAATTCTCCTCATTCTCCCCAATCTAATGGTGTTGCAGAATGTAAGAATAGGACTATTTTAGATATGGCTTGCACTATGCTTCATTCTACTAGTCTTCCCAAATTTTTGTGGGTAGAAGCAATGAATACAACAGTCTACATTCTAAATAGGGTTCCCACCAAAGCTATTCATCTTTCAAATCCTTTAGAAAAATGGTCAAATAAAAAACCTTGATATTTCTCATTTAAAATTTTTTGGTAGTCCTACTTCTTTATACATTCCTAAAAAGAAAAGAAAGAAATTTGATATGACTTCTTTCTCTTGTGTTTTCATTGGATATGGTATTAACACTACAGGTCTAAGGATTTACAACCCTATAAAAGGGAAGTAATTGAAAACCGTAATGTGGTGGTTTTGGAAAAATACTTTTGTTCATCTGATAATGGTAAAGATGTTCCTAACTCTGTCAATATTTCTAATAATGGTTATGATTATGATATTGAGAATATAGTAAATGGTCATGATGATGTTTCTTGTGTTGATACTATAGATGCTTCTGAATCTCCTAACTCCCTGGTTAAGAAACCAAAATGGGCTCAATTTGTGTTAGAGATTTCTAATCCTATTGATCTTAGGAAAATGACCAGAAGCCATCATACGTACCATGCATTAATGACCTTGAGCCACAAAGTTTTGAATAAGCTTCTCAGGATGAGAAGTGGATCAATGTAATGCAAGCTAAATATAAAGCCCTAATTCAAAATAAAACCTGGGAGTTGGTTCCACCTCCAAAGAAAAGAAGTATTATAGGGTCTAGGTGGTTATACAAAGTAAAATATAATACAGATGGTAGTATTGACAAACATAAAGCTAGACTTGTTGTCTAGAGGTTTCACTCGAAACCTGGTATTGATTATCTGCCGAGACATTTATCCCCATACTTGAAATGAGTACTGTTAGGACCTTATTTGCAATTGCTACTCAATTTGGGTGGGAAATCCACCAAATGGATGTGAAAAATACCTTTTTAAATGGTGATTTAAAAGAAGAACTTTACATGTCTCAACCTAAAGGATTTGAAGAAACTGGTATAAAAACTATATTTGTAAATTGAAAAAATCCTTGTATGGTTTAAAGCAAGCTCCTAGAACTTGGTATGCAAAAATTAATTCTTTCTTTAAACAATTAGGATTTGCTAATTGTTCTTCTGACAATGATCTATTCATTAAGCAAGAAGGATCACATATTATCATTGTTTGTATATATGTGAATGATTTGCTTATGACTGGTGATAATCCTGCTTTAATTTGTAGAATTAAATAAAAATTGAAACAATACTTTGAAATGACTGATTTAAGTATCTTACATCATTTTCTTGGCATGACTATATTTCAAGATAAACATTCTATTGTTGTTTCTCAAGCACAATATGCAACCAATGTACTAAAAGTTTAACATGATTGATTGTAAACCAATTTCTACTCCTATGGAAGTTAAACAGAAAATTGATCCTAAACTTGCATGTGAAAAATTTGATCCTATTTTAAATAGGCAATTAGTTGGTAGTTTGATATATCTAACTATCACTAGACCAGATATTTCCTATGCAGTAGGAATTGCTTCTAGGTTTATGCAGGAACCTTATATAGATTATTGGAATCTTACAAAAAAGATTCTTATATATATCAAAGGTACAATCAATTATGGGTTGCATTATACTAAGAATGAAAATGCTAACTTATATGGATTTTTGATCCTGATCATGATGTTGATGTATTGGATAGAAAATCTACTTCTGGTTGTGTTTAAATTTGCTACCGGTGCCATTACTTGGTGTAGTAAAAAGCAGCCAACTGTTCTATCTCTTCAACAGAAGCTGAGTATAGAAGTGCAATGGAAGCTGCAAAAGAGGCTCTATGGCTAAAGAGGTTGTTCGATGAGATAAAGATGAAGGATCCACGTAGTGTTCCTTTGTTCTGCGATAACCAAAGCACCATAGCTCTTGCACATAATCCAATACAACATCAGAGGACGAAGCACATTGAGATACATATACACTTCATCCATGAGAAGGTGCTAAGTGGTGAGATAGATCTCAAGTTCATGCCGACTAAAGAGCAAGTTGTTGATATCTTCACAAAGCCCCGAGTCTTTGTAAAGTTTTGTCACTTTCATGAAAAACTTGGATTTTCGGAGTTGCCATTGAGGGGGAGTGTGCATGACAATGTCACCTCCTAATGGAACTTGGTTTTTGTAAAAAGACCTTTGGGCATTTGTAAAAAAGACCTTTGGGCAAGTGTAAAAAGACCTTCGGGCATGTATACCTCCTTGGTTTTTTTAGAAAGAAGTGTAGAAAGATATTAAAGGCAATCTTCAAGACTCTTTAGTGCTATTGAGTTTACTGGTAAACATCCAATACAAGCATATTATTAAGGAGGTCCTTGGTTATAAAAGACTCTTATATGCTTGGGTTCAATAACCTTTTATGAGAACCTATGAGAATATGTAAAACTCACAAATCATACTTAGCCATTGATCATGGGATGATCTTTGGGATTCCAAATCCTTTTTTACCAAAAGGTAACTTGAGTATGATGAAGGTGTTATAATTCTTTCACCCAATATGCTAGCCTAAAACCTTTATGGTTTAAGGATTATAAATCCTATAGTGTACCATGGGCAGGTAATCTATTAACATATGTTATCCCACTTAACATTAAGGGGGAGTGTTGGAACATAATGATTAAGTGGTCTAGCCAACCCTTAATTAATATGGGTCCATCACTATTATATAGGTTAAATATTTAATAATATGAAATACTTTTCTATTATTAAATATTCATACCTAGGTAATATACATTAGGTAAGTATTTAATAATGTGAATCATTTATGTTTATATTTATTAAATACATTCACCTAGGTATATGTGTCAACCATTTAGGCCGAAAGGTGGGTCGAAGACATACCCGATCACCTTATATAAAAAGGACTTTAGGTCCTCATTTGATATATTTAGGAAATATATCAAAGGTGTGAAAATCAAGTGATTTTGTTTTACCCTTAGTAAATAGGGTTTTAAGGAGGAGGTGATCTTATTGGATGTAAAATAAGTTCTCTAAAGTAAAAGGTTATTTTCAAAGTGGTTTTTACCCTTTTGGGGTTTTCCACTATAAATATTGTGTCACCTGTGTTATTTATTTCCTGTAAGTATTTATTTATTTACTTATGTTATGATGTAATTTTTATTTAAATATTTATTGTAACATTATATAATATGTAAGTTGATTAAATCCGTATTTATTAGAATCCTCAAATTCTAACAGATTCATCTATTGATTCTCCAACTCTTGACATCATTCCCTCTCATGACTCTACATCTTATGACATTGCTTCTCATGATGCATCCCCCTAATTTTCATACTCCTTTATATTATGTTAATGATCCTATTGATAACATTCTCAGCAATACCCTTACCTCGGAATCTCTATTAGGTAATGGTGAACCATTTGTAGATCATGATTCTCCTTCTTTCCATACGGTAGAATGTGTTTCACCTACTCCATTACTATCTTCCTCTGAGGTTGTATCTAATCCTATGCATGAGTCACCACCATCAGTTACTTCCTCTTCTCCTACTAGTTCATCCCCTCTTGCTAATTCACCTATGCCTCTTAGTATATCTTCTACACCTGGTCTCTTCGAAGTTACTTTACTTATTATGGATGCTTGTGATGCTAGTTAGAATATTACCATGGATATTCCACCTATATCGCATGTTATACCTCCTTCAACACCTACCATTAGTGTGCCTTTAGCATCAGATCCTTCTCCATCACCTTTGGATATCCCTATGATCACTCACAATGGAAAATTACAACCTCTTAACACATTATTTCCATCCTCCACCATCCCTTCACAAGATATCATTTCTCTCATGCATGCTTTGTAGGACAATTACAATCACAAGTTCAATCTCTCACTTTAGAAAGTAAGGCCTATTATGCTTCTCTCGACAACAATTCCTTGCATAAAAATCCGGTCCCTAAGAAGATTCATAATTTGGCATTCCCTCATGACTTCACCATGCCTACTTTCACATGTTTCGATGGTACGGGTGACCCTCATGCTCATCTACTACATTATCGTAGGGCTATGGCTTCCTATTCCAATGATAGATTACTACTTAAGGATTTTCATTATAGTCTTACCGATGAGGCGTTACAATGGTACACTCATCTCCCCTTTGGATCCATTAGTAATTTTTATGACATGGAGGACACCTTCCTTCGTCGGTTTATAATTAACAATGGCCCTAAGGTTACCTATGACCGGTTACCTACTTTACATTAGGGCTCCGCAAAACCTATTAAGGATTATATTCTTAGATTCAATGCTTGCATCCATCAGCTTGTTTTCCAACCCATAGATCTTGAGAAGCAATTTATTTTTGTCATGGCCTTATTCCTCCACTTAAGCAACGATTATAGTATGATACATGTGAATCATTCATTCTCCTATGCTATAAGGTCATTGACTTAGAACATGATCTTCTCTCCACACACATCATAGATCCCCGCACACCTCTACGACTATTGCCACATCTAGTTCTCCGCCAGAGCTTACGGTTGAGCATCCTATACAGTCTCCATCTTTTCCTCCCAAGAAAAGCAACTAAGCTCAACCCTCTTCACCACAAAATTATACTCCTTTTTCAGCTCAAAAACAAGCTATTCCTCCTAACACTCCACCTCGGTCACGCCCGCATTTAAATTTCTCTCCTCATGCTCTCCCATATGATGTGCTACGTATTTTACTTATTGAGCAGTTAATTCACCTACCTTCTAACCAACATCATCCATAACATCAGTTATAACGTTAGCATGACCAACCTTATTGCAACTATCATCACATAAATGGCCATAGGGACAATGATTATCTTGCCCTTAAAGATAGGTTACAACAATTAGAGGATAAGGGCATCATCTCCTTTGGTTCTCGCCCACGTGAGCGATCCATATCTCCTCTACCTTGATAGAGAGTTTCTACTATGATTGAGTCTTCTCCTACATATGATGCTTCGGCTATGATGTATCCACCGCAGTATGCTATTCATATGCATTCTCCACCACATCCATCACATTCATTACATCCACCTCACCCATTACATTCACGCTATCCACCACATCATGTTGCTACTTCACATTGGCCACCGCAACACCCCACTTTCACACATCCCATCATAGTTTCGTATGGCATTCAATTTGGAACATATTCACGCACTTTGCTCCCATTCCACATGCTTCCACCACTTCATGTTGTCTAGGTCTTTAGTAGGTGATTTATATCACCTTACCCCCCAATGACACACTTGTGTTCTTACGGTTCTTACACAATTGTTGAGGGATAAGTTTTAAGAACCTTTCATCATGCGCTTCGTCATTTCATCTATTACACTCAATCATTTCTTGATGACTCACTCTTACTTACATGGCTCATACCCACTAATTAACGGGGGTATTAATTACATGAGCCTTTTCATTCCAACATTGGGGCATCGCTAATCCTCCCACTTTCACCATACTAACATATTACGATTATATTAAGTTTTCACACATTCATTTTACTATAATACAATTTCTTTATCTTTTAATCTATTCCACTATCATCATTACGTGCTATATACTACACGTTCCTCCATCACATTACATTTATTATTTATTATCATGATTCACCATACAAATTTTCTCTACCATTACCATCATTCTAATGTGTGTTTACAATAATCACAAATGGTCACTATACAACACATTCCATTTACTAGAACAATAACCATATAATCATACATCACCAATCACATTGTGACATTGATAGATAACAAAATAAGCTCCTCATATATCAATAACATGTGTCCATACATATATAGCGAGTTCAATCATCATAGAAAAAATATCTCATAACTGGGGGAAAGGTCCCCACATAATATACAATAGTCCCAATCAGACCTCATCATCGTTATCACTCTCAGTACTACGAGAGCCCTAGAACTAGATGCCTCTCCACCAATGTGATGTCATTGTTCACGGTCCCGATACCTCTCAACCTACCTCCACAATAAAGTCATCTCTCGTAGACTGATTTGAGAACTTGTGCTATAAATCCACATATCGGGTGAACACGTCTTGGGCTAAGGGACCACCACTACCACCTCCCTGGCTCGTCAATTCTCATCACATGCCTTGTCTCTCTCACCTAGCAGAATTGTACACGTTGTAGTTGTTACGCTTCCTGGCTCAAATAGATGGGCATGCTTGCCCACTATATCATCCACAAACTTTAGTATACGTCCTCCTAGGACATTGTTCGACACATTTCATTTCAATGTGTGAATGAATGTGTCCACGATCAACGATCAATACAAATCACCTACAAACACACATAATAATGCATTAGATCACTACACACCTATATTAGAAAACCATAACACATAGAGAGCGCATATACCAAATAGTTACATTCAGCTACATCTCCGCTATAGGATCGAGGGCATGTGCTTCCCCTCTCCCCCTCCTCCAGGTGGTAACTCTATTGGACCTACAAATAATGGGTACAACAATACCCACCGATGAGATTCCCACCATGCATGGTACTCCTTGGTGTAACCCGCATCATCTCCATTAATAGCGCTATCGTTGGATCTACCTCACTTGGCCCCAATGTCACTAGCTACTCTATCATGGGCCTTGGCCTAACATCGACTCACCTAGGTGCTCTGATAGCTCTCAACCATATATATGGCTCTGGGGGCACATCCTAGCCATACCAAATTTCCGTGACACCCTCTCTACCTGAAAAATCTCCACCACACCTAGAAAGTGGTCCTCTAGCCACATAGTCCTCCAATACATCACAACTTTGTCACATCCTCTAGCCATCCCCCATAGTCATGATATGGCCTCCATATAATTGCCTCGGGCCCCATCCTATCTATAAGTGCCCTGAAGGTATTTGTATCCATCTTCCTACCACGAATGTCAACCCACCTCCTTGCAAATATCTATGGCCTAGCCCACTCCCCTTGTGGACCTACAACTGGTCTCAGCATAACTATATGCTCATATGCCCACACATGCAACAGTGTGGTGGCTCTATCCCTCCACCATGCTCATCCTATGTAAATCGGTATAGATCTCTATATAGGTGGGCCAACACACATTGTTCCCATGCATATCTAGTACCCCCTCCTCTATCAGTTGGCATATATCATGCATCTTATATAAGATGCCTATGTTTCCTCCATCCATAGCTATAAATGATGCAATCACCACCACTATGAACTTCCGCAAGTGCGGAACTCCAGACCGCAAAATAACATCTAGGATAATATGGGCCTTGGTAGGTACTCAAGTCCCCACAAAATACTATCTCGCGACTCACATCTACTACTCCATATCCTTCACTGACATAACTCGTACTCTCTCCCCCACAACTGGAAATCGTAGTATGCGATATACATCCTCCAACGTCACAGTCATCTCCCCCTATAGGTAACTAGAATGTGCATGTATCCACACACCATCTCTCACATACGGTGATCAACATGGGCATATTATGGGGCACATCCCCCATCCATGCTATGTGTCGTAGGCCAACACGGTCCATCACATCCCAATCCTCATCTAACAAGCCCAATCCAAGCAACGTACTCATATGACACCCACTACGGAACTCCCTCGAGTGGATATCCCTCTACACACCACAAAACGACAACAAATGCAACGTTAGAACGTAATAAAAGACCAAATACACTCATTTATGATGATACAAACCTATTTTTCACCATTCTACACTAAATGCACACATTTTGAACGATAATACCTTGATGTAGGACTAGGGCACCCAGGAGTAGGACACTAGTACCCGATTTTGGGTGCTCCAGTCCCAGGGGTTACTAGTGCCCTCACCGCTCTTGTCTAGGTCTCAAACGTTGAGAAAATAAAAATTTCAAATTTTCAAAAATTCAACTAAAACCACTACTACACCATACATTTTGCGAAAATTAATGCACTTACCAACTCCGCGATCCTACGAGATGCTACGAAGATCGACACTCTCTCAAACCGACTAGGATGCACTACTTTTACTTGGAAATTCTCACTCACTCCGTGCACACTCTCACAATCGCGCAAATCACAAATGAAGTAACTAAACACTTTTTCACTTTACTATTTATAGTTACTTCTCATCACTTACTTTCCTATAGTCCTTATTTCTACAAATAGAACACGCTACACCATTTCTATCATATCTTGAGCATTTTTACTCCGATTTACACCTTATTTATGACATTATTTTTAGAATTCCACCCACCACCATGTTAAAACTTTTTGCGCATGTTCTCTCTTGATAATATTGTCTTCCAAATGATTTATATACATTTTAGTGATTCTTACCACTTTCTATCTATTTTGGGCTTACTTTTAGCTTAGCGTTCGATCTTTCCATCACTACCCCTTTCACCGAAAGGGGGCATATCATTGGGGTCATCATATAATTCCCCTTATATTACACACGATCAGTCAAACTTTCCAACTCACCATTTTTCAAACATTTACTAATTCATCATGCGACGATTCATCATTAATTCCCCTAATGATCTAATGCGGGAAACAAACATATAATTTATCTATATGATATTTCATCACCTCCCATAATGACCTAACTTGGGGAAATGAATGATTAAAAATATTTTCATGCGACATTTCACCAATTTCTATCGACTTCCCCCTAATGACCTAACTTGGGGGCAACTTACATAAAATATCTCCACGAGTAACCAATCAAACAATCGATCAATCAATCAATCAAATAACATGTTAAAATTGCTTAAAAATTGACATCATTCAATTGATACGAGTTCAACACAATTGGCCTCCCTAATGACCTAACTTGGGAGTTATGTGCGACCTCCCAGATGACCTAACTTGGGAGATTACATTCATCACTTTTCCTAGATGACCTAACTTGGGAAGTTATTCTACATTTGCGCTTGCTTCTAGATGACCTAACTTGGAAGCCATCATTCATTTCATGCTTTCTTCTAGATGACCTAACTTGGAAGCCATCCTATTGTGGTGACACCGTGGAGTGGGGGCAAGAGTGCCTTCCCTATATCACTCCTATATGGGTCAACTATTTGATTGAAATCATTTAGATCCAAAACCACAAAATTTGATCTAAGTCCATATGCAAAGTGGCTAGATCTTGAGGATGTAGTTAAATATTGGAGAATAACACACTTTTCTCCCTACACTCTTCCTCTGGCGGCAGGACACCCAAATCCTCCGATTACTCATTCATATACAAGTGTTCGGGTTAGGAATTGATCACTCCCTACCCACCTATTCATCATTATACCACGTTTGAAATCATCATACATCCTAATCATCACTTTCATTTAGTGCACTTCATCATGAAATTTACACTTTTTCATTACATTACATGGATCAACTCGTTGATCCATGGTTCGACATGCTTTTATAGTTCTATCGGCACACTTCTACTACACATCTGCGCATTCTACTACAACATGGGATTCTATGAATTCTTCTCAGGTATGCATCTCTATCTACTTTATGTTACTAATATTTTTGCTCACCAACATAAAGTGGGGGAAAATGTAGTCACAAAATCACGCACTTACTATTACATTTATTACCGCCAAGTTTGTTATTTTATATATAGATGTCGCATAATAAAAATATTCACTGGTAATGACCTATCCCCTAGTCCGTTGTCATTAGTTAGTTGGTCATCACCGTTAGTTTTTGGTAAAATAATCAATTATCTTTATAGTTTTGGAGGCCTCTCAGGTAAGTGCCATATGTCATTATTTTGTTGTTTGTCATCTCTAATCCATAACTAGGGTGTTTTAGGCACCCTAGTTTCCATAACTCTTTGGTTCTAATTTGTTTCTTCGAGGTCGGTATTTGTTGTTTCCTTGTTCATTCCCTAGGTAGTAGTCAGCATTTCAGGTCATTAGTGTCAAAATTTGAACAAGAGATCCCTATATAAACATAACATACTCACTACATTATGGGCGGACTATCATCTATCAAGGGAAACTATCTACTAAGGCAAGGGAATGCATTTGGGAATCTTCTACATCTACATCACACAAGCATAGGGGGAAAGGGTTGTATTCATTCTATTCCATCCACCATTTACATCTTTACATCTAGTTATTGCCCCCTACTTCTGCATCATTGGCACTAGGGCACCCTAGGCACAAAATTGCACACACAAGCACACATAACTACATTAGGTTTGGAATGTAGTGCAATGCTTAGTTGTAAGTCCACCATTGTGGTAGCTAAGGTTAGTTTGACCCCTTCATTTGCATCTTTATTTTTTAGGAATTGATGCTTTGTATGGGGTTTTGCAGGTAGATCTTCATATCATATTATTGGTGACATAAGTGAAGATATTGTAATAACGTGTGAAAAGATGAAGAATCATGAAGACTTAATGACACTATCTAAACGAGACTCTGAGCTTTTCTACGAGACTAGAGCACCTGGAATACGAGACTAGGGCACCCCAGTTCTCTCCCAGGCACCCTAGTTCAGTCAAATCCCCAACTTCTACAGTTTCTAGAACAACATCTTCACATCCAGTCCAGCTCATACATCAACTTATCTAGGTCTAGCACACAAAGGTAAGTTATATTCAGGTAAGTACCTTATCCTTTCTATCTCATTTATTTCACTTCATTTAATATAAAACAAATAACATTTCAATTCATACTAGCTATTCCATTATCTTGTTTCTATTTATATTAACTTAGAATAGGATAAAAATCCAAATTTTAGTTAATCGGTAAAAATTATTGCTACTTTTAGGATTAATTTCACTTAATTTTTGTTTTGTTTTTTATGTGGCACCAAGTGCTACGCCCTTAACCTATTGCTTGTATTAGGATATGAGTAGCCGACTTGTGGCTTACCATATCATTTTATTATATCATTTATACTTTCTCATGGTTAGTAGGTTGGCCTTGGTGATGGCCATAACATATGAATAGTATATATAGGGGATTTTAGGTAGTATTTCATCATTCATTGGAGTATTTGAGTATTATTGTATGGTTTAGAGGTTGCCCCCTCGAAGTGGCGAAGCTATTATAATTGCATATTGAGATAATTATTCTAGAATATTGTGTTATTTGGTGTTATATTTCTTCTCATGATCTGAATTATACAAGTAATTTCATTACAAGTGGTATCAGAGCTGCGATCTAGGCCAAAATTAGGACAAAAACCTAATTTTTTGTTTCCACCATATATTGCAAAAAAGCTAATTGGTAAGAGATATTTTTACCAGAGTTGTGAAACATTTCAAGTAAGGTTCCCTGAAAATTTTAGAATTTTTTTGATTTATTTTGCAAAAGTTATTAAGAATTTAGTGTTTTTCATAAAATTGCTCCCTAGGGTGCAAATTGTGGAATTTTTTCAAATTCGTTACATTTTTAGAAAGAAAAACAAAATTTATTTGGGGTTTGTTCTTCAAGTTTTTTTATATTTGGCCTAATTCTTATCGAAATCCGAAACCCTAAAATTTGACTATGATCCCTACATCCTACTATTTTGGGGCATCATGGTGGGGCCTTCCATGAGAGGAAAAAAGAATCCCATCACTCTGGGTAAAACACCAGAAAAGGATGAGATAGTAGTTGAGGAGTTGGAGATAAAAGATATAACTACAGATTCCTCAGGGTTAGGGTTTACTTCGACAGACCATAAAGTAAGCCAACTTGAGTTTAACTTGAGAGACCTCGAATCTAGGGTGGCTAGCAAAGAAGATGTGGATAGGATTGGAAAAGATTAGAGGATTTCATGTAAAAATTTAGTACGCATATGATGGGTAATCATACTTATGTCAATCAAGGTGGATCCTCAGGTCAACATAATAGACACATGAGCCAAAGTGGTTCTTCGAGTGTGCACAATCCAAATATGAGCACTCTGCAGGCCCGTACTATGTTTCCAAAAGTGGATATGTGCAAGTTTGATGGAAAGGATCCAATCAATTGGATCAACCAAATGGATAATTTCTTTGAACTACATTAGATTCCATTAGGACAAAAGGTGACCATGGCATCTTTGTATCTCGAACCTGACCAATTCATCTGGTATCGATGGTTATGTGCTCAAAGGAAGAAGAGTGGTCTCAATGTTACATGGACAGTCTTCACTAAAGAGTTGCAATTACACTACAGTTCTAGTGTGTCAGATAATTACTTCAACCAATTAGCAAAGTTGAGATAGACAGGATCTGTTAAGGATTACATTCATCACTTCCAAAACCTTTCTCTGTGGGTGGAAAATATTACTGAAGAGAATATGAATGACCTATTTCTTGGGGGTCTTAAGGATCACATTGAGCATGAGGTGCATATGTTTAATCCTCATAAGGTTTCTGATTCAATGATTATGGCAAGAAGGGCAGAGGAGAAAATTGTTTCAAGTAGGAGACAACATTTCACTTATACCAGAGATCGCAACACCTTGGCCCCAACACTCCCTCGGCCAGTTAGATTGACACCTCAACAAATTGAAGAAAAAAGAGAAAAAGGGTTATGTTTTAATTGTGACAGTAAATTTGGACCTAGACATAAATGTGCTGAAAAGAAGTTGTTCTACATTGATGGGCCTAGTGAAGATGAAGAGAATAATGAAGATGCAGAGTCAGAGGTCTTGGTTGAGCCAGAGGAGGAGTCAGGAGATCCTCAACCAATGATCTCATGCCATGCAATTTCAGGTATTAACACCCCCAAACCCTAAAGGTGGTTGGATTCCTAAAAAAATAGAGGGTCATAGTGTTGATTGATTCAGGAAGTACTCACAACTTTATCAATCATAAGTTAGCAGTGCACCTAAACTGTTTCATTTATCCAGCTCCTGAATGTCAAGTAATGATTGCTTGATGGAGGTACTGTTACTTGTTTTGGAAAATGCCATAGCATTAAGCTTTCCATGGGAGATTACATACTAAATAGTCCCATGTATGCCATTTCTATGGGAGGAGTAGACATTGTGTTAGGGGTTCAATGGCTTACCACTTTGGGAACCATTGAGATGAACTTCCAAGAATTGTTCATGCGATTTCACTCTGAAGGAAGGAATTTTGAGCTAAGAGGCTTAAGAGAAAAGTCTCCACAAATAGTAAGTTCTCATCAGATGCACAAAATGCTAAAAAAGGGTGCAGAGGGATTTGTGGCACAAATATTTTCATTGGAGGCTCATCATTCTAAGGACATTATACCATCAGATATGCAAGTAGTGTTGGATGCACACTCTGTTGTATTTGAAAATATACCAAAGGGATTACCTCCAAAGAGAGATCATGATCATGCTATTCAGTTATTACCAGGAAGTCAACCACCTAACATTAGACCTTATAGGTACCCATATGTGTAAAAGAGTGAAATCGAGAAGATTGTACAAGAGATGTTAGAAGTAGGAATCATCCACCATAGTCAGAGTGCTTATTCTTCTCCAGTAGTGATGGTACGGAAGAAAGATGACATGTGGCACATGTGTCCTGATTATAGGGAACTTAATAAGTACAAAATCAAAAATAAGTTTCCTATTCCTATTATTGATGATTTTCTTGATGAGTTGAATGGTGCTGTTTATTTTACAAAGCTTGATCTTCATTCGGGATACCACTAAATCAGAATCAAGGATGAGGATGTTCATAAAACCACATTTCGGATACATGAAGGCCATTATGAATTCTTGGTAATGCCTTTTGGACTCACAAATGCACCTTCTACATTTCAAAGTTTGATGAATTCTATTTTTAAGTCATTCCTGCAGAAGTTTGTCTTAGTGTTTTTGTTGATATATTAATTTATAACAAAACATGGGAGGAACACTTACATCATGTAAATAAGGTTTTAGAAACCCTTGAGCAACATCAAATTTATGTAAATCCCTCTAAGTGTTCTTTTGGAGTCAAGGAGGTTGAATATTTGGGTCACATTGTCTCTCATGAAGGGGTTAAAGTGGATCCTAATAAGATCAAAGCCATGATGGAGTGGAAGGTTCCAAAAACCCTAAAAAATCTACGAGGATTTTTGGGGCTTACAAGTTATTACCAAATATTCGTAAGGCATTATGGAAGCATAGCTGCACCTCTCACAACTTTATTAAATAAGGACTCCTTCCATTAGAGTGAGGATGCAACCAAAGCATTTGAGCAACTAAAGGAGGCCATGTGCACCATTCCGGTCTTGTTGCTCCATATTTTTCCAAAACATTCATTGTGGAATGTGATGCATCGGGGTGGGTATGGGGAAGTTCTCATGCAAGAAGGCCATCCTATTTCCTTTTGAGCCATCAATTCAAAGGTAATAATATTTCCAAGCCGACTTATGAGAAGGAAATGCTAGCCATACTTCATGTAGTAAAGCAATGGAGACCATATCTCATAGGAAGACACTTTAAAGTGAAGACAGATCATGATAGTCTGAAATACTTCTTGGAGCAACGTTTATCATTTGAAGAACAAAAAAATGGGTCTCCAAGATGTTGGGATATGATTTTGAGATTATCTATAAGAAAGGGAAGGAGAATGTAGTTTTGGATGCACTGTCATGGAAAGATGACTCAACTGTAGCCTTGTTATGTGTCATATCCATATTACAAGAAGATTGATAGATGAGGCAAGGTCCGAATGGAGAAATGACCTAACCACACATAACCTCATTCATCATCTCCATAATGATCCAAGCATGTCTGAAAAATTTTATTAAAGGGGATGCTTTATGGTTTAAGATAGGTTATACCTATGTAAGAACTCCACTCTTAAAAATAGGATTCTATTTGAGCTTCTCTCTTCTCCAATAGGGGGCACTCTAGATTCTTGAAGACTTATCATTGAGTCAAACAATATTTTTTCTGGGAAGGGCTCAAAGGGGATGTCTAAAAATTTGTGGCATAATGCATGGTTTGTCAACAAAATAAGGGTGAAACAGATTCATGCCTGTGTCTTCTACAACCTCTATCTATTCCTAGATAGTTGTGGGAAGAGGTTTCCATGGAATTTATCATAGGATTGCTTAAATCTGACGAAAAAAATGTCATCATGGTTGTGGTGGATAGACTCACCAAATATGCTCATTTTTGTGCCATGGCACACCCATTTGCTGCAAGCACGTAAGTAACAACCTTCATGGACACATTTTAGAAGCTTCATGGGACACCAAAGATTATAGTAAGTGATCGAGACCCTATATTTACTAGTAATTTTTGGATTGATTTATTCTCATGTTTGGGTACTTAGTTAGCTTGTAGCTCTTCTTATCATCCCTAGTTTGATGGGAAAATAGAAGTTGTAAATAAGTGTTTGGAGGGATATCTCTGTTGCTTTACGTCAGATAAACAAGTAAGATGGGTCCAATGGTTGCCACTTGCAGAATGGTGGTATAACACTTCCTTCCATACTTCATCTAAAATGTCTCCTTTTTAGCACTCTATGGGTACCATCCACCATCCATCACATCATCATTGAGAGGAAAACCATGGGTTAGAGTAGTAGAAGAACACATTTAGTATCAACAAGAGGTTCTCTCTAGTCTTAAGGAGAACTTGGTCATGGCACAAAACCACATGAAGCAATAGGATGATCAACATCACAATGAAAGACATTTTGAAGTTGGTGATTGGGTTTTTATGTGTTTACAACCATATAAGCAAATTTCTTTGAAACAACAAAAAAAGGATAAAAAATTTCACCAAAGTATTATGGCCCCTATTAACTATTGCAAAAAGTTTGGTACTTGTAGCATACAAATTAGAACTTCCAAAATCAACTAGAATAATCTAGTATTTCATGTTTATTACCTCAAGAAAGTAATTGACGAGAGTACTAGCCCAAATAGTGTTACCTGAGCTCGATGAGGAGGGGAGAGTCATCTTGGAACTTGAATGCATCCTTCAAACACGCACTAAAAGATTGAGGACACGGGTTATTACTAAGTACTGATCAAGTGGAAGAATATGGACAATGAAGATGCAACATGGGAAGATATGACATTCTGTAAGAAAGACCCAAGAGGTTCTCAACATTAGGGACAATGTTGCTTTGAAGGGGAAGGGCATGTTATGTCCTTAACCTATTTCTTGTATTAGGATATGAGTAGCTGACTTGTGACTTACCATATAATTTTATTATATCATTTATACTTTCTCATGCTTAGTAGGTCAGCCTTGGTGATGGCCATAACATATGAATAGTATATATAGGGATTGAGGTAGTATTTTCATCATTCATTGGAGTATTTGAGTATTATTGTATGGTTTGGAGGTTACCCCTCAAGTGGCGAAGCTATTATAATTGCATATTGAGATCATTATTCTAGAATATTGTGTTATTTGGTGTTATATTTCTGCTCATGATCTAAATTATACAAGTAATTTCATTACACAAAGATAACACAAATGTGGCATAATTTTTTGTACAACATTTTCTCCATTACAAAAACATAGAAATTTATTTTTTCAATTACATGTTTATTATTAGATTGTGCGCTTCAATATTTGCATCAATCCCCACCTAGTTGAACTTATGACAATGTATTGATGTAACCCACATATATTACATTTTAATAAAATTAAATTTCTCACAAGAGAGAAGATGAATCCTCGATGTGAGTTTCAACCCCATGTTCAATTAAGGATTTCAAGAGGACATGGTTGTATTATGATTCACGATGTTTATACAAGTATTTATCTTTATCTACTACTTAGAGCCCTATTTGGATTTTGGATGCCATAAATGTAAGCTATAAAAACGAATTCGACATGGAATCTACTCTCAATGTAAATCCTCACATCATAACTCATCCTAATAAGAGAATATTGAATGTTTTCTTTAAATTTTGGTGATATTTTTTCATTTACTAGCAATGTAAAAGAATGAAAGGACATTTTAAGGCTTAAAATTTATTGATCCAAACTGATATGAAAATAACCAATTCTATGTATTCTCCTTATTGATACTTGGAGTGCATATTCTTGGCATGTTCTTAATATAGGAAAATGGTCAAGTCAGGATGTTGGTGATCGGACACCTTCAAATGATCTAAGAAGAGTATTGTTATTCGTAGATGCCCGATGCTAGTCTCATCCTCCATGTTGGTGCTCAATCCAGTCCTTGGATCTAGCTAGTTGTCTTCCTTGACTTTCTATGAATATAACTGATGTGTGTTTCATATTGTTCCCCATGCTTCAAAGATCATTCTGAGTAAGGGAAATTTGTCAATTTGTAATGATTTCTATGCCTTGTCAAAGTAAAAAAGGGGATTCAATTTAATCTGGTTAATGGACGGGTTGATAAAAGTATAAAAGATTTAGAATTTTGGGTGATCGAGATATGTTTACATATTTCACAAAGAACCTATAGTAAAAAAATGAATGATTCATTTGCTCCAGAAATTTGAAGCTCTAAAGGCCTAAAAGCATGTAGCCCGACCACGAAGTTTAAAGCTACATGATAGAATAACTCAGTTAAAATGGACTTAGCCATTTTTAAGGGAAAATAATGTTCATACAGACCATTAAATTCCACCTCTCAAAAGCACCACCATTGGCATTTAAAAACCTGTAGGAGACTAAGGCTCATTTATTAGCGTGTTATGTTTTAAAAGTTGTTTGATGTCCATTTGACCATCAATTTCAATGCCAAAAATCAACGGGGCCACATGGTAGAAGATAAATGGTCAAAGACAAGGAACGTGTCAAGCATTCTAGCAGCTCTAAGCCATTCACATTTTGCGCACCTTAAGTCCACGGAATAAACTAAGCTCAATAACAATATTGGGTCCGAGTGGTCGGGCGATCGAGGCAGGATACATGGAAACATTCTATGAAGCAAAAGGTTTTAAGTCCGCCCAAGATGGAAGTTGCAATGCGCAGGTGTAACCAATAAAAGGTGAACGCATGCCATACATGGAGATTTTCTATTGGCTTATGTTTCACAAAGAGTCGAAGGAGCTATCAAATAGATTGACATGTGAAGTAGCATGGAAATTTCCTATTGGCTCATGCTTCACAGAGGTCAGTCAAGGTTCTGACGTGTTTGACATGACTTGACTTGACATTCGGACAAGCATGGAACTTCCTCATTAACTGCAACTTCACACTTTGTCAGAAGAGGTAAAATAAAGACTGAAATTTGTAAGGAGTGTGGAGATTTATCATTGGATCACACTTCACAAGGGCTACGGAGAGTCCGACAAGATGCAGAATGTGGAGCTTTCTCATTGGATCATGCTTCGTAGTGGGTAAAGAATGGTCCGACACTACGAAGGTGCGTGGAGCTTTCTCATTGGCTTGCACTTTGTAGTGAGTATACCTAAAATCAAAGGTGTTAAATTGGACATGTGGCATCATTCTATCACACTTTAGGATGATAGACTCTAGTAGATATCAAGCCCCGAATGAATTTTTTTTGTAAACGGTGTCGGGTCCAGAAGAAGGAAATGATAGTCAAAGGACAAAGCAAGCAGCCACGTAGGTAAATCATGACCCCATGACCCAACCAAATACCAACACATGGTAAAAGTAAAATCAATACACATATAGCGAGAAGGAAATCCCCAAACCCATCAAGGGTTGCCTTGTGTAATTATCTTGTTAATTTCGACATGTAAAAATTCAGAAGGCCATATCTTTTGATCCCCTGCTCCAAAAATTGTAAAATTTCTATCGTTGGAAAGGTATCTTTGAGCCCTTCACTTTGACATCATAAAATTCAAAAATTTATGGTATTTGGCGGGAAAAGGAAGAAAATGTCCTCAACATTAAAGATGCAGTTCCAGTATTGTTCAACCACCCATTTTAATGAAGTATGTTGCTTGTTTCTTCTCAACAAGCATGGCCAGTAGGAATGAATGACCTTAGTAGGCTTCCCATGCTCATTTTCAAAATTTTAATGCATCTTGTTGGTGGTTGAAGAGGGAAATCAGATTTTTCTCTTCTCTCTCTCTCTCTCTCTCATCTGCTATATATTTAAAAAGTCTTCCATTTGGGCAAGAGGAAAATGGGGGTAGTTGTAGAATTTTTTTGATCAAGTTTAGTTTTAAGTTCCATTCTCTGGTTATATTTTTGTAAAAACATTTAGGAACCACATGAATAAAGGTGTGTATTTCCCCATTTCTCTTGGTATCTACTCTTGCAAAAGTTTTTTGATGCCTCGAATATTAAAGCTTTATTTTCCTCCTTGAGGGCCTCTATTCATACACATCTAGGGCACATTTGACATCCGAAGCAATCCTAAAACCTTCAATCTCCTTGAGTCATTCCATGTTCCCTAGATTGAAGATTATTGGATTAACTACTTGGATGATTTTGAGATAAGAAAAAGAGATCACATGAGGATGACAATTAGTAAAATGAGGAAATTTAGATTTGATTGGTTCATGAAGGTGTGGAAGATAGTGGAACTGAGTTGCTCAATCTTGAATACCAATCGGTGAAGGTTTCACCTCTCTCGTTGGTCTCATGGAGTATTCGTGAGTCAGGGGATATCAATAAAAGAACCGCAATAGTGATTGAAAGGTATAAGGAGTGGTTCAATAAAAATAGGGTTGTACTCATTGAATCAAGTGGTCTTCATAACCTCATAAGGAAATTATCTCATATCTCGTATCTAAAGGCACTCGAGAATACTGTGAGATTTTCTCACTCAAGAGAGCCCATGAAGAGAAAATAATGAATACTGAAATTTCCCACTATAGGAGGTTGCATAAGAAAGCAAAATTCACCTAGGACCCTATAAAACATCTTGAGAAAGAAGAGATAGATCCTTCTCACCCACTAATTCCACATCAATCTCTAAGCACCTCTTCTTCCACTATATATTTAACTCACCAAATGTAAGAGGAACCTCTTGACACCGAGCCCGATATTGTAATCATGCCTAGTGCCAAATCCCTAACAAAAAATATCTTTCTATGGATCCAAGAGCTAATCGGAAGTGAGACCCATATAATGTAATAGGAAGTGGTGTTGTACTTTTAACATATTTCAAGGATGGTGAAAGAAAAGAGAGGTAAGAAATCCCATACAACTTCTCACTTCTTTAGTGGTGCCTTAGGAAACCAATATGTAGAAGTTGCTCGGCCGAAGGTAGTAAATCCTGTTGACAAGATGAATCCATTGGACTATGAAATGAAAATAATTCCCTTGGGACTAGTAACACATGAAGGAGATGCAAAATTTGTTCCAAGAATCTTCCACTCATCTTCTTGTAAGAAATGAAGAGTACAAAGGAAGGATTGAATAATTGGAGGAACATGTGAAAAATATCACTTCCTACATTCAGTCATTCATGGATCCTAGTGCCATCCCATATCTCCCACCAAGAGGTCACTCCAATAAACATCTTTGATCCACAAGAAACCAATAATGCGCAAGGATACATTATGCAAGGTGAGCCAATGACAAGTGGGTTGACAAGATCCTCGAGAAAGGTAAAACCTTATTTCTAGATATTCTTTCATTGTTTGAGTTCATGTTTTCCATTGCTACGAAAGTAAGAATGAATAAATATGAAATTGAGAAGGAAAAGATTCATTAGGACTAAGTGTTTCCATTGGTGACAAAGATGGGTAGCTTTGATTCTCTTATATTAGTAGGTAGAAATGTGTTCAACTCCATAGATGAGAATATGTCTCCAATTTGGTCTCGGATGTTGGTTGTCCGATATGATATGTTGAACAATACTCTTAATGAGCTTAATTCATGTGATGAGATCACTTCACAGATGTGGGAAAACATAAGAAGGATCTGCAAAAGCTTGGAGCACCTTCTTTGAATGTGAATTCCTCAAAGTGAATGATCTCTAAAGCTATCTCGAGGAACTCGGTTAGAAAAGAGGTAGGAGATCCCTTCTCCTTTAATGAGGACACCTTGGAATCTAATGTATAGATTATTTTTTCTATTTCCTACACTACTAAGGTGCACTAGATGTGGTTCAAGCAATTTAAAAACGTCAATGATACTTCTAAAAAATTCTTAAGCCTTTGAATTTGTGTATATTCTTCAAGCAGAAAGTAGCACCCGCAATGGTTCATTTGAGTAAGGTATCCAAAGGAATATATATTTCTCCAAGAGCACTCTCCTAGAGTCATTTAGAAGGTATATCTTCATCAGTGGATGCAACATCTTATTCAACATAGTTATCCCCTTTCTTCTCTCTTTCCCTCCCCTTTCTCTTCTCTCATGTTCTATTTCTTCATTAAGGGGGTTTACTTTTCACTTTTTTGTCTTATTCATTTAAATGTGACCTATAGTCAAGCATTGTAATGAGTCTCCTTTAATTAATAAAAAGGGACTCACTTTATTTCCTAGGGATATGAAAGGTCACAAGTTATAAAGGTAAGTGAAAATTCATGTGGGGGGTAGGTGAAGAGTCTTTTTGTAAAGCTATATATTATATGACTCCCTCATTCTAAAGGGGTTGTCAATTGTGATTATTTAAGTAGATAACTATTGAACTACTAAGAAGAAAACAAAAGATAACATTCTTCTATTCATTTTCTCTATGTTTCCTCTATCTCTCTACTTTTCAACTTTGTGCACATGATAATCTTGTATAACCAAGGAAGGTGTTAGTGCCTTTGATGAATGGATTAATGGAATTATGTGTCCATGATTTATTGTGTCTTGTCATTGTTAGCAAAGTTGTTTTCTTCTAATTGAGTGTGGATTGATTTTAGTTAATGCTTGTGAAACTCTGCTAGTGCCTATTTACAAGATTAACCCCTTCTTTTCTAAGTTCTAACTCCCCTCACCTTGTCTCCCAAGTAAATTCCTCCCTTGCACTAGGTGCAATAAATTTACCATAGGTCTAGTGGAGTATTCTTGTGTGATCCCGACTTAATAGCCACCCACAATATTTGTTTTATTTGCATTCAATAAAGGGAGCCTCCCTTCCACAATTAGGAGGGACATATGCCCGAGTGTTGGTGAAAATCCACTAATTTTTCCTTGTGACAAATTATTTCGTCAATAGAAGGAAATGTAAGAATCATAAAAACATGTTTTTTATTAAAATCTACATTCAAAATATCAAGAAATTACCAAATTTTATTGCAAGAAAAAAACCTTTTTTCTTACCTCTTCTTTGGCGTGACATTATCGAATCCACCTCAACGAAAATGTCGGTGTGATTTGTAGATAATGTTTTGAGTAAAGGGATTGAAGTCTAAATGTGAATGGAGGGTTTGGATGAAAAAATGAGTTTGGGGAAGAATAGATATGAAAAATGGATTTTTTAAAATAAAAATTTCTATATAAAACATATGTGCTATAGTGTTTATGTGTTATAATGTGTACATGTTTTGGTATGGTAATTACAAAAGTGAAGCAAAAACTCCACCAAACACTATTCCACTTTTTTGGCCACTTTGTTGGACCCCATCTCCATGCATTTACCCTATTAGTGTAGTTTTTTCTAGAATGTTATTTTCACAATGCAAATAATGCACTTACTAGATATCATGTTTTTAGACAAATACCATGTCACTATTGATTCAATAAAATCTAAATTAATTTATTAGAATATAAATGTACATAACTCACGTAAATGAAAAACATTGAAATATAAATGCTGTAAAATTTATTTAATGAAAGGAAATAGGATGGATAAGGTATTTGCCTTGATTTTACTTACCTTGTAGTGACTTGGGAATGAGCGGAGAATGATGAAATATACCGTCACAATGAACTAACAAAAAAATGCAAATGCGAGTGGAACCAACTCGACAAGGGTGCTTTGGGAGAGGGATGGGGGCACCTGTGGCGACCTAGTCCCGATTCTAGGGGCTTAGGTCTGCTGAAATGGCCAAAACCTAGTTTCGATATGGTCGTTAGGTCTTTGCACTTATTCACATTTTATCGCATGTATGACACACTTGGATTTTTGAGGTACTTGTAAACCTGCAATGAAGAAAGCACCTACAAAACCATCAAAACCTAAAAAATAAAGATGTAAAATGAGGGGTCAAATTGTCCCCAAACCACCACAATTGTGGACTTACAACTGAGTGCTGTACTACATCTCACACTTAATGAAGTTCTATGTGTTTGTGTGTGCAATAGTGCTCTTAGGTCACCCTCGCACCAATGACGCCAGATAATGGGCAATAGCTCGATAAAAATTCAAATGTGTGGATGGAATAGAATGAACTCCCTTTCCTATGTAGTGTGTATGCAGAATAATGACCCAAATGTAGTCCCTTGCTCTATGTAGATAGCTATCCCTTGATAAGAATAGTCTGCCCATATAATGGTATGTATGTTGTGTTTATATAGGATATCTTGTTTGAATTTCAATACTAATAACCCGACATGCCGACTAGTACCTCGGGAGATGAGAGGAAAAACTGAAAATGATGACCTCAAATGTCAAAAATAAGATCAACACAATGAGGACAATGGCACCCAAGATGGAAAGGAGCACTGGCGCTAGTGCCCAAAGACAAGTGATGATAAATGAGTGAGAATTGAAAACAAGGATACCAGAGACCTAACTTAACTATGTGTATGAGTGACAAGTGTGCAAGAAAACAACAACAAATACCAACAAGAAAATGAATCGACTATGGAATGGGTCATTAATGAATATGTAGTCATTTTTATACCCTTAGATTAACAAAGTAAGAATCCCATTCATGCGCCGGCTTATCACCCAACAGCACCGGGCACTCACTGAGGCATGCATCGGCGCTAAGCCCTCCTTTATGTGAGTCTTGTGAAAATACATCATCTTAGGAAAAATATTTAAGTGCAAAAGAATAGACAAGAACTGTGCATCATTCTGAGTACCTATGATGAGTTATCACATCAATGCATCCCTAGAAGAGAAACAAAACAACATATGGAAATGGGTCAAACACAAAGGAAATACATTAAGATTATGCTCATGAATACATATATGATTCAAAATAGTGTCTTATATTCATATTGATGAGCTCAATAACCACATTACATTCCTTGAGGTCATAATAGACCCATATAACAATGCAGAGTGAAGTCGTGCATTAGAACTACACTATGTCCTTCACATTACAAAGATGAATACAAACCATCCCTCTAAATATGCCATCACTCCTAATTTTCACTAATCCCAACCCATAGAATCCTCCATTATATTTCTGTAGAGCTTCACCCCTATTCCACCACCTCTTCTCTCTCGGATGATTCCATGTATATAGCTCTCTCTTTTCTATCCATGCACCCTCTATATATAGCTTTTCTACCTTCACCACCATGCCTTCTAAGGTAACAAATCAGTTTCCAAGTGTCCAAGTGGTCCTCCAATGGAGCATTCCTCCTTTGATCCAAGATCTCCACTATGTGTAATGATGTTCTTCTGAACATTCATCACATGCATGGAATATTCCATTTTTGGTCCTACAGCCATCAAGTTGGCACCTTATCCACTTCACATGCTAGATGGATCACACTTTCCTCATGTGTTTCCTAGAATGCCAAATATGGCTAAGTCCCAAAACCTATCTTGCCTTGCATGCGCACCGTGTGTGTTCTATAACACCCTACTAGAACCCTTCCCTACGCGCCTTCAACCCATGTGCCGTTCTTCAAATATGTCCCACGCCCATGCGCCTTCTTGTACTTAGCCAAATTATGGGGCCCAACATCACCCCACACTATGCCTGTTGTCGGTCCTCAGAAACACTCTTCAATAGAATAAAGAATCACGGGCTCCTAAAATAGTTGGGAAGAAAGAATAAAGGAATGAATAATTGGGAGAAAGAATGAAAGAATGGGGAACTTGTTTATTGTTGAGGAGGAGAGGGAAATCCTTTCCTATTTCTACCTCTAACTTCTCCCAAGCATCGACCTCATTTTGAGCTTGCTGACAGAGGTCACCCACCAGGCGCTCACCTCCTCAAAACTCAGCTCCTCTCCTTTGGTGCTCATGTTCTCAACAATTTTCCCAACTACTTTCGCAAGTCCTCGAGCGCATCCATCCTACGGGTGATCTGGGGTGTATAATTCCTTTAATCAGCTCTTGATCGAGCCTCGTAGGGTCTCGAATGATTTTGACTTCTTCTCCACCTTGGCTAGGATCTTATTTATTTCCACTATATTCCCCTTATTTTGCTCTTGAACTCCTTGAGTTCTTGTTTCATGGGTGGCAACTAAGATGCTTGTCACTCTATCTCGATCAATGCAATTGTCATATGCAGCTTCAACGACTTGTACGATGGCCTTTACCTTTGCAAGGAGTTTAGTGTATTGAGCCACAATCTCGATAAACTTCATCTAAAGCGGTGTGCCTCGCATCTCTATTATGAGAATATGGGTCAAATCCTCTAGACATTGCAAGGCTGATTCATACTTCGCTTGGGTGGCGCTAAGTCGGGATGCTTTAGGAAAATGGCATTCGTAATCATCTCTACCTTCTTGGAGACTTCACACACCTTTACTTTTTCTTCTTTCAGCTCATGCCTCAACTGAGTGCTGATTAGATCCTCTTGCTTTAGGTCCTTTCTCTTTTCCACAAGCTCCTTCTTTTTCTTCTCCAATTCCTCCTCCAGGAATCTCACTCTATCATTTCTCTCGAATAATCTGGCCTCAACTTTGACTAAAACCTTGTTGAGCATGTTACAGACCTATTCATCTGATAGTTGTTGAGCGTTCACCAAGGGATTTACTCCTTTTGTTTCCGAACCTTCATTAGCGTTCTCTAGCTTACTTTGAACTCAAGTTCATCTACATGAGACTTGTTTAAGATAGCATCTTCCTGGTTCGGGATATGTGCCTTCTTCATTAAACGATGACATAGCTAGGAGTTTCTTTAATGGTATAGTTTTTTGGAAGTGCACGCATATAACCTTGCTATGATCATTAATATATCCCATTCCCTAATCTTGTGCCACCACTATGCCTTTCTCACCTATTCACGTAGCTTTTGGAAGCTTACTTCCAATTTGGGATCCCCACCCATGCTGCCATACTCCTTCCCAACGCTTTCTTCTTCCATCTCCTTAAAAAAATTCCATTCTCCACTCCAACTCTTGTTCCACCAACTCCTTCATGATTCCTACCACTTCTCTCTCTCCATGGCTTTCTCCACTTGCTCCTTGGTGAGGCTTGGGGTTCTTTGGTTTTTGGTGCTTACTTCTTCACTCACCCCCTTGCCTTGATCCTTAGCTTCTTCCTCATCATTCTTCTCCTCATCTTCCTTGTTATACTTCTCTTCACCTTCCTCCTCCTCTGAGTCATGTATATCATACACTAGATGGTCTTCACATCCTTTAGGCTCATTTTCATCTTTGTCTCTAATGTAGGTGTCTAAAATTTCTATCTCTTCTTTATGTCATCTACTTCTTCCTTGTTGGGGATTTCAAAACAAGACATTCTTCCTTTTATTTTTCTTTTTAGGTGACATCTTGGTTGGTGAATCCTCATGTGTGAGGGGATCTTCCTTCTCTAGACACTTCTTCTTCTTGGATCTTTTCCTTGACAGGGGACTTCTTCCTACACATGTAAGTTATAGGTTTAGCGCTTACTTCCAGCGTGCCCACATATTGCGTTATCTCGCACACTTGGTGCTTTTTTCTCCTACCCTCTTCTCTTTCTCTCTTCTTTAGTGTGACCTTATTTCTCCCTATGGGGTCTTCTATAATGGAGACATCACTCTCTAAATAGGCACCTTTCTCAAATTATGCCTTATGCACGATACACCCTTTTGTGGGTCCTTCCGATTGGCAACATCATGGGCTTCATCATTTTCACTTCATGGGAGACATACTTATCCACATATGCACACTTTTTAGGGTACACGAGATATCGGCGTAGCTCGTGGTGGTCTTGGTCCACCTCACTAAGGTCAAACCTTAGTCTTTTGGCTTCTTTGAACATGTTGACCCTTTCTTGAAAGTATTGCGCGGTGAAGAAGAAGAGTAGCTTATACCATGGACCCTTAGTCCCATTTTTCAAAGTGAACCTTCTACAATGCGCAAGTGTTGGTACCTTGAAAAATCTAATTCTCCATCCACGAGCACTAAAAAAATGCTTGGGATCTTCCACTTTTCCCCAAATTTGTCACACATTCATTTATACCACTTCTTCACGCGCGCCTTGTGAGCGGCTATCATGGTTTCACAAGTGTACTTTTCAATTTTTTTTGCGGGTGAGGAGTACTCTTTAGGATACTCCCAATTTTTTTTTTTCTCGCCCATCAGAACTCCAATCTCTGAAAAGACGATGGTGAGGAGAACATTTCTGAATAATATCTTCTCTCCTTCCTGTGCGCTTGCTTATGATCTCATCCACAATGAAAGCAGATAACTTATAGATGGTTCCTTTGATATCTTCCGACATACATTTAGTCATGCCTTGTTCACTTGCATCCATCATTCTTGATCATTAAGTTTGGTCACCAAGCACGACCATACTCATAATAGGGTCTGGAATCTCTATGATGTCAAATTCTCATGAAACCTTCTCATAAATTTAAGCACCCTTCCCCACGGGTCACATCCTCGCGCAAAAAAATTCTACAAGAAAAATCCTATCTCACCAAAGACTCTTACGCGCACGTCTATAGCATCGAAGGCACTTCTTGTCCTTTGCCTACCTCTTGTTGTTCCTACACTCTTAATCCTTTGTACGTGGTCTTTGTTATACAGCCTTCTTGACACCATAATTCATTTTCCACTATTTTCCCATGCATTTTCTCAACCTTAGCGCTTCCTTCTACTAGGCCACTCAATTTGTATTATTGGCCTATACTTTACTTTGCATTACTCCACCCCACACTAAAATAGATGTGCGGTACTCAGTGTATACACAACCTTGGAAAAGAAATAATATGGTTATTGGAGCACAAGGCACAAAACGAAACAAAAGAAAGGAACAAACAACAAGAAAGGGAAACACAAGAAAATAAAAGCATAAAGGGAAATTCTAAGCTAACTTGCAATACTACCTTATTTAAAAACACCAAGAAGACTTATTTATAGTAGGGCTTTAGCTACTCCCATTGTAATGACTTGGTAATCTCAACTCCATATAACTCTTTGTAATCGGAAAGAATCTGAATCAAGAATGTACGAGATGATGTAGGGTCCCAACCAATGGACTTTCAACTTCCCAAGATGGCATAGATACTTGGAATCATAAAACAACACCATCTTCCCAACCTCAAACTAGCTTGTTCTTGATATGAAAATCATGCCATGCTTTTTGTATTGCTTTTTTTGTCTTCTGACTCCATCTAGCAAGTGATCACCTTTCATCTAACTGCATCAACTTATCAATCCTCTCTTCCAACTCTTGTTCATCATCCAACCCTCCCACGCATGATATACACAAATGATGGTAACATGAATTCAATTGGTAAAACAACCTCCATGCCAAACACCAATTGAAATGGTGTGGCCTTGTTCAACCTCTTGTAGGTTGTCTTGTATGCCCATAGAATGGATGATACCTTGTCATCCCAATCTTGTCTTCCAACATCACATATTTTAGTCAATGTGTGACTTAGTATTTTGTTAAATGCCTTAGCAGTTCCATTCACTTGAGGGTGATAAGGGGTAGTCTTGTGATGGGCCACCATAAATTCTGCTAATAGAATCTTGACCGTTTCATTGAGGAAATGTGTACCTCTATCACTTGTTAAGCTTAAAGGACAACCATACATGCTGATTATGTTATCCCATAAAAATCTAGCAGTTTTGATGTGGTGCAATCCTTTATAGGTGTTGCCTCTACCCAATGTGTCAAGTAATCAGTGCAAGTAATGATATACCATGAACCAGTCCTTCACGTGACTGGAAAATTGGCCCTACAAAGTTGATTGCCCATTTTTCAAATGGTTCAACGCTAACTATTGGTCGTAAGGGAATTTCATCCCTCTTCCCTAGGTTTTCCAAGGTGCATTGGCAGTGGTCATAGGCCTTGCAAAACTCAATACAATCCTGGTAGATGGTTTCCCACCAAAGCCCTACTAGTAAAATCTTCTGTGTGGTAGCATTTCCTACATAGTGTCCTCCTGCAATCCCACCATGCAATTCCTCCATAATTTCCATGCACTCATGTTCCAATACACATCGACACAGAACCTCATCATGACCTAACTTATACAGGTCTTCACTAATCAAAATGTATGGTGTAATGTGTATTGCTAACTAATTTCTCTCCAAATCCTTCATCCCTTCCGGTGCCACACCTGTTTTCAAGAATATTGTGATATCTTCCAAGTCTGAGGGCATGCGCATAACCTAAATAGTTGCGCATTTGACATGGTATCCTCAATGCTTTGCACGTCCTCCCCGAGTTAATCCTTGATAAGTGGTCAGGTCATGAATTTCTCTTCCTTGGTTTTAAAACCACTCGTGAACTCAAACTCTTGGAATAATAGGACCCAATAACATATGCACCCTTACAAAACAAGATTTTTCACCAAGTATTTCAATGCCATGTGGTCCATGTATAATATGAATGGTGTTGTCAATAGTACTTCTTAAAACTTGTGTAGTGTGTAGATCATTAACAGTGCCTCACACTCAGTAGTTGTGTAATTTTTCTTTGCTGGTGTCAACTTTCTAATGACAAAACACAAGGGATGATCAAAATCCCCTTCACTGGGTTGTGCTAGTACTTCCCATAGTTTTCCCTGAGGAATCAACATGCACATGGAAAGGCTTATCCCAAGAAGGAAAATGTAGTATGGGTGCCATGACAAGCCTATCCTTCAAAGTGTCAAATGCCTTCTGCTGCGCCTCTCCCTAATGAAAGGCACTCTTGTGTTTTAAAATTCCTCCAAGGGCGTGGTGATCTTGGCATACCCCTTGATGAATTTCTTGTAGTACCCCATATGCCCAAGGAATCCATGCACTACACTTTGATTAGTAGGCTCCCCTAATCCTACAATAACTACAACTTTGGCGGGATCCACTAGTAAGCCTTCTTTGCATATAATATGTCCTAACAGGGTTCCAAATGGAGTAGCAAAGACACATTTCTTAATGTTGAGGGATATCCTTAATTTCCAACATCTCTCAAACATCAGCCTCAAATTGTCACAATGGTCTTTTACCAACCCATACATAGTCTAGTCATCTAGGTAAACTTGAAGAAATTTATGGATGAAGTCCTGAAATGCTTGTACCACGATGATGCGTGAGAACACAACAGGTGCATTCTTCAATCCAAAAGGCATAACCATGTAGGAAAAACTTCCCCATTCAGTGGTGAAATTTGTCTTTCTCTGGTCTTCCTTTGTAATCTTGACTTGGTGATACCCTGAGAACCCATCCATGAAAGAGTAGACTTCGTGCCCGGCTACTCCCTCCAAAATTTCTTCAATAAAGGGGGTTGGAAAAGGATCGATGACACATACTACATTTAGGTCCCTATAGTCCACATAGATCCTTATCCTTCCATCCTTCTTGATACTTTGATGACCATTGGGATTATCCATTCTGATTCTTCCATTGCCTCAATGATACCAAATGCTATCATCTTGTCTATTTCCTCCTTGACCTATACACACAAATTTGGATTCATCCGATAAGGCCTCTTTTGAATTGGGTGCACCTTCCTTCAACTTGATCTTCATCTCCCCAACGAATGGTGGATGCCTTTGAGTTCATGATACCTATGAGGGAACAAATCTTGGAACTCGCGTAATAGATCAATGACCTTTGAAACTTCTTTTTTTGACCAATAGTCCCCAATGATAGCTTCCTTAGGTTATGTCTCTGTCCCAATGTTAACCTTATTTGTTTTCAAGGGCTCATGGTAGGTGTGTGCTCACTCATCAGTGCTATCTATGACTTTATGCATACCTTCAGAATGGTTAACATCCAAAGTTTCCATCTCTTCACCATCTACTATATAGACCATTTTTCCTTTTTCTTTTTCCATGCACGTGCACTCAAGCTATACTTCCTCTAATTCTCTTCATTAAGGCGCATTTCCAAATAAGGCTCACCTAAAAATTCTAGTAGCCTATCTTCTACCATAACACTATCTCCCATTGTAAGGTGCTTGATTACTTGCAACACCTTATCCAATGATGGCTTGGTACTCCTATACTTGAAAGATTGAATGAGATCATCCACCAACTCCTACCAATTACCTGTTTGATGATGCATCTTTGAATGAATATACCATGCACACATAACCTTGTAAGGTGGAATACAACTTATGCACCCATAATGAAGGTGGTAATGCTTATGCACTTCCCATCTAGGAATTTTCACACACTTGGACATGAAATGAGGTGGTTTCTTTACCATGGTAATATTATATGACAGGGGGCATGTTGTTCTATAGAACCTTATAGAAAATGTGATTCTTACCTCTCGTAATTCTAGGAGGCTCTCCCGATGTGTATCCCACTAGTGCGTTACAATTCTAAGTAGGTTATAATTGAGCATTCCCCTTCTCTCGTCCTCATTTTTCCACTAAGCCTCCATTTCTCGTAAGAAAATTTCAGGTATGCTCCTCCAGAGTAACTTGGCAACTTCTTCCTCCTAGGCACTTGACCAATATGCCTTTGTTACCCTTACAAACATCCTCTCAACTATCACCCAATCAATTCATAAGTCCCATGCACCCAATTGTTGCATGCCATGCTAGTGGTATCACTCAAGGACTTGAGCATCTTCAAACTGGATAACTCCCTCATGGGATGAATTATCTCAGATCTCTAATAGAGCACACATATATCCTATCAAGGACTTCTTCTCCCAGGGGTTCAGTATAAGGTGCTGATTTCCCATCTATTAAAGGGATAATCACCCTTTCTTCCTTGTTCTCAAAACTAATATATCCCTTGTTAAACCGCAGGTCAACATTGTTCTTGTAACACCAAGGGCACCCAAACAACGTTGGAAAATTGTCTTCCTTGGCAAGTGCCAAGACTTTGAAGTCTCAGTGAACTTGGCCCCTTGAATGGTGATAACTACATCCTTCAAGACTCTAATGGGAATTTCCTTAGTCTTTTTTTCCATATACAACACATTCAAGATGGTTGTAATGCGGGCCTTCCCATTTGATGCCAGACATCCAAGGTAAGAACATTGACCTCCGCTCTCGTGTCGATGAGGATATTACTTAGAAGCCATCCATCAACAACTGCATTCAATGTAATTTCCTTATCATAGTCAAGGTTGTGAGGAGGAAGGTTTACATGCAAAACCTACCTTTCGCGCTCTACTAGCAGTGCATGGTACCTTCTCCCTCAACCATTCTCCTAGTAAGGGAATAATATTCTCTTGCCTTAACATCCTACATACTTCCTTGAATTTTCCAGTCATCCTTTGGAGCCTCGACATTCTTCCTTTGCTCCAACTACTTTGATTGCTCCTTTAGACATTGGATCTCCCCTTGCAAACTTTGAATCACATCTATAGTCTCTTGATACACCTCCTTCGATGAGTAGGGTTTGGATACTTTCCATGTACCACTTCCTCTCTTGAAACTAGTGTCCTTTGTCTTGGCATCTCCTTGGTGTGCGTAACCTCTTCTCGCATCATCACCAATACAGGTTCTAGCCCTAACTCACATGCCACTCTTGGCATCCACTATGAATCAACTTTCTTGATGCTCACCATCCCAATGCCTTTGTCTTTTTGGTGTTGCTGGTTCATATGCTCATAAAGCTCTAGACACTCTTTGTACTTATGTTTCTTCCCACACCATGAGCATTGTAATAGATCAGGACACTCACGTTTGTAATGCTATATAGATCCATAGTTATAATAAGTTCCTCATGGGAATTCACTTCATCCTCCACCACGGTTACTGTGACCACAAAATCCTTCACAAAAACCTCTTCCATGTGCTCCTCCATCTGTGCACCCTTCATAGTGACAATCATCATCCTTGGAACTACTTATAAGACTAGTCTGGCACACACCAAGATCAATAACATCATGAATTTGATCAATCAATCTATAATCCTTGGTATCATGGGTCAAAAAGGTACAAATCTTATAATAAGCAAACATTCTTATGGATTGACGTTGTAGTAGAGGACACTTACTTGCATCATGATCCCCATGGAAAATTTCACAGTCTACCACCATAGCGCATATTGAATTCCGAGGGAAACTATCCTTTGCATGCCCTTCCACTTCACAATCTATACACCAAAGCCCACTACGAACCTCATGCGCTAAGTTTGTAGATAGCTTCTCCAACTGCTTGGCCATTGTAACAATTTGAGCCTCCAGAAAAGGACTAACACTAGTATCAATGCTCCCAATAGCCTCGGCATGCAGGAAGCTTCGATGGCTCAAACGTGGGGTATGTGAAAGTTTTGTGTGATAGAGCCCTTCTAAATGGTGTTATTAATCCTCCAATAAACCATTGAGCATGTTGAGAAGGGTGGATGTCATAGCATAACTTTGACAAGAGAGTCTTGAAACATGTGTCATACTCCCGCACACTCTCTGACATTCCTTGCTAGATCTCTTTCAAATAATTGATGCTCTTGTGTTCAAATTCCAAGATATGGAGCTCTCTTAGGAAGCCATTTTTCAATGCGGTGTAGTCTACCACCATTTGATGGGGTCATACTTCCAATACCAACTATGCGCGTGTCTCTACAACGTCATTGAAAAATGACTTGCCTTCCGCTCTGGGGTAGTAATCCCTTTTTGCGCACTATAGTAATTCACACTTGTGCACATGCTCTGTAGCATCTTCAATACCCCTTGTTGTCTCCCGAAAAATACTTTGCGTTTTCATAGCCAAATTAAATTTTTTTGAGCTCATGCCCTTCGTTGGTGTTTAAGCCAAGTTAGAGATTCAAGAAATTAGCAAAAGTCATGCCCTAGAGCTATTTAAACCTCTGTTTTGCTCATTTTTAGAAATCCTCCATTTCCCGTCTGTGCACGTAATATCCTCTTTGTAACCTCCATTTTGATCAAAATTGTTCACTTGTTCTATGACCTGGGTTGTTAAATCATTTTTTTCCTCCATGCCTTTGGTTCGTGAAGGAAATTTGAAAATTGGACTCAAAATGATGAAGTTTTCTTCCTCTGCATATTTTCCACAGTCAAGATGACGGGCATCTTTTCCCCATCAAATTTTGACCCCAATGAATGCAGGTACATGGTTAGATCCTATTGGATGGGGAGGAATGGGATTTTTGGTAAACTTAACACTTTTGGAAAAAATGGTAAATTTGTCCTGCAACCCCGATCAAGATTTAAAGCTAAAAGTCAAAGTTACAGCCCCAAGAGAAAAAGTCAAAGTTGAAGCCCACAATGAAAAGTCAAAGGTGAAGCTCGCTATAGAAAAGTCAAAGTGGACGAAGCGGGCCATCGGGAACTTTTGGAAATTTAACCAAATTCCCAAAAGTGAAGTAAAAGTTCTAGAATGCTCTGCGGCTCCACCAAGGTCTCGGGCCCACCATTGAAAAGTCAAAGTGGAGGAGCGGAACGATGGAGAACTTTGAGTTTTTGAGCCTTTTTCCAAAAAAGGTTAAAATGTTTAGAAAATATTCACCACCCCATCTCCAACCAAAACATGCCATGTGTCCTAGTCAAATCAGATTAGTGGGCTGATGGAGGAAACTGAGTTTTTGAGCCTTTATCCAAAAAGGTTAAAATGTATAGAAAAGACACGCGACCCCGTCTCCAACCAAAACGTGCCACGTGTCCTAGTCAAATCGAAGCAATGGGCCATGATGGAGGAAATTGAGTTTTGAGCCTTTTTCCAAAAAAGGTTAAAATGTTGAGAAAAGGGCCACGATCCCATTTCCAATAAGAACATGCACGTGTCCTAGTAAAATCAAAGCAGCGGGCCGACGAAGGAAATTGAGTTTTGAGCCTTTTTCCAAAAAAGGTTAAAATGTTGAGAAAAGGGTCACGATCCCATTTTTAGTAAGAATGTGCCACGTGTCTAAGTTGAAAAGTCAAAGCGGGCTACAGCCAATTTGTTCCAAATTTCCAAATCTCACGAAAAATCACAAAATGTGAAAGGCTTCCCCCGTAACCACTCCAATCCCTTCCTGCCATGTGGATGGCCCAATTTCAGAGTTAGAGGAGCAAATCAAATGGTCTATATTTAATTGGAAAATCAAATGTAACGATTTCTTTGCAAGATCTGGTTTTTAACCCGCCATGAGCATTTTCTTCACAACAGAGGAATTTGAAAAGGTGTTGAGGATTTGTGAAGTTGTAACAGTTTCTTACTGAAGAATATAATGGCTTCTCGATGTCATTCCAAGGGCTGATAATTGATTTCAAAAAAGACCAGAGTGCTCTATACCTGGAAATGATAGAAAACGCCACACTTCTATTTTCTCTTCTTCCTCGAATTTCTTCCATTCTCAAGCTATGTACAAAATTTTCTCGAGCTTCAATAATAAAAGAAGGAATTTTTGCCTCTTTAGTTGAGGAATTAATTGGTACTTTTCAACCAATGAGTTTCATTCAGTCTTGTAGCTTCTCTTGCAGATTTGTTTTTCTTATAACTATAAATGCATGTAAATGAAATTTCTAATTAATGTGTGTGGGCATTTGATATTATACTCACAACATTAGTTTTCTCCTACCTCCATTTCCACTCCCCTTCCCCTTTCCAAGATAAAGGTTCTTCTCTAGTGAGACATTGCTCATTTTCCCATAGGGTCGGTGGAGTGCCCCCTGTTGGATCTCTCGGTCGAAAGGCCACCATTGAAATCCACTTTTTCATGCGTGCACATACGGAAGCCTGCACTTGTTCAAGTAGAGGGACTTAGATTCCTATAGCATTGGCTTGAAACCCACCAAATTAGTCCACAAGACAAATTTTCTCGCCAACACCATTGTAGTCTGGTAAGTGCAAAGACATCTCAAAGAATACTTGTGGAGGTGGCTGAGGCCCTTGTCCTCCTGATCCAAATCCTTGGTTCCCTTTAGTGTTTCCTCCTCCACCAGATCCACTAGATCCACCAGTCTTGTTCCTCGCTAACCAACTAGATCCTATGATCTACCAGATCCTCCAAATCTACCGATCCTCCACCCCTATACCAATAGATCCACCTCCCAGCACTGGAAAATAGCACAAGTGGTCGCACCTAGTGTTCCCAACATCCCACTAAATTACATGCTAATGGTTTGTGATATTGTCCCACTACTAGTTGTGTGTCCCACGCCACTCCCAGATGTGATACCCAAACCTTACGTACTTACACCTTGTCCAAAAATTCCTCCAAATAACGGAATGGTTTACGTGTGGGAATGGTTTATCTCCCACCATTCGTTACTCCCAATACTTCTACTTCCCCTTGATATGAAAACCAAGTGCCGGGGTTGGTCACTGTGGGTGGGTTTAGATGCGTTCGATGGCCCTCATTTCTCTATGTGATGAAATCTCATCAAAAGTTGAAGGGGCTTCTCTCTCACTTGCCAAGTTAGGGTAGCACAAACTACTCAGGTTCCACATCTTTTGCATGAACCTCAACTCCTTCCCGCAACATTTTCATCCATAGATCCATCACACTTGCAACCTCACGTTGTCTAGTCATCTCCTTTTAATAGCTTCGCTATACTTGAGTCGTCTCTCCTCCCTTTCCTTTTCAGCTGCAATGTTTGCCATCTTCCTCCACCCTAGCTTCCTCTCCCAATGCTCAGAGAAGCTTAGTCGGTCATGGGGAATGCCTCTAAACTAAGGGTAATGACCAAGATCTTTATAGCCAAAGGAATAACATACAAAAATGATCTTCTGGGATCCCTCAAAAACTTGAACTCAACAACCTCTTGGGCAAGAATACATAGAAATGGCGTATTCTAGAGTATAATTGGTCAGCACTCCTTTCCACAAGTGATCAATAGCATGCGTCCAAGTCATATCTGCATCTTGCAGCCTCTGATAGTCATCTTGGGTCCATACGCACGATATGTAGTACCGGCTTGATCTGGATGCATATGTTGACAACCATTCATATAGTTCTACTGGGAAACAACATAAGAATGTCTCATATAACTCATGGTATAGGTTCTCTTCTACTCATCTACATGCATCAAACTCAGGTCTAGTGCTAAATCTTTGAGAAAATTCATCCTTCATGATCTTGAACCATCTTTCAACACTTTCCAAGGTCAAATGTTCTATCATCACGCATCACAGGGACCAAGATGCATGTCATTTTCACAACAACTTTGAAAAGAGGTCTCGGAAATGGAACCAAGATGTAGTCATTTTTATACCCTTAGATTAATAGTAAGAATCCCATGCGCGCTAACCTATCACCCAGGAGGCGCTGGGCACTCACCCGAGGCACACACAGGGTGTCGAGCCTCTCCTTTATGTGAGTCTTGTGAGAATACATCATCTTAGGACAGATATTCAAGTGTAAAAGAATAGAAAAGAACCATGCATCATTCTGAGAACCTATGATGAGTTATCACATCAATGCATCCATAGAAGAGAAATAACAAACAACATATGGAAATGGTTCATACACAAAGGAAATACACTAAGATTATGCTCATGAACACATATATGATTTAGAACAATGCCTTATATTCATATTGATGAGTTCAATAACCACATTACATTCCTTGAGGTCATAACAGACCCATATAACAATGCAGAGCAAAGTCATGCATCAGAACTACACTATGTCCTTCACATTACAAAGATGAATACAAACCCATCCCTCTAAATATGCCATCACTCCTAATTTTCACTAATCCCAACCCATAGAATCCTCCATTATATTTCTGCAGAGCTTCACCCCTATTCCACCACCTCTTCTCTCTCAGGATGATTCCATGTATATATATCTCTCTTCTGCTATCCACACACCTCTATATATAGATTTTTGTCCTCACCTCCATGCCTTCTAAGGTAATAGATCGGTTGCCAACTATTCAAGTGGTCCTCTAATGGAGCATGCCTCATTTGATCCAAGCTCTCCACTATGTGCAATGATGTTCTTCTGGAACCTTCCATCACATACATGGAATATTCCCTTTTTGATCCTACAACTGCCAGGCTAGCACCTTATCCACTTCGCATGCTAGACGGGTCATGCTTTCCTCGTGTGCTGCCTGGAATGCCAAATATGGCTAAGTCCTAAAACCTATCTTTCCTTGCGTGCATGTCGTGTGTTCTGTAACACCCTGCTAGAACCCTTCCCTGCGCACCTTCAACTCATGTTCCCTTCTTCAAATAGGTCCCGTGCACCCACGCGCCTTCTTGTACTTAGCCAAATTATGGGGCCCAATAGAATACTTTTCTTATGCAAGATCCATATATAAAACAACATGCTTGGCAAAGATAATAATAGTAGTATGTGATTTTGTGTCTACAACTATGAGCTTTTGGGTTCTTATTATCTACTCTAAAACCTCATTTGTTTTGTTAAATATCAATCACTTGTTTTCTCATCACTCCTAAATACAAGATATACACAATCTATATTCTTTGTTTAATTATTTTAATCTTAATTTATAATTAATTAAGCCCAATTTATGACATAGTATATACTTTAAAAACAAGATAAACATACACCCTATTTTCTCATTATTGTTATAATCCTAAAATAATAATTAAATCTAATTTATCAATTAACATATTCTTTATGTTTAATCAATATAATATTTACGATGTTTAATGGACTTAAAAATGAGTGGGAAATTAATTTTTAAAATATACCAAATAAGGGCCATGTTGCGGCATTAGTATTTGCCTTAAATATGTCAATGTTAAAGTTTTTGAGAATTATCAAAATCTATTTTTTTCTTTCTATGTTATAGGTTGGAATAATGCCCATCTAAAATTTATTTGAACAACTAAAATTAAACATCATAATGTCTTGGTCATGCTCTATTGTTTGATCAATTTTTTTGAAACAATTATTTTAAGCCTACATGTTGTTGTTCTTTAGATTAATAACATTTTTCATGAGTTAGTGGGAATTTTACTAAGAATATGTTGAAGTTATTTATATTTTTGGCATGCTAAAAATCAAGGATAATGATCTTGAGATTAATCTCTTTGGGATGTTTTCCATGTGTGTGTGTGTGTGTGTGTATATACAATTTTATAACTATTGAAGAAATTGGTAATAATAAATTGAATAACTAGTTTAGATATCTTAAATGCATCTATCTAAAATAAGATCTCGAGGCACCTATCTAGGTATGCTAGTATAGTATATATATACCAAAATAATAATAATAAATAAATATATTATAATAAGTGTATCTATATGAAATACTTCAATAGATATCAATTTCAACGTTCATAGCTTATATTTTTAGTGTGCCACTTTATTCATTAATTTTATTAAATTCTCTATCAATTTCCCATTGATTTGTGGCAAATGGAATCATTTAGTTGCAAGATTGTGTCTATCTCGGAAAAATCTATTCAAGTAAAATGGGCCCAAACATTACAATTTACTATATGGCCAAGACATTACTATTTTTTGATTGACTTCTCCAAGAAAAAATATAAAAAAATTTAAGTGACAAAATGGAAGTCAAATACATGGATGAAATGTCACGTGAAGGTCAAATAGATGTCAAATTTAATGTTGAGAATAACAATGAACAACTCACTCCATTACATTCCCGCTTACTATTATAGGAATGCCTCTTGGCATAATTGAAAGCAAAAATGTCTAAGAATAACGATTATAATAAAATTAAGAGTATTGTTTAACTTTGATAGTTGTTAACATGTTTTTAGCCGTAAAATACTTGTAATTTTTGAAATGAATCTCTTCCAACTTGCATATTTATTATGTGGCCATCATTTCTTATATAGATTTATGTACAAACTCTATTGATATGCATGACTACTTATTTAAAAATGGTTAAAATAAAGATAGGGTTTCTTTTATATAGTTATTAATAGCAATATTTTTATGTAATTTAAGAGGTAATATTAAAAATTAATGCCACCTAAAATTGTTTAACAAGTACAAGTGGTTGTTAAATTAAAAATAAGTGGTTGCCAAGTTTAAAATTTGATTGACAATGGCAACAAGGGTGAGATGTGATGGTGTGATTGTGGAATTTTTATTTTTGATGTTCATTTAACCGGTACATGAAAAATTCAACTATAAATTTGACGTTCTTTTAATATCACCTAAAATTATTTTCTTTTGGCTTCAAAAATTCAATTTAAAAATAAAAAATTACTCTGCAAGATAATTACGTAATTATTGTGAGATAACTATGTTACTATAATTATTGTGAGATAACTATGTTTTTAAAAATATATTTATACTCCTTTTTAAGGGGAAAATTTTGGAAGTGTTTTTTTATGAAAAGGGATCTTATATTATATTAATGTAATAAGATACAAGATAAATTTCAACAAAAAAGTGGGCGGTATGAGAAAACAACCCAAAACCAAAATAAAGTTAGGCCGAGCCTAGAAAGTACATCATAAAGGCATCACCTAAAAACACTTTAAAAGCACTATCAAGCAAAGAATAACAAACATGCCCGAGGCAAGGATCTCGATCATCCACCCACCTTGAACCAGAAAGTCTTTTCCAAAGATCCGGAAGCTCCCAAACAAGAATAATATTTTCCTCCGTGTCCACTTCCCGTGCGTAGGAATGATGAGGATGAGGCGAGGGAATTTGTCTGATGGTGGTGGAGGTGGTGGTGGGTGCCAAGCATCCTATCGAAGTAAGTGCACAGTAAGGAGAGCCCCACCCAATATGTTGGCGAGGTGGCGAGCCACAACCTTGCCGACGAGCCGATGAATATAGCGGAGAGCGAATTTTGGAAGTTGACTATGTTGAGGAAAAATAGAATAAAGAATATGAAAGGACTTGAAGATACATTACTACAATGAGAAAAATTATAAGTTTTAAGGAAAATTAAAATGTTTCTCTTTGGTTGTCTCCATACAATGTAATCTTCAAAAGTTCTATTCAATTTTTTTATTGAACATCCATTCTTTGCTGCCCTAACCGACATTTCTCATGTATTTGGTCAACTTTTGCAGAAATAATTCTTCAAACCTTTTTGTAAGTTTTGAAATTAAAACGTTGATCGGGCAATCTCTAGTTACCCTTTTATTTAGTTATTTATTTTTTGATTACAAAAGCGGTGGGCAATGAGAATAAACCAATGGAGAAAGAAAGAAATTTTATTAAACTAGCAATCATATGTGTACAATGCAATGTGAACGCCGAATGGTATTTTTTATTCGATTTAGAAAGACATTTATTACTTTTGTAGTTGTTGTTGATAAGGGTTTGATTGACAATATTGATTTTCTATTAAAGCCAAAAAAATGTTGCAAATGCAAGTAAGACATGTAAGTTTGCTAATAGTCACTCTTAAGAATGTTGTGAATTTGAAGTGTTGTTGTCAAAGTAGATTGAAAGAATGACTAAGTGCTTTAACATATTATCTCTCCATGAAACTAAAATGAGACAGAATATGCAATTATATATAAACAAATCTGAAATGGTTATGGTACATTCCAAATTTATTTATTACCTCAACAAGTTTGAGAGCATCATTGTTAGATCTATTTTGTGCATATCTTACAATCATAGCATTCCATGAGACCACATTTCTTTGAGGCATTTTGTAAACAAAAAAATAGTATATGTTATTTGTGTTATAGGAATAGTTTTTTATTTTGTAGTTGTGTTTGTTTAAACTATGGGTGATTGATTTTGTATGTGTAGAAATATAGATGAGTCACTTCATTTAAAAATAAAAAACATGAGGTCTAATCCTTAAAACTATTCAAAATGCAAAAAAGTGATATAATGTACAAAGCTTTGGATGGAAAAAAATATAAATTGCATTGTTCTTTCTCGATATTTTAAAATTCTAGGTATTTGTGTGCAGATGAAAACATTAAAAATGTGTTGTTGTTGGTTAACATAAAGAAATAGGTAACAATAAAAAGGAAAAATTGAACATGTATATTGAAAAGTGTAATTTTGTAATTGAAGATATATAGACCAACCACTTCATTTAAAGGTTTCATCTCTTCATTTCAAAGTTGTTACAAATTTGTACATATACATTTACAAATCTCATATCATGAGTGGTATCATTTTGCAAACTATTTTATTTGAACTTAACATGAGAAGAATTATATCATGAATGGTAGCCTTTTGAGGGTAATTTTATTTCCAGTAAACATGAGTACATTTGATACCCCTTGAACGGAAATGTCATCTAGGATAGAAGAAGTGTTGAGTAAAGTAGTAGTGGAGGTGTTATCAAAGTAGAGTGTAGTATTTACGAAGGGTTGAGTGATAGTAGTCTTGCTTCCTCCTTTCTTCTTGCTCCAAGTGTTGCTACATGTGCACCATTTTTGAGTACCTTTCAATGAAAAAGGAGGTGAAATGTGCATATTTGCAAGCGAGGAACTCTGGAGAAAGTTGTGAATGTCAGACCCTGCCTTTCATTGGTTCCAATGTCGAAAATTTGTTCTATGCATAGTAAGTCCCTAGGACTTGTGGATAGTTAATGCCTAGGCCATTTTAAGTGGCAATTGTCTTCGATTCCCTCTCAAAATAGGGGTATCGGAATATGTAATGGGTTTGAGGGATCCCAACATGGGCATTGTATCTATCAAATTTGACAACAACAAATAAAGGTAATGTTGGTGGTGGCATTGATGCATCATAGATAATGTCAGTGATTGTTCCTATAGCACCATTTACGAGGCCTGCATCAACCCATAAATTTGCAATAAGCATGATTTTTTGTTGTTTGCACAACAAAACTTTGTGCTCTAACTGATCATCATCAGGATTTCTTGGTCCAGCCCACCTGTTACTTTCAACAATGGATTGGGCGATCGAACGTTCAATGCCTTCAACATCTGAAGGTTGTGGGAGTCCACGAGGTCATTTTTTGCAAACAAATGTGGTGCGTCCTTAAAATTTTGAGCTCTTGCTGAGTTAGGTGTGTGTTTGTGCGAGACATTAGGAGTTCCTAGTCCTCAATAAGAGGGGTTGAATCTCGCATGTTGAGTAGTAAATTCTAGAATGAAACTTGTGCATCAATTTGTTCCTTGTTTCTAAAATATAGTTTGCAATGTAATGGAAGAATGAAATCCCTTCCAAAGGGTGGCTCCATAGGATTTACTTGCATAAAGAGGAATGTCCATAACCGGTGGTAATTTCCCGAGGTCTCGAGGAGGATGACTGATCTGTTTCCAAATTCAGATGTTTTTGAGTGTGGGAAAGCCTCACGTAGCCTACTGTCAATTTTTCCTAGCAACTTTGGGTCGATGAAACTCATTTCATCAATAAGAACATATTCTATATGTTTTAGTGACTCTTGAAAAGATGATAATGTTTGGCCTTCAAGGGGTTTTAATTATTTGATTGGAATACGAAGGGCTACATGGATTGTGGGTGCGGAGATGTTGAATGTTAAAACACCGGTAGGGGCGAGAAGAAGGAGAGGTGAGGGAGATGTGGTTGATGTTGTTGTAAATGAATTCTATATTTTATTTATCAAAAATGATTTTCCTGTGCCAATTGTTCCTTGAATTATCAATCTTAGTGGAGGTAGAAGTGTTTTGTTTGCTAATGGTGCAATATGGTATCAAGAGCTAGTTGTTGTTATGAAGACAAAGGTAGTGTGGTAGATGGTGGTGTGGCCTGCATGTTGGTGTTATTTGTGTCTTCCTTTTCTCTCTCGATGAATGATGAACCAGTTATCTACAAATCATGTGTAATGCCATGTATGTTCCAATTATTGTGTATGTCAAAATCTCATTTCCCCAACATTTCAAGACTGTCAAGACCCATGTTGTTTCCTGGATGAAGTTGTGTGAAGACCTGCCATTCTTGCAATGGTTTGTGTTGAATACTACATTCGACCTCAGAGTCATAAACTAACATTTGTATCATGTCCTATGTGTTTGCGGTAGTGCGTGTAAAACATGCCATGGTCTATAGTTGTGTTTGAACATGTCCCAAGTGTCGTTGATGTCATGTGGGCTTGAGCCAAATTCGGAGGTAATATTTCTAAAAGGCTTGTATAAAAGGAGTTTTGACCAATAGAAAAGGTCATATGACGTTGAATCCTGAGTTGGGACATCCAAAATCTTGGGTGGACCCGAACAATTGCTTTAGTCGATCACAGTTTCCATTTATCTCCTTTACGGTTCTTGTTGTAGCTCCAATCTCAAGCAACCTAAATAAGTGGTAGGTGTTCCATGGTTACAGGGTGAACTCTATATGCATCCAAGAAAGTGGTTGTTTCTTGTACATCGACGTCACTTTCAACGACACGTCTCAAGATTTTTTTGCCAACATTTAATGATACAAACGAACGACTGCACATAACAAGTGGCAATTTTTTAGCATGTGACATGTTTCTTGTGCACTTATGTCATGTTCAACAATACTCTCTGTGAGAATTTTGTGAATCGCAATGTGTGTTGGTGAATCCACATCAACATCTCTTGAAAATATGGATAGCATTTGGTGATAGGTTTATGAACGTTGCTATGCTTTTGAAGCATATTTTGCAATATACTTCAGAATTGCATGGCGGAAAGTACTCAGTTAGAAATCAACATTTCTCTCCATATGGATATCATAGTTTGATTGTGTATGTTTAGTCTATCATCATTTCTCGAAGGGAGGTACTTAATTTTCCCATCACTTTCAATGAGCAGGGATGAAGTAGGTTGCATGTGGCCCATGGTGCATTGTACCTGCACTACAATAATGATTGCTTTCTACATAGGCATGTCTGTTCTGAACATTTTGTGTGGTGTTGAACATGATTAAGAAATTATTCAAGGTCTACATGTGGGGAGGAGGATAGTATTTGTGTTGTATTTAGCAAACAAGGGTCATCTAGCAGTGACCTGCAAACAAAATCCAAGTGGCTACAATTCGGATGGGGGTTCCAAGAAGACACAAACTTATCAAAGTATTGTTTTGTTGCCTCAATAATGTTGTATCCTCCCAGTCCATTGTCAACTTTAGGTGCATTCTCGAGCCACAATAAACCATGGACGTGTGTGGAGCCTCTATGTTTCCATTCATACCTGCGAGACGAGAGAACATAAATATTAGCTATGTAGTTTGATAACAAACTTATTAAATAGTATATTTTATTACCTGTACCAATAGTCTACTGCTCCAAGTTCCTTCTGTAATATTTCTTCACGAAATATTGTGAATCTGTGATGTAGGTATGTTGATACTCGATGAGGGTTTGAGATAATGTTAAGTGTTCTCCAATGTTGTGCGGCTCGAGGATCAGTAGGGCATTCACCATACATAATATTGTGGAGATCTGCCATTTAGTGTCTATAGCACTTAGAGTGAAGAATAAGGTTGGTGTCCCCAATTGTTCCACCATATCTAAAAGCTCACTTCTACTTTTTTCCTAGAATGAACGCATCCCTCGAAGGCTCGATCCAAACCACATTAAACTATCTGGGAGGTTATCTTTGGGGCATTCCAATAGTTGTCTTCGTAGATCTCCAATTGTTGTAGGGATTCCAGATTCGATGTTTTGTTTCATGAAAATGCAGCTTGTGGACTAGCTTTTGTGCCGCATTATGAGGTTTAGAAGGAAGTAGCAAAATCTTGGGTGGGAATCAAAGTGACCATCATGGTAGCGCATCAAATGAAGAGCATATTCATGCATTGGAACTTATTTTATGTGGGGTTGTTACCACATTGCTTTTCCAGCTGGAAACAAAGTTGGGAAGGCCATTGAGAACATGCCCTCATATTGTATTCATTTATAGGTGAGAGCCCAAGCTCTGGCCATGACATGGTAAATGGGGTGTTACCATCGTGGTTGAGCAAGAACTATTCGATTTCCTCTTCTTTTCCTTCCTAATTGGGGTGTTGGCACGAAAGATGATGAGTTTTCATACGTTTCATCGAGTTCTATGGAAGAATCAATACCATGAGATGTAGAGGTAGTTTGCATTTGGGGAAATTCCATCGTGGCTATGTTAAGAGACGAGGAAACATTTGACAACTTAGATGGTAGGGAGGAAAGGGTGTCATGGTCGATTAAGACATCTTTGTAATAGGGATCATGTTGGATTTTATATTGCAAGGCTACCCAAACACGAGATCTACTGACGTAGAAATCATACTTTTAAAATTATATCCTTCCCTTTGTATGAGTACTATGTCCAAATCTCTAAGGTGGTGTGGTAGGTACTTTTCTATTGAAGTAATGTTTTACGGGAAACTTATGGTGTGTCTTGAGTATTTATATTGTCCTCCACATACTTGGGTGACATGCAGTAATGGATTGACTCATGTTATAAGCATCTCCTCTATTTGGGTTAAAGACGCAAGAATGATAGGCTACTTTTTCAGGGTCCATGTTGTTCCACAAAGAGAAGCGATGGTCGTGTTTTTCATATTTTCATCTAGCTACAGAGGGAAAGCCTTCAAAGGAAATTGTTTTAATTCCAGGGTAATTTTCCAAATAGATTGAGCAAGTTTGGATGTTTTCCAACAAATCTATTCTTTTGTGAAACCGACATTGGGCTTCAATAGTCTACGATGAGGGCAACAATATGGGAAGTCTCTATGTATGGGAAGGGGTGGGGTGTTCTGTTTGGGTTGATTGTGGATTGCAAGGTGGAAAGTAGACAAAAGGAGAGGAGGAATTGGTTGTACATGTGTGAGGAACCGAAGCAAAGTCAGTACTTGAGACAGTTTCTTGTGGCAGCACAAGAAAATGGGGAGGTGTGGTAGTAGTTAGCAAATATGGGTTTGTATGGAAGGAATTGGTATGGTCGTGCAAATTTGTTTCCATGGAAGTTACTTGTAGAATGTTGGCTAGAAATCCTTCAGTAGTTGTATTTGTTGGCAAGTTTGGAATGATAGGGAATGGTAGGCTGTTGGTTGATGTAAGTTGATAGATATTTGAGATTGCCATTGTTCTATGCTCTAGGTGACGATGTCTCTTGCTTAGAATTTATGTGAACTTTATTTTTTGCATAGTTCTCTCTTCGTCGGGCTCGCTTTACGGAGAGTTGACATGATTGTGAAGTGGCACACCTATGGAGTACCACCGTTGGGAAAAATTTTGTGTTGGTCAATAATGAACGATGCATTGTTTGTTGACATACAAATAATAATATACTATATACAATTTAATGCATGTGGAGTCCAATTGGAACTACGTGTAAGAGGTATCATTTTGAGGATTAAAAATCTGACATTTTTTCTTAAGGAAAATAATATTAGTTATATGGAAAGATACAATATGTTCCAATAGTATACAATGATGCAAATACATACATAATATAAGTGCAAGTAATTATCATTTATTTTCTTAAAAGATATTTCAATCCACATAGTAGTAGGAAGAGCAATAGTATGTCAGAATCAATAAACTATATACATTTGAAATGCATGTGGAGTTCTAATGGGAACTAATCATAAGAGGTAACAATTTGAGGATAAAAAACTTTTATGTGTTTCCTAAGGAAAAGAGTTTTTGTTATATGGAAAGATACAATACGTTCTAATACTATACAAGGATGAAAATACGTACATAATAAAAGTGCAAGTTAAATGCATTTATTTTCTTAAAATTACTTACAATCCACATAGTAGTAGGTGACAATAGTATGTTAGTTTATAAGGAACTACAAAAGTTTTCTTTTGAAGAAGGGAAAAAGGGTGAAACATAGATATGAAATAAGCAAACATAGCGGTGATAGTTCAAAGTATAGAATGGGATGGGTGAGGGTGTAAAGTTTGAAGGGAGGGATACATTAGAAGTATTTGTGTAAAAGGTTACAGAGGAGTTGCACTATTATCCACTTTCTTAGAACTAAGGATGACACATTTCAATATGTTGTTTCCACATATGTCTCTTTTTCAGGGAAAGTGTGAAGCAATATTCATTTCCATGACATTGGTTGTAATTTCACTAGTCGCATCTTCATCTATATGCATAATAGGTGGAGATCTCTAGCTTCAACACCCATGATTGACTCAATTGTCTCATCAAAAGTGGTAATTGATTGGAGTTCTCCTGTTGGGTCCTTTAGATCGATCCTGAGTGCATATCTATAATCATAGTTATGAAGTTGTACGTTGCAACTCGAATAGAACCATGAACCATTACCATTCTCTTTCACCTTTTTCCTGCATTGTTTGTCACCTTTTTAAAGAGGACATGCCTTGTAAAAAAATTTGTCCATGTTGATATTTGTGATTTCTGCAGTAACCATGGCCCATTCATTTCTCTTAGTGTTCCCCATCTGTACAATGTGTGAAATCGTTGTTATAGAGGTCAAGCTTTTTGGAGGGCCCAAAAAATTACTTGTGATAGAGGGTACCGGAAGGGAGTAGTCATCAAAATCAACCTAGCCATGAAGTGTATTTGTTTATGAAATTAGAGGGTTGATGTAACATTTGGTTCTTGAAACAGTGTCAATTGATCTTCCATTGAAATCGAGATGCACGAGTAACTTTCACTGGCAAGGACCGGAAGAGGCGGTATAGAAAAATCATGTCTTCAAGTTCTTTGTTTATCTCATCTAAGTGTTGTCCCACAATGTGACACTTACACTAAATCCCAACATGTCCTTTAATTGTAGTGTTCTTCTATTTGTTTTTCATGACTTGACATTGTTGAGCATGGTGACATCGTAAGAACAATGCAATCAAATCAACTATAGAACCTTCAATGCTTGCATGTATGTCCTTGATTTTGGTGAAGTGAAAGTGATGGGAAGGTATTGTATCCTCATTTTCTATGAGTGGAGATATGGTTGAGGAAGGTTGCAGGAAAATCTCCAAAGCATTGTTCAAATGGTTATAACATAGCTTTACATCAACAATCCTCTCAATCCTCCCATTGGAAATTGTATATAGCTTCCCATTTTCAATCTACTCATAGAATGCTTCCTGGCCTCATTGAAACATGTGATGTGGATTTCCCCTCCTTCCCGATCCACAAAATCAAACCCAAACATGAAACCATCTCCCCTTGCATTGTGATATTCACGAAGGGTTGTTTTTGCTAGGGCACGACCCTCTATAGACCACATGCGCATATATGTATTCAATCCACTTATTTTAGTTGGTGTTCTCACAAAATATTTGTTAACCCGATTGACACTTACATCTGTTTGAGGCAACCGACTATCTTGGAGAGCATTTTTGGTAGTCGGGTTAGAGCACGATTATCAAATTTTTTTGACAACAACATCCATTTCAATGATAAGAATAATCCTACACTAGGGAAAAGAAAATCATGATAGAATTAGAATTGAGCAAAATGAAAAAACAAACATAAAGAAATTATAATTAATATAGGGAGTTTATATACATTAGTAATCAAGTAGGAGATGAAAATTATAGTTCACTTTTGATCATTCTAACATGGGATTTGTGTAAGCACACAATGGAGCCTTCTTGTATTGATTTTTCAGTTATATGGATTACAAATTTGAAGGGTAGAAGTGTTTGAAAATGTATCCCATTTGAAAGGTCAACACAATGTTGGGCTGCAACAACATCCATGTTGAGAATGGACATTAGGGAGGACAAGTGCATGATTCGAAATGTGGGGTCAACAATGGAATTTTCTTCAATCAATTGAGAAATGCCTTCGTGTGTCAAAGTTATTTCCATGACAAGTAAAAGATGCTTGGAGATAGTCGATTTTCTTCATTCAAATTATGTGGAAAATGAAAACTTGTAGTGTAGTCAAAGATGAAACGAAGGATGTGTTTGGAAATCATGCATTTATAAGCAATGAGAACATTTAAAGTTTGCTTCCTTTTTCATTTATATTTTCTAAAAAGTGCAAACATGAAGTCTAACCCTTTAACAATTCAATATGCAAAAAGTGATATAATGTACAAGCTTTGCATGAAAAAATAACTAAAAATTGCATGATTCTTTCTTGACATTTTAAAACTAGATGTATTTATGTGTAGATATAATGAGGAACACATTAAAAATTTTGTTGTTGTTGGTTTACATAAAGAAGAAAGCAATTGTATAAAGGAAAGATATAATGAAGAACACATTAAAAATGTGTTGTTGTTGGTTTACATAAAGTAGTGAGCAATTGTGTAAAGGAAAAATTGAGCACGTATGTTGAAACTCATTAATACAACTCATAAACAACCAATCATGTAGTGTTGTCAAAAGTAACTCATTGATATAACACATAAACAACAATCATGTAGGTGAAACCATGTAACTCAGGGATATAATACATAAACATCACATAATGCCAAATTGTCAAAATGGAACTCATTAACACTATACATTAATTAACCCATAATGCCTTCGTGTCATGTTCTCCCAAAATTTCTCATAGCACTTGGTAGTAATTGAGGCTGTTTCCAAGTTCAACCTCCCCAACATCCTACCCACAACATGTAAAAATGACAGTTCTGGAAAACCACCTCCAAGTACAAATTGTACAGACAATGCAAAGATAATCCAAATGTCTTCAAATTAAGACTCATCACTCAAGACATTTAAATATTCTAAATTTTCATTTCTAAGAATGAAGCAACTTTAGGATGAACATAACCAAATCTTAAGGAAAGTAAAATGGAAGAGTAAATCATCACAAAACAAAATTAGGGAATAAATAATAAAAATAGCAACCTAGAACATTTTAAGAATATGCGACAAATTGTATGATTTGTGGTAAACTAATTTTGACTTCCACATCCATCATTAATAGACATGGCTTTTAGAAATGGCTTGTGATTGGAATTTAAACCATTTTCATCTTGGATCAACACCAAAAACATCTCACCACCTAAGAAAAGTCCCTATCGTAGACGGTGTCCCCAATAACTTGGGCAACAAAATCTAATAAAATTTTGACTAGTAAAGTCTTTAAGCAATTAGTACAGGGTTTAAAGAAATTAACTTACTTTGGTTAAGAAGACAAATATAGATGGGAAGACCCCGCAAAAAAACGAAAATTGTTAAAAATCTCTAGAATCAAAATATAGACAAACAATAGTAAAGCCAAACACTGCAACATGCAAATCCAAGGGTCGCCAAATCCACTAAATTGTTAAAAACAATCTTGAGAACAATATTCTGCGCAGACTATATTTATACACAACATTCACCATGCAATTGTTAAAAATGGAAAAGCTAAAAATATCTTTAAAAAATGTCAAAACCTTCATGTTAAAAGTAAACTCAAAGCAACATGCAAAATCAAAAAAAAAACAAAATTGTTAGAAAAAACATAAAGCAAAATTGTTAAAAATAGCAAAAGCAAAGGTTAACACATGCAAAAGCTATAAAATAAAATTTAAAAATAAAAGCAAAATTGTTAGAAAAGCAAAAAACAAAATTGTTAAAAATAGCAAAAGCAAAATTGTTAAAAATAGCAAAATCGTCATTTAGGCCGTCAAATTTGACACGATCGCATGAATGTCCGCAAAGCCCTTTCCCATAGGTAACGCCTTCGCGTAATAAATAAATAAAGAGTTGAAAATAATAGATATTCTCCTTTCGCATAAGCTTGTAATTTCAAGTTAATTATATATTTATTAAAAAATATTTATAAATATTGATATTACGACTTTTATTTTAAATTTTATGTATATTATATTGATTCGTATTATAAATGGTATTAATTTTATTTCTTTTATGAATTGGAAAAAATGTGATAAAAATAGTTTTCTAATTTTGATATATAATAAAGATATCACTTTAGAATGATTTTTGTAATGGAAAAAAATTTAAATGGTAGTGAAATGAATGTCAAATTTAAGATTGTAATTACATTCGATGATTGAATAAACATCAAATTTTATTATTGTTATTATTTGTTTGTGCACAAAATTTTAAATATCAATTCATACTTCCAAACAATGAATTTGAGGAACCTTAATAGACTACATTTCAATATGGTCCAAAACTTTAAACAAAGCTTACATGAAGTGGCACCCAAAAGTGCAACAAAAAGTAATAAATAATTTACTAGTCATGAAATAAACAAACGGTATTACAAACAACCAGATGGATCAACTGGTAGAAATATATTAGAGTAAAATTTTGAAATTAAAGATGAGTATAAGAGTTAGAAAATATTGTTGAACATCTAGTTTTCCAAATATTAAACAAGATCACATATCCAATAAACAAAAATAACTACAACTCATTTTATGAATTTAATAACAATTGAGTTGGTTAATATATGTCTTATAAAACACATGTCATTGATTAGAATTGCAATAGTTTGTGAGGCTATTTTTATTGAAAAGCACATTGCCACCCATACCTATCGATTCATTATGTAGAAAGAATAGTCACCTTATACCCTTTAGTTTTTTTAAAAATAGAATATTGTACAAATTACAATTGCGGTCCTGCGATAATTTAAAAGAATCACTAATAAAATGACCGAAGCCCATTTGGTGGGGCCCACCCATACATGCACATATATACATTTTTAATTTTATGTTTATATATAGGTAATTTAAAAGAATCTACTAATAAAATGACAGAAGCACTGCAGGTCCACCCATACATGCGCATGTATATGTTTTTATCGAATCTTTTATGTTTATATATAGAGGCATGATGTATGGGTGGTGCATTCTATGGGATAATAGACACCGGGTGTCATAATATGCTAAGTACACCCGAGTCCTACTTTGGCTTACTCTCTGTGAATGAGTCACATGGGAGTCACGCGCTCATTGGTTCTCAGTATATATTACCATTACTCTATAAAAGACATGTTATATACATTTTCATACTTGGATTTCGCTTGTAATAAGAGTACTTATTCTTCATGAAGTTCAATTTTTTTTTTTGTGGTTACAACTTGAGAAGAAATGGTGAGTTGGTATATATGATTTGGATAAATGATTAAATAGTTGTAAGGAAGATTCAATGTTTTTTGGTTTTTTTTTAATTGAGGAACATAAATTATATTTGTATATGTTACAATCTTTTAAAGATATTATATAATCTTTACCAATAATAGAGTTGATGAAATTTGAATTACCTTCTTTTTGTTTTGATTGTTAAACAAGGGTTAAAGGGTCCCTTTCGCTTTGTTTTACTTTTTTAATCACCGGAGTGACAATCGGTCTGGACACAACCAAAGGGCTCGATCCCCAAGACCACACAACCTTGACGAAACACTATAGCTCACACACTATAAGCCATGCCAACCTTCGAGCATTACCCACAATCAAAATCTTCTCCTCTATCACGTAACCCACCCACATGTTTCATAGGATCCATCGCCAAATACTCATAGCCACAATAGGCCTTAAATGCCTCAATAGGGATCGAACCTTAGTGAGTTTATAAACATCCATATGACCCAATGAACTCACTCCCACCTCACTAGTACCCAAGAATAAAAGTTTAACGAAAACTAATTTGAATCAATATTATGATAATCATGAATTACAAACACAATTTCTTTAACAAAATTGATGAATCTAATAACTGTACTCCCCGAATATCAACCTCATTTGAGTTCACCATTGATTTTATTCATGAACTCTATCATTTGTGTACAATACTATTTTTATTTATATCATTTGGGGACTAAGAGATTTTCTAATCTTCTATCCAAGATTTCGGCATAGTGCAATCCTCGCTATTTATTGTTATGATCTTCCTACAAGATAATTAATTAAAATTATTTTTACCATTATAAATATTTGTTGAACTCAATTAAATTTGACATTTAGGTGTATATTTGTCTTTTCCCCATAATACACCGAAGTGCAAATGATTTAATTTGTTTTATACAAAGGTATGATACAATTTGCACATATTACAAGTAGAGTGGTTTTTGACTTGGGCAGTGGGTGTTCAAGGATTCCACACAATTTGGTGGGAACAAAATGACGTTATAACACAATTATAGAGGCCTTTGGTCATATTATTTTAATAAAGTAATATTCCTTTGAGCATGACCTAACAACTTCTTTTTGGAATGACTTGGTAGGAAATCCACAAAGTGCAAAAAGCATTTCAATCTTACCCTTAGCAAAAAGACAATTATTGATCTTAGAAGTTTCATTAATGACAGTATGTATATAATATTGATGGAGGAAGTTTCCATTCAAGACAACGGGTGTATAAAACACTCCATGGTCAGAGTGTTTTGAGTCTTCCAATGTTAGATGGCCCTGAAATAATTGAAACAATGCATGTGATTTGATGAAGTTCACAGTTCGAAAATATATTTCTATAAAAACCATGATGTCAAGCATCTCACTAAATCATTTAATTTTGTTAAGGGCCACAAGTGCACATTATAAAAAAATTATTTAAATGTTAATATTATGGGGGCTCAACGTGGGTTGTCGAACAATAGAAAAGAAATACGAGTAGTGGTAATAAGGTTATTTTGAATGAATATAATCGTTTGATTAAAATAGACAAATGATGATGGTGGTGGTATTGGTGTTGGTGGCTCATATAAAATGTAAGAGATGTGTTAATTGTTGGAAGAAATTTAATAGAGTAAATTCATGATTGTTTAATTAATGTCATGAAATTAAATTGATTATTTGATCCTTTGTTTTTAGGTTCTCAAGACGTTGATCACCTTTACGTAATTCACAATCACCAATAGAAACAACTCTCCTTCCCGGAAACTTAAAAGTTCGCGCATTGCTCACATAAAATGTAATTAACACTATTTTTAGGATCGATTTCATGTCGATTTTCTTTTTCTTTTATTTTCTTTTTCTTTTTCGTGTGACACAAAGATAATGGAAATTATGACACAAGTTTTCGAGCCCTACTAAAAAAAAAAAATATTTTTCCAATTCCACATTTATCATTGTCTCCACACCTTTTAGATTGTGGATTTTAATATTTGTGTCGATTACCACCCATCACTATATGCCACTTATGTTCCATTTTAATAATTTTGAATTTCTCATAGTAGATGATGGAGCTCAATGTGAGCTTCACCCATTTTATAAAAGAATACTTGAAGATGGAATGGTTGTATTTTGGTACATGATGGATTTTAGGTCTTTATCAGTTTATCAACTACTTAGAGCCATGTTTGGGGTTGGATGCCACAATTTCAAGCTATAACAATGAATTTGACATGGAATCTACTCTCAACATCAACCCTTTCACCATAATTTGGCCTAATAAGAGAAGGTTGAATGTTTTTGATATGTCGTGTGATTAGTTCTTCATTAACTTGCAATGCAAAAGGATGAAATGACATTTTAAGGCTTACAAACTTGTTTATAATCCACAAGGTTTATTTTTCATTATTTTATTATGAATTTGAGCCAATATTACGATAAAAAGGGATAAGGTAATTATCAACGATGATATTGAAGTGATATAAAGAAGTCACAAACAAAGTGTTATAATGCAATCAAGTGACACGCTCTTGGAGAAAATTGATAGGTTACAAACGAGCTAAGCCAATGAAGGAGATGACCTTTGAGCACATTAAGGTGCCATTGTAAATGTCAAAGTAGTGAGTTTGAAAAGGAATCTAAGAGACCGATATAGGATAATTTATAATCGTGATCTATGCAAACTAGAGCAATAAACATAAAAACCCATGTAGAATTTTGACCTTGGGAAGTTGAATCTTGCAAGTTGTATTGATAAGAGAAAAAACGTTTACCAAGAAATTTGAAACACACCCTATCGTGTATATTTTCTCGTATGTGGGAAAGCCAAAATCTAAATATTGTCTTCACATCAACTACTATGTTATGTCAAAATTATGATTAATCTCCATTTATGATTAATTATTATGTAAAGATGAATTGGGAATAAAAATATATACGATTATAGTAAATACACAAATCCTAAAACCTGCCACAATAAATGATAAATACACAAGAGTAAATGATTTTTAAATAAATTAAATTTGGGTTAGGGTTAGAAGAGAATGTAATGATTTTCTAGTTGATACGGGATGAAAATGATTTGAGAGTGTGCATGAAGACTATGTAGAGTATCATTGAATTATCTCTAAAAATTGGAAGCATGAATCTTAGAATAGGAGGAAGTTTCTAGTTCTAGACAAATTCACCTAGGTGAATTTATCTTTCAACATTTGGTGTTTTTTTGTTAGGCTTGGTTGAACTCGTCTTTTGGCACAATATTTGTTTGTGTTATAGAATCCTAATTTTGTGGTCAACTTACGTTGATCACATCTATACAATATAGATTAGGGATCCTTATTATTCTTTCATTAGGGACCTAAAAGTGGTTAGTCCGATCAAGGGTTGAGTTGCCCTGTAATTATGACTACATAACAATATTCTCAAGATGTGTCAAATTGTCATAGTTCTCCACACAATGTATGTGTGCAAGATGTCTATGGTAATGTGTTTTTGGAAATGAAGACCCCAATAGGATCTTTGACACTTAGAAATGATATTTTGTGTGTGATATAGCTTTGTAAATTTCTCTAGGAAAGCCATTTAGGATGTTTTCGGACTTAGTGTTCGGCGATGCCCTTGAGAGAGTGATTTAGCGATTGGGTGCTTTATTGTGATCTCCTAGGTAGTTTCCAAAGATGTGAGATAAGAGGCCTCGTGAATGGGTTGTGTGACTTTTGTCTTATAGGTGACTCTTGTAAAGGTTTTCATGTATAATTGACACTATATTGACTAGGCTAACTTGTGAATTTGAAAAAGTGCCATTTAAGTATTTGGAGGACGAAGTCATTGAATTAAGAAAAATCACCTAAAAACTATTTCTATTATGGAAAACTAAGTCCTAGAGAGGTGAAAAATACATTCTTTCAGTTGGATATGGTGGCCAAATGTCCGAATACTTGTTATATATTCTAAGAGTAGGCTTTTTCTGGTCAATGATAAGAAACAAGTGTTACCTAAACACACCGAGAGTGTTTAATTGAGAAAGATATGCATATGAATTGGTCATTTAAATTAAAAATGATTAATAGGCTAAGATATAAATTCCAAACATTAATTTCTAAATGCCATAATTACATAATTAGGTGTCTACAATTTCCCCATTTTAATTTAGTAATTGAAAATTACAAAGATTAAAATAAATAACTTGAAACAAAAACCTCCCATTAAGAGAAATAATGTGTGAGAATGGTGTGTGTGTGTGTGTGTGTGTGTGTGTGTGTGTGTGTGTGTGTGTGTGTGTGTGTGTGTGTGTGTGTGTGTGTGTGTGTGTGTGTGTGTGTGTGTGTGTGTGTGTGTGTGTGTGTGTGTGTGTGTGTGTGTGTGTGTGTGTGCGTGTGCGTGTGCGTGTGCGTGCGTGCGTGTGCGTGTGCGTGTGCGTGTGCGTGTGCGTGTGCGTGTGCGTGTGCGTGTGCGTGTGTGTGCTCCTTTGTATTTTTTTGTACATGTGAACCTATATTTCACATGCAAAGATGTATATTAAAGTCCAAAAAATAATCTTGTACTAGATTATTGAATAACATAAATTAGAAGTACTAAGCATAAAAGTGTACACCTATTTCCCTTGATGCCATATGCGAGGAAGAGGAATTTGAACATAATACAATGGTGGCAATCTAGACTTCTATGTGAAGCCATATAAATCAATTTTTCCTTGTAAATAAATCCGTTCTTCATAAATTGAGCTTATTAAGTGGAGTTATCTCTAAAAATTATGCTTACTAAGTGAATCCTTTCTCTAACAATTGAGCTTACTAATCAAACAATATAAATGTTATGATTTAAAATCCGAGTAAATATCACAATATAATATGTTGGAATAAATGTATGCATATTGTGCCATACAATTTCATTTGAATCATTGTATATGATATCTACATGAATCTTTTATAAAAACCACATAATATGCCCTTGTTTTGAGATGAGGGATGTTGGAAAGGATCACTTAGCCCAAAACAAAAATTATTAATCATGTAAAATTAGATAAGAAACATTTATGGGCATATAAAATACTCTAAATTTCTAGTATCTCAATTGTAAATCATTACCACATAAATTAAACAAATCCATATGACTCATAAAATAGGATCAAAGTCTCCATTATTATCTCTAATTCATGTTTACAATCGCCATGATTTTACAAAGGAGCCCCAAAATAAATACCTAGGAAGTTTTATTTCACGAGAATTGCTTGTTGTGAAAATAAACTATTATTTAGGGATGGAAAATTTTCACCAATCTTTCACTCTCCAAATACTACGTGTAAATATTCATCACAAAATAACCACCGATAACCCTCCTTACATTAAGCTTAACGATTTTATAGTGTGAAAAAAACACAACCAAGCTAGTTAGCTAAAACCAAAAACTCACCTATTGTGAACACATCAACACCAAAAACACCATCAATGATATAAACCCTACATAGTGTATCAAATAACTTGTACAATGTGTGTAATTAGTAAGAAATGAAAAATCATAACCACAAGTATGTTATAGAAATTTTAATCTTAAATAATTGTAATCTTAGTCCTTTGTACCAAAAAAGGAGTGAAATATGTCATGATAGATAAACATTTAAGAAAAAGTAAAGGTAGACTTCTCAAGATCAAAGAATTGTAAGAAAAAATTTATATGTATCATCAAAAAGAGTGAAACCTTCCATGAAAGTGTTCTAGTAATAATAAATAAGATAACATAAAAATGATAGGATGAGTAACATGTTCACAACACATGACTCAATTCTTAATGAATGCATAATGACCTAAAACACAAAATATCACAAAATGACATGATAGGCCCATCATAAAGTTTAAATTGAACCAATTAGAAGAGTTGTGGGCCAACTAAAGATGTATATTTTATTGCAATATAATTGATCTGGAATAATTAAGCCCTTTAGTACCAACTATATGAGTGGATTTTAAAAAGTTAAAACATAAAAATAATGAGAACATAACATAAAATGTTCACTTCCAATCGAGAAAATATATGTGAAACTACCGAATCACATTAGTTCTCTTTATAAAACATGAAATGGATGTTTTGTCTTTCACTTGGAGGATGTATAAATGATCTTACCAACTCTTGGGTATTAATTAACAAAGGTTTTATGACTGAAAAATAATTCTTTTAGCATCCATTTTGTATTTTTTAATACAATCTAATTTTTAATAGGAAAATATAATTTTTACACATGTGAGTAATTTTTTTAGTTATTGGTAAAAGGGGAAAATTCGTAGGGATCTCAACACCCAGATACAACCATAAGACCAATATAAAACAAAAAATAAACAAACCAATAGATCAACCGAAAAGAAATCATGAAAGTGTAACATATATGTAGTAAAACAACATCAAAATGACAACAAGGCTCACTTTAGTCACTAAATCATCACTTACTATGTACATCCAACCTCTAAATATTTCATTTATATACATATTCCTAAGCAAGAGAATTAGTTATTAACAAAACTTGTTTTTCTTTATCCTCCTTAGCTTTGTTACGTATCTTTTCTAGATTTACACAGGTTATAGTTTTTACACTCTAGCTGACATCCTATTCAACTTTGATTCCACTATTTTATCTTTCTGACACCATGTACGGAACCACCCATTAGGGACATGAGTGCTACTTTCCCCTTTGGGAACTTTCTTCCTCATTATCCCTTTTTCTAAATTTTCAGATGTTACATCTTTCATGTCTTTGTTTACTACCCTAGGTCATCCTTTCACTTGTTAATGATGAAACTTAAGCAAATGAATCATATATATACATGTCTTATTTAACCTCATTAGGGGAAATCATTCAAGAGGCATATACATATACAAGGAGCTAATATTTTCTATCTACTACATCAAGGACTGCATACTTCATTGCATAGGAGGGTTTATTCTAAATTCCATACCACACATTTTGCATTGGGAAAAAGTAGTTATAGCCCACTATTATTTGTGTGATTGGCACTAGGGCATCCTAGCTAAAGGGACACAATTTCAATCACACACACACTATAACTACATTAAGTCTGAAATTCAATGCAAAACTTGGTGACAATCACATTAGGGTGATTGATTAGGTCAGGTTTGATTGAAGCATATGCATATTTTTATTCATCTAATGTGTGCTTAAGTATTATGTATGTAGATATGGTTTCTTTTGTAGGTATAGGTGTGAGTGTGAAAATCACAACGAACCTAACGTGACCTAAAGTGAATAAGAAGAGACAGATGACCGAAGCTACTCCACATACACTAACACCTAGAATAAACGCTAGTACCGAGGCATTCCCGTCCCTAATATCATCACATCCCATTGTCCGATACAAAGCCATAATATGCCTTTCCAACTGTTCATCAGTCTAGAATCAATCCAAATCTATAGTTACAATATGATTCATCTTTTACTCTTGTTTGTGCTTCTTTAGCTAGATGTTCCTTGCATTCCCATTATTGGATCTTTCATGGCTTCCCATACCTTTGATTCTAATACTTCCCCATTTTATATCTAGGTTCAACTTCGTAATCTCCTTGTTAAGCATGTCCTAGTTGATCTTGGATCTAGTCTTAATATATGCACTATGTCCTTTCTCCATAAAATAGGAATTTATGATACTCATCTCAATCCATCTACCATGTTTGTAACATTGTTAAAGGTTTCTCAATTTCTAAATATAGTTACATTCATATAGATATCACATGCTAGATGGAGATTGATGTGTGGTTTTAGGCCTCTTTAGATTAGTGCAAATGTTGGAGGTGCAAGGATTGCAATTCAAACCAAATAATGTTGGTTTTGTAAGTTATCTCACCCAAAAATAGGGTTTGATACCTTGCTCAACATATTCGTAGGGATTCGTAGCATGTGCGTAAATTAGGATTTGGTAAAAATAACCATTTCTAGGTAGGTGACACTCTTAGAAAGTTATCGAGATAGATTCAAAGTAGTTCTAAAACCATATAGTAAGGTCAAGACTATATGGATAGTCCTAAAAGATTTGTACAATCCTTCACCAAAGCATTATCTATCTATAGTTCTAGGAGTGAAGCACTATCAAGTTCGGATATCCTAGCTCCAATAATTTGTACACCCCGAACTTCTCATATCCACTTGTCATTAAATAGTTGCACTCATCCTCTTATGCTTTCAAGTTCATATCTTACTTTGTACATTAATTACAAGAATTAATATATTTTATGATATTATATAGTTAATGTTGGAAGGTAATTAATTATAATAATCTCATGTAGTTCCCCTTTACATCCTTTAGTGTACCTAACTCACTAATCTAGATGCTAAATATAATAAGGGCATAAAAATAGTGAGGGATATAACTAAACCCATGAGTAAGCCCTTACAACGTATCTCAAATTTTAGTTAAATCATTACACTCTTTTTAGCCACTAAAAGAGTTTCATTGAGAAAAGTGTTTCGGAAAGGTTTAATACTAATTTGGAAGAGACATCCCATAATAAGATGCCTTTGGCATAAATACATATTTGTCATCGTAAATTAATACTTATTTCTATTAGTTTATCTAACACATACACGTGCAAACACAAAAATATATATACACGTAAACATACACACAAATGTGTGTGTGTGTGTGTGGGGGCATCTTGCGGCGTGCACACGTGCATGTGTGTGTGTGTGTGTGTATGATTTAATATATATTGAAATTAAATCTAATTACAGAGTAACTACTGTAATAAATGATGTAAAAATTCTTATATACAAGGAATATGCAAACAAAAAAGCATATAAATGTGAAACCCTAAGTAAGAGAGGACAATAGAGAGAATTAGTTGATTCTGAGAAATCTAGAAGTGATTTAGGCAGTGAATAGATATATCTGACTAGAAAGAGTGTCACAAAGGATTGGTGATGGTTCTAAACTCTAAAACTACATAGGACATGAGTGCCCAGTACTGGTGTCTAGATCTCGGTACTTGGTGTTGAGGTAGATGTTGTGTATCTGGTTCTTTTAGGGCTAAATGATGTTTTTTTTACTTTTATGTCTGTCACTTTAGATTTGCTGTTTGATATGCAAATGTACCTATAACCTGTAAGAAATAAGTTCACCTGCACATAACCACAAAATGAATCAAACCTAAAAATAAAAATTCATAATGGGGAGTCGGATTGACCTCGATGGTCACCCGAAGAGTGAACTTAAGACTCGAGCGTTGTGCTACATCTCAAACTCCATGTAGTTATGTGTGAATGTGTGTGTAATGACACCCTATGATGCCCTTCCTCAAATTTGCACCAATGATAGTAGGCTAGATATAAAATGTAGTAGATGTTGTTGCAAATCAGCAGCACACCTAGATGCAAATCAAGGTTCTAAATGATGTTTAGAGCATCCAGTGTGATTGCACAACATGGAAACCTCTCTCCAAGTGTGGGACTTGTGAAAATGAGAGAGGAATCTCCAGAATAGAGGCTAGTTCCTCAAACTCCTTTGATTTAGATCTATATTTTGCACAACTACGAGGTTCTAATCCTAATTCTACGCTAGATTGTAAGGAGACAGGGGATAAAAATGCAAAAATGAAACTAAACTAAAGATGGTGATGCACCAAAAGGAGTGGTGAAATATTTTTGCCATGTAAATAGACACAAATTCATGAAATGCAACAAGGGAAAACATACACAAGCTGATAGATGTAATTAGAGGTCTTAAAATGAAGTAAAACAATACAAACAGAGGGTGAAAGCATTCACGAGTTTGCCTTGTCAATTCCATGTAAAAATCTCTTGCATTCCACCATCAAAGAGGTATAAACCTGTTACAAACTGTGAAAATGTCCGATTCTTACAACTATCACTTGCTGGAGGTGAAAGAAGAAGTTTGCAATGCCAAAAGTGTTCAACCATGAAGAAATGAGCCAAATCTGGCTTTTACAGTGCATGGGTCGAGCCCAGGAGAGAGAAAATGTAAAAAACATGGGAGCCCATTCCTCATTGATGGAAAATGCATTAAAACAACATGGAGGACCTTACAAACCCATACCCTGTCATTTTTGACCATATTGGAGAAGAATGCGACCCATTCTGTATTAAATTTGGTTGTTGAAATGTCATTTCTGGCCATGGACACGTACCAAAACCGTTTTTGAATTTTCTCTCTCCAAACTGAACCAAAATTAGAAATTGACCATGGAATCATGTAGAGAATTTTAACAGCTTTCCAATGATATAAATAACATGAAAATCTAAGCTTTGGATCAAAAGATATGATCGTTTGAAGATTTAGGGCAAAAACAACCCAAAAACGGATCGGCGGGAAAATTTTTCAAATTTTACCTCTTTTTTGTCTTTGGAATTTTTTCAAAAATTCCCCGCACTCCGCTGGTCGGATGCCACGTGGCAGCTTCCTATTGGCTACGGCCTCAAATGGGAAAATTTTCCACAAAAACTCTGCCGAGCCATAACTTGAAAAATATAAGGAGTTAGGAGGAAAACTTTACCTTTCTAGGAATCTTGAGAGAGAGCTCTATCTGATGGTGCCATTTCCAGAAAGCCTTGAGTGACTTAAATTCAAAAAATGTGGACTGAGGCACAAGAGAGGCAAGAACACAAGGAGTTAGCCATAAAAAATGAGCTGGGGCACATTTTGGATAACAATTTTGGCGACTCAGAGGGGTCATCTACCTGCTAGATGAAAGTACCAGTTGGCTGAAGCAGTCCATTGGGCATGGAGCCATCAAATATTTTGTTTAGAACCCCAATTGACTTAGAATGTGCAAGGAGGAAGATGGAATATCACATGATGGAAGCAAGGACTGCAAAACATCTCCAGGGACAACAAGCTGTGCCAAAGCACTTAGGGAAAGCAAAACTAACCTACAACAAAACAATGTGCAAAGCACTTGGAGGAATGAAAATCTAATCTAATATTTACAAGGTGGTAAATTTTCCTCTAGAAGCAACGCTTGAGATAGATTCCATTGAATGGAATCTGCAGTTCTTCACCATCCAATGAGGCCAATTGGAAAGCATTGCTGTTCTTGCACTTCGTGACCATGTATGGGCCACTCCAAATGGCATCAAATTTTGAATGCCTTCCGGTTTTGCTCTATCCACATCCCATTTCAACACTAGATCTCCAACCTAAAAGATCTATCCTTGGCCTTCCTATCAAAGGTCTTTTTGATCAAAGCTTGATCCTTTTCCATTGCTTGGGATGCACGATTTCGACCTCCTGCACTCCATCAACTCTGCATATCTCACCTCCATGGGCTCAAACTCTAGCACTCTAATTTCTTCATGAGTTCCAATGTTGGCAACTCAAGTGACATGGGCAAGATTTCCTCTCTTCCATAGACAAGTTTGAATGGAGAGTTACTTGTGGATCTCTTGGGAGTTATCCTATCAGCCCATAAGGCTGATTTTAATTTGGTATGCCAAGACCTCTGATTCTCATCAAGAGTCCTCCTAATGATCCTCAACAAGTTCTTGTTTGTAGACTCGGCCTGGCCATTACCTTGAGGGTAATAGTTTGATGAAGTGCTTAGGTAGATCCCGTTCTTGACAACCCACTCAGTCACCTTGGATCTAATGAATGCCAATGCATTATCTGAGATTATTGTAGCAGGTATACCAAATTTGGTCGCTATCCCCTCATAAAAGTCTAAGATGCTGGACTCATTTGCTTCTTTGAGTGCTACTGCTTCAGTCCATTTGGTGAAGTAGTCCGTGGCTATCAAAATCCATTTGTGCCCTTGACTTGAATTGGGATTAATGACTCCAATGAAGTCCAAACCCCATTGCATGAATGGCTGGTCAACTGAGATTGGATGCAATGGAAGGGCAGAAAGTCTCTCTTTTCTGTGAAGAATGCACAATTCTTACACCTCTTAATCCATGCATAACAATCACTTTGAAAAATTTAGGCCAATAATAACCAGCCTTCATGATTTTTAGAGTGTCACTCTTGGTGTAAAATGACCACCACAGCTGGTCCACCATGGAACTCTTCCAACACCCCTATGAATCTGATTTGTGCTAATGCATCTCAGTAGCACTCCATTCACATCTTTCTTGAACAAAACTCCATCAACAATGGCATATGGGACAGCTTGCAATCTGAAGTGTCTTCTTTGGGTCTTGTTCATCTCCGGGGGCATAGGCCTGTGCTTAGGAAGTGTATAATACCTTGGGTCCAACAAGGAGTGGGGACAGCATTGTCTTCTTCTTGATTGCCACTTGGCTCATGGCTGTCCTGGACTATCAAAACAGCCTCTTCTTCATTGCATACTTCTTTTTGCTTCCCCAAAACCAGCTGCTCACACAATCCTTTCCCTCTTACCAGCTTGGTGATCTTGATCTCAATGTCATACTCCATGACACGGGTGATCCAACCTGCCCTTTTCTCGTTCAAATCTTTGTTGAGGAGGAAGTCCTTAACCCCAACATGTGAGACCAGCAACTGGACCTTGTTGTTCGAGACTAAATGCTTGAATTTCTTCAAGCTTCTGATTATTACCAGCACATGCTTCTCAATAAAAGAGTACTTCACCTCATAGTCATCTAGGCTCTGGCTGAAGAAGGCAATTGGCTGCTCATCATTATCCTTGTTCTCGCTCTGCCAAAATGGCGAAATAGTGTCATTACCTCTAAATGCATAGAGGATGAAATCCTTGGAGAAGTCCAGGTTGATGAGAGTTGGTGCTTGAGAAATGGCTTCTTTGATTGCTTCAAAACTCTCCTTGCCTTCTGTTCCACTTGAAAGCCATGCTCTTCTTTAACATTTTGGTGATGGGCTTGACAAGGGCTGCAAAATCTAGGACAAACCTCCGAACAAAGTTTATCCTCCCCAAGAAACTCTGAAGGGCTTTCTTGTGGCTTGGCAATGGTAGTGCTCTTATGGCTTCAACCCTCTCTGGATCAATTGCTAATCCTTCTTTGGAGACAATATGGCCAAGGAGCTTTCCTTCATGTGCAAGAAAGATACACTTTCTAGGATTTAAAGACACTCCAAATCTCCTGCACCTCGTGAAAACTTGTCTCAAATGAGAGAGGTGGTCTGCTGCATTTTTGGAAAAAACAGTGATATCATCAAGGTAAATCAGCACCACGTTGTTAATCAAACCTTTGAACGCCATGTCCATTGCCCTTTGGAAGGTAGCACCAGCGTTGGACAGCCCAAATGGCATTTTCCTGTATGCAAAAGTTCCCCATTTGGTTGTGAAGGCTGTCTTGAACTGGTCTTCCTCCTTCACCATAATCTGATTGTAGCCTGAGTAGCCATCAAGTAGTGAAAACCTCTCGGAGCCAGCCACAACTTGCAATATTTTATCCATCGAAGGGAGTGGGTAATGGTCCTTGAGAGATGCTCTATTTAAGTCTCTGAAATCAACACACAATCTGATCTCCCCACTCTTCTTTCTGACTGGAACCAAGTTGGCAACCCAACTAGAATGCTTGATTGGGAATATGATTCTTGACTCAATCAGCTTGTCCAATTCTTTCCTCATGAGAGGCTCCATGTGTGGATTGACTGGTCTTTGTTTCTGCCTGACAGGCTTAGTATTTGGATCCAATTCAATGGTATGCTGAGCTAAGTTGGGATTGAAACCTTTCAAATCTTCGTAGCTCCAAGCAAACACATCTGGGAATTCTTGACATAGCTGCATGAATTCATACCTTTCTTGTTCAGTTGTCATCTTTCCAATTTGCAATGGTTTGTTCTCTTCTACCAAGATGGATACTGAATCCTCTCTCTTGACTTGAATGTTTGCTTTCTCCTTTCTAAACTGATCATTGGGATTAAAAATGGACTCCAAAGTGATAAGTCCCTTGGGCAGCTTGTTAGTTCTCAGCTGTACCACCTGGTCACCATACTGCTATTCCAACTTTTCTTGATTCTTAGCTGAGAACTCAGCTTCTTCTTACAAAAAATGGATGATTTGCTGGTCATTCTCAAACACTTGCCAACTGACATTGTTATCCGGCACTGAAGGCCTCACAATCACGTGGATGTTTGGCTGTACCTTGTCTTTTTGAATGCTTTCCACAATGTCAAAGGCTGCCCCTACTGCTGCAAGCCTGTCAGCAGCTTGATTCTCTTTCCTAGGAATGGATTTGATGCCAAAACCCTCAAAATCTTCCATGAGGTCCCACACCCTGTTCTTGTAGCACCTGAGTAGATCATTCTTGGTAGCATGCTGTCCCTTGACCTGATTTACAATCAATTCACTGTCACCAAAGACTTGCAAGTTCTTTATTTTCTTCTTGATTGCCCAATGCATCCCTTGCACCAAGGCTTCATATTCAGCAGTGTTATTGGAGCATGCAAACTGAAATCTAAAAGCTGAATAGTACTTTACTCCTTGAGGTGAAACAAGCATGGCTCCACCTCCTGCACCTTATCTACTCCTTGATCCATCAAAAAATAGTTTCCATACCTCATTGTCATCTTCATGGTTTGGCTTGGTGATGCTAGGAATAGGATGATTTTCTTCGTGTATGCAATAGACCCCTAGCTCAGATTCTTCCACTTCTTGATAAGGATCAAAAGCATGTACCTTGTTTTCCCATTCATCAAGAGTTAGATCCGGGATGCTTCCAACCTTGGTGTCAGCTTCATCGGTGCTTGGGTGGTCTTCTTGATCAAATGTTGAACAATTGGCGTTGATCTGACTTTGAGTGTAAGGCTCAATGTGGAAGTTTGCAATAGGTTCGGACACTGATTGTAGCCTTAGTTCCATACCTCGTTCGAATAATGTGTGTGACCAATCAGCGAGACAAATATCCCCCATCTTGGTTGTGAAGTCCCTTGACAAGCATAGGGCAAAGAGTGGTGGAAGGTCTATGACTGATACATCTTGTAAAACAACAACATTTGGACATGCATGCAAGGTAAGACTCAAGTTTCTAATCACCCCAACTGTTGTTACTGTTGTCCCATCCAGCTGCACTACCCCTTTGGATATGGTTTCATACTGGAGCCCTAGCTGATCAGCTATTTGTTTAGGCATCACTGAGCTACTTGCCCCGAATCTATCATGCAATTGTGCACTAACTGATTTCCAATGATTAATGAAACATAGAAAGGAGGGGGCTTCAACATTTTACCTTGTTGTCCTCCATGATTTCCCTCAGGCTGGGCAACATTTGTGAGCACTTTCTCTTGCATCTGAACTTGCTGATTTGAAGTTGGCCAGTCCTTCATGGCAGCTTGTAACAAGTCTCTTTGGCCTGGGATAGATAGGGATTCCCACATTGATATATTAACATTTGTCTTCTTCATCGATCAATGATAATCTTGAATGGTGATGAAGGATCTCTTTGCTTTGTCCTTTGCTTGTACATTCACTCCTTGCACGTGGGCAGCAATAACTAGTATTTGAGTTGGTCTAGGAGCTGTTCTTGGCTGCCCTTGTGCATTTGAAATTAAATTTTGCTTGCCAACCATTTGTGGAGCCATGGAAGGTTGTGGATTGGTTGGAGCTAATGGCTAATCTTCACCCAAATTCCTTCTTTTTGACCTTGTGTTGGCTGCAACACCTTGAGAAACTGCTTGATTCATGCCACAGAAATCTTCTGCTTGCCAGTTTACCAATGTGGTGTCATTTGGGGCTGATTGATGTTGGAATGTTTCTTGTTGTTGGTTGTTTCCTTGACTGCCTTCACCCTCCACACCAGTAGTTGTCACCATTAATGCTTGATTCAAAGCACCATTGAAGCACATAGATTGGTTATGAGGTTCATTGCATGGAAAACACCAATCATACTCTTGAGCAACGTTGTTTTGTGTTGGCACCAATGCCTTAGAGGCAGATATGACATTAGGATTATAAGGCTGAAATGGTCTATTGGCAGGAGGCCTTGTTTGATTTACATTTGCAGCTGGATTAGGAGGTCTTTATGGTTGGTATGGCTGCCTGTTAGGCTAAGCTTGGGGCTGGTAAGAAGGTCTAAAACCTTGGGCTTGTTGCCTTTTGAGAGTAACCAGCTCATTGCCTAGGTTTTGCAATTGCTTCATGACTTCTTGAAGCTCATTTGGGGCACTTGGAGATGAAGTAGAAGCTTCATTTGAACTCTGATTTCTAGGAGTGGGAGAAGGAGCCAAATTAGGTGCTTGATTGGTATTTGGACTCTCTAAACTTGGAAACAATGGCATGGGAGGTCTAGGGGCTAGTTTTCCAGCTTGGATCAAACAATTTTCAGCCCTAATGGCAATGCTATAAGCCATAGGGATAGTTATGCCTCCCATGGACTGAATCAACATAGAAATATCAGAATTTAGAGCTTTGAGATAATAGAGAAAAGCACCTTCTGCTGTTGGCCTAACTGCCACTGGAATTCTCTCCCAAGTCTTTTGAAATCTGAAGTTGAAATCGGTCAGCTGTTCATTGGGAGCTCTCTTGATGGTTGTCAGCTGCTCCAAAAGAGACAAGTTGTCTCCCTTCTCTCCAAATTGCTCATGAAGTGCTATACACAGCTGATTCCAATTTGTGATAGAACCAGCTCCAAGGCTTCTAAACCATTGCAATGCTTTCCCCTTGAATGAAGATGCCAGCAACTTGACAGCCACTTGCATCTCATTGATTTCATGAATTGCACAAAGGTTAGCAATATCCTTAACATGATCACCTGGAGTAGTCTGATTTTCTCCAGTGAAGTATGGAATGTTCTTCAAGGCTGCAATAGGAATTGGATGTTGTGCATTGAGGGCAAGTGGGCTGTTTCCTGTGAAGTTGACATAGGGGTTGTTTTGCGCCATTCTAATTGGTCTTAAAACCCTTGTTGACTGAATGAAAGGCCTACCAGGTGGAGGAGTTGAGAGAGTTCTATTTGGTGGAGATGGAGACCTTTGAATCCTTCTTCCACTTTGCCTTACTCTTGGAGATAACTACAGATATTCAAACAACACCTCTTCTTCTCCAGCTCTTGACCTTGTAGTGATTCTTCTCATGAGTTTTCAGGCCTGCACTGCTGAAACCAGTTGATTCTTCCCCTTTGGAGTCGCCAGATATGCAAATTATAGCTCTTTTCAAGTAAGAAAATTGTAGCAGATGCACATCAAATTTGCTGCAATAAAAATGAGACCTCTAAGGTCCCACCGGGCATGTGCCAAAACTGTTGTTGCAAATCAGCAGCACCCCTGGATGCAAATCAAGGTTCTAAATGATGTTTAGAGCATCCAGTGTGATTGCACAACATGGAAACCTCTCTCCAAGTGTGGGACTTGTGAAAATGAGAGAGGAATCTCTAGAATAGAGGCTGGTTCCTCAAACTCCTTTGATTTAGATCTATATTTTGCACAACTACAGAGGTTCTAATCCTAATTCTACCTTAGATTGCAAGGAGACAGGGATAAAAATGCAAAAATGAAACTAAACTAAAGATGGTGATGCACCAAAAGGAGTGGTGAAACATTTTTTGCCATGTAAATAGACATAAATTCATGAAATGCAACAAGGAAAACATACACAAGCTGATAGATGTAATTAGAGGTCTTAAAATGAAGTAAAACAATACAAACAGAGGATTGAAAGCATTCACAGAGTTTGCACTGTCAATTCCATGTAAAAATCTCTTGCATTCCACCATCAAAGAGGTATAAACCTGTTACAAACTATGAAAAAGGTCTGATTCTTACAACTATCACTTGCTTTGGAGGTGAAAGAAGAAGTTTGCAATGCCAAAAAGTGTTCAACCATGAAGAAATGAGCCAAATCTGGCTTTTACAGTGCATGGGTCGAGCCCAGGAGAGAGAAAACATAAAAAACATGGGAGCCCATTCCTCATTGATGGAAAATACATTAAAACAACATGGAGGACCTTACAAACCCATACCCTATCATTTTTGACCATATTGGAGAAGAATGCGACCCATTCTATATTAAATTTGGTTGTTGAAATGTCATTTCTGGCCATGGACACGTACCAGAACCGTTTTTGAATTTTCTCTCTCCAAACTGAACCAAAATTAGAAATTTACTATGGAATCATGTAGATAATTTTAACAGCTTTCCAATGATATAAAGAACATGAAAATCTGAGCTCTGGATCAAAAGATATGATCGTTTGAAGATTTAGGGCAAAAACGACCCAAAAATGGATCGGCGGGAAAATTTTCAAATTTTACCTCTTTTTTGTCTTTGGAAATTTTTTCAAAAATTCCCACGCTCCACTGGTCGGATGCCACGTGGCAGCTTCCTATTGGCTGGGCCTCAAATGGGAAAATTTTCCACAAAAACTCCGAGCCATAACTTGAAAAATATAAGGAGTTAGGAGGCAAACTTTACCTTTCTGGAAAGCTGAGAGAGAGCTCTATCTGATGGTGCCATTTCCAGAAAGCCTTGAGTGCCTTAAAATAAAAAAATGTGGACTGAGGCACAAGAGAGGCAAGAACACAAGGAGTTAGCCACAAAAAATGAGTTGGGGCACATTTTGGATAACATAGAGATATGTAAAATTTGTGGGATGTAACAGAATAAAATTCCCCTCCTATGTTGTGTATGCAAAAGAATTTAGCCCTTGTCCCTTGAATGAGTGTGGTATATGGATGCCTTGAAGTGATTTTGTGCCTTTGGATGCAAGATTAGGTGATAATATGTAATGCTTAGTGCTTGGTCCCTTATTTTGAAAACATAAGCTGTATTTATATGATTCCATTGTTTGAATTTTGTAATTGACAACTGAAAGGCTGATTCAAAGTAGTAAAAAGTAATTAAGAAGTGAAAGGGGTCCAAAAGGATAAGAAAAAGGTAAAGAGGGATAAAAGTGACCAAGAGGATAAGAGTTCTTGGTGCTTTAGTGTCCGAGGCCATAAAAAGATAAAAATTCAAATGTTGGCAAGAGTGCAAGATGTATGAAGCCAATAAAAGTGTAGAAGGCAAAGCAAAAGGATAAAGGGAGTTGTCAATTACTAGTTTTATTGCTTAGGAATCATGTAAATGCTAGCATGCTTTTAGGACCTAGAAATGTACCCAATTGCATAGATTTTGTGTCTACAATATATTAAGTTACAATGCTAAATATATATTTAAGACAAAGACATCTTATTGTGGGATGTATTTTCCGGAAAGTGCAAACCTTTTCGAAACACTTTTCCTAGTAACACTTTTTTAGTGGCTAAAAAGAGTGTAATGAATTTAGGGATAAAGTTTGGGTTATATTGTAAGGGATTCTTCATAGGTTTAGTTTCATCCCTAAATGTGTATTTAATTCTTAATTTAAAGGGTGACCAATTGGTAGGTGATTTAGATTTTTCATCATTTGGAAAATTAGATGGTTTCAATTTTTGTTATGTGTTTGGGTATGTTTTCGGTGGTGGGATTCTATTTTCCATGGTGAACGACTACATGTTGTTAAGGGAAGATCATGTATTCCTTCATAAAAACCATCAACATCAATGTTCTTATTCCACCTAGCTCTCTCACCTTTTAATAGCCCAAGTTAGGTCCATAGATATAAAAAGATGTGGTTTTCAAATGTCTTAAGTATACGCAAGTTAAAGGGCTTAGGGATGGTTTGATTTATGGATTATATGAAGGTGTAGCTCAAACCTTAGAGGGAACATTGCATGAAGACAATTTTTGAAAGAAAATCCATAGAATAAGCCCTCTTATTAGGGGCTTAGGATGACCATGTAATTCACAAGATACAACTTGATTTAGATTAGGGTTTGATTGGTTAAGACTTTTTATAAAATGCTTACATGTGGTTATGATTTGTGAAGATAGTTGCATATACACATAGAATATTGGATTTTTTGAATTGGGAAAAAATGGGTGTATGGGAAATTTCATGGAAGTTATTCATGCATATACAAGGCTCTGCTGTAACATTTTTAAATTTTTACTATGTTGGTGTGAATTTATCACCTTGTGAGTGGCCTTTTAAATTTTAGGAGTTGTGGTTTGATGGACTACAATGCCTTAAACTTTAGGAATTGTTTATTTTTAAAATATTTTTCAATTTACAAAAGAGCCTAAGGTTTAAGTGACTTTATATATTTTTCAAAAGCACCATGAGTTTGCACTTTGTTGATTTTTCCATGGTTCTAGAAAATCTATTTATTTATGACATTGAATAACCAATCTCTTGAAATAGCCAATTATGACACCAAGAAATATCTATGAAAACTTTCATAATTTTAGTCTATGAATTAGTAGAAAAGGGATAGCCATGGTCTATCAAAGTATTAATATGGTCCTCAAATATATATGTTTTTGCAAGGGAAAAATTCAAACTTGAAAGCATGACAAATATACTCTACCATGAATTTTTTTCTTGTAAGTCATCACGAGCCTTCCTCCAAATCATCCTACCCCATGTATTAGGCATATCCTACCCTTATAAGTGGTTATATGTGTTGTGTTAACATGGTCCATAGGTGGTTTAGGGTTATAAAGTTAATTCAAGAACTTTTAAATCAAGATCTTTCAAGACAAGCTTTTCAAGAAGCTTATGAATTGCTATTTCTGGTCTTTCTAAGGTTGGTGCACACCTTCATGAGTGGAATGAAAGGATAAAATTTACTAGGAGGTGTATCAAGGATATAATACAAATGAAAAATTATTTTTGGAATATTTTGGAGAGTTTCGAGTTTTGGGACAAGTTCACCAAAAGTAGGTCTTGAAGGGCGAAGTAGCTTGTAATGCAAAAATAGCCCCGAGCTTGCGGAAGTGATTCCGAGAGATCCGTAAGAGTTGGAGGTAAAAAAACACCGTTGGAAAGGTATCTCAGAGATATAAATTATGGTGGTTTCAAATATTTCACAAGACATATTTTTTTTTGCCCATAATCGTATTTATGCATGCACAATCTATGAGCTCAAGAAAAAGCCTATTTTTAGGACGTTTCGGAAGAATCAAGGAATGACACCCCACCATTATTATAAAAAAACTATTTCCATTATATTTAATACAAATAAATGTATGAAAATACCTCTGAATGCTCAAGTTATTCTTTTGTCAAGTTTCTCCCAAGGTACGATCAAGAGTTAGTCAATTTTCTAGGTGGACACATGTCACTCCCAGATGAGAGCAACATTTATTGAACCAAAAGTCCCAAAATTTTAGGATGGTTGGGACAAAATAATGTTCCCAGCCTCAAGATATCCCCATGGACCATGATGTAAACTAATTTTTATCCCAAATAGGTCATTTTAGCCCCTATGTACCATTTCCTAGTACCCTTCATCACTAAATCTTGGAGCGCCACTTGTCCTCACCATATGAGAGAAATTTTCTTACACCAACCATCCTAAACCTTTGGGAAATTTTGGAAAAAAATGATCCTAACCCCCACTATATCCCCTTGTCTCCCATGACTCGGAAAAAGTGCTTCGTAGGCTTTTTTCGGCTCCCTCCCTCTCCACCTCAACTAGTGACCATCCACCCTTGCCAAGCCCAAGTGAGGTCACATGTCTTTGTACCAACCATCCCAAACATTTGGGATGATTGGGAAAAAATTTCCAACCAAGCCTATCCCTTCCCCTGGTCACTCATATGACCTGTTTAGCCCTTGTGTGTTTTAAGTGCTTTTTTTGCTTTATTTCATGTCAAGGCCAACCACGAAGTGCCACTTGTTTGAAAGAGGGTGAGGTGATTTTTTTACACAAACCATAAAAAACTTAGGGAATGTTGGGACAAAAAGTTCACCCCAAGCCAATTATGATTAAATAAACTCATTTTTGCAAATTTTGTGTTGCTTCTTCTTCTTCCCGCGTGTGTGCGTACAAAACCTCACTACCGGAAACTTCATTTCTCCATTATTATTGTTTCAACCACACAAGTTATTCATTTCACATAAATTTCCATTAATCAACCATGGAAATAACGTCCTAATCCTTCCTTTTCAGCTACTCACCATGGAAATGTTTTACCGAAGCTCCATGAGTGGAAACCATGAAATACTTGTATCTCACAAACGACAAGTTGATTCCAAAAAAATTTGGCGATGTCTTCCTCTCGTAGGAACCTTCAAGATGCAAAATATTTTTATAGAGATGATTTTGATTATTAATGGCATAAAATTTTAAATTTGTTCCCTAAACCCTTCTTCTCTAATTTCCCATTAATCCAGAAGCGAGTGAAGCCAAAGTTTTGCAGAACATCCAGAGAGAAAACCCAAATAAAAAATGGTGATTTTTCATCAAATCGAGGAGGGTAATACCAGATTATAAAAAGAGTAAGTTCCTTTGGTTCACACTTACTATAAATAGAAATTTCTTAGAATATCAAAATATTTAAAAAGAACACCAAGAATCAAAATGGAAAACTAGGGCACGTATGCTAAAAACGTAAAAAAAAAAAAAAAAAAAAACAAAAAGTAACTTTATGAAAATAGAAAGTGGTTAAAATGGTCATAAAACATATGAGAATTCTCAAAACATGGTGAGAATCCTCAGTACTATTTCCAAGGAAAAAAAGTAACCTTTCTAAAATAATAACTTCTCGATCCTAGTGTCTAAAAATAGAAAGTATTCATTTTGGGAGAAAAAAGTTACATATGACTCCATTTTCACTCATATTTCCAATTTTTGGACTATCCAAAGTGTAATGAGATGATATCATAGCTCTAAAAGAGAATTGAAAACTTCATATGGGTTTTAGAAACTTCACATTGGGTTCAATCAATTTAGAGGGAAAGAAGAGCATCACAAGAGGAACCACAGTTAATTCATCTTCATCACTCGAGAAGTTATTTGATTAGAAATGAGTCGATAAGGTGATTTCAATGAGCTAAAGAGGTTCATCAATCAAGTATCAAGGAGGATCATCATGAGTATTTCTTGTGTTCATCCCGAGCTCACATTGAGAGGTCTCAAACAATGTTTCTAAACACTCATTTCATGGTCCAGGGTGTCCGTGCATCATCATCATTGGAAAGTTCTTCATCAAATGTGGAGGTATCCCCATTCATGCTATAAATCTCTTCTCCCCTTCTCTCTTCATTCTCCCTCCTCTTCTTTACTCCCATTTCTAATTCTTTGTTGTGAGCAATCATGACATTTTTTCTATTCATTAAGATGAATATAGTCTAAAATGTAATAAGTTTCCCTTAATTAATAAAAGGGGACTTAATGTTCTTTCCTAGGAATGTCAAAAGTCACAAGTTGTGAGGATAAATGAAAGGTCATGTGGGGGGTTAGACGAAGGGTCTTCTCAATGTCTTTAAATTGTAATGAAACCCGAGGGTCAATTTTAAGGGTTGTCAATTTTGTACACTCAAGAGAGAGATCTATTTGAGAAAGGAAAAAGAGATAACATTCTTTTATTTTCCCTATCTATTTTTCTTCCATTATCTAGCATTGTAAAACTTGTGGAGATGTCAATAAAGAAAGGAGTTTCTTCTTTTAATGATGTATGAATGTGTGGAACTTTGTGTGCATGGTTTCTTTTTCATCATTGATGTTATAAGCATAGTTTTTCTTTCCTATAAGTTGTGTATGTGATACTTTTGATTATCTTTGGAAATAATATAATTTTCTACTTGCAAATCATAATCTTACCCTTCCTAATTTCTCACTCCCTCTTCCCCATCATTTAACAAATTCCTCCCTTGATATCCATTTTTCGCATTTACCGCAGGATATACAATATGTTCCTATTGGATCCTCGACCTCTTGGCCATTAAAATTTCCCTTTTAGTTCACTCACAAATAAATGGAGCTGCACCATCTAAGTAGAGGGACCTAGAGTCCCAGAGCGTTGGCAAGATACCCACCAATTTTTCTACTCGAAAATTTTTCTTGCCAACATTTTTTGGTGCCCACCGTGGGGTAGAATTAGAATATCTGCACCCAAAATACAAACCAAAAAATATTCCAAAAATACATAAAAATAAAAAAAATGAAAAAACAAAAAAATAAGTTGATTGAAATCATAGAAAAACCCATATTGATTCATGTGAATGAACCTTTGTATTCCACAGTGTCTTTTCATATTCCCATTACACAATTTTACTAAAACTACTTGAAAAGAGATATACCAGGATGAATAGGCTGAGAGGAGTTGATCCCACTTTTGAGGCTTTGCAAAATCCACAAAAAAAGATCAGAGATAACCCCTAATATTTCTCTCAAGATTCATCCCCATTTGATTCTCAAGTGGTTCACCTAGTAATCTGATCCAAAATCTTCGTTGATACTCCTCCTACAAATTCTCCCATCTTTCAACCACCATTGAATATTGAATTCCCTAGTGAAGGAGAAAAGAATTCAAAAAAGAATTGGGAGAAGAATTTGCAGAAGTGGAAGCAAAAGAAGTAAAGTAAAGAAACAATGGTGGATAAAGAAGGAGAAATACCCCAACCCATTGTTTCCATGGGGAAGGAATACAAGTCCACTTTCTCTTACACCTCCTCTTCATGATCTACCAAGTTTTTACCAAAAAATTTTCAAAGTTCAAAGGTGATGACACATAGCTTCTTAAAGAAAACATCTCTTCCTTCATCACATCATGCATAATTCTTGTAAATCAAACATGAGGATGTTTCCATGAGATTGTTCATGGAATCACTTCAAGAAAAGCATCGACAAATGGTTCTACCTCCTACAGATAGATCCATCACTTGTTGGGATGATATCAAAACTATTTTCAAGGACATATTCAAATCCACCGAGGACTTTGTAAGATATCTTTAGTGCAGCTGGCTCAAATGAAGAAGGAGTCTAACGAGACTATGAGAGACTTTGTAGCACATTATAACAAGTTACTCAAAAAAGGATACCTCTTGAATATGTTTTCCTCTGATAACAACGTAAAAGGTTCTTCATCAGTGCTCAAATGTCGGAGGTAGGATTATTTCTCTAGAGGGTTCAACCAAGGGATCTTGCACAAGCACAAAGAATGGCCATTGAAGTAGAAGATGACCTCATCCTATCAAGAAAGATCAAGAACCCTTCAAAGGGTAAAGCTCAACATCCCAACGATGAGAGAACAAATCCATTATTGCAAAAATTGGTAAATGAGGTGACAATATTGAAGAGGGAAGTTTCCCAAACAAGAATCCCATCAAATTCACAACAAAAAATCAGATTGCAGGAGCACTCCAAAGGATTTTCTTGGAGGCTCCACCTATCAATGCAAGTTTCAGAACTCAAGGATATGAAGAAGAAATCAAACAAGAAAATGAATAAAATGATTTCCTAGAGGTTGAAGAAGTAGAGAGCGATGCATAAATCAAATTATTGTGAGTATTCTGGAGGTGATGAAGATGATGACCAAGATGCACCTATTTTCTCATGTGTGGTATTCACCTACTCTTAGTCTCAAAAGGGAGCTTCTTCTATTATTGAAAAGAAGAAGATTAAGATCCTCCCCATGGAGACTCTACAAAAGAAAATAATCAGTCGAGGATCCCCACTTCCACCTTCCATGAATTTTGCATTGGAGAAACCCAATCTCATGACAAGCAAGAGGTCACCTATTGTTCCAAGTAAGTATTCCAATACCTATTCTAAATCTAATTCAACTCCTATAAAATCTATCCTTTAAAACCCTTCACTCTACCTCTTAAATTATCCTCCATTCCCCAAACATCTACTCCTTCAAAGCCTGTCCTAACTTCAAAATTAGTGTCTCCATCTCCCATATCCACATCTTCTCCTTTTGACATCATAGAACATATGAACAAGACTAAAATGTATATTTCTAAATCTAAATATCTACGGACTCATCCTAAACAATTTGAGAAGCTTGTCCATCATATCAAGGGTGGTAGTTCAAATCCCAATACCATAACTCCTAGTTCTAAAGGACTATTATCAACTCCACCTACACCTTCATCATATAACATTATTTCTTTAAGTGTATGCAAAACATATAAGGTGGATCCTTTCTATGTCCCTTCTCATTGGAGGATACCGATTGAATAATTGTAATATATTTAGGTGCCTTCAAAATGTAATGCCTATGAAGGTTTCCCATGCTCTCAAAATCACCTCATGCTAAGGCTGTGGCTCTTGTTACTCCATGGAGTCAAAGGAAGTCCTACTTATAGAGAAAGTTCATAGATGCACAGGGGATCTTGCTTAATTCCTAGACAAGAAGGTGTTGATGACTATATTGGTAGTAAACATTCCGACTTCATTTGGAATGTTGTTAAGTAGAAGATTTTCCAAAATTGGGGGAGGAAAATCTAGATGAATTGGTCTTCCACAACCATTCTAGTTAAGGGAGATATGGAAAATTTTCTCCCATAAAAATAAGATGAGATATATGATGAAAAAAAAAGGTAATCTAGAAGCCAACATTTTGTACCAAGATAGTGGGATGAATCATTTCATAACATCTGAGGAGGTGGATGATATTCCTATCTTGATAGGACCAACATTCCTTTATAAAGAAGTATTGATCTTGAAGAAGCATTGAGGAATCTTGAATTGCAAATGGACAATCCCAAATTCTCAGATAATGTAAACCATGAAGAAGAAGTGTTTCTTGATGAATTTCAAGTGGAAATATCAAACCATCATGTTTCCCCATGATGAGGAGGTATTCTTGTTCCCATTTGAAGCTAAAATTATCTTGATCATGTCATCCATGAAGAATAAATTAACTTGTGATAAGCCTTTGAAAAGATTGAAAGAAGACTTTGTGTAAGAATTGTAAAGTTGCAGAAGAAATAAAGACCCTTAGCTCATTCTTGAACTCTGATGCAAGTTATAGATCTGTAAGACAAACATGAATCCAACTCAGAATCCTCAATCATTTTGAAGGTTGGTCATGATAAAATAAAGCAAGATGAGGAATACGATGTCCCTCTTGAGCCAATGGTTGATGGATGTAATGATGAAATGGAGGTATTTTCTTTCCCATTTGAAGAAGAGGACTCTTTCCATGATTAAAAAGCTGAAATAAAGGTGTTGAGGTAATTTAAGATGAGGATCCCCTTGATAAATGAGTAATAGAATGCAATAAGTTTCGGGATGATGAAGCAATTCCTCTAAATGATTTCCTTGAGTTTCAAGATGGAGATTCTTCAAATGAATGTAAAGGTGAACCATTGGAAACTCCAAAGAAGGATCTTGTACAAAAATATTAGAAGTGATAGAAGGTGTAAATATCCATAAGAAATTCTTGAACTCTTAGCTTCATGTTATGGCCATACAAGACATGTATGAGGTTATTTTTGACCCTCTGTTCAACATTCAAACACCTCAAAATGATATGAAATAAAAATATGAATTCAAGGTTTCTTGTGGAAAATATGTAAATGAATATGAATGTGGAAAATAAGGAAACTCAAGATATTCAAACAAAAATCATCCTTAGGGGCAATGATGAGATGCTCAATGAAAAATCAGCAAGTGTGGGTGAACACAAATGGCAATTAACATTCCAAAACTAATTTCAAAGAGAAGAAGGGAAATGGAATTTCTGAGAAAATATCTAAATACCAAAGAGATCATGTAGGATCACTCCTCCTAAGTATACAGAAGCCATGAAAGCACTTGGATTTCATAAGTAGTTGAGGAAAGGAGGCTACTTCCTTGAACCGGTCAATGGCTTTGTAGAACATCATCACTCAATGTTACCCATTCGGGGTAACCTATGAAGAAGACAAAAGTGCTATAGAAAAGTCAGGTTGTCCCCACATTATACCATAGGTGATTTATGTGTTTTTTCCTTTTCCTCTTGTGTGTGTTTTTACTTTTCAGTGTGTTGTGTTTCCCTTCATTTGTGTGTGTGTGTGTGTTTCTCCTTTTTTTATCTCTTGTAAGTTGAGTGACTCTATAAAGCCTAATGGATAAGGCACTAGTCCACAAAATAAATTGAGATTTTGGATTCCTCATGTCATGTCCTCACTTTTCTCAATCCACAACATGTCCCCAAGTTAGAGCCAAATATTTTCATGATTTTTGTAAGGGAAAATTCAAACTTGAAAGCATGACAACCATACCCTACTATGTGAAATTTTTACTTGTAAAGTCATCACAAGCCCCTCCTCCAGATCATCCTAACCCCCATATCAATCCTATCCTACCATTCTAAGTGGTCATATGTGTTGTGTCAACATGTCCATAGGTGATTTAGGGATATCAAGTTCATTCAAAACTTCCAAGTCAAGATATTTCAAGATAGGATTTTCAAGAAGCTTAAGAATGGCTATTTCTAGTCTTCTAAGGCTGGTGCACACCCCCGAGAGAGAAATGAAAGGATAAAATTCATCAGGGGTGTATCAGAGAGATAAGAACATTTTACAACTGGTTTTGGAATATTTTGGAAAGTTTTAGAGGTTTTGGGACAAGTTCAACAAAATCGGTCTTGAAGGGTGAAGCAACATGCAAGTGCAAAAACAACCCCGAGCTTCCGAAGTGATTTAGGATCTCCATGTAAGAGTTTGGAGGTCAAACAAAACATTTTTGGAAATGTATTTTAGATCTCTAAGTTATATTGGTTTCACATCTTTCACAAGACACAAGAAATTCTTCCCATAACTGATTTTAACATGCACAATCTATGAGGACAAAGAAAATCCTATTTTTAGAGGTTTCATAGGAAGGATCAATGAATGAGACCCATCCCATTTTCTCAAAAGTAAATTTCTAGTCAAATAATTCATATAAAATGTGCATGCTCAAAATCTTCTCACACAGTTTCTCCCAAGGTAAGATCAAGGAGTTAGTCAATTTTCTAGGTGGACACATGTCACTCCTAGGTCTAAATGAGATTTACACTTTTTTTTTGCACAAAACATCCAAAACATTTAGGATGGTTGGGAAAAAAAATGTTCCCAACCCCAGATAGCCCCATGGACCATGATGTGACCTCAATTTAGCCCAAATAGGTCATTTTATCCCCATGCACCATTTCCTACACCCTTCATTACCAAATCCTGAGCACTCATCACCATATGAGGGTGAATTTTTTTTTGTACACCAACCATCCCAAAAATTTGGGATAGTTGGGAAAAAAAAATGCATCTATCCCCACTATGGCCTTGATCTCCCACATGACCTGAAAGGTGCTTACATGCTTTTTTCAGCTCCCTCCCCTCTTCGCTCTAACCAATGACTATTTGCCACTTACTTATCAAGCCAATGGTGAGGAGACATTTTTTTCACACAAACCATCCCAAACATTTGGGATGGTTGGGAAAAAAATTTTCCACCCAAGCTGCTAGCCCCCTTCCTTAGTCACTTATATGACCCAGCTTTTAGTCCTTGAGTGTTTTTAAGTGCTTTTTTCTCTTTATTTCATCGTGCCAACACGGAGCACCACTTGTATGAAAGAGGGTGAGGCACATTTTGTGCACAAAATGTCCCAAACCTTTTGGATATCTGGGAATAAAATTATGCCCAAGACAAGGATGATTAAAAACTCATTTTTACAAATATTATGTTGCTTTTATTCTTCATGTCTTTGCATAAAAAAACCTCACTGCTAAAACTTCACCCAACCTCCATTGCTATTACTTCCACCACACACACAATTATTCATTCTACATCCATTTCCATTTACTCCACCACTATAATAACCTCCAAAATTTTCTTTTTCTTAGCTACTTACCATGGAAATGTTTTACGAATCTCCCATGAGTGGAAACCATGAAATGCTTCAGTATCTCACAAACCACAAGTCGATTCCAAAAATTATGGCCATCTCTTCCTCTCATAGGAACCTTCAAGTCAAAATAAAAAAAATTTTCAAAGATGATTTAGATTATTAATGGTAGAAAATTTTAAATTTGTGCCCTAAACCCTTCTTCTCCAATTTCTCGTTGATCTTTAAGTGAGTGAAGCTAAATTTTGCACAAAACATCCAGAGAGAAAACCCAGATCAAAAATGGTGATTTTTCGTCAAACCGAGGAGGGAAGACCAAATTATAAAAATAGTAAGTGCCTCTAGTTCACACTTACTATAAATATAAATTTCTTAGAATATCAAAACATTAAAAGCAACAAAATCACAAAATCACTAGGGAAAACTAGGACACATAGACTAAAAAATGTAAAAAAAAAGAATGCAAAAATAAACTTTCTAAAAATATAAATTGCTTGGAAATGGTCATGAAACATCTATGAGAGAGTTCTTGAAACATGGTGAGAATCTACAAGTAAATTTCAAGGAAAAAAATCAACCTTTCCCAAATAATGGTCACTCTCAGATCCGAGGTCTAAAAATAAAAATTTTCATTTTGGGAGAAAAAAGTTGTAGATGGCTCCATTTTCACTCATCTTTCCACTTTTTGGACTCTCCATAGTGTAATGAGATGATATCATAGCTCGAAAATAAATTGAAAACTTAATATGGCTCGTGGAAACATTCATCATTGGGTTTAATTGTGTTTAGAAGCAAGGCAGCAGCATCACGAGGTGCCACATGTGAATTCATTTTCATCACTCATGGAGTTGGGTGATTCAAAGTGAGTTAGTCAGGGTGATCTCAATGAACTAAAGAGGTTCATCAATCAAGGAATCAAGGAGGATCATCATGATAATTTCATGTGTTCATCCCAAGCTCACATTGGGAGGTCTCAAAATAGTGTTTCTAAACACTCATTTCATGGTCCAGATGTCCGTGCATCATCATCATCATGGCAAGTTATTCATCAAAAGAGGAGGTACCCCCATTCATGTTATGAATAATTATCTCCTTCCCTCTCTTCATTCTTCCTCCTCTTCTTTACCCCCTTTTTCTAATTCTTCATAGTGAGCAATCATGACATTTTTCCTATTCATTAAGGTGACTATAGTCTAAAAATGTAATAAGTTTCCCTTAATTAATAAAATGGGACTTAATGTTCTTTCCTAGGAATTTCAAAAGTCATAGGTTGTGAGGAAAAATGAAAGGTCATGTGGGGGTATACAAAGGGTCTTCTCAATGTCTATAAATTGTAATGAAACCCTCATTCTTAAGGGTTGTCAATTTTGTACACTCATGAGAGAGATCTATTTGAGAAATGAAAAAGAGATAACATTCTTCCATTTTCCCTATCTGATTTCTTCCATTCTCTAGCATTGTACAACTTGTGGAGATGTAAATAAAGAAATGAGTTTCTTCTTTTCATGATGTATGAATGTGTGTAACGTTGTGTGCATGTTTTCCTCTCATCATTGATGTTATAAGCATAATTTTTTTCTTTCCTATAAGTTGTGTATATGATACTTCTGATTTTATTTGGAAAGAATATGATTTTCTACTTTTAAAGCTAATCTTCCCATTCCTAATTTCTCATTCCCTCTTCCTCCATCATTCAAGAAATTCCTCCCTTACAATCCATTGCAAGAATTTTACACGGCAGTACAGTGGAGTGTGCATGTTGGATCCCCAGCCTCTTGGTCATCAAAATATTTACCTTTTAGTTCACTCACAATAAAATGGAGCTTCACCATCTAAGTAGAGGGATCTAAAGTCCTAGAGTGTTGGAAAGATACCCACCAATTTTTCTACCCGACAAATTTTCTCGCCAACATTTAAGTTAATGGTGTTTATTAAATGACCAAACCAATTGGGAAAAATAAATTTAGTCAACTATTCAATCGATATATCAACATTTATCTATAAAAACTATGTGTTTCCATATGTCACCATCTACTCTCCATTTAGATGAACTTATGCCCAATCAATTTTCTATAGGGATTGTTCCTAGACTTATGTTTTATAGCTTATAATGTATGTTATGTTTACAAGGTATGATCTAGTCAAACTAAAAGTATGTATCATCTAGTAATTGTATAGAATTAAATGATTTATAATTTTTATGCAATGATATTTTAAATTTATAAGTTTGATATGGTAATATTTTAATATTACTAATTATATAATTTGTAAAAATACCCTAAAATGTATTTTACATTAGGATACTATTAATTGTTTGAGGTAATGGAGTACTATGGAACATGCCCTAACCATGTAAGTTTAAATTTTGTTTTATGGGCATGAAATCATGCATTAGTGGGTAAGGGTTATAAATACTTCAATGTCATAAGTGTCTCTAATACCATTACAACTATAATTGGTCATTATGTATACAATGTTTACATTCTTGGTCAAATTGAAAATCTTTTGGAAATTATTACTTTATCATCAACATGCCAATTAAACCTATGATGGTGTAGACACCAAGATTTGGTATCTATAACCTTGTTTCCCGCATCTCCTTCTTTCACCATGGTCCTATCTAGATCCCCTTTATTTTAATTCATGTTCATATTTTAACTATCACCATTCCTATTTATTAACCTATTAAATTTAATTTTTAATTAATCTTCATTTAATCATTTTCTAATCCTCATCTCATTAGCTAATTACCTCTAATTAGCTTTCATTTCTCCTCCCTAGGTTGTTTATCATCCCTAACTACCTAGTTTCATATCCCTATGCTTTTTATAACTTTTATTTAATCCATCTTTATCTCCCATATACCCATGACACTTCCCTAGAAACCCTAACCCACCTATATGCTTTAAAACACTCATCCTAATCCATAAAATCCTCATATCTCAAATAAATCACCCATCCACCACTCAAAGGGACGGTTCCCCGTAGTTGGCGGTGAATTTCTCAGGTTGCCTTTGACCATATAAAGCTGGTTTCACCCCCTTCAAAACGAGGCATAATAAAAGTTTTCTTGCGCTGTGCAAATTTATCTTCAAGTTTGAGCATACTTGCAGCTATGTCAAACTTCTTAGTGTCCATTTGTGCATCCTTGCAACTATGTCAACCTTCTTGGAGTCCATTTGAGATTGTCTTGCACCAATTTGGGAGACTTTGGGAAGTTTATCCGTAATTTGTGTTGGTTTATACTATAATTACTTATTATTGCTATTATCTTTCAGGTACTAACTTTTTCTAGGTTCAACTACCATGAAAGCCCCATCTTCAGCTTCCTATTTCAGTTATTCTATCTACAAGTTTTTCATCCATCCCATACACCCTCATCTTCCTCTAATATTGTCTAGGTCATCGTCACTCCTCCCAAGTTGCCATCGACCCAACATTGTGTCATCATCACTCATTCTATCTTCCAGATCTTTGTTAGTGTGTTTATTTTTTCTATTATCATACCCAACTCTCGAGATCTATCATCCTACCTCTCTCTCGGTCTAAATATGTTTTTTATCTCCAAATCACCACCAACTCAACCTAATCACTGTAGACTGAGTCTTGTTTCCATCTAATCCATCCAAATCTATGTTTTCTTGCATCCTTTTTGTTTCCCTGTCTCAGATCTTCCTCTATAGGTTATTTCAGTGTTCTTAGGCCTCTGTGATCATCTTATTTACATTCAGATAATTTTAGATATGCATTTCCAGCTCACTTTGTCCAAATTTATCTTCTTAGGTCACCGTCGACTCCGCCTTCGTAGTATGGGTTACCGCGACTCGACCACCAGTTAGGTATCATTTTATTTGTGTTGATTTAGATTATATCTATACTTTTCATCAATTTATGAATTTTTTTAGATTCTATTTATCTTCGCTTTCTGCATGTTATTCAGTCCTTCCATTTATTTCATCCTTTTTTATCAAACATGGGGTTGACATCCGTATAAGGAAGTTAACACTTCTTGGAACCAACTTCGTTGGGCAGCCCCCTCATCTACCATCTAATCCATTTCATCTTGGTTACTTTTGTTTTGCGGTTTTATTGAGTTTGCAACGAGGTCATATAATTTTCCCCATCCATTTGCATTCATCATACATCAAGGTACTTTAAACCCTTGCATTTTGGAGTTTTTTGATTTTTTAGTATCTAGTCCACTAATTTGAATAGGAAAGAGAAAATTTGATCAACATTCTGCACACTGGTGGGAACACCCTTTTAGGTGAGTCTTTTTCATTTCTTGTCATTTTCTATATTTCTTCCATCTTCCACTAACATTGGAGGTAGATGATTTTTCTATTGCTTGTTCGTGTTGGGCTTCTAGATTGGTAGGACTCTTTTTTTTGCTTTCTTTAAAATCGATAAAAGGAAAATCATTCTCTAGGTATTCTTATTTTTGTCTTATTTTCTCTTTTTTTGCATCACATTCTCCATTTCCTTGTGTGTTTTTCCTCATCAAAATTTCACATTTGGTTTTGGGCTTAAAACAAACCTTTTGCATCCTTGCTTGCTCATCTAGCATAAGTAGGGGTTTAATTGGTTGCATCTCACATTTCATCACACACAACCAAACTCACACATCAATCCACACATCTAGACATTTCCTACCAGGTGGAATTGATTGGGATTTCATCACCCAATAGGAAAACCACCTTTGTGGTGTTCGATAACATTATAAATCCCGCACGCAGACTCGGCCTCACGTACCTTCGGGTATATCAAGGACTCCTATCCAAAACTACCTAAAACCAACCCTAGATTTCCATTTCCTAGGTGCCTTAATTACGCATTCCCCTTTTTATTTTTCACACTTTCTTAATAAATCAAGATAAAGAAAACATTATGTGCTTGACTTGCTTTCCATAATCAATATAATTACTATTTTCTTGTTTTGTTTCATGCCTGTTATCACACGATCTTTAGAAAAGAAAATTGAACAAAATATTACATAGAACAATCCCATCATATCATCCCAACTAACTTCCACTTGTGACCATTGTCTCATCCATGCCTATGGTTACCTCTTCTATAGGCACCCAACCATTGATCATCAATGTTCTTCATCAAGGACATCTTGTTCAAACCACTACCATAGATGAGACCAATCCTTTCTTATATCATCAATCCATCCCATCTATACCATCAACCCCTTCATCCATTGCATCGTTTGAAGCTTTTGGACCTCCCATTATCCCTCGTGGTAATGTGGAGTTCCAGAGCTTCTGGATGCTAATCCCATAGCTCTTCATGAATACCTTCTTAGGAAGTCAACCCAACTTCCTATTGATGGACCACCACTTCAACAAATCTATTCTTATCAATCCAACCCTGAAACAACCCAAGTGCTCTCTTCACAACTTGTGGTGTTTTTCCCTCGAGCCATAAACGAGCTTACTATAACCCAACATGATCTCGGTCCATCTTCTTCTACCAATCCTCCACCTCATCAAACCACCCAGCTAGTCACACCCATTCCTCCCAATCTACCTCCAATCAATACCACAATCACCACTTCCATTCCTATCACCTCTTCGACCACTATCATCACTAGTGTCCCTATCCAATCTACCCAAACATTACATCCCATATCCAAATAACATACCTATTATCTTTGTATCACATCACACATACATGTAAATTTCATCACTTCCCAACCTCCTCATATGAGTGCTTTGCATTATATGGTGTCTAATCCACTTCATCAACAATTTCAACCTATCCACACCTACATTCCCACTCATCATTTACCACAATAACCAACCCAATCCCAATAATCACATCACATTCCCATTTCTCAACAACAATCATTACAAAACCTCTTCAATCTCAACCCATGACTTACATTCACCCTCATCAAGAAATTCCTCAAACACCCACACATCCAAAAGTTTATCAACAACCTTACCTAGCTACTTCTCATGTCATGCAAACAACCACTCATCTCTCAACCAACCACTTCAAATGACCCCATGCATGCCTTAATGAATAGGTTGGCTAGCCTTGAGGCCACTACCTTGGGACCCAAGGTTACACTATCTTATGAACAAATATGTAACAAACATATTCATCCATTGGTTCTAATCAAACCTTACCCCCCTCATTGGGAGCTTCCCAAGTTTACCAAGTTTAATAGTAAGGAATATCCCCAACAACATCTTTGTGCGTTTAGGCATGCATGCTACCTTATTACACATGATCAGGACCTCATGCTTTACACCTTCCCTATGTCCTTGGCCATTCCAACATTGGATTGGTACAATGACATTCCCAACATTCATTATTATCATTTACCCAACTTTTGAAACTCTTATTAGAACACTTTTCAATCAATATTGAGTGCAAGATCACCATCACGGATTTATACGCCATTAGAAAATATCATGACGAGTCTATCATAGACTTTGTCGCTCAATGACATGGGATTATAAATTAATTAACATTTTTCCTTCCACACACAAAGATTATTGAATTATTTTCACACTCTTGTGTGAAGCATATATCATCTACCTTACAAATCCAATCATTTCAAACATTTGAAGAAGCCTTCACCATGGCTCATAAAATCGAGACTCGTGCCCTTGAGCAAGGCCAACTTAAAATTAAATTGAACAAACCAAAACCAAGTTTACCAAACCATCCACACATAATGATAAATCCAAGAGCATGGAAAATTCTGCAGGTGGTTAAATCTTCTTCCACACCCACCTTTAGCACATGGCCTCAACAACGAGCCCCTAGACTAACACCCAACTATACTCCTCTTGGAGAGTCATATAGTTCAATATTCGACAAGTTGATGGCGGTTAATCTCATCACACTTCCCCTATCCGACCATTCAATGAATCAATACCAAAACCTATGTGGTATCATGAGGATCACTATTGTAAATACCACCAAGTTTGAGGACACGATATAGAGAAATGTCAAACCTTTAAAGATCTTGTCCAAAAACTCATTGATCAAGGTGACCTTCAAGTGGACAATCCTAATGCATCTCCTAATAAACCACTTGACATCTTCAAACAACCATTCCCTAACCACGCACCAACAAGTCAAACCACCACTTATTCTACATCTCAAGCACCCAACACTCATACCATAAACACTATCCACACCATTGATCAAGATCCTACCCCATCCACAACTTCACCTCCTTCATCAACTATCACATCCACCTCTTTAGACATTATTCCTACATCTACAAGCCCATCAAAACTTATCCCTATAACCACATCAATCATGTCTACATCTATCACGACATATATTCCTACATCCACACCTACTACCACATCTTCCCCATTCGCAAGTATATCAATGATGCCCCTTGAAACATTTATGAAACAACCACCCCAATTTGATTCTACATCCACCATTGATTCTATGCCTATATCTACTTCCTCACTTATATCCACTTCATCACTTATCACATCCACTTCATCGATTTAACTACTTCACCTACATCCATTCCACCTTTACCCATTATACCATCCTTAACATCAATCCTAGTTCCTCTTTCTGAACTTTTACCTGCACCAACCACATCAACTATTGTGACCACATCTACATCATCTCCTCCTTCCACATCACTCTCATCATTTGAAGAATTTTGGAAAGCACTTCAACTTGCAATAACTTCAAGTGATCCTCCCATCTCATCTACACAATCAGACACTTCCACATCAAACCAATCTTCGCCTTCTTTAGACTTCATCAAACATAAATTACTTCCTCCACCTATATCAACCACAACACAACCTTCAAACCCTCCAGTTGAGATTTTCATCATTCCTCCCAAGGGTTCCTCTTCACAAACAAAATCTAGAACCCTTGGCACATTTCCTCAAAGGTCTCTTTCACGTCCTCACAAAAATATAGACATCCCCCACCTAAGATCAAACAATCCAATACCACATCATCTATCTTAGGACCACATCCATCTCTTATAGGACCAACCCCTTCATCAAAAACATTTCAACCCACCAATAAACCCAAGCCAAAACCATCCAACACTTCTTCTTCTAGAACATCAATCATCACCAAAATTGAATCCAAGACATCGAAACCTTGAACCACCCAAACTCAACTATTAATATCCAAACCATCTCAAACATCCACCTCTTCTTCCAAAACTAAGACATTTCACAAAGACAAGGCACTTCTTAATACTTTGGTTGAATCATATGTGGAGGTCCTTTAACACTTAAAATTTCCACCATCACGCTTCCACCTATTAAGGCCTTTGACCTAAATAGTAAGAACCCATCATGGTTTGATTCAAACTTCATTTGCACGTATCACTACACCCATGGATGTGATATTGAACATTAAAGCACTCCAAACCATTTTCCACAACATCATTGAGGAAGATGACCTTCTTCTTGAGGCAAACCAATCTCCTCCTTCCACATCCATTCCAACATCTACACCTTCAACCTCATCCATCCAAATGCATAAGTCCCCTCATTCATCATGGAATTTTGTGGCCATCCCACCTTCAAATGATGATTCTTCTAAGGATGGTCCCCATTTGTTCATCAATGCTATTTGGATAGTAACTTGATTTGGTCCACATAATCCTAATTCAACATCTCAATGAAAAATCCAAGACCTTTTTCACCATTCCTCCTCCTAAGGATTCTATCTTAGCTATCCCTTGGCCTATTGAACAAAGTATCATCAAACAACTTCATCACACCCTAGTTAAGATGTCACTTCACAAGCTCATATAAATCTATCTAGATCATATGCATGCTCTCATTGAAGCTTTGGAGCATATTTTGACATCCAGTGATGGGACTCAACCTTTTGCATCTCTTGTAGGAGAAATTACAACTTTTGCAGCCATCTCATTTGATAATGCTAAGATTCTGGATATCACATTAGACAAACATGACCTTCCCCTTTTCATCATGGTTAGGATCAATGATACTTTCATTCAACGATCTATGATTGATAATGGGGTAAACATTAATATCATCCCATCACATATGTTCGATCAGCTCAAGATCCCAAATCCACCATCACTCAAACACTTGTGGTCCTTTATGCCTTCAACGAATCTATCGCTCCTACCTTGGGAATGGTTTTCCTTCCTATCTGGATTGGTGAGAAGCTCCACCACGAGGTCTTCTACATCCTAGAAGAGGAATTTCAGTACAATGTTCTTATTGGATGACCTTGGGTCTACGCTATGCACCGTGTTCCCTCTACACTTCATCGCTGCCTTAAGTATGAGCATTAGGGGAAGATCTTGACACTTCCCAAGGGGCGATCCTCCCTTCATGATGTGCAACATGAAATATCAATCCAACAATGTCCTCATTCCCAAGAACTATTGATGAGGGTCATCAATCCTCTTCATTAATAATGTCAATTCGGGTTGGTGTCCGAAGGATGAATGTATTAAGAGAAGAAGATCTTGGAAAGTAGCTCCTTTAAACAAAATCTAAATTTACATAAAATAAATCACACATGAAAAAAGTTTAAAGGCACACTTGGAAAAATGTAAACACACTTGCATAAAGGAAACCACACTTGCGAATATAAAGGCACACTTGTATAAAGGAAATCACACTTGTAGAAATATAAACACGGTTTGCATAAAGGAAATTGCTAAATTGAAAATAAAGGAAAGAGGAAAAAACACCATGCAGTTCACAAAAGAAATTAACATAAAAAAATAGAAATTTACAACAAAAGGAAAACTACAAAAATAAAGAAACAAACATTAACACATTGATCCATCTTCCTTGGAAGAGGACTTAATTCATACTTTTAATTCAAAACTTATAGAATAACTTTACTTCAAAAGATTGGAAAGAAAGAACAAATATTTATTTCTTGAGAGAAAAATTACATATCTGAGTGTGGAAGGTTGCATTTATAATTTATGTGTCCAACCAACTCCTTATTTTGGGAGATACAATATGATCTTATCTTTATTATAATCTTAACAACTAAGATCTCCATCTCCACAAAATATGGAGAGAGATATATTATTGGAGTCAAAGTCTTATCTCACTTATTTTAGGAAGATTTGCTCCCAAATCTTCTCCTTGCTTTTTGGTAACAAGAATCACAATGATTTTATTCCTCTACTTTATTGGAAGGAGGATTTTCCTCAAAATATTAGTTTAACCAAATACCTTTCCCAGATTTTCCATTTGATTTTACTATTTTTTATTGTGGAACTTTGATGCTTGTTTGAAACACTTTTTCCTCGCACTACTGCACTAAAAGCTAGATTTATTTTTATTGGTAATACCTATAGAAAATATGAATGAGGTTTATGTTAAACACATTAATATAAAAAAACCTCTCTCAGAGTTTCCATTTGAATTTTCTATTTCTGTTTATGGAACTTTTGGTGCTCATTTGATACACTTTTTCCTCGAACTGCAACTCACTAAAAGTTAGATTTATCTTTATTGGTAATACCTGTAGAAAATATGAATGAGATTTTTGTTAATCACATTTCTATGAACAAAAATATCAATCATTTTTTCATTGGATTCTCTAATTATTCACAATTCCTATTTTATGCAAGTTTTGAAACTAAAACTATCATTCATTTGATGCAAGTTCTGGAACTAAAGTTGTCATTCCTTTTATGCAAGTTCTGAAAATAAATATGCAAGCTCTAGAACTAAATCTACTTTGTCTACGAATTGCAAGTTTCAGAACTAACTGTCATTCTATACCTTGCAACTTTGTCCACTATTTTAATTGCTTGAAAATATAAATATACAAATTGCAAGTTCCGAACTAAATGTTATTCGATTGATGCAAGTTTGAACTAAATGCGTGAGGTTTGGAACTAAACACATGTGAGTTCGGAGGTAAATCTGAGTTTCAAACTAAATTTGTGAGTTCCGAAGCTAACTTAAAAGAACTATAAATTTTTCATGCAATCTCGGATTGAGATGATTCTTGTTTTGAAATTTCATAATTTTTCAAGAGGAATATGAATATAAAATCATATTTGAGTTTAAATATAATGTTCATGATCAATTCCACTTTTCTCAAAACTAGCATTATTTTTCCTTTATGGTCTGCATACACAAGACTTTGCATCTTTTCCTAAATAATCAATAGGATTAGTCAACAAAATAGATAAAAAATATTTCTAAAGAATGAAGAAGATATATATCCTATATTCTATCTTAAACAAACTATAAGTTCCAAGATTACATTTAAATCCACTTTTAAAAAGGTAACTTGGGAGGAAAAATAATGGTAATTTATGGCCAATTTATGGCCTCATCAACGATTCATCTGCACCATCCACCAGTTCATCCATCCCTTCATCCAAACTTCTTTATGATGACTCCCTGGACAAATAAATGGATAAAATTACACTAGGGGGGTATCATCTTCTTACACTCAACACATTTCCCACTACTCACCATCTCAGAAAACCTGAAAAGATCCAATATACCAACCCAATGTTGGGGATATCATTCCTTTCAGCCCACCACATCTTCATACCAATATTATCTATGGTGGTTTTGACACCCCTTCTTCTCACATCATTGATCATCCACATGCCAAACCTTATACTAGTGGTTTTGGCTTCTCAACAAACCATCCTTCACCCACACCTATCTCCATTGTTGCACATGGAAGGGATTTGGCATGGGATGTTATGAGCATGGGCCACATGGCCTTATTATCGATCAATGCCGCAAGCCTCATGAAAATTTTGGGTTAGGATATCAGGAGCAACCCATTGACCCCATCCCACCATCTGAGATGTGCATGGACATGCCTTCTCCATCTTCACCATCCCATGAGGCTATAGATACGAGATGACACTATGTCTATTGCTTCTGGATTTTTTTTTAATTCTCAAATGTCACCTTGGGATTGATCACTTATCAGTATGAAAATTAGACTAGGTCCCTTCCCCTTCGCCATCCGGAGATGATAGAAGAAGACTCTTCTACCATCAACATTATTTAATGCGCCAATGATGATGCCATTATTTCCCATATGGGGGTAGAGGATTCTTATCTTCATAATACCTTACCGTCGATACGTCGACTCTTCTCAATGAAGCCACCATCAACATCAATATTAGGACTCCCTAGGATCCTCACATCCTCAAGGTGGGTCAATCTCTTGATCTGTAGGATCTTTAGTCTTTCACCACATTCCTCTCTTGTATAATGAGCTAGGTCTTGATCATTCTATTTTCATCCACAATATCATCACCTTTCCCAATGCTAAACCAGTTAAGTAGAAGCTTCACCGCATGCACCCTTGAGTTTCCCTCCTTGTCAAAGAGGAGTTGCAACGTATTATTTCTGCCACTTCATCATCCCCATTGACTATCCCCAATGGGTTTCTAACATCATACTTGTTGCTAAAACATCTGGTAAGCTTCGTATATGCATGGATTTTTGAGATCTAAATATTGCTTTCCCTAAAGATGACTTCCCTCTTCCCAACATCGATCAAATTGTGGATCTTACCATAGGTCATGAAATGCTTTCTCTTATAGATGGATTTTCTGGGTACAATCAAATTCTCATTGTGCCAGAATACCAACATAAGACCTCCTTCATCACTCCTTGGGGGACCTTTTGCTATCACATCATGCCCTTTGGTTTGAAAAATTCCAAAGCCACCTATCAATGGGCCATGACTTACATATTTCATGATCTCATCCACAAAACAATAGAAGATTATGTTAATGATCTTTTGGGTAAATCTAAACATCAACATGATCATCGTTCTATTCTCGAGGATCTTTTCCAATGCCTTATTCATTTCTTCCTTCGTCTTAATCCAGCCAAGTGTGTATTTAGAGTGTTAACTGGAAAACTCCTTGGCTTTATCATATCTATTAAGGGAATTGAATTTGACCCCACAAAAATCAAAACAATCATCAAAATGCCTCCTCCCTCTAATCTTAAGCAACTTCGTAGTCTTCAAGGTTGACTTCAATCATTTCGTCATTTCATCTCACAAATTTCAGATTGTTTCCAACCCTTTCATCATCTTCTTCATAAATACATGGAATTCAATTGGGATCATAATTACTAGAAGGATTTTGATGATCTTAAGCAATATCTCTTATCCCCATCAGTGATTACACCTCCATGTGAGGGGAGCCTTTTTATCTATATATATTGTCTACCGATCATCCTCTAGGTGTTATTTGAACACATTGTGATGACCAAGGTCATGAGAAGGTCATTTATTACATCAGTCACACCCTTCATGACTGTGAGACTCGCTACACTGAAGCTAAAAAGATGTGTTGCACTCTTTTTTTGCCACCTCTAAGCTTCAACATTATCTTCTCAATCATAAGACTTATGTCATTACTAGCTTCCATCTTCTCAAGATAATGCATTCTAAACCATATCACAATGATTGCATCACTTGATGGCTCATGCTCATGACTGAGTTTGAACTCAAGTTCATTTCTCAAAAATCTATTAAAGGCCAAGCTATCACAAATTAGTTATTTTAAGCCCCTCTTCCTAGTTCGCATCTTCCTCATGAGCATTTCCTAGACGAATCAATTAATCACTTTCATCATGAGTATGACACCCTTAAGATGACCCTCTTCTTCGATAGTTAAGCATCGTAAGGTGGGGGAGGCATTGGTGTCATTCTAATTCCTCCTAGGGATGCTCCTATTCCCCTCGCAAACAAGCTCAATTTTGAGTGCACGAATAATATGGCAGAGTACGAAGCCCTTATCTTAGGTCTTGAAACTGTTGTCTTTCTAGGTGTTCAAATTCTTGAAATCTATGGGGATTTTGAACTTATCATCAAACAAGTCACGGTGAGTATCAGTGTAAAAATGATACTCTTCAAAAATATCAAGACATTGTTCATCTCTTCCTCAAGGCCTTTGATTCTTACACTATCCAAATCATTCCTTAATCATCCAATTGTTTCACTGACATGATGACATCTCTTACAGCTCTCATCCCATGGAAAACAGAAGAATCCAAACTTTTTGTTGTCGTTCATCATAGTGATCAACCATTCCATGACCTACCTCATGTTAATCTTATCAAATCCAGTTCGTTAGATCTTTGGTATTCCCAAATTTTTGATTATCTATCCAAATCCATCATTCCCTCTAATCTATCTAAGAATGCTAGGAGGTCTTTCCTTCAACATGCTAACCGCTATGTTATCCTTGATGACATTCTTTATAAGTGTGGATTTGATGATATTCTCCTTCGATGCCTTAAATCCCATGAATCTTCTTGTGCTATCCAAGAAGTCCATGATGGTATTTTTGGTGGAAAATTTAGTGGCTTAGTTGTCACTAAGCATGCTATTCGTCTTGGCTATTACTGGCCTTCCCTTAATAATGACCACCGTGACTATGTTAGAAATGTGTTAAATTCCAACAACATTCCAATATTATTTGCATTCCTAGTCAAGCCTTGTAGCCTGGCTCAAGACCTTTGGCCCTTCTCACAATGGGGTCTTGATCTCATCGGTCTTATCAATCCTTGATCTTCACAACAACATCACTCCATCATCACTGTAATTGAATACTTCACCAAGTGGGTGGAAGCAATTCCCCTCACCTCAACTAAATCTAGTCTAATTATTAACTTTATCTACCAGCATATCATTTTCCACTTTGGCATTCCTCACAAAATCATCATGGAAAATGAAAATTCCTTAAAAATAAAGATCTCAAGAAACTTTGTGACTCATTCAATATCAAACTTATCTTCTCTTCTCCATATTATCCTCAAGCTAACGGCCAAGCCAAAGCAACTAATAAGACTCTTCATAACATTCTTGCAAAAACTATTGATCAGTCAGGTCGTAGTTGGAACCTTCATCTCCCTTTTGCTCTTTGGGCCTACTAGACTAAGTATCCATACCTTGACAGTGCTACTCCCATTTCACTTATGTACGGTTCTAAGGTCATTCTTCCTCTTGAAGTTCAAATTCTATCTTTGCGCATGTTTCTTCGTGACTTCATTTTTGATGAAGATTATCACCAAGAGCATCTAACACATCTTGAGTTAGATGAATGCCACCTTCTTTCTCTTGAGCATCATCATGTTTATCAAGAATGCATCAAGTTTGCTTATAAAAATCACCTCAAAGAGCATGACTTTAATGTTGGCAATCTCATTCTTAAAGAAAATCAGAGTGTTATTACTCTAGAAAGGAGCCAACATGGAAATGTTTTCCCAATTGGATTGGACCATACATTATTACACATAAGTATGGGTTGGGAGCCTATCATTTGACCTCCCTTGATGGTAAACCAGAAGTGGAACTACTTAACACATTTCACTTATGACCATTCTATTATTAACATGTCTACCAAAGGAGAACTTAGTCAAATCATTAGATCATTCCTCCTTCTTAGCCCCTTCATATATTATTGTAATGATATGGATTTATGTGGTCTACCATTACTTTCCTTGGCATGACCTTAAATATGGGCACCACAACTCTTTCCATAGTATTTTCCTTATGGATAGGTTATCCCTTATTGGTGAAGACTCCACGATCATTCTATCCATCACCTTCTTGTTTACCTATTTGAACCATGTTAAGGGTCTATAGGTGTTTCTTGTACATTCATTGTCTCCTTATAAGTGGTCTACTTAGTTATTCCTAGCTCTTCCCCATGTAAAAAGACAAAAATTCAATGATGCTCTTATCAAAAGTTAAAGTTATAAAAAACAAACTGCTCCTCAAAGGACAGGTAGTTTATGTAAAAAAATCAAATAAATAGACTGATCCCTTAAGGATGGATATGATATATATAATTATTTCCATCTATATCATATATATATAAAGTATACCACACCCTCTAAGGATGGATAATCTTTTGTATCGTGACATTGAAGGCTTCTCGCATTGATTATCCTTTTATTTTATTAGAATCCTAAGAAAGCTTCACCCATTGATCAAATTTATTCTAGAAAACTTCTGTGTTGATTAGTTTGCTCTTTCCCCTACCCAGAGCTGGGCATAGATTTAGGGAACACCACTTATGGAGAACCCTCTTCCCAGCGTATAAGTTACATCACAAATCCATTTTTCGTGTTGACATTAGGTTTATGAGTTCATTCCATCCATGTTTCTTTCATGATATTTGATATAACTAACTATCATTGGTTATATGCTAACATCTGTCTTGGTCGCATGTGCCTTGTGTTACTTAGATCCCCTTTTTGCTTACCTTGATGTGATTGGAGGCATCCTTTTCTTGTGCACTCCTATATATGATGTATCTTTGTTCATACCTATAGGTGGCTAGTTGTCGAGTTACACTTCTATTATAGTTTTCCCTATCTATCTTTATTTCCTCTTTGTCTTATTATCATAACATTCACTCTATCTAACTTATCTACATACTATCTTCCAACCATCTCAAATTTAATTGCATATTCCTATCCATCATCATCTATGTATATCATTTATCACATCTATTTTTAAACATCATACATTATATATTAACCATCCAACCATGCATATATATTTACCATCATTAGTGGGTGTCGTTATTCCCTTCATTTAATCAAATCTTCATTGATGTCATATTCAAACTAGAGGTTTGTCTCAAGCTATATACAACAAGAAAAATCTTAGTGATCTAGATTGATTGTAGGTATTTATTATTTTTAAAATATTTTATGGGTTTTTTTATTACAGTTGTCTTTAGGATTTCCTAGCCAAATCCTTATTAAAGCTAAACTATAAAAACTTGATAAAATAAACATTCATTGCTGAAACAAATAAATCTTAAGAATTAAACGTCTTTCTTGAAAATGATACACACTTTTACGAGAATGAAACAAATTTCTGAAAATGAACACTCTTTGCAGAGTGGAAAAAAATGTTGGAAATAAACACATGTTGTATAAGTAAACACACGTGCTTGGAAATTAAAAAACGATTGAAAATGCTATTGAAAATGCTTGCAAGGAAATAAGAGTCTAATCTATAACACCTACAGGGACAAATACATAACAGAATTTAACTAAAGAATCAAAAGCATTTATAGAATTAACACTTAACATATTTCATAAATTTCTTAGAAATATAAATACCAATAAAACAAAGAATCCTACTTCTTGGAGGAGTGGGCCCTTATCCACCTTGAACCAGAGTTGACAAATTATGATTCTCTAAAAAAATGGCTATCTTATTATTGAAATGTTCTGTCTTACAAACTTCAATGTATATCTATCATATATATCATCTATTGTTATTTATAATCTATTTACAGGTCCTTATATATATTTCATCATCCGAAGATGCATTTACAATCATAAGTGCTTAATAGCTGTCCATCCATCAATAGGTTCTAATGAAACAAAATAGTGCTCAAAGTAGATGTGGAATTTAGGAACCTTGTTGGACATACAACTATCTAATCCTGTATACGTATTTTTGGAGTATGAAGAATCAACAATTTTTGATCTAATCCTGATTGGAAGGCCCATTAATTTATCTATCACAAGATTTTGTCAAAATAAATAGATTCCCATTGATTCCATAACTTTGGAGAAGTTCCAGAACCAAAGGGAACTATTTTGGAACCAATCGGGAAAGTTCCGAAGTTAAGTGTAGGAGTTCCTAACTAAGTTTTGGAGTTACGAAACTAAGTCTGAAGGTTTCAGAACTAAGCGATAGAGTTCCTCTATTGTGTGATGGAGTTTCGAACTAAGATAAGTCAGTATCGGAGCCAATGTTCCCAAAAACATGCTAGTTGCTTCATACTTTGTTCTTATGACTGAATGTGACATATTTTATTACAAAAACTGAATTTCCACACACATTTTTAGGAATTACAAAGTGTTTAGATGTTAGAACTAAATAAAAAAAAATATGGAAAATTACATCCTAACTTATACTAGATCAAACAAAAGTCAAAAATCTAGTCAAACTCGATAAAAGGAGAGTAAAATAAGATCATTTATTGCACATTTATGAGGCATATTTTGGCCTTATCATCTCCCCCACACTTACTTGTTTGTAAGTCCTCTTACAAACTTTAATCTTCAAAAATTGGGTTGTGAATTTTGCATTCCAATTGACTACTCGAGTCAAATCGCTAAACCCAAATATCCCGGTGCTTTAGTTCAAAAGTGCTATACCAGATCCTTCTTCTATCTTTCTTTTCCACTCCTCAAAGTGAGTGGGATATTGAGGCTCTCTGTTTTTCCATGGAGATATGGGAGTGAGAAGGAGAGGAGGCCTTGTTCTCATTCCCATCCATATGGCCCTGTATTTTTCATTGACCTCGAGGGATTAGTGTACACAAAGCTCTAGCTCTTTCCAGACTCCATATTAAGTTTGTGGGAGATATCACTTCTCTTCTTCTCAATCCAACTATAAGAAACTCCCATCTCTTCAAGAATCCATCATAAATATCTTCAATTTTTTTCTCCTCATAAGAGGTGAAGACATCAATACTTTTCTATAGATTGGCAAGATAATGTGCCTTGAATCGACTGTCAAAGGTATGGGATCTGAAATGTATATCAAAGGTAGATGGTTTTCCATAGTGAGATTTCATGCAAAGGCAAGATGAACTAGCCTTTAATAAATTTTTAGAATCCCTCTCTTTTCATGCTATCTGATTTTGAAGTACAGAAACAAATGCATTTAGCTAGATTTCCCCTACATACAAATTAATCATGAAGCTTTGCATTCTTTTCTAGCATAAACTTATAGAGAATTTTTTTGCTCTGCACTTGCTAAGGAATATGCTTTCATGAACTCGATTCATCTTTTATTTCATGTGGAATGCCACATGCAATCCTTGATAGTTTCCGAAAAATAAATTGCTATTCTAGAAAGACATTGTATGATTTTCTTATTGACAGATTTGGGACATGTACAAATGGAACCTTGAATACATTTCTCATTGTATTTACAATAAAGGGAATTAAAATGCTTTTAACCTTAATTTTGGATTCTTCTAAATTTACAACAAATTCCCTTACCAATTTGTCAATGTACTTTGAGAATTTATTTAGGAACTCCACCACACCACCTTGTTAAAAATGGTTACCAGGTTCTCCATCTGCAAGAAGTTACGTATCATCTTCTGGCTCTAACTTATTTTGATCCCCATGGAAAAGAGGATGATTCAAATTCTTCCTTCTTTCAAATCCTTACTCTGTCAAGAGATAGTTGTAGAACTACTAGATTTGGCTATGAAACTAATTGGATTTTCTTGTGAACTTATTGGATTTGGTTGTGGAACTCGCTTGGTTTAGTTTGTGGACTTAAAATATAATTCTCTTTGTTTCTTTGTTGAATTTTTCTACAATTGCTTCTCAATTTCATTTATTTCACCAAAATGATAGCTCATTATTAACATGCCGCAACTTTTACTTGTTCAATCGACATCACCCTCATGATTACTTGATTTTAATAATAATGTAAAATAAATGACTCATCATACCGACTACTTAAATAAAGTGTAATCACATATGTAATCTTTTAATTTAACCTTATGCACCAGCCTTAGGAAGACTAGAGAATAGCCTTTTCTTAACCTCCTCAAAGAGTCTCTGTCTTGAAAATGCTCATGCATACTTGATATTGATAAATAACTTATGGGCATGAAGAAACGACACATTGAACCACTTAAAAGGATGGTATATGAATGACACTGGGGATATGGTGGTATGGAGGAGGGCTAGGGATAAAATTTAAATAAAAATTTTCACTATAGGGTATGATTGTCATGCTTTCAGGTGTGAATTTTTCTCGTGTAAAAACTCATGACAACAGTATCGTGGACATCAATATAAGGAATAGTTGGTTTGAAAAAATGAATTGGTGGTATATTATGTTGGATTGATAACACTTTAAGAGACTTGAGAGGAGGAGGGGTTAGATCGATTTTTAGAGGAGTTTTCTTAGATGGATTTGGTAATGTGGTATATGGCTTGAGAGGAGAAGGTGAGGGAGGGTGAAGCTTGAGAGGTGATTGCTTAGTTGGAGTGGGTTGTATAGCGGTGATTTAGTGACCGAATAAGGAACATTAGAAGTGATGACATGATGTTTATTAAACATAAATGAATTAGATTTAGGAACCAAGTGGGATGTACCAATTGGAGATGAAAATGTAGAAACATTTTGTGTAGCAAATGAAATGAGACCATAATGCTTAAGATGGCATATTTTTCATTTTAGAGCATAGTAATGATTGTCATTATGTCCATTAATTCGATGATTATTGAAATATGGAAGGGTTTGATTTTGAGTAAGGCTGATAAGGAGGATAACAATGATTAGATGGAAAGTTGATCAATTGATGAGTGAGGAGTTAAGGAAGAATATCTTATTTCTTAGAATTGAAATCAAAATTGAGAGGCGTCGAGAGTGGTAAGACTTGGGGTTCACTTATATGTTCACATGTGTTAGTCATAGAAGTAGAATGAGATGTAGAAGAAGAACTAACATGGGCTTGAGAAGCATCCTTGAGATGTTGGATTTCAGATTTAAGATATGTAATCATTGTTTCCATAGCTTGAATTTTGTATTGAAATACATAATGCAAATCTTGAATGGACTCTAAGATGGGTTGATTAGATGAGGGAATAGGATGAATAGAGTCATCATATAGATGATAAAAACTACAACCCGCTTAAATGGGTGGCATACTCTAAGGAAGATACATGGTGTCTAGGGTTTTTAAAGAACATATTTGAAATGTGGGTGCACTTAAAGCAAGTCATGTAATGAGATTAGAGGATTTTTAGGAGCCACGAGAGAAGAAAAAGAAGGATCCAAGTGTATTCAAATTCAGGTTCACTAAATGATTTAACGAAAAAATGTTTTGTAAAACCCTAATTATAGAGTAACTAAATGTACATTATGATATACGGCTATTAGATACACTATGACACAAACAATAATAATGTAAAATATGAAACCCCGAGAGAGAGAGAGAGAGAGAGAGAGAGAGAGAGAGAGAGAGAGGGGGGGATTTAAATGATTTAAGCCTAATCTCAAGATGTTCTAGATTGGGAAAAATGTTGAACAAAAATGAGAGACCATCATCAAATCCCAAATTAAATTTTGTAATAGTTGGATAAAGAGGACTAGAGCACCTAGACTGGTCATGGGCAATCAGGCACTAAAGTGTGCTAATAGGAACTTGTGATTGCGAAAGTGGTCAGAATCTAATTTTTTCAAGTGTCACACAAGTGTCACTAGTATTCATTGTTTGTCACCTTTATGTCACACCTTTATCTTTGAGGTACCAGTAACTTTGTAAAACAAATATTCACATGCAAAACCCATAATACCACATCAAATCCAAAAATAAAGGTGTAATATGGGGATTTCGTGACCCTCGGCGGTCATCCGATAGAGTGAAATTACAACCAAGAACTGAACTACATCTCAAACTCCATGTAGTTCTTTTGAGTGTGTGAAATAAGTGTGCCATAGGAATCCACTGGTGCAAGTGCACTTGATAATGAATTCTAGCTAGATGTAACAATGTAGATAGATGTGTGGATGGAATAATTAACTTCCCCTTCCTATATTTTGTGTTTACGAAAATGTAGTCCCTTGTCCCTTGAATTGATGATAGATGGTTGAGTTTAGTGCTATTAGATGCCTTTAGATGCAAGCTTAGGTGATGATAGTAGATGTTTAGAGCTTGGTCCCTTATTTTGAACACATAACTATATATTTATATTATTCACTTGTTTGAATTTTGTAATTGAAAACTAGAAGGCTGACACATAAGAAAATAAGGTGCTTGAAAGATAAAAGAGGCCCAAAAAGAGTTAGTAATGTGGAAATATGTCAGGGGCACCTAGAGGGGATGAGGGTACCTAGGCATCGACGTCCTAGATGGGTGCTTGTGTCTAAAGTCATAAAATATAAACAAGTAAAGTACTGATTGGGCTATAGTGTGTGTAAGACCAAATGTAAAACAAGAAACATAAATAAAATGCCAAAGATAGTTGCAATTACTAGTTTTCTTTCTTAGGAATCATGTAAATAATAATATACTTTTAAGACCTAGAAATGTACCCAAGTGCATGATTTTGTGTCTACATTCTCCCCCACTTTATGTTGTTGAGTAAATCATTGATAACATAAAGTATTTAGAATATGCATACCTTTTCTTCATGTAGAGAGAGTGATGGTGATAGAAAGACGAAGAGACAAGTGAAAGCATGAAGTGATAACAATGAAGCGTGGAAGCTAAGAAAGAGAAAGTGGCCTTAGGGGTGAAGAGTATTGTTTTGTATCATGTTGTACCTATTATTGTGATTGATTTAGGGATTCTTCTTGTTCCATATTAAAGAAAAACTTACAAAAGAAGAGTGAAAAAGTAATCAAAGTCATGTATTATGAAAACTCTATAAAATTATGTAAATGTGTAAAAAGTATTAAAAGGAAAGTGTGCACTGATGAACATGAGTGTAAAATGATATTAAAAATGTCTTGGAAATGTTGTAAAGAGAATTTTTTTGGGTGATTTCGTGCCAAGAGCGAGTTTTTTTGGCGATATCATTCAGTACATGTTTTATGGGTGATCTCATGCCATGGTAGAAGATTGTTGGGGAGAGAGGTCTATTTTTACTCTCCTTCAATGAATAATTTCTGATTACACGCCACTATAAATGGTGCTATCCTATTTTATTTATGAGTTGTACTAAATTTAGTTCTAAATTTATTTCGATTTGTAAAGATTTAAATGTAGATAGAATGCATTCGGATTACTAGAAGACTATGCATGTACTATAAAAACTACTCTGTAAATTGTTATGAATTGTGTTTATATGAGAAAGTAAATGTATATGTCCCTAGGACATAGATGCCTAGGGGAGGTTAGGAGCACACGGGAGCTAGTGTCTCGAGTCCGGAAATTGGTGTCTATGCTTTGAACTGAGGACCCAAGTTAGATTCTAGGCCATTTTTGTAACCGTATGCTATTTTATTCTGTCTTATGCATATCTAAACTGTAGATCTGAGCTAATGTGTGGGGTGACTGATTCACCCAATCTATGCCCCCTCATTTAGGGTGTATGTGACGTTGATAGAAGAATGATGTCTAAAGGATAGGACATGGAAATAATCAGAAGTGGATACCTTAGAGGGGGAGGGAATGTGCATAGTAGAGACCAAGGCACATGTAAAATAAAGTGGCTAAATAGATGTGTTAGTATAAAAAGAAGCATGTCATATAAAAACCATGTAACAAGTGAATGTGCATATAAGATAGACCACAAAAAGTGGGTTTCAAACATGGCACATAGCTCACAATGTCATAAAATAATAAGGGTTGAAGTGGTAAAAGTATACAGTTTACATACAATACGAGAGGGTATAACCCAAAAAAATCACATACGATGAAAATAATGACAAAAAAGTGTAATAGACAATCATGGTGGCGTATAGTCTTGCAAATAAAATGGTACACATGAAGCACCCATTAGGATGTTGAAAAGATAAAAATTATCTCAAAGCCTTTATAGATCAATGGAAAGTAATGTGCTAGTAAGAATAAGTATTAAATAATTACACAATATCACCTATGATGTGTAATAGTAGTAAATGTAGATGCTCCTAGGAGATTTGGTGGGACTGGTAATAGGTACAACACCAAGCATCATTGCATGTGTAAAGATCTATAATAATTTTGCATTCATAAATAAAGACCAAGTGAACATGCATTTGTATATAGAAAAGATGTTGATACTATGTATCGATCTAGCATGGGAAACAAAGTGTACATGTAAGTATAAGCAAGAAAGAATAAGTGCAACCAAGATATGAAATATGTTGTGTGTATGAGTGAGATGGAATGGTATGTAATGTGAATGTGATAAGAGTAGTGTGCCCCCTAGTGGATGTGGATGAGTATGTGATGAGGTTCATTTATAAAAACCCTCAATAATATAAAAATGAACCATAGAACAAGAGTGCGTCATCGGGAAATGGTTTGATAATATGCGCTAGAAAGATAGATCATGAATCATAGAGCATAAAGTGTAGAAGAGGTGAGATTTATGGATGTAATATTCCCTCAAACTTCAAGTGTGAACATTAGAATAATAGTGCATCATATGGTAGTGGCGATATAAGTTGTGTAGTAAAGGATTTGTAATGATGCTTAGGAAATATTAGACATTAAAGTAGAGCATCAAGTGCATGAGAGGATAGATACATTTGATAGTAATGTAAAAAGGAGGGGAAGAAGCTATGATGCCCCTTAAGTATGTGAGTGATGGATATCTATGTGGTGATGTGAGAAGGATCATGCCATGGTGGTGGAGTTTGAAATGTGTCTTGGCAATCAATATAAATAATAGTTGGTTTGATGCAATGAATTTGGTGGTAGCTTATGTGGGATTGATAATGTTGTAGAAGACTTGAGAGGAGGAGGGGTAGGACTGATTTTTAGAGGATTTTTCTTAGTTGGAGTTGTTAATACGGTAGATGAATTGAGTGGAGGATGTTATGGAGGAGAACCTTGAGATGTGATTTCTTAGTTGGAGTGGGTTGCATAGGCAATGCTTGAGTGACCGAAGAAGGAACATTATAAGTGATGGCATGATGCTCATTAGACATAGATGAATCTGATTTAGGAACCCAGTGGGATGTAGCAATTAGAGATGAACATGTAGCAACATTTTGTGTAGCAAATGAAATAAGACCATAATGCTTAAGGTGGCCAATTTGTCATTTTAGAGCATAACAATCATTGTCATTATGTCCATTAATTTTATGATAATTGCAACATGGAAAGCCTTGATGTTGAGCTAGCCAATATAGGAGGATAATAATGAGTATATGGAAAGTTGATCAATTGATGAGTGAGGATTTGAGGAAGAATATCTTGTTTCTTAGCATTGAAATCAAACTTGAGATTCATGGGAAATGGTAATAATTGGGGATCATTGATATGGGAACATATATCAGTCATAGAAGTCGAATGAGATGTAGAAGAAGAACTAACATGGGATTGAGAAGCATCCCTAAGATGTTTTATTTATGATTTAAGAGATATAATCTTTGTTTCCATAGCTTGAATTTTGACTTGAAATAAACAATGAAAAGATTGAATGAAATCTAAGATGGGTTAATTATATGAAGGAATGTGACGAATAGAGTCATCAAATAGATGATCAAAAATGGCACTCACTTGAGTGGGTGGTGTACTAAGAGGTAGATACATGGTGTTTATGGTTTTATAAGAACATCTTTACAATATGGGTGTACTTGAAGCATGTCATGAAATGAAATTAGAGGATTTTTACGAGCCATGAGAGAAGAAAAATAGGATCCAAGTTTATTCAAATTCAAGTTCAAAAATTATTTAACAAATAAAAGTTTTGTAAAACCCTAATTACAAATTAATTGAATGTACACTATGATATACGGTTTCTAGATACACTATGACATAAGAAATAATCAAGTAAAATATGAAACCCTAAGTGTAAGAGAGAGAGAGAGAAAAGGACTTAGCTTATTTAAGCTCGAGCACGAGATGTTATAAATTAGGAAAACTACTAAATAAAAAGGGGAGACCATCGCGAATGCCTAGATTAAATTCGAAACTATCGGATAAGGTCGAACTAGGGTGCTTAGACTCGGTCAAGGGTGCATGGGCGCCGATGTGCTCTTCAGGCACTAGTAGTGTGAAATTTTTCAGAATATAATTTTTGAAATTTCACACAAGTGTTGTTAGTATTCACTATTGGTCACCTATATGTCACACCTTTAGCGTTAAGGTACCTTAGCCTAGAAAACAAAGATTCAACTAAAAACCCCACAATCTTTGCATAAAATCCAAAAAATAAAGGTACACTATGGGGATTTGGAATGACCCCAATGGTCACTAGACATAGTGAACTTACGACCAATAATTTTTGTACATCTCAAACTCCATGTAGCTTTTGTGAGTGTGTGAAAGAATCATGCCCTAGGACACCCTTTTACAAGTGCACTTGATAGAGAGTTGTAGTTAGATGTAACAATGTAGATAGATGTGTGGATGGAATAATTAAATTCCCCTTCATATATTGTGTATGTAGAAAATGTAGTCCCTTGTCCTTTGAATGGATGCTAGATGGATGCCTTTAGTCCTCTTAGATGCCATTGGATGCAAGCTTAGTTGATGATATTATATGCTTACAATTTGGACCCTTATTTTTAAACATAACTATATATTTATATGATTCCCTTATTTGAATTTCATTATTAACAACTAGAAGGTTGACCCATAAGAAAATAAGATGCCCAAAATATAAAAGAGCCCTAAAAAGAGTGATTAAGGTGGAAAGAGGTCGGGGCACCTAAAGGGGACAAGGGTGCTTGTGCATTGGCTTCGAGGATGGGTGCTAGTGTCCGAAGTCATATAATACAAGCAAGTAAACTACTGATTTAGATGTATGGTGTGTAAGATCAAATGGAAAACAAAAACACGAGACAAAAGGCCAAAGATAGTTGTCACTTACTAGTTTTATTGCTTAGGAATTATGTAAATAATAGTATGCTTTTAGGACCTAGAAATGTACCCAAGTGGCTGATTTTTCATCTACATATACTGTTACTAGGTGGGGTTATATGATGTATGATGTATGGTCCTTTCTACCTTATGCATAATTTTCCTAGGTGTATTTTGATGCTACTCTTATTAACTAGTACCATCTATTCTAACTTAAATTATTTAGTGCGCATATTTATTTAATATCAAGCCTTTTTGTTCCACTAAAATGTCACTTGATTTTATTCCATTTGCATCCAATCTAAAAACCTTTTTTTTATAGATTATTTTTCCCTAACCTTTTTTATCATTACAATGCATATATTTTAGACTATATACTGCAAGGGTGTAACTACTCCTAACGATATATTAATTGAAATAGAGTTTGTCTTATAATGTTCTTATAATTTGTTTTGTATGCCCATAATATTGATAGTATTCTATTGTCTTAATCGTCACTCTACATGTTACTGAGATCTTTATAAGAATTATTTCTTAGGTCTTTTTACTATCTCTACTTTTCCATTCAACTTTGGGTGGTATAGTGTACTTTAGTGATGAAGAATAATAAATCATTCGTAAGCATCTTGATTATATTATGGATGAAATGTTTTCCTTATCACTAATTAAATTTTGTAGGTATCCATATATGTAATGATATTTTTATGTAGAAATTTCACGTTATATTTGGATGTGACATAGGGAGAAGTTGTAGCCTCTACCCATTTGGTAAAAAAATCTATCATAGTAATGATATACCTAGCTTTATAATGTTTTAATGGTAGGTGATTTAACCTAAATTGTTTAATATCTCTAGGGGTAGTAACTGATGGTAGATGATCCTAATCAATTAGTTTCCAAGGATAATTGCAGTAATTTATAGAATAACCATTAAACAATGATATACAATGAAAAAAAATGATAACAATAATAATTAAAACACTTGCATGAGAGGGAAGATGACTTAGTTGATATCCTTCTCTGTGTGATGATATGGGATGGTTTGATGATTGAAACATCATGGAAATGATTTAATCTATCTTTGTATGTGAAATTATGTCTCACATTTAGCTTGCGGAGTCTCTTTTCATGTGAGAAAGTGTTGAAGACTCAGTAAAATAAGAGTATTGTACACTTTTCACAGCTTGTCTCAACGGTTCGGGTCTGGGCCATGCCCCAGCCAGGGTCCAGGGGTGGCAGCCCCGATAGCAGCGGTTTGGGGCTGCAACCCCAAAGTTTTTTTGGTCCTTAAACCGTGCTTGATCAATCGGGAAACATGCTTTTCTCATATGGGTGGGATTTTTGACCCATAGGTTTATGGGACGGTTTTGGCCCATGGTTTTGATACCCATGGTTTTGTAAAACTGCTTAAGCAATTGTCTATTTATATGGTTTTGTGCATATGGTAGGCATAATGTAACATTGCAGATGTGTTTTGAATTCAGGTGTGAATTCTATAGAGTTTGTTGAGCATAGCTCCAAACAGATCTAGGTATTGTATTGAGAGAGGTGGCTTGTAATAAAATATGAGCAAGTGATTCTTGGTGGACGTAGCCCAAATTGGGTGAACCACGTTAAATAATGTCTCTTTGTGTTGTGTTATTTTATTCTGCACTTTTATTTGAGATCTGTAATAATTTTTACATATTAGTTTCTACTTTTATTGCGATTCGTGATGGATTATTCTACATTTTTATTCCTTATTTCCTAACAATGTCCTTTGGAGTTTGTTTGGCCAAAGCAGATGGGACATGCCAAAGTGTACCCCTATTATGTTCCTTTCTATACTTTCTTGTCCCTCCTGCACTGCTAGCTCTTGAAAATTTATGGGTTTGTACAATGTTTCCTTATTTTCTCCTTTATGATATTTGGACCTTCGATGATGTGAAATACTCATTATGGAGCTGATTCAATCTTCAAAACCCTAGATGGTGAGGAAGTCCTAAAAACATTAGGTGGGTTCTGGGCACCTTTGTGCACTTTCTTTGACATCACCATTACCTTGAAGAGGTCTCAAACCACACATCATTCTTTCCTAGCATGTGATCTCTAGAATGTATACAACCAAATGGATAGTCATGATCTTGTAACAATATGATTATACTTGTACCTTTTCCCTATCTTGAGTTGGAGTGGTGGTACATTCCTTAAATTTTCAGATATGAGTGGATGAATTCCCTAAAAGAGTATGTAGAGTATATGGATCTTAAATGAGTCTTAGAATGGCCTTGGTTGTGTTTTATTTAATTTATATTCATGAATATATTTTGGTGTTAAGTATGTATGATTTGATCCTTGATAATGGAAGAAATTACTAGCTTATATATGTGTTATGCATATGGAAACCTCCAATAATGTTTAGTAGGAATGACCCAAAGGAATTTGAATTATAAAAAGTTCCATTAGAGAATGTGGGACCAAAGAAAATGGGAAGGGCCAAAGTGTACAAATTTTATGGCCCATTCTAGGTGCTTTGGTCTAGGATGCATACATGAGTGATTCAAAAACTAGAATTCTACTATGCAAGGGTTTAGCCTAATTTTATGGACTAATATGACCATTTTTTGAATAAATGAATTATATGTGCAAACAAGAATGAGTGGGCTATAGCTAGGGATAGGATAATTGGTCAAATTAGATAAGTGTGGATTGGTGAAAATGCATTGTACAATTCGTGTTGTTAAAATACATGATCTAGCAAAATGATTTTCTACATGTACCCCCTTTAAGTATGGAATTGAAAATTTCATGCTTAAAGGAAAAGTAATATAATTGTGTAGAAACACTTTGTCTTCACTCGGAGCGCCATGTGCTTGTGCTAGGAATTTTTATTTGTTCTAATTGTGTTTGTTTTGCAAGGATGCATACCTATAGAAAACAAAGTGAAGTCAATGTCCATATTATAGGAAATATAACTTTAACTTGAAAAATTGAGCTTAATATGAAAATAAAAATGTGTAAAGTAAAGTAGAAAATAAAAAAAAAGGAAAGTGTACACCTGATTATTTTGTAAGAGAGGGGGAGAGAGTATTCCCACTACCATTTCCATGGAGATTTGTTGAACTTTGTATTGGATCTAGTTGGAAGGACTTGGGGTGATCAATCCCCAAGTGGAATGTGCCAAGGAGAATAGAAAGAAGTGCAAATGCACCCTACATGGTGAAGAGAACTATATGGGGAGTGTTCTAGTTGCTCTAAAAATATGGGAAATGAAGTGTATCCTAGATGGATAAAAATCACCTAGATACTTCCATAGACCCATGTATAAGTTCCATTGAGATGAATATGAACCCAATTGATTTGTAAATGATGACACAATGTACCAAGGTAGTGATAACTTGCACATACCCTTGGTTCCACTATAGTATAACATGTACTATGTATTCCATAATTGAACCCGAGTAAAAATATTGTATATGTTACTAAAAAACTGTACCAATTGATGAATTTATTGAACCTTCCCTAGTATGTAATCATAAGGAATGGTACATAATTTCCATACATTTTGGTCCCTATGTGTTTTCTAATCGAATTCTATTTCTAATCCATTTTCTAAACCTCTACAATGTTTGATTTTTTACTTTTTATTTTGTTTCCAGCTATGAGATGGTGTGAGGATGAAATATTACCCAATGGTTACCCCCTTGTTTGAGGCACCTAAGATAGAGAAAGGATAATTTTTCCCAAACAAGAGGGAATGTAGCTGATGTGCACATGTGTGGAAGGATTTTTGCAATGGAAAAATCATAATGCGTATGGTGTATACCATAACGCATAACTAATAGTATAAAATAAGAGCTAGCAAAGTGTTAGTGAAAAGCAATAGAAAAATAATGTAGTACATGTAAGAGAAAGCATGCAAAGATAGATGAGTATAACAATAATGGAAAATAATATGCCGCATACATAAGGGACACCACTTAGGATGTCGCAAGATAATTGCAGAACTCAAGGCAAACAAGAAATAAGAAAGTAACATAGAGCATTGTCCATAAACAAGTGAAAACATATAGAAATCATGTAGATTATTTAACAAGCAATATGATGAAATTGATCTCTTGGTTTAGAATTAACCTACAAAATATATAATACACATGATACACCCATTAGCATTGTAGAGAAATATATAGTACAAAACTATGTCTATATTGAGTAAACGAGGTAAGATAAAATAAAGTGGAATATATTTAAACAATAGCACATGTATGTGAGAAGATGTAAAGTGGATTCCCCTAGTTGGTACAAAACTAGTAAACAAAATTATCACACATCTTGCATTGTGTAAGAATTTTTTTAGCTTGCATTTAACTCAATGCACCATGTGAATGCACATGTGTATATAAAAATGATAGAGCATACTAGGTATCAAGATAAATTGATAAGTAAAGTGCAACATAAAGATGATAAGTGTGTAATAGAAATAATCAAGCAAGATAAATGCAATAGTTTTTTTACTATTTATCATATTCAAATTTTTGTGGAGTTTATCATACTTGAATGTTTTTTAGGTTTTAGGCACCCTAAAGGGAATAGATAAAAACCTATTCTCCAAAGATAAAAAAGGGTGATTCAAGAATGACTCTAGGGAGAGGAATATATACAATTTTAGTGATTTTTATGAATATAGAGTACAAAAATATAGATGGGAAGTGAAGTTTATACCTTTTTCATGTGTGTGTGTGTGTGTGCGCGCGTGTGTGCACGCACATGTGTGCATGCGCGTGCGTGCGTGTGTATGTGCGTGCGCGTGCAACGTGTGCGTGCGTGTGTGCGTGGCGTGTGTGCGTGTGTGTGTGTGCGCGTGCGTGTGTGTGTGCGTGTGTGTGCGTGTGTGTGTGCGTGCGCGCGCGCAGTGCGTGCGTGTGCAGCGCGCGTGCGCGCGTGCAGCGTGTGTGCGCGCGCAGTGTGCGCGCGTGCGCCGCGCGTGCGCGCGCGCGTCGCGCGCGTGTGCGCGTGCAGCGTGCGTGTGTGTGCGTGCGCCGCTGCACAGCGCATGCGCGCGTGCGTGTGCGTGTGCGTGTGCGTGCGCGTGCGCGTGTGTGTGAGTGTGCGCGTGTGCGCAGCGCGTGTGCGCGTGTGTGCGTGTAAGCGTGTGCGTGTGTGCGTGTGCGTGCGTGCGTGCGTGCAGTGCGCGTGCGTGCGTGCGTGCGTGCGCGGCGGCGTGCGCGTGCGCGCAAGTGCGTGCGTGCGTGCGTGCAGTGTGCGTGTGTGTGTGTGTGTGTGTGTGTGTGTGTGTGTGTGTGTGTGTGTGTGTGTGTGTGTGTGTGTGTGTGTGTGTGTGTGTGTGTGTGTGTGTGTGTGTGTGTGTGTGTGTGTGTGTGTGTGTGTGTGTGTGTGTGTGTGTGTGTGTGTGTGTGTGTGTGTGTGTGTGTGTGTGTGTGTGTGTGTGTGTGTGTGTGTGTGTAAGTGAGGTTTGGATGTATAACCACTCCCAAAATTTCAAGTTGTATATATAAATAGAGTGTGTCATCAAAATGGGGGAAGTAAGATGCCCCTCAATGTGCATGAGAGAAGTGAGGTTCTAGTTTGTAACTTCTCCTCAATAGTCAAGTTAAACGTATCAAAAAGTGTTTCATTCATAAATGGAGAGGAATTTAGATTCCCCCATGGGTGAGTAGTGTATGAACTATTTGATAAGAACCTATTGAGGAGGTAGAGAATCATTTAGGGAGATGAAGTACTAGGCCTCAGTTGTACCAAAGCATGTGACTCAAGTGCATGTACCATGGAAAATTTGGAGGAGAGAAAGGTGGATTAGATCCACACAAATCCATGTGTGACTTAGAGGATTTATGAATGGAAGTATGATAGGAAAACCCTATAGCAAAAAAAAGGTTGAATCATGTATTAATTAAGGACCCAGCATTTTTAGGAGGAATGTGAGGATGTAATAAATGCATAAGAGACTCAATGTAATGAGTGCAGCTTGTATCAACCTTAGGAGGAAGGAGAGATACAAATCCAACCATAAGTATAATAGGTGATAATGAAGCATTCGTAGTAATAAAAACATACAAAGGGTGCACAAAGTAGTATATGTAAAATTATCATTAATGACACCATGTATATAGATATTGGCTAACATATAGTATAGAGTGATGCATCAAATGTAGTGGAATTAATCTCATGAACATGATTTTTTAACTCACCTATAACATGCATGAGAGAAAGGAATTCTTGTTGAGGAATGACATAGGTAGAAAGAGGTTTGTTGGGTTGTTACAGCTTTTCATTATATGTAACCATGGGGACACTACTGGGTTAGAATTGAATTTTTGGATCACCTAGTGGAGAAATTATATTGGCACTAGGAGGATTATGAGAAGATATAAAAGGAATGGTAGCTAAGACATCTTTATCAACACATTTCTTAACATGGGAAGAATAAAAAGACACACGAGCATAATTTTGTTCAATATTATGTAAAATATATATTTAAAAATAAATACTAGAAATATAGATTTTGAAAAGAAATAGTAGAAACATAGACATTATTTGTAATAACAAATTTCTCACAAGAATCTAAGGCATAATGTTGCAAAGAGATAGAAAGAACACTACCATCATTTGTAATAACATTTTTTTCATGAGTAGATACAATATCATTTGGAGGAGGAAGGGAAGGAACACATGTATCATGAACAACCAATTTTTACGCACAAGTATTTGAAAGACTCTTTGGAGAGGAAGAAGGAATATCCTAGTCAAAATGATGTGCATCAATGATATATTATATAATATCCCAACTATAAATATGAGTAAATCCTTGATAAGAACTTTGTAGACTAGTGGGTGCTAAGCTAAGGTGTGTAGCATGTAACCAAGATCAGCCTAGAAGAATATTATAATTGAGATTATTAGGCATGACCTGACATATAACATTAAGAGTGCAAGGACCTAGTGTAATGGGAATAGTGATATCCCCTAGCACCCATTTAGTCAGTATTGTCAAACCTATGAATACATAGGCGAGGGAGTTATATATTTAGCAAATAGTCATATTTTATATACAAATAAAATGTTTCATATGTTAAGTCCAAATCCACTATCGACAAGAACACATTTGACTAATATATTATGAATTTTGACTTGGATACACAATAAAAGAGGATTAGCCATGAAATGAAATAATAAATAATCTACTAGAAACACTATGACCTCAAACTAGATAGAAAGAGGGTTGAAAATCAAGAGACTATGGGGATAAAACCCAAAAGTGATGTGAAGCACAAAGCGAATGTCATCACATGAAAATAATTACCATATCTCGAAATAGAATTTGAATTTTACAAAAAAGTGAGGTATTTTTGAATTTGATAAATTGAAGAGAAACCTCCTAGGTATTTTTCAAAACGTATATTTTCTTGATTATGCCCTAATTACTAAAAATAGTAACTTTGAATTTCTAAAATTTTTGCTAAAAATTAGGACAGGATAAAAATAGGTTTTGGTTAAATATGTAAAATTAAAAATAACCTCGGGGAAGGTTAAAAATAGATTATTTATGCTCAAGATATGAAATAATAGGTGATTTAGTAATTAAGAACCCTACAAAGTGACTCAAAGAGGAGGGCTAACCATGATATCTATGGGATAAATGTGAAAATTAGTTTAAGGTCAAGAAAGAGGGTGAAATTAGAATGGAATCTAAATACAAACCCTAGAAAAAATTGATATATCTGAAACCAAGTAAGAAGAAGAATCTCTAAGGAAATAAGGGTTCGACTAATAATGCGTTCACCAAATTATTTAACCTAAATTGGTTAATATTTCTATGGGTAGTAATTGATGGTATATTATTGTAATTAATTAGTTTCCAAGGCTAATTATAATAATATCAAGAATAAACATTAATAAATGAAAAATAATGATAAGCAACAATAGGTAAAAAAAATTGAAATGAGAGAGAATATGACTTAGGTGATATCATGATTTGTGTGATGATATGGGATGGTTTGATGACTAAAACAAGATGAAAATGATTTGATCTATCTCTATCTTTGAAACTCGTGTCCTTCGTAGTTTCCCGCATCAAGCGGATGGGTCATGCCAAAGCATACCACTACTATGGCCCTTTCGTACTTTTCCATCCCTATGTACTTTCTTCTCCTAAAACTGCTTTGGGTTTGTATAATGTTTCCTAATTTACTCTTATTTGAGATTCATACCCTCGATGATGTGTTATAGTCACTATGTAGCTGATTAAATCTTAAAAACACTAGATGGTGAGGAAGTCTTGTAAAACAAACATTAGGTGGGTTGTGGGCACCCCTCGTGCACCCCGTTGGTCCGAAAATCACATGCGCGGACGATGATCTATGGATAGACGAGCCAACAAGTTGTTGCAGGCTTAGCCCTCTTTGAGACAAAGAAGCGAAACCGGTTTATTGCTATTTCTACTAGCAGAACCTATGCAAGTCTCACGATTCTCGCCTTCGGGTTGGGATCTCATCCCAGTAAAATATTCTAGGCTGCGAAAAGAAAGGAATGAAAGAAGGAGAAGAGAAAGAACAGATCCGAAGGGAGAAAAGAAATGAATTCCAAAGCAGAAGGGTCAGAAGATTTATGTTTTTAGTTTGGTAGTAAACAGAGCCAAACCTACTTGCATAAATAAACAAAGCAATACTTGATAAACAAATGACGGAAAAGTAGATATGAATCCAACAGATTAAACACATACGTATCTAACGTAAGAAAGATCTAATGTATAACACAAATATTGAGACACAAAGTCCGAATAATTGTATTATCGTTTTTTCTCATATAAGAAAGCTCAAAGTCTTTCTCTCCTCACTTCTATTTCTATCTGAAAAATGTTCACCTTGAATACAACAAGTATCCTCATATTTATAGAAGATGAGGGAGAGAGAAGGCAAAAAGGAGCCAACCACTTATTTACAAAGATATTTACAAAATATCTAAAAGTCATGTTGACTTTGACAATTAGTGGATGACATCATCCCATGATGCAACATGGATGATGTCATTATTTGTGCTAACACATTTTTAGACATTTCAAAAGAAAGTCTGAGAATAGAGAGAAGAAGAAGAAGAAGAAGAAGCTACTCATCATCATCATCCCGCGCCGAAAAGGGGTTGCTGCTTCGATGCGCCGCCAGTGATGATATGTGGAACCGAGCGCCGTATTCCAAAAAATTGCTGATCATTGGCCCAAATTGATCCCGTGATGGATCCTCAGTGCCGCTCACCGATTGCTTCGCAAGTCTCCCGCCTCGTCTATGAGCTTTTCCGGAGTTTGGAATAATCTTTCTCCGCCTCGATAAGGAACCCGATGAAGTCCCTACAAAGCCAAGGTTGTTGATAGATTCAAGTGTCGAACGTGACCTCCGCCCCGTCCTCGAGAGGCTATCTCCTTGAAAATCCGGATAGTGTCATCACCGATCTTAAGGTAAGGGAAGGAGTGAGCAACCCCGAGTCATGGCGAGGACAATTTTCTCCATTTGATGCATCGCATCCAGGGCCTCTTCCTTTACCTTGTCTATCTTTTCTAAAACAAATTCCACTGATCTATCCGATAGTCCAGAGTGGACATAGTTTTGTTGAGGGCCCTTGATGACCGAAGACTCCGAACTTGACTGCATCTTCGACTCAACAATAACATTTGTCGGAAGGTCTCGTGCCGGAGTCTAGCATGTTCTAACTCTTCCGATATCGGACTCGCTAATGCTTGGAGTTCCTTATTCGCCTTCTCGATGTTTAAGTATAAACCGATATACTCGCGATTACTTTTTCACTATCCTCGAGGATCTGCCCTCCAAGCGTAAACAACCATACCCTCGCTCGCCGATCTTTGAATACTCATTGATCTTCTCCTGACTGAGCAGCTCAGGAGTTTCGGCGGCAGTTGTGGGGGGTGCACTTCCCATCTTCTGTAAGGCTTGAAGCAGGTACTTATTCTGCTCCTTCAGCAGCCTTTTCTCCTCTTTCATTTCCTGAAGCTTTTTGCAGAGTGCATCAACTGCGGAAAGAGCTTCCCCCTGGAGACTTTCTGAGGATGTCCCCATTGTGACTTGAGTCACGGTGAAATCTGTCGGAGACAGATCTTCTTTCTCTTTGAGAGGGTTGGGGTACGCTATTTCCATGACTCTCTCACCCGCAGCGCTCTTTGAGAAGCGTGTAACCGGCTTGTGCTTCTTTGCTCCTTTAGCCGGAATGACCGAAAAGTCCATCGGAGCGATGGGAACTTTCCTCTTTTGTTGGCTCAGCTGCTGAGAGATCCAAGCTGGTCCTATAGAAGAAGGACCAGAGACAGAGGGGGAGGCAGCAACGGTAGAAGAGGGGAAAAACGTGGAGACACGCGGCGGCGGCATGGAAAGAATAGCCGAAGAAATGTCCACGGGAGGAAGGGGAACCGCAACTGCAGAAGACATAGGAAGGGAAGGGAGCTCGGAGATGAGGGAAGAAATAGAGGAAGACAAATCAGCGAGGGAGGAGAAGATAGATGAAGAAGCAGGGGAAAGGGTAGAAGAAGGGGCAGAGGACACGACCAAAGGGGTGGTCGTTTGAGTCACTCGAGGAGGGGAAGGAAGAGAAGAAGAAGGGATAGAAGGGACCTCTAAAGTTGTAGCGACGCCAACATCCTGGGTGGATGGGCGTATAGGACTATCCTCTGTCAATTCTTTTTCTGGCGAATCCAGAGTTATTACTTGTTCAGGCTCTGAAGGAAGAGGACTTTCAGGGGCTTCCTCCTGAATGGTGCTAGGCTCACCTTCTGCACCTTTGCCTTTCAGCTGCTTCTTTGACCTTGGAGGTGCGTTACCCAAAGGGGAAGTTGTGAAATCTACCCCGAGGTAGATTAGTCCGTTCATGCGGCACCAATGCTCTGTTCTCCGCATAGTCTCCTTGACCCTCTCCTCAATTGTTTGAGGAGACATATTCCTGTCAATGGTCGGGAAGGGCCAATTGTCCCCATCTGTGTCATTATACACCTTATCTACTTCATCTTCCGTAGTCTGGAAGCCTTCGGGGACAATGGCCACTCCGTATTGGATGATTTCCTCCAATGCTAAGCGCGAATGATCCTTTCTTCTGAGTTCCACCTCATGGAGAACGTCAATGTAAATATCCTCAATTTGAGGGACATGGATCGGATCGAGCTTCGCTTTTGGCAGGCAGCTTCTTGGGTCGAAGGTAGGCCTGGCTGGGAAGTCATGCTTCAAATTGAGTAGCTCCAGCTCTGCGAACATTTCCTTCGCCTTATGGTAGGAGGAGCATGTGTACCGGCCCACTGTGAGGGGGAAAGGAGTTCCGCCCTTCTTTCTTTTGAGGCACTTTTCATGGTACGTGACCAGCTGTCTTGATAGTTCTAATAGAATCACCTTGTCCAAAGATACCTCGGTAGCTCGGTTGGCTCTCCCAAAAAGTTGGCAGCCCTTAGATAGGTGAACGTGGAAATTGGGTGAACAGGCCCCCATTTCTCTCGTGATCGCTACTATGTTCTTGGTTGTCCGGCTATGAGTCATGTTTGGCCTCGGTAGGCAGATGACATGATAGAAGAATGCATCGTTAACTTTTGCGAAATGTTGGATGCTATTCTCCAGCCTCACCTCCGGATAGTAATCAAATATCTTGGCCTCGAGGCCATACTCCACTTCGGTTCAGCCCGGATAATCCCTCGCCGACGCCGCAAAGATAGACTACATAGGAGTTCATATGGAACACTCCCGTGTGGGCGAACTCGTCAGAGCTACTCGAGATGGTGCTCGCTGATTATTTCACCCCAGCAAAAGCGCTGATCGGGCAAATTCTTATTCATTGTCTCTAGGTACCGCAGCATCCACTTATGGAAATAGTGGGCATCTGAAAGCCCGAAGACTCTGCTCAGGAAGGTGATAGAATCACTGAGTTCCTCTGAGAAATCACTTCGGTGGATAGTCTGAGGCCACCGGGTCACCGCCTTCTTGTTCTTTAGGTAGACCTCATTCATCAACTGCATGCACTGGTTTTCGTTGTCTTCCCAGGCCTTGATGCATTCTCGTTGGCTAACAGCCACGTAGTTCCGGTGATGAGGGATGCCGAGCATTATTTCAAAATGACGGGCAGTGAGGTTTATGACTACCTCGCCCTTGCTATTCTCGACACATCTTGTGTCTTTGTTGTAACATTGGGCAATCACCATCATGAATTCATTGTTGACAGCGCTGACGGGGATTCCTCCGGCGAAGTGCAGGGCACTGCCTATTAACTTGTCCATCCATGGACTCCTTGTGACCTTCTGAGTTCTAACCCAGAATTCATCCATGTCAATGTGACCCAATTCAGAGTCTCTGACATCCATACTGCACTCAGCCTGTGATTCGGGCATCCTGACCCTCTGATATTTGTATTTCATCTCTTCTTCTGTCAGCTTAGCTTTTCCTCTTGGTTTGGTGGGTTTCTTGCTTGACGTAGACATGTGTTCTCTCGAACTCAGTTGCTGATCTGCACGAAGAAGAAGTGAGACCCAATCCAAAAAGGTTGAATTAGTCATTTGATCTTCCATTGGAAAGCTAGCAGAAGGAGTTAGAGATTTAAAGGCTGTGGCGCAGAAAATGCAATCGGCGTGCCAAATAGATAAGGCGCATTAAAAGGAATGTCAGAGAGTTATACTCAAGGCGCCAAAGGCGCATGGCGCATGGATGAAACAGGTTGCATTTTATAGCAGGGCGCACAGGAAATGCGTGTTACATTGGGGTTCGGTGCGCCCTTTGGCGCATGGGAAGATTGTGTAACATGGACAAATGATGCGCCAAAGGAATATGGCGCGGCGCATGGAGGGTTTACACAACATAATGTTACTGCAATGGAGGATGCGCCCGCGCCTTGATAGCTTTATACTTGCGCGCAGAAGGCTTGTGTTGCATGAAAGCTGGGTGCGCCCTTTGGCGCATGGAAACATTATGCAGCATGGATAAAGGGCGCGCCAAAGGTTTCGAGGAGGCGCGAGATTTAAACTTGCAGCATGTAAAAGGGGCGCGCTTCGAGGGCGCAGGTCTTGAAACTGCAGCAGGATGGCAGGGTGCGCCGAGGCGCGGGTCTTGAGCATGTTGCATGGCGGGTAGGTGCGTCGAGGGGCGCGACTGTCTTTATTGTTACAAGGCGCGCCAGTGCGCCATTTGAGATAAGCTAACTACTCAAATCATTTCATTCTTTTCTTTCTCCTACCTCAAAAGACGCCTGGACAAGTAAGGTTTCTATGAAAAGTTTCTAACAGACCAAGCTACTTTCAAAACAACTCCCTTCCAGCAGATCTGGAAAGAGGGAGGGAGAGAAGGAGAGAAAAAAAGAAAACGCGATGGAAAAGCACAGGGGGAAAGACTTAAACATATCTCTTTTAAACACAGACCAGCAGACCAAACACAGACCAAAACACACCAACAGAACACAGACCAAAACATGAAAGCATGCAATGAAAAAGAGGATGAACCTCTTACCTTAAATATATGTCAAAATCTGAAGAGCGGGTCCACAGGGCGAGATAATGACAGAGCAGAGCTGACAAGTCCAGAGCAATCACGTGCTTGACAAAAGAATGAAAATGACATGGGCGCGCACGGATATTTATAGAAAAACTTGTCATTAATGCGCCAACCACTTTTGAAATGGCGCATGAAAACTGCTGTCGACAGGTGAAAGTGTGCGCCCTTTGGCGCATGGAAGTTTTTGACAACAGAAGAATGAGTGCGCCTTTGGCGCACCGTATGCATTGTCGACACGAAATTACGTGCGCCCTTTGGCGCACCAAAACTTGGTGTTGCAGATAGATTATGTGCGCCCTTTGGCGCACCAAAAAGTGATTCAACATCCTTTGGCGCACCGAAAGACGTGTTAACATGGAAAACCATGCGCCAAAGGCTTTTAAGGGGGCGCACCAAAACTTGGTGTTACAAGGAAAATCCATGCGCCCAGCCAAAAAAGGCTCAAAAAGACTAAGTTCGAAAACTAGATTTCCCGGGAAGGGATTTTACGACGTTTCGAACGCGGGGATCCCTAACAAGGGATCGAAACAAAATTTTCGGTATGGTTATCGGTAAAATTGCCCTTGTCAATTTTACGGGATAACACACCCATGACATCACAATTACTCCAAAGAGGGCTCAAATTGCATGTCATTCTTTTCTATCATTTGATCTCTAGAATGTATGCAAATAAACAGATAGTTATGATCTTGCAACAATATGATTATAATTACACATTTTCCTAAGCTTGACTTAGAGTGATGATTTGTTCCCTACAAAGTTAGTAGCTCACTTCTCAATTAATTGTGAAAATAACTACAGACTTAATGTAATCTCATATGTTTATTTATGTTTCCTTATTCTCTAGTAGATATTTCAATGCTTCACATTATGGTTTATATTCTAGAATACTATAAACCAATATATCATACTTTTAGTATCTTTCACATAGTTATTTTCCCTTCAAAATATCCTCCTACCACACCTTCATGTTCCTTTAGCATAATGCTACACACTCATTTTCTAAAGATACTCTATTCAATACCTCATCTTTTCCCAATTTGTATAATAACCCATTAATTACTATGAATGGAAATGCATTGTATACTAATTTCCATTTCTCTTTATCTATGTATTGATATGGAAATAATCTATATGACAATAATTTTGCAATCTCTCCTAGTTTCTCTAGTACTTAAATGATCTTGAATAAGTATGCATTTGAGAGTATTCATTTGAATTTTCTAGTTCTTAACCTATATTGATATTTATCAAATGATCTAGCCCTATATTTCCCTTCCTATCTTAACATTGGTTTTGAAGTTATACTCTTGAAACAACATCAACCATCTCAAAATTCTTCTACCAAAAATGGATTATTGACCGGATACTCAATGCTTGATGATTTTAAAAGAATTCAACAGTGTTACATGAAGGCATTGTCTAAAATTATGGATCATGAAGACCATTTTGAAAGCTTATCTCTCCATAGTGGTATGGTTTTTCTCCACACTAAATAATTTTTGGCTTCTAAAGTGCACTGGTGATTTATTCCAAATTCCCATAGTTACATAACAATAACTTGTATTGTGGTACCTCAAGGGTCAACATGGAGAATAAAAACTTTAATACAATCTAGGAACACTAGTATGGGTGTTGTGATCAAAATCGTATTCATTTGTATTACTCTTCAAATCATTCACGCTTTGTATTATTTAATAAAAATTATCCATGTGTGCTAATATGTTTTCATATCATGTTGTGAAAGTCTTGTGATAACATGTAGGTCCTAAGGTGTACGCACTTCCAATGTATTTGTAGGTAGTTTAATTCCTATAGTCAATTTGATCTTGGAAAAATCTACTAAGTGTCAATCCTTACACACCACATGTCTTAGAAATACTCCAAAGGATGTAAAAGGAAACATTTTTACCAATGTGCAAATCTCTACAACACTTTAATATTATATTTAACTTTAAAAGATAATCTTTGAATAATGAAAAGATAATCTAATAATCCAAATATAAATATAATAATGCATGAATTAAATCCTTGAAAGCGACAACCACAACTTTGGAAATCATCATGAGAACATTCTTTAGTCGAAATGGCATGAATCTATATGCAATGGATCACCACTTTTTTGTGAAGGTTGTTTTAGAGTGATATTCATATGTAATTGGAATTTTATGGTATTCATTGAATCCATCAGTGAAATATTATATTTCATAACCTAAAATATTTTCATGCATCTAAATTGTGAATAGAGTTGGGAAAGGATCATTTACACATGGATTATTTAATGCTTTATAATCCCCACAAATCGGTATCTCACTTATTTTCTTCAGATGTGTCACGAATGGAGTTATTCAATAAACCTTCTCTATGGGGTATATGAAATAAATTTATATCATTTGTTTGAGCTATACTTTAAACTTGACCTTCATGTTTGGATTTATTCTATAAGGGAACGTCTTCATAGGTACCATACCTAATTTTAATTCCATTTGCATTTCTCCTTGATATGGGTCTACCCATTTTATTTAAATGAACTTAGTGGGGAGCACATATTCATAATATATCAACAATTATAATATTTCTGATCTGTCCTACCACATCTAAGAGATCCTTATGGTTTCCATTTTGACATTACCTGGGGTAGACAATGTCATTTATTCATTTTTACACTAGTTCATTATAAATATTGTCATTTCCTTGGTCCCTCATGTCCACTATTCTTAATCCCTCTTTCTCTCGTAACATTTAAAATGTCCAATTTTGGATCTCCCTTTGTGCACCTATTTTTTTTGGAAGAGATTTTAGGTGTTATATTTCAAACATACCTCTCAATTCCATGTCCTCCTTTGTTTCAGAAAAATTTCCTTCTTGTTTGATATCTTTTACTCAATGATAAGAGCTCAACACATGTTTCCTATCTTCACACACTTTTTCCAAACCCCTTCTTTTGTTGTGCACTTTGTCCTAGATATTTAAATTGAGATACTCCTTGGTGTCTATAGTTCCAAAATAGAGATAATTCCTTTTCTTTATATGGTTGAATGCAACATGATATTTTCATCTTAAAAAGTGAATGTTTGTATAAAATCCTTTTAAATATTGGACCAATTACACATTTCCTTTCTCTTTCCTAGTATATGTAACATGATTTATATTGTCGAGTATGAATTTTAGTGAAAGTATGAACCTACCACTTTGGTTCAATTACTTTCACTTTCAAAATATCAATCCATTCATGTATGCGGAGCTCTTAAAACTATCTTACACAATACCTTGACATGCATTTTTCAATCTAGATGGTATTACAAACCTTCCATGCAACATTTGATAAATTATCTCCATCTTATATGTTTATCTTGGTGCATTACCCACCATGTTGCTATCATTGCTTTTATCGTCTAAATAAAGTATCCTACTCTCATATTCTCTTATAACACATTATATTGATATTTGACCAAGAAGTGATTGGCGATATGTGTTATTGTTGTCATTGATGTCAAATCCATTGATGGAAAAGGATGTTGAGGTGTCATATGAGTGTCCATGAGGTGCAAATCAAGGTCAAGCATGAAGGTTGATTATTAGTGTCTAGTTTTGGTCAATTTGCTAAAGTGTCTAGGCATGGTATCAAGAATCGTACAAGCATGGATGGTCATTATATGAGTCTAAATGGTTGGTATGAGTTTCATCATGGTCCATAGGTTTTTTATAGGTGTCTAAGTGTTTGAATTTAGTCGTCAAGGTGAGTTCATGGTTTTTCATGGTGTGAAGTGGTCATTCTAGGCCTATTCTTAATATTAGAACTTGCAATATGAGTTGGAGGTATGAATTTTATAGCTGATTAATAATTTTTAGCATGGTAGGAGAATGTTAATGGTGTACCAAATGTTTAGTGATGTTTCATGGACCTTGGGAAGTAAGAAGGTGAAGAAAAACTAACAAATCACGGGTAAGTGGATGTGGATATAGAGTTTCAATCCCATTTGAGATATATGGTGAGTATGGAAAGTTATAGGATGTTTTCATGATGCTTCATGTCACGTTTCAAGTCATAGTGAAGAATAAATTGCAAGTTATGTCATTTTTGGTAAAACTAGGTTTACAAAGGTGAAGATTTGTGCTAAGAGTTAACTTTTTGATGTTTGTTGTGAACTATGTGCTTTGCATGGGACATAAATATTTTGAGGGATGTTTTTACACTTATATAAGAATATTTTACAAAAATCATGAGGTGGTTTGATTTCCAGGTTTTGATGAACTATTGTTATGAAGATAAGTTGCCTTGAAACCCTAACAAAACCCTTCTTTGAGAGCAACTTGAGAGATTTACATTTTATGATATCCAGAATGTCTTTGAAATAAAAATTGGTGCATCAAGGTTGAGTAGGATTCCTATAGGATAATTTTTTTTGTGGTTTGGTGTTCCAGCTATTTTGGGAAGAGAGAGAAAAACCTAGTTTTGTGGGTTTTTTACAATTTTAGGGCTGAGATGGTAGTTCCATAATGAACACCAAAATTTTCTAGAATCCTTGTGAGATGATATAAGTGGAAATTAAAATTTCCAGGAAGGTACAATGTAGAAATTTGAAGACATAGGTGGTCAAAGTGACCCTACCAATTTTGGCCTTAAGGGTTAGAATGCTAGTTTTGTGCTTTAGAGGGAGTTTGGTCATTTTGCATATTGGAGCTGATGTTTTTGGTCATGTATGGCTTGGTGACACCTGATATTATTTTTTATGTAATTCTAATGACGTGGTGAATTTTTTTTTATTTGAATACCTATTGACCTAGTAAGACCTAGTTGACTTACTTAAGAAGGTGATAGAAATCGGTGTGTTGGGTGAGATTTCTCAACATGAGATATGCATTTTGTTCTTGTACATGTTGGTAAAAGTTTCCATGATATTTTCTAGGTGGTGGTGGTTCTTGGAAAAGGTTGTGGAGAATATTGAGAAAGTTTCTCTCAAGATCGGTTCTTGAGTCTTTAGAGTATGAATGAGTAGTTTGAGAGTGTGGCTTTGTTGAAGACCTTACACTATGAGTTAGAAGATGAAATGAGATCTTATAGAAACTATATTTAGAGAAATTTTTAATGGTATACGGTATGTTTCTTGATGACATATTTTGGTATGTGAAACATATTAGTTTAGAAGACCTAGTTTTGGGGTCTAGAAGCTAGTTTGGAGTAGTTACAGAGATTGAGTTGTGTGAAGGTCTTCCACCGAGAGTTATACAAAAACGTGAGTTTCTATAGAAATTATATTTAGAGATATTTCCATTGATATATTACTTGAGTCATAACGATGATATTTTCTCGTGTCAATTTTATCGTTCTTCAAAATTGAATTTCTAAGCCTTGAAGATCTAGTAGGGTTCACATACTTCTTAGAGTGTTTATGGCGAAGTTGAATGTTTTGATGCTTCCTAATATTTTTTTGGATGTTGACATGATGTACCTGACATGTGTCAATCCTTTTTATCCATTAAAAATATATTATAAGACCTTTAAGATCAGTTTGGATTCACCGGTGCTTGGAGAGTGTATTTTAGGTTTGTTTGAGAATCCTTGCGTTTCTTCATGATTTTATAACCCTTTCTGACCTAATTGGGAGATTTTATGATGTTTATATGATGTTTTTGTTATATTTTTGTGTTGGGATGAATGACCTACTTGGTCATGGATGACCCAAGAGGTGTTATGATCTTGAGTTGTGTATATAAGCGTGTTTATTTTGTCATTTGTGACCAGTTGTGCATGGGAGGAAAAGTGTGACCTATAGATGAGTGAAGAGGAGTTTTGAGGGGTTATTTAAAAATCCTATAATACCTATGGATACCTTAGAAATTTTTAAAACCATATGTTTAAGGGAACTGAATATATTTAACCCATGAAGAAGAGAGATAGAACGAGTTGAAGGAGAGCTTGTTTTGATGAGGGTTTGAATTGTTGTGAGCTGAAATTAGATCACTAGCAGTTATGTGAGCAGCATATCATCAATGATAATTCATTTATAGGAAGATGAGTTGGTTTTTGTCATCTTATGGTGTTTCAGCCTCTTTGTGGGGTTGGTTCCTCACTAAATCATGGGTTGGTGCTCCTTATAGAGTTGGTGTTATACTAAACTAGGGGTTGGTGATCGTTGTTGGGTTGGTTCTCAGCTAAGTTTGAAACATGGATATAATAAAGTTTTTTTCCTTCCCTTGAGGGTTTCCCACTTAAATTTTGTGTTCTCTTTTGTGTTTTGATCTTGTGTATGATTGTTGAATGCTTAATAAACACAAAATGGTTTATGAATGTTTGATATAATGTATGCAAGCTAAAGTAAATAAATTAAATGTTTTTAAGGACTAATTCACCCCACTCTTAGTAAATTATGCTTCTAACAAAAGTTATCTATGTTAGAAGTAAAAACCTATAACAAAATATCTCTATTTTACACATGCACCATACTCATAAGTTTGATCTCATGTTCGTTTCACTTATAATGATTCCATTTCACATATTAATCTCCATTAATGAATGAAATTAATAAGGAATATAAATTTTACCATTTGGTTCACTATGGTCTTGATTTGTTTTTGAAAATCACAGTCTTCCTATTTTTAACTTGGTAGGAGACGTGATGGAATATTTTGAATCTTCATCTATGAAGGGGTTCTTTAGTTGCATAGTGCAAGGGTTTTCTAGGGATTTTTACATAGGTTACACAATGCTACTAATCTCTATATTTTATATCATTCCCTTTCTCTTGAGAAATATTCTTTCACCTTATAATACACTATGAACTAGCTCTTGATGTTGTGCACATAGGGATACTGGATTCTTCTCATTATTTTTCCTAGTAATAAAAATAATGGAATCCTTCAAGTGAGAATCCATATTATTAGTAATCGTGCTGATTTTCATATCACATCATAGTCCCACTTTTTACAAATTAATATTTTTAGTAGGTCTTATTGGTCTTCATGTAAATAACTTCGAATTATCCTTCTAGACCAAGATATACAAATCTAATATGAGCATCCTCTATTCACCCAATTATGTCAATGCTCCCATAATTAACTAGCCTCAATGTCATAATGATGTATACTAAAACATGTAATCCCATTACTTCCCTTGTTGATCTAGGCCTCATGTTGAAAATTCTCCCCAATTTTAAAAAAACCATCCCTTATTTCATATCCTTCCACAATGATGTTCAACCTAGTATTTTCATACCAATTTTTTTTAAATTTTAACATACCATATTGTCTTATGAGTATTCATAGGCCCATTATCTATGTTTTCTAAGAATATTTTGATCGATTAGATATTTTTGGGGAGATATATTCATTTCTTGGTGCGTTGAATATCTTAAATAAATTACTCGAGAGTGGAAATAACCCCATACAATTTTTCTTCAACATGACTATTCTAAATGGAATATAACAACCCTTTGGATTCTTCTAACAACTCCTTTTCATTCCTTAGGTCCGGGTATTTATCCTTTTATTCATGTCGAATATGGGTCTCAAGAAGCATCTCCATGGGTCCTAAACCTTTTGATTTCCTCTACATTATAGTAAAATATTTAATATTTTTACTTTCCATGTGGACCACATTTACCATCTTAACATTACACAACTATTTCTCCAAGGTAGAGAAATATTCACTATGATTTTTCACAATAAATATATAATATTCACACTGCATATCTCGTGATGTATTGGAAGGAAAATTATGGGTGATATTATTCTTCTCTCCATAAAAATAACAATAATATATTTGTTTTGGGAGTTGAGTGAACCGTAAACACCGTAGAAAACTTCTACTCATTTAATTGTTTACAAGGATCTCTTAAATACTTATCAGTTCTTAACTTCTTATCAACCTCGAATCGATTAAAATATGATTTATTTTCTGATTCAAATCTGATCCAAATGTGTTTAAAAATTGAATTTAAACCGAATTTAATCATTCACATTAGTTATCCATTTGAACCATTTAAATTTTCAATATTCCCGATTTTATCAAATTCCCGTAAAATTGTCATCTGAATAAATTTGCATCCAAAATTGAAGTTTAAATTAAAATTTTTAAAAATAGATTGAAATCTATATGTAAAAAATCAGAAAATACAACATAAGAATTATTTACGAGATTTAGAAAATTCCGACGTCCCCAGTGTTCATACGAACCAACCATTAACATTAATTTTGTAATTATAATTAAAATATTACAAAATAAATAATGAACCTTTCATAAGCTACTAGAAGACTATGAGAACCCGTGAGCTATGGAAAATATTAGTGTTCATTCTACATGTTTGATCCCAGCTTCATAACTTGATCTTCTTCCAGCTTCTCTATCAAAACAATCACAAAATTCTTTACAAAATGACATAAAAACTCCAAATTGGAAGAATAAATACATCACCGATTTTCTCTCGAATTTTGAGTATTTTATCGATTTGCACCAAGACTTGGTTTTTCCTTAAAAGTGCTTGAAAATGTGGATTTCCAAAGCTTCTATATTATCAACATATACATAGTCATTGGACTTAGCTTATTCAAATATATTTTTCCTCCTTTTATAGCTTGTCAACTACCTATGGTATAAAGAACAAAAGGCTATATTTTTCTATCCACATGGTTATGGGGTTGATCCCCTCTAACAACCTACACCACTTGTTTAAGTTAAAGTGGGTAAAAATACCACATTCACCTGCGTGGTAGGTGGGCAACATATATAAAATTAGGCATGATTATGGGTTTAATTAGCTACAATCACATTTTGTTAAGGGCCATGTTGAGGTCATCCAAAGAAGAAGGGTGGTTGCGCTAACTATGTTTGGATTTCCATTGTGAATGTTGATGTGGATGGAGCTAATTATGGCTTGTTTGTTAGAGATATAGGGTGGCGGAGTGGATATGACTTGTCAAGTCCAAGCAATGTGGGTGGATGTTTAAGTGACATATCGGTAGGTTGGTGAGCTAGAATAGTATCTCGGTGAAGTTGGTCATTAGTCCCCAAACAAGGCATTACAATTCCCTTTAATATATCCCACATGAATCCTATAAATACACTAAGATTAAAATATATACAATATTGTGGCAATAACACAAAGAAGTAACGACGAAAAATACACCCCTTTGATAAAAATGTGTGTCGACCCTGGCTGAGGGCCCCCAACCACCAAATAGTGGGGCCCATCCATATGAAATTGAGTGTCAAAGAAAGGAGTCACAAAACTAATTTTTTTACTCTTTTGCTCAATTTCATTTTTCCACGTGTTGTTTTCTGATTGACAGCTTTCCCCTAATTTTTATCTTCTATCTAGAATCTTTTGCAGACGGTAACTTACTCCAATGGAGTCCATTTTTCACGTTCAAATAGGTGACAAAAATTTCTTAAAGTCTTCTACTATATTGTAATGATCCATGGAGATTTAGGGAAACTCTTCCCATTGATTTTATATCTAGATCATTGAGACCTTGTCTTCCTTTGATGGTAACCTCCATGATAACCTACATATTACATATTGTATGGTCCTTATCTCTACAAATCACCAAAAATATGAGCATGATTATAATACTTTCCATATTTCCCTTGAGACAGAGGTGCATTCTACTAAGTTTGGTTCTATATTAAAGGAGGTGCCCAAATGATCATGTTTTCTAGAGATGATGAAGACCTATTTGTGTTTTTGTAGATAAATGGAGGAGTCCATTGCATGAGTAATGTTGTGGAGATAACATAACCAATTATCTTGTAAGTTTTATTTCCATATTTGGCATAGGTGATTGGATCTTTGGGTCCAATCTCACTTATACCATAAAAAAATTTCTTATCACTTCATCCATTAAATCCATTAAGGCCATATAATCATTATACTCGATGTATTATAGACCAGTAGAAGCTATAAACCACACTTTGGGGTTAACATACATAATGTTTCTAAAGGTTACATTTTCCTATAGGGTGACCAAATTCTTAAATGATTTCTCTTCAATCTATGGGAATAAACAAATTATTCTTGAGTGGTCTTACACAATCATGCATGTGGTGTCCTTCTTTATGCACTCTTCACACCAAATTATTATATGTGAATTCTTCCTTAATTTATTTCCTCTATATTATTTGCACTACTAAATCAAGATTAGCCTCTATCTTAGAATTTATGTATTTGTTGGCGAGAAAATTTGTCTTGTGGACAAATTGGTGAGTTTCAAGCCAACGCTATGGGAATCTAAGTCCCTCTACTTGAATGGTGCAACTTCCGTAGGTACATGCATAAAAGGTAGATTTCAATGGTGGCCTTTTGACTAGAGATCCAACAGGGGCACTCCACTGACCCTGTGGAAAATCTAGCAATGTCTTACAAGAGAAAAAACTGTCTTGGAAAGGGGAAGGGGAGTGGAAATGGAGGTAGGAGAAAAATAATGTTGTGAGTAGAATATCGATGCCCACACACATTAATTAGAAAATTTTTTTACATGCATTTATAGTTAGAAGAAAAAAAATCCGCAGGAAAATCTACAAGACTGAATGAAATTCATTGGTCGCAAGGTACCAATCAATCCCTCAATCAAAGAGGTAAAAATTCCTTCTTTTATTATTGAAGCTAAAGCGAGTTTGTATAGAGCTTTTAGAATAGAGGAAAAAGGAGAAGGGAAAATAGAAGAAGTATGGTGTTTTTTATCTTTTCTAGGTACGAGCACTCTGGTCTTTTTGAAATCAATCGCTAGGCCCTGGAATGGCTCTAAGGAGCCACTATATCTCATGCCAAAATGGTTACAAATTTACAAATCATTTACGCCTCTTCAAATTCTTCCATTGCGAAGAAGACGATCATGACAGGTTAAAAACTAGATCTTACAACGTGAATGTTACATTTGATTTGCCAGTTTGAATATAGACTGTTTGATTTTCTCTTATAACTTTGAAATCGGGCCATCCATGTGGTAGGAAGAGATTGGAGTGGGTACGGGGAAAGCCCTTTGTGTTTTGTGATTTTTTAGAGATTTGGAAATTTGGAACAAATTGGCCCGCACCTCGCTTCAAATTTTTAACTGAGGCGTGTGGCACATTTTCATTGGAAATGGGGTCGTGGCCCTTTTCTCAACATTTTAACTTTTTTTTGGAAAAAGGCTCAAAAACTCAAATTCCTCTGTTGACCCGCTGCTCCAATTAAACTCTTGACATGTGGCACCCTCTGATTGGAAATGGGGTTGTGGCCCTTTTCTCAACATTTTAACCTTTTTGGAAAAAGGCTCAAAAACTCAAATTTCTCCGCCATTTTGCTCTCTCACTTTGACTTTTCAATGGTGGGCTGAGACCTTGGTGGAGCCATGGAGCATTCTATAAATTTTACTTCACTTTTGGGAATTTGGTTAAATTTCCAAAAGTGCCCCAATGGCCCACTCATCTGCTTTGACTTTTCAACAACGGGCTTCACCTTTGAATTTTTCCCTGTGGGCTTCAACTTTGAATTTTTCCTACGGGCTCAAAATTTGACTTTTACCTTTATAGCCTAATCGGGGCTGTGGGTCACTTTTTAACTTTTTTCCTTTTTTACAAAGAGGCTCAAAAAAAAAAATTTCTCCACCGACCCGCTTCCAATTAGGTATGTCCATGTACCCATGGATGATGGGGCAAAAATTTGACGGGAAGAAAACACCCATCGTTCCCGATTGTGGGAAAAATACATAGAGGAAGAGAACTTCATCATTTTGAGTCCAATTTTTGAATTTCCTTTGCGAGCCGGAGGCATGGAGGAAAAACAATGATTTGACGACCTAGGCCATAGAAAAAACAAACAATTTCAATCAAAAAGGAGATTGTAAAGAGGATATTATGTGCACAGACTAGGAGATGGAGAATTTCTCAAAACGAGCAAAATAGAGATTTAAACAACACTAGGGAATGGATTTTGATAACTTCATTGAAATTTCAACTTGGCTTAAATACTTTAGGAGGGTGAGAGCTTGAAATTTTGAATTTAACTTGGAAAATGAAAATCTGTTTTCAGGAGACAAAAAATGGCTATAGCTTGGGGACATGGCATGGACTAAGCATGACGAAGACATGGTATGAGGATCCAGAATCTCAATTTTTAAACCTGTATAATGTTAACAAGTGCCTTATCCATTGGGCCTTGTAGAGTCATGTACAATTCGAGAAAGAAAGATCAAATGTAGGAAACACACAAGCTCACAAAAGGAAGGAAAAACATAACACACAATAGAAGGGGAAACAAAACCACACAACAGAAAGGGAAACACACCAGAAATCACCTATGGTACAAGGCGGGGGACAACCCACTTTCACTGATGATACGAGTTTCAAGTATTTCCCACTTTGAGGCAATTCCAATGGCATTCCATCCAAGTATGAGAGGAGAAAACATTCTCACCACAAGCTCCATGAATTTGGAATGGGTCAAGCCATAATGAATCAAACTTTCCATGGCTGCCCTTTGGTTCTCTTCTCTTGTCCCATAGTAGGACAAAGTCTCCAACCTTGAATTCTCTTGCCTTTTCCCTCTTTTCAAATATATTCTTCACTTTCAATTGGTGTTCTTTAATTCTATCCACCACTTGGCATCTACTTTCCTCCAGCTTCTCTAGGAAGAGGATCCTCTTGTCAATGGAGTCTTTGTATTGACCATCTTCTATTTCTTGTAAAAACTTGAGAGATGGAATCTCTGCCTCAACTCCATACAACATTTGGAAAGGTGACATACCTATTGCCTTCTTTGGAGTGATCCTATCGGCCTATAATGCATCATATAACTTCTTGTGCCAATTCCTTTGATTATCATCTACCAGCTTACGAACAATGGTCATAATGTTCTTGTTTCTTGACTCAACTTACCCATTTCCTTTTGGGTAGTAGTCGAATATTGAGATAGGGAGATTCCAAATCCACAACAAAACTCGTGAGCTCCTTGGAAGAGAAATAGGTAGCATTGTCTACAACAATTTTCTGTGGTATTCCAAAACGAACAATGATATTATCCTTGATGAAGTTGCAGACTGTTTTAGAGCTGGCTTGTTTGGTTGGGATGGCTTCCACCCATTTAGTGAAGTAATCAATTACAATTAGTACATAAGTATGCTCTGACCGGAATGATGATTCATAACACCAATAAAATCTAGCCCCCATTGCTGAAATGGTTCTTCAATCACCACAAGCTTGAGTGGCAATGAAGTTAGTTATGGCTTTACAAAAATTGTTGGCATGCTTTACATTTAAAACCCAATCCCGAGTGTCTCGTAAATATGGAGGGCCAATAATATCTCCCTCTAAGGATCTTATGTGCGGTGACCATTGCTTTGAGAAATTTCCACCACAAGCTTTATCATGATATGCCTTGAGAAACTTCTCTTGTTGCTTCTCATCTACACACCTGAGGAAACAACCATCTAGGCCTCTCTTGTAAAGTGCATGATTCTAGATCACAAACTTGGCTGCCTTTAGCTTGAGTGTCCTTCTTTGTTTGTAATCAAGATGAGGAGGGCATTCTCCATAAGTGAGGTAGTAAGCAATGTCAGCATACCACTCATCAGTAGTGGTGACAAAGAGTGCCTGTGGATGTTTCCTAAACAGGTTGAGCAAACACAATATTTTTCTCCCTGTTGAGCCTTAAGAGCTTCATCTTCAGCAATTAGCTAGCACAAACCATTTCCTCTTACTAGATTAGAGGGTCTAATCTCTAAGTCATACTCTTGGGTCTTTGTAATCCAAATTCCTCTCATATCCCTAGGATCTTGTTGAGTTAAAATGGACTTGATTACACTTCTAGGGACCATCACCACTATATGGGAATTGAGAATGTAGAATCTAAAACTTTTAATAGCTTTGACCAATGTGTAGGCATGTTTCTCCAATTGGCTGTACTTTAGCTCATGATTTTTCAAAGGACAACTCATGAAAGCAATGGGTGCTTCCAAAGCTTCGTTATTTTTCTGAACAAGGACAATAGAGAGTGTATGTTCTGATGCATATCAATACATGATGAAATCCTTGTTTAAATCTAGAGATACAAGATTTGGAGCTTTGGCAATGGCTTTCTTGATCTCCTCAAATGTTTCTTTTCCTTCCTTATTCCACTTGAAACCTGCTTGAGGCTTCATCATGGAAGTTATATGCTTAGTTAGTTCAGAAAAATCAGGCACAAAATGACGAAGGAAGTTTACCTTTCCAAAGAATGAATGAACTCCCTTCTTGCTGGTTGGTAAGGCTAGTTCTTGGATAGCTCTAATCCTCTCAGGATCAATGTGTGCTCCATGTTTGTTCATAGTCTATCCCAACAACTTACCTTTTGTGACTCCAAAATTCACTTCTTTGGATTTAGAGAAATGCCATGTTTCCTACACCTTGCAAGGACTTTCTCCAAATGACAGATATGATCTCCCCTCCTCTTTGAAAAAACCGTGAGGTCATCAAGGTAAATGAAAATGCAATGTTTCAAATATTTGAAGGCCAAGTCCATTGCTCTCTGGAAAGTGGCTCCAACATTGATCAAGCTAAAAGGCATTCTGTTGTAGGAAAAAGTGCCCCAAGGTGTTGTGAAGGTTGTTTTGTTGCAATCCTCTTCTGCCACCTTGATTTGGTTGTACCCTGAGAATCCATCAAGAAAAGAGAGCATTTTAAATCCAGTGACTTCTTGCAAAATATGATCCATGATTGGAAGAGGGTAGTTTTCCTTGAGATATTCCTGATTCAGATTTTGGAAGTCTACACAAATCCTTATTTCCCCATTCTTCTTCCTTACTGGCACAATGTTAGCCACCCATGTTGAATGGTGGATGGGGAAGATGATTCTAGCATTGAGCATCTTTGTCACCTCTTCTTTGATAACATCGAAATATTTGGATTGTAGGGCCTTTGTTTTTCCTAAAGGGCTTAGCTCCTTGCTTCAAAGGAATGGAGTGATGCATTTCCTTTGGCTAAAAAGATTTGAGTTCATCATAGGAATACACTAGGACATCTGAGTACTTTTTTAGCAAAGCAACAAAATTTCTCTTCTCTTCTGGTGAGAAGCATTTACCAATGTTAACCATCCCTAGATTATCTGAAGTGCCAATATTTTCTTGATCAAAATCAGATGGACACCGAGAAGATGGTTTTTCTTTCTCTTGGATGAACTTTCCATGCTTGTCAAAGAGGTCTTCCAAAGAAACTAGGCCTTTGGGGATTTTGTTTCCTTTCAGTTTGATTACTCCCTCTTCATCAATTCCCTTAATTCCTTCCTTCTCTTCTTTGGGGACTGATTCAAAGTTTTTGTTTTCACTTCCTTCAAAGAAAATATTATTGAAGTTATCCCTTTGTTCTAAGAAGGCTAGGATCTGATTGTCATCATTGAAGACCTGCCAGTGATTTGCATTATCTGGTATCTTTGGGTTTGAACACCATCTCAATGGTCACTTTATCCTTGCCAAAAGAAGGATGAGGTGTCACTAAGGAAGATGACACTGCTAGAGAATAATCCTTTTCATTCTGGTCACTAGGGATAACTTCAATGGAGAATGCATCAAAGGATTCAATGCAATCCCACACTCTATTTCTATAGTGCCTGAGTCTGGGGTTTTTCACCTGATATTGCTGGTGGACTTGCTTTACCACAACCTCTGCATCACCTTTTCATCTCAACTTTTTGATTCCCATGTCCTCTGATGTGTCCATGCCTACGAGTAATGCTTCATACTCTGCTATATTAAACGTATTGTAAAATTACAGGTTGTAGGCAAAAGGATATACCTCATTGGAGGGAGAGTATAATACTACACCAGCTCCTGAACCTGCTCTGGAATGACTGCCATCAAACTCCATTGTCCAGATTTGGTCTTCTTCTTCCTCCATGAGAAGTGGCAAGTCCTCTTCCTTCTGTGATGTAAGGAGGTAATTTCCAAGCCCACAATCTTGAAAAAGGATATCAACTCTTGGATCATCATACTTCCTTACTATGAACTTCATTTTTCTGAATGGCAACAACTTCTTCATTTCTCCTTTCATTGGGATAGTTGTAAATGACCAATCCATTTTTATTTCTCCACCTAGATCTTTGAAAAAATCTACTCAATAGCATACCAAAAGATGTTGGGATGTTTGCCACCAAAATGGTCAGGAGTATCTTCTTGTCAGGGTAATCAGCTAGTGTAACCTGAGCATCCTTAATCCTTCCTACCAATGGAACTTGTTTAGATTCCATTGAGTAGCATGTGCCATTTACTCGGTCAAAGTGAGGCCAAGAGAATTTGCAACTTTTGCTGGCATCACATTATCTAAGGCTCCAGAATCTATAATGTAATTGTTCAGCTGGAAACCTTTGATGAGAAGTGATAGGTAAAAGGCTCAACTCTATTGGTGGTGGAGGCACTAAGGGCTAGCATGTTTTGAGAAGATGGTGTGGGAAGTAAGCCTTTAGAATTAGAGATTGGGGATGTAGAGTTACCACCCTGGATTTCCTTGATGAATCTGTCAAATTGGGCAGGATGTGTTTGTAGGTATTCAATTTTAGAGAGCTGGACTTTGGTTTTGCTAGCATGCTCTACAAAGTCAAATGAAGTTATGGTAGATGAGGAAGAGGTTCTAATAGTGGATGAGGACTTAAATGGCAGATGTGTCGTTACTTTTGGTGTTGGGTTCTCCTTTTCAAATGTAGCAATTGGCTTGGAAGGAGATGGGGGTGTAGCCTTTGATTGAAATTTAGATGTTCTTGTAGAACCAACATTTAGAAGAGAATTTCTCTTAATAGATTTTGAGTTGGGAGAAGAATCAGATAACTTACTTGGTGCACAACAAAGGTGATCCTTGACAACTCGTGAATCTAATTTCTCTCTAGCTGATTCTAGGGAAGGTGGTAATGATGATACCTTGTTGATGATCTTGTTTAGTGGAGGATTTGAAGAGCTATCTTCTTTGTTATTCTTATTCTCGATCCACAACTATTGAGGCTGAAACACCATTCTTGGATTGTGCAGTGAAAATAGCACATGAAAAATTGGAGCTTCTTCATCACCTTCCTCCTCATCATCAACGTATTCAATCGTGGCCATTGTTCATGCCAACCTCTTCAATTTTAAGATAGTTTTCATAGTCATCCATGCTTTCTTATTCAGCTTTCCTCAATGTCTTCTCCTTCTTCGATTCCCTATTGTCACGAGATAGCATTGGTGGTGGTGCTTCAGGGAAGCCTACGAGGACGTGGAGAAATTATTGGTCTATCAAGAGGATTTGGTCTTTGTGACGCTGGAAAAGCGACAAGCGAGCGTGTGAATCTACAAGTGACTCTTCCGCGTACCCGACCTCCCGAGGTCGTGCTGAGACAGCCGGTGGGGATGGAATATAGGTGGGACACAGACAAACTAGTTAGGCAATCTAATGTCTTCGACACGCACTAATGGAATTTGTGAATCTAAGGCAAAGAAGGCCCTTCTAACTTAGACTGGTGTGATAGATCGATCGGCAAGGATGACTGCTCGAAGGCTCCAATCAATATCGAGCTCTGGCGTGATTCAATCTATGGGTTGTGGAATACGTGGGAAATGACCTGGGATAGTTTCGTGTATTTCTCCTGATAAGGTCATATAGTGGATGGTAAAGTAGTCACTCTATGGACGGTTCTCTAGCCTAGTCCAGAATTCTCTAGCTTTGTTAGTTGTTGTGTCCAGTAAGGATAATTGTTGGATAATGATAGGTGGAAGTGGGGTAGACTGGAATACTAGTGTGCGTAGGCCAGTGTCTATGTCTAATTCTCTGATGGATTCGTTAGGCTGCGGGATTTGTGGGTCACAACCATAGATTCTTGGTTGTTGTGGTCCTGTTATGGTCATACGTGAGATCAAGTCCTGATCCCTAGTATCCAATAATCATACGCTTTCTCAGCTTCTATATTTAGAATCAATAGTTGTGTGATTTTCTCAGAATATCCTACGGGCGTTCTCGCAACCTGGATTCTTAAACCGGTATCTATGTCTGTGAGGGTGTCTCCTGCGTCTGGTTGTGGAATTAAAGGATCACACCCGAATGTTTGTTCTCTTTCGAATCCTTCTACAGTCATGTGGATATTTTTCTTAGTGCAACCTGTAGTTTGGCTGACTTGACCAAAATGTATATGCTTGGTCGTCTTCTATGTTTAATCCTCTTAACTGAGATCTGACTTGCTGGAAATCTGTTGTTGTTTGGAAGACTTGTATCCTAAGGTTCTGGTCAATATCAGTTATTGCCACTATGAGATTGGGCTGAGGCACGATTGGCTCGAAAATGTATTCCCTGGGCTCCCTAGGTCCCGTAATTGTCATGCAAAAGCAGTAATAAAACAAACTATAATAAAGTGAAATCTAAGTATATTTCTAGCATATATGACTTCTTTTTTATTTTCAGTTGATTTAAATGAATTTAAGAAAGTAGCTATTTAAAATATTTAGAATTTACAACTAAACTAATAATTTAAAACAAACAAAATAGCCGAGTATAGCTATTTTTCTGTGTAATTTGTATATCTATTCTAAACAATGAAATAACTAATCTATTTGCGAGATTCTCGATCCTACCTCAGAAGTGAGGAGTGAATCATAGTTTCTCAGAAACTATCAATCCCCACAGCTTCCCTGGCAATATCAAGAATAAAATTAACTGAAATAAAGCACTTAACTACTCTGTTTGATATGATTCTAACTAGAACTTTGAAAGTTAAAACCTGGATTCCGCAGAACAGTGGCGAATCCAATGGTGTGTGTGATCTTGTCCCCTCAGTATGATCTCTTCGTTCTTTGTGTTCACGTAGATCCAGAAAAGCGTGTAATGCTTGCATCAACAGGAATAGGTGTTTGGAACAAGGGACAACCTTCAGAATGCAAATAGAATAGAACGCGGATAGGAGAGGGATAGCGCAAGAGTACAGAGCTTGGCTTATGTAATTCCTAGCGGGATCTACTGCGAATCGTGCAACAAAATGCGTCCAGAACCTGAAACTATCCTGTATGAAGAGAAAACCTGTAACTTTAATGGCTTCCTAAGCTATTCTACTCTAATGGATTAGATAAAACAGCAACACTGTTTGCACAAGTTGGATATGTGGCTTACCAACAGCTAGTCAATGCAAACTAAGCATGTAATGAACTAAACTAAGGAATTAAAGCAAACTAACAGACCACAACACTGAAAATGAGAAGATTGGAGTAAAAATGGTGGCCCTTTGCTTGAGCACAAGCCATGCATTTATAAGAATTCAATCACCCCAAAATCAAAATCAAACTGAACTCCTAAACAATAAACAAAGGAAAAACACTATTCCAGGGGACCAAAAACATAAATGCATGCTCAAGTCGGCAAGAAAAGCTAGTGAAACGTGATATTTCATGTGAGTTTCGTCAAAGAACGTTCTGGAAAATGCGCACGGGACCGCCGCTGCGAGGCGGGCGGCGGCGGTTTCGTCACTGAAGATCAAAAGGGGCAAGGAAAGAAGAAAAAGGGGGAAAACAAAGCACGCGGGGACAAGGCGGGGTATGCGAGATGTTAACGCATGTTTGAGGAGCTCTTTCTGGATCCCGAACACCTTGCGAAGAGACCTGTATCATCATTGGGGCATTTATTACACTGCTCCAAGCATAGTACCTTACAATTTTGGGTACGTACATATTGCCCCCTCGGAGAAGCGTTTTAACCATGAAGAGGCATAAAACGGTGGGTCCGAGTATGGCAGTCCTGAAATGGGGAGTTAGAAGCTATACCTTACTCGTCCATGTGTTGAAATGACGCCATCCAAAATTCCCGCTCCCTGCAAAATGAAAAGAGAGCTCAAGTGCAGATAGATACAATAACTTGGAAAATAAATGCTAAAGCAATAGGGAATGAGGACGTACCATTCGTGCGGGGATAGAAACTTACCTCTATCAGCGCTCCAAACCTGTGAAAAAGGTATTTAAAACGAATCAGGGCGCTATATATATGAAAGTGGGCCCATTTTCCTATTCATTTGCGCGAGTCGATTTGATTGATTTTGAGCTCTGGGACCCACGGTGATGGTTTCTCGCGTGAATAGAGTCAAAACGTCCGCAGTGAGATCGTGAGCATGCCTCCACGCGCGGAACACCGCCCTGCCAGATCACAGGTTGGTTTTCTTCAATTTTGTGTTTTTCCCTCTTTAAATTTTAAATGGCAAATTCTTTGCAATGGGGGTATTTTTGAAAATGCTAGGTTCAAAAGGTCCACCTAGGGGGCGCCTACTGGGTAGGCTCCATTTTTAGGTTAAATGGTCATTTTTTACATGTTTTAGGCTTTTTAAGGTTAAAAACCCACGCGGGTTTTCGGACCGCGACCGCCGCCCTGGCCAGGGTGGCGGTTACACGACCGCCGCCCTGATCAGGGCGGCGGTTACACGACCACCGCCTTTAAGGCGGCGGTTACAAAACTACCTCCCTGCTCAGGGCGGCGGTTTTGCACAGAATGTAAAAGAACTTATTTTGGAGACTGCACTTGTATTTTCTTGCACTTCTATGCATTTTTATGACTCTCTTGGTATTATTCAAATACTAACTTGCTCTATTTGTGTGTTTTTGGGTGTATACAAAGTAGGGAGGAGTATATCAGATGGAGCCGAGAGAGAGAGTGTGATTGGCTTTCGGGGTATTGGATGCCCTTTCTCAGGATGAGGAGGATACATTACAGAGGGCCGACATATTGCGTATATCGCGCGTGCCCCATGTCACACCATCCAGTCACATACTTTGTGACTTATTTTCATATTGGGACGCAGATCGGAACACTTTCCGACTGCCAGGGGTCCGTGGTGAGTGGACCATCACTTTGGAGGACGCCTACCATATCCTGGGGGTCCCGATCATCGGGAGGAGACTCACACTGGAGATGGCAGGGTCCCGAGCACAGATTGCACAGTGGGCAGGCTACATGGGAGATGCAGCTATCTCGACGGGGTCGAAGAAGGGAGTGAGAGTTTGATCCATTCCTTCTTTGCCCATCCCCATATTTCGACAGGCTATCATGGGGATCCTTGCCTCGAGGCTGATCGGGGACAAGGGAGGGGATACTTTACTATACTGCTGGGCCCCCATCATTACACAGATAGAGGGGCATGGCCGGATATACGCCTGGGGCACAGATATTCTGGGGACCACCTACCATGATTTATACAGGGTGGTCCGTCTACAGGGACAGTCTTTGAGCCACCCTACTCTAGTCATGAGTTGGGTGTATGAGCATTTTATCCCCTATGGCAGAGGCGTGGAGGTGGCAGATCCCGGGGCTGTGAGGGCAGCCAGGTGGTCAGATATGTCGGTGCTTAGAGCACCTCACCAGCCAGTTGCTTCCCTCACTACAGCAGATATGGAGGCCACACCGTACCAGCTTATGGCCGGTATATGGGGAGAGGAGACTCTTACATTGATCTCTTGCTCCACTACAGGGCAGCTCATCGACCGTGTGGGACGGGTGGAGGTACATCCTTTCGGCAGGGTTCCTCAGCAGTTTGGCCTACCATATATGGGCATGCTTCCCCCAGTGGCGCCAGTCTATAGATCAGTCCGCGAGGCTAGAGGGGGGCCTAGAGGCCGTGGTTGGACAGTGATTACTCTTGGCACTCCCATTGCAGCCGGAGGATAGTTCGGGCTAGAGGAGAGCCGGGTGTGCCTCGGGCACCTTTGCTTTAGATTGCTGCGGGTCCCGCTCACGGCAGCGATGACTCCATAGATATTGACTCGATTCGAGGAGTTTACGAGAGGGAGGATCGAAGGAGCAGACGGATGACAGTGATCCTAAGTGGTATGACACTCGTGACATCATGCGCAGCAGAGAGGGCCGAGCAGAGTGAGAGAGAGACTCTAGTTTCGAGGAGCCACTCTCCTAGGGCCATGGTGGAGAGGATGAGTCCATTGCGGGCCTCATGTTGCTCCCACTACAGAGCAGCCCTCGGTCGGGCAGCGGCATCTCGCGTGTGCTGCCCTAGTGACCCATCTTGAGGCCCTGATCCGAGTAAGTTATCCTTTCTTCCTTTCAATGCTTGTTTAGTTTAGGATTTGTTTTAATTGCTATTTCTCCTTGTGTTTTGATCTTGTATCTTTTAGTCTCTTGCCTAGTTTCTAATTCATTTTTTCTTCTTTGTTTGCAGAGACTGTTGACGAGTGGCGGGATCTAATCCGCAGGGTATGCACTGATTCCCTGATGATCCCTATGGATAGGACCCGTGCGGAGCTGTCCGTAGATGCCGGGGAGCCCTCAGCAGCCGGTAGGCATACCGACGTCTTCGCTCCCGTTTGGCACGTGGCCAGGATGGTGTCGACTCTCCGTACAGAGTTGGCAGGCTATAGGACAGCCGAGCGTCTTATGAGGAGCCATTCTCATGGCGAGACCACGGCTGCCCTCGGGACCCTGAGCCCTCCATGCATTCAGAGCGCCGGTGTAGCCGAGCCCTGCGAGGCGCACACCTTCGAGGGGTCGCGTAGGGGTTGAGAGACCACTTGGCTCCTATGTATTTTGTACTATAGATTCTTTTGTATATCACGGGCTCTTTGAGCGTTTTGACCATGCCTAGTGCATGATGGCATTGTATATAAACATTGATTATTTATATATATGCATTTGTTTTTGGACCAAAACTTGTCACTCATGTTTTCCTTTTCTGTTTCCAACTGCTTTGTGTATACTACGATGTATGTTTTATATGCTTTCTAGAATGTATGCAATCGAAAAAAACAGATGATGCAAATGTTTGCTTTCTTTTTGTGTTTCATGATGCTGATACATGATAATGTAGATATATTGTGATTTTGAATCTTAGCTTCTGTGAGTAAATTGGATACCTCATGTTTGTTTTGGCAAAGTGATGAAAATAACAAATATGATGAATGATAAACTTGCCCCGCTCCTAACTCCACGCAACCAATAAGATGTGAGGGCTCATCACCAAGAGCCAGGAAGGGCGCAAGTTATGAAATGTGATGAAATGATAGTGATGAAAGATAGACAAAGCTTTGGCGGAACCAAATTGAAAGCTACAAGCCGACTCCACCCGGTGACTTCATAGTTTTGGATGTAACTTGCTTTGCGGTTTATCTAGACTTAGACCCGTAGATGGCCACATAGTAACAAAATTTGGGTTTTTAGGATTTTTGACTCTTTCGGAATTTTGAACATCCGTTTCATTTGTTTTTGACTCAAAGTTTGAAAGTTTGAATTGTTTGCGTATGACCATTTGCATTTATTTGTTAAGAGGACCCCCTACACTTGGCCCCATGCTACTTGTAAGAAGCGTGAGTTTATCACCGTGGGAAAAGCGTAGGCGAGTAAGGGCATTTCCATCCTTTCCCAACCCTACGTCACTAGTAAGAGACGCAAGCTCATCACCGAAGGTTGGTGGGGCAGGGAAATGTGTAAAATTAAAATTTTCTATTTGATCAACGTTTGACTTGTTTATTTGAGTAAAATGTCAGTATGTCCTTATTTCCAAAGAGATATACATATGGGATAGATGTGACACCATGAAGCTTCTAGAACAGACCATAGGCAATGACACTTATTCTAAGAAGAAATCAAGGTGAGAAAAGACTTGCAGATCTTGGTATGGTTACCGTTAAGACTTTGTCATGTCTATTTTATTTGATAAAAGATTCTGAAGTGATTGATGATATCGTGAAAATGGAGAGATATGATTAGAAATTTTTGTGCCAACAACATCATGAGTTTGTAATGAATTGCTTTGAGAATAGACTCCTTGATCACAATTTGTGTAAGAAACGAATGGACAAAATGATCCTAATTTATATGAAAATGCAATGTAGATAGCTATATAGGTAGCGTTAGCTGCTTATGCGTAGAAACGTTTGAGGTGCAGGGAATTGACTGTTTCACCAAACTCCTCACCTTCTAACGTACATAAGAGGTATGCACCATTTCCATAGTCCTTCATGACTCGGTATGGGCCCAACCATTTGGGCCGGAATTTCCTTCCTTCACCGGTCTTCTTATCGATCCGGCTGTCTAGTCTTAGAACTAGATCACCTTCGTATATGTCACGTTCATAGACCTTCTTGTTATACTGCCGGCACATCCGGTCAGCGTAGACTCTATGTCACTGTTCAGCATCTAACCTGGTTTCATCTAGGCTTTCTAGTTGGGAAAGACGCGCTTCTCTGTAAGCGTCTTCATCCAGAACTCCTTGTAATGAAATGCGAAGACTAGGTATTTCAACCTCGAGTGGGAGAACTGCTTCTGCCCCAAATACCAGCGAGAAAGGAGTTGCTCCCGTTGGTGTTCTTATTGAGGTTCGGTGGGCCCATAAGGCCGGGTATAACTTTAAATGCCAATCTCGCTTGTTTTCTTTTACCGTTTTAAGGAGAATGGCTTTCAGTGTTTTATTTGTTGCTTCAGCCTGTCCGTTGGCTTGGGGATAATACAAGGAAGCCGTATGATGGCTTATCTTAAATTTATTGCATAGCTCATGAACCTCTTCATTCTTAAAAGAAGTTCCATTATCGGAGATAATGATTTGTGGGATACCGTACCTGCAAATGATTTGGTTTAAAATGAACTTAGTGATTACAGAACTAGGTACAGTAGTAAGAGGCATGGCCTCCACCCATTTGGTAAAATATTCAGTGGCCGTGATTATAAAATTATGGCCATCTATGGATGAGGGAGAGAATTTCCCTATTAAGTCTAGACCCCATGTAGAAAAGGGCCATGGAGTTGCGATTGGTTGTAGAGCTTGTGCTGGCATGTGGATCTCATGAGAGAATTCTTGACATTTATGACACTTGCATGCAAACTCTATCGCGTCACGTTCTAGAGTGGGCCAGAAATAGCCCATTCGATGTATTTTTCGAGCGGTGGCATGGCCACCGAAGTGGCCTCCACATATACCGTTGTGGGATTCATGGAGAATCCTCTTGGACTCTTCTGTGTCAACACACCTTAAGAGCATTCCATCGAATGCTTTTCGATAGAGCACCTGCTCTATAATGACATATTTAGCTACGATTATGCGTAACCGCCTTCTTTGTTGTGGTGTAACTGCCTCCGGGTACGTATGGTCCATGATATAATTAACGATGTCAGTGTACCAAGGACACTCAGAGATAGCGGGTCGTGTTTCAATGTAGTATACGCATTCATCTGGAAAGTCTAAATCTACTAGATCGCCTCCATCTAATGGGTTGTCAGCTAACCAATCCGCGATGATTTGTCCTTTAACCGATTTCTGATTTACAAATGTTAATTCGAACTCTCCCATTAAGGTTATAAAACGTCCAGCCTTTTTAGACAAGGAACCTTGTGTGAGAAAAGTCCGTAAATGGTCTGTTTTTACCATGACCTTCGTTTCTTGATTCAGCATATAATGTCTTAGGCGTTTAGTAGCAAAGACTATGGCAAGGCATTCTCGTTCTGCCTGTGTATAGCGTGTTTCATAGTCGAGTAGTGTTCGGCTAATGAAATAAATCACACGTTCTCTCTTGTTATCGTCTTCTTGGGCCAACATGCAAGCTAACGAGACATCGGTAGCCCGTGAGTACAAAATTAATGGGCGATCTAGCTTAGGTGGCATTAGTGTGGGTGGTGATAGCAGGAAACGCTTAACTGCATCAAAAGCTTCATTGCAATCTTCGGTCCAATCAATGTTGTAGTCTTTCTTGAGTAAATTGTTGATTGGATGAATGGCGAAGCTTAAATCCGGGATGAATCTTTGGATTGCACCTAGCTTTCCGAGAAATGACCTGATTCCAGATTCGTCCGAAGGTGGAACCATTTCGAGGACAGCCCGAATTTTGGTTGGGTCCACATCTATTCCCCATGACGATATGATGTAACCTAGGAGTTTTCCTCCTGTTACACCAAAGACACATTTCTCTGGATTTAGCGTGACTCCGTATTCTATTAGACGTGAAAGAATGACGTGGAGTACTTCCGGATGGTCACAACGCTTCTTGGCTTTGGCCAATAAGTCATCCACGTAAGATTCCACGATCTTATGAATTAGATCGTGAAATATGTATGTCATAGCCCGCTGGGTAGGTAGCACCAAGCATTCTTGAGACCGAATGGCATAACAGCATAGCAATAGGTTCCCCAAGGAGTTATGAACGTGGTTTTAGCTTGATCTTGCTCGGATATTCTGATTTGGTTGTATCCCGAGAATCCATCCATGAGAGACAAGAGTTCAAAACCAGCTATCAGCATCAATGATAACGCCTATGGATGGTAATGGGAAATCGTCTTTAGGACACGCTTTGTTGATGTCTCGGAAATCTATGCAAATGCGTATCTTTCCGTTCTTCTTGAGAACGGGAACGATGTTAGATACCCATTGGGAGTAGTCAACTGGCTTGATGAATCCTACCTGAAGGAGTTTTATTACTTCCTCTTTTACCATGAGAGCTACTTTGGGCTTCATGGGTCTTGATTTTTGTTTAATTGGCTTTGCATCTGATCTAGTGACGAGGTTGTGCACCGCAATGTGGGGCTGCAACTCCCGTCATCTCCTTGTAATTAAATGCAAACACCTTCTGATGCTCTTTGAGGATCCTTGTATGTATTTCCACTTCTTCTGGTGTTAACGAAGATCCTAATTTTAAAATTCTCGGCTCATCTTCTGTCCCGATGTTGACATCGATTGTTTCTTCGATCAAAGAGGCGTTACCCTCTTCGAACTCAGGTGGTGCTAGAGGTAAATCTAGATCATCCCCATTTCTTATTGCGTATATGCTAGGTTCCATTTGTGAGGGAAGATCCGTTACGGGATTTCCGAAGTAGGAAGATGAATGCGGAATCAGGGATAAATCTAGCATGTGATAGGAGAGATGTAGTGCTGCATAGGCATTTAAGTAATCCAAAGTAGCCGCATCATTTCCAACATGGTCTAGGATGGTAGATTCACTTCTGCTTGAAAGAGGATTTGTCATTGTTTTTACCAAGGGTTTGTCACGAATGGATACTGTGAAGTGAGTATCTTTTAACTCATTGCTTGGAGTAAAACGTGATGCTGAGGTTGCTATTGAATCGGTGAGAAGATTTTTCTCTCGGGAATTGCTTCAATGGATATAAAGTTAAACACCTTGCTTAAATCTAATACAGCATTTTTGTAGAGTTGCAAATGTTCGGCTTTAGTTTCATATACTTCAGAAACTTGGTTTGTCACTAATTGCGAGTCTCCCAGGACTCTGATGTTATCAATACCAATTCTTTTGGCTAAGGTAAGGCCAAGGAGGAGGGCTTCGTACTCAGCGCCGTTGTTTGTACATTCAAAGTTTAATTTAAAAGTGAATGGGAGGACTTTCTCCTCGGGCGAAGTAAGAATTATACCTGCCCCCGCTCCATAACGACATTTAGCTCCATCGAAATGGAGAGTCCAATACTTAGCTAGGAGTATAGATGTTGGGGCATCTGTTGCGTTTGCGCACTCTACTTCTACCATACAGAGATCCTCTGCTGGCAAGGAACCAACACCTAGGGAAAATCCCATGCCTACTGAATCGAATGGTAAGAACATTGGTGAATCTTGTTCTATCAACTCAACGATTTTCGCAGTAGTCCCTAATGATACTGTTTCTTTAGTTTTACCTTTAGGGGTTGGAATTGTTTTGGATATGCTGGTAGTTTCAAGATCCGTCGTAGGTACCAACTTTTCCTCTGGCTTTGGGTCAGAGGGTTTATTAAGTCGGTTGGTTGGAAGTTCAAATTCTGAGTGCACCCCTGGTCTTTTCTTTAAATCAGCTAGGTGCAAATCAAAAGGTTTTGGATCACCTTTGGCTACAAATACCTTTCCTAGATGCAAGAATCTTACTTCTTGAAATAAAGTAGAAGGGATTGCCTTCATTCGATGTATCCAAGGTCGGCCGAGGATCATATTATAGTTAGTTTCCCGATCTATAATATAAAACTCAGTCAAGATGGTTTTGGGCCCTAAGGTGACCGGCAGTATTATAGTTCCTATCGAAGTGGCTTTAAGGCTATCATAGCCTCTCAAGGTATTTCGTGTAGTGGAACAGTTTGTTTCTCCATATCCAAGTTTTTGGAGGAAAGAGAAAGGGACTATGTTAATCGCGCCCCATCACAACCATTGCTGCTTTACATAGTTATTATAAACCCACACTTGCAAGTGTAAGGCTGGGTCACCTCGGCGTGCGATCTCAGCATCTGTGGGCATTTTACTTATTTCAAAGATGAATTCGACATCCTTGTCCGGCTGCCCCGAAGGGTGGATATCAAAATCTACGTGATTTACTTGTGTTTCGGGAGGTGGAGTGATGTTAATTAGATGGCCTAGACCTAATGCTTCTAAAAGAGCAACTCGTGAGGGGGAGAGTTCTTTAGTAAGTCCAAAATGAAATGTGTGAGAAGGTCTTTGTTAGGTCACTAATTAAATCATAGCACCGATGGGTTTTTCAACTATTTGCCGATTCTTATCCTGCCTCTCGCGGATGACTTGGGCTCGGTTGAGAGAAATACTCTCGTGTTCTTGTTATAGCTTCAATAGGTAGTTCAGGGTCTAATTCTACCAAACCGACTATCTTGGGTCTCATTGAGCTCCCAATTGTGGCGCAATCGACGGATTTAATGAAGTCGAGGCTTCATGATCATTGTTTCCGTCCACCGCACCTTTGTTTGTTCTGGTTGGATTCAGCCTATTGCTATCATGATTTGGGAGTGGATCATTAAAGATCTTGAGGGGAGCATTCTGAGGAGAAACTGCCCCTGCGAGAGTATTTGGTGATGATGAGACGGATCCGCTAGAAACAGGTCTGTGAAGAACTGTCTTTGTTCTTCTAGCAAGCGTTGCATAAATTTATTGTAGTCACGACACGTTCTAGTATCGTGACCCCGAATTTTATGGAAACCACAATAAGAATTGGGGTTGTAATTCCCGTTTTGTTGGTTTGGTGTGTATTGTGGCCTAAAATTCCGATCAAACTGTTGCCTATTAGGACTAAAGTTTTGGAATTGTTGTTTCTGGTTTTGACTTTGGTTTTGGTAACCAAATGAGTTTTGGCTTGGCCCTTGTATGGGATTTCACCGTTGTTGTTGTTGTTGTGGATGGTTAAAATCCACTGTATTGATTGTCGGGTAAAGTTGTTGTTTCGTTGGTTGTTTGTTTGTGACGGAGCATTAACAACATTTACCCTCTTGGGCTGGTCGGTTACCCCATCCGTTGTTACCCCACAATTTTTGTTAAGGATTTTGGGTCCTTGATTGACATTTGTGGTAGTTGTAGTGTTTTGAGTGGAGGTGATTAACCTCTCGTTTGTTCCATATGTCTTACGACCACTATCTATCGCTGCTTGATCTATTCATAGAGCGCTCTCAAGTACTTCATCATAAGTCCTTAGTGGGAACTTCTGGACTTCTTCCTTCACTTCTCTACTGAGAGAATGAAGGAATAAATCACATAGTTCCATCTGATCCATGTTTGGAGTGCTTGCTGATGAATAAAGAACTGTACGCCACCTCTGGATGAAATGGGCGATAGATTCGTTGTGTTCTTGTTTGATATGCAAGAATTCCCTGATTCCTGTTCTTAACAGTTTGTTCATGTCGAAGGCTTTGATGAACTCTGACACGAGTTGTTTAAATGAATGTATGGAAGCCTCAGGTATTCTATAATACCAATCGAGAGCGATGCCTTCCAAGGTTTTGGGAAATATTTTAGCAACCACCCCATCCCAAGGGAGTAATTCTCGTATGGCTGTAGCGTAAGCTTTGATATGTGCGTTTGGATCTCCCTCACCCTTGAACTTGGGCAAATCAGGGAGAGGTCTTGGAAGCATGACACTTCGTATGGTGAAATCTAAGGGTTCCTTTAGGTATTCTGAATAAGTCCCTATCGCATAGCTTTCAACCATTGATGGTGTTTGCTGAGGGAGTGGTGGTGGGATAGGTTGTTGATACGGTGTAGCGTATGTGTTGGCAGGGGCATAGGGAGGTCCCTGCATTTGAGCAAACATGCCGAGAGGAGAACATATCTCCTTGTGGTGATTTAGAGTATATGTTTAAGTAGGACGGGGTATTGTCAAGGAACGGATTGTTCGACACTAGACCGGGAGGAATAGTGTTAGAGATGATAGGCCTTGTTGGCGTTTGTTGTGGATATTGAGGAGGCATGCCTAACGTGCCTACTCCCGTAAGGAGATCTACCTGGCCAGAGTGGTATGGAGGATTGGAACTTCCTGTTTGTATGAATGGAGAATTTTGACTTGCTTGAGCCAGTTCTAACCCTCTCACTCTTTCTACTAACGTTGAAATGACTTCATTTGGTGAAGTCACGGTACTTTTCCTGAGCGGCATTTGTTGTATACCTTGGTGTTGTAAAGGTATGTGATATCCTGTCATAAACTGATCGCTATCTTGCCAAGTTTCTCCCAGAATATTTCCTGTATGCAGTGGCATAGAGGTATTTTCTTGAAAAGAGATTTTGGGTTGTATTTGTAAACCTCCTATAGATGGGTACATTCCCCGGGAGCGTTGTTCACTCCTAGGATAACGTGTTGGCTGTCCATCATCTAAGACTAGGTATGGATCTGATTGCCTACTAATTTGTGGTCTGAGTAGCATTTGAGGAGACGAACCAGATTCTCCGGTAAACGTCATATTGTTTGAACCTGAAGGCTCTGTTTGTTGGGTTCGAGGGGGTTGATCTAACTCCTCAGTTTGAAAAGATGAACTATATCTGATTCTTGGGGTTTGTGTTGACAACTGATTAGTTGAATAGTTGTCACCCCATACTGAGAGCGAGGGTGATGATTGCCTATTCTGTTGGGCGTAGTATGCCTCAAGACCCAGGAGGGGTCTGCCATATGCATCGAATCCCGACATATTCGGGGGGTATATGAATACCCGCAGAATAATGGGAAGGAGCGAAGGTGATTTATGAAAACTTAATGAAGCGGTTCTAAGAAGGCGTACTAAAGTGAAAGTGTAATACTATGACTCCAGACAAGAAAGTAGGTAGTTTATGTCAGTTTTACTAATCTTGTTTGTTTCACGTTGGGTTCACCAATTTTGTACGCCGGAAAAGTGACAAGCGAGCGTGGGAATCTACAAGTGACTCTTCCGCGTACCCGACCTCCCGAGGTCATGCCGAGACAGCCGGTGGGGATGGAATATAGGTGGGACACAGACAAACTAGTTAGGCAATCTAATGTCTTCGACACGCACTAATGGAATTTGTGAATCTAAGGCAAAGAAGGCCCTTCTAACTTAGGATCGGTGTGATAGATCGATCGGCAAGGATGATCTGCTCAAGGCTCCAATCAATATCAAGCTCGCGTGATTCGATCTATGGGTTGTGGAATACGTGGGAAATGACCTGGGATAGTTTCGTGTATTTCTCCTGATAAGGTCATATAGTGAATGGTAAAGTAGTCACTCTATGGATGGTTCTCTGGCCTAGTCCAGAATTCTCTAGCTTTGTTAGTTGTTGTGTCCAGTAAGGATAATTGTTGGATAATGATAGGTGGAAGTGGGGTAGACTGGAATACCAGTGTGCGTAGGCCAGTGTCTATGTCTAATTCTCTGATGGATTCGTTAGGCTGACGGGATTTGTGGGTCACAACCATAGATTCTTGGTTGTTGTGGTCCTGTTATGGTCATACGTGAGATCAAGTCCTGATCCCTAGTATCCAATAATCATACGCTTTCTCAGCTTCTATATTTAGAATCAATAGTTGTGCGATTTTCTCATAATATCCTACGGGCGTTCTCGCAACCTGGATTCTTAAACCGGTATCTATGTCTGTGAGGGTGTCTCCTACGTCTCAGTTTGTGGAATTAAAGGATCACACCCGAATGTTTGTTCTCTTTTGAATCCTTCTACAAATCATGTGGATATTTTTCTTAGTGCAACCTGTAGTTTGGCTGACTTGACCAAAATGTATATGCTTGGTCGTCTTCTATGTTTAATCCTCTTAACTGAGATCTGACTCTGCTGGAAATCTGTTGTTGTTTGGAAGACTTGTATCCTAAGGTTCTGGTCAATATCAGTTATTGCCGCTATGAGATTGGGCTGAGGCATGATTGGATCGAAAATGTATGACCCGGGTTCCCTAGGTCCCGTAATTGTCATGCAAAAGCAGTAATAAAACAAACTATAATAAAGTGAAATCTAAGTATATTTCTAGCATATATGACTTCTTTTTGTATTTTCTGATGATTTAAATGAATTTAAGAAAGCAGCTATTTAAAATATTTAGAATTGACAACTAAACTAATAATTTAAAACAAACAAAATAGCCGAGTATAGCTATTTGTTCGTGCAATTTGTATATCTATTCTAAACAATGAAATAACTAATCTATTTGTGAGATTCTCGATCCTACCTCAGAAGTGAGGAGTGAATCATAGTTTCTCAGAAACTATCAATCCCCACAGCTTCCCCGGCAATATCGAGAATAAAATTAACTGAAATAAAGCACTTAACTACTCTGTTTGATATGATTCTAACTAGAACTTTGAAAGTTAAAACCGGATTCCATGCAGAACAAAGGCGAATCCAATGGTGTGTGTGATCTTGTCCCCTCAAAGATGATCTCTTCGTTCTTTGTGTTCACGTAGATCCAGAAAAGCGTGTAATGCTTGCATCAACAGGAATAGGTGTTTGGAACAAGGGACAACCTTCAGAATGCAGATAGAATAGAACGCGGATAGGAGAGGGATAGCGCAAGAGTACAGAGCTTGGCTTATGCAATTCCTAGCGGGATCTACTGCGAATCATGCAACAAAATGCGTCCAGAACCTGAAACTATCCTGTATGAAGAGAAAAACTTGTAACTTTAATGGCTTCCTAAGCTATTCTACTCTAATGGATTAGATAAAACAGCAAGAACACTTGTTTGCACAAGTTGGATATGTGGCTTACCAACAAATAGTCAATGCAAACTAAGCATGTAATGAACTAAACTAAGGAATTAAAGCAAACTAATGACCACAAAGACTGAAAATGAGAAGATTGGAGTAAAAATGGTGGCCCTTTGCTTGAGCATAAGCCATGCATTTATAAGAATTCAATCACCCCAAAAATCAAAATCAAACTGAACTCCTAAACAATAAACAAAGGAAAAACACTATTCCAGGGGACCAAAAACATAAATGCATGCTCAAGTCGGCAAGAAAAGCTGGTGAAACGTGATATTTCACGTGAGTTTCGTCAAAGAACGTTCTGGAAAATGTGCACAGGACCGCCGCTCTGAGCAGGGCGGCGGTTACAGGACCGCCGCCCTGATTAGGGCGGCGGTCACGAGACCGCCACCCTGTAGGGCGGCGGTTTCATCACTGAAGATCAAAAGGGACAAGGAAAGAAGAAAAAGGGGGAAAACAAAGCACGCGGGGACAAGGCGGGGTATGCGGGATGTTAACGCATATTTGAGGAGCTCTTTCTGGATCCCGAACACCTTGCGAAGAGACCTGTATCATCATTGGGGCATTTATTACACCGTTCCGCAGTACAGTAAGATGATCCTTACAATTTTGAGGTACGTACGGTCTCCTCGGAGCATTCCTCATTGTGATTTGTGACAACTACTTCTTCAAATCAACTAGGTCAATTTCCATTTTTGGAACATTGGATTAGTGGTGACTGAATTTGAACTCTGACCTTTTTGCTTCCCATTTGGTCCTTTCACTTTGCCAGAAAGAATTAGATCATCATCAATCTCAATTGCAAAGTCTTGAACTTCCCTCAATGTTCTTGGTTGGGCTCTTCTGAGGAAGAAACCAACTTCTGATGGAAAATAACTGATGAAGAACCTTTTCAAGTTGTTTTTAGGGGTACCACATCTTCTGGGATCCTTCTTGTCAACCTATCATACCTTGCTACAAAATCTCTCATTGATTCGGAGGTCTCCTTCTTCATCTAAACCAATTGGACTAGTAGATCCTGACAATCTTCTGTGCTCTTGAACCTATGTTCAAATGCACTTCTTATATCTTCCCAGCATGTGACAGATCTTGGGGGAAACATGTAGAACCATTCAACATCTCTTTCTTGGAGTGACTCCATAAATATCCTAACTGAAACATCTTCATTTTCAACTCCCAACAATCCAAAAGTAGTGACGAATGCTTTACATGTTTCTTCGGGAGCCGAGAACCATCTCCTTTGAATTTTAGGAAGTTTTTCCTTAAGCCTCTTGGGAGCTCATGAAGTGGTTGTGGAAGAGACAGGTGGACCAAAGTTTCCTCCCATGGTACATTAGGTTTACGTACTTCATGCTCATGATCACCCATTCTATTCCCGTTGCCTCCAGGTCTTACTAAGGTTGCTTTCCTGCATTGCTCTTTCTTCTACTTAAATTTGGAGTCTTTCTATTTCTTCAAGTTGAGCCCTTATCTCCTCTTTAGCTCTTACCTGTCTTTCAAGCTCTTCAAATGTGGGATTAAGTTTTCCTCCTTGCCTCAGTTTCCGGGTGTATCTTCTATTAGCCAACTTGAAAGTTTATGCTCTTCTTTGGGGTGCTAGAATTTTTCTCTACCTTTCCAATTTGTGACGCGTTCCTCTTCCAAGTCCGAATAGCCATGATGTACATCCATGTAGTTTGTGTGATTATTTAATCTCCAGAAAATTTTCTTTAAGAATCTTTTTTTGTATTTTATGACCATGAGGTCATTTTTTGGTGCAGATGCTGCAAAATCTTCCCCACGGTGGGCGCCAAAATATGATGGAGAGAAAATTTTTCTTGTGGAAAAATTGGTGAGTTTCAATCCAGCGCTATGGGAATCTAAGTCCCTCTACTTGAACGGTGCAAATTTCGTAGGTGCATGCATAAAAGGTGGATTTCAATGGTGTCCTTTCGACCAGAGATCCAACAGGGGCACTCCACTAACCATGTGGCAAAGCTAGCAATGTCTTACTAGAGAAGAAACTTTGTCTTGGAAAGGGGAAGGGGAGTGGAAATGGAGGTAGGAGAAAACTAATGTTGTGAGTAGAATATCAGATGCCCACACACATTAATTAGAAATTTTGTTTACATGCATTTATAGTTAGAAGAAAAAAAAATCCGTAGGAGAAGCTACAAGACCAAATGAAATTCATTGGTCACAAGGTACCAATCAATCCCTCAATCAAAGAGGTGAAAATTCCTTCTTTTATTATTGAAGCTAAAGTGGAGTTTCTACGAGAGGTTTTAGAATAGAGGAAAAAAAAGGAGAGGGAAAATACAATAAGTATGGCATTTTCTGTCTTTTCCAGGTATAGAGCACTCTGGTCTTTTTGAAATCAATCGCTAGCCCTTGAATGGCTCTAAGGAGCCATTATATCTCATGCCAAAATGGTTACAACTTTACAAATCATTTACGCCTCTTCAAATTCCTCCATTATGAAGAAAATGCTCATGGTGGGTTAAAAACTAGATCTTGCAACGTGAACGTTACATTTGATTTGCTAGTTTGAATACAGACCATTTGATTTTCTCTTATAACTTTGAAATCGAGCCATCCACATGGTAGGAAGAGATTGGAGTGGGTACGAGGAAAGACCTTTGCATTTTGTGATTTTTTAGAGATTTGGCAATTTGGAACAAATTGGCATGCACCTCGCTTCAAATTTTTAACTTAGGTGCGTGGCACGTTTTCATTGGAAATGGGGTCGTGGCCCTTTTCTCAACATTTTAACCTTTTTTGGAAAAAGTCTCAAAAACTCAAATTCCTCCACTGACCCACTACTTTGATTGAACTCTTGACACGTGGCACCCTCTGATTGGAAATGGGGTTGTGACCCTTTTCTCAACATTTTAACCTTTTTTGGAAAAAGGCTAAAAAACTCAAAGTTCTCCTCCATTCCACTTCCCGCTTTGACTTTTCAACGACGGGCCCGAGACCTTGGTGGAGCCACGGAGCATTCTGGAACTTTTACTTCACTTTTGGGAATTTTTTTAAATTTGCAAAAGTGCTCCAATGGCCCACTTGTGCACTCTAACTTTTCAACATGGGCTTCACCTTTGACTTTTTCCCTGCGGTCTTCAACTTTGAATTTTTCCTGCGGGCTCAAAATTTGACTTTTACATTTATAGCCTGATCGGGGCTGCGGGTCACTTTTTAAGTTTTCACCTTTTTTACAAAGAGGCTCAAAATATAAATTTCTCCGTCGACCTACTTCCAATTAGGTATGTCCACGTACTCTATGGATGATGGGGCTAAAATTTGACAGGGAAGAAGATGCCCATCATTCCCGACTGTGGGAAAAATACACAGAGGAAGAAAACTTCATCATTTTGAGTCCAATTTTTGAATTTCCTTTGTGAGCTAGAGGCATGGAGGAAAAACAATGATTTAACGACCTAGGCCATAAAACAAGCAAACAATTTCGATCAAAAAGGAGATTGTAAAGAGGATATTACGTGCACAGACCGAGAGATGGAGAATTTCTCAAAATGAGAAAAATAGAGATTTAAACAACACTAGGGCATGGATTTTTCTATCTTCATCGAACTTTCAACTTGGCTTAAATACTTTAGGAGGCGAGAGCTCGAAATTTTGAATTTAACTTGGAAGATGAAAAGTGGTTTTCGGGAGACAACAATATGTACATTAGTTGTAATATTATAATAATCTCAAATGTATCCAAATATATTGTTATAATGTCACATTGTGAAAATATCAGAAAATAAATATTAAATCTATTAATCTTTTATCACTTTAATTGCCTACACTTTTTAAGGAAATTTGCACATTAAAAAATATAATCTTACTATTGATTCATTACACAACATAGGTATATTTATAACATATTTGAAGTTGAATTTAGTATTATTAATCATATTAGAGAAATTGATATCATACTCCAAGATTGATCCAACCATTTTCTGCTCAATCTCATTTAAATTCTAGAAGGTTTAACCCACACACTCTTTTTTTGATTCTAAAATCAATGCATATTGAATATCCTTTCAATCGGTTGAGCTTAAATTCATGGTATACAAAAAATCCACAACTCTACCATACGAAACCCTCTTAGATCATATCATTTTGTGGCATCATCAATGATTTTCTTTGCACCCCATTTCATATCATAATTAAACAAATAGTGTTTTGAGTCGGTGGATCTATTAGAAAAATGCAATGTAACAAAAGGAATAGTAACATGTGCTATTATGAATCCTCTAATTGGATGATTTCCTCCTTGTGGTGGTTAATTATTACTACTATTCTAGTTAGTTTAAGTAAGTGGGTAGTTGTTACTTGTGCATGTAATAAAAATTACACAACTAGGTGTATACTTCAAATTTAGAGAATCAAAAAAATTGTTGTTGAATTCTACTAAAGGAAAAACACTACTTTTTAGGAATTGTCATATATTATCACTACAAATCTCACCTCTTCTATCAATGGAACCGAAAAATCAAATGTGAACTAGTTTCTTACAAAAAGTTTTCAATCCTTATAGAAGTAATCTGTCTCTATGTTTATTAGTAGTAAATTAAATTATTCTTACACATAGTATAGTCAATAGAACTTATCTCATAAAATTGTTAATTTTATTTATTGTGGTCCAATTTCTTGGAAAACTTCAATCTGCTCCTATTCACTTGAAAAATCCCAAGAAATTAATTCATGAATTGGCTTCACCAATGTGTATCCTAGAGGATGGTTATCCTATCATTTTCTAGGATTTGTATGGGACTTTCTTTAGGTCCTTAATATAAGTTTCTCTGAAAGGAACAATAACTAGATCGTACCAAGCCAAGAACACATATGCTAATCAAACACCATGATCAATAAGATGAAAGCAGTTCTCTAGAATAAATTTACATAAACCTTTGCAAACAAATGAGCAAAAATATCATATATTATTATGGAACTCAATGCAATACAATGAGAATGGGCCTTGCTTAAATAGGCAAGGAATAACAATCTAAGAACCAGTCAAGGTCATAGATCAAGCCATAAATCAAGGAAATAACTAGTCATCAAATAAGTAGTCAAGACCATAGATTTAGGAGAGAACTAGACATCAAGGATCTAGTCAATACCATAGATCAAGGAAAGAACTATACCTAACAACTATATAATATCTCATAATATCTAAATAAGATAAAAGAAATATCTACACACGTAAGTGGGTGAGGATAAATACAATAAAGGTAAATAAAGTACCTAAGTGAACATGAGCTAAGGTAAATACCTACTCTAACATTCTTTCTATGTGTTTTGACAATTCCAAGCTCTCTAAATGTGTGTGTTTGGGTTTATTTCTAACAGATATTCAACATATTCTCCTAACTACTTTCAATTCCATTATCCTCTTTTCTTTTTCTCTTTCCTCTTCCTCTTCCTCTTCCTCTTATTTCCCCCTATATCCTTCTTCTCGCCAAGGTCCACATCTCCTTGTACACCATCTCATTCACTTCCATTATTCTCTTCTACTTCCTCTTCTATATTTTATTGAGAATATTTTCCTTCTTCCTCATTTATTATACGTATTTGAAACCTACTCACAATTGTTGTAGGACTTCCCACTGTAGTAATTTTACTACCCCATAAGCTTTGTTATCTCATTTATCTTTGTAACCTTTTTAATCTTCATTTTTTCTCTCTAATCATTTTCTAAGATTTCAAAGGTCCTGTTCATTTATGTCCCTTTTCCTTCATCTACTCTCATTTAGGATTACATCCCCTTTTTACTTACCATACTACACCAAAAAGGGAGGAATTGAAACCATAATATTTTCCACCACAAATGTCTTTACCAATATGGGTAGCTACTTAACAAAACTTCCTTGAAATACCTAAGAAACTGATCTTGTGTGGAATCAAAAGAACAAAAAAATTACACAACAATTTCAGCTACGTTTTACCAATTATTTTTTGTAACAAATATTTTATGGCTTCTAGTCAACTTGGTGTATAAGCTACGTAACATTTGTAACTTTATTTTGTTCCACACATACTCCTCCCTAGCTCTAGTTCTAAAATAAAAATGTGTGTGTGTGTGTGTGTGTCTATATATATATCATTAATTTTTCTAGAAACACGAACCAAAATATTTCATAAATATCACTATATAGAGTATAGTATGATATTATTAGTATATATTCTCATCACAACTACACAATCTTCCACAAAATGGTTCATCTTCCCCTCAGCCACCTCTCCATATCTCTTTTTCCTAGTAGCCATCTCAACATTTTGAGGTATTAGAAATGGAACCCTTATTAGCGAAGTCCTTGAAATAACTTATAAAGATAATATAATGTTGTAGTATAAGGGTTTTATATAATTATTCCTTTTACAAACCTTGAAATATTGCATGGTAAGACTTAATTCCAATAAACATCACATCTTAACGATTTTTCAATGAACTACAAAATGAGAAAATTAAAAATTAAAAACATTCATGTTGGCCATTTTGGGTTTGTGTTCTAATTTATTTCAACCTCCATTGATGGAAAAGGGTGTCATGATGTAGTATGAGTTCCCATATGGTGTCGGTCATGTTTTGAAACATGGAGAATGAGATGATTGAGTTGTTTGATGAGTTGTTATGTAGTCGTAGTGCATGGTCTAGGGTGTTGTATCATAGTATGAGATCTTGTGAGGTTATTGGAGGATGTCATGATGTCATACATGGTTATACAAGTGTGTCATGAGTGTACATGGGTCTTCATTAAGTCAGCATGGTCATCTCTTTGTTGAGTTAGGTCATTCCAAGCTTGTTTCTAGCCCTGGAGCATCTAGAATGGTAAGCATGTATGAGATTTAGGACTAATAAGTCATAGTGAAACATGATTTTATAATTTTTATAGTATACTTGAGGTGTATGGTGATTTATAGGTCTTTATTCGGTGATTTAGTGCATAGTGAGGTCATTGGGAGCAAACAATTAAGAACATGTAATTTAACATGGGTAAGTCACTGTGGTTGGAGAGTTTCAGAAATATTTAAAGTATTTGGTTACTTTGAGAAGTTAAATTATATTTTCACGATGATTCATGCCAATTTTTAGGTCATTATGAATATGGAATTGCAAGTTATGTAAGTTTTGGCGAAACTAGGTAAGAAACAATGTGTTTTTGTGATAAAAGTTGACCTTTTGATGCTCATTGTGAATTGTATGCTTTTCATGGGGACCTGAGTTCTCAAGAATAAATTATAAGGTAATTTATGAATATTTTTAAAAAATAATGAAGTTGTTTTATCATCATGTTAGTATGAATGATCGTTAAGAAGATAAAGTGGTTTAAAACCCTAGGCTAGACCGTAGCTAGGAGCAGATTATAGAAAAGTGCTTATATTCGTCCAATTTTGATTGTATCATAAAAATTAATGATTGGATGTTGTAGAGGAATCTTCTAGATTTCCATTAATTTAGGATAGAGCTTCTTGTTATATGTGGGCCCCACCTAAAAATTTCGGTTTCTAAAGAGTTCCAATTTGAGGAGAAAGTTACCAAATGAGGTATTAACTAAATTACCATTGTGTGATGTATGTAAGTTTTTTTATTGATTTCCATGGAGGTTTCAGATAATTTTGTGATGAAAAAGTTCAATTTGAGCTCTATTGAGGTTGATTGGTCAAAGGGTAGTTTTGGGATCTCAAATAATAGGTTCAATAAAATGTCCATAACTTAAGCTACATGTGGAGTTTGAAAATAATTCAAGTTTTTTTGAAAGAGGATACAAAGATATTTCTAGTGATATAAATTTTTCCTCATGATGATATCATTTGGTAGGGTTCACGAGTCATTCTTTTGAAATGAAAATTTTTCACGATTCAAGATAGGATGTGTTACGGTGAAATTTTGATGTTGTTTGACGAGTGATATGGATGTAGTGATGCTTAATATCACATGTAATGTGAAGATGGATGCTTTTTCCATCCAATGAATCCATTCGGATGTCTTTAATGTATGTAGAAATGTTTTTATGAGCTAACCTTTGGAAAAAACATTTTTGGTAGGTTGATCTCATGAAGATAAAAGTAATCGCGGTTTGTTCATGATTTTGATTTGAGCCTTCTAACTTTATTAGAAGAGTTTTATAGGTTCTGGTATTTCCATCAAGTTGTTACATGGTAGGGTTTTATCTTATTGAAGTGATTTGCTTTGATCATGAGGTTGATTCAAGGCTTCTAACTTACTTAGAAGTGTTCTACGGGTTCTACCATTTCCATAAAGTTATTACATGGAAAGGTTTTATATTTTTAAGTGATTTAGTGATCATATTAACTTTCCATGGTGTTGAAGGGTGTATGAAACAACTATTTTTAGAATTACAAAGTGAATCGCCCCAATAAATGAAATAACCCGATTGGTTGAGATAAATTACAACCATGGTTGATGTTATTAATAATGTTTTATGAATATGGGAGCTTGAATAAGAATGGATTTGGAATGAGGATAATTTTTGAATTCCAACGCATGGGGTTTTGTGATTTTTGGAAAAGTATGTTTTTGTTAGGTCGACCCATATGGGTAATCAATTATCCAAAATGTGCCCCCTTGCTCATTTTGTGGCTAACTCCTCCCATTCTTCCCTCTCTTGTGCCTCGATCAAATTTTTTTTTTTTTTTAGGCACTCAAAACCTTCTAGAAGTGGCACCATTGGATAGAGCTCTTTCTCAACTTTCCAGAAAGGTAAAGTTTTCCTCCTAACTCCATGTATTTTTCAAGTTATGGCTCGGCGGAGTTTTTGTGGGAAATTTTCCCTGAAAGGCCCGCAGCCAATCAGGATGTGCCACGTGTCCAAAGAAGTGGCGGGGGTCGGAGGAGAACTTGGTTTTTTACCAAGTGTTTTGGAAAAGGTTTCAAAAGGAAGAATTTTTCCATGGGCCCGCCGACCAATCATTTGCTGCCATGTGCCCAGGGGAGAAAGTTGGAAAAATCGACTAAGTGTTGGTGCAAGAAAATTTTTGAAGGATGGCCCCGCACCCAATAAAATTTTTCCATGTGGCATCTAGATTGGAGGGGGCGTGGGAAATTTTAGAAAATTTTCCAAATGACCAAAAAGGTGCAAAAATTTGAATTTTTGCCCGCCAACCCGATTTGGCCCTGTTTTGCCCTAAAACTTCAAATGGCCATATCTTTCGATCCAGAGCTCGTTTTTCGTGTTCTTTATATCAATGGAAAGCTGGTGAAATTATCTACAAGATTCTGGGGTCAATTTTGCATTTTGGTGGAGTTTGGAGAGATAAAATTAAAAAACACTTCTGGCACGTGGTCATGAACAGAAATGACGTTTCAACCACCGATTTTAATGAAGAATGGCTTGCATTCTCTCCCAGCATGGTTAAAAATGTTAGGGAATGGGTCTGTCAGGTCGCCCATGTTGTTTTGATGGAATTTTGGTCAATGGTTGAACCCCTTGCATGTTTTCCCGTGTTTCTCTCTCCTGGGCTCGTCCCTTGCACTGTAAAAGCCAGATTTGGCTCATTTTTCAAGGGTTGAACATTTTTTGTGTATGGAAAGCTCCCTTTTTCACCTTGGAAGTGATTTAGTGGAATAACAGACCTTTTCTAGAAACTACAACTGTATTTTTGCCTTTCAGGTGTTTGAATGCAAGTGATTTTGATGTTAAAATAACAATACAGGCCCTGTGATTAGTTTTTATCCTCTGCTGGTGTTGTTTGCCTAATTTCTAACACTTCATTACAGCTATCAGTTTGTGCATGTTGTTTTTGTTGCATTTTATGAACTGTGTCAATTTGTAGAAGTAAAAAATGCTCACCACTCCTTTGGTGCATCACCTATTAGCATTAGTTTTAGTTCTTTCTTTTTGCATTTTCTATCCTTGTCCCTTTGAAATTTAGAGTAGATTTAGGAGTTTAAACCTCTGCAATTGTGCAAGTAAAATAGCTGATCAGAGGAGTTGAGGAACCAACCTCTAATCTGGAGATTTCTCTTCCATTTTTGCAAGTCCCACACTTGGGAAGAGGATTCAATGTTGTGCAATCACACTGGATGCTAGTATGATCAAACTAGAAATCTGATCAACATCCAGGGGGTGCTACTGATTTGCAACAACAACGAACTTACAGCTATTGTGAAAAAGTTATGGGCTGTTTTTAGTGATGAATTTGTTAAACCAAAGGTGTATGACTGATCTCCTTTGGGTAAGAAGTAATAAAAACATGTAAAAGTGATGTTTTGGCTCATTTGGTGAGCTAGTCTTGCATGGGTGAAGAGTGTGACCCATAGGTGAGAAAATAGGAGGTATGGGGGAAGTGTTTGAGATATAGTTAGGTTTGCTATAGGTTGAATAATGTTTGAAGATAAATGTGCAAGTGTTTAGAAGAAAGAAACGTCCAAGAAGAAACAAAAAGAGCAAGATTGAAGATCTAGGGTTTGAGCAAAATTGTGTAAGTTGAATAAGTGATCTTTATCGGTTTTGGCGGTAGCATTATCGGAGATCAAAAATCTTTAGGAGGATGAGTTGGTACTTCACTAAATTAGGGGTTGGTTATCCTAATAGGTTTGGTTATCTACTAAAATAGGGTTTGGTGCTCCTTGTGGGGATGTTTCCTCACTAAATCAAGGGTTAGTGATCCTGTGAAGTTGGTGTTTCACTAAATTTATTTTCTTTGTGTAATATACACATAGTGTCGGTGGCTTGTATTCCCCATGAGTTTTTCCCTCTCATATATGGTGTTCATGTGTCTTCTTCTTTGTTTCATGTTGTTGTGAATGCTTAATACACATCTAATGCACACATATGGTTATGTATGGTTAATGGATAAATGAATCAACAATGATATATGATGGTAAATGAATTTAAATATTTGTAGGACTGATTCACCCCCCCTCTTAGTGGGTTGTGATTCAACAATTGGTATCAGAGAAGGTCCTTGAGAAGAAAGTTCCACCAGTTGAAGGAGATTCTAGAAGCACACGATGGCTACAAAAGAAAGAAAGGATTTAAGGGTCACAGAGAGAAAAGATCAAAAGGATTTTGATCCAAATGGAGGAAGCAAATGTAGACCTAAATAGACATGAAGAACCGAGGAACAATTCATGTGAAGAATATTTCCCTAAAGTGGAAGATGGTCAAGTGAATCCATTAATAAGATTAATGGTTTTCTTGAAACCCCTAGGGTATGACATATGGCAATCCATATACAAGGTATAAAATCATTCCCAACAAATTTATGTGATGATAAGTCTCATGAAGTTGGAAAAATAGGTTCATATGTTGATTGCAAGACAAGATGCCCTAAAATGGAAATGAAGAAGATAACAACTCTAGAGAGGAAGAAAAGGATGCCCTATAAGTTGAGAATAAATATGTAGAAGAAGTTGATAAAGATCCTATATCTATAGATGATGAGTTAGATGCAAATCAAGAAGCCCGGGAATCTCATATGACAATAAATGAGAAGAAGATCATTGTGGTGTAGCAAGCTAATGAGGAAAAGGCATTTTCAAGAGATCCTAAATCATAAAAGGTATGATGTTGTATTCTATGAGTATTTTTTTCTTGTTCAAGAAAAGGATCATAGATCAGTTGACAAGTGGAAGGAATATGAGTATTCAAGGTGGATTTTGAAGGAGCCATGATGATTTTTATGTATTAAAAGAGTCTTCTTAGTCTTGTATGTGTCTCTGATTTTAATTAGAGAAAAGTGTCTTAGTTTCGCCGAGAAGTGCTTTCAAGTTGTGTCAATGTGAGAAATGTGCTTTGAAGTCTTTTGATTGAGTTTTGATTGGTATGCGCCAAGTTAAAATATGACTACAAATGTTGCAATATGGCCTCGAGTGAAACATATTTATATCCATGCCTACTTTATCCATGTGTTGAGTCATTGTACATTGTTAATAGTATCTAGCCATGTATGGTCATGTCAAAGAAGTATATGTCACAGTGTTATGGGTCTAAACATTAAAATTAAGGTATGTGTAGAAAAATAACATTTTCACCCTTCAAATCATCATTTACACCTACAAAAAACCTTATCCTAAGTCATAATTCCTTTTCCATATTTACCTTGCGTAAATATTATTCTTCTGATTGTCAAAATCATATCCTAACCATCTAAAACCACCTTTAAATTAAAAAACACACCTTAACCATTTCATAAATCCCTTGACCATTATACCTTGTCCCCAATAACTTAGAAAATTATCTACCTGAATACAATAAAAATCATTTGACGCCAACAATTATAAATTCAAGTTTTCGAGTCTCCTTTGATATCCTCAATTGTGAACCTCAAGCTCTTGCTTTCAATATTGTCTTCTAGCATCCTGTACATCACCATTTAGCACCTGGACATCAAGATTATCATCAAGCATCATTATGAACCATCATCAAGAATTTTTCAAGGCATCTCGGAGCTTGTGTGGATCAACATTTTCTCCATTTAGCATTCAAAATGAATCAATTATCATTAGGTCATCCTCAAGCAAGGTTTGAGGCATATTTTAGCTTCATCTCGGTCCAAGGTACTTTTACAATATTTATTTATCTCTTATTAACCATATTCAATCATTAATTAGTCTGGAACATTAATTTGAAACATCAAACATTCATTTTTAATCAATTGTCAAAATCCACTTGAATCGCTAGCAATTCTTGTCAAATTTATCCTTTGTCAACTTTTATCAATTTTTATCTTGTATTTCCTATCTATTTTATCAAACATGTTGCTTCTAACATATTTTTAAGCATGGCTCATTGTTAGATGGAAATTGGTGGTCAATCACATGAAATCACAAGCATTCACTCACTGCCAATAGTCAAACAACCTTTCTATTGGGAACAATTAAATATCATCCACGAATAAAATTTGTGTGCAATATGTTTTGCTAAAACCAAAAAGGACATCGAAGACTAGATTTAATTCCTACACGAGATTGAATTGGAAGTTGACGAATTCTGGTACAATTATTTTGAACATGTACAAATTGCATCCACACTTTCTTGGGCCACATTTGAAGCTAGACAAGACCTACCATTCAATCTTGAGTTCTAGTCATCTTTTCATACTATTCTTGTATCTATCTTCCTTGTATTAGTTTATCATTTATTGCTTATCCATTACAATTCACTTGATTGTTTACAAAGTGAGATGACATCCTTTGAGGAAGCCCTTTGGATTCCTATAATTGGCCTTTGCCAAGAAGCTTACCTATCTATCTATCTAATCCCTTTTGTTTAATATCTTTGAGCTATGTTTCTTCACGGATAGGAGATTGTACACACCTTTAGACAAAGCACAACTTATATCAATGTCAAGCATCAACAACCATCATCTACGGGTATTGTTAAATCCCACATCTTGTGAGGTTAGTTTTGTTTTTATTATTTCACTTTGTTAATTCACATAGAAAGATAAAAACTTCTCTAAACATTCGGCACACTTGGTGGTACCTAGTGCCTTATTTCATTCATTCAAATTTCATATTTTACACATTTGGGTTTTCTACTCAGTAATCACTAGAAATTTGGTAAATTTCCGAAGTGATCATGTGAATCACCAAAGTGATTCAATCAATTGCTAATGATTTCTCCGAGTTCTTTGGATTACTCGTAGTTGGCTTTCTAACCTTTGTTTTTATGCTTTTTCCCATTTTTGCTAACTTGTTTTTGGGTTCCTCTTTTACGGAGGCTTTTTCTTGTTGGATTGTTATATTGCTATATATATATATATAAAATAAAAAAATTACAAAAAATAAAAAGGAAGCATTATTAAGGTGGGTCCTTTTCCCTATTATTTCTTTCCATACTACAATTTTGATGTCTCATTCCTTATCGAAATCAATCATTTCTTTTGGGATTAAAACAAACATTGCATACTTCTTGATCATATAGTTTTAATTAGGAAGGTTAATTGATTGCATTCACTTGATTCTTCCCCACACATAGCCAAATCACATAATTTTTTTGCATCAAACACACCCATGTGATAACGATTTGGATTTCATTACCTAATAGGGAAAATGACTCGGTGTTTTGACTAAGTATAAACAATTGGTTTTCGGTATATTGGCTAAGAACCCGACTCCCTTATCACTACGGGACCATGAAGTGAGGGGTAGACCCAAATACCATGCCATGTACTAGAACCAACATAGATTTGGGCCTCACGTAACTTTGGTTATATCAAGGATGCAAGTCTTAAAGAGTTCTAGAACCAGCCATACACAACCATTTCCTAGGATCATGTCACCTTTGTTTTGCACTATCATCTATTCTTAATTAATCAAGATAATATGAAAATTCATTCTGCTTACTTTGTTTGTTGTTTGTAAACAACCCATTTAGTTATTTTTCATTTCTTAGGTGATTGTGTGTTTGTTATCATGGTACTTACAAGACAACAATCTCGTGTCCAAACATCAAAAACATGTCTACACCATTACCTCATCAAAATCCACAATCTTAATCAATCATAAATCCAAATCAAGAAATATCCACACCTCAATATAAAAATCAACAAATTTGGGAGGAATAAAATGAGTGTTATAATGAAAATATCTGAAAACACCTTCTAGATTCTACATGTCTACTCCATCATCAAAACTCTCCTTATCTCAAAAAAAGAGTTAGAATCGCCACATTCCCCCAGCTATCAATCTACATCATCTAAAATCCCTGATCCTCTTAGTCCTCGCTTCTTTGAAGGTGGGGATCCAGTCTTTTCAGAGATTTAAGATTCAAACCCCATGGCCCTTAATGCTTACCTCATATCCGGGGGCATCCAACTTCAACCATAGATAATTGAACCACCCCCGTATGTTCTTGATCCTTCGTGTGGTTTTTTCCATCATATTGAACCAGTTTAGGAACCCATTATTTAACAAATACATCCATATCCACCTCATACTCAACCTGAAACATCTAATGTTGTGCCTTCCATTCTAGTTTTCGATATTCATTCAACAACTACATCCACAACTCCATCCATATCCACCTCATACTCAACTTGAAACATATAACGTTTTGCCTTCCATTCCAATTTTTTATCTTCATTTGATTTCTTCTCAAGACATGTCCACTCAACAACCTACATATTCACCCGATCCTTCTACTGGTTCCACACCTCTTCAAAACAATCCTAATGCTTCTTCATCTACTCCTCCATCATCCTTGGCCATTCAAACACCTCTAGTAAGTTTTTTTGCCTTTTTATCATCGTATCTTAGCCACCACATTCCTAGAAAACACCAATCCCATTCAAAACATCAATATGTCCATTCCTGCATCCATTCCTCTAGTCAACACTAGTGCTATTGCTAGCACCCACCCTATTTCTTTATATACTCTGCGTCCCTTATCTCATAACACATACCTCAACCATCACAACCACTCATTTCTATACCCCAATCTATTCCTATTCAAAATATCCCACAACAAGCACCATCCTTAGTTTCTTCTTATAAAAACTTTCAATAATCACCTATCTATTCACAACCCATAACCTATAATTTCATTCCCTACTAGCACATCCCCAAATCATCGCAACATCTTATTAATACATCTATTCCCTTCCCTTATTAATATGTGCAATCATCACAACCTTTAGCGTCTCAATCCGCTTACAATATCCCCATTAACATTCCTTATCAACAAAACATTCCTTATCGAGAAACCATTTCTTATTAGCAAAATATCCCTTATCAATAGAATGTCCCTCTGTAGTATCCATCATATCCCTAACCTAACCAATTTTCATTCAATCAACATGGCTCATCCTCACAACAACCACCATAACTAGACCCCCTTCAAGCTCTCATGAACAAAATATCCAACCTCAAAGCCACTTCCTTAGGTCCTAAGAATGTGCTCTCTATGAAAAAATATGTAATGATCCCATTCACCCTCCAGTACCTTATAAATCATATCCACCTCATTGGGAACTTCTAAAGTTTATCAAATTATATAGTAAAGAAGATCCCCAACAACACATTCGTGCTTTCCGCTTGCTTGTTATCTCATAGCCCATGACTAAGATCTAATGTTGAGGACTTTCCCCATGTCCCTCACCAGTCCTACCCTAGATTAGTACAATAACATCCCTCAGTATTCCCTTTTCTCATTCACACAACTCGCCCAACTCTTCTTGGAACACTTATCTATAAACATCACTCAAAAAATCACCATGACAGACCTTTATACTATAAAACAATTTGAAGATGAATTTGTTGCTAATTTTAGTGCCCGTTGGAGGGGTATAATCAATCAATTATCATTCACACTACCAAAAACTGAATTAATTGAATTATTTTTCATTCATGTGCTAAACACATATCATCCACCCTTCAAATCTATTCATTTCAAATGTTTGACGAAGCTTTCACTATGGCCCATAAATTAGAATTATGAGCCCTCGAAGAAGGTAGAGTTAAACTACAACCTAAGAAGCCAAAATCTAAATTTCCATCTAAATCATCCTCCAATCTTGACAAGTCCAAATCGTCACCAAACATCGTAGTATTCAAATAGTCTCATAAAGAGAATCCTACTACTAAGTGTTACTATCCACAACATAGTTACACACCCATTAGAGAGACCTATAACATGGTCTTAGAATAAATTCTTGCTCATAATATGATCTCTCTACCACCCATCCGCTTGTCGACACATCATGTATCTAAGCCCTCTTGGTATAGGGATAATGATTATTATAAATACCATAGGGTTAAGGGACATGACATTGAAAGGTTTCACTCATTCCATAACATCCTTCAAGATTTGATTGATAAAGGTGAACTCCATTTAGACAATCCGAATGCACCTCCAAATCAAAACCTCAATGTCTTCAAACAACCCTTTCTGAATCATTCCCCCTCGAGTAGTCAAACCCAGACCAATAACATACAAGATCACCATACCATAAACATCATCGCTTAAGTGTTACTTGATATCGAATCTCAACCCGTAATAACCAAATCTAGATTTTCCAAGAACATTACTGAACATATACCCTAATATTTTGAATCTACATCTACATAATCTACACCCTCAAGACACTTCTAAATCCACATATGATCAACAATTAGAAACAACCCTCATCCTGTCATCAAAGAATGTTAGTGTAGGTTATTATTTATCCTTTTATTTATGTATTAGGATAATTCTTACACTTGTGTTATCCCTACATTTTTGGGTTACCTTGTTTAGGTGTACTAGTTGTGTGGAGTTAACTTACTAGTTGTGTTGAGTTAGCTTCTCGATTATGCGGAGTTAGATTACTATTCTTCTAGAGTTAACTTAACTACTAGTATCAGTTAGTGGGATTTCTTCACCATTGAGTTAGGTAGTAGTTGCACTTCCCTCATCCTATATGTACATATTTCTTATTGAGTAATTCAAGTCATTGTATTATAATGTATTGAGAATTATGGATTATGATGGATTTCCATATATGGTATTTTAACTCTTTTGTTTTATAAATCTAATGTGGTGTGCTATTATCATCTGAGATCGTGAATTGGAAAAATATTTTTATCATTCCTTTCATGGTATTAGAGTGATAGATGATGTAGACATCCATCTGTAATTTTTCTTTGCAAGAAAGGGTTTATTATTTTCATGTATTCAAAATTTGTTAGAAATTTTCTGTAGCATGCATTTTTATGCAAAACAGATTAGGTCATTGGGTTTGGAAGGTTCCAAAACCCTAGAATTGAATATAAACTCAACCATGTTTTGAGACAGTCAAATTTGGACGCAGATTTGTACCCTTTGGGTGCATTCTTTTATCCACTAGACGTAAATTTATACTCTTTGGGTGCATTCTTTTATCCATTGGATATAAGTGTGTACCTTCCAGGATGCATTCTTTTACCCTCTAGATATTTCTATTTTGGATGTAGTATTTTATCCATTGGACGCAGATATGTACCCTTTGGGTGCATTCTTTTATCCATTGGATATAAGCGTGTACCTTCCAGATGCATTATTTTACACTTTGGATATTTCTATTCTAGATGCATTCTTTTATCCGCTTGAAACGGATATGTACCCTCTTAGTGCATTATTTTATCCATTATATATAAGTGTGTACCTTACGGATGCATTCTTTTATCCATTGGATATAAGCATGTACCTTCTAGATGCATTCTTTTACCCTCTGCATATTTAAGTTTTGGATGTAGTCTTTTATCTACTAGACATAGATCTGTACCCTTTGGGTGAATTATTTTATCCATTAGATATAGACATCTACCCTCCGGATGCAATGATTTACCCTCTGGAAATTTAGGTTTTAGGCGCAGACTTTTATCCTTTGGTCGCAAGCTTGGATCATGTGGATGCACTCTTTTACCATTTGGACATTTGGGTTTCACATGTACTTTTAAAAAACATCAACATTAAAATATTATTTTAATAGCAAAACCTTCTAGAGCTCATGATTTTTGATCTCAGTAGCTGAAATTAAGGTGATTTTTTTTTGAAATTGTGTATTTTATCGAGATCTAAGCATTGTGAAATTTTTATACACATATTTCAAATGTAAAGGTACTTTTACTCATTGTAATATTTACATGAGCTCAATTATAAAGTTTTAAATTTGGGAGGGTGTTGTAATCACTTGTGGATGGAATTTCGATTGAGCCCGACATCCTAAACTTTTGGGTGTTGCATTCTTGTATGTATGGGTGTATACATTTATATATATCTTATTTGTTGAGATATTTAGGATCTATATTTTCGACATTTTTTGGCATGTTGACACTCTCTCTTGTGGGGGAGTGATTCGGTGAAGCTTTAGTGTTAGTTTGTCGATGTTAGATTAGTTGATTTTGGAAACTCATACGAGACATGTGGTGTCACTCTACCCATTCAAAGCAGTATGGGAGGGTGTGGTGTTTATATTGATTCTTTGGGTTTTGTGTCCTTTCTTTGTTACGTGTTGATACTACTTCTTCGGGTTTTGTGTCCTTTCCTTATTACCTTGGCTTTTCTTGGATTGTGGCACTCCTATTTATTTAGATCTCGTGTCCTTGCCTTATTTCCTTGGTTATTGTTCTTGGATCGTGACACACCTATTTATAGCAATTGATCTTTATTCTTCATATTTTATATCCTTACCTTGTTACCTTGGCTTTTCTTAGATAGTGGCAATCCTATTTATTTGTATCTCATGTCCTTTCCTTGTTGCCTTGGTTGTTCTTTGATCGTGGCACACCTATTTGTAGTAGTTGATAAAATTATGTTTGGTTTTTTTACACTTTCGACATCACTCCATTGATATTCTCCTTGCATGGAGCTATTTTGGTGAAGCCCAATATTAGTTGTTTTTGAGTTATGTGATCGAGAAATGGATTCAGACCTCAGTGCACACCAAAATTCTTCAGCATTGTACAAGTTTTTTGAGCTGAGCTTCTTAGGATATCTTGCAGTGGGATTTCACTCTCTCTACTTTGTTATTACTGGTTTTGAGTACCTTGTAGTGTCCAATTTTCCCATTTATTGTACGTGGGTACCTCATCAAGCCTTGTTATCGGGACCCACCTTATTTTTCACCGACCTAAGTTATGCTTACGGGAGGGTGTTAGTGTAGGTTATTATTTATCCTTTTATTTATTTATTAGGATAATTCTTAGACTTGTGTTATCCCTACATTTGTTGGGTTATCTTGCTTAGGTGTACTAGTTGTGTGGAGTTAGCTTACTAGTCTTTTGGAGTTAACTTAACTACCAAAGATCGCTTAGTGGGAGTTATTCACCATTGAGTTAGGTAGTAGTTGCACTTCCCTCCTCCTATATGTACATATTTCTTTTGAGTAATTCAATTCATTGTATTGTAATGTATTTAACATTATGGATTATGATGAATTTCCATATATAGTATTTTAACTCTTTTGTTTTGTAAATCTAATGTGGTGTGTTATTATCATCTCGAGATTGTGACTTGGAACAATCTCCTTATTGTTCCTTTTAAAGAAAAACCCTCCTCATCTACTACATCCTCATCCATGCTTGACTAATCTAAGATAACCATGAAGGGCCCACAAAAACAATCCATCGTCCAAGTCTTTAAAAGCCCATATTATGGTTTCACAAATCAATACCTCTTACGCAACTCTCAAAGCTACATCCCATCCCTTCCTAATGGTGTAATTGTCATATCAACCTCAAAAGCAACCCATCAAGCTTCCATACTAGGTCTTGGTCCCTCATCATACCACATAATCTAAGAATATTCTCTAACAAATAGGAAAAAAATCACTCCCAAAGCCAAAACTCACTGAAATATCAAATCAAAAGAAACCCCCCCATCATCCACTTCGGATCCTAAAGGACAATATGCGACTATCCTGGATGACCTTCATCAAAAATCACACATAGCATTGCCACGCCCTAAACCATCTCGATCCTCGAGGATGGAAACCCTCTTGGTATGACTTCAATGTCTCTTACGACTATCATAGGACACAAGGACACTCTATAGAAAATTGTAAGGCCTTCTATACAATCATTAAGAAACTTGAAATTAAAGGTCTCCTCCCATAAATGAAATCTACACCTGTTACTCTTGAATAATCTTTAAATATATCCTTCCTTATCAAATCGATGTCATTCATATTACTACCCAAACCCAAAACAATGAATCCAACTCTCTAGATAAAAAAATCTAAAACTTTTTTCGCTATCCCACTGCCACCCAATTTTCATCGTCGCTATCTAAAGATAAAAATAACATTTCCATCTTCGTCACCCCTAAGACCTCCAGGTAAAAATCTCCAATATAATTCTAAAATATCAATTCTTGTTGCACTACCATCCTCTCTCTCTACAATACGTAAGGTCATCGTCAAACAATTACACCAATCTCCCGTTAAAATGTGTCTTTACAATCTCATTCAAACCTCACGATCCCATAAAAAAACAATTATTGAATCCCTTCAATCCATCACTATACTTGCAGAGGATCCAATATCATTTACAAAATTTTTAGGTGCTCTTAAAGCCTCTGCTTGTCATCTCCTTTGAACCTTCATAAATACCATCACTTCACCCTCAAGATCATGACTTGCCCCTTTTCATCACTTCTCAAATCAATTATGTCCTCATTAAAAGGGTCATGATTTATGGGGTATTACCATAAATATTATATCATCCTTCATATTCAACCAAATCAGATTACCGTAGACATCGTTATATCCCAAACACCCATTTTAGTTTGAGCCTTCAATGATACAATTATAGCCATGTTAGGCACCGTTATCTTGCCTCTTAAAGTTGGAATTAAGTTACTCTCAAAGATCTTATACATCATAGAAGGAGAGTTCTAATATAATGTACTATTAGGATGTCCCTGAATTCATACTATGCGTTGCATCCCCTTGACACTACATTGATGTCTTAAATATGAATATGAGGGTAAGGTATATATAATCCTGCAGATCCTAATCCTTTCACCAATTGTCTTATGACATACATCAAAATGATGACATTCGCCTAAATCAACATCCAAAACATCCGATGAAGCATCTACTAGTACATCCATTCTATCATCCAAAATACCGATGATTCCTCCCTTGAGGGTGTTATAGAGCATCTTTCATTGGGGAGTACCATCTTCTTATGTTAAATTCATTCCCTACACCTAAAACATATGGAAGACCTAACAAGAAACCTATGTACAAACCTGACATCGAGATGTCATCTCCTATGGTCCCATGTACCTCAAAACCAATCTCGTTTATGGGGAGTTGACCATCCCTCTTCACAACATAATCATCAACACCATGTTATGTCATTTAAATCCGACTTTAATTACTTATATAACCCAAATTTTGCTCACATGTATCTTCATCACTGCGCCTAGAAAGGGTTTGGTTTAGGACATTATGAACAAGGAACACATCATCTAACCATCCAACACTCCCTCAAACCTTATGAAAAGTTTGGGTTAGGATATAAAGAACCCTCCATAGAATCATCCTCACATACCACATCTCTACATATCACAGAACTAGAACCATCATCCCCCACATAATTTGATGACACCATGGACACAAATGACACCATATCCATCCCACCTAACTTTTTTTTAGTCAATACTATTTCATTAGGACCCTTAACCTATCAATCTAATCACGTCACTAAAAAAATTCCTCTCATTTGGCTAGAACTAATTGAAGAGGATTCACCCACCATCGATATCCTTCACTATCACGATGATCAAGAAATCCTTTCTCATATGGGAGAAGAGGATCACTTCCTTCAGAAATCCCTACCACTTGACACATCAACCCTTCTTAATGAGTCCACTATTGACATTAACTTAGGAACTACTCAAGAACCTCACATAGTTAAAGTTGGTCAATCCTTAGATCCGTAAGAGTTATAATATTTTACCAACTTCCTATCTAAATATAGTCAAGCATTTTCCTGGTCATATAGTGATATGCCAGATATCGATCCAAATATCATTGTACACAACATCATCACTTATCCCGATGCTAAACCCATCAAATAGAAACTCTGTAGGATGCATCCTCGTGTAGCTCTCCTTGTTAAAGAATAATTACAACGTCTACTCTTTTTAATTTCATCATACCCATTGATTATCCATAATGGGTCTCCAAAATTGTTCACATAACCAAAGCCTCGGAAAGCTATGTATTTTCTCCGACTTCGAGATCTCAACCTTCGCATGCCCTAAAGATGAATTTCCCCTTTTCAAGATCGATTAGATCATCGACCTAATAATTGGCCATGAAATGCTCTCCCTTATGGATGGATTCTTTGGTTATAATCAAATCCTCATTACTACCAATGATTAACATAAAACATCCTTCATCACCCCTTGGGAACCTTCTGCTACCATGTCATGCCATTAAGTTTTTGAAATGCAGGAGCCACTTATCAATGCGTCATGACCTATATTTTTCATGAAATCATCCATAAACCATCGAAGATTACATTGATTACCTTTTAGGATAATCTAAATGACGCAAGATCATATTTAAATCCTTGAATCCATCTTTACTCGCCTTATTCAATATTTCCTTCATCTTAATCCTGCAAAGTTTGTGTTTAGTGTTCTCACTTGAAATTTTTTAGGATTCATCATATCTACCCGAGGTATTGAAGTAGACTTAGCTAAAGTTAAAGAAATAATTGAAATGCCTCCCCCATCCAATATGAAATAGTTGCATACTCTTCAAGGTAAATTAAAATACATCAGAAATTTTATATCTCAACTTTCAAACCATTGTCAACCATTTCATCACCTTCTCTGTAAGGATGTAGATTTTAATTGGGATTCTAATTGTTAGAAGGCCTTTGACGAACTTAAACACTACCTTCTATCACCACTAATTAGTACACATCCTCGTGGGGGATCCATTCTATTTATACATATCTACTTTAGAACATGCCTTAGGTGTTATGCTTTCTCACCATGATAACCAAGCTTGTGAACTAGCCATGTACTATATCAGTTGCAAAATTCATGATTATGAAACTCGTTACACCGAATCCAAAAAACTATTTCACACCTTATACTTCGACACTTCTAAACTATGTCACTATCTTCTTAATCACAAGACCTATGTCGTTACTAGCTTCAATCCACTCAAAACCATGCATTCTAAACCATATACCAGGTGACTATATAAGTCAATGACTTATGCTTATGATTGAGTTTGACCTAGAGTTCATATCATGTAAATCTATCAAGGTTTAGGCTATTGCGAGACCATCTTACTAATGCACCCCTTTCGGATAGTCAACTTCCTCACGAACAATTTCTAGATGAATCAATTAATAATGTGATGAATATGAATTTATTCCTATTAAAATTATCCTCTTCTTTGATGGATCTAAGTGCCAGAAAGGGGGAGGGGCTGATGTCATTCTCATACCACCATGATGCATTCCTATTCAATTATCATTTAAAATTAATTTCGAATGCACTAATAACGTGGAAAAGTGTGAAGCTTTAATCATAGGCCTTACCACCACTATTCTCTTAGGTTTTCACATCTTATAAATCTATGGAGACTCACAACTCATCATCAATCAAGTCAAAGGAGAATATCAAAAAATGAAATCTTGTGAAAATACAAAGTTAACGTTGATTTTCTCCTTGGCACATTTAATCAAGTACACTATCTAAGCTATTCGACGATCCTCTATAAAGTTTGCAGGAACTATGGCCTCTTTGGGATCTCTCACTCCACTAGAAACTAAAGAATCAAAAGATAACACTAAATTATATGTGATCATTCAAAGACTGGATCACCCCTCACATCAAAATGAACTCCCTCATATTGAATTTGTTGACAATAATCCAAATAATTTGTGGTATACTCAAATCTATGACTACCTTTATGAATCTAAAATCCCATTTGACCTATCACATAATGTTAAATGATCATTTATCCAATGCACCACCCACTTTTTCATCATAGGCAACATCCTCTATAAACATGGCTTTGACAGTCTTTTGTTAAGATGCCTTAAATCTCATGAATCAATCAAAGCAATTGAAGAAGTACATGATAGTATTTGTGGAGGTCATTTTAGTGGAAATGTCGTTGTCAAACATGTCTTGCAGCTAGGGTACTACTGACCTACTATCAATTAGGACTATTTTTCATATATTAAGAAATGTATCAAATTCCAACTACATTCAGATCTCATCCATGTCCCCAATCAAGTTTTACAACCTACCCAAGATTTATGGCCCTTCTCTCAATGGGGGTTAGATCTCATCGATACTATCCATCCTAAATCATCTCAACAACATCATTCTATTATCACAACTACTGAATATTTCACTAAATGGGTTGAAGTTATCCCTTTAACCTCAACTAAATCAAGACCTATCACCAACTTCATATATCAATACATCATATGCCGATTTAGTGTTTCACATAAAATTGTCATAGATAATGGAAAATTGTTTTAAAAAAATAACTTAAGAAACTTTGTGACACCTTCAACATCAAACTTAGCTTCTCATCACCATACTATCCTCAAGAAAATGGCTAAGATGAAGCCTCTAATAAAACAATCATTAAAATCCTCATGAAAATAGTAGATGATGCAGATAACAAATTGACATCTCCAAATTATGTTTGCTCTTTGGGCTTATCGAATCGTAATCCATACTCCTATAGGTGTGTTGTCTCCCAAAAAACACTTTTCATTTTCCAAGTTAAATTCAAAATTTCGAGCTCTCTCCCTCCTAAAGTATTTAAGCCAAGTTGAATGTTTGATGAAGTTAACAAAATCCGTTCCCTAGTGCTATTTAAATATCTGTTTTGCTCATTTTGAGAAATTCTCCATCTCCCGGTCTGTGCACGTAATATCCTCTTTACAATCTCCTTTTTGATCAAAATTATTTGCTTGTTCTATGGCCTGGGTCATCAAATCATTGTTTTCCTCCATGCCTCGACTCGCGAAGGAAATTCAAAAATTGGACTCAAAATGATGAAGTTCTCTTCCTCTGTGTATTTTTCCCACATGGGAATGATGGTTGTTTTCTTCCCCATGAAATTTTGGCCCCATCATCCATGGGTATGTGGACATACCTAATTAGAAGTGGGTCGATGGAGAAATTTTTGTTTTTGAGCCTCTTTGTAAAAAAGGTGAAAAGTTAAAAAGTGACTGCAGCCTCGATCAGGCTATAAAGGTAAAAGTCAAATTTTGAGCCCGCAGAGAAAAGTCAAAGGTGAAGCCCGTAGGGAAAAATTCAAAGGTGAAGCCTCACGTTGAAAATTCAAAGTAGATGAGCAGGCCATCGGGCACTTTTGGAAATTTAACCAAATTCCCAAAAGTGAAGTAAAAGTTCTAGAATGCTCCGCGGCTCCACCAAGGTCTCGGGCCCACCATTGAAAAGTCAAAGTGGGAGAGTGGTGATGGAGGAATTTGAGTTTTTGAGCCTTTTTCCAAAAAAGGTTAAAATGTTGAGAAAAGGGCTGTGACCCCATTTCTAATCAGAGGGTGCCACATGTCAAGAGTTTAATCGGAGCAACGGGTCGACGGAGGAATTTGAGTTTTTGAGCCTTTTTCCAAAAAAGGTTAAAATGTTGAGAAAAGGGTTGTGACCCCATTTCCAATTAGAGGGTGCCACGTGTCAAGAGTTCAATCAGAGCAGCGGGTCGGTGGAGGAATTTGAGTTTTTGAGCCTTTTTCCAAAAAGGTTAAAATGTTGAGAAAAGGGCCACGACCCCATTTCCAATCAGAGGGTGCCACATGTCAAGAGTTTAATCGGAGTAGTGGGTCAGCGGAGGAATTTGAGTTTTTGAGCCTTTTTCCAAAAAGGTTAAAATGTTGAGAAAAGGGTCGGGACCCCATTTCTAATGAAAATCTACCACGCGCCTAAGTTAAAAAGTTCAAGCGAGGGTGCGGGCCCATTTGTTCCAAATTACCAAATCTATAAAAAATCACAAAACGCAAAGGACTTTCACCCGTACCCACTCAAATCTCTTCCTACCACGTGGACAACCCAATTTCAAAGTTATAAGAGAAAATCAAACAATTTGTATTCAAACTAGCAAATCAAATGTAACATTTGCGTTGCAAGATCTGGTTTTTAACCCACCATGAGTGTTTTCTTTGCAATGGAGGAATTTAAAGAGGCGTAAATGATTTGTAAAGTTGTAACCATTTTGGCATGAGATATAATGGCTCCTCAAAGCCATTCTAGGGGCTAGCAATTGATTTCAAAAAAGACCAGAGTGCTCTATACCTGGAAAAGACAAAAATGCCATACTTCTTCTATTTTCCCTTCTCCTTAGAATTTCCTCTATTCTCAAAGCTTTGTACAAACTCTGCTTTAGCTTCAATAATAAAAGAAGGAATTTTCACCTTTTTGATTGAGGGATTGATTGGTACCTTACGACTAATGAATTTTATTTGGTCTTGTATCTTCTCCTCATGGATTTTTTTTTCTTATAACTATAAATGCATGTAAATGAAATTTCTAATTAATGTGTGTGGGCATCTGATATTCTACTCACAACATTAGTTTTCTCCTACCTCCATTTCCACTCCCCTTCCCCTTTCCAAGACAAAGTTTCTTCTCTAGTGAGACATTGCTAGCTTTGCCATAGGGTCAATGGAGTGCCCCTATTGGATCTCTGGTTGAAAGGCCACCATTGAAACCCATATTTTATGCATGCACCTATGGAAGCTGCACCGTTCAAGTAGAGGGACTTAGATTCCCATAGTGTTGGCTTGAAACCCACCAATTTGTCCACAAGACAAATTTTCTTGCCAATAGTTTTGGTACCCACCGTGGGGTAGATTTTGTAGCATCTGCACCTAAAAATGACCTCAGGGTCATAAAATACAAGAAAAGTTTCTGGAGATTGAATAATCACATAAACTACATGGATGTAAATCATGGCTATTTTAGAAAATCCTCCTATTGAGAGACCTGATTTGCTCTTACAAAATCAAGAAGACATTGCTTCTGATATGAGAGAAGCTATTTGGCATAATATATAAAGTGTCAATCAATACTTCATTTCCATAAGGATTCTGGACCTGGAAGAGGAACATGCTGTCAAATTGGAAAGGTAGAGACAAATTTCAGCACCCCAAAGAAGAGCATAAAATTTCAAGATGGCTGATAGAAGATACACCCGAAAACTGAGGAAAGGAGGACAAATTGATCCCACTTTTGAAGAGATTGAAAGAGAGGCAAGATCTAAAGAGGAGATAAGGGATCAAATTAAGAAATAGAAAGACTCCAAATTGAAGAAGAAGAAAGAGCAGTAGTAGAAGTAGCCTTAGAAAGACGGGGCCGAAACAGAATAGAATGGGTGATCATGAGCATGAAGTATGTAGGCCTAACATACCATGGGGAAGAAATACCAGTCCACTTGCTCTTCCACAACCACTTCATGAGATCCCAAGAGGCTCAAGAAAGAACTTCCCAAAATTCAAAGGGGATGGTTCTCAGATTCCCAAAGAACATGTAGTAGCATTCATCACTACTTGTGGAGGGTTTGATAGTTGAAAATGAAGATGTTTCAGTTAGTATCTTTATGGAGTCACTCTAAGAAAGAGCTACTAAATGGTTCTTCATGTTTCCCCCAAGATCTGTCACATGCTGGGAAGATATAAGAAGTGCAATTGAACATAGGTTAAAGAGCACAAAATATTGTTAGGATCTGCTAGTTTAATTGGTTCGGATAAAGAAGGAGACCTCCGAATCAATGATAAATTTTTTATCGAGGTATGATAGGTAGACAAGAAGGATTGCATAAGATTTGGTATCCCCTAAAATAACTTGAAAAGGTTCTTCATTAGTGCTTTTCCATCGAAGTTGGTTTCTTCCTCGAAGAGCCCAACCAAGAACATTGAGGAAGTTCAATACTTTGTAATTAATACTTGATGATGATCTAATTCTTTTTGGCAAAGTGAAAGTAAAAAATGGGAAGAAAAAAGGTCAGAGTTCAAATTCAGTCACCACTGATCCAATGTTCCAAAAAATGGTAAATGGCCTAGTTGCTTTGAAGAAGTAGCTATCAAAAATCACAATGAGGAATGCTCCAAGGAGACAAGTCATCCTAATAGACCTAGAATTTATCCACCTCCTCATAGGATTTCCCTTGAAGCACCACTAGTCAATGTCATCTGTGACAATAGGGAATCAGAAGAAGGAACAAACATTGAGGAAACTGAAGAAGAAAGCATGGATGACTATGAAAACTATCTTGAAATTGAAGAGGTTGGCATGTACAATGGCCTGATTGAATACGTTGATGATGAGGAGGAAGGTGATGAAGAAGCTCCAAGTTTTTCATGTGTTGTTTTCACTCGTGCACAATCCAAGAATGGTGTTTCAACCTCAGAAGTTGCTGAGAATAAGAAGAACAAAGAAGATATCTCTTCAAATCCTCCACTAAATAAGATCATCAATAGGGGATCACCATTACCACCTTGCATGAAAGTATCTAGAGAGAAATCAAAATCACCATTGTCAAGGATCACACTGCTCGCCAAGTAAGTTATTTGATTCTTCTTCCAACTCAAAATTTGTTAAGAGTAATTCTCTTCTAAATGTTGGTTCGAAAGAACATATAAATTTTAATCAAAGGCTACACCCCCATCTCCTTGAAAGTCAATTACTACATTTAATGGCAGTCATTCTAGAGTAGGTTTAGGAGCTAGTGTAGTATTATACTCTCCCTCCAATGAGGTATATCATTTTGCCTACAAGCTGCAATTTTACAATACAATTAATATAGCTTAGTATGAAGCATTACTCTTAGGCACGAATACAATAGAGGACATTGGAATCAAGAAGTTGAGAAGCAAAGGTGATGCAAAGGTTGTGGTAAAGTAATTCGCCAAAGAATATCAGGTGAAAAACCTCAGACTCATGCACTATAGAAACATAGTGTGGGACTGCATTGAATCCTTTGATGCATTCTCCATTGAAGCTATCCATATGGACCAGAATGAAAAGTATGATTCTCTAGCAGTGTCAGCTTCCTTAGTGACACCTCATCCCTCTTTTGCGCAAGGATAAAATGGCCATTGAGATGGTGTTCAGACCCAACGTACTAGATAATGAAAATCATTGGCATGTCTTCAATGATGACAATCAGATCCTAGCCTTCTTAGAATAATGGGATAACTTCAATAATCTTTTCCTTGAAGGAAGTGAAAAATCATGCCATGAATCAGTCCCCAAAGAAGAGAAGGAAGGAATTGAGGGAATTGATGAAGAGGGAGTAATCAAACTGAAAGGAAAAAAATCCCCAAAGGCCTAGTTTCTTTGGAAGACCTCTTTGACAAGCATGATAGGTTCATCCAAGAGAAAGAAAATAGTCTTCTTGGTGTCCATCTGATTTTGATCAAGAAAACATTGGCACTTTAGAGAATCCAAGGATGGTTAACATTGGTAAATGCTGCTCACTAGAAGAGAAGAGAAATTTTGTTGCTTTGCTAAAAAAGTACTCGATGTTCGACCTATTCCTATGATGAACTCAAATCTTTTCAGCCAAAGGAAATGCATCACTCCATTCCTTTGAAGCAAGGAGCTAAGCCCTTTAGGAAAAAACAAAGGCCCTACAATCCAAATATTGCTGATGTTATCAAAGAAGAGGTGACAAAGATGCTCAATGCTAGAATCATCTTCCCCATCCACCATTCAACATGGGTGGCTAACATTGTGCCAATAATGAATAAGAATGGGGAAATAAGGATTTGTGTAGACTTTAAAATCTGAATCAGGCATCTCTCAAGGACAACTCTTGTTCCAATCATGGATCATATTTTGCAAGTAGTCACTGGATCTAAAATTCTCTCTTTGCTTGATGGATTCTCAGGGTATAACTAAATCAAGTTAGCAGAAGAGGATTGCAACAAAACAACCTTCACAACACCTTGGGGCACTTTTTCCTACAACAGAATGCCTTTTGGCTTGATCAATACTAGAGCCACTTTCCAGAGAGCAATGGACTTGGCCTTTAAAGATTTGAAACATTACATTGTCATTTACCTTGATGACCTCATGGTTTTTTCAAAGAGGAGGGGAGATCATATCTGTCATTTGGAGCAAGTCCTTGCAAGGTGTAGAAACATGGAATTTCTCTAAATCTAAAGAAGTGCATTTTTGGAGTCACAGAAGGTAAGTTGCTGGGACACATTGTGAACAAACATGGAGCACACATTGATCTTGAGAGGATCAGAGCTATCCAAGCACTAGCCTTACCAACCAACAAGAAGGGAGTTCATTCATTCTTTGGAAAGGTAAACTTCCTTCGTCATTTTGTGCCTGAGTTTTCTAAACTGACTAAGCATATAACTTCCATGATGAATCCTCAAGCAGGTTTCAAGTGGAATAAAGAAGGAAAATCAGCATTTGAGGAGATCAAGAAAGCCATTGCCAAAGATCCAACTCTTGTATCTCCATATTTCAACAAGGAGTTCATCATGTATTGCTATGCATCAGAACATACACTCTCTATTGTCCTTATTCAGAAAAAAAATGATGAAGGTTTGGAAGCACCCATTTCTTTCATGAGTTGTCCTTTGAAAAATCATGAGCTAAAGTATAGCCAATTGGAGAAACATGCCTATGTAGTGGTCAAAGCTGTTAAAAGTTTCAGATTCTACATTCTCAATTCCCATACAGTGGTGATGGTCCCTGGAAGTGCAATCAAGTCCATTTTGACTCAATAAGATCTTGGGGCTAAAAGAGGAATTTGGATTACAAAGACCTAAGAGTATGACTTGGAGATTAGACCCTCTAATATGGTAAGAGGAAATGGTTTGTGCCAACTGATTGCTGAAGATGAAGCTCTCAGGGCTTAGTAGGGAGAAAAATATGGTGTTTTCTCAACCTGTTCAAGAGACAATCCATAGGCGCTCTTTGTCACCACTACTGATGAGTGGTATGTTGACATTACTTACTACCTCACTTATGGAGAATTCCCTCCTCATCTTGATTACAAACAAAGAAGGAAACTCAAGCTAAAGGAAGCCAAGTTTTTGATTTGGAATCATGCACTTTACAAGAGAGGCCTAGATGGTTGTTTCCTCAGGTGTGTAGATAAGGAGAAATAAGAAAAGTTGCTCAGGGCATATCATGATCAAGCTTGTGGTGGACATTTCTCAGTAATGGTCACCACACATAAGATCCTTAGAGGGAGATATTATTGGCCCTCCATATTTGTAGACACTCAAAATTGGGTTTCTAAATGCAAAGCATGCCAACAATTTGTTGGAAAGCCATAACTAGCTGCATTTCCATTTAGGCTTGCGGTGATCGAAGAACCATTTATGTAATGGGGGATAGATTTTATTGGTGTTCTGAATCCTCATTCCAGTGCAGGCATACTTATGTAATCACTACAAGTGATTACTTCACTAAATGGGTGGAAGCCATCCCAACCAAGCAAGCTAGCTCAAATAGTCTAGAACGTCATCAAGGAGAATGTCATATTTCATTTTGGAATACCATAAAATTATTGTAGACAATGCCACCTATTTCTCTTCCAATAGGCTCATAGAGTTTTCTTATGGCTTTGGAATCTCCCTATCTAACTCTTCTCCGACTACTACCCACACAAAAATCGGGAAGTGAGTCAAGCAAAAAAAAAACATTGTGACATTTATTCGCAAGTGGTAGATGAGAATCAAAGGAACTGGCACAAGAAGTTATATGATGCATTGTGGGCTGATAGGATCACTCCTAAGAAGGCAATATGTATGTAACCTTTCCAAATGTTGTATGGAGTTGAGGAAGATATTCCCCTCACAATTGAGATGTCATCTCTCAAGTTGCTACAAGAAATAGAAGATGGTCAATACAAAGACTCCATTGACAAGAGGATCCTCTTCCTAGAGAAGCTGGAGGAAAGTAGATGCCAAGTGGTGGATAGAATTAAATAACACCAATTGAAAGTGAAGAAGATCTTTGAAAAGAGGGCAAAGGAAAGAGAATTCAAGGTTGGAGACTTTGTCTTGCTATGGGACAAGAGAAGAGAACCAAAGGGCAACCTTTCTACTTTGTTAAATGATTAATTTTCATGATAATAGTCATATCTAAGATTTAGTCCCTTCATTAACCATCCATCTTATCACAAAGAGTGATTAGAAATCATGTGGTTCTTTATGTGATTATCCATAATATACCTTAAATATGAACACCATGACTATTTTCATTGCATTTTCCACTATGGGCAAGTTCCTTCGCAAGAACCCCGCAATAATTACATTCACCTACCTTGTATAAATTGAAAACATGACATAGGAAAATATGTGTAGGTCATATTGTGCACACTTTCCCCTCCTCGTAATGGTCTATTAGGGTCTTTCCCTCAGCTCAAAATGAAGTCAAAAATATTTATGGATGTTTTTTTATCAAAAGTTAAAAATAATAGACTGATCCCTTGAAGGACGACTATTCAAATCTGAATAAAAATTATAAAAAATATGGTAGATTGATCCCTTGAAGGAAATATACTAGTGAAAATCATAGACCAATCCCTCGAAGGATGACTATTTGTATGAATCAAAATTTTAAAAACTAAAATTGTAGACCATACCCTTGAAGGATGGCTAACTATGTAAAAAGGCTTCCCTAATAAGGGGATCATTTTTTATATAAAAAGTTCCCTAAACATCCCTAAATTGTTTCAGTGTAGAATATATTTTCGAGATATTTCCATCCACTATGAGAATGTAACAAACAGATGTTGGGAGCTCTAGTTATGTATGGTCAAAGTTTAATCCATATGAAAGTAAACTCGTCAATAGTGGGCCAATATCACTGCAACACATGACAAAAGGGCATTGGTGAAATTGGAGAGATTTTCACTTTGTCGGTCTTTGATGATCATAAAATGGTATAGGTCGTGGGATCAAGAGACTCAACTTTTGTTATGGAGGGGAGTCTGAATGTTGTGAGGACTATGATATTATCGCTGATGTGGTAGGTCCCCAAGACACCATGAATCGAATGCGATCAATTGGCCTATCAAGGATCAACATCGAGCTACATTTTATGAGTCGAGCTATTAACCGAGTCATGCAAGGATCGAGTTATATTTTAGCTCAGATGAGCTATCCATAATGATCAAGCTCGAAATTATTGCATTTATATTTTATGCCAACCTTTCAAAATTACCTTGGTTGAAGCCATGAAGATCTCGGTTTATACATCCAACATCAACCAACCAACTAAGTGCAACGTGGCCATGCCACATGTTAAGGTCAAAGTGGGTGGGCTTATCTAAGCCATATATATATGCAAAGTTATCGGGCTATGTATAAGCCATATAAATCTCCCAACCTCACATATATGCAATATCCTCATAGGTGGATAAGTGGTGGGGGAAAACATAGGCCCACGCGTGGAAGTTTCCTCATGAAATTAGGGGAGGCTAAGGTATTAAATACCTTAGAAAAAATAAAATACTGCTCAATGTGGGATTTAACCCATTTAACATGCAAGCCACCCAATGTGGGATTATACTCCCATCCATATGCCATGGTTAGGCTTATAATAGCCTATAGATAAAATATATAAAATTATTTTGAGGTCCCTATTTTAATATAAATAGGAACCCTCTTCATTGTAAAGACATGGAAGCTTATTATTTCTTAAGCTTAATTGTGGGATTTGGGAGAAATAGTATTAGGGTAATTTTAATATAGTTTTGTGAACTATATTAAAATCCTAAAATTACTATAGGAAAATATTGTTTATTGGCCTATTATTTTTAGGCAATAGTAGATGAAATATTTGTTATTAGAAGTTTTAACGCTACCAAATAGGCCCACTAAGCCATAGTACATTTCACTTGCGATGTCTAGAGTATTGACCAGAGTGCCGAAGGATGTAGGGAAGTGTTGGGAAGGCCGATTGAGTTTCAAAGGAGGTTGTGCATCAGGAAGGTGGAGAATGATTCGAATGATCATCGGAAGTTCTTTGAAGGACTGACATACTACTAGGCAAGTGGAAATTCCATTAGGTTTTATTGTAAGAAATAACATTGTACTTACAAATTTTACTAGTGGAATGGTTTGATTGAACTTGGAGACGTATGAAATTTCCAAAATCCATAATTGTTGGGTTTTAGAATGGAACATGGGTTGAAACCATAGTCAGGGGACAACAAGTCCCTCCTCTTTAATGGGAGAGGTTCCCTTATTGAAAGATGGAAAAACAAATGTACAAATCTATGACTATCAATGTTTAGATCCTGGTATCCTAGTTTGTTTTCATACTCAAAAGATTATCAATCAGAAGGAATGGAAGAATAAAGAGATGGGAGAAGGAAGAAAACAACAATGATTTTGGGAAATATAGATAATAGAGTACCTCCTACTCACATATAATCAAGAAAACATAGAAAAGGATCAATTACATCACGACCAATGCAAATCTGCAAACACAAAGTTCTAAAGATTACACCAGACCAGAACACAAAATTTCTTTTGAATGCAAAGACAAATTATCCATTGAATCAAGCAAAGAGAGAGAGATATAACAAAGGAAATTGAGAAAGAAATGTTCTGTATTGAATTACTTCCAAATTTTCAATGTTCCTAGAAAATCGAATAATACCTTTTCCATGGGAAAACCATGTTCTTATAACAATCCATGTACATCCATACTTGGTCCCTAAGAAAAGAATATCCAAAGGAATAATGTTTTTACAGATCCTCTTTTGGAAAGTGACATGAAAAAAATACACTCATGAAAACCGGAGGTTCAAAAGGAGAATATTTTGTCGGTTGAGCATGATTACTTTAGCGGGGCATATCATGATTTTCTTCTTCATGTGGTCCTTCCATTTCAACCTTTTAACCACTTTCATAGCACTCAAGTGCCTACTAGTAAGTTTTCCCCTTTTTATCGCGTATGCTTGATAAACTCCATTTTCTATAATCAAACTTTACATCTCTTTAAACTTATAAATTGGCTCCAAAACCATTCCAATACACATCTCATGAGGAAATGACAAGGAATCAAAGAGAAAAGAAAGAAGAATGATCCATTTTTTCATTTTGCAAAGTTGGGGTTTGTTAATGGCGTTAAAAACTAGATGAGTGCATTTGGCTATCTTTTCCCCTTTTACCTTCAAATTTGGACCCTACACGTGGCAAGATCCAAGCAACGACGACCCTGGGGGAGAAATCTACATTTCTTGACATTTGGGAGAAAAATCATGATTTCTCATTTTGCTCCACCCCTCCGTAGCTCCGCCAAAGGACAGGACATGTGGCACCATCTGAGTGGCTGAGAAATGCAGTTCAAATATACCATTTAAACTCTTTTTAACAAAAATCTCAAATTCTCAAAAACCTCCACTGGTCCGCTTTGAATTTTCAACGTGAACACGTGGCACACCATGATTGGAAAAGGGGTCATGGCTCAATTTGTAACATTTTAACACTTTAGTGAAAAAGGCTAAAGTTCTCAATTTTCTTCGTAGGCTCACTGTTTTGATTTCATTCTTCAACACGTGGCATCACGTGACTGGTTGTGGGAATGTGCTTCAGTTTTATATTTTATCCACTTTTGAAAAGGGGAAAAATTCCAACCTTTCCCCTAAAAGTCCATGCCTCCGCCATTGAATTTTCAATGTAGGCCACGTGTCCCTTTCTGATTGACTGTGGGCCTCAACTTAGAAATTATTCCCTTCACATGAGCGGGTTGTGGGCCTTTTAGAACTTTTCACCCTTTGTGGAAATAAGGCTAAAATTTCTAAAGTCCCTTGTTGGTCCGCTAAACCACATATGAACTAAAAAATGGCCATGTGTCCTTATTTCATTCTTCAACACATGGCATCACCTGATTGGTTGTGGGGATGTGCTTCACTTTTTATCTTTTTTGAAAAGGGGAAAATTCCAACCTTTCCCTTGAAATTCCATGCCTCCACCATTGACTTTTCAACATAAGCCACATGTCTTTTCTCGATTCACTTTGCGGGTTTCAAATCAGAATTTATCCCTTCGCATGAGCAAGATTGAGGGCCATTTTAGAAATTTTCACCCTTCCTCCGTAATGCCTTGGAGAACAAAATGGATCCATCTCCCTAAAATTCCACCAAAACTACTCCAGCCAATCAGGGACCCACGGGGATGTGGGGAAAATCTGACATTTTTCCAAAATCACCAAAAGTGATAAGTTCAAAAAGGAACCCGTCCGACTACATCCAATGAGAAACAAACACATAGCTTCACCTTTCCAAGCAAGAATTTGATGGGGAAAAGAACGTAGGAAGTTGTAGGAAACGGGAAAACACCATTTTTCGCTCTCGATGAAGAATTTATTTCTCTGCAAAAGGTTAAAAATGAAAGATGCAAGGTCCCACGCATTCTAAATTCATAAAGGGAGAACTTAAATCATTTCCCATCCATTAAAATAGGTAAAATGTTTTAACAAAGAATTGATTTGAGGAAATTTTAGTTAAAAACATCGTGGGAAATGAAAACGAGCATCAAAGGAGTTTAAAACATGAATTTATTCTATGACAGGGCTCCAATTTTCATGAAATTAGATTTGAAAGGGTGGGGAAAATTAAGAGGACAACAACTGGCTCCTTCTAGGGATGATTTAGCAGAGGAAAGAGGCAAAATCAAGAACCTTGGAGAATTCTGGGTAATCAGATTGAATCAGTGTCTTAGCTAATGGGAAATAGAGTAAAAAAGAAGTAATACTAGCATAGAAGAGAACACAGAAAGGAAACCAACCAAAAAAAAAAGGAAAGAAAAACACAATAAAAATGTACGATGGACCACCAAAGCACCTAGGTTTTGAATAACTTCAAAAATTTTGCACTATAAGGAAGTCGAGAGAGAGAACCACCCATGTAATCTAGGTAAAAAGAGTTCTCACCAGCAAAATGTCTAATTTTAAAAGGACCAAGCCAAAGGGAATCAAATTTACCATGGCTTCCTTGAGGTTCATGCCTTTTTTCCCAAAGAAGAACACTATCTCCCACTTGAAAAGTTCTGGGTTTAGCCTTTTTGTCAAATAGAGCTTTTACCTTGAGTTGATGAGCTGATATTTTGTCAACCACTTGTAATTTGTCTTCATTCAACTTCTAGAGGTACATAATTCTTTTGTCCAATGAATTGGTAAAGTTGGCATCCTCAATGGCCTTCATCAAATGTAAGGTGACAGCAGTTCCAATGTCACTGGTAGTTGAGCTTCAACTCCATATACCACTTGAAAAGGAGACATTCCAATGGCTCTCTTAGGTGTAATCCTATCTTCCCATAAATCATCATATAGTTTCTTATGACAATTCCTCTGAGAGTCATTAACAAGCTTCTGAATGATGGTGACCAAGTTCTTGTTAGTTGATTCTACTTGTCCATTCCCTTGGGGATAGTAATATGAAGAGTGGGCAAGGGAAATGCCATAGCCATAACATAAATCCATCATCTCAGCAGAAGAAAAATTGGAAGCATTGTTAGTGACGATCTTGTTTGGTATCCCAAACATTATTAAGATGTGCTCCTTGATGAAGTTACATAATACTTCAAAAGTAGTACTTTTAATCGCAATGGCTTCCACCCACTTGGTGAAATAATCAAAGTGACATTCAAAACGTGAGTATGCCCTACACTTGAAGGTGGATTGAGTTTCCCAATGAATTCCAAACCTCATTATTGAAAAGGTTCCTCAATCACCACAAGTTTGAGAGGTAAAGCAGCCAATTTGGGTCTTCCAACAAAGGTTTGACATGCTTCATACTCTCCGCCCAAATTGATGTATCTTTGAACGGGGTAGGCTAATAATATCCAAAGACGGAGGACTTTATGGGCTGTTACAATAGATGAGAAATGAGCTCCATAGGCCTAGTCATGAAATGTTGAGAACAATTTCTTTTTCTTATCTTTGTTAACACATTTCAAAAACCTTCCATCTATGCCTCGTTTGAACAATGCATTTTCCCACAACACATATTGCGTAGATATTAATTTTATGGATCTCTTCTCCTTGCACTCAAATGGGATGGAAATTCTCCATGAGTAGGAAAGTGTTTAATTCCAGTATACCATTCCTCGGTTGAGCTGGGGAAAAGAACAACAAGGATATCAACTTCCTCCTTGGATAATTTGGCATCAGCTCCTTCAACAATGAGTTCACATAAGCCCGTTCCTTGAACCAGCTTGGTGGGTTTGATGTCAAGATCATACTCCTAAAATTTTTCTACCCAATTACCTCTCTTGGTTCCAAATTCTTGTTGTGTAAGAATGGAATTAATAGTTGTATCGAGCACAAACACAATATAATGAGAGTTGAGGATGTAAAAACAAAACTACTTCACAACTTTAACCACTTCTAAAGCATGTTTCTCCATCATGGTGTACTTTAGCTCATGGGATGTCAAAATATAACTCATGAATGCTTTGGGAGTTCATGACCTTCAATATTCTCTTGGGTTAACACAACAGAGTACTTTTAGTAACAAATAAATAGATAACGAAGTCTTTGCTATAATCAAGGCATGCCAAGATTGGAGTCTTTGCTATAGCTCTCTTGATGTCTTCAAATGCAACCTTTCCTTCAGAGGACCAACCAAAAGTCTTCTTCCCTTAAGAAGTTCAAAGTAAGTTCAGCAAAATCAGGTATGAATCTTCTTAAGAAGTTGATCTTGCCAAAGAAAGAGTGCACACCCTTCTTGCTTGTGGGGAGAGGGATCTACTGAATTTCTTGGACTCTTTCTGGATCAATCTTGATTCCCTCCTTGGAGACAATGTGTCCCAATAATTTTCCCTCGGTGACACAAAAGATAGATTTCTTGGGATTCAAGGAGATGCCATGCTCTCTACACTTTTGGAGGATATTTTCAAGGTGTTGGAAATGATCAGCTCTAGTTTTTGAAAACACAGTCAGATCATTAAGGTGTAAAACTATTCATTTTCCCTTGAGACTACCAAAGGATAGTTCCATTGCCCTCTGAAAGGTGGCACCAACATTAATGAGGCCAAAAGGCATTCTCCTATAAGAAAAGGTACCCCAAGGAGTGGTAAAGGTAGTCTTATGCTGATCTACAACACTTAATTCTACTTGATTATATCCTGAGAACCCATCAAGCATGGACAACATTTACGAACTCATAACAACCTGCAACACTTGATCCATTACGGGGATAGGGTAATTATCTTTCAAAGAGGCTTGATTCAAATTCCTAAAATCAACACAAATTTGGATCTCACCATCCTTTTTCCTAACATGCACAATATTAGCAATCCACGTTGAATGGTGAATGGGGAAAATGATCTTAGCCTTCAATAAATTTTGGATCTCTTGAAAGATAGTATCAACAATTTTAGGGTTATACCGCCTTTGATTTTTCCGGAAGGGCTTGATCCTATGTTTTAGAGGAATGAAATGTTGCATCTCTTTTGGCTGAAAAGCCTTGAGATCATCATAAGAATTGGCAAGAACATCAACATACCTTTTCAATAGATTTGCTGCTTTCTTCCTCTACTCTTGTGTGTAGCACTTTCCAATGTTTACCAACATGGGTTTATTAAGAATCCCATGTTTATCTTTTCATATTCTCAGAGACTGCTTTGAGATCCTTTGGAATTTTGGACTTGATGTACCTATCATGTTTATCAAATAACTCTTCCAAACTTACCATCCCTTTAGGTATCTTATTACCTTTCAATTTTATGCATCCATCATGATCCATTTCTTCTTCGTTATCTTCTTCATTTGGGGGCACATACTCTCTAGGTAGATTTCCACTTCCTTCAAATTACATCTGGTCAAAATTATCTCTGAGTTCAAGGAAGGAAAGAAAGTGTTGATCATCATTAAATACCTTCCAATTATTTGCATTGTCAGGCACACTAGGCCTATGAATCATCTCAATGGTGAATTTATCTTGGGAGAAATCTAGATGAGGGATCAGTAGAGACCTCCGTAGAAAGCCAAGGAATCATCCCTGGTGTTTCTTTCCCTTGGCATGGCATCAATGGAAAAGGCATTAAGGAACTCAATAGAATCCCATACAATATTCCTATAATGTTTCAACTTTCTATTCTTCACTTGAAAGAGATCTCTAACTTGTTTTACAATCAACTCTACATCTCCATGAGCAAGGAGATTCTTTATCCCCATCTCTTTTGCCATGATTAAACTAAGGATGAGAGCCTCATACTCAACTATATTATTTGTGTTTTTGAATTGGAGTTTGAAAGAGAAAGGGTGAAATTTCTCTTTAGGAGAATTAACCACCACACTAGCTCCGAACCAACTAAGGAGTAGCTCCCATCAAATTCCAAAATATAAACACCATTATGATCAAGAAACACTTCCTTAGGATGGTTAGCCTCATCTTGTGACATGATCATGTAGTTTCAATGACCAATGTCCTCATAAAGTATTCGTGCCTTTGAGACATCTATTTTTTACACGATATATTCAGTTTGTTTCTCGGGCAAGAGCTTCTTCATTTTCCCATTCACAGGGAATAAGAGCATGTAACCAATCCATCATGATTTCTCCTCCAACATCTTTGTAAAAATTCCTACTCAAGAAGCATGCCATAGGAAGGGGGAATATTAGCTACCAAAATGGTGGCTAAAACTCTCTTCTCTGAAAAGCAAAAATACTACCTGTAAATCCTTAATCCTTCCAACCAATGGCTTCAATACTTTACATTGAGTAACATGAACCAAAAGTGAGGGTTAGGGTTAAGCCTAGGGCATGTGCTACCTTAGTAGGCATCACATTATCTCGAAGCACCATAATCAATAACACACCATTTCTTGAGTTTATGGCTAGCTATGAGGAGAGAGACATAAAATGGTTTGATCTTCTCATCAAATGAAGTGATAACGCCACAAGGCTTGATTGATATTAAGGAGAAGGAGTGGGAAAGATACCTTTAGAACTAGGGGATGAAGGCTTAGATTTGGAATTTACAAAGTCTACCATCTTAGCAAAGGCCTTGGGATGGGTTTGGTAGAATTCAGCTTCTGATATCCGGATCTTAGTTTTCTTGAGATGATCAATAATGTCAACGAACTCCGGAGGTAGATGGAGCATCATTGATAGGAGTAGATGAAAATTTTGACTTATCAACTCTATCATTTGAAGGGCAAGAAGTTTTAGGAGTAGAAAAAGAGGAGGAAGGAACAATAGAACCTACCTTAGGTGTGGAATAAGTTGGAATAGGAGCTCCTCTCCTTTGCAATCACCGGAATAGTTGTAAGAGGCTCCTTAGATATTTTAACAGGATACACCACTTTCTCTTTCTTGTTGGCTTACTCACAATTTATGTCAACATATGATTCATTGTTCATCTCTGCAACTCTTTCTTCATAATCATCCTCTTCATCTATACCTTGATGGTGAGAAAATGGACATGAGATGCACTCAAATCTTCTAATTCTTCATCAGCTTCCTCTTCATGTTATTCATAGATTTCATCCTCCTCATCATCAGGCTCCAGCACTTCACATGTTACATTGACTGGAACTTTAACATGTGGGCCTTCAATTGCCAATCTGGTCTAATGAGAGGGAAACCGATTCCTAGGCTGAAAGTTCTTCCTAGAACATCCCGATAAGGATCGTGGTTGGATAATTGCTTCTTGAGAGCAATAAGGTCATTATCAATTTTCTGTACTCAACTAATATGCATTAGCTCCGGAGAAGATGTGGAAGAAGGATATGCTTTGGATTTGGATGATTCTCTCCTTAGCTTTCCAAACATGATCAAATCGTCTTCAACACTGATAACATATCTTTGATCAACATCTAAAGTGGAAAGATTAGCTCTTCTAAGTGCATAGCTCACTTTAGGTAGTTGGGAATTGAGGAAGAAACATTTACGAATCTGATCCATAGAGCGTGTGTTTTTGAGATCTTGTTAACCAGCGTATTGAATTTGGCCACAAATTCCCCATGGGCTCATGTGAATCTTTCTTGATTTGAGAAATATGGGCCAAGAGGGCATGTACATCCTCAGCAAGTTTGAAACACTACTCAAACTGGGTCATCATGGTGTTCTAATTGGTGATGGATCCAGCAGGGAGGTAATAGAACCAATTAGCAACATTGTCTTGCAATGTCTCTACAAAAATTTTAATAGAGATATCCTCATGTTTAACTCAAAGAACACCACAAGCAACAATGAAGGCCACAATATGCTCATCTAGATGAACCTTCCCATCACCTCTAAATTCAAGGAAATTATTTTTATTGCCTCTAGACAATTCATGAAATAGTCGGGAAGAGCAAGAGGCCCAACCCTTTGGCCCCAAGGTAGATGAGCTACCATCCTTGGAAAGATTGTTTGGAGAGGAACTGAAACACCAGCGAGAATCAAAGCATGAAATTTAGGACTGATTTGATCTTGAGGGATGTCACTCCTAGAAGTTTTGTCTCTAGTAGAAGGAGTTCTTGTAGATCTTGATCCTCTTCTTTTTCTTAATGAAGGGAGAGAGAAACCTTGATGATCCAGAAGTTGGAAATGAGCGTCTTCTTCCCCAAGGGTTCTTCTACCCCAAGTGTATCTTGGAGTCGCCGATCAAAGATGATCAAGAAGTTATTATTTAACAATTGGAATCCAATTATAATGAATTCCCTAGCATCACCAAAAACTATTGGGTTTCATAATGGAACATGGGTTAAAACCATAGTCAAGGGACAACAAGTCTCTCCTCTTTAATGGGAGAGGTTCCCTTATTGAAAGCTGGAAAAAAAATGTAAAAATATACTACTATCAATGTTTGGATCTGGTATACTAGTTTGTTTTCATACTCGAAAGATTATCAATAAGAAGGAATGGAATAATAAAGAGATGGGAGAGCGAAGAAAATAATAATGATTTTGGGAAATATAGATAGCAGAGTACCTCCTACTCACATTTAACGAGAGAAAACATAAAAAGGATCAATTACTTCATCACCGATGCAAATCTACATACAAAAGTTCAAGACTACATAGACTAGAACACAGTTTTATTTTGAGCGAAAAGACAAATGATCCATTGAATCGATAAAAGAGAGAGAGAGATAGAATGCAGAGAAATTAAGAAAGAAAGCTTCAGATTGAATTACTTCCAAATTTTCAACATTCCCAAAAGACCAGAATAATCCCTTTTCCATGGAAAAACTATCTTCTTATAACAACCCGTGTACATCCATACTTGGTCCCCAAGAAAATAATATCCAAAAGGAATAATGTTTGTTATAGATCTCGCTTTTGAAAAGTGACATGAAATAAACACACCATGAAAATCGAAGGTTCAAAAAGGTAAATATTTTGTTGGTTCGAGCATGATTACTTTAGCAGGGGGCATCTCATGATTTTCTTCTTCATGTGGTCCTTCCATTTCCACCTTTTAACCACTTTCATAGCACTCAAGTGCCTACTGGTAAGTTATCCCCTTTTATCGTGTATGCCCGATAAACTCCATTTTTTACTATCAAACTTTACATCTCTTTAAACTTATCAATTTGGCTCCAAAACCAATCCAAAACACATCTCATGAAGAAATGACAAGGAATCAGAGAGAAAATAAAGAAGAATGATCCATTTTTACATTTTGTAGAGCTCTGGTTCGTTAATGGCGTTAAAAACTAGATGAGTGCATTTGGCTATCTTTCCCCTTTTACCTTCAAATTTGGACCCTACACATGGTAAGATCCAAGCAACGATGGCCCTGGGGAGAAATTTGCATTTCCTGACATTTGGGAGAAAAAGTGTGATTTCTCATTTTGCTCCACCCCTCTGCAGCTCCGCCAAAGGCCGGACACGTGGCGCCATCTAAGTGGCTAAGGAAATGCGGTTCAAATCTTCCATTTAAACTCTTTTTAACAAAAAGCTCAAATTCTTAAAAACCTCCGCCAGCTTGATTTGACTTTTCAACGTGAACACATGGCACACCATGATTGGAAAAGGGGTTGCGGCTCAATTTGCAACATTTTAACACTTTAGTGAAAAAGGCTCAAGTTTTAATTTCCTCTGCGCAGTCCGCTATTTCGATTTCATTTATCAACACGTGGCATCATGTGACTGGTTGCGGGAATGCGATTTAATTTTATATTTTTATCCACTTTTGAAAAGGGGAAAAATTCCAACCTTTCCCCCAAAAGTCCATGCCTCCACCATTGAATTTTCAACGTAGGCCACGTGTCCCTTTCTGAGTGACTGCAGGCCTCAACTTAGAAATTATTCCATTCACATGAGTGGGGTTGTGGGCCTTTTAGAACTTTTCAGCCTTTGTGGAGAAAACACCTAGCTTCATCTTTCGAGTAAGAATTTGATGGGGAAAAGAACGTAGGAAGTTGCAGGAAATGGGAAAACACCATTTTCACTCCAGATGAAGAATTTCCCTCTGTAAAAGGTTAAAAATGAAAGATGCAAGGTCCCACACATTCCAAACACATAAAGGAGAACTAAAATCATTTCCCATCCATTAAAAATAGGTAAAACGTTTTAACAAAGAAACGACTAAGGAAATTTTGATTAAAAACATCGTGGGAAATGAAAAAAGCATCTAAGGAGTTTAAAACACGAATTTCTTCTATGGCAGGGTCCCAATTTTCACAAAATTAGATTTGAAAGGGTGGGGAAAATTGAGAGGACATAAGTAATCAATCGTATGAAATTGTGATTCATATTCTTGCATTAATTTTTAAATTGATTACTTAAAAGGAGCAACTTGTCGGAAAATATAAAAAGCCTATAAGGGTCCGAGATTAGGTAGATAAAAAATTGATCATTTTTAGATCAAGTTGGTATCAGAGTTGGTTTTACAGAGTTGGTTTTGTAGAAATGGATCTATACCTCTTCTTCTAGTTGTCGGTTATGCTTGCATTATTGGGCACCATGGTTTGAGTGATGATGACTTGACACCAAGAACATGATCACCAGATCATGGAGTTACAAACCCACTTGGCTACTGTTCGAGAGTGTCAACACCAACAACAACAACACATTGTAGAGTTGCAGAGAAGCCTAGATGCTCCACTTGGGAAGGTGGTTGAATCAAGTCAGCTTCGGAAGTGCCACTTAGAGAGGAAACCTTCACCAGACTTAGTCATGTGTCATCATTGTGGAAAAGGGCACAACACCGAGCAATGCTGGAAATTATATCCAGACAGGAGGCACCGAGTGTATGTAGGAACCAACATTGGCTATTGTAGGACCGAGAACCAGCCATTCAAATGGCACCATTGGGACAGAGAGCACCAGTGGATCATCCAGATATTATATTACGACATGCGAGTGCCTCGAGATAGTGGATTCTAGTGATTACACGAGGACAGTTAGTCACCCTTATTTTTTATTGGACTATCGAGTAGGGTACACGATTTGTCAATTTGGTGCACCGAATAGGACTTCCCACAACACCACTTCCTCATACCAAGACAATTGGTACAAAAGATGGTACTCTGCATGGAGTGTCTACCAACTATTACATTCTTGAGCTTCATAGTTGGGAGACAAGTTTCGACAATATCACTCTCGACATCATCCCTTTGGAGATGGATGAAATGGTATTAGGAAACTTCTACCTAACTGCTCATCAAGGTTATATGACTGATGATAGGAGTGGAGTGGATATTTGCATTGGGCACAACTGAGGATCAAGTTTGTGATGGGACACGTTGTTTGTCTTACACAAGGCAAAGACAGTGAGCCTTCAGACTCATATGTACCAGGATCATGCGCAGATCGTAATGCAAATTTAGACTCATATGTCCCTACAAATCAAATATATCCTAACACTAAGGTCATATACATCCCAATAGATCATCAGGATCCATATGCAGAGTAACGAGATATCGAGGATCCACACGAGACCTATTGAGGTATCCTAGACAAACACCGAGGATTCTACAGCTGGTAAGAAATCTAAGGTGTAAATAAAGTTGACTTTGTTCAATTATTGTATTGGTTTTTCTAAGCATTATTTATTGCTCTTATTGTAATAAAACCATAAATTTTTTGTTAGGTAGAATGTATGAATAAGACCCCATGTGGTCATTTTTGTATACATCTAACCGATCAGGACACATTAGTCAAGACCCAATCTTGGGCAATGTTTGTACTCTTTTATACTTGCATTAGTAAGACCCCTTAGAGGGAAATTATTTTGGTAAATTGCTAATACCAGGAGATGCAGTATGTTTTGGTCCTTGTTGAATTATTTGTCCAATAGGGAAGAGACAAATGAGGTCAAACCATGATTATAATGTAGTGGGAAGACCAAGTACATAAGCCACCGAGTAGGAGAAATTTTCGCGACAGGTTTATCATGTGAAATTATTTTCCTATAAAATTGGTAACTAAGCTTATTGTACCAAGACTCCAAAATGGAGCATTTTTACAACTAATTTGCATGATGTATTAGGATATAATTTCCTTACACTTGTATTTTGAAAGTTGTATAAAAGACCCTTTTAAGGGCACATATCTCCTAATCAAATGTTTGAGTGACCATTACAGTTGGATACTCATATCTATGAGTTTGGAGATTTGTCAGCCATTTTTGCAGATAATGGAGCTCGCAGGTGTCATCTCAAACTTCATTCTATGTAGAGGCATTATGACTATGTAGAAGAATGGTAGCTGAACACCGTTGACATTTAACAAACAGTCGAACTTCATTCTGTGTAGAGGCATTGTGACCATGTAGCAAAGTGGTACCTGATATTCATTGTCAATAGGAGGATTTGTACCTTGTAGAGGCAACATCCGTGTAACGGGGTTAGAGTCACCATTTTTGAGCTCATGAGAAATCATATCAGATTTTCATTCTCGTGTAGAGGCATTGTATTGTGCATAATAATGGTAGTTGATCATTAGACTAACATCGTGCATTAGAGGCTTGAGGTTTTGAAAAAGGCTTAGCATCGTGCATTAGAGGCATTAAATTCTTGAAAGGGATGTGACATCAGGTCGCAACTTCATTCTATGTAGAGTCTCTTATGACCCTATAGTAGGATGGTACCTAACAAGTCATTACCCATCACCGACATTGGATCACTCTTAGCTCTACGTAGCATGGAGTTCCTTCAAACCAGTTTGGATTATGTGGAATCAACTTGGAACTAGGAGCTGTGTTATATAGTCAAACAAGATCCTTGTTGTTAGATATCTAGAAGCCAAGGACCGCACTGTAGAGGCATGAAGGTCTTCTTCGGATATCAGAGTGGCGCAATAGACGAGCGTAGTGGGTCCATAACCCACAGTCCCGGAGATCATAACAAAGTTATTGAAGTGAGAAGGTTCTAGAGTAAAATACCAAAGTGTCTACTACAACAACACTTCGAGGTGACAATAGAGTTTCCAGATTTAGGACAGGATGGAAAAATGTTCCAATATAAGATTTTTAGGATAAAAGTATTTCCTATAGGGGAGGTGTGATCGAGGATCATTTTTGATATCAAAATTTCCCTAAGAATCCCTAAATTATGTCAGTGCAAAATTTATTTTTGGGAGCTTTCCATGGACTATGAGATCGTGACAAATGGGCATTGGGAGCTCTAGTTATGTCTTATCAAAGTTCAAGCAACGAGAAAGTCAACTCTAGTAAAAAGTCAATAGGGGACCAATACCACTACGACACGTGGCAAAAGGGCATTGGAAAAATAGGAGAGGTTTTCACCGCCAGCCTTTGATGATTGTAAAATGGTATAGCTCGTGGGAGAAAGAGGCTCAAACTTTTTTACGGAGGGGAGCTCGGTCGCCATGAGGACTATGATATTATTTCCGATGTGGTGGGTGCTCAAGCCACCACGTGGCTTTCCACAACGAATCAAATGTAATCAATTGGAATATTAAGGATCAACATCAAGCTACATTTTATGAGTCAAGTGATTAAACGATTCATGCAAGGATCGAGTTATATTTTAGCTTGGTGAGCTATCCATAATGATCAAGCTTGAAATTATTGCATTTATATTTTATGCCAACCTTTCCACATTACCTTGGCTGAAGCCATAAAGATCTTGGTTTATACATCCAACATCAACCAACTAGCTAAGTGCAACGTGGCCATGCCACATGTTAAGGTCAAAGTGGGCAGTCTTATCTAAGCCATACATATATACGAAGTGGTTAGGCTATGTATACACCATATAAATCCGCCAACCTCTCATCTATGCAAGATCCACGTAGGTGGATAAGTGGTGGGGAAAACATAGGCCCATGTGTGGAATTTTCCACGTGAAAGGAGGGGAGGCTAAGGTATTAAATACCTTAGCAAAACTAAAATACCACTCCATGTGGGATTTTATCCCATTTAACATGTAAGCCGCCCAATGTGGGATTATACTCCCATCCATATGCCACGGTTAGGCTTATAATAGCCTATAGATAAAATATGGAGCATTATTTTGAGGGACCTATTTTAATATAAATAGGGGACCCCTCTTCATTGTAAAGAGATGGAAGCTTATTATTTCTTAAGCTTAATTGTGGATCGAGGAGAAATAGTATTAGGGTAATTTTAATATAGTTTTGTGAACTATATTAAAATCCTAAAATTACTATATGCAAATATTGTTTATTGGCCTATTATTTTTAGGCAATAGTAGATGAAATATTTGTGATTGGGAGTTTTAACGCTACCTAATAGGCCCACTGAGCACAATACATTTCACTTGATACGTCTAGAGTATAAAATGGAGTGGCGAAGGACGTAGGGAAGTGTTGGGAAGGCCAATCGAGTTCCAAAGGAGGTTTTGCATCAAGAAGGTGGAGAACAATTCAACTGATCATCGGAAGTTCTTTGAAGAACTAGTGTACTACTAGGAAAGTGGAAATTCCATTAGATTTTATTGTAAGAAATAACATTGTACTTACAAATTTTACTAGTGGAATAGTTCGAAAGAACCCAGAGATATAGGTAATTATTGAACTCTGTAATCAATCGTGTGTAATTGTCATTCATATTCTTGCATTGGTTTTAAAATTGATTACTTAAAAGGAACAACCTTTTGGAAATATAAAAAAGCATATAAGGGTCCGAGATAAGGTAGATGAAAAATTGATCGTTTTCCAATCATTCCCGTATCAATCAACCTTCAAAATTTAAATATCAAAGCATCCTAGGAAAGCTTCCCACACCGATCTTCTTTCTTGTTATATAAAACTTCCCGAGATCAATTAGTATGTGTCAAAATTTAAATAAAATGTATAGATGGGGCATTTCTCTATGAATCTGTTGAAAAGGATTACCATCTATCCTACACGACCTATACATGTTAAAACCCTTTCGTGTAATAGGAAGGTATATATTCATCAATTTATCCCGATATCGAGATCATGTATATCACTACTCACCGATGTTCTAGTGTTAACATTATTAAAGGCTAAAAGTGCAAGTGCTTTCACATTTTTATACCCATCACGTATGTATCAAATCCATATCAAAATAAATCATTCCATTTTTACTCTTTCAAGAGATAGACCAATTTTTGATACACATTGTATTGCCATATTAAGTCACATCACATCATCATCCAAATCATACTTAGCATTTAAAAATCAATCATAAAACTCATATTTTCCATATTTCTAAAACAAAATCATAAACACATATATCAACAACACACATCATAACTCATATAAATAAAATTAAACCATAATGCAACCACATCATCATCATATATAATCTCAATCCGTAATACATCATCCAAGAGTCTCGGACATCATAAACTTAAAAAGAGCCATATACATATCAAATCCATAATATACATATCATCTTTATCTAGTAAAATGGATATCATATATAAAATCACTAACTCGGATAACACTTCCCATACCACCATGAGCACCGGCATCACCACCACCGGATCCACCCTCTTATCTCCTAGGTGGTTGACCCACACTACCCGCAATCGTGCTCGGTGTTATTCCTCTTTTTGCTTAATGATCTACATACAAAGTGGCATTCATAAGATTATGTATCACCATGTCCTCATAATATGCCAACTCTTCCCTCAAAGAATGATAATTAACAACACTATTCATCCCTAAATCTCCCATATTTTCACTAGCCTATGCCCTAGTTTGTCACAATCCACCGATACCTAGGGCCTTATTCGGTGTATCCCTCTCTACAAGTAGTATCTATCTCGGTTTTCACTTTCCGAGTCAAGTAAATCTGGATCCCATCACGCTCGATCCACTACATTGTCTTAATTTTTAATCAAGGCATCTTGAACCCCCTCCAAGTCATCTCTCTCTCTCTCTCTCTCTCTCTCTCTCTCTCTCTCCTAACACTATCTCTTTATACCTTTGACGCAGCCTTCTCGACTGGCCAACTTTGCCATTGTAGCTACCAAATCCCCATCTACATCCTCCTCCTCCTCACCATCATCATCACTAATCTGAATAGGCTCTTGTGCTCCCTCAACTCGAGCACACACCCTCCTCACTTGCTATACTAGTCAAGTCATCTCAAATTCTCTAGAATTCTCAAGTCCACCAAGGTCCATACTTAGGTGTAACCCCTGTATCATCTATCAACACTATATCTCCATCATCATTTGGGCCCATGGCCCCACACTCCTCAAAAATAATGAAAGGTCTACCCACAACTTCCTTTGGAGTCTTTGTATCTCCCTCCTCCCATATATATTGTATGGGCTCCTCAAGCACATCTTGCACTAATCCAAACTATCATCTAACATGGCTAAACTGCACCATCTCATACTCATCCCCTCTCCGTACATGTACCCATGTATCTTGTTAAGTATCATCAAGCTCATGCTCATGCTCATACTCAGGCCAATCATGAAAATCTAAATAGGATCTCCATATAACATCTCCAACTCGTAGACCTATCACCATGTCTCTGTAATATTTGGCCTTCCTCTTCCTCTTCTCCCTACATATTTCTTATCTCCATCGTATAAAATTTCATCTCTATTAGTAGTACCCCATGGAAATCCCATGTGGCCGAGCATTAGATATGTTCTCGTATGCCCAACACTGTAACAAAAATGCAATATCAATCTTGAACCTATCGTGAGCCTTCCAAACCCACAAATCTTTTATGTTTGTGCAAGTAAAGTGGGTTCCCACTCAAAAAATTTCCCGTACTCCATCATCTCAGCCATGAATCTTGTCATCATCCAAGGAAACCTACCTCCTCTAGAATCAGGTAGGGAAAACATGAAATGGCCATCATCATCATAGTCAACCTCGTACATCCATCTCTCGATGGAAAATATAAATCTTGATATGTAAGTCCCCCTGACACATATTTCACATCATCCACCTCATCCCCATATAATATCCTCATGACATCTAATCTCTTAGTCTCATCAATAGTATATATACCCTCTCCTTGGATGATAGTCTCATAATCCGATGTACATCCTCCAATGTAATAGTAATCTCCTTGTGGGTAGCAAAATAGTGTAGGTGGAAGGGTTCCACTTCTTCATCAATGCCAACATTAACCCCAACATCTATGTACTATCCTCAGTAATTGCTCATCCCTCTAAAACTTACTACCTCTACATTCTCCTAATCCTCATCAGACATATCAACTCGTACCTCATCCAAAATGATAGGAATCGTCACAGTTGTTAGCTTGCATTCACCTATGTACATAAACACACATTAACAATTCCAAAACTCCTCAAAACTTTAAACTTCCACTAAACCATTATGAATGTAGTTTTACCAATTGAATCACATGTGATTCATCACAATCATTGACGATCACATGAGTTGTCGACGATTCCCAAATTCCCACAATCGAAATTCATACACCGCAAAATGACAAAAACCTCAAAAGACTACAAATAAGAAAAATTCAAACAAAAACACACATAATTGAACTTACCTCTACCAATGTAGGTTTCTAATTCCTATTGTAAGATGAGATTGTACTCAAATCACACTTATTTCACTCCTTCACCTTCACAAATACCAAGTGTTTTTCTAAAATGAATTGTTCACCGTATAAGCTTGTTTTATATCCCCCATATTGACTTTACCCTAATCACCAAAGATTCATTAAAAAAATTGCCGTAATTAGTACAATCATTAGCGATTCTCCTGGTTCATTTACCCATCATTATTTTGTCAAAAACAAACCCCTTATCACATTTTTCAAAAATATTATATCCTTTAAAAGACCCAAATCCTCGAATTATGGAACATCGGAAAATCAAATACATCTCAGGGATATGTCATATGTCTATGGGATGCAAGCCCTTTGGCCCACCATCACTTGACTTCCTTGTCTTTATAGCCTACCTTCGCGGATCATATGACCATAGGCATTGAACCCTTTAGTTCCCCCTATCACTTGATCCCATGGTAGCATACCTCATTTTGGTACCCCTTCGTGATGGGGAAACTTTGTTAAACGCATGACACACCTATCCAACCAACCTATCAAATTGGTGTTCCTTACATTGCAATCACCCCATTTTGAGGGGGATCACCCATAAAAATTAACTCATCATTATTTTTGTCTAGCACCTTGCCGACATCAAATTACTAGACAAAAAGGGAAAATGTAGACACCTAAAATTTGCACCCTTCAAATCATCATTTACATCTACAAAAACCCTTATCCTAAGTCATAATTCCTTTGTCATATTTACCTCGCGTAAATATTATTCTTACAACTATCAAAATCCTATCCTAACCATCTAAAACCACCTTTAAATAAAAACAAAACACATCTTAACCATTTCATAACTCCCTTGACCATTATACCTCATCCCCAACAACTTAGCAAATTATCTAATTGAATACAAACAAAAAAATCATTTGAAAGTGGTTTTTACCACTTTTCACCCTATATCCCAAAAACCCAGTTGACATCGATTTATCTGTAATCACCGAGAAAATATAAATACAAGTTTTCCAAAGATCTCTTCGGGATCCTCAATTGTGAACCTTGAGCTCTTGCTTTCAATACTGTCTTCCAGCATCCTACACATCACCAATTAGCACCTAAAAATCAAGATTATCATCAAGCATCATTGTGAACCATATTCAAACATTTTTCAAGGAATATCAAAGCTCTTATGGATCAGATTTTTCACCATTCAACTTACAAACTTCATTAATTATCATCGGTCATCGTCAAGCACGATTTGAAGCATATTTTAGCTTCATAATAGTCCAAGGTACTTTTATAATCTTTATTTTCCTCTTATTAACCATATTCAGTCATTAATCAGTTTGGAACATTAATTTGAAACATCAAATATCCATTTTTAATCAATTCTAAAAATCCATCTGAATCGCCAATGATTCTTGGCATATTTATCCTTTGTTAACTTTTCTCAAAAATTTATCTTATATTTCCAATCTATTTTATCAAACCTATTGTTGTTAACATGTCTTTAAGTATGGCTCATTGTTAGATGGAAATGGTGGTCAATCACATGAAATCACAAGCATTCACTCAATGCCAATAGTCTAACAACCTTTCTATTGGGAATAGTTCGACATCATCCATGAATTAAATCATGCGCGATCCGTTTTTTTGGCTGAATAGGACATTGAAGACCAGATTGAAATCCTACATGAGATCAAATTGGAAGTTGATTACTTATGGTATGATTATTTCTAATCGATGATTACATCCGCACTTTCCTAGGCCACATTTGAAGATGGACAAGACCTACTATTCAATATTGAGTTCTAGTCATATTTTCATACTATTTTTGTATCTATCTTCCTTGAATACATTTATCATTTATCGCTTATCCACTATAATTCACATTATTTTTTATTAAGTGAGATGACATCCTTCGAGGAAGCCCTTTGGATTCCTAGTATCATCCTTTTTTGATTAGCTCACCTATCTATCTATCTAATCCATTTTGTTTAGTTTCTTTGAGCACAAGTTTCTTCACAGACATGAGCTTGTACACACCTTTGGATGGAGCAAAATTTATATCAACATCGAGCATCAGAAACCATCATCTATAGGTATCGTTAAACCCCATGTCTTCTCGAGGTCAATTTTGTTTTTATTATTTCACTTTGTTAATTCAAGTAGAAAGGTAAAAACATCTTTGAATAATATGCACATATGTTTTTAATATGAACATCTTGTTAATTAGTAAAAGTGAAATATCTTAGTTTAAGATTTGTCTCGCATCGAGAAAGGTTTTGTTGGTTTGGAAAACGATGTTTATGGTATAGTCGACTTAAAAAGTATCATATGTAAAGCTTTGTGAGTATTAAAATTTTGTGGTATCTCATCTAGTGCCCCGTAGGGTTATCAAAGTCAGCCATATCAAGAATGATATCTCTATGTTGGTCAAAATGGTGCTTTGTAGTGTCTCAGTAAAGGTCATCTAGAATAAGAGTTTTCTTAGGTCTGTGACAAGGTATCTATGTCATCATTAAGAGTCTCAAAGGTCAATGATATATGTAAGACATGCGAGATCCGGGTATAAACTCAAGAATCAAGGTCTTATAGTTAGTTGAAGGAATCATAAGGTCAATATGTGCAAGCTGTCCTATGAAAGTTGGTTCACAAGCTATATCAGGTTGGAAAATCCAAAGTGAGGTTCTAATAAAGGTGTCAAATCCTAAAAGGTGTAGCTAGTGTCACTAAGATCAATCCTCAAAAGTAGAGTCAAGAAAGAACTCAATGTAAAAGGTCTTAAGGATGTTTTAAAAGGTCTATACAATGATGTTGATGGTTAGTAAAAGTGCTACTATGATCTTTAAGAAGGATAAAAGGAAATAAATATGGTTTTTCATGGATTTTGAAGTATGTTCTAGATCTAAACAAGTATATCCATGATCTTCAAAACATGAATCATGTGCCTTAGAAGTGCTTGCAAGTTTTGTATGTGCCTTAAAGGTTTTAAAATTATTGAAGTGTCAAGGTTTGTGAAGATGATGTTTGTGGTTTTTATTGTAATGTTTTCCAAGATATTTCAAATTTATTAAGTGCTCTACTTTGGTCATGAGTTATACTTTGGGTCATATGGTGAATGTCATTTCTTTGAAAATTTTTAAAGACAATATGTTATCTTAGAATCCTAAGTGATAACATGAAGGATAAAATATCTTAGAGAATAGATAGTGTGTTGTTGAGTCAATAATTTCAATATGAACTCCAAAGTTGTGTACAAGGATTGTGTGTACACTTTTGAATATACAAAACTCTCAAATGTTGGTACTTGTCACATTAGCTCATTTGTGTTTTAAATTGACATTCATATAGAGTTGTCTTTGACTAATCATTAAGGGTTATAGAGGTATAAAAAGGGAATTTTACAGATCCAAGGAGGTGTCTATAGGGTACATACATCGAAGTGGAACAATGATAATAAGGGCATATTATAAGGCATTGATATGTGACAGAGATAGATGTGCTTGTGGTTTATGTTTTGTGCAAAAGGTCATGAAAGGTAGAAGAATGAACTCATACATGTATTTCATTATCAAAGGAAGTAAAGAATTAAAATACATACTACAATTTTATTTGAGATTTCCAAGTAAGTGTGGAAGATAACAAGGTAGTACAAAGTCTCTTAGGTTTTAATTATGCAATATCAAGGGTATGAGCTCAATATTTAAGTGATATCAAGGTTCTAAAAAATGATTCTCATGCTATGAAGGGTTCTCTCAGTATTGATGGTGGTAATAGGTGTAGTTGAGGTAGAGTCATGAGTCTCAAAGTTTGATCACAAGCTTGTGGTGTCAAAAGTACATGAACTAAGTTAGTATGTCATGTGTCAAATATGTGATGTCAAGTTGTATACCTGAACTTGTGAGCCATGTCTATCCTATGCATGTTATGGGAGCGAGTTATCCAATGTATTGAATAATGTTACAAGTCCATGTAAAGTATACTTGAACCTAGTTAGGTATGTCAAACTGTGTAAGAAAAAGAAGATGTTTATGGAGTTGGTGTGTAGATAGTACTATAGTAAGGTTTGCAAAGATGAATAAAGTAAAACTAATGATATCAAGTGGGAAAGTGTGCTCTTATAAAATTGAAAGTGGATTGTGCTCATGGAATGTGTAAGGAATCCATGGTACACTGATCCACATACTCTAAGAAATGGATAATTCAAGTTAAAATAAGAAAAACATGACATGTTAAAAGATGAAGGTCTACCAGATCTGACAAAGGTGAATCTAAGAGGTGTAAGGTGGTTTACTGAGCTTACTAGATTATTAATCAAGTGAATGAAGTAAATTTAAGGGGTTTCCATGATAAATAAAAAGTATCAAGAAGAGTCCTATTTTAAAGAAGGGAGGGTTATATACATGTGTCTTCTATAGGTTTTTAAGGAGCATAAGATTGATGACAAAGTATGATGATGCTAAGGTAAAACAACATGAAGATCTAGATCCTCCAAATAATGTAAGTTCTTTTGCTAATCAATTCTTGATATAGAATTATCAAAATAGAGCAGCGAGCCTTGCAAATCTATGAATCTAATCAAGTCAAGGGCTTTAAGTAATGAAATAGATCATCATAAGGCACAGAGGACTAGCTTTAGTGTTTGAATCAGGTTGTATGTGAGAGACCATGATGTGTTAAGTTTCTTCTATGCATTTTAGAGATGCAAAGAAGAAGTAGAACTATATAGGTCCGAGTATGTTGTCAAGATGAAGGAAGATTTAGCATCATCCAAGTGATTGAAGTTATTGCAAATCATGAACAAAAGATAGTTTTCATGTTATAGGTATAAGAGGTTCAAAATGATGTTCTAACAAGAATGTCAATTCCAATAGAGATAGGGAGTCATGATTGACTCTATGTAGAAAAATGAATATGTTGTTTGGTCAATTTTTGTTATGCTATAGATCTATGACTGTGGTATTTTCAGTATTTTGACCATCTTAGCATGTATTTAGGAATATGAGGATCTACCAAATCTAGATGATTCCATAATGATTCTCTACAGATGTTAAAGATCTAAAATGGTGAGCTACAAGTGTTATTTAGTAGTCTTAAATATCTACAGAGAGATAAGAATGACCTTGTAAATCTTGTTGAATGAAGTTAATCATGTTCATGTGAAATTTTTTGAGATATTTAAAAATTTCAAAGGCATAAGATAGAGAAATGGATCAAAGTATGCCACAAGGGTTAAATTTTTTTATTGTTTTTCAATGCTTTGCAAGAAGAGATAATGAGTTTTGATGTATGTTGCAAACATTTTGAAGTAGGGAAAGACTCTAGATTTGAGAAAATATAAGGTGATAGTGGGAGTACATGTTTTAAATCCATGAATATGTTTAAATAGGCTATGATGACTGATAATGTTCTCTAGGACATAGGCAAAAGGTTTGATCTATCTCCAAGGGAATCTATACAAGGTAAGAGATTTTTTTGTGTTTTGAGTTAGAGTTAGGTTGTATGCTTCTAGGGGAGCTATAAGGTGACTTGTCTTGATGATTTTGGATTCTAAAGATTATCAAAATTTGTATTTTGCACCTCGAGTTGGGCTTTAGGGACATGTGTCCTAACGAGTGTTTTGACAACATTAGAGACAAAATTCAAGATGTTAAGCATGAATTAGCCCTAAAAATTGATATTGATATGATTGAAGGCCAAAATGGAGAGTATAAATCTAGGGGATATGCATTTCTTGTTTATTACAGGTCCATAGGATCTCATTTGTTGTTTTTGGAGTCAAAGAGAACACAATTTAGTCCTAGGGGATATTTTTGGTCATGTAATTCAAGTTTTGCATTGTTTACATTGTACATTATCTTGTGTTGTCATTTCACATGTCTAGGAGTCATAGTATCCTTTTTCATAGATGGAAAAATGGGAGAGACATCAAAATCATGGTAAGAGTCATGTAGGTGTGTTGGTTGCCATCAATGTTTCTGAATGATGGTTGTCATCAATGACAAAGGGGGAGATTGTGTTAGAGTAGGTATTTACCTTAGCTCATATTTACCTTTATTGTATTTATCCTCACCCACTTATGTGTGTGGATATTTATTTTTATTGATTTAGATATTAGGGGATATTATCTAGTTGTTAGGTATAGTTCTTTCCTTGATCTATGGTATTGACTAGATCTTTCATGTCTAGTTCTCTCCTAAATCTATGGTCTTGACTAGTTCTTTGATGACTAGTTATTTCCTTGATTTATGGCTTGATCTATGACCTTGACTGGTTCTTAGATTGCTATTCCTTGCCTATATAAGACAAGCCCATTCTCATTGTATTTCATTGAGTTCCATAATAATATATGATATTTCTGCTCATTTGTTTGCAAAGGTTTATGTAAAGTTATTCTGGCGAATTACTTTCATCTTATTGATCGTGATATTTGATTAGCATCTATGTTCTTGGCTTGGCATGATCTAGTTATCATTCCTTTTATGGTATCAGAGCAGGAGATTGCTATTGACATTCATCTGTAAGTTTTATTTTGCAAATAAATTTTTTATATATTCATATATTCAGGATTTGCTTATATTTTTTATTGCATGCATTTTTATGTAAAACAAAGGCTTCCATTGGATCCGAAAGGTAGAAAAACCCTAAGATCAACTATAAACTTGACCATTTTGGGAGGAAGTCATTTTTTTGGTTTTTTGTTATGTAGAGAAACATACTAGGATTCGCCTCGGGATTCATGCCATACGAAAAGGAAATCCAAAATTCTCGGTTTTGCGTGTAGTAAACGATTTCGTGAAAGATGTTTCTTTCCTCTTTTGGCAGGGGTCCATGGATGACTAAGCACTTTTTGCTATTTAAGGAAATTTCTCATTGAAATTCTTAGCCCCTGGTCATATGGTATGGTCATATGAGGGTTTAAAGCTTATGATTCCTACTAGTAGGTACTTAACTCCAGCCCCCTTTCATTTTATTTGTGTGGTGAAGGCAAGAGTATTTTATTCTATTTTAGTGGCAACTAAAATAAATAGTAGAGCAGAATATTGAAAAGCTTGTAACTTTTGATCGGTAACTCGGTTTTGAGTGTCATTTTTGCAAAAGTGTTTGTTTTCTTCATGCTCTTTCCATTGACAATATTTATTTTGAGAATTTCACTATAATTATAAAGTGCCATATTGTAACACGCACTCATTATAAAGTGCCAAAATATAGGGGGCTCTTGTTGCATTGCTTGGGGGTCTTGTTACATTTCTTGGTTCTTCCATTTCTTTTGGTGATTTTTTTTTTAGATGGCATCTAATTCTACATTAGATCATGTTGAGCCATTAACAACACATAATTACCACACATGGAAACCAAGAATGGAAACAATAATTAAGCGGAAAGGATTATGGGCTCTTCTAAAGAACAACCAATATTCACCAGAGAATATGAGAAATTTCAGTACTAGTGCAAATTTAATGAGAATGGGCCTTGCTTATATAGGCAAGGAATAACAATCTAAGAACCAATCAAGGTCATAGAGCAAGCCATAAATAAAGGAAATAACTAATCATAAAAGATCTAGTCAAGACCATAGATTTAGGAGAGAACTAGACATGAAGGATCTAGTCAAGACCATAGATTTAGGAGAGAACTAGACATCAAGGATCTAGTCAATACCATAGATCAAGGAAAGAACTATACCTAACAACTAGATAATATCCCCCTAATATCTAAATAAATAAAAATAAATATCCACACACATAAGTGGGTGAGGATAAATACAATAAAGGTAAATAAAGTACCTAGGTGAACATGAGCTAAGGTAAATACCTACTCTAACACCCCCCTCAAGTGAAGCTAGGGGCCAAAAATAGAAGTGGCATGTCCACAATATGAGTCTCGACAACTAGGCTTGATGAGGTACTCATGTACAATATATCCATGAAGAAATCTCGAACCAAAAGAAGGAAAGAATCCTGCTAGAAGGAACCAATATAAGTTATGACCGAGATCTTCCAACAACATTAAGTGCTTTTCCATGCTGATTAGAAGGAGGTGGAGTGGATATAGAAATTTTATGTTTCTTGATTGCATCCTCTAAGGCTTACATTCACTTATAACACCTATGCTCTTCATGATTACTACCCCCACAAAAAGAACATGAACGATTAGACTTATTTTTGGATTTAGAAGACTCCTTGGGTTTTGAGTTGTTTTCTTTGGGTTTAGGAGCATTTTGAGATACACATCCACTTCATTTGTCAAGCACATTCAGGATGGAGTTCTTTGCTTGGAGTACATTTCGACTCAGTAGCAGGTTGTGGACATCTTTATGAAGCCTTTTGCATCACCTCGCTACCTTGAGTTGCATGTGGAATGCTTGGGGTTTCAGAAGTTGTTCTTGGGGGTGTTCGTGAGAACATCTTCCTTCTTCTTCTTCTTCTTTCTCTTTCCTTCTAGCAAGATTCTTTCCTTCTTTTGGTTCGAGATTTCTTCATGGATATATTGTACATGAGTACCTCATCAGGCCTTGTTGTCGGGACTCATACTGTGGACATGCCACTTCTATTTTTGGCCCCTAGCTTCACTTAAGGGGGGTTTTAGAGTAGTCATTTACCTTAGCTCATGTTCACCTAGGTACTTTATTTACCTTTATTATATTTATCCTCACCCACTTATGTGTGTGGATATTTCTTTTTATTTATTTAGATATTAGGGGATATTATCTAGTTGTTAGGTATAGTTATTTCCTTGATCTATGGTATTGAATAGATCCTTGATGTCTAGTTCTCTCCTAAATCTATGGTCTTGACTAGTTCTTTGATGACTAGTTATTTCCTTGATTTATGGCTTGATCTACAACCTTGACTGGTTCTTAGATTGTTATTCCTTGCTTATATAAGCAAGGCCCATTCTCATTGTATTTCATTGAGTTCCATAATAATATATGATATTGCTGCTCATTTGTTTGCAAAGGTTTATGTAAAGTTATTCTGGCGAATTGCTTTCATCTTATTGATCGTGATGTTTGATTAGCATCTGTGTTCTTGGCTTGGTACAATGCTTATCATTCCTTTTAGATTGTCGGCCATTATGGGTTTTTGTAGTCATTGATGTCAACCCTCATTGACGAAAAATGGTTTCATTGATGTAGTATGAGTCCCCACATGGTGTTAGTCATGTGTCAAGCATGAAGAATGAGTTGATTGAATTGTTTGATGAGTTGTCATGTAGTTCTCGTGTATGGTCTAGGGTGTTGTGTCACAAAGATGAGCTCTTGTGAGATGATTATAGGATGTCATGATGTCATAAATGGTCATACAGGTGTGTCACGACTATACAAGGGTTGAGATTGAGTTAGTATGATAAGATCTTTTTTTATTCAAGTCATTTTAGGCTTATTTCAAGCCTCCGAAGCATCCATAATGGTAAGCATGTGTGAGATTTTGGGCCCAAGGAAAATTTTAGTGGTGAATATTCATTAATTCATGAACATTTAGGTTTTTGAAATTTGAAATTGGATAATTTTTAGGGTACAAGTTAGGACTAGTTTGCCAAAATTTTCTGCATAAAATTTAATTTTAGGGGTCAATTCACTATTCCCACGAAATATAAATTCATAAAATTTTCTTGAATATAGTCACTTGGTAGTATATTTTTATGCTAATGGTAAAAATATATAGTATGTTGTTGGCCAATAGCATAAAAATGATACTAAATGACAACATTTTTATGCTACTGCTAACAACATAAGTATGTCATATTTGTCAGAAAGATAAAAATTTTGTCTCATTTCGGTATCATTTTTATGTTACCAATCGATAAAGCATACTATATGTTGTCGAAAGGTAGTACAAAAATATGCTACCGAATGGTAGCATATAAAAAATATACTATCTAGTAGCATTTAATAGTGATGTCATGATGTCTTGATATTCACCATTCATGCGAAAGATAATTTTCCCAGATTCGCCAAATATTTTCTAAGGAATTTTTTCAGAGTGACCCTTGAAATTCCCCTATTTGGGCCTAATGAGGCATATTGAAACATGATTTTATAATTTTTAAAGTGTACCTAAGGTGTATGGTTATTTTAAAGTATGTATTTAGTGATTCAAAGTGTATATTTTAGGTCATTGGGAAGCAAACAGTTGAGAACAACCATTTTAACATGTGTAAGTCATTGTGGCTGGAGAGTTTCAGGAATATCTGAGCTATGTGGTGGATTTGAAAATTTATAGGATGTTTTTATGGTGCTTCATGCCAAGTTTTAGGTCATTATGAATAAGGAATTGCAAGTTATGTAAGTTTTGGCAAAACCAGGGTAAGAAACAGTGTGTTTTTGTGATAAAAGTTGACCTTTTGATGCTTACTATGAATTGTATGCTTTGCATGGGGACATAAAATATTAGGAATAGATTATAAGGTTATTTATGAATATTTAAAAAATAATGAGGTGGTTTTATTGTCAGTTTTAATGAATGATCGTTAATAAGATAAAGTGGTTTAAAACCCTAACTAAACCCTAGCTATGAGCGATTGTGGAAACGTTCTTGCATTAGAATTTTTTTGAATATTTAATCAAAATTTATGATTTTATGTTTCATAAGACTCTTCCATAGTTTTATAAATGTATGATAGAGCTTGTGGTCATATGTGGGCCCCACCTAAAAATGTTATTTTATGAAGAGTTCCAGTTTAAGGAGAATATTTCCACATGAGATATTAACTAAATTGACATTTTTTTATAAATGTGAGTTTTTATTTATGTAAATGGAGGTTTAAAATCATTTTTTTGATGAAAAGTGCAAGTTGATCTCCATTCAGTTGACCGTCAAAGGGTAGTTTTGGGGTCTCAAATAGTAGGGTTCAGTAAAATGGACACAACTTGAGTTACAAGTGGATTTTGATAATGATTCAAGTTTTTGGAAATAGTTTTTAGAGATATTTCTAGTGATATAAGGTTTTCCTTGTGATGAGGTCATTTGATAGGGTTTCCAGGTCATTCGTTTGACAGAAGATTTTTGCGCTTCAAGATAGAATGTGTTCTTGTAAAATTTTGATTTTGTTTGAGGAATGATATGGATGGTGTGATGATTGATATCACCTTGAATGTTAAGAGTGATAAAATTTTCATCCAATTAATCCATTTGGAGGTCTTGAATGTATGTATAAATGTTTTTATGAGCTAACCTTTGGAAACAATATTTTTGGCAAGTTGATCTGGTGAAGACAAAATTAGATGTGGTTTGATCATGAGGTTGATTCAAGGATTATAAATTTATTAGAAGTTTTCTATAGGTTATGAAATTTCCATCAAGTTGTTATGTGGTAGGTTTTTCTCTTTTCAAGTGATTTGGTGATCAAATGAAGTTTCCAGGGTGCTGAAGGGTGTAGGAAACAACTGTTTTGAGAATTGCAAAGTGAACTGGGCCCATAAATGAAATAATATGATTGGTTGAGATAAATTGTGACCATGGTTTATGTTTAAATTATATATTAATCATGTTTTATGAATATGGGATCTTTAATAAGCATGGTTTTGGAATGAGGAGAATTTTGGCATCCCAATGCATGGGTTTTGGTGATTTTTGGTGCATGGAAAGTGTGTTTTTTCTAGGCCGACCCATATGGGTCACTTGTAGATGTTGTGAAAAAATTATGGGATGTTTTTAGTGATGAATTGGTCTAAAAATAGGTTTATGACTGACCTCATTTGGGCTAGAAGTAAGAAAATCATATAAAAGTGATGTTTTGGCTCATTTGGTGAGTTAGTCTTACATGGTCAAGAGTGTGACCCATAGGTGAGTAAATAGAATGTATAGGGACAGAGTTGTAGATGTTATCAGGTGTGATATAGGATGAAGAATGTTTCAAGATAAGTGTGTGTTAGACCCCAAAAGTAACTAAGTACCTAAGGTATAAAGCCTTGTGGTGCGCAGAGATAGGGCGCGAAGGCATGCTTAGAAGTAGTCCTGAGAGGCGCGAAGGGTTGTGCTAGGGGTAGGATGGATTTATGATTTAGTAAGTTTTGGGAAAAATAGGAAAAAAAAATGTATAGGGAGTGAATAGAAAAGTGACCAGATACAGATGTGGATAAGCTATGAAGACTTGCAATTCAAGAAAAGGATATTCTACGGAATCATTATAGTTATCGTGAGAGGATAAGGAGTTGACATTGTTAAGGATTAGCTGGATCATGCATGGTAAATACACTCGATTAACGGAAATAGATGATGACATCTGGAAGATTCCTAAGTAGTGGTAGAGTAATCAAAAGAAGATGCCGGGAGGCTTCGCAGTGATGATGGATGCTAAGGAGAAGATTCTCTCAAATGCTTGATAAGGAGGGTATTTTCTAGAGAAGGAAGGGAGAGAGAGAGAGAGAGAGAGAGAGAGAGAGAGAAACATGAGTATGAAAAGGGAAGTATTGTGTAATAAGTGTAATAGAGAGCTCTGTGATAAAAAGAAATCTCTGCTACTATGAACATTTCCATGGATGGAACTTCTTGATGTAATCTTAGCTACTGTATTTGACTTATCAATATAATGAAGCAGTTCTATAACACTCTTGTAATGGATCTTGATCTATTTTTTCCCTTTATGTTCATGTGTGTGTTATTGGTTTCCTCAATGTTATTTCATGGTTGATTCTACTTTTAGTTGATCATGTTAAATGTGTTTGGGATACATCAACTAGGAGTAAAAGCTTACATCTAAAATCCTATGGATAATTACATTTATTCTCTAGTTATACTACATCATCATGTTGATAAAGAAAATTCTCATGAAGCTCACATAAATGAGAGGATCGGTGCCTCATACGCACCTTGGGTGAGCTCCATACTAATATAGATGATATTCCGACGCACTTGGGATTAGTTGTTGAAATAAGTGATTATAATAGAGAGTACATTTTGGTTCCATTCTGGGACCTATTTTCAAATTTTTCACAAGAATGGTACATGATGAAAGAAATCTTGATGCTTTGGAAAGTGTCAAAGCATGGTTTAAGAGCACAAAGGATGAGTTTGATCTAAGATTCAGAATGGAACTGAGTTTAATGTGCGTAAATGGGTAGAAGAGCACCTGTATCATGAGTTATATGAGACTTTATTTTGTTTCTTTCTAGTGGAGTTATATGAATGGATTTCGCATATGCATCTAGATCAAGATGGTATTATAGATCTCACATGTGGACCTAAGATGAATATCAGAGGCTACAGGATGTTGATCTGACTTGGACACATGTTGTTGATCATTGGTGGAGAAGAGTGCTAACCATTTATACCCTGGAATATGTTATTTTTTTACTTATTCTTGTCCGTAGGTTGTTGAGTTTGAGCTCTTAAGGGAACCCATAGGTGAGTAAGTAGAAGGTATGGGGGTAGAGTTGTAGATATTATCAAGTGTGATATAGGCTAAAGAATGTTTCAAGATAAGAGTACAAGTGTTTATAAACAAGAAAAGTCCAAGAAGACAAAGAAAGAGCAATATTGAAGATCTAGGGTTTGAGCAACATTGTGTCAGTTGAACAAGTTATCGCTTATGGTAGAAAAATTATTAGAGATCAAACATATTTAGGTGGCTGATTTGGTTCTTGGTCATATTTTTGTGGTTTTATCCTCCTTATAGAGTTGGTGCTTCACTAAATTAGGGGTTAGTGCTCCTAGTAGGGTTGGTGCTCCTTTTGGGGTTGGTGTCTTAGTAAATCAGGGATTGGTGCTCCTTGTTAAGTTTTTGCTTAAATAAAATTATTTTCTTTGTGTAATATAAGTAGAGTTTCAGTGGGTTTTCTTCCCCATTAGGGTTTCCCACTTATATATGGTGTTCATGTGTCTTCTTCTTTATTTCATGTTGTTGTGAATGCTTAATACACATCTAATGCACACATATGGTTATGTATGGTTAATGGATGAATGAATCAATGATGGTATATGATGGTAAATGAATTGAAATATTTGTAAGACTGATTCATCCCCCTTCTCACCCATTGTGCTTCAACAATTCAAGCTAGAGAGAAATATAACATTAAGTACTTAATTTCTATTAATGTTTTGAATCAATTCCAAAAAATAAACTAAACAACCCTTTGTACAATACATTCATACATTATTTAATATACTTTGAGGTTACTTTCAACCTTCTAGTCCATTCATCTTCCTTTTTTGGCTAGATGATCTTTTTATATTATCTTCCTAGGCTAGTTGATATCTTTACATATACTCTATTGTTTATGATTTATACATTACATTTACATTATATATTGTGAAATTATGCCACAATATTCAAACCACCCAAAATACATCAAGTCAACTTCTAGGCCTTAATAACCCTTCAAGAAAGATGCTTAAGATAAAATTAAATTTTAGAAATCAGCTAGACAAGTCCATGTAGAACTAGATAGGTTAGGTTGGTTGATTATATCCTATTGGTCAATTCTATCTCAGATCAAATATAGGCTCAATTTATGAGATGAAGTGATTATACAAAATTTCTATCCCATTTCACCCAATTTCAATTCTAGATCATTTCACAACACATAAAAAGCTATGTGCATTATCCTCTTGTTAGTTTACTATGTTTAGTATGTGCCATAATTAAATAAACATGATTTCTATTTATTATATGTTAAGATATACATGTTAAATATTAATTTAATAATCTTAATTACATAATTTCTAGATCATAATCCTAATTAAGGTTTTATTTTAATATCAAGACCCATATTCATGACTTAATTCAATTAGGGAATAATCACTCTTCTTAATCTTCAAAAAGTTTTGGTGTTTCTTGTGTGTGATATACCCTAAAATTTAAATTAAATGGATATAATACCTAATTATCTAATTATAGAATTGAAATCTAGAAATGATTCACATGATTGAAATCTAGAAAAGATAAAAATTCAAATTATTTAATTAATATTCAACATATTTATTGACAACAAAGGTCCGTCGATCATGACATTAGGACATGCAACATGTTGTAGTCTAGGATAAATTCACATTAATCCATTTAAATATTATGTAAAAGATACAATAGAGCATACACTACATTGCGCAATAGCTATATAACTGAAAAAATCCAAGGAAGATAGATACAAGAGACTAGAATATAAAACAATATACTAGAATATGTATTTCTAAATCAAAACTTAGGCATTAAGTCATAATTGGACTTATGTATTCAAGATCGATTCAAATCGAGTCAAACTTTTGTATAGTGCATTTTTATAGTTTTATACTATATGAGGTGATTATTTGTTAGGTAAAAATTAGTTTTAGATTAATTTATGCATAGTTACAATTATCATAGGCAAGTATTTATTTAATTAGGTAATTAGTGGTCATATGGTTATATTGTTATAACCGTATTATTGTTTTATTTTCACGCATGTTTGCATATTTGGTTTATTGTTCCACCTGTGTAATAATTTACTAGTTTGTAATCTATTGCTCAATACATATAAGTATTACAACACTTCATAACTCTATAAATTGATCATTCCATATCAATAATTTTGATCAAGATTCCTCCATATTCTACTTTCACATTTGGTATCAAACCGGAGGTCCCGAGCTTGTTTGAGAGGTAATTAAAGGTTGCATAAGAGTTTAGGGATCATTACTGAAAGTTTGAGCACAAAGGGAGTCACCGATTCTCCAACCTCTTGAGTGCCCCTACATCTATCTCCTCATCACCATAGTTACTGAAAGAAGTTGCAAATATATTCATTGACGCACATAGAAGTGCATTAGAGGAGAAAAATTAGTTTTGTTATACACTTTGGGAAAAGAGGAGTCTCCCACGAACTACCTCCCGCACTAGTAAAATCTTAGCAAAATTTGGAAAATAAGATATTTTTCCCCATCATGGATTTTATCTATACATTTGGATATAAAAATAGTCTCCTCTAATTCTTTGTAGATCCATCTCTACTAACTAGTCCTTGGATAGTTGGGACCCTTAAAGGTGGCAAGTTGTCAAAGAAAGATGGGAACCAAGATATAGGTGAGCTCTACATTCAATGTGAGATGAGATCAGAGAGATTCATGGATTAGTTGAATCTTGTGTTGAGAAGGTCAATATTTTTTAACATCAATAATCGAGGAACATCTGAGGTGAGTTCCTAGGTGAGTCCAAAATGGGATGTATAACTAAAGTGTGTCACCAAACTACCGAGCTCAAGCTCCAAATATCTTATTTTCACTAAACCGTGGTTAGCGAGTTGATAAGATCTCCCAACCATTTACAAAATTGGATACAAATGCAAACCCCGTAATAAATAAAACAAAGAAGAAAAATATAAAGAAAAACAATATGAAAACACACAATCAAGTGGTCAAGTAAAATCTCAAACCTAAACTTAACCAATTCTCCACATCACCTAGCCAAGTGGTGAGTTATTTTTAAAAAAATTATAAGCTTTATTTTTAGTTAAATATTAGATATTGCATGCCCTATCACATGTGCATTTCATGCTTAAGTTGTAATGGGAACATTGCAAAGTCTTTACCAAGCGGGAGGTCTAGGGCTTAAGCACCCTCCTCTCCAAACTTTTTGATAGATTTTTAGCATAAATCCCTTAAATTTAGCAAAAACCCATGCTAAACCTTCTAGTGATAACTAAATACACAACTAAATTTAGTTGTAAAAACCCTAATCTAGGGTAAATTTATTTTTCTCCAACTTTGCTTAAAAAGTGAAATCTAGAAATTTTGGTAAAGTAAAATTGCCCGAAAAGGCATATTTTGTTATATTTTGTGTAAACCTACCATTTTTGCCATATAGTGCTTTGGAGACCACAAGAGCAAGAAAACAATAAATTTATTTTCGATCAATTTTTTCCACATAAGGGGTTAATTTCGTTCTTTTATTGTATTGTGCTAACAAGCCATTTTTTTAGGAAAATTGTAATTACTTGCAATGGCCAAAAATGCTCCAAAATGTTTTATTCATGATTGTTAGTTTCTCCTTTGTGACAACTATGTCATGTGGAAGACTAAAATTCAAACTCAACTCGAGTTTTAAGAGCTTTGGATTGTTGTAAATGGAACAATTACCAAATATATAGACCAAACAACACAACAATGTCGGTTTACATAGTCAATCGAAGGAAAAGCTCATTATTTTGTTAGGAGTGTCCAATGACATGTAACCACACATTTGAGATAGGGAAAATTTTAGTGGCAAATTTTCATAAACTCGCGAATATTTAGGTTTTTGGAAATTGGAAATAGTGAATTTTCAGCGACTAGCAAAGGGCCTAATTCACTTTGAAAACTTTAGCCGACATGTCATTAGTACGGGTCATTTCACCTAGTATTTACACATATAAATGAATTTATGCATGTATTTTACCAATGTTTTTGAATCAATATGTGCCCATATTTGCTAAAGTATACATAGACAAACGTGAACCATCTAACCTCTTTTGCAATATTTACCACTTTGAAGCCAAATAAAGCAACCCGTCCAACCTCTTTCATTCTCGACTACAAGTTTTCTACCAAAACCTACAACTACAAGTTGACTAATCAGTAATAAGTGTTATCCATCTAAGGCGATCCATCCAACCATAAGAGGAACTACAAATATTTCAACAAGGCATCCAAGTGATCACCATCCAACTCACCGTAGTCTAAGCATTTTCCATCCAATAGGTTTCTATCTAACAAAGTTGTCGTCTAGCTACCAATCATCCAACCAATAGCCATCCAACCCTCTCGTCATCTAAAATTTAGTCGTCTCCTCGCTAGCCATCCAACCTTTTCTTGTCCAACATTTAGTTGTCTCCCTCCTAGCCATCCAACTACAACAATGAGTAGTCTTACATTTTTCATCCAACGTCTGGTTTTCCATCTCGGTGCCTAGCGCTTTGTCTTCCTTCCCAAAATGGTCAAAAGTAGGCCATTTACCTTATTTCTCATACTCTATAGTCCAACCCCATCTGTCCTAATGTAGTGACACATCCATGGATTCTCAAAAATAGGGTAAGAAGTTTACAAACACAACTAGTTCAAAAAAGTTGCCAAGACATTGTTTGGCTATTTTAGAGACTAAAAAAAAATGAAGGTTGTGTCTGGATCTAATGAAAATATCAATATTTACTATTTACAGTTTACTAATTTACAGTCTTGCAAAATTTTATAATTATATTTTTCATATTATTTTTCAAACTCTTTGCACTCTTGTTTTATGTTTAGTGGGTGGTATTAATAATATAAATAATTAATACTATTTATGTAACACTTTTATAAAATTATATGCAGACATTTCTCAAATACCTTCACAAACTAATCCATTTCTAGATATCGATGATCCTTTATATGTTGAGGAAAAAATTCCTTCCCTTGATGACATCGATCTACAAGAAGATGTACAAGTTGAAGGATAAGAACATTAAAAAAATCTACAAGAAGAAAGAGGAAAAATTGGACTATAGGAAGGACTTTCAAGTTTGACTAGGTAGCCATATATCCTTTTATTGAACCTATGGAGCCAAAAAATGGTAATGATGTTCCAACTCAATGTCGATGCAAAATATGTAGTTGGAAACAAGGGAAGGATCACGCAATGCGATCAAACGAGACACCATTGAAAAACACTGTGGGAAAATATATATTTCCCAAAAATAAAAGGATGGGAGCATAGCCAAATCTCATAAATGGAATAATGTAAAATACTATTTGCATATAAGATACAAAAAGAATATGAAAAAAAAACGTTTGAAAAATCTAAATAAAAAGGTGGCACAATTGTAGAAAAATTGAGCAAAGCTATGGAGACTAAAATGCATCCAAAAAGTGTTCAATTTGCTAATGTATTCCATATATTGAAAAAAGGAAGATTAATTTCAGATTTTCAAAAATAAAATTTTGTATCAGGTTATTGGTGTATAGAACGTTCCTCAATCACATTGGTTAGATACCAGTGGCTGGGAAATTGTAAAATGTCTTTCTCTAGTAGAAAAGGAGGATCTGAAAGAGTCTATTCAAAAGACAAACTTTATTTCCCTTTCAATTGATGAGGTTACAACAATGGACAATAATTTCTGTGTTTGTATTCATATATACATATTTGCAAATGAAGTCATAACTCCCCATCTCTTAGCATTTCATAAAATGAGTGAAAATTACAATTATGAAAACATTTACAAATTAGTGGTGTCAAGTCTAAAGGATATTGTAGGTATGGATGATTTTTCCATTGCAACTAAGTTAGTTTGTGTTGAACTGATGGTGTAATTGTAATGCAGGGGGTAGAAATGGTCTCTGCATACGACTATAGAAAATTCTTTCCCCATCTATGATTGTAATTCATTGCATGGATCACATAATGAATCTGACCTACAAAATTATGAGCACATTTGAAAATGTTGCTAAAGTGGAGGAGTTGATCTGTGATTTGCATGCTTATTATTCTAGCAGTCCAAAGATATTTTTAGAATTTCAGAAATTTGTAATTGGATTGACAGATGGGAAAAATATTCTCAAATATGTAGATACTAGATGGATCTCAATGTATGAACTAACCTATAGAGTATTTGAATAATATCCTTCATTGACAAATTTTATGTATAAATACCGAAGGGATGTAGATAAAGCTAAAGATTTTTTGTATCATTTAAGAAACATTGAAAAATTACTCGCACTATGTGGCATTTTACTTATATTGAAGGAGCTAAAGGTTTTGAGGAATCATACATAAGAGCGTTATATCTACATAACAAACTACATAAGACTAAGAAAACAACTTGAGTCTAGATAATTTATATTTTTCAGATGGAATTTTTTAGGGTCTTGTTTTTGAAATTTGGAATGCATTAACAGACCTTAAGAATCCTAGTTGCTTCTTAAAATTCAATATACATGATCATCTCTAGTATAAAAACAAATGGGAAAAAGATACCACTTCATACTTTTAAGGAAAGAGTAGATTTGGCTAGGTCAAAATGGAAATAGTAAGAGTGACACACAATTTATTTGAAATAGTATTATCTGACACTCAAAATAAATTGAAAAATATTTCTCAATATTTATCTATAGAGATCTGTGAAAGATTCAAAAAGGATAAATTACTTAAAGCAATGGGAGTTTTCAATCCACATTTTTGGAATACAATTGGAGGCATACCTCATGCATTTATAAGTAATTTATTTATCAAATACATTACTAGTATAACTGACCATTTTTGTAAGTGTGAAGACATAAACAGATTTGTTGTTGAAGGTATTTTACAAAAAAGTTACTTAGTTCTTAGTCAATTGATTTTTCTACCACTATGCTAGAGAAATATTGGTTTTTGGATGAGCCAGATGAAAATGGTTCCATTAGAAGACTTTGGAAGAATATTTATTCTAGTAGTATTTTGTGAGAGGATTTGAGTGAGTATATACAACTGTATGAACTTTGTCAAACAATGATTCTGGGTTCTGTCAAAGATGAGAGGGTATTCAGTGCATTGTCCTTTGTAAATTCAAAAGTCTAAAATATATTGGATAGAAATTTAGAAATCTATCTGAGATTGTATGTATCACGTTACTTTATGTAAAAATTTCCTTACGAGAGAGCACTTGCATTATGGAATTAAATCTAAGAAAGAAGAGGAGTTGGTAACATTCTAAGTGATCCGTACAATCCAAACACATCCACGAACATGCTTCCAATTCAATTGAATTCCATGACACGAATGAACATGTTGCTACAGGATTGTTCCAATTTCTAGAGTTGTAATTTCATGTATACATTGTTAACGTTATTGAAAATGATTTGATATATTGACATATATTTCATATTCATGAATGATAATCAATTGGTCCTAATAGATTGTTTTTTATTGTATCAAATTCATTTTTATATTTTGTTTTATGAATGAAATAAAGACTGATTTATTTGGATCCATCTATGTGATTATTGATTAATTTTTTACATCTGCATGAAATGTAAATAATTTTTAAATAATTCACTGTAAGTAGAAATCCAATTACAAGTTTGCATATTAAATTGTTGAAAAATGAAAACTTTCAATAAATGCGATACAACAATAAATATAGTTCAAAATCCAAATTAGTCTTGTATTCATTCTATCAAGTGGCGGATTACTTTATGAAGACATGCATCTTTTCATAAAGCATTTTTGGCCAATACAATTACAAAATGGTGGGTTGTAAATAAATTTTCAAAGCTTCCAGGAAAGTTTTGTCATATAAGAACACATTATGAGGGAATCCTCTTTTCTGCCTATGATTCTGAATCATAGTTTTCCTTATGTCTACCACACGAATAAAAAATAAAAATATTAGTTGACCACTATATTTTAATTCCTACGTCGATGTCAAAATTATGAAAACACACCATCACATGGTTAAACTATTTTTTTCAATTTTCTTGCATGGAGGCTTTAACATTTTCTTCCAAAATAGGTGGAGTTTTCTTAGTGACGGTCTATAAAGTACTATGTGCTATAAATCCCGATGGCTATAAATCATGCATTGTGGTGATGAAATTTTATAGAATATTCTACTCCTCTCTCATAGCATCTTCTCATGATGAAAAAAGTGATGGATCCACATCTTGTCTTTTCCTTCAGTAATATTTCTTGATCCATCTTATGCTCCTTGATTATCCTTTTCAATGTATTATTTTGTTTATTTAATAATACAAGTTTTTCTTTCAACTATATAAATGTATTTAAGATTTTTTTACATTCTTCAAATGTGCATCAAATATAGTTTCTTCTTTCTTTAAATTTTCATATTTTTCCTACAAAACAGAAATAAAAATGTATTAGTAGTCTATTAGATAACTCACAAAACAATAATTTATTGCAAAGTTCATAATATCACTATTCTGCATGTAAAAGATGACATACCACAACTTTCTCTTTCTCTGCATTTGTAATTAAAACATTATTTTTGTCCTTAGCCCATTTATTGTAGTAGGCTTGGGATTCTGCATTAATATTTTCCAACTTGTTCAACATTATGTCCATAATATCATCATCATACTCATTATCATAAAAAATTGTTCCTGACTGAGCTTTGTTTAGCAAAATGTCAAGCCTTGCTGGTTGGATCTCACAAGAAGTGAACAATGAATGCCTTTGAGCATGATTATGGTATTTGGTATTTATTTCTTTGATAAAAAAATTTTCCCTTCTCTCCCAAGTGCGCACTATTTCCACATCTGACATAACAACATCCTAGATTGTGGCCCCCATATTATTTGAAACCAGATTTTCAAGGAAAAATTCATCTTCTGATCATCTGTGAGTGGAGTTTTACTTGGAGGAGGAGATTCTAGAATCTGGTGCACATCTCGTTGTGCTTGTGGTTGAGGAGGTGGGGTAGACTGTATCATATTATGCATGTCAAAGTAGCTACCCTTCTCTGTGTCACCACTATCGAAATCTATAAACTCATCATTGAGGTCGATCTGGTTCAAAACCCGGGTTTTAATTGTGTTGATGACACCACCTAGTGAAAAAATGAGAAATTCAATGGTTACAGGATAATTTTTTCTCTAGCAGAGTTTACAGAAATCTTATATTCATTCCTTGAAATTTTCTTGTTATTTGAACAATACATGTCGGCGTATTGGAGGCCTTTTTGGAATATGCTGTGAGGGTCTCACTGCAAGAAGCAAACTGCAATGTATTAGAAAAAATCAATAAATATTTATAAATAAACAAAAGATGCTAAATATTATTAATTATACAATACCTTGCATGCTTGAGATGCAATGACTCAATCTTGACACTTTGAGAAAAAGTTTGATTAATATACATATTTTCAAACTCATAAATTTATGAAAACAAAAATGTAGTAATATTAAAATATTGTACCACTTACTATTAAGTTAATTAATTATTATAAAGATTTATACCTGTAGAGAAGTGTGATGGCATAGAAATTCATTGTGGTGGATCTATTTCCCCCTTTGTATTTTTGAAGAGTAAATCGTATAGGGGTTGATTCCATCGAATCCATATCAGAATCGGAAGAGACCTCGGGAGGGGCTTTACCCCGAGCAATAGCTTCCTTATGAGAGTTTATAAGCATAATTATTCTCTGCAAAAGATAACATTACTATAAGTATTGCATTCAAAAATAAGTAATTGATATAATGTGAAAATTAATTGTTACATGTTGTTCTTCAAGAGATAGACCAATCATTTTTTCATTAATTGCAGTCAGAACTTGATCATTCTATAATTGGAGGAAAGCTTCTTGATAGAGAGCAAGTAGATAATTGGTAGAAGAGAAAATAATTTTGGATTTATCGGATGTATTCATACTGGAAAGGGAATTGTTGACATCTGTTTTAATTTGATTGGACAAATATGTGCACTAATTGAATTGTTGGCCCACAAGTGTATGCAATATATATTGAACTGCCCAAAGAGGAATGTCTGCAGATCTTCCCTACAACACAATCCTCGCTTGAAATAGAGATATCATTGCATAAAATAATTTATTTGTAATGCCTTGTATAACAAGGCCTCTTTTGGAATGATTAGCAGGAGCTACAACAAGAAACAAAAATGTTATAAAAATAGAATTCAAGTAAAATTAGGAAAACAAATAATTGAAAATACTTTTGAACTTACCATCAACCTGCACATTGTAATGAGACTCCAAAAAAATTCTTCATCTGTAAGGACCACCTTTGTGGTGACAAAAGAATGGTTCTAGAAAGGTAATGCAGTTAACCAATGGACATCTGCAGGCTCCATAGTAAAAGATATTGTATGATCACATAAGGGGATGAAAACCATGCATTCTTATGGTTATAAAAATTCAACGGATAATTGGGGACAACTATATCTATTTTGATTTGGGGCATGTGGAAAATACCTATGAATTGTGCTTTCTGCATCCACTCCTTGGGTGTATCTTGTAGTTTAACTAGTGCTATGATTTGAGGGAACATGATATTTTTATATTTGAATTTGGAGGAAGTGGTAGGAGTGATAGTAGAGCTAGCCATTATAGAAAGATATAGGAACTGTAGTAGTGAAGTGGTAGGAGTAAGAGCATGTATGCGAGTCCAGATGCATGTTGGTCTGGGAGAAAAATGGCAATCTCATATCGCTTTGGATTTGGAAAAGTGAAGAAATGAACCTCGTATGGGTATATATATGGCTCAGATTGATAGCACTAGACACATGGCAAAAAATGGTTGGTGGTGAGGTTTGAGGAACATGTCTAAGGATGTGTGGAAAATTTATCCATCTAATCGCCAAAGTGGATGTCCGAACAACTCACTATCTAACCCGAGATGATACGACCATATAACATAGATTAGATGACCATCCATTTGTGCTAGATGCCCAACCAACATGGGTATTTTCAGAACTCACAAATTTGATCGTATAACCGTGATGAGATGGTCATCTAACATAGATTAGATGGACGTATAACCCATATGATGAGACAACCGACCATTCCTTTTATACGTCCGTCTAACTATAGTAGTTATCATCCAACCATATTAGATGGTTGCAATCCCAGATATTTATACGAAGATATTTGGATGGCTGACCAACACCCGTCCACCTTTCTTGCGAAACTACTTTGAACAAAGAACAATGGATTCACCTTTCTTTGCGAAACATTTTTTTAGATATTTTCCATCGTTTCAAAGTCTTTTTCAGAGATTTTCCAACCATTCTATAATATTTTTTTAGGGGGCGGGGGTCTTAAAATGAACTCAGATTTGAGATGCTAAAATGACCAAATAATAATAATATAAAATCAATAATGTGTACAAGGAAAAGAATAAGAACATAATATTGAATTTGTAAAGTTAGCTACATACACCAAGTTTAAGCCAAATGAGAAAATTTAGGTTTTTTTGATAAAATTTGTAACATTGAGGGCTTCACTTCTAGCCATGGGAGAGGATATCTTTCTTGAAAATCTTATTCCCATTATTTTGAGAGAACTTCCTCCCTCATACATTATCTTTTTGATGACGATAAATTTGTGTGATCAAATTGTTATCATAAAGAGTTAACACCCTCTACATTTTTCATGAGGAACAACAAAACTTTTATGCAATATGTATTTTTCTCCAAGTGTGGGACCTTACAAGTGAGAAAAATCTCTAGAGAAGGTTGGTTCCTTGTCTAACATCCCGATACAAACTAACCTACAACTCTAGAATTGTAACTATACTAAACCCGAGCTAAAACCTACACGACCAAGGTGAGAAAAGATGGAAAAGGTAAAAATGAAGAAAGAGGTGATACACCAAAGCTAAAAGAGAGTCCAAATCCGGCCTAAAAGACACAAGATAGTTGCACTTGCAGAGATTTGTTGAAACACATAACCTTGAAGATCATAAAATGAATATAACTAATGCAAAATGGAAGGGAAAACACCCATAACAAACACAGAGAATTTTAAAAGGAAACAACCACAAACATTTGCATTAACACATTTTCACTGTGATTATAGAGATGGGGTTTGATATCTCATAAAAGTGTAGGTTATAGAAGTTTGAAGGAAAATAATGGTGAAAATATAAGTTAGATACTCCAAATGAATAGAAAAGGATCCCCATTATTATCTCAACACTTATTTTTTATATAAAAATGAGATAAACAAGGAGAACACAACATCCCTTATCTAACCACTAACCAAATCAAAGTAATTTACATGTAGAGTAGTTGGGTGCTAACTTGAACCATGATTACACATTAGTCTATCTATAGATGGAGAAGGAGAACCATTCTTCATTAATTTTACACTGGAAGGTAATTTGAAAAAAAAATGTTTCTAAAACTATCCCTTTTTTCTCGAATCCATGTTTTCATAATTGGCCCCAAAAATTAATCAAACCTAGAAATTCTTGATCCTATAATGAAGGTGATGAGGATACCTTTCAAAAGTCACAAACTTTATCAAATTTGGTTGTCCACAATGAAAGATATGTACAAAAACCTCCATCACTAAATATGTGGATCATATCTTCTCTCTCCTTTGTTTCATGACACTTTTGGATATTTAATCATTTTTAATGTTCTGTAGCTTTATAGAGTGTTTGGTAGCATATTGGGTTTTTGGTGGGGCTTTTTATGTTTGGAGGTTCACAAAGTTACATCTAGCCTTTAAGAACTTGGTTAGCCTTGCAAAATCTTATGTCTTTGTCTCGCACCTTTTTGACCTGTCACTAACTCCACCAAAGTATTCACCTATCTCATACTTGCTAAATCCTATCTCCTTATATGTGTGAATTTGAAGAATAAGAATGAAAACCCCTCCTTTTTGGTATTTGGAAATTCCATAGAACACTTTGCATTTTTTAAAGTCTCATGGAGCACTACCACAGTTGTTTTGCAGATTCTAACCTTATTCCTCTAAATATTTTCCAAAATAGTTCCTCGGGGCTTGATCCCAATTGTAATATTACACTACAACATGAGGGAAACAAAACCCGTGTCTTATATTCCTTGTCGATGAATGTAAACCTCATTTTCCTCTAAGGCCTCCATTTTCCTCCTCCTTAGGACCAAGCTCCTTTAGCTTGTGGGTTAGGAGAAACCGTGGAACACTAAGTCCCTAATTCTATAGAACAATAAGAAACCAGTGTTCCATGGCCTTTTACAAAATTACCTTAAGTCTAAAACAAGTTCAAGAGGTTGTAAAAATGGCTTGGGGTCATTTTAGATAACAATTGGGTGACTCATGTCAATATTTTCCTGCAAAATAATGACCAATTTTCCTCTTGCAATCCATTGGGCATGAAGAGAGCATCACAATTTGAAAACTATATCATACAAAACCCAATAATTCATCTCTTTGCCCCTACATGAATTAAAAATTGTCCTATTGCTTCCTTCCTGAAGCTGATCCATTAGGAATATTTGATGGAACTTGAAGATCTGTCCAAACAAATTCAATCTTTCCAAGGTCAAAAATGGGAGAGGAGAGTTCTTATTTTCATTGATACCTAACGAGAGTGGAAAATTTTCATGGATCTAGATCAAATACTAATTTCTACCACCAAACCTACTCAAAAAAAAAGAGAAAACCAAGGCCACAAAGCTATATAGAAACACATAAAATCATACATGCTTCAAGTGAAGTCATGTAGAATGTGCACAAAGCACTTGTTGTAAAGAAAACCTATAATACTAATAGAGCATGTGCTCAGAAACACCTGGATGAATTTAAACTAATCTAATATGTACAAGGAAGATACTTTTTTAGAATCAATGCTTAAGATATATGCCATTGATCGGGATCATAATATCTTTTCCATTTATCCTTGATAATTAGAAGGCAATGTTTGTATTACAATTGGTGATCACATAAGGCCTACTCCAAATGGTATCAAATTTTGAGTGCTTTCCTAGTTTGGATTTATCTTAATCTCATTTAAGGAAAAGATCTCCCTCCTGAAAACACCTAGCTACTACTTTCTTATAAAAATGCTTCTTTATTTGAGCTTGATATTTTTCTAAGGATTGTATGGCTTTGTCATGTCAACTCTTCTAGCTCTATGAGCTCTGCATATCTAACTTGCATGGCCTCAACCTCAAAGATTTCAAGATTGTTGATGAGATCTAATATTGGTAATTTAAGAGATATCAGTAACTTAGCTTCTTTCCCATGGATGATCTTGAAAGGTAAGCGAGTTATCCAAAATGTGCCCCTACTCATTGTTGTGGCTAACTCCTTGTGTTCTTACCTCTCTTGTGCCTCAGTCTCCATTTTTGATTTTCAGGCACTCAAATCTTTCTAAAAATGGCACCATTGGATAGATCTCTCTCTCAGATTTCCAGAAAGGTAAAGTTTTCCTCCTAACTCCTCATATTTTTCAAGTTATGGCTCAATGGAGTTTTTGTGGGAAATTTTCCCTTAGGAGGCCCGCGGCCAATAGGAAGCGCCACGTGTCCCAGGAAGTGGCGGGAAAAGAGAAGAACTTAGAAAATTTTCCAAGTTTTGGTCAAAATTTTCAAAGGTAAAATTTTTGCCCGCGGGCCCATGGACGAATCAGAATGTGCCACGTGTCAGAAGGGGAAGAAAGTTGAAAAAAATTGCTAAGTGTTTGGCACAAGGTAAAATTTTGAAATTTGGCCCAGCGAATGGCATGCTGCCACGTGTCCAAAGGAGATGGCGGGTGTCGGGGAGAAGTTAGATTTTTTGGCTAAGTTTTGCCAAAATTTTCAAATAAAAATTTGGCTCGCATGGCCCGCAACGAATGGAATTGCGCCACGTGTCTTCACCATCGACCAAATGAGAGAGAAAGGAAATTTTAGCTAAGTATTCGCCGAAAAAATCAAAATGGAAGTTTCCCGTGGCCTCCATCAAAAAATGAGACATTGCCACATGTCTCGAGACCAAGTGGGCATGGGGAAAATGGGAAATTTTCCCAAAGTGAAAAATGTCAAATTTTCAAAGGCAAATTGCGCCCCTCAGGCCCGAGCCAATAAAATAGTGCCACGTGTCCAAGTGGCAAAAAATTTTAAGGAAGGGCCCGAAAGAAAAATTTCAAAGGATGAGCCCATGGCCAATCAGAGCCTAACACGTGTCATCCAAATGGTGGAGTGCAGGGATTTTTTGGAAAATTTTCCAAAATGCAAAAAAGGGTAAAATTCAAATTTTTTCCCCGCCATTCCATTTTTGGCCCTGTTTTTGCCCTAAATCTTCAAATGGCCATAACTTTCGATCCAGAGCTCAGATTTTTGTGTTCTTTATATCAATGGAAAGCTGGTGAAATTCTCTATAAGATTCCATGGTCATTTTTTCATTTTGATTTAGTTTGGAGAGAGAAAATCAAGAAATGTCTCTGGCACGTGGTAATGGCCAGAAATGACGTTTCAACAACCAGTTTTAATGTAAAATGGGTCGCATTCTTCTTCAGCATGGCCAAAAATGTCAGGGCATGGGTCTGAAAGGATACCCATGTTGTTTTAATGCATCTTCATTCAATGGGAATGGCTCCGTTTTTACATGTTTTCTCTCTCCTGGGCTCGACCCATGCATTGTAAAAAGCCAGATTTGGCTCATTTTTTGTGGGTTGAACATTTTTTTTGGATAGCAAGCTTCTTCTTTCACCTTCAACAAGTGATTTTTGCAAGTATTAGACCTTCTTCATGATTGTAATAGGTTTCTACCTCTTTGATGTTGCAAATGCAAGGATTTTGACAGTGAAAATGACAGTGTAGACTCTGTGATCAATTTTTCATCCTTTATTTGTATTGTCTTGCTTCATTTCAGACCTCTAACTGCATCTTATCAGCCTGTGTATGATGTTTCATGTTGCATTTCATGAAATTGTGTCAATTTTCATGAACAAGAAGTGTTCACCACTCCTTTGGTGTATCACCTATTAGTTTAGTTTCAATTTTTGCACTTTCTATCTCTGTCTCCTTGGAATTTAGAGTAGGATTAGGATTCAAACCTCTGCAATTGTGCAAATAACAAATTTGATTAGAGGAGCTTGAGGAACCACCTCTAACTGAGATTCCTCTCTCATTTTACAAGTCCCACACTTGGAGAGAGGTTTCAATGTTGTGCAATCACACTGGATGCCTGAAACATCAACTTAAAAACTTGATTTGCATCCAGGGGTGCTGCTGATTTGCAACAAAAGTTTTGGCACACCCGGTGGGACCTTAGAGGTCTCATTTTCATTGTAGCAAAGTTTATGTGCATCTGCTTCAATTTTCTTGTTTAAAAGAGTTATAAATTACACATTTGGCGACTCCAAGGGGAAGAATCAGCTGGTTTTAGCAGTGCAGACCTGAAAGCTCATGAGAAGAATCACTACAAGGTCAAGAGCTGGAGAAGAAGAGGTGTTGTTTGAATATCTGCAGTTATCTCCAAGAAGAAGGTAAAGAGGAAGAAGGATTCAAAGGTCTCCATCTCCACCAAACAAAACTCTCTCAACTCCTCCACTTGGTAGGCCTTTCATTCAATCAACAAGGGTTCTAAGACCAATTAGAATGACACAAAACAACCCCTATGTCAATTTCACTGGCAGCAGCCCACTTGCTCTCAATGCACAAAATCCAATTCCAATTATAGCCTTGAAGAACATTCCATACTTCACTGGAGAGAATCAGACTACTCCTGGTGATCATGTTAAAGACATTGCCAACCTTTGTGCAATTCATGAAATCAATGAGATGCAAGTTACTGTCAAATTACTGGCATCTTCATTCAAGGGGAAGGCTTTGCAATGGTTTAGAAGCCTTGCCTCAGGTTCTATTCAAAATTGGAACCAGCTATGTGTAGCACTTCATGAGCAATTTGGAGAGAAGGGAGACAACTTGTCTCTTTTGGAGTAGCTAACAACCATCAAGAGAGCTCCTAATGAGCAGTTGACTGATTTCAACTTCAGATTTCAAAGGACTTGGGAGAAAAATCTAGTGGCGGTCAAAGCCAACAACAAAAGGTGTTTTTCTTTACTATCTCAAAGCTCTAAATTCTGATATTTCTATGTTGATTCAGTCCATGGGAGGCATAACTATCCATATGGCTTATAGCATTGCCATTAGGGCTGAAAATTGTTTGATCCAAGCTAGCAAACTAGCCCCTAGACCTCCCATGCCATTGTTTCCAAGTTTAGAGAGCCCAAACACTAATCAAGCACCAAATTTGGCTCCTTCTCCCACTCCTAGAAATTAGAGTTCAAATGAAGCTTCTACTTCATCTCCAGTGCCCCCAAATGAGCTTCAAGAAGTCATGAAGCAATTGTAAAATTTAGGTAATGAGTTGGTTACTCTCAAGAGGCAACAAGCCCAAAGTTTTAGACCTTCCTTCCAACCTCAAGCTCACCTAACAGTAGCCATATCAACCTCATAGACCACCCAATCCAACCGCAAATCTAAATCAAGCAAGGCCTCCCCGCCACCATGCACCATTTCAGCCCTATAATCCAAATGCTATATTTGCCTCTAAGGCATTGGTGCCAACACAAAACAACGTTGCTCAGGAGTATGATTGGTGTTTTCCATGCAATGAACCTCACAACCAATCTATGTGCTTCAATTGTGCCTTGAATCAAACATTAATGGTGACAACTACTGGTGTGGAGGGTGAGGGTAGTCAAGGAAACAACCAACAAAAAGAAACATTCCAAAGCAAAGAATAAACTCCAAATGACACCACACTTGTGAACCGGCAGCAAAGGATTTTTGTGGCATAAATCAAACAGTTCTATCAAGGTGTTGCAGCCAACACAAGGTCAAAAAGAAGGAATTTAGGTGAAGAACAGCCATTAGCTTCAACCAATCCACAACCTTTTATGGCTCCACAAATGGTTGGTAAACAAAATCCAGTTGTAAATGCACAAGGAAGCCAAGAACAGCTCTAGACCAACTCAAATACCGATTGTTGCTGCGCCCACATGCAAGGGATAAATATGTAAACCAAGGGACAACAAAGAGATCCTTCATCACCATTTAGTACCATTGATCGATGAAGAAAACAATGTAAATATATCAATGTGGGAATCCCTATCTATCCCGTGCAAGAGAGATTTGCTACAAGCTGCCATGAAGGACTGGCCAACTTCGAATCAGCAAGTCTAAATGCAAGAGAAGGTGCTCACAAATGCTGCCCAGCCTGAAGGGAATCATGGAGGACAACAAGGTAAAATGTTGAAGCCCCCTCCTTTTTATGTCTCATTAATCATTGGAAACCAATTGGTGCACAATTGCATGATTGATTCCAGGGCAAGTAGCTCAGTGATGCCCAAGCAAATAGCTGATCAGCTAGGACTTCAATATGAAACCATATCTAAAGGGGTAGTGCAATTGGATGGGACAGCAGTAACAACAGTTGGGGTGATTAGAAACTTGAGTCTTACCTTGCATGCATGTCCAAATGTTGTTCTTTTACAAGATGTATCGGTTATAGACCTTCCACCACTCTTTGCCCTATGTTTGTCAAGATATTTCATAGCCAAGATTGGAGGATATTTGTTTGCTGATTGGTCACACATGTCGTTTAGAACAAGGTATGCAACCAAAGCTACAATCAGTCCGAACCTATTACAAACTTCCACATTGAGCCCTACACTCCAAGTCGATCAATGCCAACTGTTCAACAATTGATCAAGAAGATCACCCAAGCAATCGATGAAGCCGACACCAAGGTTGGAAGCATCCCGCATCTAACTCTTGATGAATGGGCAAGCAAGGTGCATGCTTTTGATCCTTATCAAGAAATAGAAGAATCTGAAATGGGAGTCTATTGCATACATGAAGAAAATCAGCCTATTCCTAGCATCACCAAGCCAAACCAGAAAGATGACAATGAGGTATGGTAGTTGTTTTTGATAGATCAAGGAGTAGATAAGGTGTAGGAGGGGGATCCATGTTGGTTTCACCTCAAGGAGTTAAGTATTATTCAGCTTTTAGAATTCATTTTGCATGCTCCAATAACACTGCTGAATATGAAGCCTTAGTGCAAGGGATGCATTGGGCAATAAAGAGAGGAATAAAGAACTTGCAAGTCTTTGGTGACAAAGAATTGATTGTAAATTAGGTCAAGGGACAACATGCTGCCAAGAATGATCTACTCAAGTGCTACAAAAATAGGGTATGGGACCTCATTGAAGATTTTGAGGGTTTTGGCATCAAATCCATTCTAGGAAAGAAAACCAAGTCATTGACAAAGCTTACAGCAGTTGGGGCAGCCTTTGATATTGTGGAAAGCATTCAACAAGACAAGGTACAACCAAACATCCATGTGTGATAATGAGGCCTTCAAAGGCCGGATAACAATATAAGTTGGCAAGTGTTTGAGAATGACCAGCAAATCATCCATTTCTTGCGAAGAAGAAGTGAGTTCTCACTAAAAATCAGAAAAATTGGAACAACAAGATGGTGACCAAGTGGTACAAATGAGAACTAACAAGCTACCCAAGGGACTTATCACTTTGGAGTCCATTTTCAATCCCAATGATTAGTTTAGGAAAGAGAAAGCAAACATTCAGTCAAGAGAGAAGATTCAAGATATCCATCTTGGTGGAAGAGAACAAACCATTACAAATTGGAAGGATGACAATCGAACAAGAAAGGTATGAGTTCATACAAATTTGTGTCCGAGTTCCTGATGTGTTTGCTTGGAGCTACAAAGATTTGAAAGGTTTCAATCCCAAGTTAGCTCAAAGCACACCATTGAGTTGGATCCAAATACTAAGCCCATCAAGCGAAACAAAGGCCACCAATCCACACATGAGACCTCTCATGAGGAAAAAATTGATTGAGTCAAGAATCATATTCCCAATCATGCATTCTAGTTGGGTTGCCAACTTAGTTCCACTCGAGAAAGAAGAGTGGAGAGATTAGATTGTGTGTTGACTTCAGAGACTTGAATAGAGCATCTCTCAAGGACCATTACCCACTCCCTTCTATGGAGCAAATTTTGCAAGTGGTGGCTGGCTCGAGAGGTTTTCACTAATTGATGGCTACTCGGGTTACAATCGATTATGGTGAAGGAAGAAGATTAGTTCAAGAAAGCCTTCACAACCAAATGGGGAACTTATGCATACAGAAAATGCCATTTGGGCTGTCCAACGCTGAGCTACCTTCCAAAGAGCAATGGACATGGCATTCAAAGGTTTGATTAACAACATGGTGCTGATATGCCTTGATGATATCACCTTTTTTCAAAGAATGCAGCAGACCACCTCTCTCATTTGAGACAAGTCTTCCAAAGGTGCAGGAGATTTGAAGTGTTTTTGAATCCTAAGAAGTGTATTTTCCTAGCACATGAAGGAAAGCTCCTTGGCCATATTGTCTCCAAAGAAGGATTAGCAATTGATCCAGAGAGGGTTGAAGCCATAAGAGCACTACCATTGCCAAGCCACAAGAAGGCCCTTCAGAGTTTCTTGGGAGAATAAACTTTGTTCGGAGGTTTGTCCTAGATTTTGCAGCCCTTGTCAAACCTATCACCAAAATGTTAAAGAAAAGCATGGCTTTCAAGTGGACAATAGAAGGAAAGGAGATTTTTGAAGCAATCAAAGAAGCCATCTCCCAAGCACCAACTCTCATCAACTCGGATTTCTCCAAGGATTTCATCTTCTATGCATTTGGAGGTAATGATACTATTTCTACCATTTTGGTACAGCAGAACAAGGACAATGATGAGCAGCCAATTGCTTTTTTCAGCTAAAGCATAGATGACTATGAGGTGAGATATTCTTTTATTGAGAAGCATATACTTGCAAGAATCGAAGCTTGAATAAATTCAAGCATCTAGTCTCAAACAACAAGGTTCAGTTGTTGCTCTCTCATGCGGGAGTAAAGGACTTCCTCCTCAACAAGGATTTGAATGAGAAAAGGGTAGGTTGGATCACTCGTGTCATGGAGTATGACATTGAGATCAAGGTCACCAAGCTGGTAAGAGGAAAAGGATTGTGTGAGCAGGCTTGATTCTCGGGCAAGTAAAAAGGAGTATGCAATAAAGAAGAGGCTGTTTTAACAGTTCAATACAACCATGTGCAAGGTAGCACTCAAGAAGAGGATAATGTTGTCCCCACTCCTTACTGAACCCAAGGTATAATGCACTTCCTAAGAATAGGCCTATACCCTCCAGAGATGAACAAGACCCAAAGAAGACACTTCAGATTGCAGGCTGTCCCATATGCCATAGTAGACGGTGTTTTGTTCAAGAAAGATGTGAATGGGGTGCTGCTGAGATGCATTAGCACAAATCAGATTCATAGGGTGTTGGAAGAGTTCCATGGTGGACCAGCTGGTGGTCATTTTGCACCAAGAGTGACAACTTTAAAAATCATGAAGGCTGATTATTATTGGCCCAAGATTTTCAGTGATTGCTTTGCGTGGATCAAAAGGTGCAAGAATTGTTCATTATTCATAGGTAAAGAGAGGCTTGCTGCCCTTCCATTGCATCCAATTTCAGTTGACCAGCCATTCATGCAATGGGGTTTGGACTTCATTGGAGTCATTAATCCCAATTCAAGCCAAGGGCATAAGTGGATTTTGATGACACACATACTACTTCACCAAATGGACCAAGCAAAGAGCACTCAAGGAAGTAAATGAGTCTAGCATCTTAGACTTCTATGAGGGGATAGTAACCAGATTTGGCATACCTACTACAATAATCTCAGATAATGCATTAGCATTCATTGGATCCAAGGTGATTGAGTGGGTTGTCAAGAATGGGATCTACCTAAGTACTTCATCAAACTACTACCCTCAGGGTAATGGCCAGGATGAATCTACAAACAAGAACTTGTTGAGGATCATTAAGAGGACTCTTGATGAGAATCAGAGGTCTTGGCATACCAAACTGAAATCATCCTTATGGGCTGATAGGATAACTTCCAAGAGATCCATAGGTAACTCTCCATTCAGGCTTGTTTATGGAAGAGAGGTAATCTTGCCCATGTCACTTGAGTTGCCAACATTGGAACTCATGAAGCAATTAGAGTTGCTAGAGTTTGGGCCCATGGAGGTGAGATATGCAGAGTTGATGGAGCTCTAAGAGATCACAGATCAGGCATCCCAAGCAATGGAGAAGGATCAAGCTTTGATCAAGAAGACCTTTGATAGGAAGGCCAAGAGTAGATCTTTCCAAGTTGGAGATCTAGTGTTAAAATGGGATGCAGATAGAGTAAAACCGAGAAGGCATTCAAAATTTGATGCCATTTGAGTGGCCCATACATGGTCACAAAGTTTAATGACAATGAATGCCTTCCTATTGTCTTCATTGGATGGCAAAGAACTACAGATTCCAGTCAATGGAATCTATCTAAAGCATTGCTACTAAAGGGAAATTCTCCACCTTGTAAATATTAGCTTAGGTTTTCATTCCTCCAAGTGCTTGTGCACATTGTTTTTCTGTAGGTTGTTTTGCTTTCCCTAAGTGCTTTGGCACAAAGCTTACTATCCTGGAGATGTTTTGCAGCCTTGCTTCTATCAGTGATATTCCATCTTCCTCCTCGCAACATTCTAAGTCAGTTGGGGTTCCAAACAGAAAATTTGATGACTCCATGCCCAATGGGCTGCTTCAGGAAACTGGTATCTTCATCTAGCAGTAGATGACCCCTCTGAGTCGCCAAAATTGTTATCCAAAATGTGCCCCTGCTCATTGTTGTGGCTAACTCCTTGTGTTCTTACCTCTCTTGTGCCTTAGTCTCCATTTTTGATTTTCAGGCACTCAAATCTTTCTAAAAATGGCACCATTGGATAGAGCTCTCTCTCAGCTTTCCAGAAAGGTAAATTTTTCCTCCTAACTCCTCATATTTTTCAAGTTATGGCTCGACGGAGTTTTTGTGGGAAATTTTCCCTTAGGAGGCCCACGGCCAATAGGAAGCCACCACGTGTCCCAGGAAGTGGCGGGAAAAGAGAAGAACTTAGAAAATTTTCCAAGTTTTGGTAAAAATTTTCAAAGGTAAATTTTTGCCCACGGATGAATCAGAACGTGCCACGTGTCAGAAGGGGAAGAAAGTTGAAAAAAATTGCTAAGTGTTTGGCACAAGGTAAAAATTTGAAATTTGGCCCGCAGCGAATGGCGTGCTGCCACGTGTCCAAAGGAGATGGCGGGCGGCGAGGAGAAGTTAGATTTTTTGTCTAAGTTTTTCCAAAATTTTCAAATAAAAAAATTGGCCCACAGCGAATGGAATTGCGCCACGTGTCTTCACCATCGACCCAGCGGAGGAGAAAGGAAAATTTGGCTAAGTATTCACCGAAAAAATCAAAAACGGAAGTTTCCTTGTGGCCTCCATCAACAAATGAGACATCGCCACGTGTCCCGAACTGTCGGGTCGCGGGGGAAAATGGGAAATTTTCCCAAAGTGAAAAATGTAAAATTTTCAAAGGCAAATTACGCCCCTCAGGCCCGAGCTAATAAAATAGTGCCACGTGTCCAAGTGGCAAAAAATTTTAAGGAAGGGCCCGAAAGAAAAATTTCAAAGGATGAGCCCGTGGCCATTCAAAGCTTAACAATTGTCATCCAAATGGCATAAGTACGGGATTTTTGGAAAATTTTCCAAAATGCAAAAAGGGGTAAAATTCAAATTTTTTCCCTACCATTCACCGATCTTATATTGATGGAGAATTAATATGATTTGTAAGAGTAGCTATGTGTAATGTGAGGTAGCCAACATTGTATTGTCTTTCATGAGAAGCAATAGCCTATTTGTCTCATTTTGTGTGGATTATCAAACTGGTTTATATTTTGTCATCTATAATCTCTTTTATTCTATATTAGAAAGAATTCTCTTTGCCATGAGGATGAATCATTGAAAATATATATGATGTAGTGCACTTCTATCTACAATCTTACATTTAGAGTCACATTCCCATATCCAAGAAAATAGTGTAGTAAAATGATTTGTAACGAGAATTGGATCGTGTGAATCTATAAATTTTCTAGGATTCTAGTGTAGATCTGTGGCATATTTCTCGTAGATTTAAAGTTTATGTGCATTTTCTAGACGTCTTTTGCCATATTGCATTGAATTTTTCCAGCGAATATCTTTTTGGGAAGATGTGATTTCTTCAAAGAAGAGTCTTTCATCAATCCGTGGTTTGTTGTCTTGTTATGGCCACCAACACAATGAAAATAAAATATCAAAGCATATTGACATCACGTAGCACACACAAGTTTGGGAATTTGTTTTTGGCTCAAAATTGACCAAGTCAGTCATATGTCATTGGTTTTAAATTATCAAAAATTCAAAGTGAGTCGGTCTAAAGTTTAGTAGGCCTTTAAGACTTTTTATCATATAGTTTCATGACTATAATCCACGTCAAAGTCTCTCCATAGTTCAAAACTATAAATGTTATCACATTATCAATATGGTTAATAATAATAGATTTTTAATATGTTTACGCTATTAGAAATTTGAATTTTAAATCGATAATATCATTTTAAGTCTATAGTTCAAAAACAAAAAAATGTTGTTTGAGATCTAAAATTCTTATGGTTATAAGTGTCGGTCATGTTGGAACATAATGATTAAGTGGTCTGCCAACCCTTAATGTATATGGGTCCATCACTAATATATAGGTTAATATTTAATAATATGAAATATTTATATTTCTATTATTAAATATGCTAATCTAGGTATATATACTTTAGGTTAAATATTTAATATCATGAAATGGTTATATTTCTAATATTAAATATTATAAACCTAGGTGTATGTGTCAACCATTTTAGGTTGAAAAGTCGGGTTGGGATACATACCCGATCACCTTATATAAAAAGGACTTTAGATCCTCATTTGATATTTCAGGAAATATATCAAAGGTGTGCAAATCAAGTGATTTGGTTTTACCCTTGGTAAATAGGGTTTCAAAGGAGGAGGTGATCTTACTGGATGTAAAATAAGTTCTCTGAAGTAAAAGGTTATTTTCAAAGTGGTTTTTACTCTATTGGGGTTTTTCACTATAAATATTGTGTCACTTGTGTTATTTATTTCATGTAAGTATTTCTTTATTTACTTATGTTATGATGTAATTTTTATTTAAATATTTATTGTAACATTATGTAATATGTAAGTTGATTAAATCCGTATTTATTAGAATCCTCAAATTCTAACATGGTATTAGAGTGAGGTAAATTAAATAAATTAAGATCAAATGTTTTGTATTTTATTTATTTAATTTGTACAGTGTTTTTTCAACCAACCCGAAAGGGTATTTAAAAGTATCCGGTCCCTTTATTTTTTTCCCAAATTATTTTGGCATTACATTTGTGCAATTAAACTCTCGGTAAAATTTTAGGGTTTTTCAATTTTAAATCCCTAATTTTTTTAAGGGGAGATGTAATATGATATGATTCTTAATTTCATTTACATTTTGTAAATTATATGGAATTAATGTTTGTTTGGATATTGTTGTGTGCACAAGTGAAAGGGGCTTCAAATATTTACCGTGTGTGAAAGTCGATACGTAAAAGAAAGGATTTATTACTATATGAAATAATTTTCATGTTTTTATAATTTCAAATGTTTGTAGGTTAAATATTTCATATGGTGAATCCATACCCGTGTTCTTTAGTACCATGTAAAAGGATTTGATTTGAAAAACTATAGTTTATAGTTAATCTATAACTATATCCTATATAATTTGAAAACTATATTATTATTTTTAAATAAAAATATATGTAATATAGAATAAATTTTATATAATAATTTATATAAACATCATATTAAAATTTATATAGTTTCTAAAAAAACTATATATTAAAAGTCTTAAACCATATTAAAATTACATGGGATTGAGAGAAGAGTCAATGCAGACCATATTCTAAGCCTAACTTTAAATCATATTGAAACTTAACTTATAAATGTAGGCATATATAGTTTTTTTAAAAAAGAAACAAACCTAAGTTTGAATCATATTATATATATGGTTATTTTAAACCGCTTAAAATCTAAATTTTATTAGATTTGGTTTATATATGTTTTAAAAAAAATCAAAAGTGCTTACTTGTTTTTAGTAAAGGGGCTTGTGGTTATTTATTGGCCATGAAGGGATTACTTTTTAAATCTAATACTTATTAAATAAAACCTAACATGTGACCTTAACCATTTATATTATTCATGTAAGGGGGCGACCCCATTCATTTATATCTTATAGTTTATAAAAACTATATAAGTAAACATATTTAAAGGTTTTCTTTTATATAAGAGTGAGAGTGGAGAATAAAATTAGATAATATCTCAGGTATAAATGTGGAACTCTCAAGTATAAATGAAGAATTAAATAAAAGGGGCTAGTTTATTGGTGGCCCACGTGAAGTGTCACAAATATTTATTAAAACATTGGTAGTTATAGCCACATAAAAGTTTTAAAGTTTTTAGCTTGCAGGAATTATATAAATTATTTTGTAATATTTCCATACTTTTAAATGTGTGCAGGGTAAAATTAAGAGTAAATGAAGGGAGGAGACAAGGTTTATGAAAATAGGGATTTCAATTTATTTCATTGGTCGGGTGAAATTACTTGTCCCCTATGTAAAATATGCAGGTTAATCTATACTTTCATAAATCTACTTGCACCTGGTAAAATTCTTTTAATGTGGTCTATGTCCTTTAAACCCTTTTAATAAGGGTTTTGTGTTTCTTAATATAAAAAACAATATACTATAGTTTATATTTTTTATGAACTATATGTTGTTTTTTATTTTCATTCTATAAATTATATACATTTTTTAATAAAAATGTGTATATATTTTTACATTATAAATTATAATAGGTTATTATAATGTGTTAAAATATAACCTCCCTAATATTATATAGAAGAAGAAATTCTAGAATTTCACATTCTAGAAATACACAAGTTTTGACTTCATTAAATTTGACGATCAAATGACCGTCATGGTAGACCAAACATAAGACAATATGACGGTCATTTAGACATCAAATTTAAGATCGCAGTTCAAAGAAAAATTTACTTGTGTTTAAAATTGACGCTTTAATGACCTTCACTATAGACCAAAAATAAGCCATTATGATGGTCATTTAGACGTCAAATTTAAGTCGGCGATTTTTTATCTACATTAAATTTTTTCGAAATTTGAAGTTGTTCATTCCTGGGGTCTCTTCTTAGCTTCTATATGGTCGAAATATTTTTATATAAATGGGGTATAATGCAAAGCCCTTTATAATGCGGGTTATTATTTTGATCATGTGAGGTTAATTAGTATGCATTATAATGACAAAATTAGTTATGATCAAAAAATTTCTTTAGATCTGATTCTATTAAAAGTGTTTTTTTTATCAATAAATATATATCTAACTCTATGGTAGATTGTATATTATAATGAGGTGTGTTTTACAGGTTTAGGAAAACAATGACGTCCAACCATTTCTGTCTTGACAAAACCCAGATCCTGAATGAAACCAACTACAACATTTGGTCAAAATAGAATTTATGGTGAGGAAACTCTAGACGATTATTTCTGGATCTGAGGTTTCTCCCACCGGTTATCAAACAACTATAGATAACATGAATGCATTCTTGCAATGAATGTAAGATGCTCTTTCTATGCAATGTGAATGATGAGTACCTTCTATATATTGGTAATACCAAAAATCAAAAGAGATATGGACAAAACTAGAATCCATGTATGAAGGATGCTTGGTATATCAAGGATAGTAATGAGAGTATAATCGCTTGAAGGAATTCAAATAAATGATCTATATATTTTTGATGATTTCTCTTCTACATCTTGTTTTATATCTTAGAGTTTGAATAATTCAAAACTATGGCATGAAAGGTTAGGACATGTTAATTATCGAAGCTTATATGAAATGTATAGATATAGTCTAGTGAAAGGTTTACATGTGTTGTCTTATTCTCTTGAAGTTACTTCACTAAATGCTTCTAAATGATGGTTTTGATTCTGATTTAATAAATGGTCATGATGATGTTTTTATGTTATAGATGTTTCAAAACTCTTATCTTCTTAGATAAGAAATTAAATTGGGCTCAATCTATGTTAGAAAACCTTCAGACATATGTAAAAGACCTTCGGGCATATATACCTTGTCGACTTCTTTTTAGAAAGAAGTGTAGAAAGATCTTAAAGGTGGTCTTCAGTAAAATATTTAGTGCTATTGAGTTTACTGGTAAACATCCAGTACAAGCATATTGTTAAGGAGGTCCTTGGTTGTAAAAATCTCCTATATGTTTGGGTTCAATAACCTTTTATGAGAACCTACGAGAACATGTAAAACTCACAAATCATACTTAGCCACTGATCATGGGATGATCTTTGGGATTCCAAATCCTTTTGTACCAAAAGGTAAATTGAGTATGATGAAAGTGTTATAATTCCTTCAACCGATATGCTAGTCTAAAACCTTTATGGTTTAAGGATTGTAAATCCTTAGTGTACCACGAGCATGTAATCTATTGGCATATGTTATGTTATCCCACTTAACATTAAGGGGGAGTGTTGGAACATAATGATTAAGTGGTCTAGCCAACCCTTATGTATATGGGTCAATCAATAATATATAGGTTAATATTTAATAATATGAAATATTTATATATTAATTATTAAATATGCTAACCTAGGTATATACTTTAGGTTAAATATTTAATATCATGAAATGGTTATATTTCTAATATTAAATATTATAAACCTAGGTGTATGTGTCAACCATTTTATGTTGAAAAGGTTGCTCAGAAATATACCCAATCACTTTATATAAAAAGGACTTTAGGTCCTCATTTGATATATTCAATAAATATATCAAATAAGTGATTTGGTTTTACCCTTGTAAATAGGGTTTCAAAGGAGGAGATGACCTTACTAGATGTAAAATAAGTTCTCTAAAGTAAAATGTTATTTTCAAAGTAGTTTTTACTCTATTGGAGTTTCCCACACTAAATATTGTGTCACCTGTGTTATTTATTTCTTCTACGCGTTTCTTTATATACTTATGTCATGATATAATCTTTATTGAAATATTTATCAACATTATGTAATATGTAAGTTAATTAAATCTGTATTTATTAGAATCCTCAAATTCTAACAGGTCATAGTCATTGTCATAAAAATTTGTAAGAGTTTCACAATCATTTTTATGTCCATTACACTATTTTAGTTGCATATTGTAAAATTTGTTAAATTATTTTTCAATCTTGTCAAGTCAATTAGTGTTTAGTCAATGTCAAATTGAGTCGTTAGTCATGTGTCGTCTTTTGTCAAACTCCATTATCAAGTTATTGTTAAGTATTTTTGGGTCCATTGTCAAAAAGTCAAAGATTTAAAATATTGTAAAATAAAAAAATCCTTATGGATGTATTTTTCAAGTGGAATCCAACGCCCGAGTTGTAATTGAGCTCCATGATTAAATCCATTTGAATTATCAACTTCTCATCGGAGGATGGAGGCAAATGGAGGTTGGAGGTCAATCATTGACCTCTCATTAGTCACCAATGATGAGGCCACACAAAGGTTTGGTGACATATGTGTGTAGTTTGCTTTTAGTTTTTGTGGTGTGCTTTCCATTATGTTCAGTGTTCTAGTTTTCAATAAGTGGAAATTTCACATTGGGGGACATGATCCAATGTTCCATTTCTAGTTTTTAGTTTGTGTGTATGAGCAACACATTTTCCTATATTATTCCCTACAGTGAGATGTAATGAGGATTTATAATAGTTCCTAACACATCATGATGTGGTTGTAGGTAAACCACTTGAAAACCTTCATTTTTGGTTTGTAGTAAACCAATTGCAAAACCACCATTCTTGGTTGTTGGTAAACCATTTGTAAAACCATCACCTTGTGGTTTTTGGTAAACCAATTGCAAAACCACCATCTCCATTTTTGGTCAACCATTTGCAATACCATCCTTGAGATTTATGATCATCCCATGAAAATCACCAGATCATGAGCAAGTGAAAGTACAAAGACAATTTTTTCCCATGTTCACACTAAGGGGGGGAATGTTAAGAAAATTCTATTAGTGCTCCTTGGTTGATTAATATTGTAATGTGTGAGAAATTATATTATCTATGATAATATAATATTTGATTGTTAATGGGGTTATAACAACCCACATAAATATGTTTAAGGGCATATTAGGTGGTTTTGAGAACACCCGTAGGATAATATGTTGGAGAATTGTGTGGAGTGTTGTTATAAAAACCTCCTTGATAATAGGAAATAATTTTCCTATATATGTGTAAGCATGTGTTTGAATAACTAATTCAAGCAATAGAATTTGTGTATGTTTTATCATGTGCAAATATATTTTTGACGCTTCACTTTAATAGGTTTTTATTTGTGGACCCAATCTGTCCATTACCTTCGAGGTAACAATTTTAAGATATACTCAAATATATGACATTTTTCACAGATAATCAAATATTTTTGTTCCAAGGAAATCTTGAGCATTATCATAAATTATTGTGGAACTCTAAATCTGGTCATAATACCTTCATAAAAATCCAAGATGCCAACTTAATTTATTTCCTTAAAATAAATTACCTTTGTCTATTTGGTGAAGTAATCAATGGCTATGAAGATCCACTTGTGACCCAATCTTGAGTGTCAATTGATTACTCTAATAAAATCCAACCCCTATTGCATGAATGGTTGATTTACAAATATGCATAGAGTGGAAGGGCTGCTAGACTCACTTTTCCTATAAAAAAATGCACATTTATTACATCTTTTAACCCATACATGGAAGTCACTCAAGATATGTGGCCAATAGTAACCACCCTTCATGATCATGAGGATTTTTTCCTTGGGGAAAAGTTTCCTCCTACTTCTCCATCATGAAACTCTTGCAACACCTTCTCTATCTTATCTCTTTTAATACATCTCAAGAGGACACCATTTAAATATTTTTTGAACAAAATTCCATCAATAAGCACATAAGGGATGGATTGGATTCTAAAATACCTTCTTTTGGCTTTACTCAGGCCTTGAGAATAATGATTTTTTTAAAGAAAGTTTACTATATCATGAGTCCAACAAGGAGTAAGAAAGGCATTCATTAGTAGTTCTTGATCATGTTGGAGTATGAGGGTAGCATGTCCATCAATATGTTGGTTCAAAACTAGTTACTCAGATAACCCCGACTCTAACCAACTTAGTCACCTTGATATCAATATCATACTCCATTACCTTGGTTATCCAACCAGCTCTCTTCTCATTCAAATATTTATTTAAAATAAAGTCTTTTACCAGAGAATGATAAACCATGAGGTGAATCTTATTATTGGATATCAAATGTCTAAATTTTATCAAAATTATTATAAAAAAATAATGTTTTTATTCAAAAATGAATATCTCACCTCATAATCCTCTAGAGAAAATCTAGAGAAAGCAATTAATTTTTCTTGAACTTTTTGTTTTTATGCACGAGAATGGTGGATATTGTGTATATTCCACCAAAAGTGTACAAGGTGGAATATTTAGTAAAATCAGGGTTGATGAGATTTGGGTCTTGTATAATTACTTTCTTAATATCCTCAAATTTATTATTTCTTTAATAGTCCACTTGAATTCAATATTCTTCTTCAACATTAATGTTAATGATATGATAAGGATGGAGTCTAACAAAGTAGATGCTCCCTAAGAAAATTTGAAGTGCTTTCTTGTGACTAGGCAAGGGAAATACAAGTATGACACTAGCTCTATTATGGTAATGGTTAGTCCTCCTTAGAAACATTATATCCAAGGAGATTACCTTCATGAGCTAGGAAGATACGTTTCCTAGGGTTGATAGATACTTTAAACTACCTACATCTCTCGAAACAACCTCCCAAGATGAAGTAGATGATCATTTACATATTTGGAGAATATTGTGATATTATTCAAATACACAAGAACATTGTTGTTGATATTCCTTTGAATGCCATATCCATAGCTCTATAGAAATTTACTCCTACATTAGATAAAATAAATGACATCTTCCTATAGGCATAGGATCCCGATTTTTAAGTAAAATTTGTCTTGAAGTGGTATTTATTCTTCATTATGATCTGATTGTAGCAAGGGTAACCATCTAAGAGAAAAAAACTCTCAAACCCAACTACAATTTATAAAATTTGTTCCATAGAAGGAAATGGGTAATGATCCTTCAAGGAAGACTTCTTTAAATCCCTAAATTCAATGCACAACCTAATTTATCCTTTCCTTTTGCAAAATGGAGCTATGTTAGAAACCCATGATGAGTGTTTAATGGGAAATATTATATTTTTCTCAATTAGTTTGTGTAGTTCCCTCTTCATCAGAGGCTAATTGCATGGATTGATAGGTCATTGTTTCATCTTATGGGCTTGTCCATTTGATCTAATTCAATGGTGTGTTGGGCTAGATTAGGATCAAAACCTATAAGATATTGATAACCCCAAGCAAAAATATCAACAAACTCTTGGAAAAGTTCTACAAAAGCATGCTTCTCTTCTGGAGTAATCACCTTGCCAATTTTCACTAGTTTATCCTTGTCAACTGAGATGGGTTTATAATCTTCACCCTTGACTATCATGTTTTCCTTTTCCTTTCTGAGCTGATCATCAAAGTTGAAGATGGATTCCAAAGTCACTAGGCCTTTGGGTAATTTATTTGATCTAAGTTGGACAACTTGGTTCCCATATTGTTGCTCCAACTTATCCTGATTCCTTGAAGAAAACTCAACCTCTTCTCTAATAAAATTCACAATATGTTGATCACTCTCAAACACCTTCCAATTGATTTCATTGTCTTTTATGACAGGCCTCACCACTACCTTGATATGTGGTTGTATTTTTCTCACTTAAGTTCTTAGCAACGTCGAACTTTTCTCCAACTGTACTCCAATTTATCGGTAGATCCATTACTTTTCCTTGGTATGTTGTGGATAGAGAAGGATTAAAAATCCTGCAAAAGGTCCCACACTCTATGTTTGTAATATTTTAACAAGTCATTCTTAGTTGCATTGAATCCTATGACTTGGTTTATAATCAATTCAATATCTCCAAAAGCATGTAATTTTATGATGTTCTTATTTCTTGCATCCACAAAGACATGTATGAGTGATTCATACTAGATGTTATGTTTTTGGAATAGATAAAGTAGGATTTGAAAGAGGATTAATACTCAATACTAGTAGGATATAAAATTACTACACCCTCCTACTCCTTATCTTCTTCTTGATTCGTTAAAAACATCTGCCAAATGCCATTCTCCTCTTCATTATTTATTTTGATAATACTAGGTAGAGGTGAATTCTCTTCATGTAGACAATAAATACCAAGACCAACCTCTTCAATCTACTGATATGAATAAAAATAATGGAATTCATTCCCCCACTCATTAAGTATGAAATCAAGCATGCCGTCAATATGAGTGTTTGCATATTAGGTTATTGGACTATATTCTTGATAAAAAATGGTATAATTTGCATTAGTGGGGATGGGCACATAAGGATCTATATGATATGTAGAAATTGAATCAAAATTTATGGTATTCTTAGTTCCATACCTAGTATTAAACAACATTTGAGACTAGTCAGCTGATAGATATCCTCCAATTTTAGCAATGAATTCCCTAGATAGACATCGAAAAAATAATTTCAGTATATCAAATATGAATATATCTTAGGGAATAGAAAAGTTATGGAATTCATACAACATGGGGCCTAGACATTTGATAACCCCAATAGTCCCTATTTTTGTTCCATCTAGCTATACAACTCCATTAGAAAGAGACTCATGATTTAGACCTAGCTCATCTGCTATCTACTTGGGCATCATAGAGCTACTTGCCCTTGATTCAATCATAAAATTATGGGCTAAATTATTGCCAATAATTAGATATACATAGAAAGGATGAGGTTTCATATTCTTGTTTGATTGATCCTCCTTCCACTCAATTGCATTAGTAAGAACAACTTTGTATTTTTCCTTGGGTGAATCACTTGGAAAGGAGAAATTGGCCATAACTTATTACAAGTGTTATGTTGTGGATCTTGTTTTCATGTGTGGAAGTGTTGAATAATGTACACTAAAATTATTGTACACTCTCCACAAGATCTTGAAAAAAATTGGCCTAAAAAAATGTTCCCGATATTTTGAAAAATGTTATCTTCTCATATGTGTGGAATTTTTGACCCATACGTTTATGGGGCGCTTTTGTCCTATGGTTTTGATACCTACGGTATTGTAAAACTATTTCGGTAGTTTCCTATTGATGGGATTTTTGTGTATATGGTAGGGCATTATACATTATACATGTTTGTGATTTCAAGTGTGAATTTAGGAGAGTTTTTTTAGCATAGCTCCAAACATATTTGGGTATTGTATTGAGAGAAAGAGTTGGCTTGTAATAAAAGTATGAGTAAGTGATTCTTGGTGGATGCAGCCAAAATTGGGTGAACCATGTTAAATACTATCTCTACATTGTGTTATTTTATTTTCTTCACTTTTATTTAAGATCTGTAATATTTTTCTCATATTAGTTTCTATTATTACGATTTTGTGTGGAATTGTTCCACATATTTTATCCCTTATTTCCTAACAATTAGTATTAGAGGTTGGCTTGGTCACTAAAGTGTTGAATTACATGGAAAGTTTTATCTTGAGTGGGATCTATAGAAAATGATGGAAGATCAAAGGTTTATAAATTCAATGGGTAGAATTTTAGTCTTTGAAATAAGCAAATGGAAGATTACCTTTATTAGATGGATCTTTATATTCCATTGTCTAAAAAAGGGAAAAAGCTTCGAGCATGATAGATGTGGAATGGGATTTTCTAGATAGGAAGACACTTGGGACAATCTGGCTATGTCTTGCATCTTCAGTATTATTTAATGTTTCAAAGGAAAATACTACAAAGTAACTTATGGATGCATTATGGAAGTTATATGAAAAACTATCTACCTCAAACAAGATATTTTTAATGAAAAAATTGTTTAATATGAAGATGTCTAAGGATATTTTAGTAGCAGATCATTTGAATGATTTAATATGGTTGTGAATATGCTAGCTTTGGTTACAATAGAATTTTATAAAGAAATTAGTGCTTTATTAATTATATGCTCCTTACCCGAGAGTTGTAATAACATGGTAATGGAAGTAAGCAACTCGATTCTAGCTAACTCAAAGTTGAAGTTTGAGAACGTTATAGGGGTGATTCTAAACGAGGAAATGCTAGAGATAAGAGAAGAATGGGGTGTCATAAAGGATGAAAATGACAATAATGGAATGATCTAGGAGCACGAGGTTACATGTAGGACTGCCTTTTTTCTTTTTTGGCGAAGTGGTGAGCACAATTGTGTACTTGATAAACAGAGGACCCTCAAGTTCCTTGGATAAATGCATACCTAAGCAAGCTTGGTATGGTAATAAGGTTAACTATTCATTTCTTATATTCTTTAGATGTGAGTTTATTGTCTATATTGACAAGGATGATAGGAAAAAGTTAAAGGCTAAATCATAAAAGTGCACTTTCATTAGTTATGGTGGTTATGAATTTGGATATAAATTTCGAGTATTTAGGACAAGAAAATAATTCGATTTAGGTATGTGGTCATTAATGAGAAATTATGAATAAGAAATAGTTATAGGAAAACATGGAAGAATCCAGAAATATTATGCGGTGGTAGAGGATCTTGTGGATGGGAAAGTGGTACATGAATCACCCAGAACCTACTTAATAGAACCCCAAACTCCTATATTGAGGAGGTATTCTACGGTAAGAAGAGAACTCAAATGTTTTCACCTTCTCTTTATTATTTTTACTCACCGATAGTGGATATGCGGAGAGATTTGATGAATAAATGCAAGTAGATTCTAGGAAGAAGTGGGAGAAAGCCATGAATGAGGAGCATCGGTTTCTCATGAGAACCCGGACTTGGAATTTGGCGAAGCTACTCAAAGGAAAAAGAGCATTGTAAAAATAGTGGGTGTACAAAGTTAAAGAGGAAGGAGGATAGAAAATATACAAGGCCCGGTTGGTGGTTAAGGGATTTACATAGAAAAAAAGTTATAGATTTTGATGATATTTTTTCTCCTATAGTAAAATGACTTCTATTAGAAATTTTCTTGGAATAGTGGTAGCAGAAGACCTACACTTAGAGAAACTAGATTGAAAGACTACATTTCTCCATGGTAATTTAGAGGAGGATCTATATATGTATCAACCGGAGGGATATGAGGTCAAAGGTAAAGAGGAGATGGTGTAAAAATCAAGAAGAGTTGGCATGGCTCAAACAAGCTCCATGTTAATGGTATAAGAAATTTGATAGCTTAATGATGGAGGAAGGTTATATTAGACTCCATTCGAACCATTGTGTATATACAAAGAAATTTTAGGATGGAATTTATATTATCATGTGTCGTATGTGGATTACATGTTGGTTGTAAGAAAAAACATGCAGGGAAATAAAAGTACTCAAGAAGCTGCTAAGTGACTCCTTTGATATGAAGCATTTGGGGGCAGCCAAAAAAATCCTTCGTATGAGGATATCTCAAGATAGGAAGGAACATAAGCTAACTTTATCTTAGGAAGAATACATTAAGAATATATTGGAGAGGTTTAATATGTAGGATGCTAAACCACTGGGACTCCTTTAACGAGTCATTTCAAGTTATCAAAGGATTTGTGTCCCAAGAAAAAGAATGAGAGAAACCATATGTCCAAGGTACCTTACTCATCGGTTCGTATTCGACATATGTCATGGTGTGCACAAGGCATGATATTTCCCTTGCGGTGGGAGTGGTGAGTAGATTTATGAGTGATCCGGGTAAAGATCATTTGTAGATATAAAGTGGATCATTCTAAACTTGCGAGGGACCATGGGGACAATTTTTTTCTATAGTGGATCGGACACCACTTTGCGTGGTTATGTAGATTCAGACATGGCTGGAGATGTAGATAGTAGAAGGAGCATGAAAGGTTATATTTACATTATAGGTGGTACAATAGTGAGCTATATTTCACGAATACAAAATATTGTGGCTTTTTCAACCATGGAGGCCAAGTATGTTGTTGGTACAGAGGCAAGAAAAGAGATGATTTGGTTACAAAAATTTCTTGAGGAGTTGGTGCATAATCGGGAGGAAGGGAATATGCATAGTGATATTCAAAGTGCTATACACCTAACTCGAGAAATTTGTTTTCCACTCTAGGATAAAGAATATACAATTAAGGTACCATTTCATTAGGACAACTTTGGAGGAAGAGAAGTTGAAGCTAGAGAAGATTCATACTAGTCGAATCCTATAGATATGATGACCAAGGTAGTCGGAAGGAAGAAATTAAAGTTGTGTTTAGCTTCGGTTGGTCTTTATGGATGATAGTGAAGGGTTAAGAAGCTTTCTCAAAGAAAAACTAGTCTCCAAGTGGGATATTGTTATGTTGTGGAGCTTATTTTCATGTGTGGAAGTTTTGAAGATTGTACACAAAAATTAATTTACTCTCTCCACAAAGTATCCCAAGAAAAAAATTGGTCTAAAAAAATATGCCTTATATTTTTGAAATGTGCTCTTCTCATATGGGCAAGATTTTTGACCCATAGGTTTATGGGGCATTTTTGGCCCATGGTTTTGATACCCATGGTATTGTAAAATTACTTAGGTAGTTTCCTATTGATGTGATTTTGGTGCATATGGTAGGGTATTATACATTGTAGATGTGTGTGAGTTCAAGTGTGAATTCATGAGAGTTTGTTGAGCATAACTCCAAACAGATCTGGGTATTGTATTGAGATAAAAAGGTGGTTTGTAATAAAAATATGAGCAAGTGATTCTTGGTGGATGTAGCCCAAATTGGGTGAACCACATTAAATATTGTATCTTCATTGTGTTCTTTTATTTTCTACACTTTTATTTTAGATCTATAATAGTTTATGCATATTAGTTTATGCTATTATGATTCTATGTGGGATTGTTCTGTATATTTTATCTCTTATTTCCTAACAGAAGAGATATTTCTATCCAAGAATTACCAAGGATTACCACATTGAGATACTCAGATGGGTATTATTCATCTTTTCAATGTTGTTGAATGAAAATGAATTATATTTTTGCTGGACCTTACTTTTAATTATCCTTTCTTGCATTTGGATTGATGTAGAAGGACCTTTGGGCTGCCCTTGCATTTTAGAGGCTAGATTTAGACTATTCTCCTTTTGGAGTGTTAGGGAAGGTTAAGAAGGCCCTACATATTCTAATTTCACATCTTTCATATCTCTTCTCTTATCTCTAGTATTGGAAGCCACACCTTGAGGAGAAGTTTGATTCACTTTGTAAAATTCATATACTTGTTCATTCACAAGTGAAGTATCACTTGGTGACATATCTTGAGTAACTATATGTTATTGGTTTTCATATGGTGGTGTATCTTGAGATATAAATTCATTTTACACCATCAAGACTTGGTTTAAAATTCCATTGGGGTATGTTTCTTTGTTGTGGGGAATATTGTGCTAGTTTATTTTTAACTAAAACCAAATCCTTTGAAGAGTTGGATGCATTGGGATTGTATGGTTGAAATGGCCTTGAAGAGGGAAACTAGTTATGATTTTTAGGAGGTTGGAATGAAGGTTTGTTTGGTTGGTATGGGGTTTAGTAATATTTGATAGTTTGATCTTGTTTCCTTGTTAGTGATACAAACTCATTCTCAAAATTTTGTAATTTCTTCATCACCTCTTGCATCTCAACTGAAGTATTTAATGAGGTAGATGCTTGGCTAGAACTTTGACTTCTTGGAAATGGAATGATAGTTAATCCAGGAGTGTGATGGGGTTTAGATGTTTCTATCTTTTGAAAAATATGCATTGAAGGTCTAGAAGAAAGTTTCCCATCCCGAAAAAAACTATTTTTCTGCTCTAATAACAATTACATAGGCGTATGGTAAGGTTACACCCCATAGACTGAATCATAACTTATATATCCATGTTTAAATATCTTAAGTAATGAATGAAAGCATAGTGTGGTGTAGGCCTTACCATTAATGGGATTTGATCCTAGGTCTTCTGAAATCTGATGTTAAAATCAACCATTTGCTCATTGGGAGCTCTCTTTGTTGTTATTAGTCTCTCCACCAAGGATAAATGGTTTGAATTATCCTCAAAATGATTACAAAGAGAGATAATAAGTTCATCTCAATTATGAATTGAAGTAGGTCTCAAAATCATGTACCATTGAATTTCCTTTCCTTTAAATGATCAAGCCAATATTATGACTGCTACATCATCTCCAATAACAAAATGGATTGAGAAAACATAGGAAATGTCTTGGATATGATCAGCTAGGGTAGTGTGGTTTTAACTAGTTAAGTGATGCAGCCTAGAATTTACCAGATAACACCCCAGACATGCTAGCACATCACGACCCTAGACTCGAACACTCACCCAAAGCACGCAAAGGTACCATGTCCCTCTTTAGGGTTTCTATAACATGATGTTAGCATGATGAAGGTAATAACATATAGATCCATAACTAATCCCTCATTCTACAAGGCATGTCATATTCAGATCTAAGAAAGAACAAGCTTAAATGATAATCATGATTGAATCAAGAACATGCACTACTCAATTACACATAGGAATGACACTTAGATTCAACCAATAACTTCTATCTATTAATAACCACAGAAGCTCCTTACAATAATGGCATTCTATACCAATGCGCACATGGATCTGATATAATAATCCAGTCATATGCACATATCTCTCTATGCTTACCTCTTATGCTCTACATATACCTATATATCTCTCTTCTCTATCTCTGTATATCTATATGTCTTACTAAGTGCTTCACATCATTTATATAGGGTGGGGACTTGCCCTTCACCACTTATCTATTCCAAAAATAGGTCACATGCTATTAATAGCCACGCATCATTTATAGGCATAACCACATATACAAGTGTGCTATCTATAGACCTCTTACAGTTAACTGAAGTGAAATTCCTATTCTTAGTTTGTCTCCATGCAAAAAGCTTCAATCTGATCCTCCAAAGATAGAAAATGTGTGGCATGCACGTCTCTGCATTATTGGTGTGTTCCGCACGCCATCTTTGAAAAATAGGTGTTCATTCTCAAAATCGACTAAGTCCCAAATGTTGAACTTTCCCTCCATGCCTCGGGTTCTTCCTATCCATTTGTGCCCTTAAACCTAGCATGTTTTCCCACGCGGACTTCTTGTGTGAGTTCTATCAAGTGTTCTCTGATCAACATTACCCCACACTAATCTCATTGTCACCTCAACAATGGGTATCTCCAAAAATTAAAGTAAAGAATGTTGAATGGAAAGAATAAGAAAGAATGTAGATGAATAAAGAATGTTTTATGAGGCAACCTCCATTGTATCAGTTTGAAGGATCAACTCTGGATACTCTTCCTTTATTGTGGCCTCTAAAGCCTACCACTCGGTGAATGCTTTCTCTACCTGCTCTGGTACATCCACAATAATAGACTCCAGTTCATCTTGGGTAACTTCACCTTTTTCATTCTGCAATACCAACATAATGCTAGACATTGCAGTATGTTGTCCTTCCAGTGCATCCATATTTTGTGTGATGAGTTTCCCAAGCTCATCTAATCGTTCCTTGTGTAGCTCTTATATTGTTGCTAGGGCCTTGAACTTTTTCTTTACAAGTGTTAATCACTATGTGTGGCCCAAGGTATCATCCTTCATAGCCTTGTGGACTGCATCATCTTCTTCTAGAATCTTTACCTTGATCAAGACGTTTAGAGTTGTGCATATATTTAAGGCATGTTCCACCTTCAATTCTTTTTGGAGCGCTTGTAGTAAGCCTTCGTATGATGCAATATTTCTGGCTACTACAGCCTTAGCCCTTTCTACCTCTTTTTCAGGATTCCTTGGCACTGACATGCGCAGAGGTTCATCTTTAAGCACCAGGTCCACCAAATTTCCTACATAATGTATCGTTGATGGAGATGTCTGGGTACCTTAGGATCTAAGTGTGGCCTAGCTCTTATAAAATTGTCTCCAATCTCCTTTGTGATGCTGATAAATACTTCGTTCTTCTTCTATGCTAAGTCCCTCTCTTGGGTTAGGTGCGCTATCACTACATCCTTTGTCTTTAACTCCTCGCGCAGTGCTCTGATTGTTGTGGCCTTGTCCACATTTCTTCTTGCAACTTCAGTAGAAACCTTCACCAATGCGTTGCTGACCTACTCATCTAACATGAAAATAGGCTTTCTGTCATATGTCTACCTTGGGGTGCCTTCTTGACCATCTAGAAATGCAATACTATTGCATACATCAAATTCAAGCTCATCCATGTGGGTATGCATTGACCATGAGAGTTGCTTTTGAGTGCGCACAGTCACCATATCCCCATCCATTAGTTCCTAGCCAAATAAATCCTTTTGTTCTATAGTTCTTTGGAACCGTGCATGGATAATTTTTCCAGTGTCCTCTGCATAGCCCATGATTGGTGCACTGTGTTCCCCACTCATTCTCTTCGATCTAGGTCCCTTGGGAATTGTAGCTTCAAGGTTAGGAGTCTGTCCCATTACACCTTGAGCAGTCACATGCGTAGATCCAAGGTTTCCTTATCTCTTTCTTCTCCATCATCTCTTCATCTTTCTGCTCTTCCTCATTCTATGGCTTGTCTTCTTGCTCGAATGGGGTAGGAGATGCACACTCACTCTCCCCTGATTCCTCCACTTATTCATCTAACTTCAACTTTCTTCTCCTTTTTTGGCTCGGCCGGTCTCCTTGTGGTCAGAGATGAGGTGATTTCATTACCGTATGTGGGGTTCCACCTTGAGTCCTTGTGCATCTGAATACTCTCTTAAATCTATGCTCCCCTACTCAACCTCCGTATTTTCCTTTTTATCCTATCCCTGAGGTGGAGTGGTCATGTGCTATGACTCTTCTCTATCATATGCTTTCTTTATTCTATGCTCCAAGCCTCCACTATCTTCACGCTCCTCTTCTTCATCCTCTACCTCAATAGTTTCTATAGGCTTTTGCATTGGGTATGTTTTGAATTGTGTGCTTACCCTTCAGTGGCCCTGGGAGCATGAATTCATTCTCCACATACTTATTGTTCTCCATATTGGGATTTAGTTGAAGATATACTAATGCTGCCCCTACATCTGCTACAACAATACTATTGGCTTAATATTCAACACCTCCAAAAAGAGCTTCTCGTCATAGGCACTTCTTCCTAGATACACATACTTCTTCCTCAACATGTGGTAGTCATAGTCTACCTTATCTGCATTGAATACCAGTCGATACGTGTCTATGAATATGTGAACAAATGCTTGGAAATACCTTGTAGTGAATGCGTAAGGAAATTTACACCAAGGGCTCCAGACTCCATCTCTCATTGGGAAGCGTTGTGATGTAGAAATGTTGATATACAACAAACTGGACTTGTTTCCCCACTACCAATGGTAGGTCTTTTGGGATATGCCACTCTTCTTGAAATTCCATGTGGATCCTTTCGTACCATTTCTCTGCCCTATGCTTGACTTCATCTGTTATGGACATTTTACATAAGTACTTGTTGAACCTTTCACTAGAAAATTATTCTCCATGGGGTATTCCCATACCTTTTCCTTCAGTCCATTTGGTACTCCAATTTCCATGAATACTAGTGATAATAGAACAACCCCAAAGTTGATCTTCCCTCCTGTGTATGCTTCCTCAACTATCTACTCTACAATGTAGCCTACAATATTGTAGACTACTCCTTCTAACATTTTGTGTGCAATGTGTAACCACATAGTATTTACTTGTGACCACCACTCTTGATCATTCAAATTTGTAACAAGGTGTGTTGTTGCTTGCACAACCAAATAGTTCTTCAATTTTTCTATATCCATACCATGCGGACCCTTCAGGTACCCCAACTCTTGTCTGGTCTTTAAGATCATGGATTTATCTATGAGATCATTCTTTATATCCTCCCCTATGGCCTTCAAACCTGTCACTGATGAGATAAGTGTGGATGAGATTCTAACTCTATGTCCTACAAAGTAGAATAATTCCTCATGCACTCTACTCATGAGCCACTGGTACAAGGGCTCATACTTCCCGAAATATGGAAGCTCATATAATTGGTAGAACCCAATTTTCTTCAGAAGCTTCTCACCTACATTGTCATAAACCGGCATGTCATCATGCTGTCGACGTTTGTTTGTCCTCATAGTGATCAAGGAATTAAGGTCCTTCTTGTTCTCTCAAGTCTTATGAATGTATTCACTTACTTTTCTCTTTCTCGATGTGTGAATTCTATTCGTGACCAACGATGAATCCTTCTTCTTATATTACATTTCTATAAAATTACTTTTGGGTGCCATCTCTTCCTCCTCAATGACCACCTTCTTCTTTCCTTTTTCTCCTATTGTAGGTGACTTCTTAGGTGCTACTTTTACCTTACAATTGTCTCCTCTTAACTCTACAATTTACAAATTAAACCCTATCTCGATCCAATCATGCCCTAGGTGGAAACTTCATACCCTAACTCCTCTCTATCAGCTTGCTTCACTCAAAAACTTCACCACCAGGGATAAAAGCTTCTTTTCACATAGATCTATTTGTCACACTTAGTTTCACACCCTTTGCATTTTAACCCGATCACTCAGCTCTTCACACTTAGCTCTTTCCTCAAATACTCCTAGTCGCAATGGTAAAAATGAATTTGCATCCCATCCCTATATAATTTTCAAATTTTGATGCATTTATTGCTCCTTTACCTACCAAGTATCTATTAGTGTGAAATCACAACACCCCCAAATGAGTTATGGATCTACTTTTCTAAGGCATAATCATCTGGTGTGATTGCATAACATTGAACTTTCCCCAAGGTTTGGGACCTCACAAAAGTGGGAAAGCTCTCTAGAGAAGGTTGGTTTCTCTTCCTAAAGTACCGCCTCAAGTTATTCCAAGTGCATGCAAGCTAATCTAATCCTAATCTAACTTCCAAGGAACCAACGAGAGAGAAAGAGGAAAAATAGAGCCTACACTAAAGTGGTGATACACCAACAAAGGAAGTGAGATATTCTGTTGAGGGAGAAAGAAACAGAAAAAATGGAGATGAGGGAGGTTAGAAAAAAGTAACATGGCCTAGATCTTCAAATTTACCATTAAACTCCATGAAACACAACATCTTGCACCTGCAAATGTGAAATACATGCACAAAAAATAAATCTGAAGGGAGAGGCATGAAGAAACAACAAAATGATGCAAAGGGTTGAAGAACACCACAAAAACACATTTTTATTGCTCTAGAAGGTGCACAGACCATTACATTTCTAGAATAAAGGCATAAATACATTTTCCAAGCGTAGGAGAAGGTTTACTACTCAAAAATGGCATTGATAATAAAATTTGATAGAGTTTCTCTATGCCCAGAATGTCTCTCTTTCTCAAACAAGAAGTGTTACAGTATATATAGAAAGAAAAGAGAGAGAAGAGTGAAAAGTTGAATCCTATTTTGAAGATTCAAACGCGCTCAATCAATAGCCCCTTTCAACTCCACCCTAAATATATTGATTATGGCTCCCTCTCATCTGTCCTAGGCGTGTTAAAGAAGAATGGCAGATCAAATTGAATTAGATCTAGTAGTTGAAAAAATGGATTCTATATTAAATTCCTGAAGACGTTTCTCCATGGTTCACCTACCAGGGCATAAGAAAATTGATTTTTAATCTTTCCATGGCATAGAAGACATCGAGATGCTTCCAACGGTGTTAGATTTGCAATATTTTGAGCCCTGAGTCGAAAGATATGCACCTCAGAAGTTTGTATCGAGTCCGTACAAATGGACATGAAAAGATATTGAAATACTTGGTCCCCTTTAATATGGGACATATGATAGCCAAATTAGGGAAAAATTGGATTTGTGGGTCCGTAATTTATCCTTTCCCTTTTTTTTGCACAAATCATGAAGTCTCTGGAAAACTCCCCGTGGCCTCGCCTCTCCGCTTGGACACGTGGCAACCTTTGGTTGGCTGGGGATGCGCTTCACCTTTTGTCTCTGGGAATTTTTGTCAAAAGGAAAATTTTCACCTTTTGCTCCGGGCCCACTTTCCTTTGACTCGGGCTCAAACGCTAACTTTTTCCCTTTTTTATTTTAGATCCTTCCCGAGTCTATCAAATAGATTTAAGACATGAATTCATGCAACAAAGCCATTTCTTCTCTTTCTTCTCACACAGGGTCATTTAAAATTTCGCACCATCATTCCATTGTAAAGTCCTTCTTCAACCAGTTTGTCATCCCGAAATGTGAGCTCATAGGTCCAAGTCATTTCCTTCATAATTTTCGTATGTACAGGAGTTGTCTTGCCCAAATTTGTTGGGGGACGAATTTGGGATAACAATTTGGTGACTCATGGGGACATTTTCCTGCTAGATGAAGAGACTAGTGGCCTTGAAGCATCCATTGGGCATGGAGTCTACCTGATAAACATGAAACTGATCTAAACTTTTGAAGATCTGATCCCTGAGCCACTGCGAGCCTGACTATATGCCTTTTCTATGTTTTTCTGACCCTGAGTCTGCACTCTCAATTTTCATAAGGAAATCTTGGAAATGGAATTTATGAGAGTAGAAAATTGTTTTAACTCCAAGGCTTTCATTTGTCCCTAAAATGGACTTTTTGAAATGACTTTAGTTGCTTTACATTTGTTTTCTTTGAAGATGGAAACTATTATAGGTAACTATGAGTTTCCCTACTATGAATACTAAAGAGCCTGGCTTTATGCACCTTTGGAGCAATGTGAACAAAACTTATATACAAAAAACCAAATCATACATGCCTCAAATGAGACATGTAGAGTGTGCACAAGAACTTCTTCTGCTAAAAACAAAGCCTAATCCTACTCCTAAACTAACCAGAGAAAAAGAATGCTAAACAAATCCTACAACTGGCAGAGAGAAGTAGCTTCCCTTTCTTAAGAGAGGCAGCCATGTAAATGATTTGACACTAAATATAGTTACCAATGTATGAGTGAAAAACTAACTCTAACCTTGTCTTCCACCCAAATCATCAAGGTATCAACATTAATGGGAAATACCTCCTCAAGCTGACTTGCATTGGACTCTTGGAGGTGTTGATGATGACCCTTGGTACTTTGATGCTCATCCTCATGCCCTAGAGTAGGCATGACTAGTTTTGGATTCTCCTTTGGCTCCAATGAAGCCAAGTACCTGATTGGGCAAGGTCTGATCCTTTGGATGTGCCCATAACTCGAATTTCTACTCCAAAAATGGAGTCTTCTTATGGACCTTCTTGGGTGGATGGTGTGAGAGATGATGAAATCCTCCCCTTTTATCTTCCTCCTCCTTTGAAGAACATGGAAGATCAAGATCTTCCAACCTTGGTTCTAGAGGGCCATTATGGAATGTAGGTTGTTGCACTTGGATGTTCTCCTTCATGGCAGCAGGTTCATGTGCTTGGAAGGTTGAAGATGGAGGAAAAAATGATGTTATCTCCTCAGGCTCCTCTTCATTAAAGTAATCTTCCAAGTCTGACAGAAGTCTACCTCCTTGTTGTCTTATTGCATGTGCTCTACCTCCTCCATGGTGCCTTCCTGATCTGCAACTTGATCACCATGGCTCCCTTCACTCTCAAACATGAAGTTTGAAAGATAAAACTCTTCTTCAACATCAGAGCTTGAAGGGGATGAAGTGGGAGGAAGAACTGAAGGTTCCCTTATCACCTTCTCCACACTTAGAGCCTCTAAAACTGTATGGTCCTCCTCCATCATGGGTTCATCGCTTGAAATGAAAGTAGAAGAATCTTCAATGATGCATTCTTCATTGAGTGGCATCAACACTGATTTGATCTCTCCCATCTACTCCTCTTTAATGGGGCTTGGGAATGATTGTTCCTCCTCTTGTTCTTGCTCTTCTTCTGCTGCAAACTTAACCTTAGCCACCACTGGTTCTTGAATCTTGACCTCCTCTATTGGCTTGACCATTAAGGGGATCTTTGTAAACCCAAATTTGGTAGACCAACTCTTTATATTGTCTGTCATTTATTTTATGTTGGGATCCTCTTCTTGCTATTCTCCTTGACTGGATTCTTGAGTCTCTTCCCAACATGGACTTGGGAAAGAAAGAGGAGTGGCAGGTTGGGGTTCAACCAAATTTACAATTGTTTGTGGTGGGGAGGGAGGTGGAACTTCTTGTTTGTTCGTAGGGATGAATGTTTGGAAGGGAAAAGGGAAGAAGAATTGAAATGGGATGGAAGAATAGGGGACGGAGAAATGGATTTCACACTTGGGGCAGCATACAATGGGAAGCTTGGAAATTGAAGCTCAAATTGAGATGGTGCTGCTTGAGGAATGGAGAGAAAATTACTAGATAATGGTGTAGGATTTACCCATTGACAAGGTTGCTTGACACCAAATTCATAGGCCTCTATCTCTTTTGTCCATTGTGCAAGTTGGGGCAGCATTCCAATCATGAAGTCTAGCCTCTCTTGATGGCTGTAGTGTCTGGAAAAGGGCCTTCCCATGGATAAGGTTCCCTACAACCAATTCTGAAGGCCATCATTTGAGTTGTAGCTCTTGAATGCACCATACCAATCTCCATTTTTTGAATCTTCTCCAACAGACCAACATCTTGCATTTGATTATCTTCATGGTTTACATACCCCTATTCCTGATAAGCTTCATGGCCAAAATGGTTTTGGCGTTGCTCATATGGGTAAGCATAATGGTCCTGGATCTGATCATAATGCTGATTTGGAGGAGTTTGGAAATGTGTTGGAGGTGGATTGCTTTGTTGTAAGTGTGAGTTCCATGAAGGGAATGAATTCATGATTGCACAACCTCATGGAATGGGAGAAAATGAAAGAGATGGAAGAATAAAATGGATGAAAATGAGTGGAAATGGATGGAAAAGGTTTGCAACTCAGAGAATGGGTTTTGATCGGATGGAGTCACCATATGTGCTTACATGTACCTCAAAAGTCTGAATCTTCACCAAGGGCACATCAAACCTGATGAAGTGAAGTGGTAAGGTGCTTCAGACCTGTCCCACCGGGTGTGCCAAAACTATTAGTGGCGCACGGTGGTGTAAGTTTTGTTGTTTTTGTTGAGACACTAAGAGAAGATGAAATATCTAACCCCAATGTCCCACCGAGCATGCCAAAAATGTTAGTGCGAAATCACAGCACCCTCAAATGAGTTATGGATCTACTTTTCTAAGGTAGAATCATCTAGTGTGATTGTATAACATTGAACATTCCCCAAGGTGTGGGACCTTACAAAAGTGGGAAAGCTCTCCAGAGAAGGTTGGTTCCTCTTCCTAATCTACCTGCCCTTACAAGTTATTCTAGTGCAGGGTAAAATAATTTAATCCTAATCTAACTTACAAAGAACTAAGGAGAGAAAAATGGAAAAAATAGAGCCTACACTAAAGCGGTGATACACCAGCAAAGGAAGTGAGATATTTTGTTGAGGGAGAAAGAAATAGAAAAATGGAGATGAGGGAGGTCAGACAGAAGTAACACGACCCAGATCTTCAAATTCACCATTAAAATCCATGAAACACAACATCCTGCACCTACAAATGTGAAATACATGCACAAAAAACAAATTTGGAAGGGAGAGGCACAAAGAAACAACAAAACGATGTAAAGGGTTGAAGAACACCACAAAAACACATTTTTATTGCTCTAGAAGGTGCACAAACCATTACATTTATGGAATAGAGGCACAAATACATTTTTCGGGAATAAGAGAAGGTTTTATTCTCAAAAATGGCATCAAGAAACAAATTTGTCAGAGTTTCTCTATGCCTAGAATGTCTCTCTTTCTCAAACAAGAAGTGTTACAGTATATATAGAAAGAAAAGAGAGAGAAGAGGGAAAAGTTGAATCCTATTTCAACCACCCTGAGATATGCATTGAATCCTATCTTGAAGATTCAAATGCCATCAATCAATGCCCCCTTCAAATCCACCCCAAATATGTCGATTCTAGCTCCCTCTGTCTGTCTAGCGTGTTGAAGAAGAATGGTGGATCGAATTGAATTAGATCTGGTAGTTGAGAAAATCAGATTCTGTATTAAAGGCTTGAAGATGTTTCTCCATGGTTCACCTACCAAGGCCTGAGAAAAATGATTTTTATCTTTCCATGGTATAGAAGATGTCGAGATGCTTCCAACGGTGTCAGATTTGCAATATTTTGAGCCTTGAGTCGAAAGATATGCCCCTCCGAAGTTTGTATTGAGTCCGTACAAATGGACAGGAAAATAGTTTGAAATACTGGGTCCCCTTTAATATGGGACATGTGACAGCTAGATTAGGGAAAAATCAAGTTTGTGGGTCTCAGTAATTTATCTTTTCCCCTTTTTCCACAAGAATCACGAAGTCCAAAAAACTCCCGCGGCCCCACCGCTCTACTTGGACACGTGGCACCCTTTGGTTGGCGGGGGATGCGCTTCACCTTTTGTCTCTGGGCCTTTTGTCAAAGGAAAATTTTCACCTTTTTCTGATGATGGCCCGCTTTCCTTTGACTCAGGCTCAAACGCTGACTTTTCCCTTTTTATTTTAGAGCCTGCCCGAGTCTGTCAAATAGATTTAAGACATGGATTCACATGATGAGCCATTTATTCTCCTTCTTTTCACACTTTGGGTCATTTAAACTTTCATAGACCTCTGCCATTCCATTGTAGAGTCCCTCTACAACCAGTTTGTCATCCTAGAATGTGAGCTCATAGGTTTGATTCATTTCCTTCATAATTTCCTTATGTGCAGGAGTTGTCTTGCCTAAATTTGCCAGGGGGTGAATTTGGGATAACAAAGATCCTCTCATTCATTAACCAAATTCATTCGTTTCATGCGGTACATCTTCACGCCCTAGCCATACCCTTGTAGCACGCCATCCTACTCTTTGGTCATAGACTTCTCTTCAAAGACATGCCCTTACCCCCAAGTACCTCATCACTGTACCTTCTCTTGGTAGTTATCATGGCCTCTGCTTACCTTGTGTTATATTGTCCTTTCATTCAACTCCATCCTTGGTCACTTTTGAGAAACAATATTCTTTTTACTTAAAGTACACCCATAGCAGCATATTTCTTTCACTTTTCAATTCCAATAGTCTTGTTCTTGGATTAACTATAGCCACCCAACATTAAAAGTATGTGCAATCCTCTACGCATAAATAGTCTTTACATAGTAATCAACTTCATGTGTGCAAATGCACTTATTACACAATAAAAAAACTAAATTGACGGTGCATAAAGTACAATGAAGGAAATACATTAAGGGAATACATAATGGAAACCTAATCTAAGTGGCAATGCTACCTTATTACAAACACCAACAAGACTTATTTATAATAGGGCTTCAGCCTACTCCCATTAAAGTAACCGGGTAGTCGTGCTCCATCAAGTGCTTCTAACTGACAAGCACCTGATTCAAGTATGTAAGTGATGGCATATAGCCCCAACCAATGTACTTTAAGTTTTCTTGGATGGCGCAAGAAATTAGAGTCATAGAGAAGTACCATTTTCTAATCTCAAACTTCTTATCCCTTATGTTTCTTTCATGCCATGCTTTCTACCTGGCCTTTTCTTACTTTTGACTCCATCGTGTTATGGCTCGTCGCTCATCCAATTGAATCATCTTCTCAATACGCTCTTCTAAATCCTGCTCATCATCTAGACCTCCAACGCATGCGCAATATGTGCAAAGAAGGTAACATAAATTCTATAGGGAGAATGGCTTTGGTGCTAAACACCAACTGAAATGGTGTGGATTTATTCAATCTCTTATAATTTGTTCTATATGCCCAAAGAATAGTTGACACTTTATCATCCCAATCCTTTCTTCCAACATCACAAATTTTTGTCAATGTCTGGCTCAAAATCTTGTTGAAAGCCTCAACAGTTCCATTTTCCTGAGGGTGGTAAGGTGTAGTCTTATGGTGGGAAACCATAAACTCATCTAATAGGATCCTGATGGTTTCATTTAAAAAGTGTGTAACCCTATTACTTGCAAAACTTAAAGGATATCCATATGTTGGAAGAACATTCTCCCATAGAAACCTAGTCTGTTATAGCTGTTATATAGTCCTTCGTAGGTGTTGCTTCACTCTAAAAGGTGAGATAATCGGTGCAAGTAATGATATAGCGTGATCTGGTCCTACGTGTGGCTGGAAAAATGGGTCCTACAAAGTTGATGTCCCATTTCTCAAATGGTTCAACACTGATAATAGGTCTCAGTGGCATTTCATCTCTTTGTCCTTGTTTTCCTAGGTGTTGACAATGGTCACACGCCTTACAATATTATTTACATTCTTTATACAATGTCTCCTACCATAATCCAACGAGTAGGATCTTTTGGGTAGTCGCATCACCTGCAGAATGGCCTCCTGCAATACCACCATGGGATTCTTCCTTAATATCCTTGCACTCATGCCCTAATACACAATGATGTAATACTTCATCTCTGCCTAACTTGTATAGGTCACCACTGATCAACATAAATGGTGTCGCGTGTATAGAAAGTTGTTTCTTTTCTAATGCCTTCATTCCTTCTAGTGCCACACTAATCCTGAAAGACAACAATGTCTTCTAATTTTAATGGCATGTGTTGTAACCTATATAACTATGCATCTGGCATGGTTTCTTCAATTGTCTGATGCTTCCTCCCCTGAGTTAATTCTAGATAAGTGGTCTAGTCTAGAGTTACTCTTCCTTGGCTTCACCACAACTGTGAAATCAAAATCTTGAAATAGGAGTACCCATCTACAGATGTGCCCTTGTAAGATGGGTTTGTTCACCAAATACTTCAATGTCATGTGATCCGTATAGAATACAAATGGTGTAGCTAGAAAATAATGTCAAAACTTGTGCAATGCATAGATCATGGACAAATCTTTGTGCTCTGTAGTTGTATAATTTTGTTCAGCAGGAGTCAGCTTCCTACTAGCAAAGCAGATAGGATGATCGACAATACCTTCTACAGGTTGAGCTAACACAGGCCAATGGCCATGCTAGAGGTGTCCACATGTACATGAAATGGTTTGTCCCATGAAGGAAAACGTAGGATAGGTGCGGTAGTAAGTTTCTCTTTCAATGTTTCGAACACACGCTGCTTTTGATTCTCCCCAATAGAATGTACCTCTTCCTTTCAGTAACTCCTCCAGAGGTGTAGAAATTTTGGCATATCCCTTGATGAATTTTCTATAATATCCTATGTGACCTAAAAATCCACACACCTCACTCTAACTGGTAGGTGCTTCCAACCCTAAAATGACTGCAACCTTAGCTGGATCAACAAGTAATCCCTCCTTGTAGATTATGTGTCCTAATAGTATTCCAAAAGGTTTAGCAAATATGCACTTCTTGATGTTCAAAGAGATACTCAATTATCTACACTGGTCAAACATTAAGCGCAGATTGTCACAGTGATCCTTAACAAGCCCATATACTATCCAATCATCGAGGTAGACCTATAAGAAGTTGTGAATAAAATATTTGAATTCCTGAAAAACTATTCGCGAGAATACAACAAGCGCATTTTTCAATCTAAAAGGCATCACAATATAGGCAAAACTACCCCATTTAGTAGTAAAATTTGTCTTTTCTTGATCCTCCTGAGCAATCCTAACCTAATGATACCTAGAAAACCCATCTATAAAGGAATATATTTCATGCCCTGTAACTCCCTCTAGTATTTCCTCAGTAAATGGCATAGGGAATGGGTCTGTTACACATGCAGCATTTATCTCCCTATAATCTACACATATTTGAATTCTATCATCCTTGTTGATATTGATCACAATTGGACTAACCCATTCTGACTCATCCAAAGGTTGAATGATTCCAGACTTCAACATTTTATCAATTTCTTCTTTTACCTTTTCGCGCATGAAAGGAATGATAACCAAATCATGCCAAGCCAAGAACACAAATGCTAATCAAACATCACGATCAATAAGATTAAATCAATTCACCAGAATAACTTTACATAAACCTTTGCAAACAAATGAGTAAAAAAATCATATATTATTATGGAACTCAATGCAATACATTGAGAATGGGCCTTGCTTAAATAGGAAAGGAATAACAATCTAAGAACTAGTTAAGGTCGTAGATCAAGCCATAAATTAAGGAAATAACTAGTCATCAAAGAACTAGTCAAGCCCATAGATTTAGAAGAGAACTAGATATCAAGGATCTAGTCAATACCATAGATCAAGGAAAGAACTATACCTAACAACTAGATAATATCTCCTAATATCTAAATAAGATAAAAGAAATATCCACACACATAAGTGGGTGAGGATAAATACAATAAAGGTAAATAAAGTACCTAGGTGAACATGAGCTAAGGTAAATACCTACTCTAACACCCCCCTCAAGTGAAGATAGGGGCCAAAATAGAAGTGGCATGTCCACAGTATGAGTCCTAACAACTAGGCTTGATGAGGTACTAATGTACAATAATAATACAAGGAGATTGTCAAAGCGGGAAAAAATGGACACCAAAAATAGGTACCCAAAACAACTAGTAACAAAAAAGTAGAGAGAGAAAAAACCCGCTGCAAGGCATCCCAAGAATCTCGGCTCAAAAAGCTGTATCGTACAATGATGAATAATTTTGGTGTGCACTTGTCACAAATATAGTGTCCGAATCCACTACTTGATCACAAAACTCAAAATAAATGACAAGAGGCTGAATGGTGGGTTTCACGCCATAGAATAGCTCCATACTGAGGAGATTGTCAAAGGAGTGATGTCGAAAGTGCAAAAAAACACCAAACATAATTTGATCAAAACCTCTTAAAAATAGGTGTGCCACGATCCAAGAACAATAACCAAAGCAACAAGCAAGGACACAAACTCCAGAGTGTCATGATCCAAGAAAAGCCAAGGTAAAAGGCAAAGACATGAAACCCGAAGACTGAAGAAGCAGGATCAACACCACACCCTCCCATACTTGTTGAATGGGTGGAGTAAATGCGCTTCTTGAGCTAAAGTGAGTTGCCCAAAATCAACTACTTAAACACTTTGAAAAACTAACACTTTGGGCTCCACCGAATAGCTCCCCCATAAGAGAGATTGTCCTTCGACATGCCAAAATTGTCACAAATATAGATACAAAATCTCTCGATAAACAAAAGAGATACACTACATCTGCTAAAGAAAATACTCAAAACAAGAAGCATCACAATGATAGAAGGTATAAAAGTGGAGCAAAAACGAGGTGAATGGTGGAGGAGCCACGCCTCCTATAGAGTCCTCTCGGTGAGATAACAATCTAAATACAATAAATAAATATATCACTACCATGGGTGAGGATGATCGGATATCCACCCCAAATTCCTTAAGTTTTATCGCAGAGATGGATGAAGAAGATGCTTGCATATGACTTGGTGTAAATTGCACAATGGGTGCATGAAAAAGAACATCGAATGTGTGTCGGGTTGATCATGTCGATCTGATTTCGAAACCTCAAGTTTCTCAATCCTAATTGAAGGTGCAAAACTCATGTGTTTCATGATCCTCGAGAAGAGTCCAAGCAATTGAACAAAAATGAGCTTTGTCAATGTGTGATCCTAATGAAGTATCTACTTGAAAACCAATGTCATGGCTGGTAATTCCACTATAACATGTGGAATAGAGGAAACAATACCTATGTGAATGGTGACTGCCAATAACTTGCCTCCTCTAGAGTCGTTAGTGAGACCCATAAAATGGAGCATACGAGGAACTAAATGCGAGATGGTATGCTTCTTAAAATCCATGTAGGTTGAGTAGAAGTAGGATACACAACATGTGGTATTCCTAATCCACCTTACCGAATGTGGAATGAGCATGCGGTATGACATGAATCATAGGTTTAGAAGCATCAAAAGTAGGTTCGAGGCTCAAAGCTGTATATCAATGTCGGTGGGTATAAAAGCAACACCTGCATGGAATAGGAGTATGGATATGGTTGTCCACAATATGATGGTGATGTTGTGAGGCCCTAGCAAGTTTGTTCTCACTCCAGTGTATTATTGTATCCTTCTCATGAATGAGTGATTGTAGAAGAGAATTTCACTTCTTGAGCGATCTATTTTCTCTCCAAAAAATTTACAATATCCTCTTTAAGTCCACATACTGGAGAAAAGCATATGAACTTCTCGAAATCCATGATAGGTATAAACTTTGACTCCCAAAAACATTTAGGAGGTGTGATATATTCATCCACAATTGATTACAACACTCCTCCATATTTGGCACTTTATAATTATAGTTCAAGTCTCAAACTAAATAAATCATGGAATGGAAATCCAATGAAAGAGATGGAAAGAAAGATTACTGAAAAAAACGGCCTCAAAACGAGTTACCAATCAAAAGTTACAATGCTTTTAAATATTTTGCTCATGTTATTTATTTTAAAATGCCACTAAAAATGTTGCCAGAGTAAATAAATTGTTGTTTCCTTCACCACACAAATAAAATTAGAGGGGAAGAAGTTAAGCACCTCATGTAGTAGGAATCACAAGTTTTAAGCCAAGAACATAGATGCTTTCAATCAAACATCACGATCAATAAGATGAAAGCAATTCTCGTGTCGGAACTTGGACATAAACCTTTGCAAAACAAATGAGTAATTTCTTTGGATATCATATATTATTATGGAACTCAATGCAATACATTAAAATGGGCCTTGCTTAAATAGGAAAAGAATAACAATCTAAGAACTAATCAAGGTCGTAGATCAAGCCATAAATCAAGGAAATAACTAGTCATCAAATAACTAGTCAAGACCAAGATTTAGAAGAGAACTAGACATCAAGGATCACTAAAACCTGAAATTTTGGAAATCAACGATCTAGTCATAGATCAAGGAAAGAACTATACCTAACAACTAGATAATATCTCACTGATATCTAAATAAGATAAAAGAAATATCCACACACATAAGTGGGTGAGGATAAATACAATGAAAAGGTAAATATGAGCTAAGGTAAATACCTACTCTAATAGCACAAATTAGGATTCATGCTAAAAACTCTCTTTCTCACTTCAGACACACACCTTCCTTAAGTTTTATCTTTATTTCCCCAAGTGATTCATGCCCACTTTAATTTCATGATACCCTCGAGGGAATAAGTCCTAATAATCCCATAGTAACTCAATAATCTTTGCCACCTCAAGTCTAACACAAATAGTTTATAATTATGGCCTCCTTGCAGGCTCAAAAGCTTCTCCATTCTGATATTGACCTTCTTTGTCTTCTGCAAGATTTCGCATGATAGGCACATGTATCCTTGTCTCGCTGCACAATCCAAGACATCGTTTGTATCCCATGTGAATGTTCAATATCCAAGTTCTCAACTTCCCATCATCCATGATGTAATTTCATCCTTTTGGCACTTTTTTTTGTTTGTGGTTTTCTTGGTCGGTGGCATTCGATTTTCATCCTCCCAACATGGATTAGGGGGAAAAATTCAATTGTAAACCATCTTTCCTTTTTCTTTCTCGAAGAAAACTCATTCAAGCAATATGAATTCTTCTCCTAAAATGAGGCCCGATTTTTTAGTCTCACCAAATAAGTCTTGTATGAGTTCCGCCACCTTTGCACTATCGCCCATGGTTAACCACTGTAACAAGATCATGCATAATGCCTCTTCTATCTGGAGGTTGGGAAGAAAAGTAGTCAAGAAGATGCGGATCATTCTTACACAAGGGTTTGCCAATTCATGAGTCCTCGGTGTAGTTTGGCATATACCATACTCGCACGTGCATCCTTGTATAGAGTACAATCCATGCACCTCTTGGAAAGTGCCAAACTGATTTTGGTAATGCCTCATCCCCATGCATGTTGATCTCAAGTCTGCAGTCTACACTTCTAAATGTGACAATGAGCGATGAGGTTTTTTATCACCATTATAAGTGCGAGAGGATCTGCGTATGGGTGCATTCACTACTTAGAGATGAACCTAAGGGAGAAAATGCAAGGGTGACTGTCTCATTCCTTTCTATAAGATTATCTTTATGAACTTATTTCAGTGAAGAATGAGATCCTCACAGAAGAGATATGCTAACATGTCCTTCTACCCAACCACCTTATCCATTTTCCCTCCATCTCATTTATGAAGTTCTGGTAGGTGACCAAGGACCTATCCTCAAAATGAGGCTAAAAGTGCAAACTGTATTTTTCATTTTTGTGTCCTAAGTTCTATGTACCATGAGCCCAATTTTTACAAGATAATACTCGTAGTATCACTAATAGAGTGATAATCGCTCCCACCGTAGGATTCCCTTGATGGCTCATTGACCTTGTGTGAATCGGAGCTCACAAAGATTATTTTTAAGTCCTCCTCACTTGCACACGTAAAATGCAGAGGCTCAACATATGGTGTAAACTTCCCATGGGGATCTATCTGCAAAGGTATCACAACCCTTTCCAAATTTGGTCATTGAAGACTCAAAGTCTAATATACCCTTTATCCTATGTCTCAATTCAACATTATTTGCTTAACATCAAGGGCATCCAAGTAGAGGGCTAGAAACACATCTTCTTCTCCATTACAACTCAGTAAGTGCCAAGAGGCAAGCAATTTACCTCAAAATCCCACTCTGTTTACATGAATTTGGCCCATTGTATGGTTTAGATGCATCCTTGTGTCACGCCATTTATAGGAAGAATGGGAGTGGCCTTTTCCAAATCTACCCCAACCACCTTAGGTGTCATGCGTTGCCATAAATAACACATTAGATGAATTTCTTTGATTTCCATAATTCCCACTTAAAGATATCCAGTTGGCCTCCCCCATTCGCCATCTCGGCCGTGCATTTGTACCGCATGCATCTAACGAATTAAGCACATTCACTTCCGCACTCATGCGCCATGGGCGCAACTCAATCAAAATATTTCTTAAAACCTGCCATCTAAACATCTATCCTAAGTTTATTATACCCCATTGTGTTTTACCCATGGATAATTAAATATTAACTATTTAATTATACTTTTTACATGTATCTTAACCGCTTATCTACCCCATATCAATTCCTAACCTCCCATATCTATTCTATCCATCTATCCCCCTATTTCTCCTCCCCCCAAACCATGCAGCGGGATATTTCCCGTATTTGAGTCGGAAGGATCACTTTCATCTTTCCAAAATGTCCTTTTGGCCATTTTGGGAGTCTGTTCCCTCGATCGAGCGCCGACTTGACTTACTACTGATCGACCGACGATTTTTTCAAACGAATGGTGCCGATTATACCTCGGTCGGTGCCGATTACAAATACAGGGCTAGAATTTAGTTCTGTTAGAGACAAAAAGAAGAACAAGAGAGTTTTTTGAGCATCAAGCCCGAGCATCTTCTATCAAGCGAAAGTGAATTCCATCCAGATCAATCCCTGAGAGGAGTACCATTACTCTGCTCCTACAACATCAACATCGTGAGCCTCCATCGATCTCTTGGTGACTCTACTCCTACATCTAGCGAAGGTGGAGCTTTGTCAGTATCCCTACGGCTCCTGCAGATCCAGCGGGCATCGATGATCTAGCTTTCATTGTCCATTTCTCAATCTTCCTACAATTTTCCCCTAGTCGACGCCGACCGACCCCAGTCGATGCCAATTTTCCTAATCGACGCCGATTCACCCAATCGACGCCGATCGGCTACATGCAGATAGTAAAAGAACTCAGGTAACACAAATCCAACATTGTTTTCATAGTTTCCTATTTTCTGTTGCTTTTTGTCTGCTGTTTACATTCTGTCTATCATTTTTAATCAGAAAATCTAGACATTTACTTACATCTTTTATCATGTATGCTTCTTTCTTTAATTGAAAACGTGGATTGACATCCGCCGAGGGAGCTTATCGCTTCCCGGACCCGCTTCTCGGGCAGTCCACCCAAATATCTTTTAATTTGTCTCTTTTTGTCAAGTATCTGTGTCTCGTAGGTTTCTCGGATCTACTTTGCAAGATTGCTCATGTGTGCCCCATTTTGTCTACATCGGCTTTCTTTTCCATCTACATCTTCGGATCTTGTCTTATCTATCAGGTATCGATTTCATTTGAGTTTTTCAGGGTTTTTGTGTTTAGTTTGGTACATTAACTTGGACAGGTAACAAGCGCACGGAATTCTTGATCTACATTCTGGCACACCCGGTGGGACCCAACCAAAGTCCCCTATTGGTAAGTTCATTTCTTTTCCAGTTTTGAGCTTTTGTTCTTTTTCTTCACTGATTTTCATCAGTTTTCCTTAAGCATTTCCTTCCTTCATTTTGGTCTTGCTTCTTTCATTTATAATTTGCAAAGTCAAAGTTTTTTCTTTCTTGCAAATCTAAATCCCAATTTCTATTTCAAAGATTAGTAAATCTTTCATTTGATTTCAAGATTGCATTTTTGATTCATCTCTTTATGCAAAATTGTTATTTCCTTGAAAGTTTTCTAGTTCCTTAAATAGAAATTTTCATTCTACTATTATCTGGATATATCTTTCTGGATTTGTTTGTGTGTTTGCTTAACCTTTTCTTGTGGAGCACTTTGCTTGTTCATGGGATTGTTCGAGGGGAAGAGCTCAACAACACACTTTTTGAAGTCCACACACCTTGGAGAGCTAAATCTACAGGTATTCCTCTTTTACGGTGTTTTCTCCTTTTTAGAACTTAAAAAGAACTTGTTTGTTTGTTTTCTATCACATTCAAACATTTCGATTTTGGTGCTTAAAAAGAATTTAATCACATTTGGGAAAGAACTTGTTTGACTTGTCTTCATCAAATCAAACACTTCATTTTTAGTGCTTAAAAAGAACTTTTCTTTGTCATTTCTGTTGTATGTTCTTCATCTAGTTTTCTAAATAGGTTGGAAAATTGATCAAAATCGGTAGTGACACTATTTGATTTTTATTTTTCACCCTTGCACACAAAGCCAAAATCACTAGGTATTAAGCATTTAAACAAAAATTCCTTCCCTGGCCTCGCCTACTTGGAAGTGACATCCAAGAGGAAGAGCCTACGCGTACTCGGGCCGCACTATAAATTCACGGAAAGTTCTGTATATATTGGCAAAGCACCCGACTCCCTTATCGCAAGCGGTGTGTGAAGTGTGGGGTAGGCCCCTATATCAAGCCACGTACCGATCTTTTACTGAAGTGCCTTCGGGACTCCTCACCAAAACATTCCCCAAACCATCCTTAGTTTGGCTATCTGAGTAGTTCCTGTTCTAAAAGCCTTCCCTAATATTTTCTTTCTTAAAAGCATGAAAACTTAAAAGAGATAATCACCCACGCTACTTGAATTGTCTGTGCATTAGTTAGGACAATCTCCTTTTTTCTATATTTCTGCTTGTTTATGATGGTCATCACCCGGTTACAATCTAGAAAAATGGCTCAATTGGCCCCTTCTTCATCCGAGATCACCACTAATGTGGATGTTTCGCACCCCTCGGTCTTCCTCGGGACCACTGTTAGTTGGTTCCCCATCTTGGTCATATAATCCTTTTTATCATCCTAAAGTGATCCCATCACGTCCAACTTCCCCCAGTCCTTCAGAGGTATCATCTGCTTCTGATATAGAGTATGTTCCTCATGGAGATCCTGAATTTCAGGCACTCCTTGATCACAATCCGGTAGCCCTTATGGACTATCTAGTGCATAAGTCTATTCGAATATCTGATCAGGGACCACCAATCCAACAAGTTTATGATTATTCTCATGAACCATCCTGGGATTTTTATAGAACAGCTTAGCATACTTTTTTCTCACCTCGAACCACACGGAAGAGGGTGGCACATCTATGCCTCCTTTTTCTCTCCACCCACCATGTCATGTCGACTGGTTCTCAAATGGTCTTGCCTATCCCTAGTGCCGCAGCTACCTCAGCTACTCCACAACCTACTTTTGAGAGGCCTCTTCTTTAGCTATGATGGGTGCATCCGCACTCTCACAGATTGCTGTTAATTCTTCTATGCCATCTATTACATCTCAGTGGTCAAGACTCTCTTATGAATCAACCCCTTCTACGAGTCAGTTGGTTCCTTCTTCTCATCCTCCAGTTGGTATTTCTTCCAATGCTCCAAATGATGTGACCTTTACCCATCCTCTGGCGTCACTTTAATAACCAATCCGGCAGTCAAAAGCCTCATTCAGACTTTGTTCCCCACCATGTCCAATCAAATCAACACCCATGTTCCTCAATCCATTCCGATTCAATCGACAAGTGTAGGAGCCCACCAATCACAGGCTCCATCTTTCATTCAACCACCTTTCTCTCAACCACTTGTCATCTCACAACCTATTTATACGCAGGCTCCTTCACAAAAAATACCTCACCAGGCATCACCTAGAATGCCTGGTTATTCCTCTTATCATCCTGTTAATCAACAGATGAATCCCCATTAACGCCTCAACAAAATCTACCATTCACTTCTTATGCAGGACATACCAACATGCCTCCTCCTCAATCTGACATGTCATCCAAATTCTTTTCAAGAAAATCACAGTAGACCTAGAAGCCTCCACCAAAGGGGCTCACCCTTCATACTCTTTTGAAGAAGTGTGTAATGAACCGATTCATCCATCAGTGGCTTTTAAGCCTTATCCTCCCCAATGGGAACTTCCTAAGTTCTCAAAATTTCATAGTCGGGAGGATCCTCAACAACACCTACGAGCATTCAAACACGCTTGCTACCTTATAGTCCAGGATCAGGAGCTTATGCTCCATACTTTCCCTATGTCTCTAGCAGGGCCTGCTTTAGACTGGTACAATAACATTCCCCAACACTCCCTATTTTCTTTCTCTCAATTAGCTCAGATGTTTGTTGAAAACTTTTCAATAAATATCACACATAAGATCTCGATTACAGATCTTTATAACATTCATCAATTCGATGACGAGTCTATTACAGACTTTGTCACTCATTGGAGAGGTATAATAAATCAATTGTCTTTCTCCCTCCCTCAATCTCAACAGATCGAGTTGTTTACTCGATCTTGTGCTAATCATATTTCTTCCACTTTAAGGATCCAAACCTTTCACACATTTGAAGAAGCCTTTACGATGGCACGCAAACTTGAGTCCCATGCCATTGAACAAGGGAAGTTAAAACTTCACTCTAAATCTAAACCAGATTTTTCTCGGTTTACAAAATCAAACCCTTCCACTTCTAACAAAGACAAGAATCAGGGGTCCACCAATGCTATCATATTAAAAACATCACGAGCTGATAACACTTCTAATCAAACACCACGGAGAGACTTTTCATCTTCTCGAAAAGGACCCTCATCATCTCGATCTTTTACTTCATTGGGGAATCATATGCTTCCATCTTAGAAAAAATGTTGGAAGTTCACATGATCAAACTTCCCCCTATTAGAAATTTTGATGAGAGCCAAGAATGACCATTCTGGTATAGGGAAAATGACTTCTGTCATTATCATAGAACCAAAGGCCATGACATTGAATGATGTCAGACCTTCAAAAATCTTGTCCAAAAATTCATTGATAAAGGTGAGCTCATTCTAGATAACCCAAATGCTCCCCCAAATCAGCACTTGATGTCTTTAAACAACCTTTTCCCAATCATTCCCCAAACAATGACGCTTCAGGGTCTCAAAAACCAAACACTCATACTATCAGCTTCATCTCTACTGAAGAATCTTCTTCTAAACCTAAGCCATCTATGAACACGTCGACCGAATCGGAACTTCCTCCCACTCGTTAATCTCTGAGATTCCACCATCTTCGACAAATTCATCTTTGAATATTTCTCCATTGTTAGAGATGGATTCATCTCTCTCTCCTCTTTATCTAGATCTTCCATCCATGCCAGAGATAGTGTCATCCTCATCTGTCTCATCATCAGACATTCTTTCGATGCTTGAGGCATTTACATCCCTTCAAGTTTCCACTACAATACATCTACTTCTTGTTTCTCCCATTTTTTCCGCGACTATGCCATTGGTAAACATACCTATAGTCATACCAACTTCTCTACCAATGGAAGCATCTTCGATTTTGACTCTTCCCATTTCCTTTCCTATAGTAGTTACACCCACAATTATTGTACTAGAAGTATCTCCTCACAGGGAACCACTTCTTCATCATCCACTTCTTCCATCACCGACGTTGCCTTTCCTATTAAGGAAAAATCTAAAGAAATAACACCGACCTACACTTTCGGTTCCTGAACTTAAACCGAGACAACTAAAGTCTAACGTTGCATCATCAGTACCTCACCATCTCCTTCCCCCGAAAAGGTTACAATCACCTTATGCGGTTGAAGTTGTCACCATCCCCGAAAAAGGAAAACCAATATTTCAGACTATTAAGACTCTTGGTGCTTTCCCTCAAAAATCTCTCTCCACGCCTCATAAAAGATTGGATTTATCCACTGAGAAGGCATCTTCTTCTACAACACCATCAAAACCATCATCTTCTTCTACAACACCTTCTTCACCGGTGTCTCGTAAAGTGGATTTACCCACTAGAAAGGCGTCACCTCTTTTATCAGGACCATCATCTTCATCACCAAAAGCCAAGGCACCCTTTGTTCCTCCTATCAGACCTATTTTGGGAGCTCCTCCCTCATCTAAGTCAGTCTTATCTAAATCATCATTTGTTTTGACCAAGCAGCATTCTTCATCTCTGAAGACCACAACACTTGTCACATCTTCGTCTTCTTCAAAATCTATCTTAGGAGCTCCTCCTCCACCAAAATCAATCTTGCCTCACTTACTTCCATCTCAGGCACCCAAGGCTACTTCTCCCGATGTCCAGAAAAGAAAACGATCCCTAAAAAGACTATCAAACCAGATATGCAGATTCTTTTACCTCGACAGTCTGCTAAGGTGAAAGAGGCACCTTCATCATCTCTGTCCTCATCTTTGTCTACCGGATTCTATACTAAAATTCTTCACCAACTTATCCAATCTTCATCCATATCTCTTCCTCCGATCAAACCCTATAATCCTAAAGGAGTAAAACCTTCCTGGTTCAACTCTGATTTGATTTGTGCTTACCACCGCACTCCCAGGACATGACACCGAGGGATGTAAAGCCCTTCAATCTGTCATTAGCAGTCTTTTGGAAGAAAGTGATCTTCTGTTGGAAGAGGAGGAGGAACAAGTATCTCCTATCATCTCAACTACATCTAAGCCTCAAACGGTCTACCCAGACCTCTAATTCTATTAATTCCACTCCGATGATCTTCCACCTTCTCAAATCGACACAATTCATATCGCCACTAGAGCACAACAATATGATAATCTATCATCATCTACATCTCGGCCACGGGTTGTCATTTCTGCAGCCCCTGAAGGAGTTCCTCCTTCCTCATCAGCCTCGAGACCTCGGGTCTCTATTCATGCTTCACCTCGGGCTCAGATTCCCGTGTCAGTTGAGGAAAGTGTTATGAAACAACTTACCCATGCTCCGGTCAAAATGTCTCTTTTTGACCTCATTCAATCATCTCCACAACATCGCCAGGCTCTGATTGATAATCTACGCATATATCACGTGAATTCAGATGAGCCCCAACCTTTTGAGATGGTTGTTGGGTTGAATAGACCATCAACCACCATTTCCTTTGAGGATTCTGAAATTCCTCCCCTTTCTTCTGAGGATTTAGAGGCTCCCTCTTTATCACAGTTCAAATCAACAACACTACGTTAAAACACACTATGATCGATAGTGGTGCTGCACTCAACATCATTTCCTCTCACACATTCGAGCAACTTAAGTTACCAAAGAACGTAGTGTCACCACCACCTTTTGCCCTTCGATCATTTAACGATCAGCAGTTACTTTAGGAACTGTGGTCCTGCCCATTCGGGTAGGTAAGAAACTACTTCACGAGCTTTTTTACATTGTTGAAGGGAAATTCCACTACAATATGATCCTCGACACTCCTAGATTCATACAATGCATTATGTCCCATCAACCCTCCATCGATGCTTAAAATATCAGTATGAGGGAAAATCTATACTCATCCAGGAGATCCTTTTCCTTCCACACAATGCGACATGACCACAGGGTCTACCCCTCTAAAGGAGAATGCTTGTTCTCCTAATGAGGCTTCATCCTCTTCCATACCTACAAAAAAACTACCAGATTTACAAAATCTGGAAGAGACGTTGCAGCATTTTTTGCTAGGAGAGCTTCCTCTTCTCTCTTTTGACGCCCATCTCAAACCTAATGAGTATGGTAGACCAGAAAAACAACCTGAATATCAGCCAGGTCTTGGTCACATCATCACCATTGGTCTACCCAATCAATAGACTAACTTCATTTACGGTGGTCTTGATACACCTCACTATCACCCGATTCTCCCCCTAGGGCCAAACCCTATTCAAGCAGGTTTGATTGTTTACAGAATCCCACATTTTCAAAAAACTTATTTATATCGATGCGCGTGGAAGGGCTTTGGCCTAGAAAATATGAATAGGGTGTACATGACCTCACGTCCATTCCAACTCTTAAACCACATCAAAAATTTGGTTTAGGATTTAAACCTCTCTCAAAAGCCACCATCACCATTCTCGATGAGCCTCTTTCCATTGAGGAACCATCTTCTCCCACCAGGTCAGAAGCATCACTTGATGTGGATGATGCCATTTCCATCCCACCTAACTTTTTTTTTTTTTTAGTCAATACCATTTCCATAGGTCCATTGACCTATAAAACTAATGGCGAATCCACTTCCATACCATTAGTCTTCCCTAAAATAGTTGGAGATGACTCTCCCACTATCAACACTATCCACTGTGTGGATGATGATTCTGTCCTCACCTATCTGGGGGCAGAGGATTCTTATCTTCCTAAAACCATTCCTTCTGACACGTCTACGCTTCTCAACGAAGCCACTATCGACCTTAATATAGGGACTTCTAAAGACCCTCGCATCATTAAGGTCGGCCAATCTCTTAATCCACAGGAGTTAGGAGACTTCACCACCTTTCTTTCCAACCATCACCAAGCTTTTGCTTGGTCATACGAAGATATGCCAGGACTCGATCCTGATATTGTGGTCCACAATATCGTTACTCTTCCAGACATCAAACCGGTTAAACAAAAATTACGTAAAATGCACCCTCGTGTAGCCCTTCTTGTTAAAGAAGAGTTGCAGCACTTTACTTTCTACTAACTTCATCCAACCCATTGACTATCCACAATGGGTTTCAAATGTAGTACCAGTAACCAAAGCTACTGGGAAAATTTGAATTTGCACCGACTTCCGGATCTTAATCTCGCTTGTCCGAAAGATGATTTTCCTCTACCTAATATCGACCAACTCATGGATTTAACTACAGGTCACGAGATGCTTTCTCTTATGGATGGTTTCTCTGGATATAATCAAATTCTCATCACACTAGAGGACCAACATAAGACTTCCTTCATAACTCCTTGGGGAATTTTTTTATCGTGTCATGCCTTTCGGTCTTAAGAATGCAGGAGCAACCTATCAACGAGAAATGACCTACATCTTCCATGATCTCTTACACAAAACTATGGAAGATTATGTCGATGATCTCCTCGGTAAATCCAAATGCCATCAGGATCATCTTTTCATTCTTGCACCTCTCTTTGAGAGGCTCATTCATTTTTGTCTTCACCTAAATCCATCTAAATGCGTGTTTGGCATTCTCACTAGTAAACTCTTAGGCTTTATCATTTCTATTAGGGGCATTGAAGTTGATCCCAAAAATAAAGGCTATCCTTGAGATGCCTCCCCCTTCTAACTTAAAACAGCTCCATGGTCTTCAAGGACACCTTCAATCAATGCGTCATTTTATCTCACAACTATCGGACCGTTGTCAACCTTTTCATCATCTCCTCCGTAAGAATGTTCATTTTGAATGGGATGAGCATTGCCAAAAGGCCTTTGATGATCTCAAAGCTTATCTTCTTTCTCCACCTATGCTTACACCTCCACGCGAGGGGGAGCCATTCTATCTTTATATTTCTATGTGACTGACCATGCTCTTGGGAGCCATGATCTCACATCGGGACGCTAATGGTAAAGAACAAGCCATCTATTACATCAGTCACACTCTTCATGAGTATGAAACACGCTATTCTCAAAGCTGAAAAATTGTGTTGTGCTCTCTTCTTCATGCAACTTCTAAACTTCATCACTACCTCCTTAATCACAAAACTTATATTGTTACAAGTGTCAATCCACTCAAGACAATGCATGCAAAACCATATCACAATGATCGTATCACTCGTTGGCTCATGCTCATGACAGAGTTTGATCTCGAGTTCATCTCACAAAAATCTATCAAGGGTCAGGTCATTGCGGATCAATTAGCTGATACTCCTCTTCCGACACTCAAATTCCCCTTGCTCAATTCCCAGATGAGTACATCCAACAAATCGATTTTGGTCTTTCTCCATTTAAAATAAAACTCTTCTTTGATGGGTCCAAATGTCAGCAAGGGGGAGGTGCAGGTTTTGTCATGATTCCTCCTTGGGGTGCACCTATCCCTGTCACACACAAACTTAACTTTGAGTGTACCAATAATATGGCTGAATATGAAGCTCTTGTTTTAGGTCTTCAAAATGCCATTAATCTTGGCGCTCACCATATCGACATCTTTGGTGATTCTGAGCTCATCATTAATCAAGTCACTGGTGTCTATCAATGCAAAAATGATATCCTTCAAAAATATCACGATATCGTTCTCTTTCAACTTCAATCTTTTGATAAATTTACTATCCAAGCTATTCCTCACACTGTGAACCAATTCACAGATATAATGGCTTCTTTAGCCTCACTTATTCCACCTTTTACCAAGACTCATGACTTTATGTGGCTGTTCAGCATTTAGACCAACCCTCTCATCTCAGGCTGGTTGACTTCAATCAACGCCATCACAACCAACACTCAAGATGAGTGGTATCAACACATTTTTGATTATCTATCCCATTCAGTGCTCCCTCCAGATCTGACTTCCAATGGCAGAAGATCTTTTATCCTACGTACGCTAATCACTATACTATTCTGGGTGGAATCCTCTACAAACGTGGTTTTGATGGTATTTTGCTTCGGTGCCTCAAAACCCCTGAATCATCTAAAGCTATCCAGAAGTCCATGATGGTATATGTGGTGGACATTTTAGTGGCTTGGCCATAGCTAAACGCATCTTACGTTTAGGTTATTATTGGCCTTCTCTTAATCGAGACTATTGTGAATACACTAAGAAATGTGTCAAGTGTCAACAACATTCCAATCTTACACATATCCCTAGTCAGGCTTTGCAACCTGCAGCGGATTTGTGGCCTTTTTCACAATGGGGTCTTGATCTCATCGGTCTCATCAATCCTCGCTCTTCACAACGATCATCATTCTATCATTACTACCACAGAATACTTCACTAAGTGGGTGGAAGCTATTCCTCTTTCATCAACCAAAGCTAAACCCATTGTTGATTTTGTCTATCAACACATCATTTGTCGCTTTGGTGTCCCACACAAACTCATCACAGATAATGGTAAATCTTTCAAAAACATTGATTTGTAGAACCTCTATGATGCTTTCAATATCAAACTCAGCTTTTCTTCTCCATACTATCCCCAAGCTAACGGCCAGCCGAGGCTTCCAATAAAACTTTGCGTAATATCCTCGCAAAGGTAACTAGTCGAGCTGGTAGGGATTGGCATTTACATATCCCTTTTTCTCTCTGGCTTATCGACTAGCATTCATACTCCTACTGGTGCTACTCCCTTCTCTCTCATCTATGGGTCTGAGGTTGTCCTTCCTTTGGAAGTCCAGATCCCATCTCTTCGTGTCTCTCTCAGAGAATTTGTCTCTGATGAGGACTATCATCAAAATCATCTAGCGCAGCTTGAGTTGCTCGATGAGTGGCATCTCAATGCTCTTGAGCATCATCAAGTCTATCTTGAGCATGTCAAACATGCTTATAACAAGCACTTGCAACATGTGACTTCAAAGTTGGTGATCTTGTTCTTAAAGAAAACCAAAATGTCACTACACTAGAAAGGAGTCAGCGTGGTAAGTTTGCTCCTAACTGGATGGGTCCGTATGTAGTCACTCATAAATATGGGTCCAGGGCTTATCATCTATCTTCCATGGATGGTGTACCTGAAATGGAACCTCTTAATGCTTTGCATCTAAGGCCCTTCTACTATTAAAATCTATCTTACATGATCTTGGTCACAAAATAGATCTTTCATCCATCTACAACTAGTCATATATTTTGTAAGTGATTTGGAACTATGTGGTTCTCCACGTTATTTCTTTTCTATACCTTAAATATGAGTACCGCGGCTCTACTCATGGCATTTTTCTTATGGATATGTTCCTCCTCATGGTAGGAACACCTTAATCACTACTTCATCTATCCTAAGTGTTTATCTTAATCGAATCTACTCGGGCATGAGTACGTGTTTGTATACATTTTCTTCCCTCTATCTGATCTATCTAGGTCTAAACTCAACTTCTTTCAAAAGCTCCAAAAAAAAAAAAAAAAAGATGCTATCCTAAAATTCCAAAAGATAGACTGATCCCTCGAAGGACAGCTATCCATGCCTTATCAAATAAATCAAAAAGTATAGACCATTCCCTTGAAGGATGGCTATCATCAAATTCAAAATACAGACCGCTCCCTTGAAGGACGGTTGTTTATTTCATGGAATTTTCAAGGCTTCTCGCATTGATCAGCCTTTGCAGTAACAGACTTCCTCTTCGGCCAGTTTGTTCACTTTTTAGCATCATTGAAAGACTTCCCGTATCAATCAGTCTTTCTATGTCTAGCAAACTTCCCGCATTGATCAGTTTGCTCTTCTATCAAAACAAAAATCATGAAGCTGAGATATAAGACCTTTTTCGATCATATGGAGACCCTATTTTCCCAATATGAGCACGTATTCTGTCCTTCATATATTTTGACGAGATACATACTTCTCATTCCATCTACCTCCTAGATCTGGTTTGTGACTAGCTAGTGTCAGGTTTATTTTAACCTCATATATGGCCTTGTGTGCATCATCTTTCGGTTTCTATCAAAGTCTCTATTTATGGTCAGTTAGGGGCCTAACTTATCATTCTTTTTCCTATCTAGGTGTATTGCTTTTTATTTCTAAACTAAGATAATATCATTACATCCTTTGCTGTCACAAGGAGCATTTCCCATTATTATTTGTTATTCATCCAATTAAATTGACATTTAACATGTTAATTTAGTCAAATCTATCATCTATCTATACTCATCTTATCTACTTTGTCTAAAAACACATCAAAGCATGTATTAAAAACACATGTGAATCTATCATCTATCTATTTCATTAATTAAATTAACATCTTAACATCAAATTATCAATCATCATCATCTATCCTCTATCTATCATCTCATCTATCAATCTATCATCAAATCACATCATCTATCTATCCATATCTCAAAATTATCATTAACATCTTAAACATATCAAATCTATCATCACATCATCACATCACATCTATCTATCCTCTAAAAACATATCTATGTCCATCTTATACATCTATCCATATCTATCAAAATTAAATGCATAAGTACAATCACATAACACAAAATGATGATATATATATATATATATACATGTGTGTCTGTACAAAAAAGAATGGATGGCTTTCAATCAAGCCATCTATATCATACATCAAAAATGCCTTCAAATCGAGGCTACATCAATATATCGATACAAAAAAAAATAACATATCTATATCGTAAAATCAGATAGGTGGAAGACACTATCTCCTCCACCCTCCTCTGGCCCAGTGTTCTCTCCTGGCCACCTCCTATCGAGCTAGAAGCACCTGCTACTGGGGGCCTGCCACCACCTCGATCTCTCCCGGTGCTCCCACCCTCCGATGCACCACTAGCTACGCAGGTGCTATCGCTGATCTCCTCCTCGCACCATAACGAGGCACATCAGGGGCATGTTGTGCCAAGGTGTCCTCATAGTATCTCACCTCGGCAAGGAGAGCCTGATAGGTGCTCAGACTCACCATACCGGGTGCTCATAATGGCGCTACTGCTGCTGCTGCTGGTGGTGGCCCTCCTGATGCCGCACCCTGTGACCTGACTCTGAAGTGGTGCCTGTATCACCGTATTTGGCCCTGAGGGCCTCTCTGTGCTGATGGTAGTGATCCCTCTGCTGAATCACTATATCCCACTCCTGACGTGTTGTGTCTCTCTCTAATATCAGTGCATCCCTCTCCTCCGTCAGAGCTCTAATCTCCTCGAGGGCAGCCTGTGTGCATGTGTCGGGCAGGCAGCATGCTCTCCTCCAGCCTCTCCAAAGACTACAACTATGTCCTCTCTCATCTCGCATCTATGGATGCTGGGAGGTGTCATGGTAGCTCTATGGAGTACCATGCCACGTAGCCATCATCTACTCCTACGTCATCATCACTATCTGTGGAAGGTGGGGCCTCCCTCAATGGATCTACTAGATCAAAATCGGTAGATCGGTCTCTCTGCTATCCCACCTATATGGCATATATGTGGTCGGGACTGTCTGTATACTAAACCAAACTACCTCAATACCCGTATAAATGGGACACGCTCCCACATATCTGGCCTGGCCCCTAACCACCCTACTCCATCTCAGCTCCACCAGGTGAGCATCCTACTGCCCATGTCGGGTAGACCCGATATGGTCTCCAAATGACCTCGCTCTGCGTGTGTCAAGTCCTCAAAGCACTCAAGTATACCACTCCGCAGATCTCCCTGATATCTCCTGGGCCATGTCTACCCACCATCACCGAAATCCATAATCAAGGGCCCCTCTACTGCGGCATCCATGGAAGCCCTGATGGCCTGATCACTGCTATATGCTCATATGCCCAACAATGGAGCACAAAGCTAACATCGATACCTATCCACCTACTCTGTGGTGTACATCCATAACTCATGATATATCTGTGCTACTAGGGCATCGGCAAAACGTGAACACCTGCCTTGAACTCTAGGATGTCACAAACACAGTCTAGTAATAAAGAATGGAAATCTCCCACCTCCTAAATCTGGTAGAGAAAAATAAGAGATCACCATCTGAATCAATGCACTATCCGTCTGCTCCTGGCATCATCCTATCTATAATGTGAGGCTATCCTCACCGCCCCAGACACTATCTCTGAATCATCTACCCTATCTCCATACAATCGTCCTAGGGCCCTCTGCTGCTGCTCTCGTGGAGTGATCTCAATCGGGTCCCCGGTGATCGGTAACCTCAGATCCTATATATATCCTCATGGGTGATGGTCATCTCACCCATCCTAAACTAGAAAGTGCATGTCCTGCTATCCCATCACCGTATCAGTGCTCGCATCAACTCTACATCTCGAGGCACCCATCGGTAGTAACGGAAGCCCCCAGCCCGGCTAGCTCTAGGTGATGCCAATCACATCTGTCACATCGGGAGAATGGTCTCCAAAAGCTCGGAATAACATCCCACATATGTAAAGCCTCTCGTGCCTAGCATCACATGACATCATGGATGGTGTTAGCTCCTCATTTATCCAAATCCAAACATCAAAAACACATTCTACCACTTTCTCAAGTCTAAACACTCCAATCGGCATCGATTGAGTTCAATCGACGTCGATCTAATTTAGTCGATGTCGATTGAAATTCCAATCGCACCGATTGAATCTAATCGGCGTCGATTTTTCCAATCGACGCCGATTGAAAGGCCAAGTGCCCAAAATACTCTGGCCTCTCATTTATCTAGTTTTTTCCTAAAAACTAGCATCCTAATATGCTATTTAATGATAAAACTATATACCAGAGTTCGGGTAGATCCACTTACCCCAGGTCATGTCCTCTTCCACTTCTGGCTGCTCCCAGAGGCTTCCATGTTGCTCAAAATCAATTTTTGACTCTCTCTAAATCAATCATCGTCAGAGTAAATAAATCGTTCACATTTTCCTTTCTCCTATTTATATGGGCTCGGTATGGTCGGCGCCGATTTTTATGGTCGGCGCCGATTGGTTTAGTCAACATTGATTTTGGCTTGATCGACGCCGATTGAGGCCCATCATTGCCGATTGGTTGCAATTTTTCCTTTCCACATCACTTTCTTCCATCTCCTCATCTTTTTGCCAAAGTGTTGATGCTTGGCTTGTTTATCTGATCATTATTATCACCTGGGTGTTGCCTTTTGGCACATATTTGTGGTATTATCACCCATTTCGAGTCTTGTTCCCTACACATGGGTCACTCACATTTGTGGCAGCTTAAAGATAGCGGGTCTGTAGGCACTAACGTCATCTACTTTGCAGACCATCTGTCTGTTGTCCCTACCAATGTGTCACTCTTTAGTTGCTACTATCTTGCAGCCTTCCTTCCACTCACGGGTCTGTAGGTACTAACGTCATCTCATATGAAGACCATCTAGTTTTCCCTACCAATGTGAGTTCCTTAGGTCATACCTTTTTTTTTTTTTTTACGTGCGTCATCAATGATCAGATCTACTCTAGATATCTAGCTGGGGCATCCTGCGTTCTCATCTACCTTTTTCAAACTCGGGATCGGTTGGTCTTTTGGGATTCATCCCATCCCTAGTTTGAGGGGGATCACATCATCACTTTTTCTTCCTTTCTTCCAACTCCTTGTTTTTGTCTTGCAACTTTGCTTATCGCAAGTTACTCAACAAAAAGGGGCAAAATGTAGACACCTAAAATTGGTTACCCAATTTAGTGTCCCCCACGTTCGTTTACCTTCTCGGGTAACCTAGGGCACCTTTATATCACCACTTTTCCTTTAGGGTATTAATTAAATATTTGATTTAAACATCTATCCTAAGTTTATTATACCCCATTGTGTTTTACCCATGGATAATTAAATATTAACTATTTAATTACACTTTTTACATGTATCTTAACCGCTTATCTACCCCATATCAATTCCTAACCTCCCATATCAATTCTATCCATCTATCCCCCCTATTTCTCCTCCCCCAAACCATGCAGTGGGATATTTCCCATATTTGAGTCGGAGGGATCACTTTCATCTTTCCAAAATGTCCTTTTTGGCCATTTCGGAGTCTGTTCCCTGATCGGCGCCGACTGGTACTCGGTCGACGCTGATTTTTTAAACGGCACCGATTATACCTGGTCGGCGCCGATTACAAATATAGGGCCTAAAATTTAGTTCTGGTTAGATAGAAAGAACGACAGAGAGTTTTGAGCATCAAGCCCGAGCATCTTCTATCAAGCGAAAGTGAATTTCTGTCCAGATCAATCCCTGAGAGGAGTACCATTACTCTACTCCTACAACATCGACATCGTGAGCCTCCATCGATCTCTTGGTGACTCTCCTCTTGCATCTAGCAAAGGTGGAGCTTTTCGATCCCTACGGCTCCTCGCAGATCCAACGGACATCGATGATCTAGCTTTCATTGTCCATTTCTCAATCTTCCTACAATTTTCCCTAGTCGACACCGACCGATCCCAGTCGACGCCGATTTTCCTAATCGACGCCGATTCACCCAATCGACACCGATCGGCCTGCAGATAGGTAAAAGAACTCAGGTAACACAAATCCAGCATTGTTTTCACAGTTTCCTATTTTCTGTTGCTTTTTGTCCACTGTTTACATTCTGTCTGTCACTTTTAATCAGAAAATCTAGACATTTACTTACATCTTTTATCATGTATGCTTCTTTCTTTAATTGAAAACATGGACTGACATCCGCCGAGGGAGCTTATCACTTCCTATCCACTTCTCGGGCACCCACCCAAATATCTTTTAACGTTGTCTTTTTCTCATCAGTATCCACCCAAATTTCTCGGATCTACTTTGCAATTGCTCGTGCACCCATTTTGTCTATCTACATCTTCGATCTGGTCTTATCTATCTACTATCGATTATCATTTCATTTGAGTTTTGTAGAAAGAACATGCAATATCGAGGACATTTGTGCCTATATTGGTCAAGAGATCCACACGTATAACATTTTCCATGAGGAAATCACCTCTTCCTCCACCATTTCCTCATCCTCCATATCCACTGTGATATCCATGTCCTCTTGCACGACCTCCTTCAAAATTCCCCTCATTTTTCATAGCGCGTTTGATTATGATCCCGATCCTAGTGCTTATTCTTGTTCTTAGAGTTATCTGTTACACTTGTCAGCATACTCCAATGTCTATAGCATCCTAGATTTGACCAATCAACCGACAATCTTCAGTATCATGGGTCATGGATTCACAAATTTTATAGTAACAAGATACATTCTTCCTTATCATGTGCTATAATAAAGGACAATGACTAGCATCATGATTCAAATGACAGATCTCACAGTCCAACAGTAATGAGCGTACTGTTATACGAGGAAAACTATCCTTAGTGTGACCTTCCACTTCACAATCTGTACACCAAATCCCTAAGCGCATTTCATGAGCTGAATTTTCGATAATTTTTCTAGTTGTTTTGCCATAGCTGCAATTTGTGCCTCTAAGAATGGACTAACACTAGTGTCAATGCTCCCAACTACCTCAGCACACAAAGCTTCTTCCAGTGCTTCACGCAGATCAGTTTATGTCTTATGTGATAATGCTCTTTTGAATAGTCTAATCAATCCTTCGACAAACCATTTTCCATGTTTATTGGCGTGAATATCATAATACACTTAGATAGAAGTGTCTTAAAACAAGCATCATACTCTCATACACTCTCGTAGTGTGTTTCTTAATATCCTTGAGTGTGCTTATACTCTTCTACTCAAATTTAGGGATATAGAATTATTTCAAGAAAGCATTCTTTAGTTCTCCGCATAATCCATGCAAGTTTGATCGTGGTTAAACTTCCTATACCAGCTTTATGCACGTCCTTGTAATGTAGTAGTAGATTGACTTGCCTTATGCTCAGAAGCCATGATCCCTTTCATGCGCCATAATATTTCACACATATGCACATGTTTGGCAGCATCCTCTATACCTCTATATTTCAGAGACGAAGAGACATCTCCATATAGATATTTTGTGGTGTTGCTTGGCCTTGACCACCGATCCTTAACCTCATGTGTTTCCTCTACCTCTAGAACTAGAACCACCTATACCTCATGATCCTCCACTTCCAAAGGTGAATCCAACATTCTTCGTGCTGATTTTTGGTGTGGATGATGCACCTAAATATGTTCCTCCAAATAACATTAAAGTCATCTATCCTGCCATTGATGTACTTACTCCCTGACTTACTCCTACTCTCCTACTTCCTAAGTTCGCTTGCTGGTTATTTTTCATACTAGATACGGAAAATCAAGCGCAAGGGCTAGGTAACCGAGATGGATTAAGATGCACGCCCATGGCCCAAGGAGTCTTTTCTCATGCAATTCTATGTGAATACAAGGGGGATTCTCTTCCATGCTTTCCAAGATGGTGGAGTTCCTGATGCTCGGGCTCCACATCTTCTACATGAGCTTCAAATCCTTCACGAGCCATCTCTCTCCTCAACGCCATACTTTCACAGAATAAAGACATTACTTCTCTATCTCCCTCTTGCACGCTTCATTATACTTAAGCTACCTTTCCTCTCTCTACCTTTCTTCCACTAGGTCTGCCATCTTTCACCAAACCTGTTCCTTCCCTCGTGTGAGGTGAGGTTTAGTTAGCCATCGGTTTACTCTCCAGGTTCAAAGTTACCATCAATATCTTGATTGCCAGTGGAATACCTTGTAAATATGCTCCTCTAGGATACCACAAAACTGGAATTCAGCTACCTCTAGGAAAGAATACATCAAAATTGAATATTCCAGAATATAACTGTTTAGAACACCACAAAACCATGTATCCATAAAGCATGAGTCCAGTTTACATAAGCATCATAAAGGGCCTGAAATTATTGTTGTGTCTAGATAAGTGCATGATATCTCTAATTCCACTTAGATGCATGCACAATCAACCACTCGTATAGTTCTCTTTGGAAAGATGGTGAAAAGGATCTCATATAAGCTTTCATACGATTCTGCTTTCTACCCAACTACGTGTGTTAAACTCAAACCCAATGCTAAACCGTTGTGCATATTCTTCCTCCAGATCATGTATCCACTCCTCAATACTTGCTAGAGTTAATGCACATCTTCATCGCAAACCATCCTGAAAACAACTAAAAAGAGGTCCCGACAATGGAACTAATGATGCAACCTAGAATTTACTAGATAACACCTCGATGCACGTTGGTACATCACTCAGCCTAGACTGAGCACTCACCCGAAGTGTGCAAAGGTACCAAGTCCCTCTTTAGGGTTGCTATAGTAGGATGTTAGCATGATGAAGGTAGAAACATATAGATCCATAACTAATCCCTCATTCTACAAGGCATGTCATATTCAGATCTAAGAAAGAACAAGCTTAAATGATAATCATGATTGAATCAAGAACATGGAATACTTATTCACACACAGAATGACACTTAGATTCAAGCAATAACTTCTATCTATTGATAACCACATAAGCTCATTAAAGTAATGGCATTCTATACCAATGCACACATGGATCTGATACAATAATCCAGTCATATGCACATATCTCTCTATGCTTACCTCTTACACTCTGCATATACCTATATATCTCTCTTCTCTATCTCTGTATATCTATATGTCTTACTAAGTGCTTCACATCATTTATATAGGGTGGGGAATTTCCCTTCACCACTTATCTATTCCAAAAATAGGTCACATGCTATTAATAGCCACACGTCATTTACAGGCATAGCCACACATGCAAGTGTGCTATCTATAGACCTCTTATAGTTAACTGAAGTAAAAATCCTATTCTTAGCTCGTCTCCATGTAAAACGCTTCGATCTCGATCCTCCAAAGATAGACAATGCATGGCGCGCATGTCTCTGCATTGTTGGTGTGTTCCACATGCCATCTTCAAAAATAGGTCTTCATCCTCAAAATTGACTAAGTCTCGAACGCCGAACTTTCTCTCCGTGCCTAGGTTCTCCCTATCCATTCGTGCCCTTAAACCTGGCCTGTTTTCCTGTGTGGACTTCTTGTGTGAGTTATGTCAAGTGTTCTCTCGATCAACATTAAGAAAGGAATACTTTTAGAGAAGACACTAGTATGTCATGTTGGGAATTTTAGAGCTAAAGAACTACCACCATTGAAACTAACAAAAGGAAAATTTATTTAGAGTGTCATGAAAGGTATGATTTTAAAACCCCGAAGGAAAAGATAAAAATGAATACCAAAAGGGGAGTGGAAAGAGTACTATTTGGAGGTGATGATGATCTCTCGAACTACTCTTCCCCTTCTACTTGTCCTTGGTGATAGCTACAAGTAATCAAAAGGTTCTTCTCTTGCTATACTTGACCTTGTCTAAATCCTTCTCATAATAAATTGAAACTTTCTTACATGAAACCAATAGATAAAATAATTGGATTCACTAGATTTGTTTTGAAAATCCTCCAAAGGTTGAAAATCACTAAGAAACAAACCAAAATTTAATAAAGTAATAAGAAAACTCATAGTGTCCCACTTTGGACATTCCAAAATTGTTATCACAAAGAGTTAACACCCTCTACATTTGTCATGAATAACAACATAACTCTTATGCAACACGGATTTGTCTCTGCAAGGGTGGGAAGTTACTTATAAGTAAGAAACATATCTATATGAGGATGGTTCCTTCTCTAACATCCTACTACAATATAACCCATAACTTTAGAACTACAATTAAACTAAACCTAAGCTAAAACAAGGACCAAGGTGATAAAAGTGAGAAACGTTACAAAATGAAGAAAGAGGTGATGCACCAAAGGTAAAAGAGGGTCCAAATCCATCTTGAAAGACACACGATAGTTACACTTGCAAATATTTTTTGAAACAAAAAACCTTAAAGATCGAAAATGAATATAACTAATTCGAATGGAAGGGAAAACACTTATAACAAAACATAGAGAATTTGAAGGGGAAACAACCACAAATATTTACATTAGCAAGTTTTCACCATGATTACAGAGCTGAGGTTTGATATCTCATACAAAACATAGGTTATAGAGGTATAAAGGCAAAGAATGGTGAAACTCTAAGTTAGAGCTTCCAAACCAACATAAAAGGACAACCATTATGCTCTCAACACTTACATTTTTTACAAAAATGAGAGAAAGAGGGCGAACAAGACATCCCTTGTCTAACTACCAACCACACCTCATTAATTGACATGTCAAGCACATGGGCATGAAGATGATCCATCCCTACATGTTATTTGACCTACGATGGAGGAGCTCCATTCTTCATTGATTTGGTGGTTGTAAGATGATTTGACATTTTTGTGTGTTCAAAATTGTCCCGTTTGTTTCTCTAAACCATGTTTGCATAATTGGACCCCCAAAACTTGATCAAAACCATAAATTCTCGATCCTAAAATGAAGGCAACAAGCATACATTTCCAATGCCAATGATTTTATTAAATGTAGTTGGTCATATAAAAATATAGATAAAAACTCCATTTCTAGCTATGTGGATCCTCTGTTCTCTCTCCTTTGCTTCATGTCACTTTTTGGATATTTGATTTTTTTGAATGTTCTAAGTATTTCCTAAGTATTTGGAAGCATATTTGTTTATTGGTGAGGTTTTTATGTTTAGTGGGTTTACTAAGTTACCCATGTCCTTCACTAGATTGGTTAACCCTACAAAATTTTATGCATTTATCTTAGTCCCTTTTGACCTATCACCAAATCCACCAAATTATTCACCTATCTCATGCCTTCTAAAGCCTATCTCTCTAGTTGTATGGATTTGGAGACTGGGAATGAAAACCCCTCCTTTGCAGACTTTGGAAAGTCCACGAGCAACAATGAAAATTTGTTAAGTCCACGAAGCACTACCATAATGTTCCGCGGCTTCAAACTTTGTTCCCCAAAATATTCAGCAAAATACTTCCTCGTATCTCAATCCAAACTATAACCTTGCATTGTGGTATGAGGGAAACAAATCATATGTCTTAGATTCCTTGTATGATGAATAAAAACCTCATTTTTGCCAAGGTCTTCATTTTCCTCCTTTGGACCAAAATCCTTTAGCCTTTGTGGGTTAGAAGAACCTTTGGAACATGAGTCCTTTAGTCCACATAACACCGAGAAACTAGTGTTCTGCTTCCTTTTTACAAAAATTCCCTAAGTCCAAAATTACTTTAGGAGGTTTTCAAAATGGCCTGGGGTCATTTTAGACAACATAAACCATGAGTTCTTGTTTTATTAAAAAGAAATAGTGTACAATAAAGATAAAGAAGAAGAGAAAACAATTTATTCTCATTAGAAAGGTAAGAAAAAATTCCAATCTTCCAATATGTCCTAGAAGAAATATCAAAAATGACATGTAAAAGAAAAAGTATCCTATTTACAAGTAGAGGACATGATTTGAAATATTTCTAGTACAACATGTATAAACATGGTTAATCTAACAATTTGAAATCCAATAATCAACAATCTCAACATGGATAATCAAGCTACAAGGAAGGAGAAAAGAAGGGGAGATGGGGGAAGAAACCCCATCAACAAAACAATGTCACTTTGAAAAGAGGACCAATTGGATGATGAATGATTCTTGTACACTACCCATTCTAGTGAGAAAACTACATCTACTAGTGCTATCTGGTAAGTTGATTCAAGATCCACTAAAGACATGAACAAACATCAAGACTAGTTCTCCACAATTTGAGACACACCCTCTAAAAATCATGTCTCGTTAGGTGATGAATCATCTTACAGTGTTCAATTTATTGGGAACATTTCTTTACCTATTCGAACACACAATTGTAGGTTATCTAATGTATTACATGTCCCTAGTTTGACAAAGAATTTTCTATCCACTAATCAACTTCTATATCATAATTTGAATATTGATTTTTATTGAAAATCTAGTAAGAAATTTTATTTTATTTGAGATAAATCCAAAATATTGAATATTTTTGCAAGATATTCTGATGTGTGATGGATGTCTCGGCTTGATTTTTTCTAGAGAGATTATTAGGCACTTGTGGAAAAATATGCCTCCTTCACACACGGTTGTGGCATCAAAGACTTGGTCATATTATTTTTTGATATCTCAACACACTTCTTTGGTAAGATATGATGAGGGTTTTTCCATATCTTACGAAGGTAAAAAAATGTACCAATTTCCTCATAAGAAAACAACATAGAGCTTCATTATAAAAGAGTACATATCAAGCTCTAGGTAAGCTTGATTTGGTGTACAACGATCTTTACAATCTGATGTAACCTAATCATTTTTGTTTTCAATATTTCCTCATTTTTGTTGATGATTATTATAGAAAAATGTAGAAATATTGTCTTCTTACTAAAGATGAAGCTTTCTATAAAATTAAAAATTTCAAAGTGGATGTTGAGAATGAGATTAGTCATAAAATCAAATATCTTAGCTCAAATTGAGGGGAAATTCACTAGCAATGAGTTAAAAGAATTTTTAAAAGCTCATGGGATTTTTCAAAAATTCCTCTTCCACTTACACCCAAAAAATGGTGTTGTTATAGAGAAGCAATCATACTATCATTGAGATGGTGTGATGTATGATTGATGATTCAATACTTGTGAAGACATTTTGGGAAGAAGCAATGAAGACCGTAGTGTACCTGTTGAACAAAGTGAACAAAATTTCTCTTGATGGAGTAACACCACATGAAGCATGGTTGGAATAGAAACCATCCATTTTACACCTTAGATTATATGTATGAAGGAATACATGCACATTCCCAACTAGAAGATGAATAAACTAGATATGAAATTAGAAAAATACATCTTCATTGGATACAATGAATAAGATCTTGGGTATAGACTGATGGATTTAAATACTAGGAAAATATACACCATTAGGGATGTATATTTTTGTGAGAAGAATGAAACCGAGGATCCTTCCATAAAATCGTCATATGTACAAAGCACCCCTTTTGTGAAAATATAATAATTTCCCACTATTGATGACAATGATGATGTGGATGATTTTTTAGGATCACAACACATGGGAATAGTTCCATGTATACCTAAATGGTATATTAACATGATCCAAGATGCAAAATTGGATGGCCCTACGAACACATGCACTTCTATTCTAAGGACTCGCAACAAATCTCGTGAAGAGGGAAATTATACCTTAATGATTAGAATTTTTGAATCTGCCACCTATAGTTCAGGAATCCCTACATCGTAAATCTTTGAAAGACTCCATGGATGCTAAATATCAATCATTGATGAGAAATAACACATGGTAGCTTGTTGATCCTTCCACAAAGGAATAATTCCATTGGATGCACATGGATTTTCAAAACCAAAGTAAAAAGCAGATGGGAATATTTACAAGTATAAAGTGAGAGTTGTAGCAAAGTGGTATGCTTAGAAGGAAGGCATAGACTATGAGGAGACATTTTCTCCCATAACTAAGATCAATATGATCAAGATGATCATTTCTCTATCTCGCACGCTTAGGAAGGAAGGTTCACTAGATAGAAATGAAAAGTTTCGTTTTCAATGGATACTTGTAGTAGAAGTCTACATGACTTAACTAAAAGGTTTCTTCATACCTAGAAAAGAAGAAAATGTATGTAGACTCACAAAATCATTGTATGGTCTTAAAAAAGATCATTGGGAATATTATATCAAGATTGAAGAGCATCTTATTCAACATCTATTTGAGAGGAATCCATATGATCCCATTATCTACCTCAAAAACTAAGGGGGAGATTGTCATTATTATTGTCTATGTCGATGATCTAGCCATCACTAGTGGCACAATGAAGATGATCGATAAAATGAAGAAACATCTCAATCGATCATTTGACATGATAGACCTTTGGCTCATGCACTATTGTCTTGGTTTGGAAGTACAATGAAAGGAGAATCATATATTTGATTAATGATTAAAATATGACAAGAATCAGCTCAAGAAATTTAGGATGATTGACTACACACCAATTTACACACCTATGGAGACAAGACTTCATTTGTCTTGTATAGATCCATCTCCACTGGTAAATACAACTCCTTATTGATAGTTGATTGGGAGTCTCATTTACCTAACCTATACTAGGCTAGATATTAACTTTGTAATCAACTATATTTCATAGTACATGCATGAACCTGAAGTTTTTCATTGTAAAGAATCAAGTTGGATCTTGAGATATCTCAAGGAACTATGAATTTTTCTCTAGAGTAGAATAATAATAATCAATTATTCTTGACATGATATTTGGACTCAAATCATGTAGGTAACATTGATGAAAGGAAATCCACTTTTGAATTTGTCTTCTTTTTTGGATCGGTCCAATATCACGGGGAAACAAGAAACATAATTTTATTTCTCTATCTTCCACAGAAGTTGAATACCATGCTACAAGTGGAGATGTATATGAAGAAATATGGATACGTCACATACTTGAGGGACTTGAACTACCACAAGAGAAATATACCACCTTGTATGTTTACAACAGAATTGTTCTAAAACTTATTTGTAATCCAGTGTTTCATGAGACGAAAAACATTTAGATACATATACATTTCATCCACAAGAATGTTTTGAAACATAATATTTATCTTCAATTTCTACCAACATATAAACAACAAGAAGATATCTTCACGAATTCAATCACACGTTACAAATTTAAGATGCTCAAAGATTTTATCTTCTCTTCTCTTGAGACAATGCAAATTTAATGGGGGAATGCTAAGAAAAATTAGTTTTATAATAATTTATGTATAGTTACCCTATAGGAAAGTATTTATTTACTTAGGTAATTATTGGTTATATGGTTATTTTTTTAACATAGTTATTGTTTTATTTTCATGTTTGTTTGAATATTTGGTTTATTGTTGCACATGCGCAACAATTTACTATTTTGTAATATGATGTTCAATACTTATAAGTATTGTAGTAAATTAATTGCTCGTAACTTGATCATTCCATATCACTAATATTTATATAGCTTCCTCCATGTTCTTGTTCTACATTCACACAATTGAGTTAACAATACCTTCTTCTTTCTTTCCTTGAAAAACAAAGGATATTCACATTCTCTATCTATGATTAAAGATCATTACATATTCTATAAGTTTTTTTATTCACTAGACACATACATTGGGATTTCAAAATAAAATATATATATTCAAGTCATCTTCTAAACCCCTAAAGACTCCTAACATGACACGAAAGTCTAGTAAATTATTTATAACTTAGATTAATTAGGACTCATGATAAATATATAATATTTATAAGAGGATAAAACTCTTATATTTTTTACATTTTCATTTTTGATCTAGGTGTGAACTAGAGTGAAACAATTTAAAAATCCTTTGTATATGCTTTGTCTCTAAAATTGTAGTCAAATACACTCTCTAGAAATATAACTAATAGGAAACAATTAACTTGAAAAATTATTACTACTCATACAAATGGATATGTAACTATATGACCACTTGTGACTTATTTATGTGATTCTTTGTGTGTGATTTTCAATCTAAAATATGCATACAAGTTGTAAAAACCAATCTTCTTCTCTTGAACTCTAGATTCCTTGAAAGTATAGAAAAATGGGGTTAGTATTTTTAGATGAGGCACCCCTACACCACCCATGTAGTAATACTCCGAAGAGGATTCAAAACCAAAAAAATCCACCTATTGAAAGCATAATTATAATAATACAACTACATGTATGTAACTAAAATTGAGCCCTTGAACACTTGATAATTCTTAGCTTGATTTGGATTGATTTCAAGAGCTTAAAATTGGTTAAGGGATACTTCTAGTCTTATTTACTACAATAAAGAACATTATAACGTATTTAATTTGTTTTGGAGAGATACATAAGGAATTTCTAGGTGATTTCCATGCGGTGCCAAAGTGATTAAATAAGCGAGTTTTATTTGTATTTACAAGATTCCAAAAGTAATTTATTTTTATAAGGATTTCATAGGTGTTGGAATGAGTGAGTTAGAATGTTTTCATTGATGTAAAATCCCATTAATGACAAGGAGGATGATCTAGGATTTTTAGAATAATCTTTTTGTGATGGTGATATAGGTAAACAAGGTGTGGCATGATTGCAAGAATGGAGATAGTGAGAATGGTTTGCCTAAGCAGCCTAATCGGAGACCTAGCTAGCCTAAGTGATGGAGCATGATGATTTGAATTTCATGGTGGCTTTAGGAACATGGTAGAGGCGTGGAGAGCATGATTTCAGAGTTCGAGACACTCATGTGAGCTTCAGTATAGGTACTTGTGAAATTAGGGTTTGCGCTTGCTCATCTAGACCTAGTCTAGGTGTTTGGAGGCAAAATGGAGTATGAGAATGAGTTGCAGAGCTTTTTGATCCCGTAAGGGCATGCATGTGAGTGATACATGTTGTCTCAAGTATGTTAGGTCCTTTTGGATATCTTGTAAGAAAAGGTATGGTGTTCTTTCGTAACACCTATTTTTAATACTTCAAATTAATTTTTTTTAATTAACTTCCCATACTAACTATTTCCTTCATTGATTGAAATGAACAACATTTAAATCCAAAAATAATGTAGAAAAATTCAGTAGATAATGAATCAATAAACCATGTGCATATTTATGGGTCAATTAGATCTACCTGATCCCCATAGATTACTCTTCCGAGTTTGTATACTGAATATACAAGTGGTACCTTCCCCATGCATTGATTTTTAAGTTATTTTTTCGAAGTCTCTACCTAGAAATTAGTTAATCAAATTCCATCTGGCGTCCTAGACCTTAATTATAACTTGGTGAACTTGATAGTGTAATCAACAACTTAAACTAATTCATCCAAAGTTTATAAACATGTTTTCCATGCTCAATTTTGTGATGACACAATCACCATCTTAAAATAGCCCTTCACCATATAACTTGTTCAATTAATAGAATTGAATCGATAGATAAGTCAATATAATTACAAGTTACTAACAATGTATAGGACCTATTCAACTTGTGCAAAAGATTACATATATACCAACTCATCGTAACATTATTCTTTTCTAGTTATGACAGTTTTCCCTGTTTCGTAGCGATTTATTTATCGTATATTATTACATCCCTAAGGTCTATAAACCGAGTTTTTGTAACAGCTCATATGCTTCTCCCTAAGCGGTTTAATTACATTATTTATGCATCTTAAATATAATTTAAGACATCTTGCTACATTATTGTCGCAATCCATTTTTTTGTTCATGACGACTTTGTCATTTAATTCCACACAAGTATACCTTTTATTACACTAATCAATTGTAATAGTTTATCAAAAATCATTGTTGTATTTGTTCCAATATAAATAATTATATCCTAATTAATCATCAAATAATTAATATGATAACTCTTAGCTCCTAAAAACCATAAAACATTAGTCATACATTTATCCCATCATGCTCAAACCACTAAGCGGATCAATACAATTTACAACAAATATTGAACCACTTTATAAACAATATCCCAATGATAATTACAAGTAATTTATCACTTTTCGTAATAGTACCATGTCCACAATAGGCTAAATAGAATTTTCTTTTTAACAGGACAACAAATCTTATGATCTCTTTTACAATTATGTCAAGCATTTAAATACTACCTTACATCATAAGAAAACCTTTTTAAAACAAACATTGTCATTATAAATCATCGGCCGAGAATGACTCTATTTCTGCCATCTATAAAAATGTTCAAAAAAATCATTTCGGAGGAACTAGCATGAAAGGTTGACCTCTTCGCCTTTAAAGTTTTGTCGTTAAAATATTTTAATGAATAGTCAACAATATCAAAAACATGATCCTAGAGACCTAGATAAATAGGCACATTAATCATTACTAAATACCACATTCATCTTACTTCCATCTAAGTAATTTAAAATTCTTTGAGAATTTATTCTATTAAGGCCGAAAATGACAATATTATCAACAATTTAGAGTAAAACAAAACTAATAACAATCAATTATCTTTCACGCCATACTTATTTATTTTTCCTCCCTACACATAATCTACTTGCTACAACTAAGCAATACAAATGAAAATAATGATCTATGCAAAAAGTCCCATTTTGCATTAGTCATTAAATCATAGATAAATGATACAACAAAAATTTGATTCTTTAATTTCTTTTCAAAAGGTAAGGCATTATAATTTGATCTACCAACAAGGATATGTCTATAATATCAACATATATGATAATACAATCTTCTTTTCCTTTGGCGGAGGAAGAATATTTATATTTGACTTAATTAACGTAAGTATCCAAAAAAACCCTTAACAATCTGGATACCTTAAACTTCACGAATCATACAAGACATTCATAATTTTTAACAAGTACTAATATATTACCTTTGACTTACTCGATTAGATAGTGAACAACTTAAACATGACAAGTTTCTCATAGTCTAGAATTAATCATTAAGGGATCTTGCACATACGACATAGATTTAACCCAAAGGGTTGTTCAACAAAATCATACTAAGAAAGAATTTTTATAACACTCCACAAGTGATACCCATCCCAAATCGAAACCCAGGAGAGTATACATCTAATCACAATTTCCTTCATCTAAAACCCAATGAAGCCATACGTTCTTGTTTTGGGTTTAGCCCCTAATACCCATTACACACAAGTATCTCACGAAGAGGATGCTCACAATGACGTGACTGTACCACCTCTACTCATAGGTTAGATCTGAGTCAACCCCGGATCAAAATACGAACAAATACGTATTATGGCCATGAAATCCTACATGATCATGCCCAATTTAGATGGGTGGGGATGGCTGAGAAATTCAATTGTATCTTATTTTAAACCCCTTACTACTGAGAATATAACATAATAAAAAAAACCCACAAAAGGATTAGCAATAGAATAATATTTTTTTCCACCTCACAGCCAAATCGACTTCCAACCAAAGTAATAAAATAATATCCAAGAATACAGAAATGGGTGTATTTAAATACTTATAGCTTTCATATTGGGTATTCATATATACTTCAAAATAACCCCAAAATAAAACTTATAAAACCTTATAATAGAAGTACCCAAAAAGGAATATCAATAGGATAAACAAGGGATGAAATGCACACATGCGAAGCCAAAAGAACAAAAAATTGAATGAACACAATATTATTCATATCAAAATAAATTTCTCATATTCTCAAACTACTACAAATATTGATGAGATTCTAAACATGAAGATTTTGTAATTAGAAAGAAGGAGAGGTAAAAAAAATCATGTATGGGAGCAAAGAGCTCAAAGCTTTCTAATTATTTCCTCTGAGATTTTTTTTTACCTATTTCTCAATCAAAACCAATAAAACCAAAATCTCCTTTTCACTTCTATGCCAAATCGAACTATCCCCATCACTTTTCTTTTACATTAAAAATAAATATTGCTAGAAATAAAAATATCCAATACTATTTTTAGAATAACTGGAGATACAAATTTCCATGTAATAATTAGATCTATCTTAGCAGTGAATGCCAAAAATAGATTTGCTAATATTTTTATTCACAAAACCAACATGCATTTTTTGAAGGTTTCTATGCACCATTCGCCATAAACAGTCTAAACTAGAATTTTCATTGCAAACTAATATAATCAATTTTACATGATCGAGTAGCTTCTTGGAGAAGCTTCACTTCACCCCATAACTGCCCTTGTATTAATTGCATTAATTTTAATAATTCCACGTATGTGGCTAGAATTGAATTTATCAATTCCCCCGACCCCCATATGGTGGTGACAAAGTTTTATTTAAACCATTTACCTTTAATTTATCGTGCATGGTCGGTTAATTGACCCAATTAAATATTTGAACAAAATCTGTTTTTAATACAAAACCCTCGAATATGATATAAACCATATTACTTCCTTTATTACCCAAACTTCATAATTATAAAATGGTTTACATGAAGTGTATTAAATCCATATAATGCCATAATGATGGTCTTATACCATACTTAAATCAAACTTAATCATAACATCATAGTGATCTCTTAGATCATGAAAACAATCAAGCTTCAATTCTCTTAAATATTAACAAATCAATTATTCGCCACTAATGCAAAGTATCATTCGATCAAAGATATTTGTCAAATCATTAAGTTTCAATACTATTGTTTAGTGTAAATAATGATAATAATTTGACTATAGAACTTTGAATGCTCCTTGATCAATCTCACTAAATATTAATGAAGCTATGATCAATTTATAAATGACTAATAAATCAATAATTATCACATAGTTGAATAACATCTTTCTTGCAATATACCAAATTGTATTTTCCTTAATAATTGGAATTTTATTAAGTAAACTTTTAACTTTACTCATCAATTCTTAGGGTTACCTCGCTACATATGTAGACCATTTTTTGCTATACAATCAAATGATTTTCATAGTATCAAAAGGAGTTAGCGTCCTTAAATCAATCATTATTTCATAATAATCATAGTTGTGTAGGTATTGTAACCATGTAAAACTTTAAACAACACTTTCAAGTCATTAATTTCAACAAGAAAAGCAATCCGGATATTATAGTGGTAGGTACAAATGAATCAAACAAGGTATCTAATGAACTCGAGGAAATCAAATTCAACAAGGTAAGCATTCAACAACACACAAAATAACAACATATCCATCCAAGATGGCTAATGAAACCATCATCAATAGAAAACAAGGTAGTGTACATTCATAACTACTAGCATGTAAAATCAATTACAACATTAAACATTTTGTGACTACATGACAACGAGATTTGTTGTGATGTCACGCATATAATTGTGCACAAGTATACATACCCTTTCGGCTATGTGTATGAGTGCATATTGGTATATAGAAAAGTGTACCGGTGCCATCTTCTGTTTACTCACAAATTGATTAATGCTATAATTTATTTTACGTCAACACGAATGAAAACTTGTAGGATGTGACATCTTCCACTTTGTCTAGGTCTAAAAGAGACCCAATCTAGTGCATGAATGCCTAATAAGACATGATAGTCACTTACATAAGATTATGAGCCCTTGGAGACACTCGGAAAGGTGAGTCACATTATTTTTAGTATGTAAATAAATTTAGAAGAGGTGTAATACTTTGGTTTGGTGTTAGAACACTTGGTTATGGCCTAAACTATGAAAAACCCTAAGGCCTATTCATGCATGTAGTAGTGGTAGTGAATATGCAGACCTATTTTTGACAAGATGGTTATTAGAGATGTTAGAAAAGGGTTTCCTAGAGGTGTGGGAAAAATTTCAAGTCATCATGATGAGAATTTTGCAAGATATGGTGTTTTGAGAAAATAGGGTTCAAGAGAGCATGTTTTTTCAGCTTGATATGAGAGGTCTCGAGTTTGAATGAGGTTAAATGAGGGTATATTCTTTATGAACGATTGTTAAGAAGGTAAGAAGGTCAAAACCCTTCTTAAACCCTAGTTTGATAGTGATGGAGGAAATATTTCTTGTTTGGTCCCAAAATGGATTGTATCATCAAATGTGATGATTGGATGATGGAGAGGACTCTCTCAGCTTTCATATGGTGGTAGTTTCATGTCATGAAACTTTGTTGAGCCCACTCAAGATATAGTAGTTTCCTAGAAAAAGGTTTTAATCTCAGGTTTTCCATTAGACCCTATGACTAAATTATTGTTACGAGTTTTTCAGGAGAAAAATACATGTTTTGAGTGATTTAAGAGCATGGTGAAGTGTTTTGATGACCTGCATAGGTCAATCTTAGAAGACTAGTTTTTGGGCCTAAAGGGCAGTTTCAACATTCTTGGAGAATGGAAGTACTTGAGAAATTGTGATATTTTTGATGATAATTGGAGGCCTTGGATTTTTTTATACATCTCATATGATGTGTTTGATTCTTTGGTTGAGATTTAGAAGTAAGTTGAGGTGGCATGATTGAGGTCACAAGTTGACCTAGTTTGACTAGGTTCAAGACAACATTGCTTTGGTGAGAAGATTCTTCAGAAGACTAATATATTGGATTATTTGATGATGGATATACATTTGAGAGTAAATAGGGATAAAAATTTTCCTAGTAAATTAATTTAGTTAGCTTTAAAGTATCAAGCAAGGGTGCAAAAAGGTTGAATCTCTAAAACTGGTTCTGGCGCCTAATTTCTTTGAAGAGGAGAAGTTGTTACATTTTTTTGGTTAGATGTTTCATGAAGTATAACTTTCTTAGAAGTTTTATACAATTCATTTTATTTAAAATGAGTAGTTACATTACACAGTTGATTTGTTTTGGTGTGATCTTGAGCTTCATTATTGATGACTGGTTCTTGGAGGTGCCTGATTTGAGTAGGAAACAATCCTACCTAGTGGTGATGAGAGTGAAATGGATTGTACATAATTTTGTGAGCTGATGGATGGTTTTGATATGTTTTTTTTGACATGTGTGAAGTAGTTTGAGGCATGAAATAGCTGGAGTGAGTGCTTGGAGTCCTTGATGAGCTCGGTGGAGAAGGATTTAGGCTTCTTGGCCTAGTTGTGCAAGTTTGGTTGTCTTGGTGCATTTCTAACCCATATGGGTCCTTCATGATGATTTATATGATGTTGTATTATTTTTAAAGTTGGTATGACCTACCTCTAATGGTCATGGCCGAAATTTTTATGTTTTTTAGTTGATTCATGTATAAAAGTGCATGTAATTGTTCATTTTGAACTAGTGTTGAGAGAGGGAAAAAGTGTGAGCTAGGTGAGAGAGTGGAAGTGATATGAGGGAATCAAGACAGAGCTGAGAGAGTGTGTGAATGTATGAGGAGTTTTGAAGAGATATTGTGCAAGGGAAATTTTCCAAATCAGCCCATGAATGAGAAAGATTGAGTGAAGTAGGAGAAGGTGAATTTGAAGAGGGTTTTGAGGTGTATGAGTTAAATATTTGATCACTATCAATTGTGTGTGTTGGCGGCATATCTTTAACAGTCTTATATTAAATTTTTTTGTAATGAGTAATATTCATACAAGTCCTTTGTTGTGAGTAATATCAACAAGGGTTTCTAGGGGTGGGTGTTCCTTGTGAAGTGGGTGCTTCACTAAACAAATCTTGTGTGATGTGTCATATTCATGAAAGTCTTTTGGTTTGTGTAATATAATAAAAAAATTTAGTGGGTTTTATTTCCCTTGAGGGTTTCTTACATACATCGTGTGTTATTTTGTACTCTTTCACGGTTATGATCATTTGAATGGATGTTATATGTTTTTAAGCACTTATTAATGCATGGTTGAAGGGTAATTAGTTTAATAAAGTTCATTTGAATTGGTTAAATGTTTTTAAGGACTAATTCCCCTCCTCAGTCCATTGTTCTTAAAAAATTGGTATCAAAGTAGGTCCTTTTAGAGAAGTTTAATCACTTGAAAGGAGATCCTTTGAAGCACTGTTATGGCAGGTAGACTCGTTTAAGTTGAAGAATTTTGTATGATCAGAATGAGAGATTATTTGAAACCATTAGGGTTTAACATATGGGATTCCATCCTTTATGTATGTTCTCCATCTCCATATTCTTTGCAAAGTTGATGAAGAATGTAAAGAAGATAAGGAGGAACATGCTTTGGTTTTAGGTCTTGTAGAATCAAGGAAAAAGATGAAGAGTGTCAGATTGCTCAAACTACCTTTCACAGTAAAGATGAAAATATGATATGGTATATTGATAGTGGGTTTTGTTCTCATGTGAATGGTGATAAAATTAAATTCACTTATTTAAAGAAAATTACATTAGGGTCTGTTAGGTTTGGTGATAAAACTAATATCAAAATTACAAGAAGAGGAAGATCAGGTTTGGATAATGGGAAGAATCTCACTAATAATGTCCTATATGCTTATGGAATGAAACACAACCTTGTTAATGTGAGTCACATGTACAAATAAGGGTATATCCTTACCTTTGATGATAAGGGTTGTAAAACAAGAAAAAGAGAAATAGGTAAAGTTGTTTCCAAATCCAAGAGGACTGAAAATAACATGTACATATTGAAAGATGTCAACAAAGAAAGATGTATTATGAGTAAGTTGAATGACAATTGGTTGTAACATAGGATATTAGGCTATGTAAAATTTTATAATCTTATCAAGATCGTCTCTAACAATTATCTAAAGAACATGCCCAAAATTAGCATACTATAAGATACTTTATATAAAGAATGCCTTTATGGAAAGCATACTAGAAGAAGATTCATGACCAAAGAACATGGCTCTACCACTATAACTCTACAACTGATCCACAACGATATTTTTGGACCTATGAGAATTGATATTATAATAGGAGATTATTATTTCATGCTACTAATTGATGATTATACAAGATATACTTGGGTTGCTTGTTTGAGGAACAAATCAGATGCATTTGAGGTATTCAAGTCATTCAAGGCTCTTATTGAAAATGAGAAAAATGAGAGAATCAAAATTATTAGATCGTATAACGGAGGGAAATTTAGATCTAATGCTTGAGACATAGAGGATCCTACTCTAAATCGCAAGGAGAAGTGCAAAAAAATGAAACTAACTAAAGATGGTGATGCACCAAAAGGAGTGGTGAATATTTTTGTCATGCAAATAGACACAAACCAAAGATTGCAACATAAAACATACACAGGCTGATAAGATATAATTTAGGATCTGAAATGAAGCAAATAATACAAACAAAGGACTGAAACCCATTCACAAAGCTTGCATTATCATTTCCAATGTCAAAACCACTGCATTACAACCTCAGAGAGGTAAAAACTGTTACAATCTTTGAAGAGGTCTGATTCTTAAACAATCACTTGCTGGAGGTGAAAGAAGAAGTCTCTATGCCAAAAATGTTCCCCCTTTAGAAATGAGCCAAATCTGGCTTTTACATTGCATGGGTCGAGCCCAGGAGAGAGAAAACATACAAAAACGTGGGAGCCCATTCCTCATTGACTGAAAATGCATTAAATCAGCATGGAGGACCTTACAAACCCATACCCTATCATTTTTGACCGAATGGAGGAGAATGCGACCCATTCTGCATTAAATTTGGTCACTGAAATGTCACTTCTGGCCATGAACACGCGTCAGAGCCATTTCTTAACTTTCTCTCTCCTAAAACCAAAATTCAAGATTGACCCTAGAATCATGTAGAGAATTTTATAAGCTTTCCAATGATATAAAGAACATGCAAATATGAGCTCTGGATCGAAAGATATGGTGATCTGAAGATTTAGGGCACAAAACAGGCAAAAATGGGTTTTGAAATTTTTCCCGCGCTCTGCCACCTGGATGACACGTGTCAAGCGCTGATTGGATGCGTAATTCTCTCTCCTTCCTTACCCATGGGTTTTCCTTGAAAATTTTGACTTTTTGTATTTTTGGAACATTTTCCATTTTTTTCCCGCGCCCCCGCCACTGGGGACACGTGGCATGATCTGATTGGAGGACAGGGGCGCGGGGTCATCCTTTACCTTTTAGTTTTTGGCCAAAACTTTTGCCAAATTCTCTAATTCCTCCCCGAGCTCCACACTTCCCTGCTCCATTGGACACGTGTCCTCTTTTTATTGGCTCGGGCCAACGCTTCAAACCTCGCCCTTTGAAATTTTGGACGTTTTCCCTTGTGACACGTGGCGTTTCCTGATTCATCCGCGGGCTTGCCGGCTTTTCCCGTCCCGCATCCCTTTGGCCCGGATGTCCCAAACTGCCTGGGACAAATTCTCCGATCCACCCGATTCGGGCTTCCCTGTCCCTCTTTCGGCCGATGACACGTGGCGTATTTGATTGGCTCTCGCCTCCTCGCCCGCGCCCGCGCTTGTGTCCCCAACAGTCCCAAAGTTCTTTGCTTCTGAACCGATCCGGGAAAGTTTCGCGCCTTCGCCCCGAAATGGGCTTCATTGCCTCATGTCCCACCCTTTGCCCTTTTCACTGTCTCAATTTTCACACCTTCGGCCCTGATGTCCTTTCCGCTTATCTCCAAAACAGCTTAGTCATTTTCTTTCCTTCTTCTTCACTCCTTTTCGCACCCTGCGCCTGCGCCCCCACGCCCCCCGTGCCCTGGCTGCCCGCTGGCCCTGGAGGCTTTTCGGCCGATTCACGCCCCGACGTCCCAACTATCCCAAGGACCGCCTGGACTAGGACTTAGCCAATTTTCATGATTTTTTCTGCCCCAAGCTTGTTTTTTTGCAACTTTTTCACCTTTTTTAGAACTTGCTCTTTTCTTCTTGACAGGAGAGTTAGAAAATCGAGGGGACCCTAGAAACATGATTTTTTGCCTTGAATCAATCTATTTTCCTGGGACTTGAGTATTCTGATGCATGTTATCAAAATTTACCCTGGGGGGTGAATTTTGGATAACAATTTGGTGACTCAATGGGTTACCTACCTGCTAGGTAGAAGATACCAGTTGCCTGAAGCAGTCCATTGGGCATGGAGTCATCAAATATTCTGTTTAGAACCCCAACTGACTTAGAATGTGTAAGGAGGAAGATGGAATATCACCTGATGGGAGCAAGGACTGCAAAACATCTCCATGGATAGCAAGTCTGTGCCAAAGCACTTAGGGAAAACAAAACTAACCTACAACAAAACAATGTGCACAAGCACTTGGAGGAATGAAAATCTAATCTAATATTTACAAGGTAGTGAATTTCCCTCTAGAAGCAACACTTGAGATAGATTCCATTGACTGGAATCTGCAGTTCTTCACCATCCAATGAGGCCAATTGGAAAGCATTGTTGTTCTTGCACTTCGTGACCATGTATGGGCCACTCCAAATGGCATCAAATTTTGAATGCCTTCCCGGTTTTGCTCTATCCACATCCCATTTCAACACTAGATCTCCAACTCAAAAGATCTATCCTTGGCCTTCCTATCAAAGGTCTTCTTGATCAAAGCTTGATCCTTTTCCATTGCTTGGGATGCCTGATTTCTGATCTCTTGCAGCTCCATCAACTCTGCATACCTCACCTCCATGGGCTCAAACTCTAGCAACTCCAGCTGCTTCATGAGTTCCAATGTTGGCAACTCAAGTGACATGGGCAAGATTGCCTCTCTTCCATAGACAAGTTTGAATGGAGAGTTACCTGTGGATCTTTTGGGAGTTATCCTATCAGCCCATAAGGCTGATTTCAGCTTGGTATGCCAAGACCTCTGATTCTCATCAAGAGTCCTCCTAATGATCCTCAACAAGTTCTTGTTTGTAGACTCGCCTGGCCATTACCTTGAGGGTAATAGTTTGATGAAGTGCTTAGGTAGATACCGTTCTTGACAGCCCACTCAGTCACCTTAGATCCAATGAATGCCAATGCATTATCAGAGATTATTGTAGCAGGTACACCAAATCTGGTTGTTATCCCCTCATAAAAGTCTAAGATGCTAGACTCATTTGCCTCTTTGAGTGCTACTGCTTCTGTCCATTTGGTGAAGTAGTCTGTGGCTATCAAAATCCATTTGTGCCCTTGGCTTGAATTGGGATTAATGACTCCAATGAAGTCCAAACCCCATTGCATGAATGGCTGGTCAACTGAGATTGGATGTAATGGAAGGGCAGCAAGTCTCTCTTTTCCTGTGAAGAATGCACAATTCTTACACCTCTTGATCCATGCATAGCAATCACTGAAGATTTTAGGCCAATAATAACCAGCCTTCATGATTTTTAGAGCTGTCACTCTTGGTGCAAAATGACCACCAGCTGGTCCACCATGAAACTCTTCCAACACCCTTTGAATCTGATTTGTGCTAATGCATCTCAACAGCACTCCATTCACATCTTTCTTGAACAAAACTCCATCAACAATGGCATACGGACAGCCTGCAATCTGAAGTGTCTCCTTTGGGTCTTGTTCATCTCCGAGGGCATAGGCCTATGCCTAGGAAGTGTATAATGCCTTGGGTCCAGCAAGGAGTGGGGGCAGCATTGTCTTCTTCTTGATTGCCACTTGGCTCATGGCTGTCCTGGACTGTCAAAACAGCCTCTTCTTCATTGCATACTTCTTTTTTGCTTCCCAAAACCAGCTGCTCACACAATCCTTTCCCTCTTACCAGCTTGGTGATCTTGATCTCAATGTCATACTCCATGACACGGGTGATCCAACCTGCCCTTTTCTCATTCAAATCCTTGTTGAGGAGGAAGTCCTTAACCCCAACATGTGAGACCAGCAACTGACCTTGTTGTTTGAGACTAAATGCTTGAATTTCTTCAAGCTTCGACACTCGCAAGTACATGCTTCTCAATAAAAGAGTACCTCACCTCATAGTCATCTAGGCTCCAGCTGAAGAAGGCAATTGGCTGCTCATCATTATCCTTGTTCTGCTGTACCAAAATGGCAGAAATAGTGTCATTACCTCCAAATGCATAGAGGATGAAATCCTTGAGAAGTCCGGGGTTGATGAGAGAGTGGTGCTTGAGAGATGGCTTCTTTGATTGCTTCAAAACTCTCCTTGCCTTCTGCTGTCCACTTGAAAGCCATGCTCTTCTTTAACATTTTGGTGATGGGCTTGACAAGGGCTGCAAAATCTGGGACAAACCTCCGAACAAAGTTTATCCTTCCCAAGAAACTCTGAAGGGCTTTCTTGTGGCTTGGCAATGGTAGTGCTCTTATGGCTTCAACCCTCTCTGGATCAATTGCTAATCCTTCCTTGGAGACAATATGGCCAAGGAGCTTTCCTTCATGTGCAAGAAAGATGCACTTCTTAGGATTCAAAGACACTCCAAATCTCCTGCACCTCGTGAAGACTTGTCTCAAATGAGAGAGGTGGTCTGCTGCATTTTTGGAAAAAACAGTGATATCATCAAGGTAAATCAGCACCACATTGTTAATCAAACCTTTGAATGCCATGTCCATTGCCCTTTGGAAGGTAGCACTAGCGTTGGACAGCCCAAATGGCATTTTCCTGTATGCAAAAGTTCCCATTTGTTGTGAAGGCTGTCTTGAACTCGGTCCTCTTCCTTCACCATAATCTGATTGTAGCCCGAGTAGCCATCAAGTAGTGAAACCTCTCTGAGCCAACCAGCCACAACTTGCAAGATTTTCTCCATGGAAGGGAGTGGGTAATGGTCCTCGAGAGAGGCTCTATTCAAGTCTCTCAAGTCAACACACAATCTGATCTCTCCACTCTTCTTTCTCGATCGAACTAAGTTGGCAACCCAACTAGAATGCTTGATTGGGAATATGATCCTCGACTCAATCAGCTTGTCCAATTCTTTCCTCATGAGAGGCTCCATGTGTGGATTGACTGGTCTTTGTTTCTTCCCGACAGCTTAGTATTTGATCCAATTCATGGTATGCCGAGCTAAGTTGGGATTGAAACCTTTCAAGTCTTCATAGCTCCAAGAAACACGTCAGGGAACTCTGACACAAATTGTATATGAACTCATACCTTTCTTGTTCAGTTGTCATCCTTCCAATTTGCAATGGTTTGTTCTCTTCTACCAAGATGGATACTGAATCCTCTCTCTTGACCTGAATGTTTGCTTTCTCCTTTCTAAACTGATCATTGGGATTAAAAATGGACTCCAAAGTGATAAGTCCTTTGGGCAGCTTGTTAGTTCTCAGCTGTACTACTTGGTCACCATACTGTTGTTCCAATTTTTCTTGATTCTTGGCTGAGAACTCAGCTTCTTCTTGCAAGAAATGGATGATTTGCTGGTCATTCTCAAACACTTGCCAACTAACATTGTTATCCGGCACCGAAGGCCTCACAATCACGTGGATGTTTGGCTGTACCTTGTCTTGTTGAATGCTTTCCACAATGTCAAAGGCTGCCCCTACTGCTGCAAGCCTGTCAGCAGCTTGATTCTCTTTCCTAGGAATGGATTTGATGCCAAAACCCTCAAAATCTTCCATGAGGTCCCACACCCTATTCTTATAGCACTTGAGTAGATCATTCTTGGCAGCATGCTGTCCCTTGACCTGATTTACAATCAATTCACTATCCCCAAAGACTTGCAAGTTCTTTATTTTCTTCTTTATTGCCCAATGCATCCCTTGCACCAAGGCTTCATATTCAGCAGTGTTATTGGAGCATGCAAACTGAAATCTAAAAGCTGAATAGTACTTTACTCCTTGAGGTGAAACAAGCATAGCTCCACCTCCTGCACCTTGTCTACTCCTTGATCCATCAAAAAACAGCTGCCATACCTCATTGTCATCTTTGTGGTTTGGCTTGGTGATGCTAGGAATAGGCTGATTTTCTTCGTGTATGCAATAGACCCCTAGCTCAGATTCTTCCACTTCTTGATAAGGATCAAATGCATGTATCTTGTTTGCCCATTCATCAAGAGTTAGATCCGGATGCTTCCAACCTTAGTGTCAGCTTCATCAGTGCTTGGGTGATCTTCTTGATCAAATGCTGAGCAATTGGCATTAATCTGACTTGGAGTGTAAGGCTCAATGTGAAGTTTGCAATAGGTTCTGACCTGATTGTAGCCTTAGTTCCATACCTTGTTCTGAACAACATGTGTGACCAATCAGCAGACAAATATCCCCCAATCTTGGCTGTGAAGTCCCTTGACAAGCATAGGGCAAAGAGTGGTGGAAGGTCTATGACTGATACATCTTGTAAAACAACAACATTTGGACATGCATGCAAGGTAAGACTCAAGTTTCTAATCACTCCAACTATTGCTACTGTTGTCCCATCCAACTGCACTACCCCTTTGGATGTTGTTTCATACTAGAGCCCTAGCTGATCAGCTATTTGTTTAGGCATTACCGAGCTACTTGCCCCGGAGTCTATCATGCAATTGTGCACTAGCTGATTTCCAATGATCAATGAAACATAGAAAGGAGGGGGCTTCAACATTTTACCTTGCTGTCCTCCATGATTTCCCTCAGGCTGGGCAGCATTTGTAAGCACTTTGTCTTGCATCTGAACTTGCTGATTCAAGTTGGCCAGTCCTTCATGGCAGCTTGCAGCAGATCTCTTTGGCCTGGGATAGATAGGGATTCCCACATTGATATATTAACATTTGTCTTCTTCATCTGATCAATGATACTGAATGGTGATGAAGGATCTCTTTGCTGTCCCTTGGTTTACACATTCACTCCTTGCATGTGGGCAGCAACAACTAGTATTTGAGTTGGCCTAGGGGCTGTTCTTGGCTGCCCTTGTGCATTTGAAATTGGATTTTGCTTGCCAACCACTTGTGGAACCATGGAAGGTTGTGGATTGGTTGGGGCTAATGGCTGTTCTTCACCCAAATTCCTCCTTTTTGACCTTGTGTTGGCTGCAACACCTTGAGAAACTACCTGGTTCATGCCACAAAATCCTTCTGCTTGCCAATTTACCAATGTGGTGTCATTTGGGGCTGATTGCTGTTGGAATGTTTCTTGTTGTTGGCTTTCTCGATCGCCTCACCCTCCACACCAAGTAGTTGTCACCATTAATGCTTGATTCAAAGCACCATTGAAGCACATGGATTGGTTATGAGGCTCATTGCATGGAAAACACCAATCATACTCCTGAGCAATGTTGTTTTGTGTTGGCACCAATGCCTTAGAGGCAGATATGGCATTTGGATTATAGGGCTGAAATGGTCTATTGGCAAGAGGCCTTGTTTGATTCATATTTGCAACTGGATTAGGTGGCCTTTGTGGTTGGTATGGCTGCCTATTAGGCTGAGCTTGGGGTTGATAAGAAGGTCTAAAACCTTGGGCTTGCTGCCTTTTGAGAGTAACCAGCTCATTGCCTAGGTTTTGCAATTGCTTCATGACTTCTTGAAGCTCATTTGGGGCACTTGGAGATGAAGTGGAAGCTTCATTTGAACTCTGATTTCTAGGAGTGGGAGAAGGAGCCAAATTAGGTGCTTGATTGGTGTTTGGGCTCTCTAAACTTGGAAACAATGGCATGGGAGGTCTAGGGGCAAGTTTTCCAGCTTGGATCAAACAATTTTCAGCCCTAATGGCAATGCTATAAGCCATAGGGATAGTTATGCCTCCCATGGACTGAATTAACATAGAAATATCAGAATTTAGAGCTTTGAGATAGTAGAGAAAAGCACCTTCTGCTGTTGGCCTGACTGCCACTGGAATTCTCTCCCAAGTCTTTTGAAATCTGAAGTTGAAATCGGTCAGCTGCTCATTGGGAGCTCTCTTGATGGTTGTCAGCTGCTCCAAAAGAGACAAGTTGTCTCCCTTCTCTCCAAATTGCTCATGAAGTGCTATACACAGCTGATTCCAATTTGTGATAGAACCAGCTCCAAGGCTCCTAAACCATTGCAATGCTTTACCCTTGAATGAAGATGCCAGTAACTTGACAGCCACTTGCATCTCATTGATTTCATGGATTGCACAAAGGTTAGCAATATCTTTAACATGATCACCTGGAGTAGTCTGATTTTCTCCAGTGAAGTAGGGAATGTTCTTCAAGGCTGCAATAGGAATTGATGTTTGTGCATTGAGGGCAAGTGGGCTGCTGCCTGTGAAGTTGACGTAGGGGTTGTTTTGTGCCATTCTAATTGGTCTTAAAACCCTTGTTGACTGAATGAAAGGCCTACCAGGTGGAGGAGTTGAGAGAGTTCTGTTTGGTGGAGATGGAGACCTTTGAATCCTTCTTCCTCTTTGCCTTCTTCTTGGAGATAATTGTAGGTATTCAAACAACACTTCTTCTTCTCCAACTCTTGACCTTGTGGTGATTCTTCTCATGAGTTTTCAGGGCCTGCACCGCATCTAAACCAGCTTGATTCTTCCCCTTGAGTCACCAGATATGCAAATAATAGCTCTTTTCAAGCAAGAAAATTGCAGCAGATGCACATCAACTTTGCTGCAATAAAAATGAGACCTCTAGTGTCCCACCGGCATGCCAAAACTGTTGTGCAGATCACAAAGACCCCCGATGCACATCAGCTTCTAGGTTGATCACTTCAGCATCCAAAGCAGTGATTGCACAACATGGAAACCTCTCTCCAAGTGTGGGACTTGTGAAACTGAGAGAGGAATCTCTAGATTAGAGGTTGGTTCCTCAAACTCCTCTGATTTAGATCTATATGCTTGCACAACTACAGAGGTTCAGATCCTAATCCTACTCTAAATTGCAAGGAGACAGGGATAGAAATGCAAAAATTGAAACTAACTAAAGATGGTGATGCACCAAAAGGAGTGGTGAATATTTTTGTCATGCAAATAGACACAAACCAAAGATTGCAACATAAAACATACACAAGCTGATAAGATATAATTTAGGATCTGAAATGAAGCAAATAATACAAACAAAGGACTGAAACCCATTCACAAAGCTTGCATTATCATTTCCAATGTCAAAACCACTGCATTACAACCTCAGAGAGGTAAAAACTGTTACAATCTTTGAAGAGGTCTGATTCTTGCAACAATCACTTGCTGGAGGTGAAAGAAGAAGTCTGCTATGCCAAAAATGTTCCCCTTTTAGAAATGAGCCAAATCTGGCTTTTACATTGCATGGGTCGAGCCCAGGAGAGAGAAAACGTACAAAACATGGGAGCCCATTCCTCATTGACTACAAATGCATTAAATCAGCATGGGGACCTTACAAACCCATACCCTATCATTTTTGACCGAAATGGAGGAGAATGCGACCCATTCTGCATTAAATTTGGTCGCTGAAATGTCACTTCTGGCCATGAACACGCGTCAGAGCCATTTCTTAACTTTCTCTCTCTAGACTAACCAAAATTCAAGATTGACCCTAGAATCATGTAGAGAATTTTATAAGCTTTCCAATGATATAAAGAACGTGCAAATCCGAGCTCTGGATCGAAAGATATGGCGATCTGAAGATTTAGGGCACAAAACAGGCAAAAATGGGTTTTGAAATTTTTCCCGCACTCTGCCACCTGGATGACACGTGTCAAGCGCTGATTGGATGAGAAATTCTCTCTCCTTCCCTTACCCATGGGTTTTCCTTGAAAATTTTGACTTTTTGATGATTTTGGAACATTTTCCATTTTTTCCCGCCCCCGCCACTGGGACACGTGGCATGATCTGGTTGGAGGACAGGGGCGCGGGGTCATCCTTTACCTTTTAGTTTTTTGGCCAAAACTTTTTCCAAATTCTCTAATTCCTCCCCGAGCTCCACACTTCCCTACTCCATTAGACACGTGTCCTCTTTTATTGGCTCAGGCCAACGCTTCAAACCTTGCCCTTTGAAATTTTGGACGTTTTCCTCGTGACACGTGGCATTTCCCGATTCGGCCCCGCGGCCTCGCCGCTTTTCACGCCCCTCCCCTTTTGCCCGGTTGTCCCAAATGCATCTGGGACAAAATTCTCCGATCCACCCGATTCGGGCTTCCCCCCCTCTTTCGGGCCGATGACACGTGGCGTTATTTGATTGGCTCTCGTCTCCTTCGGCTCTCTACGTCCCCGCGTATTTTGCCCCCCAACTGCCCCAAAGCTTAAAGTTCTCTGCTTTCCGCCTCATCCGGTGGTTCGCGCCCTTCACCTCACGGCCCAAATGTCCTAACTCGCTTCCTCTCAAAGATAGCTTAGTCGATTTTCTCACCTTCTTCGGCTAGATCGGCTTTCTGGCCCCGCGCATCCCCACGGTCCAACTTTCCCAAGTGCTTTGCCTTCCACTTCGGAGGCTTTTCGGCCGGCCGCCCCGACGTCCCAACTATCCCAAGTGCTACCTGGGCCGCCTGGAGGCTTTTCGGCTGATTCGCGCCCCGACGTCCCAACTGTCCCAAGGATCGCCTGGACTAGGACTTAGCCAATTTTCATGATTTTTTCTAGCCCAAGCTTGTTTTTTGCAACTTTTTCACCTTTTTCTAGAACTTGCTCTTTTCTTCTCGACAGGAGTTAGAAAAATTCGAGGGGACCCTAGAAATGATGATTTTTTTCCTGGGACTTGAGTATTCAATGCAATCAATCTATTTGTGCATAATCAAGAGGGCTGAAAATAATCTTGGTAAGTTTGAATCAGGTTCGATGAAAGTATATTCCTTAGATACTCTTTAAGGAGGTCAACTTTCATTTACTACAATAAAGGTTGAAGACAATAGTTGAAAGTGAAAGTGTGAAATTTGATGAATCCTACCCCATGAAGTCCACTCTTAAGAAAAAATAGGCACTACAAATGAAGGATCTTAAAGAAGAAGAAGTGGATGTGCAGATTGGTGAAGAAGAAGAAAGATAGGACACCAAAGCTCCATCAAGATATATCAGAAGAGACTACCCTAAAGATCAAATCCTAGGGAAGAAAGATGTTGGAGTAACAAAAAGAAGGAAATTGGTAAGTCTTCAAAACCAAGAAAATACTGCAATTTTAACTAAATTTGAGCCAAAAAATGTTGAAGAATAGAGCAAGGATGACTGTTGGTTCAAGGATATGAATGAAGAATTAGATTAGATTGGATAGAATAGAACTTTGGAATTTGTGCCTAGACCTCATAATAAGAATGTTATTGGAACTAAATGGGTGTTCATAAATAAAATCAATGAGAATGGAGAAGTTACAAGAAACAAGGCTAGATTGGTCTATAAGGGATATGCACAAGTTGAGGGAGTTGATTTTGATGAAACTTTTTCTCCAGTAGCTAGAATGGAATCCATTAGATTGTTTCTAGCATATGTAAGGTTTAAAGGATTTAAGGTGTATCAAATAGATGTAAAATCTACATTTTGAATGGTAATCTAGAAGAAGAAGTGTACATTGAGCAACCTAATGGTTTTTCCTTGAAAAATGAGAAGGATTATGTATGCAAACTAAAAAAGGAACTTTATGGACTAAAGCAAGCCCCTAGGGCCTGGTATGGAAGACTTGACAAGTACCTGATTGATCAAGGTTTCAAGAGAGGAGTTGTTGATAGTAACTTGTATATCAAAAATGAAGGAAATTTATTTATTATTATAGTATACATGGATGATATTATATTTTCAGAATAATGAACTTATGAATCATAAATTTGTAGATGCTTTATGAAAAGAGAGTTTGAAATGTCCATGCTTGGAGATTTGTCCTTCTTTCTAGGACTACAAGTCAATCAGTATAAGGAAGGTATATTCATATCTCAAGCTAAATACATAAAAGAGATGTTAAAGAAGTTCCAAATGGAAGATTGTAAGCCTATTAAAACCCCCATGGTCACATGGAGAAAACTAAGAAAAGATGATGACTCACACAAGCTAAACCAAACTGAGTACATATCCATGATTAAAATTTTAGTGTATGCTACTACCTCTAGAATAGACATCTTGCAGGTTGAAGGTCTTGTTGGAAGGTTGTAGGAGGATCCAAAGGAGACTCACCTGAAAGCAGTGAAGAGAATATTAAGATATCCAAAACGAACTACTTAGTATGGGCTATGGTATCCAAAGAGTGAAAATTTTGATTTGAAGTATTTTATAGATGTTGAGTGGGCAGGAAGCATAAATTATAGAAGGTTTACTAGTGGAGGAGTATTTTTTTTTGGTAAATGTCTTGTGTCTTATATGAGTAAAAAAATCCTTTAGTATCTCTCTCCACATGTGAGTTGAATATGTTGCAGCAACACTATGTTGTGCACAAGTCTTATGGATGAGATAAACTCTAGAATACTATAAGGTAGAGTGTGATGGGCCTACCCCTATCTATTGTGATATTACAAGTACTATTAGTGTTTCTAAAAATCCTGTGTTGCATTTCAAAACAAAGAACATTCCAATCAAATATCATTTCTTGAGAGATCAAGTGAGTGAGAAAAGGATCAAATTAGAATATGTATCCACCAAGGAGGAGATAGCTGACATTTTGACAAAGCCACTTCCAAAACCAACATTTGAAATCCTAAGGCTAATGTTGGGAGTAATTCCTACCCCTATCAGGTCATTAAGAGGTCAAATACATTGAGATGGATTAATACAAATGAATCATTAGCTCTAACAAACTATGAAGAGGTGTATAAGGAAAGACGGTATGTAAGGTGTGTAAGTGTTTCAAATTTGAGGTAGCAGGTCTTAAGAAGAATAAGTCATTCATTCACATGATGACTTGATCAAACCATCTAAGAAAGGTGAAACCTTGCTTTTCAGGTATGTTCATGAGTTGACAGAGCCTACTAATTGTATATTTTATTCTTGATTCAAGTTTGAGGTGCCTTAAGGACTGTTTATGCATCATAAAATTTGTATATAGAAGTATGAAATAATATCATGGTGCTTTTGTATGATGGGATATGTTAAGGAAGATCTAAAATGCTCACAATCCCAAGAAGATGAAAGCGAGTTTTATAGGGTATATATGGTTGATCTTCATGCATTATGAGTGGATGATACACTATTCTAGGGTACAAAAGATTGCTATAATGATGAGCTACATGTCTATGAAGATTTATTGAGGTAGTAGGAGATAGTTTTGACTTTGAAACAAGTGTTCTAGGTGTTAAGAAACTTAAAACGGTAAGCTTGTTGATAATTGTTGAGCTACCGCAAGGTGGATCTTTTCATGAGATCAATCAGTTGTGATAGCATGGAAAGAGATAGAGAACACTAAAATGTTGCTTTAGGGCTATGATGATTGTTCTAATCCATCTCCATGGTAGGAATGAAAGGTATATGATTTGAATCTTGTGTTTTCGAGTTAGAATGAGATAATATTTTCACAGGAGGAGCTATAAGTAGTCGTTTCATGTTTTTTTATGGGCTTCCATATCTAGAAAAATATTGACATTTCTTGTTTGAAGAGGTACTTCAAGGATTCTTGTCCTAAAATTTCTCTTTTTTTTGTATAACAGTTTAAGACAATTTAAAGGCATATCTAGTTGGTTTATGATTGTGTATGGGTTCAAAATGTGGTTTCATGCTTAGAAATGTTGTTGGAATTTTTGAATGCTTTGTGTGCCTCTACCTAGGGGGAGCTATAATGATCAAGTGTTCTTATGAAGACAAATACAAAGTATAGAGAAGAAAGACATGTTTCTATTCTTGTGTGAGGACTTTGGTTGATGTTTCTAACCAAGAGGTGATCATATTATGATGAAGAAGATGAAGATAATTTGTTATATGTATGTTTTGTCATTAATTTAAAAAGGGGTAGAAGAAATAGGTTGTTTTCCATCAATGTAAAAGGGGGAGATTGTTGTCACTGATGTAAAAGATGATTAATGAAAAAGAGGATGATCTAAGAGTGTTAGAAGATTGTTGTTATGATGGTGACATAGGGAAAAAAGGTGCGACATGATCACAAGGATGGAGATAGTGAGAATGGATTGGCCTAGTAGGCCTTATTAGGAGACCTAATTAGCCTAGGGAATAGAGCATGATGATTTGAGTCGCATGGTGGCTTAAATAGCATGGTAGAGGCTTGAGAGCATGATTGAGACTGTTGAGACACTCATGTGATCTTTAGAGTGTAGGTACATGTGAAAATAGGGTTTGCAAGTGCTCATCTATACCTAATCCATGTGCTTGGAGGACAAATGGAGTATGAGAATGAGTTGTAGAGCTTTGTGAGCCCATGAGGGCATGCAAGTGAGTGAGACATATTGTCTCAAGTATGTTAGGTCTCTACTGTCCAAAATAAGCTCATGCTTAATTTTGGTCAATTATCACCATTATTTCCCTTTAGTGCTTTGAAATATAATTTTTCTTATATTTTAAATACTTGGGGATTCTTGAAAGCATCTTCATCAAATAGGAAATTTATCCCTCATTTCGAAAATGTAAAAACATCCTTCTAACTCTTCATATTTTTCAAGTGTTGGGCATGAGGGGATTTTTTACACTTCTATACTATCGTGCCCGGGGATTTTTTTGAACTTCTGGATTTTCATGCCTAGGGGGATTTTTTTGCACTTCTACGGTGTTGGGCACTGGGGATTTTTGCACTTATGCACTTTGGGCTTGGTGGGGATTTCTTGCACTTCTACACTTTGTCGATTGGGGATTTTTAAACTTCTACACTTTTACAGCTTTTCAATTGTGTAGTTTGTAATTTTGGGCCCTGGAGAAATTTTTGAAGAAAGCATTATTGCCATCTCTTGTTTGGATTAATGAAAATTTTCAAATAGGCATAACTTTTGACCCGTGATCAAAATTTGACAAAATTTATATCATTGGAAAGGTATCAACATCCTCTACACCATGGAACTTGAAATATTAATTTTGGTGAGGTTAGGTGGGTGAAAAATAAAAAAATGTAATCTGCTCCAAAAAGTACAGCCTCAGGCATCCCAACCATAAGAACTAATGAAGTATGGGCATTCTCTTCTTCCATAAGCAAGAGTACATTGGGGATGGATTTTCAGAGGTGCCCATGCCTTTTTCATATCAATTAATGAATTTTGTTGGTGGGTAGGAGAAGAATTTTGGAATTCTCTCTTCTCTCATTCACTGTTATATATTGAAAACAATTCTCATTTGACAAAGGATGATGTTTTGGGCATGGGTAAAACCTACCAATTTTTTTCTCAAATTCTTTGAGTAGCAATCCTTCACATGGACTGTGCAAATGTAATGGTGCCTCTATTTTGCAAATGTAATGGACTGTGCAAAATTTATGGAGCAATAAAATTGTGTATTGTGGTGTTTTCTCAACCCTTTCTCATTTTTCTTGCATTCTCTTGCCTCTCCTTAACTTTTGTTCTATTATGTGCATGTTTTTTTATTTAATGAAGATTTAGTGATGAATGAAGTTTGGTTTTGTGTCACAGTTGTCTGGCCTTCCCTTTTTGCATTTTCCACTTCCATTAAGCGAGAATATTCCATCCCCTTCTCTTGGCACATCACCTCTTTTAATGTAGATTAATTTAATTTTCATGATCTTTCTCTCTCTCTAGTCCTTGAAAGTCATATATTAGGAGTAGTTAGTATATGTTCTTCCATTAGAGTTAGTTGTTGCAATAGTTTAGGAAGAGGAACCAGCCTTCTTTAAAGGTCCATCTCAAATAGAAAGTCCCACAACTTCAGAGATGGTACCCATGTCACCCACCACACTGCTTTCCTTAACACACTCAAATGCTACAAAATCAAAGGGTACTATGATTTGGTGATAACATTTCCTTTTAGAGAGCCTTGCCATTTTTTCCTTTAACTCCCCTAGAACCTTTCTCACCTTGTGTGGTCTTCCCATCAAGACTACTTGTTATATTTCCCACGGTGACCTCCTTGAGCTGCTTTGGGTTCATTTTTGTTCACCTCTTCTCATCATGTATCCTACCATTCCACCCCCGCCTCAAAGTTACTTGCCATGTGGAGTTCACCTTCAAATCTCCCCGCACCTTAGACAACTCAATGAACCACTTCGATAGACTCACTACCTTGTGTAATCCTTATCTTTACTTACCTATTCAGCTTGCCATAAACTTGGTCCATGGCTCGCCCAACATCACGTTTCCAAACATGGAGCTCCAAATCACCTCTTGTGTGCCATCTCGCTTCTACCAACCAGCTTGACCTCCATCCAACTTGCTAGAGAGATTACCAAGCCGAGTTGGCTCCCTTTAAGCTCGAGGTATGTTTTATTCTAACTTTTAAAACATTTCATTTATTTTTCTTTTTTAATCTAGTTTTAAATTAGATTAAGCTTATATAAGTACATTTAATTTTTAAAAAGTCAATTAAGGGGGAGTACCTTTTTGGCTTCATTATAGGGATATTGGGCTTTTTCAAGCCATTTTTTTGGCTTCTAGTGAGTGCATCTGCCATAACCTTACAACAAGAGATCTCGTTATGTGACATCGACACCTTTTCACATATCAAACTCTATTTTATCCCCTTGTTCCTTACTTTCACCCTTTTGTGATTGTTTGCATGTTGTTTCTCTACTTCCATCAAAACTTATTGTGGTCTCCACTCTTGCATGATTCATCACCTAATGTAAGGTGAGTGGTCAAATATTTCACGTCGCATGAACACACCTTACTATAACCAACACACTTTATATAAAGTGTTGAAAATAGGGGGTTATCATTTTTCTTCGAGTGTTGTAATTTCATGTAGACACATTCTTGGTTGAGTTTGACATCTTGAAACCTTTTGTTTGTTCTTATACCCTTCATTTCTTGAATTGTAGATGCACTTTTGGTTGATTCCAATTTCCCATTTGAGTGTGTTTGTACTTGTGACTCTTTTGCACTTCTTTCTCTTTTGTAGATGCACCATGGAGAATTTTTTTCCTAGACCTATGCTTCATAGGACCGTTACTATATTACAACTTCCACCTCTTCTTCTTGGTACCACTAACTATGCACTTTGGTGTTCAAGCATGGAATTTTTTCTTATTCAAGATGACCATTATCTCTACTTATATGGACAAGTACCTTCCCCTAATGATCTTGTTTAACTTGAATACTAGCTTGATACTTGTAGTGTGGTCATAGGTCATTTGTTGACGTATTTTATAGGATTTTCCACCATCATGTGGCAGACAAAGAGTTTCCTCACACAATTTGGAGCATTCTTTAGTCCTTATTTGGAGACCCTTACAATATTTCTATTAATGCCTCTTCCTTTGATACAATTGTTTCCTCACCTTATTCATGTGATGATAGTTCTACCGACACGAGTTACATGTTCCTATTCATGATGATGAGGTTTTTTCTTCTAGTTTTGATGATGATATTATTGATGAGGAATCATCCCCTCCTCCTACCCACCTTTTAGATAATGTTGAACCTCCTCCCTTCCAATTAGACAATAGGTAGTTTCATTTCCAACCTCATACCCTCATTTCATCTACCTCCATTATACTTCCAAAGTGTGTGAGGATTCTTCCAATCCTATTATTTTATGTCTTGATGATTCATATATGTCATAAATTTCTCTTATATTTTCTCGAGAAACCCTTTTTGGGACAAGTATATGTTAAACCTTCATTGTCTCTTTGTAGTGCTTACTTGTGTTGTAGTATAGGAATTTATATTCCTTATAATTGTGTTTTGAAGGAGTCCATCTCTTTTTTTGGGATTTTTCCTTCTCGTACTTTCATCAATTCTACTATTTTGGAGACCATCAGTGATCCACCTATTCTTATGGATCATATTTCTATTATTTTGGTGGTTACTATTTTTCCTTCATTGCATCCTTTCAACGGATGTTCCTCTCTCACAATATCGCAGTTCTACATTTGTGGCATTACCTTTGGTTCCTTTTCATGTGTTATCTAGACCTATGTCACACTTCAATAGACCAAATTCAAAATTCTTCATATTGTTGCCTTCATTTTCCTTTAAAGAGTGGGTGGAATTCCAGTACTCCATTTCTATCCTTCCTAAGGGCAAGAACATTGTTTGAAGCTAATGGATCCTTTTCATTCTACATGTGGAAGACCACATCATAAAAACTCATCTTGGAGACTTCATAGAGTTTCATATTTCAGATTAGGCTGGAGCTTTACATCTTCTTCAGTCTCTCTAGTCTTCTTCCTCTATTCTCTTCTTCTTCTTCTCGGAAAGATTACAATTTGTATATGGTATCTTATCAATCCTTTTTTTTCTAGGACCCATTTGATGCATATTTTTATGTTATTTATTGGAGTCTTCCATCTCTTGTAAGTGAATGTTTTTCCCGCTAGGATTTCCTCCATTACTTGAGATGCTTGTTGTATATGTGTGTCTCGTCGGCCTAGCAATTGGCAGACCCATTTCTCATTTCTGACTTACCATGTCATCCTATGTTATGATTAAGGGTATGTGTTGGTGTTTCTACTTTCCTTGTTGTATCGAGGAATTATCCACATCACGTGGTGAGTAATCTCACTTAGGTGAGATCATAGGTATTAGGTGTGTTAAAGGGTATCACATATTTTATCATACACATCAACGTGTTTCACCATCATACAGAGTTATTTTACATTTTTGGAATGTAACTCCTCTTCTCCCTTATGGAGGTATGATGGTCTTGCATTGGGAGTTACATAACACTCCTATTTGTACCATTTTTTCTTATCTATGAGAATGAGTAGACCCTTATCTTTTGTATTCACATTTTCATGGTTTAATGATTTCTTACTACATGGAACTTCGTCACACTTCTTTTATATTGTAAATTAGTTGATGGGCACACCATCCCACTTTATCCTAGTTCTCGCATTCTCTTAAAATTAGAAGAAGCAGATGTACCTTGTTGAAACCATAAGATTTGTGTTTGTATAGTGTGAACAAGTGTTTCAAGAGATTGTGTGCTAGAAGAAGATACACACGAACCATAATAAGTATATATGGGATGTGTAGTGAAAATTATAGTTGTAGGAATAAACATGGAGAAATTTTGAATTAATAGTAGAGGTACACCCAAAGGGGTATACACAATGAATGTGGGAGGAATAGGTGTCGGGTATGTGATGATCAAATATTCATGAATTAATCACATGCAATGTAGAGTAGAAGATCAATATAGGAATGGTTCTCTTGTAAGAATTAATCAAATTTTTGGGAATCCTCATTAGGGGAACTAAATCATGATAGTTAGGGTGAGAAATAGAGCCTTGGGATTGAATGCGATTAATAATAATAATAAATGAAGAATTAGAAAATAGATCATGTGTGGGATCAACGAAACAATGATGGAGAAAATTAAGATGAATTGAAAAATCATGAGTGATATTTTCCTTAGGAGAATAATCGATGGGAACTATGCCATTCATTGATAGAGATTCAACATGAAGTGGTTCCAAATTATGAGAAGAAATGAGAAAATTGTCGTGGCATTTTTAGTAAGGGTTGTGCTAAGATCATCATCAAAATAATAAATATCATATTCATGGATAGGATTACCTGTAATTTATAGATAATTAGCACATGTTGGATTAAGAAGGTGATACCATATTTAATTTGGTGGCATAACTCACAGAAAAAATTCCAAAACAAATTGGGTTTAAAAGTAGGAGGGATCATTATGGTTATGGTAAGTGTACCAAATTCAATGGAATATTTTTGAGCCAAGGAAAAAACAATTGTAAAGCGAGAACGATGATTTAATCTAAATAAAATAAAATCTAATTTCAAGGTAACTACTATGACAGATAACCATGGTTGTATGTAATCCTACAAGGAAAATGCTACACATGAAACACCCATTAGCATGTTAGAGAGATAAATAGTATGTCAAAGTGTGTAGAGATCAGTGAAAGGTAAAGTGATAGTAATGAGAAGTAGTAAATAATGCAACAATAGAACTTGTGATGGGTAGAGTGTGAGAGTAGTAAAGGTAGATGCCCCTAGGAGCCTCAAGGCGATACTAGTAAAGAGTAGTGTCAAACATCATGCATCATGTATGAATTCAGAAAGGTCCCGTATTCACGGGTTCAAGATATCAAGTGAACATGCATGTCTATATAGAAAAAGATAATGACATACTAAGTATCCAACTATCATGAAAAAAAGTGTAACATGTAAATAGTAGAAGATAACAAGAGTAAATACAACCAAAATGTGTAAATGTGGTGTACATGCAATGATGTTATATGATATGTAAAATGTGTAGATGGGAGAAGATTTATCACCCCCATCACATGTGCATGAGATAAGGTTCATTTATAAATTCTCCTCAACAATCAAGAATGAACCATAGAACAAGAGTGTGTCATTGGGAAATGATAGTACAATGTGTGTACCAAAGATGTGAGAGTGCTGATAAATATTGTTCATGATGAAAAAATCATATAGTAAAGAGTAGGTGATGTGAGGTTCATTTGATAATTAGACCCTCAACAATCGAGTATGAACTATATAACTAGAGTGCATCATCGGGTAATGAACATATTGTGAGAGTAGATGCTAGTAAAGATGTATCATGAAGCACGAGCGTGAAATGTAGTAGAGAAACTATAAGTAGATACTAGAGATAACCAAGAGTGATAGAGGGGTGCAGTAGTCCGATGCCCTTAAGTGCACAAGGAATGGAAATCTATTAGATGATGTGAGAAGGAGCATGCTATGGTGGTGGAGTTTGAAATGTGTCATAAAAAATATATGTTTGTCATAATTGTAGGTAGGATAAGGAGTATGACTAACATCAATTTTTGGGCTTAACAAAGGAAATGAAAGTAGGTGACAGATCACGGCTTGTGTCGAGTGAACTAGTTGTGCTTCCTTGGATGGCAATTTTTATTTGGGATTGGTAACGCTATAGGTGACTTGATACGAGGAGGTAAGGGGGTAAGTATTTTAAAAGGTGGTTGCTTATTTGTAATTGAAGTATTAGTAACGTTGTAGAGGAATTTATAGGAGGAGGTAAAGGGGTAAGTATATTTAAAGGTGGTATGAAATTGGGTTGGATAGGTGTAGAAACACAATCACACACTTTAGGTAACCATCTAGTCTTGATTATGTACTACTATTCATACGATTCCCATGTAATACAAGTAGTAATTGACCTATGTCTTTGACCACTTTTCATTGCTTTTTGTTTCTACTTTCAGTCTTACACTCTTACTTTCTTAGTCTTCCTTTTTACTCTTTGGAATTTTTCATCTTGGACACTAGCACCTAGCCGTGATGCCAACCGCAGTGCTCTCGTCCCCCGAGTGCTCTTTTCCCCTTTGTACTTTAGTCTCACTTTTTGGGTACTTTCTAGCCATTTGAGCATCTTATCTTTTGGTAGTCAGCCTTTTAAGGGTTAATTACGAAATTCAAGTGAAGGAATCATATAAATATAAAGTTATGTGATCATAATAAGGGACCAAGAACTAAGCACTATCTATCTCCACCTAAGGTTTCATCCATAAGGGAATCTAAGAGATCCATTGCATCTATCTAGCTCCTTAATAAGGGACCCAATAATTGGTTTTCTACATCACAATTCATAGGAGGGAAGTTCATTCTATTCCATGCAAACATTCTACATCTAGCTACTTTCTCATTATTCTAAGTGCAACATGCATAAGAGCAATGTAGGGCACAATTCTGCACACACACAAAACTATATTGGGTTTGAGATGTAGTGTAGTGCTTAGTTGTAAGTACATCATTGTGGAAGTTGAGGACAATATGACCCCTCATATTTATTTTTAAGGATTTGATGTCTATTTGAGGATTTTACAGGGTGATTCTTTATTGTAATTTTCTAGCGACCTCGTCGATCATTGTGAGAATTCACAATGACAAAAAGGTGAGTATCAATGAACATCTTGTGACCCTAATAATTTAGGTTTCTAAGCATTTCTATAGACCCATATTCCCAAAAAGGCCTAGGGCACCCATGGGCACCCTTGTCCCTCTCCAAGTTTTCCAGTCTAGCCAAATCCTCAAGATATACAATTCTACGAGCTCCAATGTGACGGTCGGTGCTTCACAATTATTTGTTTTCCACTTCTATGCAGTTTCCATAACTTGATGAATTAGATAAGACTTCTTACCCTTCTTTGCACATTAGGGTTTTATTATTTATTGCTTAGTTTACTTGGGTAAATTGTTGTACTTAATTTATCATTTATTTACTATAATCTTGCATTCAAATTAGGCATATAGATTACATTTTACCTTAATCATTTTAGTGAACTTCACTCATGATCAATCATTTAGATCCTTCTTTGGACAATCATTTTTCTATCATGGATCCTAAAATTCCTCAAATTTCTTTGTCTTATTTACTTGATGCATCCCAATTGTCACATTTTCCTGTAAAAACCTTTAGACACCATGTATCTTCCTAAGGATACGCCACCACACAAAATAAGTCCTATTTTTTATCACTTATTTGAAGACCTTAGAATTCATGATCCTCCATCCAATCAACCAAAATTAGAGTCAATTCAACCTTTTCATACTCTAATTTATGACAAATTTCAGGCTATGGAATCCATGATTACATCTCTACAATCTAAACACCAACATATTGAGGATGCTTCTCATGCTCATTTTTTCTCCTTCTACATCGCATCTTCATTCTATGTCTTCTACATGTGCTCATAGCAATAAACATCAAGTATTTCTAGTACCAAAGCCTCTCACCTTTGAGTGTAATAATAAAAAGAATAACATTCTTACTGAGATCATTAGTCATCAATTGAACACTTTACCATCTACTCTAGGCTATCCTACTTATCAACTTTCAAATTATCACTACGCCCATATTTTAATTTTTATCGAATCAATGAGACATAATTAAAATGATTTTTGATGAGTCATTTTATTTCTTGTTTAAAAACCTCATCTACCATATTTTGTTTAGCCAATTTTACCCCTAAACTTATATTTTCCGATGATATTATTTGAACATTTCCATTATGACTTGAACTTATGGCACACATGTTATTTAATATAATTATTACTAAGTTTACTTTATTTTGTGGATTACGGTATGCATTTATTCTTCTGGATGTAATGTGATTTTAAATACTGCTTTGAATAAATTTCAGTCTTGATTTATAAATATTTGTTATGTGTATCCACTAACATGAAGCCAAAGAAAATCACTCACAACATAGAGGTCATCCACAAAAACTAATATGCAACTAAAGGGACCTATCCACACCAAGTTCCCGTAGCCACAAGAGGTCACACACATATAAAATCATGATTCTTAGGAGCTTGAGCAATGTGCATGCCTAAGCTTACATGCATTGATAGAGAAATAGTTATGTAAGGAAAGAGAATATTCGACGCCATCACCTGATTATGCATTGCAACTAAAAAAAAAACTAGTTGAATTGATTGAATTTATAATTTAACAATTGGTTGTTCAATTGATCGGTTAGTTAATTTATGTGATTATATTAGAACATCTCGTAAATAGTTCTCCTATATGTAAATTTATGTATTTCTTGGTTAGGATCTTTTATCAAGCCAAATGTGACTCCTAGTATGAATTTATTTCTTCACGCCTTTGTTATAACGAAGGATATTAAAAGCAATGATTAATGTTTGTAAAAAGTGGAGTAATAGGGTGTGACATATTGATCCATAGATATAGAGTTTGTTATATTTTCCATTTGTAATCTTCATGATGATGAAATAAGAATCTGAGTTCTGTTAATTTGTTGTAGACATAGGCCTTAGGAGGGATTAGCACCCAAGGCATGAATCCTCCTCTTTTGTTTGTTGTTTTAATTCATTGCATGATTAGAATTACAATAATTTATTCCTTTATCTGTATTCTATTTTTACATGCTTTTCCATATCCATAGTATTTACTTTTAGTCATAATCTAGTTCATTTCTAGTATTGTTATTTCCTAATTGTAGTGATAAAAATTTACCTTTACACTCCTCAAACATCTGTAATTGTGCATACAACACTAGAAATATTAAAATTTTACGTCCCTAGGTATGATAATTAAATGACTATAGATTAATGAACAACATATTAATTTCTACAAGTTAATTTTCACCACCATTTTTAGCACTGTTTCCGAGGATACTACCAAGTTATAATGTTTTTGAGGAGGTTTTTCATTTCTTAAAGTAGTTTAGGTTTTAGGAAATTCAGTTCCAAATTACCCCCACTAATTTCCATTGAATCATTTGAGTTAGTTGATGCATGCACTACCCAAGGGATGCCCATGGTATATTTTTACCTAATCCACAAGTAACACATATCTCTTCATATACCTCTGAGGATTCTAAAGAAGAAACCTTTATACTAGGTTTCTGTTCGAAGACAATCCTCCAAGTGAAAGCTCTAAAGTTGCTCATGAGCAACAAGAGATGACAGAAGAAGAAAATCAGAATTTTTGAAATGTTTGAAATGGGTCAACAACCTTTGAGTTACCCATCAATGATAACAATGCAACTATTGGTATGAAGAATATTTCTCCTTAGCCTTTCCCAACTTTTATGGATCCATGTCAGAAGACCCAAACACATTTCTTTTGAGTTTGATATTTTGTGAAGGAGTTATGATTATACTACTGATGCACATAAATTAAAGCTATTTCCTACTACACTCAAGGATGCAGCCTTGAGATGGTTCATGGGATTGGGAAGAAATGTTGTAACCACATGGGCATAAATGAAGGAGAAATTCCTTGATAAGTACTAGGATTATTGGAGAACAAGCAACAAGGGGAGTGATGAAATCTACAAAATGGAACAAAAAGAGGATGAACAATTGGAAGACTATTTGAAAAGGTTCATGTTCTGCATTCAGAAGTCAAGGCACATTGAACTACCACTTGAATCTCTCAAATTTTTCTCTTTGAAGAGACTCAGTTAGGATGAAATGGATGCTCTAGATCTAATAGGAACATGAGACATTTCAAAAGATAATTTTGTAGAAATCTGTGAAGCTTGTAAAAATTACTCAAGTACTACTATGAAGAGGGTAATAAATGTAAGATCAAGAGGTGGATTAGCTACCAAAACAATTGGGGACATATCCAAGTCAGATATTGTCAACATGTTTAAAAACATGAAGTAGGATATTTTCAATGACATGACCAATCAATTAGATGCTCTACATGCCAAAAATAAAAAGGAAGATGTAGAAGCAACACTCACAAAGCATTGTCATGCATGTAAAAGGAATAAATCTGAATATATATGTAGAGAATGTTCCAACATTGGCTCAAGAGAGGGACGATTAACCTAATTTCAAGATGTTGGAAATAGAGGATGGGAAATTTTTCTATGTTTCTCAAATAAAACTAAGGCCACTAAGGCAAGGAGGTATGATACAATATCCTATGCATTCATTTCAAAATTAGTATAATAATTCATATATGCAACCCCCACCTTAGGCTAACCTTAAGGTTGGGCCCCATATCCTAACCAATATCAACAATAGTGGAAACATCAATTTCAAGGCCAACCATAACAACAATGGAAAAAACATCCTCAAACATGGTAGCATCCTTGAGATGAGTACAATAGTGGAATAACCCACCTCAAAATTACCAACAATATTATCAGCAACCTCCTTATCCCCAAAGAACAAGTTTTGATGCCAAACCCTAAACAGATCTAAACCAAAAGATACCCAAATACTATCTTAGACAATTCCACACCCTAACAATAAAATTTCTCAGCTATCCTATTCCACTAAACCTTCTCAATACCCTACCTATTCAATTGATATCAATAATAGCCATCTTTTTCAGAAGAACACTTCCTCCACTAGCTAAACCACCATTACTCGAGATTGCACGAGGAGCCATGAAAATGCTTGTAAGATGATCCACAATAAAGCAATAAAAACTACATATACATCCATAACAATAGCGAAGACACTACACACTAACCTAAAACTTAAGAAAATTTTTTTGAAAGTGAAAAACATAGGGTAATGAGCCACCATTTCTTGAAAGGTTACAAGAAGACCTATAGCTAATGTTTACATTATATTTGTGTATTCATTAAATACAAATGTTAGGAAATTAATATTTACATGAGTATTTACTAGATGATATTTACGATGTGATAAATATTAGGGCTAGGTTGTTATATTATTGTTTTATAACAATAATGTTATTATAAAGTGATTATACGTGAATTGTGGTGGTTGTAACCACACTCATATATATGAGTTAGGCGTCCAGATATTTGTGGAGGAGGTTTTCCTTAGATATAGGAGCTACCTCTACTATATTATTATAACTCTTCTATGCATAATCTATGAAGCACATTTGTTTCTACATTGATCTTATTTTTTTCTTCCCTCCCATAATGTGATACACGTTATTTTCTTCTTAAAAACTGAATCAAATCCACAACACAAAATGTGTCCGTAAGGCAAAAAAATTATTTTTATTTTTCAAAAAGAGAATCGATCTAATTTTACAATCATACGAATCTAACTCTTGACTTTGACAATGACTATTTTGAAAATGAGCTGATCCAAAGATTTGGATTTGACTATCTTAAATATTGGACCGACTAAAACAAATAATGCTTTGACCGACCATAAAACTGAGAATTTGATAACAACTAAGAAAAATCAAATTAGCTTAAAGGATGGACCTGTGTGGATGAATTTACGGTCTTTAAACCAAAACACGTTGATTGTTGAAGTTCCACCGATTGAAATAAAAACTCTCTGTTGTTGGATACAAAGAATGGTAAGCCAACGCAAGTTCCCACGATGTGGAGCCACCAAATCAAAGAAGTCATAACTGAGGAGAACGGGAGAAGAAATTTGAATAGCTTAGATCTGACGGGAGAAGATATTTGTGTGCTCAAGTCTTCAAATATATTCTTTTCAATAGTAAATTGGATCTATCATGGTTACAACAAACTGAACATAAAAACCCCACACTCCACACCAATTTCTCTGATTATTGCCACAACATTGTCCTTGAGACGTTGATATTCCTCATCTGTCAATGTCTATGCAGGGATGTTGGCCATATAAGGAAGAGATAAGCTTTACAAATGAAGCAAGGTGAATCGAAAAGACTAATTCTTGAGAACTCTATGAGTAAAAATATTACGACAGATGTAAAAATGGCTTACCAAATTATTCAATACATAGTGACAATATCGATGTGCCTGTATTTAAGGAAAGTTTTTGATTCCTCCTAATCCCATGCACAACTATTGAATCCAAGTTCTATGTTGATAACCTTTGAATAATCCCAGATAAAACAAAGCACATTCTAACTACAGAGGATGGAATGGTTTACACACAGATTTGCAGACAAATGAAGCTCTCATTACTGGGGCAAGTCAAACTATAGTGTTGCCCCTACATGAAAGTCACTCTTCCATTTGAACGCCCATCGCTCTGATACCAAATATAGGTTTTGAATCAGACTTGCACAGGTAAAATGCATAGAATAATTATATTATTTCTCCATTCATTTTAGTGTAATACATTAGGCTATTATATAGCCATCATAACAGCTAAACAACCTCCTAGAAAATAGGAAGGAGTTACAATAATTAACCCGAAATGTTATTCACGGGTATAACAAACTCTAAGAATAATATATTGTTAACTACAACAATATAATAATTATACTAACAAACTATATTACCGTATTTACTCACGGTAACAGTAAATAATAATTTACCCATGTAAATATTAATTTCCTAACAGGGTAATGAGCCACCATTTCCTGAAAGGTTACAAGAAAATAAGACTGACCTTATGTCAAAATATGATTATGATTTTTTCAACTTGCTAAATGACATTTTTATCGAAATTCCATTGATTCAAGCTATTAAGGATGTGCCCATTTATAAAAAATTGGTTAAATATATATGCATAAAGAAATCAAACATAAAGAGGAAAGATTCAACTATTGTGAAGGTCATTGGACAACTAGCTGATATTATTCTTGGGAACTCAATTATGCTAAAATATATAGATCCGGAAGTCCTTTAGTAAATGTCACAATACATGGCACAATGATCATGAATATATTAATTGACTTGGGAAACAATAAATGGAATGATAAAACAAATTTTTGATAACTTGAAGTTAGAGGAACCAATACCAATAACCACAGTCTTGCATCTTGTAGACAAATCAAAAGTTAAGCCTAAAGGATTCCTGGAGGATGTAATAATAGTAGTGGTAGAATCTTAAGAGTACCTTGCCGATTTTATTGTTCTTCATCCAAAAGAAAGCTTGGAAGGATATCCTATCATTTTTGGAGGACCTTTGTTGGAAAATACTGACACATTCATAGGATGAAGATCTAGTAATATGATTATATATAACGGAAGTGACACCAAAAATCTCATGCTTTACCCCCTGCACAACTGTTCAATAAAGAAGACAAAACTATTTGGGTTGAAGATCCAAAAGAAGACTAATGCCCAGTTCAACAAGTCATGATGTTGGATAAGTCCTACATAATTAAATGGAAAGAAGATTATGTTGTGAACTCTAACGTCTTACAAAATAATTATGGGAAGAATGAATAATTATATGGTAAATTACGGTGTATAAGCTATCTTGAAAATCAAATCCTTCCGCAACAAAGCACTATGAATGTTCCAAGTAAGGATTGCATCCTCCACCAAATTCTTCCACATGATTGTATATTGAATTATGTAAGCAACAATGTATGCTCCATGACCGATCTCTCTAAGAAAGTGCAAATTGCTCTAGGAAATCCACTTAATGTGAACAAAATGTTGAGCATGTAGCAAGAGTATTTGTTAATTTTCTTCTACGTAAAAACAAGATAAAATTTACATGGGATATATCCTAAGATCTCCTACACATAATATATACATCAAAGATAGCTGTAAACCAATAAAACAACCACAAAGAAGAATGAATTCAATAGTGAGGGACATAGTGAAAGAAGAATTAAATAAATTATTAGATACTGGGTTCATATATCCAATTTCAGATAGTCAATGGGTGTCACCCCTTGTCATTATATATAAAAAGAATGGTAAATGGAGGATCTACATGGACTATAGATAGCTGAATGCAACATCAAAAAGGATCTTTTTCTACTTCCTTTCATTGATTAGGTACTTGAAACTCTTGTTGGGAAGACATATTTTCTTTTCTCGAAGGCTATGGTGGCTACAACTTAATTCATTGCACTAGAGGACCATAAAAGACCACATTTATGTGCCCATGGGGAACATTTGCATATTTTTTTCTTCCTTTTGGTTTGTGCAATGCACCTACTATATTTCAAATAACATTTTTGAGAATTTTTTCAGATGTAACCAATGACTGCATGGAGGTATATATGGATGAATTTACAGTATATGGCAGAATTTTGATGAAGTAATGAAGAATCTGGACAAAGTTATCAAGATACACAAGGAACATAACTTGTCCTTAAGAAATGAAAAATGCTACATGATAGTGTTTAAATCAATAGTGTTGGGGAATTATTTATCAACTACTTGAATTCAAGTAGATCCAACAAAAATATCTGTGATAATAAATATGCCAAAACCAAAGAAGTAAAAATATTTAAGGAGCATATTGGGACATGCTGGGTATTATAGAATATTTATACAAGACTTTAGTAAGATTGCATCACCATTATTTGTCATACTTTGGGAAAAGATGTTTCCTTTGAGTGGACTAAGAAATGTGAGGTTTTATTATAGATTTTGAAGCAAATGTTGACTTCAACACCAGTGTTAAGAGGACCAAATTGGATTTTACCATTTCACATTCATACTAATGCCTCAAATCATGCCATTGGAGTTGTTCTAGGATATAAAGATGGAATCTTAAACTACACAATCTACTATGTCAAGAAGAACTTGCAATACGTTGAACTTAATTATACGATCGTAGAGAAAGAATTATTAGCAATGGTTTATGCTATCAATAAGTTTAGGAACTATATCACAGGTTATCCAGTATTCATTCATACTGATCATGTTGTAATTAAATATTTGATCAAAAAAATAATTATAAGTAGAAAAATAATTAGATGGTTTCTACTCTTTCAATAATTTGACATCACCATTGTGAATAAGCCTAGTAAGGACAATTTTGTAGCTGAATTTCTTTCAAGAATGGAGAATAATAATGAAGAAAAGGTATTGGATGACTCTTTTCCAGAAGAGAACCTCTTTTCCATTTCCACTAGAACACCTTGGTATGTTGATATAGCTAGTTATTTAGTCTTAGGTAAGACACCTCTACACTATTTATATTCTAAAAAGAAATACATTGTTGAGAAAAGTGTGAATTTTTCTTGGATAGCTATTTTTCTATTTCACATGGGGCAGGATAATGTTATGAGGAGATGCATAGATGATGAATAAATATATGATGTCCTCAAAGCCTACCATAGTGAACCATGTGGAGGACATTTTTCTACAAAATAACAACACAAAAAGTGTTGACAATAGGGTATTACTGGCCTACACTACGTAAGGATGTAACGTTGTTTACAAAAAGATGTGATAAATGAAAAATGGGTAAGCCTACTAAGTAAAATGAAATTCCATTGCAGCCTCAGTTAGTATTACAACCATTTGACAAATGGGGTTTGGAATTCATTTGTCCAATAGATCCTAAATATCAACAGAAAGTGTACATTTTTGTATGTACAAATTACCTCACTCAATGGACATAAGTGAAAGAATTTCCAAACCAAAAGAGTGAGAAAGTTTCTAAATTCTTATATGACCACATTTTCATGACGTATGGAATACCAAGAGAAATTATTATGTACACACTTCACTGCTAAAGTTATTTATGATCTACTAAGGAATATGAAATCAAACACAGGAAGTATACACCTTATCACCCCCAATCTAATGGTCAAGTTGAGGTAACAAATAGGAAATAGAAGCCATATTGAAAAAAACTATTGCACTCCACAGGAGAGATTGGGTAGATAGAATTCCAAAGGTAGTTTGGGAATTTAACACAACTTGGAAGACAACAACAAGATTTACACCATTCAAGATTTTGTATGGTAAGACTATTATTCTCCCTATTGAATTTGAGCATGAGATATTAAGGACTACACTAGAACTAGAAATAGATTTTTCTGAAGCTCAAAGGTAGAGGATTATCCAACTCAACAAGTTGGATCAAATGAGGAGGAAATCTATTCATAATATAGAAATGGTACAAAAAGAAAAGGATTAAATGGAGTGATAGGTTAATCAAAGGAAGACAATTTCAATAAGGTAATTGGGCTCTCTTATTCAACTCTAAGTACAATGACCACATGGGAAAACTTTAGACAAGGTGACTAGGCCAATATGAGATTGAGAAGATCTTTCCCAATGGAGTGTGAAACTCATTACCATAGATCCTATGAGATTTAAACTACTAGTGAATGGTCAAAGGTTGAGGTTGTCTAAAAATCCAACTGATAGGAATAACTTTAGACAACAATTTAGAAGAGGTCAAATCATGATGGAGATGAGGATATCGAGTTAAGGTCGAAATTTGAACTCGCGAGTTCATCTTCTAAAGTTGTTGAGGAATGATATGTTCAGTGGTCTTGGTATATTTAGCTTGATAAAGACTCCAAGGGTAAATAAAAGTGATGTGATTAGACTTCTTGGTGATCAACACCACTCAACTAATATGATTTGTTTTCTTAGAATTTATGTTTTGCAGGATTTGGTGTATTTGTTACAAGAAGTGCATGGTATCTAATAGAAGGATATGGTGAAAATATTAAATTTCCGCTTGTAACAACATGCAAAAACCCCCTCTTTGTTTTCCTATTATCGAACTCACGATTGCATGAAGAAAATAAAGAACAAACCGCACTATGCGAATACTTACGAAAATGATGACACTGAGAGAAAAATTCAGCCTTCCCTTTCTAGGAATTAACTGATTTTACTAAGAAGCCTTTAATGTGTCTCTAATTATGCTTGTAACACTCTATACAATGCCCGTAGCATCGTAACACCACCTCTAGTGTCATTATGACTCGCATGCATCCAAAGGCAAAAATTATGACAAAGCACATGTCACCATCATTCAACACACCTCTTGAGATAAGTGTATATACTTCACTTTAATAATGTAGTGATAGAATAATTATATGTGATTAATATTTGTGTCATGTCATGAGTGACTTTATAAGCCATAATATGTCGTCACCTTTCATTATATGAGTTTTCACCCACGTCACCCCACTTCGTCACATGACCTCACCTCACACGCTTGCACCCCTCAAATGAAATTAATGCATGTACTCAAAATATTTACACTACATTGAATTTTTGCATAATCACCACAAACTACAATATTTTTCCTCTCAGAGCTCAAGAAGTTTTCCAAATTCAAAATGGGAGGAGACCTAAATCAAAATGATCCTATAGAACACTCACATCTTCGCAATCAACCATAAATATTGCAGTATTACCATGGCATCGAATGGTTATACTATACTAATAAGTTTTAGGGATTCAACGAGTCCATAGTGATAGAGTTTTTGCCACATTCAAGGATGGAAAGGCCACTATTAAGGGATTGACAGTTAAGGTGGATGACAAAATTCTAGCTACGAACATGACTTCTGGAAGAAGGTGAGTTGTTTCCTGATAAGGAAAATGTAGATGAGGCTCAAAGGGAATTTGGCGATGATGATGATGATTTTGTAAGTGACAGAAAATGTACACTACACATTTCCCTCAAACCCTTTTGGGCTGATGTTACAAACAACATTATTAAATACTTAACTTGTGAGGGTAGGTACTAGAGACTGAATACTATGCATTTTAAATTGCTTAATCATTTAAATAATGGCAGACATGTTAATGTCCCTAATTTCTTACATGAAATCTTAAATAAAATGAATAATTGTCTCATGGGGGTCTACATTATCTTATCACTATCTTATTACCTTGATTGTCAAAAATCCATTAGAGAGAGAGCACCCTACAATAAAATGGGGAGAGTTTGCTAGGAAAAAACAAATTGATGATTTATTGGGAAAAAGGAAGAAAAAAGGTGAAGCATAACTAGTTCTTCCACACCTACACCTGAAACCATATCTTCTACCTCTATTCCTACGAAACTTCCACACTTGCGAAACACCTATTCACGAAGAACCTCAAGAGCAAGACCCTAAACCTATCTCTCCTGAAAGGATTCTTGTTTTCATAAAATTTTCTAAATATATATACACCCAAGTCCTCTTCCTCTAAGGGAAAACAAAATTCCTAAAGCAAAGCCTATGAAATGTCTAGGATATCCCATAGGCTTCACACTAAAAATCCCAAAACCTCAAATCCTAGGAGAAATGTTACTATCTCGCTAGACAGTGCTGTAGAGGAGGTTGAAAAGACTGAAAAACCTACACCAATGGATATTAAGTAGGGTGGTCATGAAATTTCTAGTGAAAATTAGGATATAGAAGACATCGCTAAGGAAATGGAAGAAACAAAGGAGGAGGAATATGATGAACAACTTGTTCATGAGAGCCCTGTTGAACCAATTAGGGTTTAGGTAGAGGTTGTTCATGTTGGGGAAACCCATAAATAACATGAAGGTGAGGCATTGATAGATGAATTTGAAAGTACACCACATTTTTCTACGCTTAATAAAGAGCACATAGAGGAAACACTAGATCATGCAAAGTGTTTGAACCACATATTGTAGATGCTTTACCACCACATGTTGAGGAAATAATAGGAAATATTATTAATGAACTTGAGATAAAACCCTAGTAAGATGATATTGAGACCATAAAAGTGGATAGTCATGTAGTTATTCAAGATACAGTTCATGAAGTTTCAAATCTTGTTTCCCAACATCACCACCGGATAGCCTACAACAATAGCTTATTATCGAGAGAAGTTTTCAAAGAACCCTCTAAACCAGTTTTAAAAACATAGGCACTCAAACAACTTTTTTAGATTATTGGGTACAACAATTTGAAGACTATGTTACTAGGCTGCAAAGTAGATAGAAAGGGAGAGGGAAGAATTAATAGTCCAACATAAATAGGATCTTGAAGAGAAGGTGTTGGTGCGTGATAATAATCTTGCCCAATTCCATGGAGATCTACTTGTTCTATCTGCTTCTCGTGTTTGGTTTTCCTGGTGCTCTAGGATTTTCTTGTTTACCTTTATGTTTTTTCTCCTTTGGGTCGAAGGTCTAGTTATGGAGTACGCTATTTTAATTTTCTCTATGGAAGCAAGACTAGTTTTATCTGAAATAGGATTGTTTTCCTTTGGTAAAGGTTTTCCTCAATCGTATTTTGTTTCTTCATTTCTCTTGCTATGTCATCTATTGTACGTGGAAATTTTTGATTGGTGCGGTGAAGCATGTTCAATTTGCAAACTTGCAATTTTCCTATGAAATTCACAAACTACAACTTTGGTCTTGCGACCCTGATGAATATTCCTTGAATATTCATGACCATAAAGTTAGCACAAACAATTTTTTCTTTCCGCCCCAAAGGTGTACACGTGGTGAAAAATTAATGGATGTGGGGATGTGATGCATAGTTGTATTTATACACTTTATAGAAAGAAAATGTTAATATTGCAAAAAATCTAAAGGTCTGAGAAGGACATGTGGTTTTGGTTTTAAAGAAAGTGGAGAAGCGGGTGGTCGGGGATTTCTGGTACTTTTGGGTCTTGATGAGGCCACATATTGGCATGTTTTTGCCTCATCTAAATCCTTTTTGAAGCCTCTTGCACATACAATTTTGAGACTTTGATCTCCTCTTGATGGTTGATATGAGATAAAGTTATGATTTTGCATATATTTAGTTTTATATGTTCATTAAGATTTAATATACTTATTTACTTGTGGTGAATCTTGTCTCTTGTGCAAACTGATGTTTTTGATGTCCCCATGAACAAATTACAAGATGCCATAAGATTTTGAAGTAGTAGGCCCCAGCCCGTAGCAACTCTGGTTGTGCTCCTGCAGCAGCCCGTAGCCACTGGTTGTGCTCCTACAATAGCCCATAGCCACTGGCTGGGAAATGATAAGAGGGAATCGTGGCATTCAACAAACAATGAGGCATCATGAAGAATATGGAGTTGAGCATATGAAGCTAGAGAATGAGTTAACCAAGTGGCAGCATTGTTTGGACAAGTCTAAAAAGTCTTCGGGTGATTTATCTTACCCGTAGCAAGCTCCAGGCCTGCCCATAGCATCTTCCAGAACTACCTACAACAACAGAGTAGTATGCACCTCCAACTACCCGTAGCCAAAGAGAACTTATCCAGCTCACACCGCAACATAAGACAAAAAGTGCCAGCTATCCTAACACATCATATGTAATATTATGGTTATTTTGTTAAGTAGTTTTGTAATTAGTTCCTATCATGTAAATAAGACAGGAATTAGTTGTCTTCACTTAACAAATATGAAACCGAACAACTATAATCTGTTTGAGTGGTTTTTGATCATATTCCTAGTATAGAATAAGTTAGTGATCTGTCTATATATATATCCAGAGACAAAGGATAGAGTATGGTAGATTGAGGAATGAAGTGATAGCTGTGTGAGAAAGGTAGAATTGTGAATGTGTGAAGATAGAATATATTAATGTGAGTTGTGCTCTTGAGTTCATTGTAATCTCTCTTTGCTGTAGCAATCTTTAATTGCTATAGCTCAATAGATGAATCATTTATCTTCTTGAGTAGTTCTATGAGTTTCTAGGGTAGGATCAGAACTCACTTCTGCATGAGGAAGGCCCCCTCGAAAGGAATTGTAGGGAAGATCCTATTCCTCCATTTCCTATTTATGTTGTGTGGATTGATTATTAGATTATTCATTTCATTTCTCAAAGTTCATGAGTGCATAGTGTGTTGAGTTTTAGATCTACAGATCAGCAACTTCCATAGTTTACTTTCTAATTTGCACAAGTATCACTTTATACTTGTTTCATAAATTTCTAGCCTACAAAGACTTCACTCCAAATTACTGTAGCATATATTTTGTAGGCCCTTTGAAAATCTTATGCCCCTGGGTTGACATTTAATGAACAGTAGGGTATGAGACCTAATATCATTGGTTGATTATTTTGCACATCATTTTGGTGTCGTTGTTTCGGGAAGGTGTCTAGACAATACTATAGAAGTGATTCCATTTCCCACTTTCAGTCAATTCATGCTTTCATTTCCCACTTTCTAGAATAACCATTCATGCTTTCTAGAATAGCCGTCCTATTTTTTAGATCAGCTTTTCTTCCTGTCATTTCAAAAGCTTTCTAGGAGCTAGAATTCCTACTTTCTAGGATAAAATTTTCATTACCGCACTGCTCAATTTCTGCAAATAGTATTAAGAACCAACCCCTTATATAGTTGAAAAAAAAAGAGAGAAAAAAATAGGAAAAAGAAAGAGAGAGAGCTGGAAAATTTATGCATAGAGAACGAGACTCGTCGGAAGATTTTTGCCAAAGCAGAAACAAATTGTTGTAGCAGAGGAGCCACTTATCTCCCAAGACAAGGAGTATACTCCCACACAAAGAAGAAGAGTGGAAGAGGAGCTACAACGTATTCAAGAAGAAGAACAAGAAGCAGAGAAGACCTTGGCCGTGCTAGTGGAAGAAAGACAAGAGGAGGATTCGAACGAATCCCATACTCCACGAGGAGAAAGAACGCTAGAATACCTACTCAATTTAGTGAGTTTTGCTACAACTACGCCACCTGCTATACAACACCTCAAGTATCTATACATTATCATACCGAGGGGGAAGTTGATCAAGAATTTGAGGACATTATTCTAAAATCTCTTGGGATCCGTATAACAAGGAAATACGCCATGGATCGAGCATCAGGAAATGAAGTTGAAGGTAGAGAACCTGCTGCCCCCACTTTTGAATTCCCAATTACAGAAACCACAGAGGATACTCCTATGAAGAATATCCCACCCTCAGCCCTCCCACACTTTAGGGGGACATCCAATGAGGATCCAGATACATTCCTATTTGAGTATGATGTGTTATGCCGAAGCTACGATTACCGAATGGATGAACAAAAGCTCAAGCTCTTTCCAGCCACCCTGAAGGATGCAACATTAAGATGGTTTATGGGACTAGGGGGAACACAGTCAGTAGTTGGGATGAGATGAAGAAAAAGTTTCTGACCAAATATCAGGAATATGGAAAAGGTAGAAACTTCAGAAGAAATGATATATTCCACATGACTCAAGATGAGGATGAATCTTTGGAAGACTACACGGAGAGGTTCACCTTCACTCTATAGAAGCATAAGAAAAATAATCTCAGCCCAGACATGCTCAAGATGGTATTTCTGAAAGGAATCTGAGATGACTGCTTGGAAGCCTTAGACCTCATGAGTGGAGGAGATGCATCTCAGCTAACCTTTGAAGAGATACAACAACTAGGGAAGAATTATTTGAGATCAACGTTGGGAAAACTTTGGAATAACAAAATGCTACCAGCATCAGCCAATGGGATCTCTAAAGCTGATGTAAGTAATCTACTATGGGACATGAAGATGGATATAATCAGCCACATGGCCACACAGACTGGATACACTGCACACTAGACAAAAACAACAAGCAATGGACCAAGCCCTTACAGTCTACTGCCCAGATTGTTGGAAGAAGAAAGCTGATTGCAAGTGTCAAGTCATAAAGACAAAGGTAGCAAGCATTACATCTGAAGAACCAAATTCCATAGCACTGCATGCCATAGGAGGAGATGAAGATCAAGTGTTCTACGTGGCACAAAGGAAACCTTGGCAGCCAAGGACAAACTATCCAGGTATGGGATCAAATCCACCATTTTCAAAATCATCATTTTTCAATCAAAATGCAAATAACATGCCCAACTAGAGTAATCCTTGGATGCCCCCAGCCCCTCCCAACCCACATTGGCCTATAACAACAACCATATAATCCCAATCAATGGCAGCAGTATCCCACTCCACCCTGGCAAAATCAACCATGGCAGCCACCACACAACCAATGGAAAAATCAGCCAACCCAAGGTCCACAAAATCTTGCAAACCCATGGCAGAAACCATGGAGAGGGAAACAACCTTGGGGAAATCAGAAAGGTGGGTTCCCACAACAACCACAACATCCTGCAATAATGTCGAATACACAACCAGCAAGACCGGCTCAAATACCTACTCAACCTGTACCAAATCCTGCCAATAAGTTGGCTCAACCAACATGTACTACTGAAATAACACAATACCCCACTTATATAGTGGACATCAATGAATTCCACCTATGCTCAAGAAGAAATCTACCACCTCCAAGTCTACCCATAATGAAAAACCCCACAATATCCATTCCATCACAACCATAGGAGGATCCTGAACCAACCAATAAAGAGAATGTAGAAACAATATCACCACCCTTCCTAGAATGTCTAAACCTTCAACACACTCCTGCTGAACCTGAGTTTGATATCCTAGGGTAGCTGAAGAATGTTTGTGTAAATATTCCTTTGTTTCAGGCCATTAAAGATGTCCCCATTTATTCCAAGGTAGTCAGAGATTTGTGCCTTCGAAATCTAGAAAGAAAGAAGAAGGATCCTAATACAGTCCATGTCATTGGACAATTGGTGGAAATCATGTTGGGAGGAATGCTACCATAGAAATATGAAGATTGAGGTTGTCCAGGTTGTCACTGCATTCGATCAATGGAAAATAATTCCATAATACCTTAACTGATCTAGGAGCTACCATTAATGTCATAACAATGGAAACGATGCATAAATTAGACCTGCAACGCATATTCATCCCACATCTATAATGCTAAAAATGGTAGACAAATCCACAGTATGACCAGAAGGAATCATAGAAGATCTGGTCATATCAGTAGATTCATGGGAGTACCCTACATATTTTATTGTATTGCAGCCAAAAACAAAACTTGGAGGATATCCTCTGATCTTGGGTAGGCCATGGTTGGCCACCACAGATGCATTAATCAGCTGTAGATTTGGAAACATGTAGATTTCTAATGGGAACATCACCAAGAAATTGGTTTTGTACCCCCCAACATAGGTATCACAAGACAAGGACCAGCCTGTCTAGATTGAAGAAGAAGAAGAGGCACCCATTTGCCATGCTTTAACAATAGATCATGCATGCACATTGGTAGATCTAGAAGAGGATACCATCATCTCCAACATACTGCAAAACAACTATCAGGTAGAACAATCCACTCTTGAAGAATTTCCTTGTATTCATTGTCCTTTTTCTAATCTATGGTCAAAAGAAGAACCAGCTGAAAGTGATCAAAGGATCTTCCATTAACTTCGCCACACAACTACAGCCACATGTGATCAATCAACAACATAGAGAAAATGACAGAAGACACAAAATCCATAGAAATAATGCCAGGCAAGACACTCCACATAAATAACAAATTAAGTGTGGAAGAAGAAAGAAAATTGACAGCCATATTGCATGCAAACAAAGGAGCCTTTGCATGGGACTATGAAGACATGCAAGGCATCAGCCCAGAAAAGTGTACACACCACATTTACATCAAAGAAGAATGCAAACCCATACGCCAACCACAAAGGCGGATGAACCCAATAGTAAAAGAAATAGTCAAGGCTGAAATACAAAAACTCTTAGATGTAGGATTCAGATTGGTTTCTCTCATTAGTCATTGTACCCAAGAAAGGAGGTGAGTGGCGTATATGTATAGACTATAGATAATTGAATGCAGCTATAAGGAAGGACCATTTCCCACTGCCATTCATTGATCAAGTGCTAGATACACTTGCAGGAAAGAAATACTTTACATTCTTAGATGGTTTTAGCGGATACAATCAGATCCACATTGCTCCTGAGGATCAAGAGAAGACCACATTCACATGCCCATGGGGAACATTCACATATGTTGTCCTACCATTTGGATTATGCAATGTGCTTGCCACATTTCAGCGAGCAGTCCTTAGCATATTTTCAGATCTCTCACATGACTGTGTAGAGATATATATGGATGACTTCACTGTCTATGGAGACACATTTGAGGTATGTCTGAATAACTTAGAAAAAGTATTAATACATTGTCAAGAAAATCACCTATCCCTAAGTCATAAGAAATGTTTCATGCTCATGGAGGAAGGGATAGTGCTAGGACACCATGTCTCTGAAAAGGGGATCAGAGTGGACCCAACCAAGATTGCCATCATCAAGGACCTACCGGTACCACAGAAACAAAAAGATGTATGTAGCTTCTTGGGTCATGCTTTAGTTACTACCGAGGTTCATCAACAATTTCAGAAAAATAGCAGCCCCATTGTTCACCTTGCTAAACAAAGATGTTGAGTTTGTATGGACTCCCGCCTGTAATGAAGCCTTCAATCTACTGAAGTAGTTGCTCATATCAACCCCCATATTATGTGGACCAGACTGGGCATTTCCTTTTCACATACATACAAATGCCTCTGATACTACCCTAGGTGCAGTACTAGGATAGAAAGAAGGCCATCTCAACTATGCTATCTACTTTGTAAGTAAAAATATGCAAGCAACAAAGCTAAACTACACGGTGATGGAGAAATAATTCTTGGTAGTTGTATATGCAATCAAAAAGTTCAAACATTACATCACAGGCTATCAAACTTTCATACACATAGATCATGCTACTATCAGGTACCTCATGAATAAACCATCGGTATCTCGAAAGAGTGGTAAGATGGCTTCTCTTGTTGCAAGAATTTGACATTACTATACTAGATAAACCAGAAAGGACAATGTTGTAGCTGACTTCCTTTCAAGATTACAAAGAAATCAAGAGGATGGCATAGTAGATGACTCATTTCCCAATGAGAACCTCTTCGCTCTTGCTGTCTCTACACCCTAGTTTGCTGATATAGAAAACTACCTTATTTCCGGACAACTACCACTTCACTTTTCCTCAAAAGAGAAGTGTGCCTTGATACGGAAAAGTAGTAAGTACTCTTGTATTTCTAGTTTTCTCTTCTATACTGGACCTGATTGTGTAATAAGAAGATGTCTACGAGAAGATGAAGTAGTTGACATTCTCAAAGCATGCCATGACAAGCCATGTGGAGGACACTTTGCAGCCAAAAGAATAGCAGTCAAAATCTTGACTGCAGGATACTACTGGCCTACATTGCATAAGGATGCAAACAGATATACAACCCACTGTGATAAATGCCAACGTATGGGGAGGCCTACAAGGTCAGATGAGATGCCTTTACAACCTCAGTTGCAACTAGAACCTTTTGACAAATGGGGTTGGAATTTGTTGGGCCCATAGACCCCAAATCAAACAACAAAGAGTACATCCTTATATGTATAGATTATGTCACCAAATGGGCTGAAGTAAAAGCACTGACACATGCTCGAGATGAGAAAGTAGCAGCTTTCTTATATGAAGAGATATTCACAAGATACAGTGTACCAAGGGAAATAGTTACAGATTAAGGGCAATGAGCTTCGCTTATCTCATCTTGACCTAGTGGAAGAATATATGATAAGACATAAGAATTCCACACCATACCATCCACAATCCAATGGCCAGGTTGAAGTCACAAACAAAGAATTAGAAAATATCCTGACCAAAATAGTCAATCTATCAAGAAAGGATTGGGAGTCCAGACTCCACGAGGCTGTATGGGCATATAGAATCACATGGAAAACAACTACTGGCTTCACACCATATGAGCTGGTGTATGGGAAGAAACCAATGTTGCCAATAGAATTTGAACACAAAACTCTGAGGACTGCAGTAGAGCTAGGAATTGATATTTCTAAAGCACACAAGCAAATATTGATGTAGCTCAATGCTTTGGATGAGTACAGACAACAAGCACTTGAACATAGAATTGATACAACAGCAGCGAATAGGATGGCATGACAGATACATCAAACCTAGGCAGTTCACACATGGAGATTGGGCCCTACTATTTGATTCAAAATACAAAGATCACAAAGGAAAATTACAAACAAGATGGCTTGGGCCATATGAGATCAAACATGTCTATGACAATGGTGTAGTCCAACTATGAACAATTGATCTAGTGAGATTCAAACTCCTGGTTAACGGTCACAGACTCAAAGTATACAAGAAACCCTTATCAAAGGAGTAATTTTCACAGCAACTACAATATTCCATATAGAAAAACCCTCATATTGACCCACCAAGTTAAAAGGAAAAGGAGATTGATGAGGAAGGAAGGGAGGATGATCTCTACCTCCCATGGGAAGAAGATTTAAATCCTAAATGTAGACATTAATAAGGCCATAATAAATATCCTGCTATAGGTAGTAGCAGGATCAAAACAAAAAAAAACAAAAAACAAAACTAACAATGAAAACCCTTTTTAGGCATTGTTGGCAGATTCTGGGTAGAAAACCAGCTTGTTGGCTACTCAGATCTCTAGAGAAAGGGCCTAAATGGAAAACCAGCTCGCTGGCCATTCAGGGGAAAAAAACACAAATAATGGGAAGAAAAACACCTCAGCCAAACCTGCTTTTGCCACTTCCAGCCATCGTGGGCACTTCCTAAAAGTTCTACGGGTAGAGTTTTGGACAGCCATAGGCATATTCAGAATGAGGTAAGGCAAAATTTGGGTCACAAACAATTGCACAAAGTAGAATTCATGTTGTAGGTAATCTTTCCCTTCCTGCAAACATTCCTTTCTTGCTACAGGTGAACCCTTGGTTAAATCCAGCTACCTGTTCAATGCTATGGGCCACCTCATGGTTGCTACGGCACAATTTCAGAGTGTTGCAGCAAAGCAGTGCTATGGGTAGTCAAGACAAGGGATGCACAAATCCACTCCAGAACTTGTAGGCATCATACAAAAGAGGAAGGAATGTAAGTTTCTAAAAATCAAAAGCATCATGCAAGGAGGTATCATTTTTACAGGTTTTCACATATTGCAGAAGCATAAATAGAAACAAGGACCTCTAGCCAAGTCCAAGAGGAACCTCATGTCTGATCTACATAAGCATAAAAATGCATAAACAAATTCCAGGAGAGCAATCATTTTCAAATGATCCTTGCAATCAAATTACTCATTGGAAGAAGTGTTGCACGCCAAACCCTTGCACAAATCATATTTTCATAAAAAGGTGTCACGTGGAGAACAAATAGGTGACACTAAGGTAAAAAGGTAATATCTACAAGTAGTAAGTATTTATTTCTTGAAAATACATGTTAAAATTAAATATACGCCTTAATCATTTACTCTTTTTCTATCACCATCATGAGGGGACATTAATAAAGTTCCTTCAACAATAAATATATGGCATGCATGAAATGTTTTTTTCACTTGGGATGAGTGACAACTATCCAGGGGAGGAGGCAGGATTGGATCTCACTATGGGCAGACTTAATTACCCTCAACATGAGAACCAAGGAAGTAATGATGCATGCCTTGATTACAGGGACAATTAAAGATTTCCCCTGAGATGTGATAAAGTAAAATAGAGAAGGGCGACAAGAAATGCAAAGAGAAGAAAGAAAAACTTGTTTGTAGAAGCTATGGGAGGAACAATTGTTCATAGAGAGCCCACCGATGTCACACCCTTGAGAAATAACCCTCATTGTTGGGATATATTTGAATGGGCTGGATGGAAAAATTACTTCCAGTTGCTAACCGAGTACTCGAATGAGAGAGCAGAGAAATTTGTAAGCACATTCGACGGACAACAAGCCATGGTAGCTGGCATATCATTTCTAGTAATAGAAGACTTGATTGGGAAAGTGACAGGACTCCCTCAAAATGGAGAAAATTGGGAGGAGAAACCCAATGCACAGCAAATCAGACAACAATTCTTCCAAGGGAGTAATACAGTTAGACAAAAGGGGGTATTGAGACAAGAAGCCTACCTAAGGCCTGGAGAGAAATTGTTACATTCATCATCAAATACTTCACATGTGAAGGAAGGTATTCCCTACTCTATACAATGCAATTTAAATACTTAAATCACTTAAGGCATGGAATAGTAATAAATGTCCCAAACCACTTGCTGAGTAGCCTAAAGAAAATGGAAAAAGAATATCAGAAAGGGGTGAAGAATGCCTTGTCTCATCACCTTCTCGATCTAGCTAATCACCAAGCAAGGCCTCCAAAACATCCAGCCCAGGATTGATTTAAACTAGGTAATTGGGAACCCAGACCAGCCACCTGCAGCATCAGAAGAAGAGAAGAGTCAAGAAAAGCTGAAGAAAGAGTGGAAAAAGAAGAAACCCCTGAGAAACAACCACAACAAGAAAGGAGGACAAAAAGAAAGCATATCATAAGGGTCCCTAGGGAGAGAGAAGAGGAGTCTAGCATACCCGTAGGGAGAAATACTAGGAGCTCTATTGCTACAAGCAAAAGAAAGAGGAGGCTCATCATTTCCGTAGAGAAGGAAACCATAGAAGAGGTAGGGAGTAAGAAAAGCATCCCTCAGAAAGAAACAAATGCCTCTCTATCTGCAGAATCAAAGGGCTCTGTCTCCAAGAAGATGAAAGGTGTAGAGGAAACATCACCTACTAGAGAGCATAACATGCAGGAAAAGGAAGAAAAACCCCTACACCTATAGTAGAGGAGGCACCTGAAGAAACTGAGACTACCTCAGCACCTAAGAAAAAGGAAAAGAAAAGGTAGTAGAGGAAGTTACCCCCAAGAAGGAACAAAAGAGAAAAATAACAGTTGTAAGAAGATCTCACAGGATAAGGAGGAAAAGAACAACACAAACAGAGACCATAGAAATCAGTGAAGAAACACCTCCAAAGAAGAAAAAGGAAGAAGTATTTATCACAAAAGAAGGTTTTGAGATAGTAAGAGAGATGGACAGTTCAGAAGAAGAGGAGAAGAAAGAACAAATACCTCCTGAGATACCACAACAAGTAGAAATTGAAGAGGTGAAAAGTGAAGGGAAACAAGAACTTGAATTCCAAACTCTGGAGCAAGCAGTGGAGGAAATCAACATTTTGAGAAACATCATAAGAAACCTAGAGGGAACAAGAGGATTGGATGCCCTGATAGGAGTAGTAGAAGCCTTGGAAAAGACTTCCATGGAAGAAGAAAAAGAAGAAGAGCCTGCAGAAGAACCTGAACCTGAACCAAAATATGAAGGTAAATACAAAGGAGGAAAGAATGAGTCCTTACTCCAAATGGTCCCATATAAAGCACAGAGACAACCTGTAGCAGAGCCTGAGGTAATACATTTTGACCTCACTTCTGAAAATATTTATTCAGTTGGACCTAAGGATGACCTATATACATTCTTAGAAGAAAATTTTCTTGAAGATTATAATGTTTTTCAAAGGCTAGTACAAATATTTAAAGGGCATGTTGAAGCAAGGCAACAACATGACACATTGGTGGAGAAGGTGGAAAAACAGGAATCGAAATAGAGGGACTCAAGATGAAAGTAGAAAATATGTATGATCTTTCTACTAGGATTTTAGAATGCAGACCTCCACCACGAGTATATGCCCTATATTTGTAGGAGAAATGGTTGCATTTTAGATATGAGAAGGTATACAATAACCTTCCCTATGCTATGGATGACCCCAAAACATTCTTTAACATGTATAGAGAATCTGATCCTGACACTCAGGCAATAGTGAGTGAGTTTTATATTCATAAATTTTTGTTCCTTCTAATGTAAAGTGGAATCCTAACATGTACCTAGGTGACATACTTCTAGATGCCTTCACATCTTACTTGAAAAATGAGAAGAGAAGGAAAGAAGAGGAAGATGAGTATCTAGAAATGGAAAAACAGTCCACCTTAATGATAAGGGGAGAAAGTGGTTACCCTGAGGAAATTGTAGAAGAATGGGAAAAGTTTGTATCAGAGGATAGATTGGCTACATGGGTCGGAAAGGTGGGATGAGTTGCCCACTATATTGAGAAATAAAGAGCCAAACTCACCTACAAATTTTAAGCAGGCCTTAAAAAGGGTGCATGATTACATAGAACTGGTAAGAATGAAAAAGGAAGGATGGATAGGATTGAGGTTTCATCCTCCCATCTTCTGGTATCCCATTCCAGATTGGAGGGAAATAGTACCTTTGGACAAAGAAAAAGAGATAGCCTTATGGCATGAGCTTGGGGTAAGGGGAGTGTTATCCAAAATAATCCCCTTGCTTATTTTTTACTAACTTTCTTTCATTCCTTCCTTCCTTGTGCCTTAGTCAATTTTTTTCACTTTTTAGGCACTCAAAATTATCTATAACTAGCTTTATCGATAGAGAATTTCCTCACCTTTCTAGAAAGGTAAAATTTTCCTTCTAACTCCTTATATTTTGCAAGTTATGGCTTGGCGGAGTTTTTGAGGGAAATTTTCCCTGGGAAGGTCCGCAGTGAATGGGAATGCGCCACATGGTGGCGAGAATGGTAGGGCAAAGAGAGATAAGTTGGAAATTTTCACCAAGGAATGACAGTGCAAAAATAAAAATTTAGCCCGAAGGCCTCGCAGCAATGAGGAGGTGCCACGTGGTGTCGAGGTTGGGTGGCGGGGGCGGGAGTTATAAAATTTTTAAAGAATGGTGCAATGAAATTTTTTGATTTAAACCCCGCGCTAATAAAAATGTGCCACCTGTCCTATTCTCGGTGGAGGTTGGGGGCATAGGGGAGTTTGACAATTTTTCCAAATTGTTGTAAATGGCACAAGGGAAAAAATTGGCCCGCAAGCCCGCCAAGGAGGAAATGGAAAATTTGGAGTGCAATCCCGCCAGTGAATAGGAGGATGATAGATGGCGGTGGAATGGCGGTGTCACGGAGGAAATTTTTTCCAAAATTCAAAAAGTGTAAAATGGGAATTTGAATCTGCGAGACCAATGGGAATGCACCACGTGGCATCGAGTGATGGGGAGCAGAGTTTTTTGGGAATTTTTCCCAAATTCAAAAAAGGGGAAAAATTTTGGGTTTCGGCCCTCCGACCCGATTTTTGCCCCTGTTTTGCCCTAAATCTTCGAGAGGCATATCTTTCAATCCGAGCTCATTTTTATCAATTTTGGTGTCATTGGAAAGCTATTGAAGTCCTCTACATGATGGATTCTTCAATTTTTTGGTGGATTTTAGTGAGAGAAAGCTGAGAAAAACACCTTTGGCATGGGTAAAATATCGTAACCGACATTCAACCACCATTTTTAATGCAGTATGGCTTCCATTCTTCTCCATCATGGTCAAAAATCTTGGGGAATGAAATTTTAAGGGTACCTATGCTATTTTGATGGATTTGGTTGGTGGTTGAATCATTCATTTCATTTTTCCCGTGTTTCTCCTTCCTGAGCTCAGGTTTTCATTGTTAAAAGCCAAATTTGGCTCATTTGTAAAGGGTTGGACATTTTTTATGTTCTCTAGGCTCCCTCCTTCACCTTGGTAAGTGGATTTGTGGATTATCGACCTTTTTGTAAGACTCGCAACTTATTTTCTACCTCCTTGCTATTGTAATGCACTTGTATTTAAAAATGGAAATGACAATGCCACTCTGTGAATGAAATTTCAATCCTTTCTTGTGTTGTTTGATCTATCCTAATCCCTCATTACAATTTTAGCAATTTGTACATGATTTCATTTGCAATTTTATAATCTGTGTCAATTTGCAGTAAGTAGATGTTCACCACTCCTTTGGTGTATCACCTTGTTAGTTTAGTTTTATCTTCTTTTCTCTTCTATCCTTGTGCTCTGCAAGTGAGCAATTAGAGTAGATTTTGAGTTAAACCTCTACAAATTTCATGCATACATCTGATCGAGGAGTAGAGGAACCAACCTTTAATCTAGAGAGTTTTTTCCCATTTTTGCAAGTCTAACACTTTGGGAAAATATTTCATGTTGTGCAATCTTGAATGACCCATTTTCTCAAAGTGTGCGAGATCTCAAGGTCATTTAGGGGCATCTTCTAATTTTCACACTCGGTGTGAGCTTAGAGGTCTTCATCTTCATTACAACAAAGTTGATGTGTATTTATTGTAAGTTTCTTTCTAAAAAAGAACCCCGATTTACACATCTGGTGACTCCAAAGAGATAAAATCAATTGGTTTTAGCAGTCCAAGTCTGAAGATTCATGAGAAGGATCCAAACATGGTCAAGATCCCGAGAAGAGGAATTGTTTGAGTACTTGCAGCTATTCCCAAGAAGAAGAGAGAGAGGAAGAAGAATTCAAAGGTCTCCATCTCCGCCACCACGTAACTCTATCAACTCCTCCACCGGTAGACCTTTCACCTAATCAACAAGGGTTCTCGTGCCAATCGAATGGCACAACACAACCCTTATGTCAACTTCACCGCAGAGCCCACTTGCTCTCAATGCACAAAACCAGGTTCGATTCTGACATTAAAGAGCGTCCCATACTTTATCGGGAAAATCAGACCACTCCTAGTGATCATGTCAAAGACATTTCTAATGTTTGTGTAATCTATGAGATTGTTGCGATGCAAATTGCTTGTCAATTTGTTGGCATATCCATTCAAAGGTAAAACCTTGCAATGGTTCGGGAGCCTTGGGGCAAGGTCTATCTAGAATTGGAACCAATTGTCCATAGCTATCCATGATCAGTTTGGAGAAAAGGGAGATAATTTGTCTCTATTGGAACAACTGACAACTATCAAGAGAGCTCCCAATGAGCAGCTAACTGAGACTTTAACTTCAGATTTTAAAGGACATGGGATAGAATTCCAGTGGCACTAAGGCCAACAGCTGAAGGTTCTTTCTTATACTATCTCAAAGCTTTAAATTCGACATTTATATGTTAATCTAATCCATGGGATGTGCAAATATACTGTAGCTTATAACATTGCCATTAGGGCTGAGAATTGTTTGATCCAAGTTGGTAAACTAGCTCCTAGGTCTTCCATGCCCTTATATCCAAATTTGGAAATCCCAAGCACTTGTCAAGCACCTACTTTAGCTCCTATTCCCACTCCTAGAAATCAAAGTTCAAATGAAACTTCTACTTCATCCTCTAGTAGCTCAAATGAACTTAAAGAAGTCATGAAACAATTACAAAATTTAGGCAATGAGCTGGTTACACTCAAGAGGCAACAAGCCCAAAGTTTTAGACCTTCTTATCAGTCTCAAACTTAGCCTAATAGGCCACCCAATCCATCTACAAATAAAAATCAAGTAAGGCCTCCTGCTAATAGACCATTTCAGCCATATAACCCCAATGCTACATCTACCTCTAAAGCCTTAGTGTCAGTACAAAATAATATAGCTCAAGAGTATGATTGGTGTTTCCCATGCAATGAACCCCACAACCAATCTATGTGCTTCAATGGTGCTTTGAACCAAGCTTTGATCGTGATAAAAATTGGCGTAGACAAAGTGAGGTGAGTCAAGAAACAAACCAACAACAAGGAACATCTCAGCAAAATACAACTCCAAATGAGACTACACTTGTGAACTGACAGGCTAAAGATTTTTGTGGTATGAATCAAACAATTTCTCAGAATGTAGAAGGTAACACATTGTCAAAGAAGAGGAATATTGGTGAAGGGAAGTCATTAGCTCTAGGTGATCCATAACCTTATATCACTCCACAAAGTGTTGGAAAATAAAATGTAGTTCCAAATGTGCAAGGGCAACCAAAGCCACCTTCTAGACTAGCTCAAATGCCAGTTGTTGCAGCCCATGTACAAGAAAAGAGTGTGTAGCCTAAGGGGTAGAAAAGAGATGTTTCATCCCCATTTAGCATCATTGAACAAATGAAGAAGACAAATGTGAATATACCTACGTGGGAATCACTATTCATCCCAGGCCAAAGGGATCTACTACAAGCTGCCATGAAGAATTGGTCAACTTCAAATCAGCAAGCTCATATGCAAGAGAAGGTACTCACAAATGCTACTTAGCCTGAGGGGAAGCTTGGAGGATGGCGAAGTAAAGTTTTGAATCCCCCTCCATTCTATGTTTCATTGATCATTGGGGATAAACTAGTACACAATCGCATGATTGATTCTGGGGCAAGTAGTTCTGTGATGCCCAAGAAAATAGCTGATCAGATGGGCATCCAATATGAAGTCATATCCAAAGGAGTGGTACAACTGGATGGGATAGAAGTAACAACATTTGGGGTAATTAAATATTTGAGCCTCACTTTACATGCATGCCCCAATGTCATTGTTTTGCAAGATGTCTCAGTGATAGATTTACCACCACTTTTTGCCCTATGTTTGTCAAGGGATTTCACAACTAGAATTGGAGGCTATTTATCTGTGATTGGTCACACATGTTGTTTCGGACCAGATATGGAACTAAGGCCACAATCAGGTATAAACCTATTGCAAAATTTCACATTGAGCCTCATACTCCAATCCCAATCAATGCCAATTGTTCAAAGATTTGATCAAGAGAAATATCCATTCTGACAGATGAAGTGACACCAAAGTTGGAAGCATCACAGATTTGACTCTTGATGAATGGGCAAGCAAGGTACATGCTTTTGATCCCTACAAGAAAATAGAGGAATCTGAACTAGGAGTTTATTGCATGCATTAAGAAAATTAGCCTATTCCTAGCATCACCAAGCTAGACCATAAAGATGAAAATGAGGTATGGCAGCTATTCTTTGATGGATCAAGAAGTAGACAAGGTGCGGGGGAGCTATGCTTCTTTCACCTCAAGGCATTAAGTATTATTCAACTTTTAGATTTCAGTTTGCATGTTCTAACAACACTGCTGAATATGAAGCTTTGATACAAGGATTGCATTGGTCAAGAAAGAGAGGTATCAAAAACTTACAAGTCTTTGGTGACAGTGAGCTGATTGTTAATCAAGTTAAAGGACAACATGCTGCCAAAAATGACCTGCTCAAGTGTTATAAGAATAGGGTGTGGGACCTCATTGAGGATTTTGAAGGCTTTGGCATCAACTCCATCCCTAGGAAAGAAAACCAAGCTATTGATAGGCTTGCAGCAGTTGGAGCAGCCTTTGATGTTGTGGAGAGTATCAAGGAAGATAAAGTGCAACCAAACATTCATGTGATTGTAAGGCCATCAGTGCCAGACAATAATGTAAGTTGGAAAGTGTTTGAAAGTGACCAACAAATCATCAATTTCTTACAAGAAGAAGTTGAGTTCTCAGCCAAAAATTATGAAAATTTAGAACAACAGTATGGTGATCAACTGGTACAGTTGAGAACCAACAAACTAACAAAAGGACTTGTCACTTTAGAGCCCATCTGTAAAAGTGACCAACAAATCATTAATTTCTTACAAGAAGAAGCTGAGTTCTCAGCCAAAAATCAAGAAAAGTTAGAACAACAGTATGGTGATCAAGTGGTATAGTTGAGAACCAACAAACTGCCAAAAAGACTTGTCACTTTGGAGTCCATCTTTAATCCTAATGATCAATTTAGGAAAGAGAAAGCAAACATCCAAGTTAAGGGATAAGATTCAGGGCCCATCTCGGTGGGAGAAGGAAAGTCACTTCAAATTATTAAAGTGGCAACCAAGCAAGAAAGGTATGAGTTCATGCAACTTTGCCAAGTGTTCCCAGATATATGTGCTTGGAGCTATGAAGACTTGAGAGGTTTCAAACCCAAGCTATGTCAACACACAATTGAATTAGATCCAAGTGCTAAACCCATCAGGAAAAAACAAAGATCGGTCAATCCACACATGGAGCCTCTAATGAAGAAGGAATTGAATAAGTTAATAGAGGCAAGTATCATATTTCCCATCAAGCATTCAAGATGGGTTGAAAAATTGGTTCCAGTTAGAAAGAAGAGTGGAGAAATTAGATTGTGTGTAGACTTTAGAGATTTGAATAGAGCATCCCTCAAGGATCATTACCCACTTCCTTCTATGGAGCATATTTTGCAAGTTGTTGCTAGCTCTGAGAGGTTTTCATTGCTAGATGGTTATTCAGGGTATAATCAGATCATGGTAAAGGAGGATGATTAGTTCAAAACAACCTTCACCACCAAATGGGGAACCTATGTATATAGGAAAATGCTATTTGGGCTATCTAACGCTGGAGCTACCTTCCAAAGGGAAATGGATATGGAAATCAAGGGATTGATCAATAAAATAGTGTTGATATACCTAGATGATATTATTGTATTTTCTAAAAGTGCAATATATCACCTCTTTCATTTGAGATAAGTGTTCCAAAGATGTAGAAGATTTGGGGTATCCTTGAATCCCAAAAAATGTATTTTCCTAGCTCATGAAGGAAAGATCTTAGGCCACATTTTTTCCAAAGAGGGATTAGTAATTGATCCAGAGAGGGTTGAAGCAATAAAACAACTGCCATTATCAAGTCACAAGAAGGCCCTTTAGATTTTCTTGGGAAGAATCAATTTTGTTCAAAGGTTTGTTCTAGACTTTGTAGCCCTTGTCAAGCCAATAACTATGATGTTGAAGAAAAGTATGGCTTTCAAATGGACAACTAAAGGTAAGGAAAGTTTTGAGGTAATCAAAGAGGCTATCTCACAAGCTCCAACTCTCATTAACCCAAATTTATCTAAGGATTTTATCCTTTATGTATTTAGAGGTGATGATACAATTTCTGCAATTTTAGTACAGCAGAACAAAGAAAATGTAGAGTAGCCAATTGCCTTCTTTAGCCAAAGCTTGGAGGACTATGAGGTGAGGTATTCCTTTATTGAGAAGCATGTTCTTGCAGTGATTAGGAGCTTGAAGAAATTTAAGCATCTAGTTTCAAACAACAAGGTTCAATTGTTGGTTTCTCATGTGGGAGTTAAGGACTTCCTCCTTAAAAAGACCTAAATGAAAAACGTGCAGGGGTGGATTACTCATGTCATGGAGTATGACATTGAGATCAAAGTTACCAAGCTTGTATGAGGAAAGAGATTGTGTGAGAAGCTGGTCTTGAGCAAATCAATGGAAGCAAATAACGGGAAGGATGTTGTTTTGGCGTTGTAAGACAACCAAGAACAAAGAGTTGTTCAAGAAGGGAATGATGGTGTGATCACTCCTTGCTAGACTCAAGACATAGTGCACTTCTTACAAATAGGCCTATGCCCTCCAGACATGAACAAAACCAAGAGAAGACACTTCAGATTTTAGGCTATCCCATATGCACTTGTTGATGGTGTCTTGTTCAAAAAGGATATAAATGGAGTGCTGTTGAGATGCATTGGGACAAATCAAATTAAGAGAATGTTAGAAGAGTTCCATGATGGATCAGCTGGGGGTCATTTTGCTCTAAGAGTGACAACCCTCAAGATTATGAAGGCTGACTATTATTGGCCCAAGGTGTTTAGTGATTGTTATGCATGGATCAAGAGGTGCAAAAATTGTGCATTCTTCACAGGAAAGGAAAGATTAGCAGCCCTTCCATTGCACCCAATTTTAGTTGACCAGCCATTCATGCAACGGGGTTTGGACTTCATTGGAGTCATTAACCCAAACTCAAGTCAAGGACACAAGTGGATTCTAACAACAACATACTACTTCACCAAATGGATTGAGGCGGTGGCACTCAAAGAGGTAAGTTAATATAGCATTCTAGACTTTTATGAGGGGATAGTAACCAGATTTGGTATACCTACCACTATAATATCAGATAATGCATTGGCATTCATAGGATCAATGGTAATCGAATGGGCTGTTAAGAATGGTATCTATCTCGAGCACTTCATCAAATTATTACCCTCAAGGTAATGGCCAGCCGAGTCTACCAACAAGAACCTATTAAAGATCATCAAGAGTACTCTTGATGAAAATCGAGGACTTGGCATACTAAAATGAAATCAATCTTATGGGTTGATAGGATAACTCCTAAGAGATCCACTAGGTAACTCTCCATTCGACTTGTTTATGGAAGAGATGCAATCTTGCCTATGTCACTTGAGTTGCCAACGTTGGAACTCATGAAGCAATTGGAATTATTGGAGTTTGAACCCATGGAGGATAGATATGCAAATTGATGGAACTCCAAGAAATCAAAGATCATACAACCCAAACAATGGAGAAGGACCAAGCCTTGATTAAGAGAACCTTTGATAGGAAAGTTAAGGCTATAACCTTCCAAGTTGGAGATTTAGTGTTCAAATGGGATGCAGACCGAGAAAAGCCAGGAAGGCATTCAAATTTTGATGCCATTTGGAGTGGCCCATACATGGCACAAAATGTAAGAAAAACAATGCCTTCTAATTGTCTACATTGGATGGTGAAGAACTACAGATTCCAGTTAATGGAATCCATCTAAAGCATTGCTACTAGAAAGGAAACTCATCACCTTATACATATTAGCTTAGATTTTCATTCCTCCAAGTGCTTGTGCACATTGTTTTGTTGTATCTTAGTTTTACATTTCCCTAAGTGCTTTGGCATAGGCTTTGTTGTCCCAAGGATGCATCTTTGTGGGCCATGTTACGATCAAGTGATATTCTACTCTCACAATCCCCTTTCTAGAAATTTTCTAATGAGTTGAGAGCACTAAGCAGTTAAGTTGATGACTCCATTACCCAATGGATTGCTTCAGAAGTTGGTCATTCATCCAAAGAGTGATGACCCCCTAAGTCGTCAAAATTGTTATCCAAAATAAGCCCCTTGCTTATTTTTGACTAACTTTCTTTCATTCCTTCCTTCCTTGTGCCTTAGTCAATTTTTTCACTTTTCAAGCACTCAAAATTATCTAGAAATGGCTTCATCAGATAGATAATTTCCTCACCTTTCCAAAAAGGTAAAATTTTCCTTCTAACTCCTTGTATTTTGCAAGTTATGGCTCAGCGGAGTTTTTGAGGGAAATTTTCCCTGGGAAGGTCCACAACGAATGGGAATGTGCCACGTGGTGGTGAAATGGCAGGGGGAGGTAAGTTGGAATTTTTTGCCAAGGAATGGCGGGGCATAAAAATAAAAATATTGGCCCGAAGGCCCACAGCAAATGAGGAGGCGCCACGTGGCATCGGAGGTCGGACCGGTGGGGGTGAAGTTAAAAAAATTTCCAAAGAATGGCGCAATGAAAATTTTTGATTTAAACCCCGCGCTAATAAAAATGTGCCACGTGTCCTATTCTCGGTGGAGGTCGGGGTGCGGGGATTTTGAAAATTTTTCCAAAGTGTTGCAAATGGTGTAAGGGAAAAATTGGCTCGCAGGCTTGCCAAGGAGGAAATGGAAAAATTTCGCACAACCCCGCCAGTGAATAGGAGGATGACATGTGGCGGCGGAATGGCGGGTCAGCGGAGGAATTTTGGAATTTTTCATAAATTCAAAAAGTGTAAAATGGGCATTTGAACCCGTGGATAATTGGGAATGCGCCGTGGCATCGGAGCAGTGGGAGCGGAGTTTTTTGGGAATTTTTCCCAAATTCAAAAAAGGGGAAAATTTTTGGGTTTCGGCCCGCCGACTTGATTTTTCCCCTGTTTTTCCTTAAATCTTCAAAGGGCATATCTTTCGATCCAGAGCTTAGTTTTCTCGATTTTAGTGTCATTGGAAATCTATTGAAGTCCTCTACACGATGGAATCTTAAAAAAATTTTGGTTGAGTTTAGTGAAAGAAAAATGAAAAAACGCATTTGGCATGGGGAAAAGTGTAGAACCGACATTCAACCACCATTTTTAATGCAAATGGCTTCCATTCTTCTCCAAAGATGGTCAAAATTTTTGGGAATGAAATTTTAAGGGTACCCATGCTATTTTGATGGATTTGGTCAGTGGTTGAATCATTCATTTCATTTTTCCCATGTTTCTCCTTCCTAAACTCAGGTTTTCATTGTTAAAAGCTAGATTTGGCTCATTTGTAAAGGGTTGGATGTTTTTATGTTCTATAGGCTCCCTCCTTCACCTTGGTAAGTGGATTTGTGGAATATCAAACCTTTTTTAAGACTACAACATGTTTTCTACCTCTTTGTTGTTGTAATGCACTGTATTTAAAAATGGAAATGACAATGTAAGCTCTGTGAATGAAATTTTGATCCTTTCTTGTGTTTTTTGCTCTATCTTGATCCCTCATTACAATTTTAGCAATTTGTGCATGATTTGTGTTGCAATTTTATAATCTATGTCAATTTACAGTAAGTAGATGTTCACCACTCCTTTGGTGTATCACCTTGTTAGTTTAGTTTTATCTTCTTTTCTCTCTTGATCCTTGTCCTTGGCAAAATTAGAGTAGGATTTTGAGTTAAACCTCTACAAATTTCATGCATACATCTGATCGTGAGGAGTAGAGGAACCAACCTTTAATCGGAGAGTTTTTTCCCATTTTTGCAAGTCCGACACTTAAGGAAAAGATTCCATGTTGTGCAATCACACCGAGTGACCCATTTTCTCATGTGCAGATTTGAAGGTCATTTAGGGGGTGCTACTGATTTGCACTAACATGGAGGTCTATATGGATATTGCTAGATAGGTAATCAAGACCCCTATGAGTACAGAAAATATTGTGCCCTCAACATGAGCCAACTTGCTCAGGGACAAGCAAGAAGATATGTTGGGGGGTGTGATGAGGCCACATATTGGCATGTTTTGGCCTCATATAAATCCTTTTTGAAGCCTCTTGCACATATAGTTTTGAGAATTTGATCTCCTCTTGATGGTTGATATGAGATAAAGTTATGATTTTGCATATATTTAGTTTTATATGTTCATTAAGATTTAATATACTTATTTACTGTGGTGAATCTTGTCTCTTATGCAAACTGATGTTTCTAATGTCCCCATGAATAAATTACAAGATGCCATAAGCTTTTGAAGTAGTAGGCCCTAGCTCATAGAAACTCTGGCTGTGCTCTGTGAGCAGCCTACGCCCACCGGTTGTGCTCCTACAAGAGCTCAGAAGCCACTGGCTGGGAAATGATAAGAGGGAATCATGGCATTCAACAAACAATGAGGCATCATGAAGAATATGGAGCTGAGCATATGAAGCTAGAGAATGAGTTAACCAAGTGGCAACATTGTTTGGACAAGTCTAAAAGTCTTCGGGTGATTTATCTTACCCGTAGCAAGCTCCATGCCTGCCCATAGCATCTTCCAAAACTACATACAATGGCCAGAGTAGTATGCACCTCCACTGCCTGTAGCCAAAGAGAACTTATCCAGCTCACACGACAACATAAGACAAAAATTTCCAGCTATCCTAACGCATCATATGTAATGATAAGGTTATTTTTTTAGTAGTTTTGTAATTAGATGCTATCATGTAAATAAACAGAATTAGATATCTTCACTTAGCAAATATGAAACAGAACAACTATAATTTTTTTGAGTGGTTTTTGATCATATTCCTAGTATAGAATAAGTTAGTGATCTATATATATATATATATATATATATATATATATATATATCCGAGACAAAGGACAAAGTATGGTAGATGGAGGAATGAAGTGATAGCTATGTGACAAAGGCGTAATTGTGAATATGTGAAGATAGAATATATTAATGTGAGTTGTGCTCTCAAGTTCATTGTAATCTCTCTTTGTTGTAGCAATCTTTAATTGCTACAACTCAATAGATGAATCGTTTATCTTCTTGAGTATTTTTATGAGTTTCTAGGGTAGGATCGGAACTCACTTCTGCATGAGGAAGGCCCCCTCAAAAGGAATTGCAAGGAAGATCCTATTCCTCCATTTCCTATTTATGTTGTGTGGATTGATTATTAGTTATTCATTTCATTTCTCAAAGTTAATGAGTGCATAGTGTGTTGAGTTTTTAGATCTGCAGATCAACAACTTCCATAGTTTACTTTCCAATTTGCATAAGCATTACTTTATACTCTTTGATGAATTTCTAGCCTATAAAGACTTCACTCCAAAGTACTATAGCATATATTTTGTAGGCCCTTTGAAAAGCTTACGCCCCTGGGTTGACATTTAATGAACAACAGGGTATGAGACCTAATATCATTGGTTGATTATTCTACACATCAGTCTTATGTAAAAAGGAGGTAAATTTGCAGAAAACACCTGCAGCTCCACTAACATCAAGGTATGGTTACATGTTGCACCCGTGTTGAAAGTAAAAAGGTGGACGGGTAGGTCAAAGTTGTCAAAAATATGAAAGTGTTAAAACATTGCAAAATTTCAAAGAAGTGCTCTTAAGGCCCACATTGGCGAAGGTTTCTCCACGTGGATGACTCATTTTAAAATATAAGAAGGGTACAACGAATGGTGATGATGCAATGCATTTATTTCTGCCACCATCAATGCTTTTACTTGAAAATAAAGGACGTTTAAAGTTTACAAATGCATTCTTCATTTATGATTAGTTTACTTTGGTTCTTGTTGTTTCTATCAAAGTGTCCTATTGCGAGGTATTATGTTTTTAATTGTGGAATTTGATTGGAGAACCAAAGGATTGCAAAAATATTGTTTTAGATTTGAATTTCTCAGGTTCTCATCGAAAAATGGTAAGAGCTTGAAACACTTGTGTTTTCTTCTTGTCGAAGGTCAATTGAGATAAAGCTAGGGTTTTTCAAAGATGAATACTTTTCCCTCTTCATTCTCTTGTGTTTTGGGAATCACAAGCAATCTGGATAAGATTACAGATACAGATTTAATGGGTGTCGATTTAAATGACTTCCTCCAAAGGCTAAGTGATCCCCATAAGAATGAATCTTTGAAAGTGATTCAAGAAAGCCACATTGCTAAAGTTGGTGCCATCCCACCTTTTGTTCATTACCCGAGTTAGTATGGCACTGCGCCATGAATTATGATCCTAAAAAGAGGGAGGTGTTAGATGGAAGTGGGGATGCAGTATTGACATTAACACTAGTTGCTATCAGAATTATGTTAAAATTTCCTATTATCACAACCCCAATCACCATAGGCATTAAATTGGCTCTGGCTGATTATCAAGAAAAGAAGAAGGATTTTTCCAAACTTATAAGTTTAAAATGGCTCCTCATAAAAAGACAATTGTTAGAATCCCTAAGAAATTGGTTAGGGCACAATTTATTGAGGAGGTAGAGGATCTTATTATATTGTTGAGCCGAATGGCAGGTCTAGAAACTACGAATGAATTTAAGGAATGGATGACTACATACATGTGGATTATCTTAGAAAGAAAAGGAAGTATTTTTTAGGCTACCTTCATTGTAGAAGCTCTTCATGAACACATGGTATCCCTGACATCAAAAATTGAGATGGGAGAGATTACACACCCCAAATTATATATGATGACATACCTCATTTATAATGTAGCTGGCCATAAGTGTTTCCTAGGTTTTTCATCACGTGCTGATTTCAAGCAGTGTCAAATGGACGAGATTTTCCTCGCCTAAAATCAAGCTAACTGGAGTGGAAATGTAAGGTTAGTAAATGATGCCTTTTTGCACCAATTATCTATCTTTTTGAACTAGAATGGGGACAATACAGAATTTCTCAGCAAGATAGACGTGTAATTATAGAATATGGTTGTTACTTTATTTAGTATAAGAAATTCACATATATAAGAGTAAGTGGTTTTGAAGGAAAGCCTTATAAGTTTCCCGTATGTTGATGACAAACTAGTTTTGTGTGAGTTGGTAAGGCAATTGACTCTTGTACATAAGTTGATTGTTGGAAGGCATAAAAAAATATCAAGTTCCCCATTAGAATTAGAAGGTATTCATGTCCTTCCATCATAAAGGCTAGGATGATTGGTGAGGAACTTGAGAAATTTAACATGGACAAGTTTGAGGCAAGGAAAAATTATGATATTAGATGGGTGTTCACCAATATTGCAAATACCTTTGATCATGAGCCCCATTTCAAAGATTATTGGATGAATTGTAGAGATGAGGAAGAAGTCAAGTTAAGAGACTTTTCCAGAATGACCTTGTCACAAATAATTGACTATAAAATTACAATTATCCCAGAGGGGATTGTAGATGATCCTCACACAATAAGTAGGTTCTATATTGATCAGAAAGTGGAGGATCAACTCATTTCTCCTCCAGATTGGAATGTGGATGAATTTGATGATCCTTACTTAAGATGAACTGATTTTACGAGGAGAATTGTAAATTGGTTGACTCAAAAGAATATTGATTTGTCAATCCAGAACATGAAGATCTTAAGAAACTTTAGGAGATTGGGAAATCTGAGTGAGGATATTCCACCCTTGAGGGAGGATGTAGAAAAAATGGATCCACTAGGTGGAAAATCCCCTCAATTGCTAACTAAAAGACCTACTACTGGATTCATTGATGAATGGGCATCAACTCTAGTGGAACCGGAAATTCTATGTCATTTCTCATGCGTAAGGTTGAAGAAATTCTTTTAAATTCTATGGAGAATGCTCCCATTACTTTTGTAGTGCCCCTTCAGGAAAAAGGGAAGGGTCTAGCATCGTAGGTGGCTCATCCAAGTGTTTCACCTAGGCCACATAGTACTGAAAAATTAATGAGTGGGGCCTTTGCAAGTGGTCACATTCAGCCCAGGCCGCACAAGGATGAAAAAAGAACAACACCGTATAAAGTTTGATTAGACACACAAAAAAATTAAGATTGTTCATCAGCCAGTCCTAGTAAGAGTCCGTGCCCATACACCAAAAAGGTTCAAACATAGGGATGGGGTAATTGATCCACCAGGAGTGGAGAAAACTAATATCTTCCAGAAGCATTAGGATGCATGATTACCACATGTGGAGCAATCAAATCCTATGATCATTCCTTCACCCTTCGTGGAAAAAGAAATGAAATGCACTCAAAACCCAGTTCCCCAAGAGAATACTACAGATAATCTGCTGGATAGTCAAGTGTTTTACTCCAAGTATCGAAATTCTTGAAGCTTTACGTGTTAAGGATATCAATGCATTTCCAATTGAAAAATGCATGAGTTTGTAAATATACAAACTGAGGTAATTGATGTGGAGGTTGGCAAGAGATTATCCATGTTGGATGCACTTAGTTTGTCTATTGATGACCCCATATTAACACTAGTGGATAGTATTGAGGTAAGTAAAGAATCAGAAAGGGATGCTCATGCACTAACAACTGAAGTAGGAAATCGGAAATAAATCTATCTTCCCCAAAACAAGTGGTTTTGGAAATGGATAAATCAGAATTACTGGCTGAAAAGGATGTTAATACTGGTTTGATAGTAGACGAAGTTGTGTCTACTTCTGTTGAGGTCACCAAAACTAGTGACTTTCCTCAAGAGGGAAATTTGTCATTTGAAAAAGATTGAAAATGGCACAAGATGCAATTACTGATGAGGAAATCATTATTGGTGGAAGTTCATAGCTTTCAATAGGAAATGAGGAGTTGTTTCGGAGGAACAACCTACCATGAAATTTCTAGAGGTATCATTAGGGCATGAAAATAGTAGTTTGGAAACTCAGTTGGTTTTTGGAGAAAAATAACCCATAGACCAAACTTTGATACAAAAGGGTGAAGGGGAAGAAATTTATTCCACCATGGTTTCAGATTGGTGAAACAGTGAGAGAGTTTCCTTTGAATATTGATACAACTCAGGTTAAGGATGATTAATTTGAACTTCCAGACTAGGAAAAGAAGCATCTAGAAGAATCAATAGTACAAAGTGAGATTGGCATAGGGACCCTTGAGATAAGTGTCCAAGAAAAGACAGAATCATTGGTACAAAAATAACAGGAGATGTCCAAGTAAATAGTAATTGTTCTGAGAAATTCCAGCAAGGACCACAGAAACAAAAGTTGGAACAAGTTTGAAAAAGGGATGGATTAGCGAATTGATTTCAATTGAAGAAGAGACTCTTCCTATGCAGGCAGAAGTTAAACTTACTACTCTGTCTTTTCTAAAGATAGTGAGAGCCCCAAAATGGCCAGACTATCACAAAGACTCATACTTGATTCATCTAGAGCAAGGACCTTAGAGATAAAAACTCCTTTCAAGGGTAAGACAAGAAAAGACATAACTACTGATGATTACAACATTCGATTATTCCCTTGGGAAATCCTTCAAGGGAAAAACTAAAGCAAGGAGTGTCTGAAGTAGTAAGTGGTCTTTTACAAAAGGTTGATGAGGATGGAATGATGAAAAAACAACTAAAGGAGCAAATTAAGGCCTTAAGTTCATGTTTACAACAATTGACAGGAAAAACTAGTCATGAACAAGAAAGTGCCTATGTGAATACCCTTGAGGGTATAAATAAAGTAAATAGTGCTATTAAGAAGGTCCAAGCGGTGGACACTTGGATTGAACAATTGACTGAGAAGGGAAAAGAAGCTATCATAAAGGTAAAGTCAAAATATGAGGACCTCAAAAGTTGACTTATAGAAATTGATGGAATAATTGAAGAGTGTGATAATGAGATATTTTACTTGGAAGGAAATCTCCCCAAACTTGACCACATAACTCAGTTTAGTGATGAGTTGGTTGAGCAAGAAAACATCATACCAAGAAAGTACAAAGGAAGCCAATATGCTCTTGAAGAATTGTCAAAAATCAGATTAGATACCTTGAATGAAATCAAGAAAAAACTTGAAGTTAAGAGGAACTGGGTCGATGATTCACTTGATGCTATTGACCGGAGGTTAGAGGACATGGTGGTAGACAAATTCAAAAAGAGCTATGGGGACTTAAAAATTGATTTCTTACTTGACTCCTTTGAAAATAATATCCAGGCAAGTGACTTCTCCTATGAAGTTATTGAAACTATGAGGAAGATTGAGAATATAATTGAGGAATTGAAAGCCAGGCCACTGGAATATAAGAAAAAATGGCTCAGTGTATGGATTCAATAGTGAGGAAAACATTTATTTTCCAGCACCACATTGGACCTAACGAGGATGAAACAAATGAATTATTCTAGAGATATGATGCTCATATGGCAAGGCTACCAGAGGAGCAAGATGCATAAAGAAAAGGATGAAGAGGAAGAAGATGTAGGCATAGAAGATGATAAGCATGCTTAGGCATATTCTTCCTTAATTTGTATTCTTTTTCCACATTCCATTAAACTGATATTGTGAGATGGTGTTTCTGATGCATTAAAATGTAATTATCTTTTTGAAATTTTATTGTTCCTTTGTTTCAATTGAAAGATAAAAGGATATAGTAGTTCATAGTGGATTAGATTAAAATTTCACACATACTTGGAATAGACATGTGAACTATTAATATTCTTGTATTGCTTGCAATTTGAACGAAAAACAAGATAGGGTTCTATAGGGGCCCCTGCCCTTGATAATGAAAGATGTATACATGCCAAAATGGAGACAATCAAGGGAGAACAACACTCAAATATTTTTCAGGCTGCTCTCATAGTCTCCTCCCAACAAAGGAAGTTTATTCGAACTTTGTTTTTTCTTACCAAAAACTCATCCGAGCCTGTGCTATTTTTATAAAGATGATTGACCCGAAAAGTCCCCTGGACATACCCATATCCATTAATGACTCCACAGTCATCCTAGGGCAGTTCATAATTTTTTCAAGCTCAATTTTCTTTTGATGAGACGACACCCAATCCAAAAGGTCCAGACCACCTGAAGAAAGTCTTTTTACCTTTCCCCTTGTGAAGAGCTGACTTGTTGGGATTACTTTGAGAAGGAATATTTGGAGTAATAAGAGGGGCAGGCACCGCATGTTGTTCACTAGATGAATTGTGAGGCTTTGTGCTAGTTTTAACTTCCCATTTCCTAAAAATGGTGGGTTTTCCCTAGGAAAGGAATTGGTTGGGGTCCTAGAAATTCTCACTCAGAGGAAGAAGCACAATGCATCAAACATACAAATAATCGAGTTTGAAACCTTCCTCTGCTATCTCAAGATGAGGATAATGTTTCCTTTGAGCAGCAAACGGAGATTGATTGGTCCTCTTCTCCATCTGATATGATAATTGGAGGCTGAGGTGGTGTTTTTCCTTTCCTCTTGCTTGAGGACAGTGTTGATGTTGGACTTGGTGGCAAGGACACATCTTCCACTTGTTTCTTTTCCAAGGAGTGAATCCTCTTCTCCAACTCATCCACCTTGTTAGAAATGACTGCACTGTGTATCGATGGAAGATTTATCATATAATACATAAGATTCCTTGGGAATCTCTTTTGATACAAATTCCTCATTACATAAAAAGGGGCACTAAAAATTGGTTTGCCCAGAGACCTAAGGCCTCCTTTCAACCTAGTATTTCTTTAAGTCCTTAGGAGTCTTCATATGTTCCCATCTAAAAATATGGAAATACATAACCTAGAAGGATGCAAACACAGGATTGATCTTGATTAACCAAGAAAGAAGTGCTAACCAGACCTGCCGGTATGTTAGGGGTCCTCTGGTATCACCCGCACATTCTACATTGAACAGAGCCCTGAAAAAAGCTTCATCAGGACCACTCAAATCAAAAATCTGATTTAGGTCTTCTAAAGAAATCTCTTTCAGGTTGTGAGCTACAAGAACTTTCACCATTTTCTTGATTTGATTCCTTATGTTTAGAACAAGAAAGGAAACATGTGCAAAAATGAGGAAATACCAGGCTTTATAGGTGGAAGGATGCATTTGGCCCTATGTTAATAAAATATTTCCCATGGTGTAAACTAGATTTTGCTCAGTTCACACAGAGGTGATTGAAGATTTGAGAGGAATTAAAAATGAACAAAGTTGGTAGTTCAGTAAGATTTGACAAACACCATGTGTAGCATTTAAACCAGTAAGACATGAAGTGGAGTGCATTGAGCCCAAGAAGGATTTTGAGAGATGAGTGTAGGTGTGTGTCATGTCAAAAGCATCTGGAGATGCTCAGTGATCATTTGAAATGATTGTTTAATCAAAAGTGGAGGGAATGTTTCAAGTAACATGAAAAAGGTGACGACCGGACATCCCAGTCATACACAAGTGGAATACATTAAAAAGACTCATGTTTCGTACACCTGGCAATATAGAATGAAGCTCATAATTATCATCTTCTAGAATAAATTTGTAACAGAAATTATTCCCAAGAATATTCTTGTTTTTTGGGGAAAATATTTTTAATGAAGAGGAGTGATATAAAAGCATGAAAAAATCATGCCAAAAAGGGGGTTAAATTTTTTTGAGAATTGTTGAAGAAAAGAAAAGGAGAGAAAGCCGAGAGAAGCCATTTTCTGAGAGAACTTATTTGAGAAACCAATTACTTCTTGTGTGTCTTTTAAGATTGATCATGTCAAGATGGTTGCAGATGTATAGCCATTGAAAAAACTTTGAGATTGTAAACAAACTTTCCCTTATTGATCAAATTATGAAAAACCTTGAGTAATTAGTGTTAATCATGAACTTTGTTATGTTTATTGTCATTTTGAGATACTTTCAAATAGTCATCTATGTTCCTGTTGCAATCTTACATTAGAAATCCCTTTGAAATCACACAAAATCTCATCCTCATGAAAGTATTGTGGCATTTTCAATTACATTATGAAGAGAGCTTTCATTTCATGATGCAATAAGCAATTTAAATTCACTTTACTTTCATTTCAGTGATACATATTGTTTGTCAGTTTATGAGTGTATCATAAGCGTGATATAATAAGGGTTTCTAAAGTTTAATTGAGTCTTTAACATGAGTTATTGTGCTAAATGCTTGAAGAACATGTGAAGCCGTGTGTCTTTAAGCCTTTATAGATGCACAATTTTCTAGTTGAAGGTTCATCTTGACTATTTGAAGCTATTCGTCTTTTTGCCTTGTGGATTTGTTAACATTTGTTTAAATTTCTCAAGGATTTGGTATAATCAAATTTATCCTGCTTAACTTCCCAACCATAAAATGCATATCCAGAGATAAATCATACATGAACTACCCTTGCTTGCATTGTGTGTCTATAAATGATAAAGAAGATCATTGAATTCATCCATCCTTTACTAAAATATGCAAATGCAATCAATTTTTATCATTTCCTTTAGTGACCTAGGCCTTATCTAGAGAACATCTTTATTTCCTAAAGTGAAAACTCGTGAGAGTTAGGTTACGTTGTATTGGCCATGTTTTCTTGAGTTCTCCTTCAAAAAATTTCAAAAGAATAGTCAAATACTGCTAATTCGTTGACAATTCCCATTAATACAGGTCACATAATGGGTCCTCTCACCTTGGTTGAAGGCACAACCTAAAGTAGTAAGGGTAGGTCAAACTCTTAGCATGGTGATACCCAGTCATTTCCAAACCAGAGTGATAAAGAGTCATCTAAAATTTGTCCCCTCGCTACAAAACAACTCCTATTATGATTTGTTTGTCTCTAAGCATCCTGATCAAATTGTGATGCTTCTCGGTTTCAAAGGAAGGATCAATTTGGGTACCAACAAAAGAATGCACAAATCAGGGCCAAATATAAGGAAATTGTAAGGATCAAGAAGAAATAAGAAGATACAATTCAACTAACCCATGTAATATTTAAATGTAGACCATTGTCTAACATTTATACCATTTTCCTAATCGCTTAAAATGTTACAGATTTGTAACATTCCCAGCTTTAATACTTTAGAAACAAGGGAAATTTTTTTATGAGTATGTTCTCTGTTCTTAATACGTAATTTAGAACACACATTCCATAACAACCATTCTTATAACAGATAACCATATGCAGTTGTAATAACTCGGTGAGCTACCGATCTATTCATTTCATGACTAGATAAACTATCAATCTATTCATGTTTTAACATTAAGTATTGAATACTTTTATGTATACTATGTATATTTGTTTCTCTTACCCTATTCTAGGTATTGAGTGATTTGTCTAAGGAACCTAACTAAATATTTATTACCAATATTCATCTGCATCACGATCCTTAGACTAGGTGACATAGGACAATGCAATCAGCAACTTGCGATACTTTGGCCAAAGATTTTTAACATATTGTTCATATTAGTTATTCCTTGATGACATACTCATCAATCTGGAATACGTCCTTCACCCCCACTCTATTTTTATCTAGAATGTCCTTTACTGACTTTTGTCAGTCCACTTGCCCAAGGTTTAACCCTAGTTCAAGTTAACAACATAGGTTATGATAGGAAGAGGCTCACAAAGACTTAGGGTATATTGGCATATTGGGTCAACCTAGGTTAACCCCGTGTTCCAAAGTAGCCTAAGTCCTAGAGGGCTACTTCATATCCTAACTATGCTACTTTCCATTCCTAGAGGGAAACTTAGTTCAATTCCAAAAGTGTGTAGATCTTGATGATCAATGCAGAAGGGTGTTGCCACATGTCAACTGCATCGTTGTATCCTCGAGAAGATCCTAATCTTCTCAAAGGTACAGCCCTATAGTTGGCATGTGCTAGCATCCTATAGAATAGCCTCATCGAGATGTACATACCCCTAGGAGATTATTAATATTTAATTAATTTGGATAATTAAAAGTAGATTTCAGCAACCTTACCCAAACCCTAATCCAACTCTCCCTAAGTTCTTTTCCAAATTAGGTTCCATTAATCCTTGAAGAACTTCCTTAACTTAAGATTTCTTTCAATGTTTGTTAATTTTGGCTTAACAAGCAGTTACCCAAGAAAATAGGGCAACATCCTCATAAGTTCCATTTAATGTGACTTAACCATTCAAGTGTAATAACCACCTAGGTTGTAACTTAATAGACTTTATTAAATTAAGTCTAATGATTAGAAATAATATCTCCCTTATTTGTTTACATTTTCATGAGATAGGAAGAGTCTTCCTCTACATGTTTAAGTTCTAGGGTTTAACACACCCTTTATGTCCATTACAAATTCTATATCTCTCATTGTATATTCATTACACATCATCGTACTATATTGAATTGTTTATATAAGAACATTAAATTCTACAACTTATCTAGCTACATCTTAATTAGGGAAATTAATCCAATCCCCTTTATCCTATTTACCCAAGAATCCTCATTTAATCATATAAATAATATGAAGAATATAAACAAGATAAGATTCCATTTCTCTTACAAAAGTACAAGATGATTTACACAACCAATGCAAGTAAATTCTCATCTTTCAATTCATTTTCAAAACTTATACATTTACAAGCTTATGCATTTTAGGCATACTACATAACAACAACCTTCATTAAAAAAGAATATAACTTTTCTTTTTCAATACAACTCAAGAACAATTGGAATTCTTCACAAGAATAAGACTTAAATAGGCCAATGCATCATATAAGTTTTTTCCTTCTTTTATCACTTAAAAGTCCATCTCGCAAAAATTGCTAGCACGGATCAGTTGAACTGAGCATGATAAGCACTAAGCCTTAAAACGAAGTGCATTCCACTAGTTGTTCCAATGAAAACAACCTGCTTTAATGAACAATTAGTATTTCATACACTAAGAATAAGTAATAACAATAAAAAAAAAAAGCATCAATGAATCTGAATTCACTTCTAAAAGAAGAACAAAATATAATCTATAATATCTGTCTTACAAATTAAAGTAAAATTGATCCCATCAATCATCTTTATCAAACAACAGAATGTAACATCTCATTGTTTCCCATTCTACCAAAATAGAATACAACACTTATCTTTACTTTAAGATAAAAGAAGTGTTTACAGCATATTCTCACTAGGATGTTTCATCTAACTTTCAAGTAAAGAAGAAGAGAAACCATTTCCATTATGCCAAAGTACATAACATCCGCAAATCAGAAACATGTGCATATCATGAATTAAATTTTTTCCTTTAAAGGACATCTACTTTAAAATTCAACATTTTAAGGTATTCATCAGAACATATTCACATAAAAGAAATCCAAGAAGGAATGATGGATCAACAGTCAAACAACAAGTTTGCATTTCCTTTTCAACAACCCAGTCATCATTCTCCTTCTATTTCATTTCAGTCAAATGATAAATATGAGAAGGTTAATCAAGTAATGAATAACTCTTTCCTAAAATAATTATTAATAGAAGGTTCCAAACAAATGAACTTATTCCAACTGTATTAGAAAAGAAGCTTAACAGAAATGATCCTAACCAGTAATCATTTCCTTCAACTTAATTAACAAAATCCCTTCTTCAATATATATACAGTTTAAGTTCATATAAGAGTTCCCAAAAAAAGAACAAGAACACCTTAAAGTAAGAAGGAATCTAATGAAACTTTTCTTTAAAAACTTCCCATTATAAGCAAGAGATCCATTTCAAATAGGAACATTAAAACAATGAAGGTCATACACAACCCATAGACACAAAAGAATCATAATTAATTCTTTTATAGGCTCTACATTCTTTCAATGGACCTAACAAGAAGAGAAATCTGAGTAAGTACTAACATTCAGAATTACCCAAGAGCTCAATCAAAACAATATTATTTACCATACTTTTCAATGTATTACTTCAAGAGTAAAAAAAAAAAAGAATGAATTCCTAATAAGAATGGTAAACTACAAAGATGATTCCAATCAAAATCTCACAGAGTTTACCAAACAAATCATAAGACCATGTTTCCAGTTTTCTCCATGCACATGCATCTATTTCTTTTTAAGAGTTCAGAGTTTTAAAATAATTCACTTCAGTAATAAACTCAATTTAAATGACAAGATCTAACAACATATTTAAAAGATACTTTCTGCCCAAGACTCGAAATACAAATCTGAGCACCATGATGAGCATAAGTTCTCACCAAGATCAAAATCATTCAATTGATTGTAAACAAGTTCGGGAAACTTATGTTCCCTTTTGGTTTATATCTTTAAACAAGAAAACCCACAAAAAGAATACCGAGAACAAAACTGACTTTTCGTTTCAGTTACCATTTCCACAATATGTAATAATTTTATTGTATAGCTTTGCATCACAGAATCTCACATGAGTTTGTATATATACTAACATCGTATTGCTATGCCAAAAATAATGTAAGTACTTATAAACATTTAAAAATAAGGATAGAGCTTCCATTTTCTATTAACATCTTATTAAACTCTTTTTCCCAACTCAACGAAATGTAAGAACCTTAACAGGGCTCAGACCAAACAAACAAAAAAACATGAAATTCGTGTTCATAATGAACCTTCATTAACAGTTTATATGGTCATAAGAACAATAAATCACAAGCACCATGCCATATGCGGACTTCAATCAACAGTCCAATTTATCCAAGATAATAAAACATAGGCTCCAAGTTATATGGGTGTTTCAACAACAGTCTAAGTTTTGGCAAGATAAAATACAAGAAGCAAGCCATATACAGATTTAACCACAGTCCCATCTATCTATGAAATAAAACACAAGCGCCATAGAACCAAGAATCTCCAACAACAGTTCTTACCTACCAAAACAAGTTTCCAACAGAAAACTCGAGCTTGTATACAAGTTTCCATAAAAACACAAGTTCTTTACCACCTCAAGATCACAAAACACATAAAACACTAATCTCAAGAAACACAAAGTGAACTCGTAGTTTCCATAAAAAAATCAGCTAGTAATTTATTGTCAACGAAAGTCATTGGAACCAAAACAAACAATTACCAAAAACTGAATATGCCAAGCAGAGTTACCAACTTCGTTCTTACATGCATAGTTCTTGTGCTTAAACAATACAACATAAGTTTCCTACAGAATCACATATATCATGGATTCGAAACCAAGAATGCAAGATTTACTAAACCCAGCAACCAATTAACTAGATAGAGCATGCAATGCACAAAACTCAATAGAGCAAAGTTGTTTTAATGAAAACACTTAGAGGAAAGCAAGAGATTTTAACAATTAGAGCCTATCATGCCCGACATAGTGTCTCATTAAATCAAAGAAAACCTCCAACTGAGATCACTACTCCTCTTCTCCATGAAATATCAAACTACCAAATTCCACAACACCTCTTATACATTCCACAAAATGAAAATAGATTCGAAACTTCAAAAATAGCAATGAAGTGCAATTCAATCTCTTGGTTCGAAAAACCAGAGAGCATGCAGAGTAAAAATCAGGAAACATGCAAAGTGAAACAACCCAAGAAAAATCCGCTTGCATGGCTACCAAGACGGTTTGAGCACAAAAACTTAAAGTAATAAATTCCATTAATTCCAAATCTCCTGCCTAATCTTCCTTGCCACCGCCTGCTAAGTCTAGTGAATGCCAAGTCAAGAATAACATTCATTTCCATTTTAGTGACACTTCCACCTAAGCCTCCACCAAGTCATCTAGCCCTTGCCAAAACTAGCAGTTCGTATGCATTTACCAACTTTATCAATAACATAAATGCCTTAGGAACCATCACCCAAGTGCATGTGACCACTTAAGTCCCCATTCATATCCATTAGTATAGGATAGATTAGATTTCTTCGGTTAGTTCTTAGGTAGATTAAAATTTATACCTTAGGATATAACACTAACAACTAACCCCCACCATAGGCATTAGCAAAATAGGTTTAGATAATTTCCACATAGGAAAATTAATTCAAAACACAATAGTTTTAGGCATTAGGTTAGATTACAATAGTACCTTGTAGTATTAGGATCTAGGTTAATTTTAATACCTAGTAACCTTTTAAATTACATTTACACCAAGCTTAGGTTAGAATCATAATTCTATCAAGTGACATAGCTTAGGTAGAAATATATTTTTTTTACCTAGCTCAGATCCCGTAGGTTAGTCCTATATAGGATCCTGGATCTCTCCTATGCTGTGAACAGGCTGCATTTCCATTTTCGCGTAATGACCTGCCATGGTCGATCTCCAAATACCCAAGAAAAACAAACCATTGAATGGAAACACATTCACAAAAAATCAAAGAACTTGTAACTACAAAGTTCAGTCCAATGTGTATCTTAATCCATGGAATGTCAATTTACCATTTGTTCAACAAAGGCAGATTTAAAACATTCCTTGGATCACTGAAATTGATCCAAGGATGAGTTAGATAAATAGGTAAGTTTACAAATTTTTAAACCAGATTGCAAATCACCTATAAGGAGTGAAAAATAAATGGATTCAGGAAAGCCATTCCAATTTAGTCAAAGGATCTTAAGAGCATAAAAGACTTATCCATATCAAGCATGATTTCCAATAATCAGAAGAACATATCCTTATAAGGAAAATCACATGTCAACACTTGAAATGCAAAGGAGGAAAATAACAACTATTAAGGGTGTTACATGCTTCCCTCCTAAAAGAATCATCGTCCCAATGATTATCTCTTTTAACAATTTACATCAAGGACAATCAATTCATTCACTTCTCTTATCCTAAGTCAAATATTTCAAAACCTTATAGTTCCAGAAATCAGCATTAAATAACTTTTTATTCAAATCAAATAAATATCTGCCCAAAACTGGCTTACTTAATGTCATATAAAGATAAAATCATAATAATTTTTTTATCAATCAACAGATTCAATTATGCTCAAATAGATATGGAAAAGTAGTTTTCATATCCTCTAGATTTTCCCAAGTTGCACTCTCTTCGCTAAACTGGTCCCACTGGACCTTACATTGACTTATTTCTCGATTTCTTAAATGCAACCAGTGAGTTTCAAACACTCGAATGGGTTTAACCATGATTATTCTTGGGTCTTGGACCTGCAAGGAATTCCAATTTAACACATGTGATAAATCTGAAATGTATTTCTTAAGCAAATAAATATGGAAAACATCATGCATTTGTGATAAAGTAGGTGGTAGTGCTAAACAATAAGCTACAGGGTTGATTACTTCAACTATTTCAAAAGGTCCCACATAACGAGGTGATAACTTGGCAGCCTTGCCAAAAGTTATAGAACTCTTTTTCAGTTTAACCTAAAGAAAACCTTCTCACCAAGTTCAAATTTCCTATCAACCCACTTTAATTCAGCATAACTCTTTTCCTATCTGCTACTTCTTTCAAGCGTTCACAAATAATTTTAACTTGTTGTTCCATTTTCGTAAGGATTTCAAGTCCAATTACCTCTCTATCCTCAATACTATCCCAACTAATAAGGGTTCTGCATTTCCTTTCGTAAAGTGCTTCAAAAGTGCCATCTTAAGAGAAGCATGATATGTATTATTGTATGCAAATTCAACTAATAGAAGGTACTCATCCCACTTATACTACTTGATACATACAATACATCTGCAACATATCTTCCAAAACCTGATTCACTCTTTCATTCTATCCATCCATTTCTCGATGATACATGTAACTGAAATTAAGTTTAGTTCTAAGAGTTGCATTAAGCATTTGCAAAAACCTTGGCTTCATTCTAGGGTCTCTATCAGATATGATTAATTTAGGTACTCCATGTAATCTAAAAATTTCATGTACAAATCTTTTAGCCAAAACAGGAGAATCATCCTTTAGATTTGCAACAATAAAATGAGCTACTTTCATTAGTTTATCAACTACTACCAAGATAACATCATGTTTATTTCTTGACATAGGCAATCCTTGTACAAAATCCATGCTTATTACCTACCATTTGTACTATGCTGTATGCTATGAGGATACAATAAACCGGCTAGGTGCATATGTTCCGCTTTTACACATTGACATTCAAGATAATGAGTCACAAAATCAATAACATCCTTTTTCATTCCTTTCTAGAAATATTGTTGTTTTATATCAGCAAGCATTTTTGTAATGCTAGGGTGTCCAGAAAAAGGTGAATTATGAAACTCAACCAACAATTTCTTTCTCAAATCACTAAGCAAAGGTATGTATACTCTGTTTTCATATCGTAAGATTCCTTCATTATCAAAGTGAAAACCTTTATACCTTTCATCTTTTGGATCTGTAGCAAGCGCTATTTTATTTGCTGAAAGTAAGAATCAGATTCCATAACACTTTTTACTTCATTCTTAAACTGAGTTCTTAGTGTTATAAGAGCAGAAATGTGCTTCCTACGAATTTGAGCATCACCACTCTATTCTCTTTTCCTTTAATGTAACTTATGTCAAAATCATATTGAGACAAAAACTCTAACCACCGTCACTGTCCTGACATTCATATTTGGCCGAGTGAAAATGTACCTCAGCCCAAGATGATCGGTTTTCAACTCAAATGGTTTACCAAGCGAGATAATGCCTCCAAACTTGAAGTGCATGAACTACAACAGCAAGCTCTAAATCATGTGGATCATAATTCAACTCATGTAACTTAAGTTTTCTACTTTCATAAGCTATGACATGATCATTTTGTAACAAAATACCTCCAAGACCCTCCCGGATGCATTCATTACAGCAAAGAAAGTCTCCATTAGGATCGGGTATAGCCAAAATAAATGTTGAAGTCAACCGACTTTTTAAAATTTTAAAAGCAGATTCACATTTATCATTCCAAACAAATTTCTTATCATTTTTCTGCAATGAAGTTATTGGTGCAGCCACCTTAGAAAAATCCTTAACAAATTTTCTATAATAACTGCAAGGCCCATGAAGCTTCTAACTTCATGTACATTCTTTAGTACAGGCCACTTGGTTGTAGCTACAATTTTAGAAGGATCTACAACAATCCCATTTTTACTTATAACATGACCCAAATTGTGAAATTTGGTGTCATAGATAGAACATTTAGACAACTTACCATATAACTGTCTCTTTCTCAGAATTTCCAAAACTATTTTCAAGTGTTCATGATGCTCCTTAACACTTTTAGAATATATGAGAATGTCGTCCAAGAATACAAGCACAAACTTGTCCAAGTATTCTTGAAAGATATTATTCATTAAGTTCATAAAATCTACAGGTGCATTAGTTAATCCAAAGGGTAAAACCGTGAATTCATAATGCCCATACCTTGTCTTGAAAGTCGTTTTATGAATGTCCTCATCCTTAATTCATAATTGATGATATCCAGATCGAAGATCTATCTTAGAATATACTGATGCTCCACACATCTGATCAAATAGGTCATCAATTCTAGGAAGTGGGTATCTATTCTTGATTGTTGCTTTGTTTAACATCTTGTAATCAATGCACAATCTAAGTGTTCCATATTTATTTTTCACAAAGATCACTGGTGCTCCCCAAGGTGAAACACTTGGTCTAATCAAACCCTTAGACAAAATTTCTTGCAACTGAGCCTTAAGCTCTACTAACTCTATGGTAGTCATTCGATAAGGTGCTTTAGAAATAGGTTCAGTACCTAGTTTGATTTCAATCGTGAAGTCAAACTCCCTTTTAGGTGGTAATCCCGGTAATTCTTCCAAACACATCACTATAGTTCCATAACAGCGAGATAACGTTCCATGAAATCACTATTTTCTTCCATAGATTCTGAAATTTTTACTACATATAAGGTACAACCCTTATTTTTGGCCTTTTTAAGTTACATAGCTGACAATTTCCTAACAGAAATTTCTCATTTTACACCTTGAATCTCTACTATTTTCTGTAGATCATCTAAACAACTAATATGTTTTTCAAAATAGTCTACCTTTTCTTTATGCTCTGCTAACCAATTTACACCTATGACTATATCATAAGATCCCAAAGGTGCTACATAGAGATCAACTTCAGTGGAAAATCTAGGTAAGTCAAGGACTGCCCCAAAAAGACACATACTAACTATATGAATAGAATTATTACCATAATTTATAGTCCATGATTTATCCATTTTTCTAGCTTTTATTTTAAGTTTCAAAGCAATTTTACTAGAAATAAAACATTAATTAACTCCCGTATAAAAAAATAGTAACAGGTATGCCGAATAACTTACCAGGAACTTCTATAGGTGTAACTTGCTTTTCAGCTACTGCAGCATGTATCTTGTGCTGCTGATTACGATCATCCTTCTTCAAAGGACATTGATTCACGTAATGATCTTTGCCACAATTATAACAGCCTCCTACCGGTCCCTTTTTAGACTCAGAATTATTTCCAGCCTTAAAGTTATCATTTTGACCTCCATAGGACTTCCGTCTGTTATTATTATTCTTGGCAAAATTGTTTCGTGTATTTCCAACAAACTTATTCATTGTTGTTTTCTTATTATTATCAGTTGAAAACTTACTTTTATTACCAAACTTTTTCCATGGTCCTTTCTTAGGTGCAAGAGAAGCTGAAGAAGAGTTTGGAACTTTCTTCCGTACTTCTTCCTTATGAGCAAAAATAGCCTTTAATTTCTGTTCTTGCCTTATGGATTTTTCAACAACACCTTCCATAGTGGTTGGGCTGTGAACATCAACCTCTCCCCAAATAATGGGATTCAATTCCATGATGAATTTATGTATCCTGAACTTCTCATCAGTTTGGTACTGAGGTACATACTTGAGGAGTTTCATAAACTGTTCCTAATACTCGCCATGCTTAACTTCCCTTGAGCTAAGTTCTGAAATTCAATCATTTTCTGATCATAATAAAGTTGTGGTAGCCAATGTTGCCTAAAGTAAATTTTAAATTGATCTCAAGTGATGTTAGTTTCATCAATATTTAACTCAGCCTTACGGTTATCCCACCATGAAGATGCTTCATGGGAAAGCTGATATGCTCCCCAAATAGCTTTGGTTTCCTCTGAGAAGTTCCTTATTGCAAAGTACTTCTCCATTTCACTGAGCCAATTCTCAGCTCCATCTCCTAACGTGGTGCCATCAAACTTTGGTAGACTTATCCTTTTTATATCATTGGTGAGTTCAGCTACCAACCTTGCCTTCTTGTTTTTCGGGCAGATGGACACATTGACATTGTTATTACCAACACCCAAATTGGGGTTGTCCTTAGGAGGTGGATGATTTTTATTACCAGATTCTTCTTCCTCCTCATTACCCATCACTTTTTGTTCAAGTACAGCCAAACTATCTCTTGTGTCTAACAAGGTAGCAAGGATATCATCAAGTTTTTGAGTTGTCGCTACTCCATCGTGTGGAGCGTTATTATAAACGTTTCCTCTTGTCCTAACCATTTTATATTACAAGAAAATTCAAGTTTTTATTAGATTATGGACACAATAGGTCCAAGAGCTGTAACCTTCAGCTCTGATACCAAGATGTAACATTCCCATTTTAAGACTTTAGAAACAAGGGAATTTTTTTATGAGTAATGTTCTCTATTCTAAATACATAATTTAGAACACACATTCCATAACAACCATTCTTATAACAAATAACCATATGCAGCTACAATGACTTGGTGAGCTACCGATCTATTCATGTTTTAACATTAAGTATTGAATACTTTTCTCGTATACTACATATATATGGTTCTCTTACCCTGCTTACGGGTATTAAGTGATCTCAGTATAAGGAACCTAATTGAATATTTGTTACCAATATTCATCTGCATCACGATCCTTAGACTAGGTGACATAGGACAATGCAATCAAAGCAACTTGCGATAATTTGGCCAAAAAAATTTAACATATTATTCGTATTAGTTATTCCTTAACCGCATACTCATCAATCTGGAATACATCCTTCACCCCCACTCTATTGTTATCTAGAATGTCCTTTACTAACTTTTTTTAGTCCACTTGCCCAAGGTTTAACCCTAGTTCAGGTTAACAACATAGGTTATGATAGGAAGAGGCTCACAAAGACTTAGGGTATATTGGCATACTAGGTCAACCTAGGTCAACCCCGTGTGCCAAGGTACCCTAAGTCCTAGAGGGCTACTTCATATCCTAACTATGCTACTATCCATTCCTAGAGGAAAACTAAGTTCAATTCCAAAAGTGTGTAGATCTTGACGATCAATGCAAAAGGGTGTTGCCACATGTCAACTGCATCGTCTGTATCCTCGAGAAGATCCTAATCTTCTCAAAGGTACAGCCCTATAGTTGGCATGTGCTAGCATCCTATAGAATAGCCTCGTCGAGATGTACATACCCCTAGGAGATTATTAATATTTAATTAATTTGGATAATTAAAATCAGATTTCAACAACCTTTCCCAAACCCTAATCCAACTCTCCCTAAGTTCTTTTCCAAATTAGGTTCCTTTAATCCTTGAAGAACTTCCTTAACTTAAGATTGCTTTCAATGTTTGTTAATTTGGGCTTAACAAGCAATTACCCAAGAAAATAGGGCAACAACCTCATAAGTTCCATTTAATGTGACTTAACCATTCAAGGAAGTGTAATAACCACCTCGGTTGTAATCTTAATAGACTTTATTAAATTAAGTCTAATGATTAGAAATCATATCTCCCTTATTTGTTTACATTTTCATGAGATAGGAAGAGTCTTCCTCTTCATGTTTAAGTTCTAGGGTTTAACACACCCTTTATGTCCATTACAAATTCTATATTTCTCATTATATATTCATTACACATCATCGTACTATATTGAATTGTTTATATAAGAACATTAAATTCTACAACTTATCTAGCTACATCTTAATTAGGAAATTAATCCAATCCCCTTTATCCTATTTACCCAAGAATCCTCATTTAATCATATAAATAATATGAAGAATATAAACAAGATAAGATTCCACTTCTCTTTAAAAAGTACAAGATAATTTACACAACCAATGCAAGTAAATTCTCATCTTTCAATTCATTTTCAAAACTTATGCATTTACAAGCTTATGGATTTTAGGCATACTACAAAACAACAACCTTCATTAAAAAAGAATATAACTTTTCTTTTTCAATACAACTCAAGAACGAATTGGAATTCTTCACAAGAATAAGACTTAAATAGGCCAATGCATCATATAAGTTTTTTCCTTCTTTTATCACTTAAAAAGTCCATCTACAAAAATTGCTAGCATGGGTCAGTTCAATGAACTGAGCATGATAAGCACTAAGCCTTAAAACGAAGTGCATTCCACTAGTTGTTCCAATGAAAACAACCCTGCTTTAATGAACAATTAGTATTTCATACACTAAGCATAAGTAATAACAATAAAAAAAAGAGCATCAATGAATCTGAATTCACTTCTAAAAGAAGAACAAAATATAATCTATAATATCTGTCTTACAAATTAAAGTAAAATTGATCCCATCAATCATCTTTATCAAACAACGTAATGTAACATCTCATTGTTTCCCATTCTACCAAAAATAGAATACAACACTTATCTTTACTATAAGATAAAAGAAGTGTTTACAGCATATTCTCACTAGGATGTTTCATCTAACTTTCAAGTAAAGAAGAAGAGAAACCATTTCCATTATGCTAAAGTACATAACATCCGCAAAGTAGAAACATGTGCATATCATGACTTAAATTGTTTCCTTTAAAGGACATCTACTTTAAAATTCAACATTTTAAGGTATTCATTAGAACAGATTCACATAAAAGAAATCCAAGAAGGAATGATGGATCAACAAATAAAAACAAGTTTGCATTTTCTTTTCAACAACCCAGTCATCATTCTCCTTCTATTTCATTTCAGTCAAATGATAAATATGAGAAGGTTAATCAAGTAATGAATAACTCTTTCCTAAAAGAATTATTAATAGAAGGTTCCAAACAAATGAACTTATTCCAACTTTATTAGAAAAGAAGCTTAACAGAAATGATCCTAGCCTAGTAATCATTTCCTTCAACTTAATTAATAAAATCCCTTCTTCAATATATATACAGTTTAAGTTCATATAAGAGTTTCCAAAAAAAATAACAAGAACACCTTAAAGTAAGAAGGAATCTAATGAAACTTTTCTTTAAAAACAACTTCCCATTACAAGCAAGAGATCCATTTCAAATAGGAACATTAAAACAATGAAGATCATACACACCATGACACAAAAGAATCATAACTAATTATTTTATGGGTTCTATATTTGTTCAGTGGACCTAGCAAGAAGAGAAATCTGAGTAAGTACTAATGCTCAGAATTACCGAGAGCTCAAGCAAAACAATATTATTTACCATACTTTTCAATGTATTACTTCAAGAGTAATAAAAAGAATGAATTCTAATAAGAATGGTAAACTACAAAGACGATTCCAAATAAAATCTCGCAGAGTTTACCAAACAAATCATAAGACCATGTTTCCAGCTTTCTCCATGCACATGCATCTATTTTTTTAATAGTTCAGAGTTTTAAAATAATTCACTTCAAGAATGAACTCAATTTAAACGACAAGATCTAAGAACATATTTAAAAGATACTTTCGCCCAAGACTCGAAATACAAATCGAGCACCATGATGAGCATAAGTTCTCACCAAGATCAAAATCATTCAATTGATTATAAACAAGTTCGAGAAACTTATGTTCCCTTTTGGTTTATATATTTAAACAAGAAAACCCACAAAAAGAATACCGAACAAACTGACTTTTCGCTCAAAGTTACCATTTCCACAATATGTAATAATTTCATTGTATAGCTTTGCATCACAAAATATCACATGAGTTTGTATATACACTAACATCGTATTGCTATGCCAAAAATAATGTAATTACTTATAAACATTTAAAAATAAGAATAGAGCTTCCATTTTCTGTTAACATCTTATCAAACCCTGTTTCCCAACTCAACGAAATGTAAGAACCTTAACAGGATTAGACCAAACAAACAATAAAACATGAAAGTCGCATTCATAATGAACCTTCATTAATAGTTTATATGGTCATAAGAACAATAAATCACAAGCACCATGCCATATGCGGACTTCAATCAACAGTCCAATTTATCCAAGATAATAAAACACAGGCTCCAAGTTATATGCGGGTTTCAACAATAGTCTAAGTTTTTGCAAGATAAAATACAAGAACCAAGCCATATACGGATTTAACCACAGTCCTATCTATCTATGAAATAAAACACAAGCGCCATAGAACCGAGAATCTCCAACAATAGTTCTTACCCACCAAACAAGTTTCATACAAAAACTTGAGCTTGCATACAAGTTTCCATTAAAACATGAGTTCTTTACTAGCTCGAGATCACAAAACACATAAAACACTAATCTCAACAAACACAAGCGGAACTCAGAGTTTCCATAAAAACTTAGCTAGTAATTTATTGGCAACAAAAGTCATTAGAACCAAAACAAACAATTACCAAAAACCGAAAATGCCAAGCAGAGTTACCAACTTCATTCTTGCATGCATAGTTCTTGTGCTTAAACAATACAACATAAGTTTCCTACAGAATCACATATACCATGGATTCAAAACCAAGAATGCAAGATTTACTAAACCTAGCAATCATTTAACCAAATAGAGCATGCAATGCACAAAACTCAATAGAGCAGAGTTGTTTTAATGAAAACACTTAAAGGAAAGCAAGAGATTTTAATAGTTAGAGCTTATCATGTCTGATAGTATCTTTGTCAAATCAAAGAAAACATCTAGCCGAGCTCACTACTTCTCCTCTTCTCCATGAAAGATCAAACAACCAAATACCTCTTCCATAATGCCTCTTATACGTTCCATGAAATGAAAATAGATTCAAAACTTCAAAAATAGCCATGAAGTGCAGTTCAATCTCGTGGTTCGAAAAACCAGAGAGCATGCAGAGTAAAAATTGGGAAACATGCAAAGTGAAACAACCCAAGAAAAATCTTCTTGCATGCCTACCAATACTGTTTGAGCACAAAAACCAAAAGTAATAAATTCCATTAAGTCCAAATCTCTCACCTAATCTTCCGTGCCACTTCCTGCCAAGTCTGGCAAATGCCAAGTCAAGAATAACATGCATTTCCATTTTAGTGACACTTCTACCTAAGCCGCCACCAAGTCATCTAGCCCCTGCCAAAACTGGCACTTCGTATGCATTTACCAATCTTATCAATAACATAAATTCCTTAGGAACCCTCACCCAAGTTCATACGACCACTTAAGTCCCCATTCATATCCATTAGTTTAGGATAGATTAGATTTCTTAGGTTAGTTCTTAGGTAGATTAAAATTTATACCTTAGGATATAACACTAAAAACTAACCCCCACCATAGGCCTTAGCAAATAGGTTTAGATAATTTCCACATAGGCAAATTAATTCAAAACACAATAGTTTTAGGCATTAGGTTAGATTACAATATTACCTTGTAGTATTAGGATCTAGGTTAATTTTAATACCTAGTAACCTTTCAAATTCCATTTGCACCAAGCTTAGGTTAGAATCAGAATTCTATCAAGTGACATAGCTTAGGTAGAAATATAATTCTTTTACCTAGCTTAGGATCCCGTAGGTTAGTCCTATATAGGATCCTGGATCTCTCCTATGCCGTGAACAAGATGCATTTCCATTTTCATCAGCAATGACCTGCCATGGTCGATCTCCAAAGACCCAAGAAAAACAAACCATTGAATGGAAACACGTTCACAAAAAAATCAAAGAACTTGTAACTACAAAGTTCATTCCAATGCGTATCTTAATCCATGGAATGCCAATTTACCATTTGTTCAACAGTGCAGATTTAAAACATTCCTTGGATCACTAAAATTGATCCAAGGATGAGTCAGATAAATAGGTAAGTTTACAAATTTTTAAACTAGATTGAAAATCACGTACAAGGAGTGAAAAATAAATGGATTCAGGGAAGCCATTCCAATTCAATCAAATGATCTTAAGAGAAGAAAAGACTTATCCATATCAAACATGATTTCCAATAATCGAAGAACATATCCTTATAAGGAAAATCACATGTCGACACTTGAAATGCAAAGGAGGAAAATAATAATGTTAAGTATGTGTTACACATTTAAACTATAGATGTATCAACAATGATATCCCGTTTGATATTAGTGGAGCTAGGTCTTTCTTCAGAATATATATGAAAATTTCTCATGAAATTCATTGCTTTTATGTGAATTATATCAATAAAATTATTCCTTAGAATATGACAGGATTAGATTCCAAAGATTTTACATTGGAGATGTTCCAATTAGGGAAGTATGTCCCTATTTTAATAATGAGGTGTATAGAGGTGAGGCTTCAAATATAGGAATATCATAAATTTTCAAAAATGTAACCATTGATGATTAGAGGTGAAGCTTCAAATACATAAGTAATTATTGAGAAGTATGGAAAATAAATGCAGCATAAAGACATCAGACAACAAGTGCACTGGATGAGACATGAAGCTCATGATGAAGGTAAAAACCACATTGAATATAATGGCTAGGAAATATTATAGGCCTGTAGGGAAAGATGGCAGGAAATTTCCTCAGTGATGCAGAGGAATGAAATGCATTATTATCATAATATCACCCCAACTTTCAGGAGGATAAATGCATATATTGAATTCTCTAAGGGATGTGAAAACACTTGGTTTCCTATTAGTTATTATCTACCAATTTTACACTATTCTATACCATGTTGGTCTACAAAATGGGAACTGAATAAGGACACACATGACATGATAATGGAAAGATATAGAAGGAATGCAAGGTACTTATTCAAAGTGAGATAGAAGGAAAATCTACACCCACAGACTTGAGTGCCTATGAAAAATCATTCAGAAGATCCTAAGTCAAGCTAAGGAACCCAAAGAATCTTGAATGAGGACATTCAAGAACTTAAGTTCGGGGGTATGACGATTCATTTTATTTCCTATTTAAACACCTCATCTAATGTCTTTTTTTTAGCCAATTGTACCCTTGAACGTGTATTTCCTGGTGATACTGTTGAACTTTTCCATTATGACCTGAACTTATGGCACATATATTATTTAATATAATTATTACGAAGTTTACTTTATTTTTGGATTATGGGTATGTATTTAGTCTTCTTGATGCAATGTGATTTTAAATAGTGCTTTGAATAAATGTCACCTTACTTTCCAAAGATCCACTAACATGCAACCAAAGAAACTCATTCACAACATAGAGGTCATATGCAACAACTGATATGTAGCTAAAGGGACCCATCCACAACCAAGCGCATGCAGCCATGGAGTTCATACACATATATACAACCATGATTATGAGGATCTTGAACAACATGGAAAATTTTTCGAACTTGCACGTGTTGATAGATAAGAAATTATGTGAAAAATAATAATATTTAATGCCATCACCTAATTATGCGTTACAACTCAAACAAAGAACTAGTTGATTGAATTTATAATTTAATAAGTGATTGTTCAATCAATCAATTAGTTAAGTTATGTTATTGTATTTGAACATCTCCTAAAAATTGCTTACATTGCATGAAATTTGACATTTCTTGGTTAGGATATTTTACCAAAGCCAAATGTAATTCCTAGTATGGATCTATCTCTTCACGCCTCTGCTATAATGAAGGATATAAAAAGGGATGATTAATGTTGTAAAAAAGGGAGTAATAGGGTAAGACAGATCTATCCACGTATATAGAGTTTGTTGTATTTTTCATTTGTAATCTTCATGATGATGAAATAAGAATCTGAGTTCTGTTAATTTTTTGTAGACACGGGCCTTAGGAGGGATTAGCACCCAAGGCAGGGCCCACTTGTAGTTTTCTAATCCTCCCCTTTTGTTTTCTCTTTTAATTCACCGCATGATTAAAATTACAGCATTTTATTCCTTTATCTCGTATTCTATTTTTAAGTGCTTTTTCATAGCCATAGTATTTTTTCAATCATAATCTAATTCATTTTCGTATTGCAGTTGACAACAATTTACCTTTACACTCCTTAAACATTTGTAACTGTACATACAACACTTGCAATATTGAAATTTTATGTCCCTAGATCTAATAATTAAATGACTATAAATTAATGAACAACATATTAATTGTTGCAAGTTAATTTGCACCACCAATTTATATGCTTTAAACCAAGTAATCAAGCATATTGAGCATCCACCTTTATCTCATTCACTACACAACATTATGTTTCATGCCCATCTACAAATTTTGCATCCAAATGGGATCCTAAGTCTTGTTCTTCTACATCTAATGAGCATCATTTTGTCACTTCTAATGTGCCTTCTTTAGCCACTAAAGTGTCACCTATTCAATCAACTCAACCTCCTCTTACGGGTGGTCCTACTCCACTAAATTTATCTCAGTGAAATTTACAAGTCGGTCTAAGAAACCTTATCTAAAGTTCGATTCAACTCGCCTCCACTCAAGTCATATAGGGTAAATAAACAACCACTAGCTACACAAGACCAATAAAATATAGTTAACCTATTTCGAATTCCACCACTCAGAATCCCATGACATTACCGCCTTAGTTTCCCATAAATTTTGTTAAGGAAATTATTCCTTACATTGATCCACTTAGTTTATTTTGACTAGAACTCCATTGCTTACATACTTTGGGGGGCATCATAGCTCCTCCCCCTTGCATTTCTATCAAATGTCAATATCATATCATGCACTTGACGCTTTGTGCTTAATGAATAATCTTATCTAAGAATTATTACAAACCTCATGGTACATTGGGATCATCATTACCCTATGATGCACTCTTTTGTTTTGGTTCACACTCGATTCTTGAGGGAATACTATAAATATGAACCTCACACACTTCACCATCAACAATACACATCACCTCTTCACACATCATACACTTTTCTACATATAGAATACTCCACCTGATCCACATCACTTGTACTTAGTGATTTATACATTTATACATAGTATACATTCTTGACACTACATTTTTATAAATTTTACGTCATCGTCTACACATCTTACATTAGACACTACACATTCCACATTACATGTCACACACCTATGAAATATTCTCTACAACACTTAATTCACATATCACACATTTTACTCATTATCCTCTACACACCGCACACACTACCCGATGACGCACTCTATTCCAATGGCCCATACTCGAATGCTGAGGGTATACCTATCAAATAGACCTCATCAAACTCACACATTCAATCATTAAATCCTCTTATCAAGTGAAATGTTTAGCCATCACCTTATTCATACATTTTTGTGATATAGGATTTGTTCTAAATCATCACATTTTCCAAATCTTATCCATACATCTCATGATATACGCTTTGTGCTACGCCATCATGTTTTCTACCATCATCATATTCATCCATTTCTTGATATACGCATTTTACTACATCATCACACTTGCTAGCATCTTATTCACCCATTTATAGATATACACTTTAGGCTAAATCATCACACATTCCATAACATCATCCCTATGTCGAATTTAATATCATCACCTCTTTCTGCATACAAGCCATCACTCAAACCATTTCTTGATGATGAACTCTCATTTACTTGGTTCATTTTTGATCGCGACGAGGAATAAATAAATGAACCTAATTTCATACATACATTTTCACTGGGGGCATGTTGACCCTATCATTCACATTGTATTCCATTCCACCTCATCCATAACATACTTCATATCTTAGTTGCATTTTCTCTTGTTTACTTATTCTTTTACATGTTATCTTTATGAAACATGTTAGATAGATATCTTATATGTCATTACCTTTATCATATAAACATGCACGTTCACTTACCTTTTTAGTTGTGATCGCATATTTTATAGATCCATTACAAGCAACATCGATGTTTGGTGAAATACTTTTACCAAATTCCATAGAGGCTCTTGGGGGCATCCACTTTCGTACACTATATGTGTTATTGTTTTATTTTATCCTTAGAACTTTACTTTATCATATTATACATGCCTTGACATACTTTTTATCTTTATAACATGCTAATGGGTGCTTCATGTGTAATATTTATTTTGTAGGACTAATTACTTCCATGGCTATCTCGATACAACGTTTGTTTTTTCTTATCATTGTTTGTGGGATTTTCCCTATGTCTTGCTTATTCTCTCATTCCTTGCAGCCACTATGACCTTTATTGTATTGCAAAATTGTGAGTGATGTCCCATGTTTGCAACCCACTTTTTGTGGTTAACATTTTCTTCTTGTATGTTTTTCTTAGCTTACACATTGTCTCCTTAGATTACATTTCACCTTTTACATGAGTGTTTATATTTTCTTGTACTAACACTTGATTTTCTAGCCATTTGTTTATATGTGCCTTGGCGTCTATCAAGAACATTCCCTTCCCCTACAGGCACAATTTAGCATAGTGGTTGGTCCTATTTTGGGCCACATACTCCTTCAACAACATTGCATGCCCCCAAAACAAGGGGGGTATCATTTGGGTGAATCACCACCACATATAACATTACACACAACATGGCAACAGTACAACATAGTTTATAGTTACAGATAGGGATCAAAATCTGACCTCGTTGCTTAGCAAGATAGCAACCTTTCCTAGATGCCTCGAGGCCAGGGGGCAACACAATGGCCTTTCTTGGATTAGTTGAGACTAAGGGGCAATTACAAAGTGATTAATAGTTCAACACAGTCTACAAAACTCCATACACAAAGGGATTATACAAGGAAGATAGTCCTTTGCACATGCACACCATATGTAGTGGTGTTTTACATATAAGGAAATAGTTAAAGATTATCGATGACACCGTACACTTCTCCATACACTTATTCCATTGCACCGGCATGAAATCTCCTAAAAAAATTACACGTCGACATAATCTATAGGATCCTTTCTACACCCTTTTCTCATCATAGATTAGGTGCACATGTTCCTTTTTCACACTTTCAACATTTCTACATACTTTTTATCATATACATGTGTATTTAACTACTTTCCATATTCTCTTTTATAGGTACATCCATATGGGAAGCAGTAGTAAACAATAAAAACATCACACACCTCAACATTGACAACAACGGGTATATCATAACAACTACACATGTGTTTCTGCCTAGGTTCATTTTCATCATCACTTTTTACACTTCCTCATCCTTAGCATCCACGCTTCACATTTTTATCATTCCACACTTTGTCTAGTCCCTCAAAGATGCTTTTCACCATTGATCTACATGGTTATTAGGTACGCATCTCTATCCACTTTATGTTACCAAGATTTCCACTCACCAACATAAAGTGGAGGAAAATGTAAACACACAATCACACACTTTTGGTAACTATCTAGTCCCGATTATGTAATACTATTCATGTTATTCCAAAGTAAGAAAATTATTAACTAACCCATGTCTTTGTCCACTTTTATTTTCTTTGTTTACTACTTTCATTCTTGCACTCTTAATTTCTTAGTCTTCCTTTTTACTATTTGGAATTTATCATCCTAGACACTAATGCCTAGCTAGGATGACAACGTTAGGTGCCTTCATCCCCTCCGGGAACTCCTGCACCATTTGTACTTTACTCTCACTTTTGGGGTCCTTTCTAGCCATTTGAGCATCTTATCTTTTTGTTAGTTGGAATTATCGGGGTTAATTAAGAAAATCAAGTAAAGGAATCATATAAATATAAATTTATGTGATCGTAATAAGGGACCAAGCACTAGGCAATATTTATCTCCACCTAAGGTCAGTATCCATCAAGGCATTTAAGAGATTCATTAAATGCATCTAGCTCCATCACAAGGGACACAAGGGATGGTATTTTGCATCACACTTCATAGGAGGGAAATTCATTCTATTCCATGCACACATTTACTACATTATACATATATCCACTTGTTCGTTATTCCACATGCAACATGCACAAGAGAAACCTAGGGCATAATTCCACACACACACACACACATAGAACTATATTTCAAGTTTCTAGTGACCTCAATGATCATTGTGTGAATTCATAGCGACGAAAGGTGAGTATCAACGAACATCTTACTACCATGATAATTTCGGTTCTAAACATCTCCATGCACCAAAGCGCCTAAGGGTGCCCTTGTCCCTCTTTAGGCACCCCATTGAGCCAAATCCTCTAGATATTCAATTCTATGAGCTCCAGTGTGATAATCAAGTGCTTCAAATTTCTTTGTTTTCTATCTTTGTGCACTTTCCTTAACTCAACAAATCAGCTAAGGCTTCTTACCCTTCTTTGCATATTAGGTTTCATTATTTATTGCTTAGTTTACTTGGGTAAATTGTTATACTTAATTTATCATTTATTTACTGTAATATTGCTTTCAAATTAGGCATATAAATTACATTTTAGATTAATCAATAGGTGGCTCTTGACTTTCCGAAAAGAACATTAGTAATTATGACATGATTTGTTAGGAAATAAGGGATAAAATATGTGAAACAATCCCACATAGAATCACAATAGTAGAAACTAATATGCATAAAGATATTATAGATCTAAAATAAAAGTGCATAAAATAAAGGAACACAACATAGAGACATTAATTAACATGGTTCATGTAAGTTGGGCTATGTCCACTAAGAATCACTTGCTCGATTTTATTACAAGCCACCTCTTTCTCTCAATACAATACCTGATCTATTTGGAGATGTTCTTAACAAACTCTCCCGAATTCACACATGAACTCACACACATCTATAGTGATATGTCTCCCCTATAAAAATTACATCAATTGGAAACTTCTTAATCAGTTTAACAATACCATGGGTACCAAAACCATGGGCCAAAACCACCCCATAAACCTATTTATCAAAAATCCGGTACATATGACAAGAGGACATTTCCTGAGATATCGCATATTTTTTTAGGCTAAAAATAATCTCACATGAAAACTATGGAGATTGTATAATAATTTTAGTGTACAATCTTCAATACTTCCACACATGAAAATAGGCTCCACAACATAAAAATCTCCCACTTGGAGACTAGTTTTCCTTTTAGCAAGCTTCTCAACCCTTTACTATCATCCGTGAAGACCAACCAAAGCTGAACACAACTTCAGTTTCTCCCTTGTGACCACCTTGGTCATCATATCTGTAGGATTATGACTAGTATGAATCTTCTCCAGCTTCAACTTATCTTCCTCTAAAGTTTTCGTAATGAAATGGTGCCTTAATCAGTATATGCTTCTTCCTAGAGTTGAAAGTAGAGTTCTTAGCTAGTCAGATATAATGCGATCTAACTATCACTATACATCTTACCTTCCTCTTTCTTATGCCCTAAATCCTCAATCAAATGATGTAACCAAATCATCTCTTTTCTTAGCTCTATGGCAGTAACATACTCATCCTCTATGGTTGATAAATCCACAAGCTTATGTAGTGGTGAAATCTAGCTCATTGTTGTCCCACTTACAATGAAAATATAACCTATTGTGCTCCTCCTAATTTCTACATCTCTAGCCATATATGAATCTACATAACCATAAAAAGTGGTGTCTAATCCAATGTAGATAAAAACTATCCCCATGGTCCCTCTTAAATACCGAAGGATCCACTTTACTATTGCAACACTCCGAATTTGGTATCAATGACCTTCATCTCCCGCATGAAAATGTTTATTTAATCTATTAAATGCCCTTTTAATTTTATTAATAAATTCCTATTAATTAATTAAATTCCCATCACCTTTAAATCCTATTTAATTAACATCAATTAATTAATTAATTAATCCTCATCCATGCCCTAACCAGCTTTCCATTTTGGAATGCTTTCATTCCAAATCTACATCCATGCTTTTCCCTATGCTTTTTCTAACCTATCTCCACTGCCAACTCAACTACACCTCATCCCTAAACAACCTATTTTTGGCTCATGATTTAAAGAAATTAGCCAATCCTTAAAAACACAAAATCATGCCAAAATCAACAAAATATTTCCTGTTAGGGAAACCTTCCCCACAATCGGTGGAGACCCATCCCATTTGTCATTGACCTATAAAGCTAAGTGCTTTCTTTCTATTCACCATCAACTACATGTAAATTCCCAAGCTTCCTTCTGATGTGCAAATAATCTTTCGTGCCCGAGCATCCCAAAAGCCATTACAGGACTCTCGCACCTCCTTACAATACACATGCGTCAATTTTGATTGGCCTTTGTGAGATTTCTATCATTTTGTATTTCTATTGTAAGATTTTAATTATATTATTTTGGTATTTCTCATGTTTCATCTCTTGCAGGTTTAGCTTGTACACAACAACACTTGAAACTTCATCATAAACCTCATTTCTTAGATCCAAACTTATAGGTTGCTCTCCTGGCTTGCCTTTCCTAGGCTTTATCCAACTCTGTCATAGTCGTCATCTACCCTAATAGGTCACCGTCGACTCATCCTTTTGTAAGTTTTGTTTTCTATTCCAGAACTATCTCCTATCTTTGCATGAGCCGTATTCCCTTTTCTATTTTCTCTAACCCTCATCTAGTTCCTCTGTTACATTAAAATCAGCCTTTCGCACCCCGCTTACTATCGGTGAGGTTCCTAGTTTTCAATCCTCTCTTTTAATCCTTTTTTCTATAATTTTCTTGTTTTTGTTCCTTTAGGTTTCCTTTACTGAGTTAACTCCAACATCTCCAAACTTCTACAACTTCTATATTACACTTAGATTCTACACATGTCCGCATATTTCTCCCACATTCCTAATCCAGCTTTTCTGTAATTTTCGACTTGCTTCGCATAGTTTGGGTTGTTGTCAACCCAAACTAGGTACATTTAACTTCCAGTTATTTTGATCAGGTCAATATCTAAATCAATTAATAGTGCTTTTAGATTTTGTATTCTTTCAGTCTCTACATATTATCAATATACCTTTTTGTTTATATCACTTTTGTTTAACAATGGGGGTTGACATCCACCAAGGAAGTTAACGCTCATTAGGTCTTATTTTTTAGGAAACCCCGCCCAATCCATTTAATCAATATCATTTTAAGTCTATTTATAGGTTTCATCTGATTTACAACATTAAGGATCCATCGTTATTCAATGCTCATATCACATCACATCTCGAGGTAACATAAACCCTCTAACATTTATGAGTTTTCTAGTTTCTTTAGTAACTAGTGCATTAACCTCATTAAGAATGAGAAACTTGGTAAACATTCTTGGAACACCCAATAGGATCACCCTTTAGGTGATCTCTTGCATTTATTACTTTTGTATTTACTTTTTATTTCTTTTTCTAACACTACAATGTGAGGCACCACTTTATTTCTTGCTTCTGTTGGTTTCATGGCTTCGATCGCTCATCGCTCAAGAAGTGTAGATAAATAGGAAAATTTCTATCTAGGTATTCCTCACTTTTTCCTTATTTACTCCTTTTTTTCATCATACATTCCTATTCCTTTCGTGTCCTCATAAAATATCAAACTTTGTATTGAGTTTAAAACAAACATTATTTTTACATCTTACTTGCTCACATAACGTAGATAAGGGTTTAACCTTCTACATCCCACACTTTAAAACACACAACCTTAAAAATCAAAAATAAAATTAACACATCAAAAATCCTCTCGCTCTCATTAACTAATTGGGATTTCATCACCCAACAAGAAGTCACCTCGACATTCCCTAGCTATAAAAAACCTAAAACCATACATATTTTTACTTCTCCTAAGAACCTTATCATCCATCCCTTTTATTTTCATACTTCCTTAAGTAAATTAAGAACATAAAAATAATTGTCTTCTTGACTTGCTTGGGTTAAAAATATTTTCATGCCCATAGTTACTCATTTAGTAGCCAAAAGAATGGAACAAAACTTTGCTTCAAATGATCCCTTATCTCAACAAATGTTCTCTATAATCATTTATACGCCATACATTCCCTTTATTACCTATTTTATGAGTGCTCAACCTCTTATCGATGTCTCTCACCCATAACCCCTTGTTCACACTACAACTTTAGGTGAGACTAACCCATTCTTGTACCACCAATCTATCCTATCTAGGAAAACTACCCCACCATATGTTTGATCGTAGTCCTTTGGACCTCCTAAGGTCCCTCTTAGTGATACCATGTTCTAAGAACTTCTATATGCCAATCCAAAGGGCACTCCAAGATAATATCCTTAGGAGATCAAACCAGATTCCCCCAAATGGTCCACCACTCCAATAACCTTATATTTATCAAACCAATCCCCAAACTACTCATTTTTTAGTTAATGATATTTATATAGCCCACCTTGCTTCCTCTTCCACCAATCCCTAATCTAAGAAAACTACCCAGATGTAAACAAACAGTAGTTTGATCAATACACTATTATTTCTAATGGTGCACTAACGCTTCTTCCCTTTGCAAATTGATGGCACACCGCCAATTAGACCTATCTAACTCCCTCTTATGACACCTTTTTGGTCGTTTCTTCCTCTTATAAACCATTTAAATAGGTTGTTATAGCCTCGTTCTAACTACATTAGCTTCTTATTCTCTTCTAGCTTGCTTCTATTAGCTCCTTGGAAGATCAATCCACTTCGTTGGATTGATTAAACCCTTCGAACCCTTCCAAAACCCTAATCACTCTCTAAGAGATATTAATTAGTCTAACCTAGGTTAGGTACCCTAAACATAGTCAAATCACACTTTGACTTGCTAAAAGTGATTTTTGGACTTTAGCCTTTGTCCCATATGCACCCAAATCTCCCTTTTCTTCTTAATAAAAACTATAAATATGGCTATAGCCCCTCCCTCATTTCCTAATAATTCTCTCTTCTTCCTAGCATAGATTATAGCAATTTGTTTAGGCTTTAGTTTATATTTCATCTTCTTCCATTTGAGCTAAAAGCATTTAATCTTGTATTTCATAGCATTAACATGGAGTAAAAGGGAAGATCCATTGGCCTTGAAGCCATTAATGGGGAGATCTCTTTCTCTTAACACAAAAATTAATGCTTAGATCCTCTTAGGTTCATTATTTCAAGCTTTCAAAGAATAGAGATTAACTTCATTTGCTTAGTTTGCATGTTTATTTCAAATTAATGTATGCAAAGAAGAGAACCTTTCTCATTTCTTATCACATGGTCCATTGATCAGATTGTTAAAATCCTTTGGGGTTTCTTTAGAGATTCTTACCCCAAATCCATGGCTTTTACAACTTTTCATTGAACACATTTGGCACGCCCGGTGGGACACTTATGTCCACCCTCCATTAATGGAGGTCTTTTAGGTTTTTCAAAGTTCATTTTCAAGTTTTTCTCAAATCACTTGTTATTTGCTCATTTTTATTTCTAACCCTAGATAAATGACCTTCATTTATATACATTTTGTGGGTTTGATATAGAAATTTGACTAACAACTAACCTGTTTGCTCTTGAAAATTTGAAAATTCATGTTTTTTACAGGTTTTTCACAGGGTGCACGTAGGTGTCAAACAAAGGGCGTGTACATGTTGAAATCCCAGTGTACCCATCATATCAGGTGCATACCTATCTAGAAATCCTCATCATTTACAAATTTTACTTCTACAAGGAAGTGAACACATCCCCATCATTTGAGATGCGTATCTCGCCTTTCTAGCCACGTATGCGTTAGGTGCTAGATTGTGTAAAAATCTATAAAAACCTTTACAAGGACATACATGCATATCCGTCATCTAGGGTGTGTATCCTCCTCTCTGAAACACATGTGTAAAAGGTCCGACTGTAAAAACTTTACAATTTTATGTTTCAAGCTTAAGTGCGTACACATCATAACCTGAGTGTCCATGTCAATATAGGCACGTCTCTGTCATATTGTGAGCATTTGTGTTTACTGCATTGGGTTTTATTAATTTTTTACTATAGGCGTACTTGTTAAGTGGGGCATGTATCCGTCGATTAGGAAGCACTGGTGTCCATATAGGCGTGTAGGTGTCTGTATTAAAATTGAAAATTTTTACATCTGTAAAATCTTTTTCCCGATCCATTACTGCAGGTTCTAGGACTAACAATTTGAAAAATAGGGTTCTTTCTTAAACATTTCAGTTTACATAGATTAAAAGTGTTTTGTTTTTGACTTAGAAGTAGCTTTTGTAGAAGTGTGTATGCTCTCTCCTCACATCTTCCAAGGTGATCTTGGAGATCAAAAACACCAATACAAAACTCATATAAATTGTTCAAAAAACACTTGCTTTATAAAGGTTGAAGTAAAACTTTCATTTCAGTAGAGTTTTTCACGATTGCGTATGCTCTTCCTTCACATCTTTTGGTGATCTTAGGAATCAAAAGCAAAGTGGGAAACTCTCTTTCTTGACATCAACCTACGAACTGGAAAATTACTAAACACTTGTTGTCTACAGGACCTATCGCTTGTCGAGAAAGGCGTAAAAAAAAACACAAACCTTCTGATACACGTGTTCTTACAGGTTGCCAAACGGTGTGCTACTTAAAACCACATTAAGTTAAATATAAAAACACCATATTCACAACATTGTATTACAAGTTTCAAAAAGGGTACATCCCTATCCACTCAACTAGAACATAACCCCTTTCGCATAACGCCTTAATCTATAACAATGGGGGTGGTACCAAGAACCCTAAAGTAGTCCACCGCTATGTAACCTTGTGGATGAAACAGGAAGCACTCGCTTACCCACTTGATTAGTCTTCCTTGTGAGATAGAGTTACAAGTTTTCCCTATCGCAACCCTATTAAAAGTACATGATGGATGCATTTATTTCCCACTATGCTTGAAGGGGGAAAAGCCGAGATACTCCCAAACTATTCATTCCAAATTTTTGGGTAAATCACCCCACTCGTGGATAACTTTGTGAAACCTAATTGAGAGAACTTATTAGGAAGGCCATTTCCTCTTGGATCCCACCTTACTAGTCCTTGTTGCACCAGGCCATCACAAAGTGACAACTCATTTAGAATCTGAACCTTGTTTGCAGAAACAAGGCAAAGAACCCTTGTGAGTTTGATCTGAGTGTCTTTCATCACGAAACCAAACAATGTCTCACTTTTTGCTTAGTTTTATTCTTGTCTTTGGACAAGGCAAAGCTTTGCCTAAGTGGTGCTTGGTTTGTTTCCATTTTTTGATCAGTACCCTTACATTCTCATCACCCATTGTTTGGGGTGAGAAAGGTGCATACATCACGTGTTTTTATCGAGATAGTACTCGTCACTTTTTTATCCATTTACGCCCATCCATGTTTGTTAAATGTATAAAGTGCAAAAGTATGTTTTTGTATCTTCACCATTGTGTGTTTGGTTCATCTTTTGTCTCTTCTTGAGTTGATAGTTTTGTTTGCATCCTAGACATACAATCTCAGTACTTACATCATATTCTCATTTTGTGAGAAGATGGTATAAGTCCCCTTATTGCGTGGTTATGTTGCTCACATGATTAAAAACTCCTTGTTATACTTATTACTTGGTTTCATTTTCGATGTCATCTGAGTCTTCTTGAAAAGTGTCGATAACACCTTACATATATCATAATAAAGTTTTCATGGTACTAACACCTTGCTTGCTTGGTTAATGTATCACGGTGACGTTATTACACTATATCTATTCATGACTTCCATTTTTTAGAAGGTTTGGCTTTCATTGGCATTCAAACTAGTTTTAAGTATACCTTGTCAAGGGACTGCAATGGCATCATGTCAGTGTTTAGACCTTGTTGGGGTTCTAACTTGACTTACATATTGATACATCATTATCACTATCTATTTTTAGGGCATAGGCTTGGTAGTAAAAATCGAGTGGTCATAACATTTAGATGGGCATATGAATGTTTCTTGATAAAAATGATTGCATAAAACTACATCTAGGATAAGTATAATTCCAACACCACCTTGAATGGCTTGTAGAAAACCATACACTTGGGGGTTACGCTAGCTACATACAAACATCCGCTAGTGATGCCTAAAATCATAAAAATGGCAGCCAAATCAAATGAGTAGGATATGGGAGAAAACCCTTTCGACACCTTCCCATTCAGTGGTCATAATTTAGGACCACTCTTCTCTCAAGTCAAAGATATGGAGACATTAATTGATCATAGTGGAGAAGAGTCGGAATCCTCTAGAGAACAAAAAGGCTAGACCTAAGTAGATTTGATGAACTCCTATATTATAACAAAGATCAAGTACTCACAAGAGTCTTGGCATTAGGAGCTAAACTTCCGCACGAGTGCGAAGAAGAAACAAAGGTCATTAACCCTAACTTAGGAGAGAAAAGATTCATCTTAGACATAGATAATCCTTTTGATGTGGGGTACGCTTCCACTTCTGGGCAACATAAGGCCATTGTCGAAGGTGAACCATCACATAAACCTCACTTTAAGGCTTCACGTAAAGTGAAAACTGAGTGGAAAGCTTCCCTCCTCCAAAATTTGATGAAGAAGAGGACCCCTGGTTGAGGAGGAGATCCTCCAAAAATAGATCTTGAAGTTGAGTCAAAACTAGCAAACCTAGGCTCTTCAAAAGAAACATGTGCAAAGACAAAGACAAAAACAAACTTAACAAGTTTCAATTTGATCTACATACGACTATACCTTTAAGGCAGCTCAGGCTCAAAGGTCAATATCACCTACTAAAGAGCAACTCATTCAGGATGAATTGAAATCTATGAAAGATACACTTACTACATTACAACAGGGAAATGTAGGCCAAAATAGAAAATATTCGTATGAAGAACTATGTCCTTACCCCTTTGATAAGGACATGTTACAACAACCTTTCCCAAAACACTTTATTGTTCCCAAGTTTGATAAGTATAAGTGTAAAAGTGATCCTCGTGATCATATAAAAGAATTTTACATGGCTTGCCAAGAGGTCGTGTATAGCGATAATTTCTTAATACAACTTTTTCCTCGCAGCCTAGGAGCTATGGGATTGGAATGGTTTTATAGCATACCCAAGGGCTCCATTACAACATGGCCCACGCTAGCAGAGAAATTTATAAGGCATTACTCCTATAATATGGAGAGTGATATCATAATGAATGATCTATGCAACATAAAACAAAACCCAATGAGACATTTGTGGGATTTTTAAAATGATGGCATGGGTTAGCTAGTTAGCTAATAGAAAAATATTTAGTTTTCCTTGTTCCTTAATAGAAAAATTAAACTTACACAATTATTTATTAATTACCTTGTAATTGATAAATCCACATCACCTTACCCGCCACCTCACTTCGCCACCTCATCATGACCTAGCCCTAACCCTAAACTAACCTAATTAAGACCCATGACTTGGTCTAGACTCACATCCATAACTAATGCCTCCTTACTCGCACTCCAAAGCCGACCTTCTAGCCACTTGACCAATCCCGCAACCGATCTCTCTGAGAAAAGTAGGAAGGTGGGCTATTTTACTAAAAATAGCCTACTTTTTCCTTACCGATGCCGGTTCCTACTGACCGCCGCTTGCTACACGCAACCGCCATCGGCCTCGTAAATGGGCTCCCAAACCAAAACAACGGATCGGAATTTCATTTTGAGATCACCAAAGGATTTCTCGAAAAACAGAGCATCATGAGCGAGGAACGAGTCCAGATCTTCACTGACAGAGCAGGTAGACGAGTAAAGAAACCAAGTGTTTACAACCAAGGAGATCAACTTGCCTCTCGGCCAAAACCAAGAAGTCACATCTTACATGTCCTTTTGTTATAACATTTCTTATGCTTCTTGAATCTCAAAGTTCTCCTCCTAAATCCGCTTTCAATCCACTACCCAACGTGCCATCAGATCTAACTGTCATTCTTTCACTCCTAATCATCCCATTTCCTAATACCATCCAAAACCAGCTATTACAAACACCATATCTACCAAGAAGATCCTATAACCCACCGCTATCGATCGCATATCAAGAATCCGCCATCGCTATCGAATCGCATCGGCATCAATAACCGCCATCGGCTCCTTCCGATCAAAACCAAAACCAGCCTTTCCTCTACCCAGCTTTAACAAAATAATTTAATTGATATTTTGCGCTTTTTGTGTTAATTCATATTAAGCAGGGAACTCACCACCTTCAAGGGAAGTTTTATATTTCCCGGCCCAAGGCGCTTCTCATTTATTGTTTAATCAAAATCTTGTGGTCTTGTGTTCTTATTTCGCAGTAGTCCTTCCAAGACAAAAAGGAGTTCTCCGTAGTCAGCCTGATCTTTCTCTACGGTACGCGCACACCATCTCGACATTCAACAGGTATTCCTCCTAACCCTAACCTCATCTGTTTCTAAAAGGAATGAAAGGATAGAAGCAACTCTATTCCCGTGGCCAAACATTCCGAGCGAAACATTTTGGCACGCCCGGTGGGACCCATTTTGGGTTTCTTTCTCTTGCTTATTTTCATTTGCATATTTGCTGTTGTTGTTTTTGTTATATATTTAGTAAAGAATTTGTCTTGCTTTCCTGGTTTCGCATTAGTGAAAGTCATCTCTCTTGCTTCATCGAATATAATTTTCGATTTGGGTTTAAAACACGTGCATTGCATTCCCGCTTGTTGTTCTCCAATTCTAGTGAACATAGATTAAGTAATGTGTCGTACACGTGGGGTGATATCCACGTATTGACAGAAATTAACCTTAGTTTCACCGCACAACACATACCGAATCACTTCACAATTAACACAACAGCTCAAACATCCCCCCTTTTCCGCGGTATTCCTCCGCCCGATTGAGGTAACCTTATAAGCCAAAACAAACTTGACATTTCCCCTAGGTCTTGTTGTTTAGGATTCTCGACATCATCTTACATCTAAAGGCATAAGCCCACGATAACTAAAATTAACCCTAGGGTTAGTCTTTAGATTTGCGTGTGCCTCTCGCTTGTTTTCAAATCCTCGCTTTCTCTCATCATACTTTGTCTTCTCGTGATCAATAAGTTGATAAACATACTCAACGCTGCTAAAATCAAATTAGCAGCCTTTTATATCTTCTTATCCTAGACTTTTGACACCGCATCGGTTAAGGGACCGACGCCGCTTTTTCGTGGACCGACACCGTTACTAAACCGATATCGCCATCGCTCTCCATCACCCCGACAAACCAAAGAACTTGCCAAATTCATCATTCTCGAGGTTGTTTTTGTTCTTGATAGATTGAAACTTTCCCGTGTGTCTCGGTCTATGGTTGTCATCACTGGAAGCAAGCCGCCATGGTTTCACATGCCTCGCTTCTGTGTCTTTGCCTCGAATCACCCTTCACATTCTATAGGAACCCTACTGACACCAAAGTGAGATCCCCAAATTCCCGTAGGAGACAAGGACTTTGCCAAATTTCTCGGATGCTAATCCCAAATACTGCATACATACTACTATTTGTCTCATACCCCGACCGTACGCCCGATGGTCAGCTCCTTATTGGCATGCCTATTAGTATAGCTGCTCATTTAGCTCCCACTCCTCCCGATAACAATACCTTACTTCCTCGCATCACTAGCCCCGCCTCCCAATCCGACAGCCTTCGAGGTTCATACGACCCCCGATTAGCTTTCCTTTGTTAACCTTGACCCCACGTATCGCTACCACCAACCGCCCCTATCTCATCTCTCTTTCGCACTACTCCATTCATGACTTACTCTCGCCACCTATTCACACGAGCTTTCCTTCTCAAGCTCCCCTACCTTTTCATTCCCATACACGTATCCAAAGAACCTCAACACCTTATATGGGACATCCCTATTCTCAGGCACCATCATCTCATCCAACCACAGATTTCATCAAACAAATGATGGACAAAATGCAAAACCCGAGGCTTCCGCTTCAGAAGTCGTAGCGCCTGACATACGAGCAAGTTTGTCGAGCCCATTCACCCTTCTCGTCCCCTTCGCTCATATCCTCCTCAATGGGAGTTGCCAAAGTTTACTCGCTTTTAACAAGAAAGAGGATCCTCAACAACACTTGCGATCATTTAGACATGCTTGTTATTTGATTGCCCATGATGATGCCTTCACTCCGCACCTTTCCCATGTCCTTATCAGACTCGCTTGAGTGGTACAAAGGCTTTTAACCCAAAGACTCAATCTTCTCTTTTAACCAATCGCCCAATCTTTCGATCATTTCTCCATTAACATTGCCAAGAAAGTATCTATTACCGACTCTATGCCATCCGACAATTTGAAGACGAATCTATCGCAGATTTCGCTGACGATGGCGGGTCTTATCAACCAACTCACGATGCCTTGCCTCAAACCGAACTCATCGAACTATTTACGCGGGCCTCGCGCTAAGCACATCTCCCCTACCCTCCAAATTCAAACTTTCCGCACATTCGACGAGGCCTTTACCATGGCTCTAAACTAGAAATTCGAGCCTTAGAAGAAGAGAAATTGCGGTCACAGAACAAAACCCCACTTCCGAACTCCCGATTCTACCAACAAGCCAAACACCGCCACTCCTCACGCGTCCACTTCTTCTAAATCAAAAGGAGCTGTCCACGCGGTAATGGTCAAATCTCAAACACCGTCCAATACTCCGCCGAAAACCACTTATAAGTACAAAGCCGAGCCCACCAATTACACTCCTCGGGAGAAACTTATGGCGTCATCCTCGAAAATTGCTCAAAGTCGGGCTATCACCTTGCCCCCGTTAAACCTCACTGGCTTGACTCCACCCGCGCAATACCTTCCCGGTACAAAGAAAATGACTTTTGTAATTTTCACCGCGTAAAAGGACATAGTCATGAAAACTGCAAGATGTTGAAAAACATAGTGCAGAAATGGTCGACGCAGGGATATAACCTCGATAATCCTAACGCCCCGCTAACCGAAATCTGAAAATTTTCAACAAGCCATTCCCGAATCACTCGCCTAACAAGAACGTGAACCAAGATATCTTAGCCGAGGAGAGTGTTCATGAGATCCATGCAGCTTTCGATTCTCACCAAAAGCCTCTATTGAAAAAATTTTAAATCAAGCCTCTCCACCAACACAGAGTTTGAACCTCCTTCACCACCATCAAGCCAAAGTGAAATCATTCCTTTACCCATGTAAGAGTTAACGCCTGACTTCTTTCTTATCAACAAGTCTTCTTACACCACATCCCTACAAGACCGTGAGCGGATGCTATCTAATTTATCTATTTCCCAAACGTCCCTTCTACCACTTTGCTACACAAGAGGAAGGCCCGCCACTCCTTTTGACATCCTTAGACGAGAAATCTCTTACACTAACATCACCACATTCTTTAAACGTGATGATCCCCTCGAACACGCCCTCCTACCTATTAGTCCTCATCGCCTAAATCTTTTCAACGACCGGTTGACCTCTTAACATCTATTGATACAAAGGCCTCATCTACCTCCCCGTGTCACACCCGCAGCGGGACTCGAATTACAACCCACCTTTCTTCCGCATAAAAATTACAAATCACACTGAGACTGCCATTCCGCAGAAGATGATGACAGCCCTATGGGAACGCTTGAGTACCCCTTTTTCTACTCAAATGCAAATGACTCGATCCCGATGTCTCCACCATATACCCGAAGTGCTTACGTGTGCTTAAAATGCCCCCTGCTTCTCACCTTCACCCCCTCACCTCTACCAAATGCCCCGTCCACTTCTATCAACTTAACCAGATCTTCCCATACGCTGGGACCTCACCAATGCCCGGGCCTAACGCACCCGCCTAAGCGACTCGATCTATCCAAAATAAATCCGCTCCGCCACCTAGAGACAAACTCAATCCGTCCCCTCGTCACAATCAAAACCATCATCGCCATACCTACCTTCCATATTGGGACCCCATCCTCTACCTTACATCAATATATCATACCTCCCGCGCTTTTCTTCGTAACAACTTACGCCTTCCGCACCTATACAGTAAATTCCAGTGGTATAAGAACACCGCCACTCCGCGTATCCTATCCACCTATCAACCTTAAACAAATTCCATCATCAAAAATTTGTTTTCACCACTCCTATTTCCCGTGGTTGTTTTCTCGATACCACATCATCTCGCGCCTCATCATCCAACATAGCTTCGCGCCAAAGAAATCACGCTTAGTAAAACCATGTATCAACACCCTTCGCTAAACCACCACCCGTATGCGACCAATCATGCCCAAACATTACCAAAACCCGCACAATCAATACCCTCATCCTCTCCCGATTTTGACCCACTCAAAGGATCTTACGCCAAAATCCTTGCTATGTTGGTGGAGAATGCGACCATTTCCCTACCTCCACTTAGACCTTATGACCCGCCTAAGCCCCGACCTATGGGTTACGATGAGTCTAAAATCTGCGCTTATCACCGCACGCCAGACATGATGTGGAGGGATGCAAAGCTCTAAAACCATCCTTCGCCACCACCTCTCCCGATAGAAAGATTAAGAAAGACAACTTACGAAGGGAGAGACCTTTAGTTTCCATTCCTCTCTCTATACCATCTGTCCCCGCCTCACCAAGATCTATCATTATTACAACCCCACCTCTCAAGACCATGAGTTATCCCCACCATCTTCCTCATCTCAGTCTACGAGATTAATATGATTAGTGTCGCTACTCGAGGCGTAAAAACAATGGGAAAGCAAAAGAAAACACACTGCGGCATCTCTTTCTCCGTCAAACATCCCGATTGCACCACCACCTAAAGTGGTCATTCGCGACCCGCCTATCCCGCCTCTAATGGCATTGCCCACCGAAATATGATTAAACAGCCTTCACCAATCGCCCGTAAAATGACATCAGATGACCTCATTCGACTTCAATCTCATCGACAAGCTCTCGTTGAGATCCTTCAAGGGATAGAGGTTTTACCTAATGAAACCCCGCCTGCCGCCTCCATTCTAACACCCAATCACGCTTGCTTCTCTCACCAAACAACCCACCGCCCCAACCACTTCGCCTCTCGTACAACAAGCCGCCGCAGCTGGCTCAAGATGAAATTGTCGACTTTGGTATGTAAGATCCCGACTCGCCTTTTCATCTCCGCTACGTCCGGGACATTCGAGTACGCTGGGTTATGATTGACGGGGCGCTAGCCTAAACATCATCTCTTCAAAAGCCTTCCAACAGATGAACATCCTTCTAGTTGCATGTGTGCAACCCCATCATGTCATGCGGTCATTCAATGACGCTATTACTTCTACCTTAGGCACCGTGATCCTCAACATTCGCGTAGGACCACGTACTTTACCCGAACTCTTCTATGTCTTGGAGGGAGAGTTCCAATATAATATATTGCTGGGTCGTCCTTGGATCCGAGCCATGGGATGCGTTCCCTCAACATTACATAGATGTATAAAATTTGAGTACGAGGGGAAGTCTTACACCGTAAAAGCTGACCCTCCCCCCTTTAAAACCTGCAATATGTTATACCGCCCTAACGATGTGCTTATACCAATCAAGACACCCATACATTCAACCCAACCATCCGCCTCAAATGTACCTCAACCATCCACCTCAACCGCGCCTACGCCTTCAATTGATGAAACCACCATCGCAAAAACCACTTCCCTTCCCGCAGCTAACATTCCAACCTCCGATCCCTTAGTAGATGTTTTTCAGCGCCTTACGCTGGGGGAGTACCGCCTATATAACGTTAGTTCTTTCCCTACCCCGCAGGAGTACGGACAATTACATGCACATCCCACCTACGACCAGTCGCGTGGGGAGATAATCTCTACGACCACCCCATCGCCGCACTAACCTAACGTATGGGGTGTTGACGCATCCTCCATTACCCCCGAACCTCCTCTTGGTGTGGTTCCTTTCCAATCCGATTTTCAATACTTGACAAATCGCTGCTTTCGCCCTCACCTTCTTGACTCGCCAGGCGTGGAAAGGCTTTGGTTTTGGCCTTTACGAACAAGGCCGACATACACTCATTCCCGTGACTACCCGTAAACATAATGATCGCAGTGGTCTCGGTTTTCCCGAACACCTACACAGAGACACCTCCCGCCACCTATATCCTAGAAGAAGAAGACGCCGCCCTACCAAACCATCATCACCCACTTTGCCATCATCACCCGCAGTAATCTATAGACTTCCCGAATCTATCCCTCCTAACTTTTTTTTTTTTCATAAATGTCATCTTCATAGGTCCTCTCACTTATCAACGTGATAATGAGGACCCATCCTCTCTTCCCCTTCTTTTATCCGCATATGATCAAGAGGATTCGCCTTTGATTAATGTTGTTGAATGCCGATGACGACTCCATCCTCACTTACCTCGCGCGATGATTCTTATATTCAACGAGCCTTACCATCTCAAACCCAAACTATGCCGAACGAATCTACTATAGAAATCAATATCCACACGGAGGAGGATCTCACATTGTGAAGATTGGACAATCCCTTAACACATCGTAACAAGCCGCCTTTACTACCTTTCTCCGTGCTCGCAACCAAGCTGCATGGTCTTACGCCGACATGCCAGAATTGATCCTACCATCGCCGTCCATAACATCACCCTAAACCCCGATTCCAAACCAAATAAACAAAAATTGAGAAAATGCATCCACGCATTGCTTCTTGGTCAAAGAGGAGCTCCAACGACTCCTTTCTCGCTTCCTTCATTTTGCCTATTGACTATCCTCAATGGATTTCTAACATCGCACTGCTACTAAAGCGACAGGGGGACTTCTGATATGCACAGATTTCCGGATCTTAACCTCGCTTGCCCCAAGGATGACTTCCTCCCAAGTATTGATCAACTTGTTGATCTCACCGCAGCCATGAAATGCTTTCTCATGGATGGCTTTTCAGATACAACCAAATTTTGGTCAGCTTCGCCGATCAAAGACAAAACCGCCTTCATAACTCCTCGGGAACCTTCGTTATCGTGTCATGCCATTTGGCCTTAAGAATGCCGGGTGCTACCTATCGGCTGGCTATGACCTACATTTTTCATGACATTATGCACACTATCCTCAAGACTATGTCGACGATCTTCTCGGCAAGTCTAAACATCGTAGTGAACATCTCGATGTTTTAACCATTATTTTTGATCGCCTGCTACAATATTCTCGTCCGCCTTCAACCGAAGAAATGTGTCTTTGTGTTCTTTCGGAAAACTTCTTGGCTTTATCGCCTCTTTGCGTGGCATTGAGGTCGATCCATCTAAAGTCAAAGCTATCCTAGAAATGCCCCCACCCAACAATCTCAAACAATTGCGTAGTTTACAAGGTAAGCTCCAATCTATCCGACGCTTCATCTCCCAACTCTCGATCGATGTCAACCTTTCCATCACCTCCTTAAAAAGGATATTGCATTCCAATGGAGCGAAGAATGTCACCAAGCCTTCAAGCTCTCAAATCCTATCTCTCAGCAGCCACCCGTGCTTATCCCACCCCAAGACGACCGCCTTTCTACCTTTACCTTTCCGCCACCGACCACGCCAGTAGGAGCCATGCTTGCACATCGTGACTCGAGAATCACGAACAAGCCGCTTATTATATAAGTCGACTTTGTGGACTATGAGACTAGGTACACACATGTAGAAAATTGTGCCTTGCCCTATCATTCGTGGCCACCAAACTCCGACACTACCTTCTAAATCACAAGACTTTCGTCATCACTAATACAGCACTCCCATCCATTACATGTATGCCAAACCTCATCTCGAACCAACGATTGCTAGATGGCTCATGCTTCTCGCCGACTCGACCTTGAGTTTATCCACCAAAATCAATCAAAGGACAAACCATCGCGACCAACTTCATGGACGCCCTTTACCGGGAACAATTTACCAATTTCACATTTCCCGACGAACTCATCGCTACTCTTTCCATCACGGAGGAGTCGTACTCAATGACCCTCTTCTTCGATGGATCTAAATGCCAGCCACGCGCGAGGAGCCGGCGTTGTTCTCATTCCTCAATGCTGAACCTATGCCTCTTTCATTCCGACTTGATTTCCTTGCACTAATAATACAAATGGAATACGAGGCCCTTGTTCTGGTCTCCAAGTCATGCTACACTTAGGTATCAAATCTATCAACATTTTTGCGACTTCAATTGGTAGTCAATCAAGCTATGGGCGTCTACCAATGCAAAAACGAGGAACTTCAAAATACAAACACTACGTGATTCACTTCTAGCCTTATTTACCCACTATTCTATACAAACCATTCCCCGCCCACTAACAAATTTATGGATACTATGGCTTGCTTAGCCTCGCAAATTCCCGCCGCGCCAACCGACTCAATTATTCGCCGTGGTCCAACAACTTTTTGCCCCATCCTATTCAACCCCTGTAGTTTGTATGATAAATACCGTGTCCACTAATTCACAGATACCCGGTACCACCAATTCCACGACTACCTTACAATCTCTCGCCCTCCCACCGACCTTACTAGTAACGGCAAACGTGCTTTTTAAAAGTGTTTCGCGTTATGTTGTCATGGGGGACTCTCTATAAACGTGGCTTTGATGGCATCCTCCTTCGCCGCCTAATCGGCGCGAGGCCACTCATACCATCCAACAGTCCATGACGGTATTCTGTGGCGGACATTTTAGCGGCCTTTCGCTGTGGCCAAACGAATCCTTCGCCTTGGTTATTATTGGCCTACTTCAATAACGATCACGCTACGAATATGTTAAGCGTTGTGTTATGTGTCAAAACATGCCAACCTTCAACATACTCCTAGCCACCCGCTCCAGATCGCTTCGAGATCTTTGGCCCTTCTCACAATGGGGTTTAGACCTTATTGGTGAGATTCACCCAACCTCTTCACAACGCCACCGCTGGATAATCACAATGACCGAATATTACACAAAATGGGTGGAGGCTATTCCACTCATTTCAATCAAAAAGAAAAATTGTCGAGTTCATTAACCACCACATTATCTCGCTGCTTTGGTGTTCTCATCGCCCGATAATGATAATGGAAAATCTTTCAAAACAAGTTGTTGCAAGACCTTTGTGACAACTTTGGTATCAAACTTAGTTTCTCATCACCTTACTATCCACAAGCCAATGGGCAAGCCGAGTCCTCTAATAAAACACTAACCAAAATCCTCATGAAAGTTGTCAATGAATCCGGAAGAAATTGGCACGATCACATTCCCTTTGCCCTTTGGGCTTATCGTACTAGCATTCGTACCTCTACTAATGCCACACCTTTTTCTTTTCGTATACGGTACCGAGGCTGTTTTGCCTCTCGAAATACAAATACCCTCCCTTAGAATATCTCTTCAGATATTCTCACCAACGATGATTTCCGCCAAGAACGGTTAGCCCAATTGAGCTTCTTGACGAACGCCGCCTTACAAATTTCGATCACCTTCAAATCTATCAAAAACGCATTAAACGTGCTTATGATAAGCGACTTCATGAGCGTATTTTAAGGTTGGTGATCTTGTTCTCAAAGAGAATCAACATGTAACCAAACTAGAAAAGAGCAAACGTGGAAAATTTGCTCCCAATCGATTGGGCCTTATATAATCACTCATACCTATGGATCTCGTACTTATCGCTTAGCTTCGCTTAATGGTAAACCCGAGCTCAACCCCTTAATGCCTCGCATCTTCGACCATTCTACATTGAAATTAGTGTTATATCACTTATCTACCTCGCCGCCGTCCTTTGAGCTCACTTACCACTACATACACTCTGCTTCCTACACTTCATAATAACAATCAAGCTCACATAGTTTGATCCTCACCTCCCTCGATGATGCCTTCCCTTTTTAGTCTAGTCCATGACTTCAAAAGTATTAAAATAAGCCGTATTCTTATGGGATTTTCTTGAGTCAAACTTCCTACTCCCTAGATGCTTCACGCCAAATGAACATCTAGTCATTTAAATTAAATATGGACTCGCTTCCTCAAGGACAAATATATGCCGAACTATTGCTACTATTATATATAGATCGCTTCCCAAGGACAGCTATGCATTACAATCATATTCTGCTACTATATAAATAGATCGCTTCCTCAAGGACAAATTATACATACCAATTTTTTATCAAGAGCTTCGCATTGATCAGCTTCGTGAAGACCTCAAGAATAATACAATCAATATCCCCTCGTAGACTTCCCGCATCGATCGCCTTCTACATTCAATAAAAGAAAAGCCTCATTCAAAAGCACTTTTGAGTCATGGACTTGTCTATTTAGGTAGTTTCTCTTTCGCGTAATAATCACCTCGCAACAAGCTCTCAAGACTCCCGCCTATATCAACCACCTCACCTCACCCTTTGTCAAAGCAACAAAACTCAAGGGACGTGACGTATATCCGATATATTGTGATTATACAACTCTTTTCACCTATCGACTTCTCGCCTATGCAAGGTACTTAGGATTCAAGCTCATCCTATGTTAATATGTGGTTTGTTTAGCTCTTTTCACCTACGGAGCACTCTTTTCCTCTTTGCCTCGCATCTAGGATTGTGTGTTGATCTTAATCAGACATGGTTCCTTTCTATTTGGGTAAGCTAACTTTCGCTTTACCTATACCTACATCAACATCGCCCATACCTTACCAACACCAACAACATTACCCTATCAACATCAAATTCTTATCAACCAACAAATTGCCTAACCATACCCAAATTGCTCCGAATTCACCTCTCCCCGGTCCTAAGGGAGAACTACATCGGCCCGAGGCCCTCCTTGCTTTGTGCAATGGGCTATGTAGGCAAGACTGGGAGACATGGGGTCTCCCAAGGTTAGCTCGACCATCCCCTACCATAACTTATCATGTGTGGTAAATATAAATATTTTTGTGCATTTTTATTTAATCACATTTCTCTTTACCCTTTTTCGAAACACCGAAAATCAAAACACCAACAATCTTATTATTATCATAACTCAAATCAACATACATATTCAGCTTTTATTTAGATGTTAAACAAATACATCTTCTCTATCATCGACACGCAGGTCGGGCATCCTTATTTATTCTTATACCTTGCTAACATTTACTCGCACTCTCACGCCTCATCCCGAACTAGGCGATGATCGTGATTGCCGACCCTCTCGCCGGCCTCTCTCCTCAAAGGTACCACGGCTATTGGTACCGCCACCGATCTCGCCAATCTCTCCTCAGTAACATATGAATACGCCTCTCGCATGGAGGACTTCAGCCTCTAGTCTCCCGCCCCTGTGACTCCGCAACCACTAACAATCCTCTTGTCTCATTCACTCGCTTGAGCTGCTGACAACCAAACGCTGCAGATTTATCCTCTCTCGCTGTAATCACCGCTATGTCGTGGCGCCACGTACACCTCGCAGCTTCGCTACCCACCATAATCTATAGGCCTCTCGCTGCTCCCGCATCCATTACCCCGCGATCGGCCGCTACTCTCTTCAGTGCCCTTCTCGAGGTGTTGGCCGGGAGGTGAGAATGCCGCCTCGCCCGATCCTCATATATGGTCTATAAGCCGTGGGTATATCCGCACAAATCCAAATTGTCGCCGCACGCGATCTATAGGAATCCTCTCATACTCCCCTACCCGTGCCCCGCGATCCACCTCAATCGCTCAACACCCTCAACTCTCGCCTATGTTCTCTCATTATCATATAGTTTCCGTATGGCCTCCAATGATATCCGCAACCGCTACTTCTCCCATACTCGCCTGTAATACTCAATATCACCTGCGCACGGCCGATCTCGCCTCTTGTTCTGTCTCGACCTATCGCCTCAATCCCAACCTCGTATCTGCCTCTCTCGCTCGAGGGATTGGCCTATTGTCGCACACAAACCGTGTGCTCATAGCCCAAAAAGGTAATAAGTATGAACAATCCAAATGCTGCCCCGTGATTTCACCTACAAGCCCATAAACCCTCGTAGCTAGCTCGCCAAATATGCAGTGCCTATGCAAACGTAATGCCTCTTTCTACCATCTCCCGTATAACACACATCAATGCCTTTGAAATCTTCCTTCTTCCGCCTCTAGAACGCATAATACCCTACCGCTATCATTAATATCACCGCTAACCTTGTCTCCTCAGGTGTGCCGCTGCACATTACCCCCATATGTAAACGATAAACTCTCGCCGTGTCAAATCTCGTGCGTATGGACCAAATATCGCCAAGTTATCGCCTCCCGTGCCGCGCTAGGTAGTGCCTGATATACTGTTCTCCTGTAATAGGAGTCTCAAAATCCAAACACATCTTCCAATGTTACCGCTATTTCACCGCTGCAGATATAAGGTATTTGTCTCGGATTCCATCTTTCAATCAACGCCTGTAACATACCATGGTTACGTGCGATTCGTGAATAATAACGGATTCCACTTAACCCCAAACGATTTATCAACGTCCATTCCGCTGGTGTTACATCCGCTCGGATTCGTGACAACAGCGCTGGCACACTATCATTCATCCTCAATCCCGCCTCGCCGCATACACCAAAACAACAAACAACCATTCAATCCGCTGTTTTTTTTTCAAACATTCTCGAAATTCTCCAAGAATCGGCACTGCTTATACATAACCGAGATCGGCTGAGTAACCGATACCGGTTCTCCCTAACCGCTACCGGTCACTGTCAATTATATACACCTTCCCAAAAAAACAACCACCTACGACAATAATTTGCTCGCTTATTCCTTTTTATACATACAAACATACCAAACCCCGATTGCCTACCCTCAGTAACACTTACCTCACCCGCAACCCTCATTATCATGTTTTCTTTCTCATATCTACCCACCTACTCTCCCATCTTATTCACGAAACATGCAAAGAGTTAAATCACAAACAAAATGATACCTCTGGGTCAGCAGCAGCTGAGGTGGCCCTTGTCTTCCTCATGTCCTCTCGCTGGATGCTTCTCCTCGTTCCGCCATGATCACCACCCTTTTCAACTTTGTCTTTCTCGCTTCCGAACCTCGGATCACATTCACTTTCCTTGTCTCTTTTCTCCTTCTCACCCAAATCTCTCATGCAAATACCTGCCTCCTGCCAAAAAGCGCCGCTCACGTATTTAACCTCTCGCATGGCTCTAAAATTAAAACTCAAGTCACCACCCTAGCTTTTCTATTTTTAGAAAAGCTCATACCTAAATAACCGTATCGGCCGATAACCGATATCGGCCATATAGCTACCGACATCGCTTACCTAACCGATACCGCTACACACCCGCTTTTTTGAAACAGGTTCTTTTCTTCATTTCTCATCTAAATTTTTGTCGCGCCCGCCTCTTTCGCTTTGCCTCGCGAACAACACAATTTACCACATTTGTTCATCCACCACACATAGCCTTATAACTTCATTAACATCATTTATTTTATACAAATACACAACCATCAACTACGAATTTCAAGAAACTATCAATCTCTACATCATTTGATCCAACTCACGCTATATATATCACAATGTCACAAAACCAACAATTCATCACATCACATATCATTCATACATACGCATAACAAACACAAAAACATCAACATCATCCATCTATCAACATATCAACTAAAACTTATCATACATTACATATTACCAACCATTAACAAAATATTTAAACACATTTTGAACACTCGCACAAGGATCAAAACATCGCTCTCTATATATATACCAAGTTTTCACAAATACAATGTGCCCTACATCGGGCCTCTCGTGATCTCATAATATACCAAAGCCGCACGCAGCCGCAATACCTACTAAAATCTCGACTCGCTCGCAGCAGCCGTCTCTCATATCAAAATATACTCGCTCGCAGTCGATCAAATGTACAACCCGCTTCGCTCGCAGCCGGATATAATAAATAAAATGAATCAATACAATGAATAAGTGTCGCACGCACGCAGCCTCTATCAATACAACTGCTTCGCAGAGACGCGCCCGTGTCCCTATACAAAACCATGTCGGGATCTATCGCCTTCCCCACCGCCTCGCACCTCTCCCCACCGGTCCCCGTGGTGCCTTCGCCTCGCCTGCCACGGACACGCCACCGGCTGGGCTGCCTCCCCGAGATCTCTCGGCCGTGCGAGGTCTCGCCTATGCGCCGCATACGCCTGATACTCGACTCCGACTTATCAAGAATATCCCGATAATATCGGGCCTCTCGCTTCTAACCTCCATATAGCGATCTCGCGCCATCAAGGAGCTGGGCCGGTCCCGCACCTAACACCACCACCCCCGAGCTCGTACTCGCACTCGTGGCCGCGGTGGTGCCGCCAGCGCTGCTGCTCGTACTCGCACTCGCACTGGCGTGGCCGTGGTGCCGGGTGGTGCTGCCGCCGCTCGTACTCGCACTCGTGGCCGTGGTGCCGGTGTGGTGGTGCTACTCGTGCTCGTGCTCGAGCTCGCTAGCTCGCCCGTAAGGCCCCTATTCGTGCTCGCGCGCAGCAGCCCTGCCGCCCTCGTAAGAGCCGCACTCGACCTCCGAGCTGATCCTCTTCCTATAATCGCAGCCTAAGTCCGGCCGCAGCAGCGTACTATCTCGCTGCTTCTCGCCTGCACCTCACCACACCCTCGTATGCTCCTGCACCCGCATCATCCACACCTCACCGCCGGGTCTCTCCGCTACCTGGGCCTGGATCCAAAGGCCGTGGCGCCGGCAAGGGGGCTCTACATCATCCCTCCCGTACCGAGGGAGGGAGGTGGCTCGCCCCGCCGAGCCCCATCTCGCCTCGCGTGCTTCTCTCTAGGGGTATCCGCCAGATTTCCCTCCCTCCGCCCGCTCCCGCTATCCGTAATGTATACTGATCAGCGCACACTGTACGCGGCTCTCTCTACCAGCCGGTGACCTCTCGTAGGGTCTCCATACAATGTCTACCGCTGTAAGGCCCTCTAGCAAGTGTCTATATAATAGACCACATCCCGACTCGCAACAACGCCGTGGCTCGCCCACGACCCCCAACCACCTCTCGAAAGCCATATCGGATATACGACTCCGTGGCCCTGGCCGCCGGGTAGCCTCTATCGCCTCGATGCATACGATGTGCTCGTATGCCCAACAAAGGCAACAAAAATGTAGAACAAATACCAAATCACGCTCCTCCTAATAGCCCCATAGCTCCTCGTATAATCCGCACTGTATACACCGGTGCCCATGCGAAATGTGTGCTCCTCCACCATCTCCAAAGCAGCACTTCTATCAATGCTCGTGGGAAGCGGCCTCCTCTCGAGTCCGGGAGGGCGGCTGTGTGATCCCAACCATCATCAACACCGCCAGCCGTGTCTCGTGACGATGCGCACGGTACATGTCACTGCATCTCCGACTACTGCCATGGTAGGTCGCAGCGCGCCGCATCCCCAAAACTCGCAGATGCCGCCCATCGCAGCTTCGACCTACTCGAAGATCGCTCTCTCGATCGCAGAGCCGCAGGATGCGATACACATCCTCTAATGTGACGGCCATCTCTCCTGGCTCGGGCAGATGGAACACATTGCCGCCGATCCCATCTCTCGATGAGGGCGACCATCAGCCGTGATCCTCTCTATCGCTTCGTACTCTCGACCCCGCCGAGTCCCACTCGCGCATGATGGCCCAATGCGCCGCCGATACGTGTGGCCTCATCCGACTCAATAGTGGAGGCATCCTATCACGCATCGTCAACCGCCGACGTGCTCGCAAAACCAACCCACATTCTTAGACCTACTCTTTATTATAACATCTACTTTACCATCTAAACCCCCTTTTGTAACACCCAAAACCTAACCCCACACCTAACCCTTCTCCACCCCTAAACCAACCCCCACACCGACCCGCAACCCAACCCAAAAACCCAAAACCCAACCCAACCCAAAAAACCCAAAATCTAACCCCACACCTAACCCTTCTCCACCCCTACACCTAACCCCCACACCTACCCCTTCTCCACCCCTAACCCAACCCCCACCCCACTCCCACCCACCCCTCAATCCACCCAACCCCACTCCCACTCCACCCACCCCAAAAACCCACCCAACCCCACCCCCACTCCCACCCAACCCCAAAAACAATCCACCCAACCCCACCCCACCCCACTCCACTCCCAACCCAACACCCCAAAAACAATCCACCCAACCCCCACTCCCACTCCAACCCACAACCCAAAAACAATCCCAAACCCCACTCCCACCCCACCCACCACCCAAAAACCCCCAACCCCAACCCCACTCCCCCACCCCCACCCAACCCAAAAACAATCCACCCAACCCCACTCCCACTCCAACCCAACACCCCAAAAAACAATCAACCCAACCCCACTCCCACTCCCACCCACAACCCAAAAAACAATCAACCCAACCCCACACCCACCCCCAACCCAACCCCACCCCTACATAAACCCACAACCGACGCCGGCCGATACATAACCGACGCCGGTCACCAACAACCCTCCCTTCCCCTAAAATTGAGCGACCGATGCCGGTCGCTTAGTGACCGACATCGGTCACTGTCCTCTCTCGGAGCCGAACCCCCGCGCGGCCCCCAAAACCCATTTTTTCCTATTTTCTACCCATTTACCCGCCCAAAAACCCTCCAATTTTACTCACCTAGCCGCATTACCCTATTTTACCTCTCTACCCTCTCCGTTTTTCAAATTACCTCCATTTACTCCTTATTTCCTACAAAATACAAATTCCTACCCAAACCCCCCATTTAGCCTAATAACCATTTCAATGCATAAATCACGAAGTTTAGAACCTACGGCATTTAATGACACGCTGCCGTGGTGGGATGGGTGGTGGCGGTCCACCGGTCCAGCCTTCTCCAGCCTCCTCCTCGCCTGTGCCATGGCTCCAATCCCGATCTATTGGGTCCCCGCCAATCACCGCCGCCTCTCAATCGGGCCCACTATCAACTCTCTCCGCCAATCAAATAGCTCCACCTCACTCAATAACCCTCCAAATCAACTCTCCACGCCGATAAGTCGCTTTGGTTTGCAAATTTTCTAAAGTGACAATGACAGCCGTATTTTTCTTTTTATAGGTTTTTCGATCTTAACCGATGTCGGCTTTAATTTTGCCCTAAGAAACCGGTATTTGGCCCCTTAACCGATATCGGTCATGCAGAATCGACATCGGTTCTCTACCCAACTTTCACCCCATTCTTTGCCCTTATTTACTCCTCGCTTTTTTTTTCACCAATATCGCTCCGTCCACCTTTGCCGCACAACATCTGCTCACTTGTCCACCTCGACCTACGGCCCGCCTACTCCTCAACCTACCTATTGGCCCGACCTAAGGCCTCAACCTACCTATTCGGCCCGACCTAAGGCCTCAACCTACCAATTGCCCGACCCAAGGCCTCAACAACTTCCAAGGCCTCACCTACCAATTCGCCCGACCTAAGGCCTCAACCTACCATTCGCCCGACCTAAGGCCTCAACCTACCTATTTGGCCCGACCTAAGGCCTCAACCTACCATTCGCCCGACCCAAGGCCTCAACCTACCTATTTGCCCGACCCAAGGCCTCAACCTACCATTCGCCCGACCTAAGGCCTCAACCTACCAATTGCCCGACCTAAGGCCTCGCCTACCTATTTGCCCGACCCAAGGCCTCAACCTACCAATTGCCCGACCCAAGGCCTCGCCTACCTATTTGCCCGACCCAAGGCCTCAACCTACCAATTGCCCGACCTAAGGCCTCGCCCCTACCTATTTGGCCCGACCCAAGGCCTCAACCTATTCCCCGACCCAAGGCCCGACCCAAGGCCCGACGGCCTACCTATTTGGCCCGACCCAAGGCCTCAACCTACCTATTTGCCCGACCCAAGGCCTCGCCTAACAATTTGACCCGACCCAAGGCCTCCTCAACCTACCCACCTAACTCCGACCTGTGGCCACCGCCCAACCACTTGGCCTCGACCCCAAGGCCGATCACTTCCATACCATACCCACAATCAACGCTTTATTTTATACATCCATCATGTACCTTGTGTTCAATCGAGCTCACCTGCTTCGTGTTTTAGCATGATTAGGGTCCTCGACTTGATCTCGTCGACCAGCTTTGCCTGCATCTAGACCGTGACGCTTATCTCAACCAAACCAACCTTTTCGCACGCCGAACATGCCTAAACGCTCCGGACCTTACCTGTTATATACCCCGAGCTACTTCCTATGCCTCGATACCAGTGATTATATCACCCTTGTTTGATAAACTATCGACCTTTGCCTATACATTGCATTTGCTAGTCAAATCATGTACCCTAGTCGTACTATTGCATTTCAACATGCGTCTCGCTTCCTCGACCTACCCCACCACCTTACCATCCTCTCTACCACATATACCCTTTATCAACCCTATCCCCGATTTCCGCTCACTCAATCTGTGATAGATTTGAGGGGGATTACCTATATCCTTAACATGAGAAACCACTTCATATTATTGTCCGCGCAGCCTTTACGTAACAAGCTACACGACAATAAGGGGCTAATGTAGACACCAAATTCGTGTCTCACGACCCTCGTGACCCGCATCCCATTTCGCAACCTAACCTCATTACCTAAACTTTACACAATTATTTATTAATTACCTCAGAATTGATAAATCCACATCACCTTACCCGCCACCTCACTTTGCCACCTCATCATGACCTAGCCCTAACCCTAAACTAACCTAATTAAGACCCATGACTTGGTCTAGACTCACATCCATAACTAATGCCTCCTTACTCGCACCCAAAGCCGACCTTCTAGCCACTTGACCAATCCCGCAACCGATCTCTCTGAGAAAAGTAGGAAGGTGGGCTATTTTACTAAAAATAGCCTACTTTTTCCTTACCGATGCCGGCTTCCTACTGACCGCCGCTTGCTTACACGCAACCGCCATCGGCCTCGTAAATGGGCTCCCAAACCAAAACAACGGATCGGAATTTCATTTTGAGATCACCAAAGGATTTCTGAAAAACAGAGAGCATCATGAGCGAGGAACAGAGTCCGTATCTTCACTGACAGAGCAGAGACGAGTAAAGAAACCGTAAGTGTTTACAACCAAGGAGATCAACTTGCCTCTCTGGCCAAAACCAAGTAAGTCACATCTTACATGTCCTTTTGTTATAACATTTCTTATGCTTCTTGAATCTCAAATTCCTCCTAAATCCGCTTTCAATCCACTACCCAACGTGCTATCAGATCTAACTGCACATTCTTTCACTCCTAATCATCCCATTTCCTAATACCATCCAAAACCAGCTATTACAAACACCATATCTACCAAGAAGATCCTATAACCCACCGGTATCGGCTTATCGCAATCGCATCGGCATCAATAACCGCCATCGGTTCCTTCCGATCAAAACCAAAACCAGCTTTCCCTACCCAGCTTTAACAAAATAATTTAATTGATATTTTGCAGCTTCTTTTGTGTTAATTCATATTAGCAGGGGAACCACCACCTTCAAGGAAGTTTTATATTTCCCTGGCCCAAGGCGCTTCTCATTTATTGTTTAATCAAAATCTTGTGGTCTTGTGTTCTTATTTCGCAGTAGTCCTTCCAAGACAAAAAGGAGTTCTCCGTAGTCACCCGATCTTTCTCTACGGTACGCGCACACGCGCACACCATCTCGACATTCAATGTATTCCTCCTAACCCTAACCCACTCTCGACAAGACGTGCCCGCTTAATCATACCAGATCATGTGCCTACCCCTCAGGAAAGTCAGTATAACTTAATAGAGAAATTAGAGAAAATGCCTACTAAGATATCTATTCTTGATCTCCTCAAGATCTCTAATGCCCATAAGAACATACTATAAAAACTTTGCAAAATTCAGGGGTTTCCACAGAGGTAGATCCCATGAACCTTCAAGCCATGATTGCACACTTAGATACCAACAATCATATTACTTTTGATCATACTGCAATCCTACATAACAACCCAGAGCATAACTTGCCATTGTATCTTGAAGTGGTGGTTACCCGTCACAAAATCAAAAGAGTACTTGTAGATGGGGGATCTGGTCTAAATATTTGCACCTTGAAGCTGGTAAAGTAGCTAGGCCATTCAGAAACAAAGTTGGGTGCTAAGACTATCACAATCACAACATATGACAATGAAGAAAGAGAGTTAGCAAGGACTATAGTGGTTCCCATGGAGGTAGGACTAACATGTCATGACACAACATTTCATGTCCTTGACTTGGACCTTCCGTACAACATGCTCTTGGGATGCCCATGGATCCATGCCATGCAAGCTATTCCATCAACTTTTCATCAGTGCATCAAGTTATGTCATGAAGGGCAGGTGGTTACCATTTTGGGTGGCTTGGAATATTTCACGATTGTAGGGTTGTGCATAGTTTGTCTCGTGTAGCTTATGAATGTCCTTCTATGGATGTTTTTGTCCCTCTACAAACAGAGGCCATGAAAAATGAATAGATTCAGAGTCTCTCACACCTTTCAATCAAGATTTTCCCTCATTGGTCAATCCATTTGCTTCATGGGAGGCCACATCAGCAAAATATGGCCCAAGTAGGCCATTCACTCTTGAATAGGCTCTATTGATACTAAACTTATCAAGCATCCCCAGATAAGGGGTAAGCCTTATTTTTAGTTCAAGAGCACCTATGAACAATGTCCTAAACCATTGGAAAAATTTGTCCATAGTGGCCTCCTATATGAGGAGAAAATGTTAGAAGACCCAACTAGCAGAGTGTTAGAAGGCACCATGGCTTCATGCAATCAAGCACCTCAGTACATCAAAGGTCCTCGCATGATGTTTGTCATGGGCTATAATGGGTTTGGATGTGGCATTAATGCACAAGGCTGGTTGGAGCCTATCCCTATCCCTCATTTTAAAACTGATAAACATGGCCTTGGAATAAGGCCCCATGATGCTCTACCTTCTGAGAATGATGCCACCTCTTCTGAATGTGAGGATGCTTCATCTCATTCTGATAGTGACGCAGATTCCCAATGTAGCCTTTACGAGGATCTTGCCTCTACGAACCTATTCCCAGATACGTCGGTCCTTACCTTATTCGAATCCATTCCCCTAGATAAATATCTAGTATCCCTTTTGTATCCTAAAATTATAGATTGGGATCAAAAAATTCATGTTCCATTGGATTTATTTGAAAATGATGAGGCATTCGCAGAGTTCATAGGACTCAGGGACTTTATTCCAGCTGGATACCACAAGAAAGGATTTAAGATTCAAATAGATTCTTGCACCTATTTTGAGGAAGAAGCAGAGATGTGTGGATGGTTCAATAAAAGGTTGTAAATAAAAGTATACCTACTTCGAGAAACCAAGCAAGAAGGCTCAATGGAAATCCCATCATGATGACTCTTTGATAAGCTCATAGAAAAACATAATGAAGAGTCTAAAGATAAAGTGATTTATCCATTCATAGATGATCATAAACTACCAAAGGAGTTCAATCTTACTCTTCCCCGATCCTACACGTGATGGAATATGCTTCTAAAATGATTATTGAGGAAACAATCAAAGATCAACATTGGTTTAGAGGAGCAACCTAGAATAGTCAAGTTGGGAGCTTCACTCTCACTCAGAACAAAAGACTCAGAGAGCTCTTAAAAGAGTACATGGATGTATTCGTGTGGACATATGCAAATATGTCCGGTTTTGACACTGAGCTAGTTGTACACAACCTTGTTGTGCACCCAGATGTCAATCTAATCAAACAAAAGTTGAGAAATATGCATCCTAAGGTAGCACTCTTGTCAAAGAAGAATTAGAAAAGTTGTTAGTCTGTTGATTTCATTAAACCTATTGACTATTCGTAATGGATATCTAACATAGTCCTAGTACGTAAAAAACCTATTGGAATAAATATCTCGCATGGATTTACGTGGCATCAACAAAGCATGTCCAAAAGATGATTTCCCTACCTAACATTGATATGATAGTCAATTCAACCACCGCTATGAAATGTTGTCCTTAATGGATGTTGTTTTGGTTATAACCAGATACGAATTGTGGAGGAATATCAGCATAAGATGACATTCATCACCCTTGGGTAACATTTTTATACAAAGATATGCCCTTTGGGCTTAAAAATACTGGGGCTACTTATCAGTGGGCCATGACAATTATTTTCCATGATATGATAAGTGACATCATGGAGGATTATGTTGATGATATCCTAGTAAAATCCAAAAGTAGAAAAGAACACCCTGAAGTGTTGAGGCATATCTTCCAAAGATCTAAGATATTATAAGGTTAATTTGAACCCTAAGAAATGTGTCTTTGGTGTTTTATCGAAAACTCCTAGGGTTCATTGTTTCACAAAGAGGGATTGAAGTGGATCCTACAAAGGTTATGGCTATCACAGAAATGCCACCACCTACCACTCTCAAGTAGCTAAGGAGTCTATAAGGAAAGATTCAGGAAATCCATTGCTTTATCTCACAACTTGTGGATAAGTGCCACCCTTTACTCATTTATTTAAGAAAGATGGCACATTCAATTGGGACTCGATCACAAAAATCCTTTGCACTACTCAAACATTACTTGTCCACCTATCCGTACTAATGCCACCTACCCTCAAAGTGAACCTCTCCTCTTATACATTTCAGCTACCCACTTTTCTATTGGTGCATTACTTACCCAATATGACTTACCCATAAAGAGAGAGTAATTTACTATCTTAGCATTGCACCTTTGATCACATACAAGTTGAATTATCCCCAAATAGAAAAGATCTCGCTGGTGGTTGTCTTCACATTTAAAAAGCTTCACCATTATCTCTTAAATAATAAAACCAAGCTCATATCCAAAGTTGACTCTCTCAAGTACCTTTTATCCAAACTTTCCCTCACAATCCGAATAGCTAATTGGATCATTCTCCTAAGTGAATTTGATATCGATTTTGTGAATCAAAAGTCTTTAAAAGGATAGGTATTGGCTGATCAGTTGGCAGAAGCTCCTCTCCTAGGAATGGAACCTTTATGCTTGGATTTACCAGATGCATCTATGATGTATATTGAGGAATCCGTAGAATGGCAGATTCATTTTGATGGATATTTTACCTTTCATGGATCTGGAGTAGGAGTGGTGCTCATCACTCCAATAGGTGATGTCATACCATGAGCATTCCAGTTGGGATTCACGTGTACAAATAACATTACAAAGTATGAAGCACTCATCACTGGCCTCAAGCTAGCTATTATGTGGAACATCCGACAACTACAAGTCATTGGGGACTCTCAACTTATCATAAAACAGGTTAATGATGAGTACAAGGTTAAAGATGAAAATCTTATTTCGTATAAGAAAATGGTTGAAACTTTGAAGGAATATTTCACACAAGTCATATTTGAACAAAAACCGTGGTCGTATAATATATTCGTGGATGTTATGGCCACTATTGGGTCTTTCTTATGCATAGCACTTGAAGAAATCAATATGTCTTTCTTCGTGGAACATTTATAGGTACTGCATATGAAGCAAGATGCTATTGAGAGTATGCTATTATTGGCCTACCATGGAATCCAATTATTACAACTTTGTCAAGAAGTGTGAGCTATGCCAAAAATATGGAAATTTAATACATGTGCTAGCAAAATCCTTGTGACCTTACTGCAACACCTTGGCCATTCTCTAAATGGGGCTTGATCTCATAGGGAAGCTCTATCCTTCTTCATCGAAGGTCATACTCATATCATCACTACCACCGAATACTTTACCAAATGGGTAGAGGTTGTCCCTCTTACCTATGTCACCGGTGCGCAGATTTCAAAATTCATCATGAACCATCTCATATGTCATTACAGGATCCCCTCAGCCATTGTCACTGATAATGGTAAATCCTTCAAAAATAAAATGGTTAAAAATTGTGTCAATGCTTCCATATCCAACTTAAGTTGTCTACCCCTTATTAACCTCAAGGTAATGGACAAAGTAAGCCACTAATAAGACCCTTGTATGTATTATGGAGAAAATGGTCAAGAAACTAGCCATAATTGGCATCCGCAGATACATTTCGACCTCTCGGGCCTATTGTACTTTCGATCCACACTCCTACTAGTGTGACCCCTTATTCACTTGTCTATGAAACTGAAGCCATCATACTTTTGGAAGTGGAGCTTCCTATCTGGAGAATATCTCTCAGAGACTATCTTGATAAAGATGAAGACTACATAGTTACTTGCCTAGCAAAGTTAGAACTATTAGATGAAAGGCATATCAGAGTGCTCAATCACCTAAAATTCTATCAAAATAGAGTATCCAGAGGATATAATAAATGCATCATTCATTGGGAATTTGATGTAGGAGACCTAGTTCTTAAAGAAAATTAGAAGAACATCATCAAAGATAGAGAAAAGAAAGGAAAGTTCAAGGCTAACTGGTTAGGTCCTTATGTTGTAATTGCAAAATATGGATTAGGAGCCTACAAACTTACATATTCAGATGGTGAAGAGCTTCTGGAACCTATGAACGCCATGCACTTAAAGCAGTTCTACGCTTAGGCATGACAAGAATATCAAATAAGAACTAAAAATTGGAAAACAAAGAAAAAAACAAGCAAAAAAATGGAAAAATGAGAAAATAGTAAAGAAAAAGTAGGTCATCCTCATGTGAAAACCACACAATTGTGGCACAATGGGTAGGTCCTTGAGTGAAAACTAGTTTTTGGCACTCAAGGAAGATTCACTAGATACAAGTTACTCTTACGGAAGGACAGGTAATTGTTATCACTTTTTAGATACAAATTTTTCTGCTAGGTCAAGGAACCCTACTAGGACCACCTTTGCCTTGACATAATCTAGTTTGTTTTCTCTTATATCTACATGGAGGACAACACCTTTGTATACTCCCATCTAACGCTAAGCATGAAAGTACCGTTATCATCTTCTTGTACATACACACGTGGCATTCTACCTTTGTATATTCCCACATCACGCTGGGGGCATACACACGTCTTTGTTCTTGTACATTGCTTTCAAAACATGACCTTGGAAGATACAAAAACATTCAAAAATGATACAAAAAAATCTAAACATCTAGAAAGTTTCCCTTTTCAGAATGAAACCACATTCGCCTCACAATGTTATCTTCAGAAACCTAGACAAACAATGACAAACGAGCTGTGAAAACTTATCTTTTAGATAAACCCAAAACATTAGAAAATATGTCAACACTATCCAACGAAAACAAAGTAGTGCTTTAATTACTTTTAGTTGTTGGTCCGTATAGTTTTGATTTGCTTAATCTGTTGAATTGTTGGTTCTTTAGATGGATCGCTTGCTTATCTAATTTTGAATCTTGTTTGATTTAAATTATGTTTTGCAGACATTACGTATATTTGAAAGATCTCATACTTGTAAACAGCTTGTATATTTCTTTATTTGTTATGTGTGTCTTGTAAAGTTCACTTTTACTTGCTTGCTTAGATTAGATCTCATTTTAATCTCTTGTTAAGTTTTTATGTGTTTGTTTAGTAGTAGTTTGTTGTATGTGGATATTTTTTTATTTTTGTATTTTTTCTCTGTGTGTTTTACACATTTTTTTGCTATCACATCTATCATCTATCATTTCATCACATTTCTAACATCATTCACTACATCATATATACAAAAATGTTAAGTATTACATCATGCATGTATGCTAAGCTAATCATCAAATGTTGTATCATCAATGGGGGTAAGAGGGGTTGCGCATAATCACAAATCTATCCCCCATACCAATATCATCTAGTATCATCACAAGTACATCGGCATAAAACTCGGAAATAACTCATGAATCCAAAACATGTGGTGCTATATACATATATATCATCATCAAATATGAAAGCAGGAAATATGCACATTTCTGAATCTAAGATATGCCACATACATGAACGAAAGAGGGAAACATATATCATAAATCCATCATAGAATGATACATCAAATGTCCATATATACATGTATAATTGTCTGTGTCAAGACTAAAATAATACATCATTGATACAATGTGCTATAAAAAAGGGGCATGGATCAAAAATAATTGAGCCTTCATCAAGAGGCATCATCAAAATAAAGGTATACACAACTATACATCAAAATCATCCTTCATAAGAGGCACGTATACAAAATATCTATATATAAAAAGAATGTAGAGCTCAACCATAGCTCTCACCCTTGTCGAGGCTCCTAGTTTTGTCACTTGGTTGACGAAATAATGGTGGCTATGATGGACCTGCACTGGGAGCACCACCAAACTGTCTAGATGGCCCCTGTCTAGCCGGCTACTCTGGCATAGGCTACCTAACTGATCTCACCGAATGGCCTGATCTCTCGTGACTTGGAGCCTATCACGCTAGCCTCAGACTGCTGAAATGAGACTACTCATCGACTGCGGAGGCGCCTCAAGTAGGCAAATCCATAATACATAGCCTCGCCATCGGATCTCATGGCATCTCATATCAAGTCTACATCTCTAGAAGTGAGAGCTTCATGTAGGGTGGCATCTCGCTGGCCTGTCAAACTACCAATATCATCCTGGGCTTGTCTCAAGGCAACAACCTCTCAATCTCTCTCTGTAGTAATAACCTACACCTGGGCTTGTGCCTGATCTCTCTATGTAAGATAGCCCGTGATCTGCTCCCGTGTATGGTCTCTCCGGGAAACAACCATCTCGCACTGAAGTTCGGGATCGGTGTAGGAGGCTCAATATATGAGCACCCTACATAGCCAACTCTCACATCTGACTCTACCATGTAGCACTATCACTAGCCTAGGTAATTTTTGCCTAGCTTTGATCCCTCTCTCGTTATCAAAATCTACACCTGAGTGAGTTTCGATCTTGCTCACAGTGAGGGCCTATAGCTATGCCCTCGCTATGTTTCTCTCACTAGCCACATGTAACTGTACGACAATGGCTACTTGTAATCGCTTCGAAGAGCAGCTCACGCCCACCAAAGATTGCTAATCTCCTGGAATATTAGGTGGTGGCCCCTACTCGTAATACTTGTCAAGAGGGGTATAAATCCCGTTGGAATGCCCACTGGGAAACTCTATATCCATGACCCTATATACCTATCTCACCTTAGGCCTAGGACCCTGTCCCTATGGCTGCTTTGGTATGGGACCCTATCCCATACCTTTAACATGTTGGTACGCATCGGGCCCACCCTCATCATCATCATCATCACTATCATCTCAACTCTCGCCACCGCTAGACTCCCATTAGAGGAGGTCTCACACTGACATCGTACACCACTCTAGGAATGCACAAACAATGTGGGAGCACACCATGGTACCATGTCCCATACTCTAGCATAGTTCCCGGATCTCTAATCTGTCTCAGTGGCACCTAACTAGTAGGTGCCACTGGCAAAAATTGGTGAGTGAGTCTATCACGGTAATCTATGGTCCCATATCAATATGCTCTTTAGCTCTACAAGCATACCATCTATCTGGCCTAGGAACATCCTAGGTAAGGCCAAGCTGCTTCTAGCACCAATCTACTCTATATAACTCCTACATATAGTTCTGGTTGCCCAAGATAAAATGTTCAAAGGTAGTAGTGTTGAGCTCTAAACCATCCTCTGGCCACTGAAAATGTCTGTAAGGAATCGATATAATGGAAGCCTACCACAACTCATCTAACTCGCACCTGTAGTGGTATGCAACTCCCATGAATGGTCACACATCATCCTTTACGGGACCCACCCATCGTAGAAGGCTCATCGAGAGCCCGAACTCTCTAAACACCTAAGGGGCCACCAATGGCAATGTGGTGCCACACCCAAATTTGTAGCAAGAGAGCAGGTCGTACCATCTTCTCGATAGTAGTAAGTGATCAAATTGAGGTCCTAGTATAAGCGTGATAGAATGCACTAACCCCAAAGTAGGTATGTCCCTCCATCAAACCAAGAATCACTCCTAGGAGTCCAAGCAAATGAACACCAGTCTTGTCAGGGAGTAGAAATCCACTAACAAGAGCAATCAATAGACCACTACTCGGTCTAACTATGGATCATCTATACATCGAGATAGTCTGATGGACATCCCATGTCGTGGTATAGTAGGAATGCCAAATAAATGTATGATTTGACATTGAATGTTGGTCCAATGGCTCATATTCTTGATAAGTTTTCCCTAAATAGGGACCCGCATGATGCGCCACACATCCTCTAAGGTAATGGTGATCTCCTAGTCGGGAGGTGAAAGCACTAGCTCTTGTTGTGCCATCATTCTACTATGGCTGTCAAAAGGCTGTGATCTAAAGTGATCTAGGGCATCTCAGCCACATGAGTCAGTCCCGTCATGTGTAAAAGAATCACCAGTGTTACTCTATCATCATCGTCAAACCGCACTCTATCACCGCTAATCGACCATAGTGCTCGTGAGTCTGAAGAATGGGTAAGATATGCTACAAAATCAATGCAAGTGTTAGGCATCTAACATTTATATATATTTTTCTAAGGAAAAATAATTCTTTTAATGCATCTAACTTACTAATTATTCTTTTCTTCTGAACTAATCTTGCCTTTATTCTTTTATACTTGGCTATTTTTTAGCCAAATGTATTTTCTCACTTGATTCTAGCGCATATGCGCCTCCTTTGGCACCTCCGCACGCCCTCAACGACACGTATGTGCCCTCATGGGATGCATATGCGCACAACCCCTTCTTCTCCTTTTTGGAACCGACCATATAGGATGCATACATGCCCGAGATGATGCCTATGTGTTTGATTCGATGCACATGCATGCGCGTAATCGTTGAAACCCTAACCGATGCATACGTGCCTCCTCTAACTTTTTTATGGTTACGCATGCGCGTACCTACCTTTTTCTATAGGTACACATATGCATACCGCTTCTTCAAAATAGGTACGCATACGCGTCTTTGCTTCTCCCATGAATGGACATACGTGCACGTCCATGTCTATTTTGATGCATGCGCATGTGCATACCCGTCAAACCGACACATACGCCCATGCACATGCATCAAATTTTCTCCTACCTACCCTAGAAAACCCTAAAAATGGCATTAAATGCGTAATTAATAGGGGGTTAGGCCACTCACAAATGGTCCATCTATTGGGTCCCACATGTACTCCCGAATGTGATCTGTGCACCTTGTCCTCCTCAGTATCCTCGTCATCTCACTCCAGGGCTCTCGCTTTTGCTCACGGTAAAAATTTGCAAAGGCTCTGGTAGAAGTGAATTGCTCATGATTGTTTTACCGACCTTGGGTGAGTATATTAACTTGTCGTGATGCCCCTAGGGCATGTTTTCTCCACCATGATCATTCAAACCTTCTTTTACCCGCTGTGATAATTATTTTTGGATTAAAATAATTATTTTTTACTAATTTTCACACCATTGGGCACTTCGTGTCATCCAACAGCTCACTTCTTCGTCAAGACCGAGATAATTTACGATACTTTCTTTGTGTGCCTTTTCCAGCCTTTTCCTCTATTTTTCTTCTATTTCCCCCATTGTCATAATTATTTACTAATTTATTTTAAATAAATTATTCTCAACCCATCTTTCTTCTTGTGGGCATATATCCTGGCTCTCCAAAGCAGCCTCGCCTTCCCATTACCGCCTATGTGCATATTGTTAGAAGATATTTGGTCTTTTGAAATTCTTCTGACCGATCAAAAACTTGAAAAAGAAATAAAATCACAAATATATTTTAAAAAAACAACAAAAATATTGAAAATATCAAAAATGGCTCAAAATTGGTTAAACCGATCACCTACGGCTGAAATCATGTGTCTATTACATGGCACTCATCCCAGATCTTGCTGAAATTTTCATAACATTTCGAAACAATGACTCGCGCATCACCAAAATATTCAAACACCTACACAAGCTATGTTGCTTACTTCGTCTGTACTCTGGGGCACTATCAATTTCCTGGTATTGTTTTCATCGTGCACATTAGTTTTTCATAGGACAAAAGTGTCCTCCATATTCCCCTTTGCATATACACCTTTCTCGAGGCATCATTCTTCACCCTAGTTGTTTATCGTAACATTTGGGACTTCATCTTGATAATAAAATATTTGTGTAACTATCTCCAATGTTGTTGGTTTAAGTGTGTGTGATTGTACTTATTTCCCGTGAGGTGATTCTTTTTATTTATCGTATTGCATTGCATTCGTGTATGTTGCGTATGGAGTTGGTATTTTTTGCACAAGAATCTTGGCTTTTAATTTCATTTTACGCTTCACGTTGCATGCTCACATTTTAATAAGGACCCATGAGGAGGATTCTAAGCATTATGATGATTAAATATTGTTAGCAATTGATTTGCATGGATAGCTCAATATCCCTTTTTCTTCTAGTTTCTCATCTTCTCTGAGCACTTTTTTTTCTATTTGTTCCTTTCTTGATCATTGATCAATTTTATTCGTCACCCCATCGACACTCGAGCGGGCATTTTTCATCCTTTGTCCTATTAATTTTTCTTCTACCCCTTCAAAAAATTTCTACTTGTTTGCGTTTGTCTACTTTCTTTGAAGTGACGTAGCTTACGTCACCTCAAAGAGGGGCAAATGTAGACACCTGTAGTTTGATCAATACACTATTATTTCGAATGGTGCACTAACGCTTCTTCCCTTTGAAAATTGATGGAACATCGCCAATTAGACCTATCTAACTCCCCTCTCACGACAGCTTTTTGGTCATTCTTCATCTTATAAACCATTTAAATAGGTTGTTATAGCCTTGTTCTAACTACATTAGCTTCTTATTCTCTTCTAGGTTGGTTCTATTAGCTCCTTGGAAGATCAATCCACTTCGTTGGATTGATTAAACCATTCAGCACCCTAATCACTCTCTAAAAGAGATTAATTAGTCTAACCTAGGTTAAGCATCCTAAACATAGTCAAATCACACTTTGACTTGCTAAAAGTGCTTTGTGGACTTTAGCCTTTGTCCCACATGCACCCAAATCTCCCTTTTCTTCCAAACCAAAAACTATAAATAGGGTTATACCCCCTCCGTCATTTCCTAAGAATTATATCTTCTTCCTAGCATAGATTATAGCAATTTGTTTAGGCTTTAGTTTATATTTCATCTTCTTCCATTTGAGCTAAAAGCATTTAATCTTGTATTTCATAGCACTAGCATGGAGTAAAAGGGAAGATCCATTGGCCTTGAAGCCATTAATGGGGAGATCTCTTTCTATTAACACATAAACTGAATGGTTAGATCCTCTTAGGTTCATTATTTCAAGCTTTCAAATAATAGAGATTAACTTCATTTGCTTAGTTTGCAGGTTTATTTCAAATTAATGTATGTAAATAAGAGAACCTTGCTCATTTCTTATCACATGGTCCATTGATCAGATTGTTAAAAGCATTTGGGGTTTCTTTAGAGATTCTTACCCCAAATCCATGGATTTTACAACTTTTCATTGAACACACCAGATAGTCATGCCTTTTCCTCACAACCTCCCGCTAATCAACACAATAATCAGTTCTACTCTTCCCCTCACCTCTTCGGTCGCTATTACCACTAATGTCCCTAACCAATATACCAAAACATCATATCCCCTATCCAAACAATATGATCTTCTCACATATATCATACCTATCAATAATTCCCAACCCCCTTTCACGGGTGCTTTACATTATGCAAGATCTAACTCCTTAGATAGGGGTACTTCAACAACAGCTTTTATTTTGTTCATACCCACATTTCTACTTAGCACTTATCACAACAACCTACCCAATCCCAAAAATCCTATCATGCTCCCATAACCCAATAAAAATTATTTCAATAACCACCCTTTCAATTACAGCCCATGGTTTATGCTCATCCCCAACAAATTCCTCAAAACCCCACACTTCTGCAAGTCCATCAATAAATTCATCCGACCACTTCTTACATGTAGCTACCACCTCTCATATCCCAACATACTATTTCAAATGATCCCATGCATTCCCTCGTGAATAGGATAACCAACTTTGAGGCCTCCACTTTAGGAAATAAGGTCACATTATCATATTAGTTGTTGAGAAGACATATTTTTCTAAGGAATAGGCATAAAGAAGATTCAGGCGCATGAACAAGGAACATTTGAAAGTGCGGAAGGATAGGAAAGGAAACACGCACTAAGAAAAGTTGAGTCGACTTCGCCATTTTTATGGTTATGGGCTATTTTTGGAAATAGCATGAGGAACACACATTAGGATGGAGACTTGCATGGCACGCAAATGTTATTTTGGGAACAAGCATTTGATAAGCGTCATGCAGGAGTTTGAGATAATAATAGAATTACTACTTCCAGTTAACTGTTGGATGTCTATTATTAGCGCACTTGCACATGTGCATGTTAATGTAAAGATGCATGGCTATTTTAAGCATGCGACCTATTTTGGGAAGTGTGTAAGTGGTGAAGGGAAATTCCCCACCCCTATAAATAAGTAGTGAACTGCGTAGTTTAGAGACAATTATTTTAGAGTTATGCTACTCGGATCTCGATGCATGCATAACTTATGGTAATATTTTGTAATGTAAGAAGCTTCTATGTTTTACAATGTTAATGTAATGGAGTTAATTGGATGGATAATGGTGTTAAACATGACTGTAACTGGTTCTTGTATGGTTAACATTAACATAGTTATTGTAACACCCTGAACTGTTGTTACTTCCTCCTGAGCATACAAGTGTTGATATGTGATTTCTTATAAAAGGATGTGTTCCTCGATTTAGAAATCATGCTTGATATGTACTGTAATTTCTTTGCAGATCCTTGACTGAGTCAGAATATGATTAGACTCTTTTATTTATTTCATTTTGCATCTGAGTTTAATCTGATCTCGGAATGAATTATAGAGTTATCCATCTTTAAGATCTAATCTTGGATCAGTGGAATTGATCCAAGTATTGCTCTAAGTCTGTTCGTGATGAATTAAAAATTACAGACCTTGAACAGGTTGCAAGGTCTAGAAGCATTTAATAAGCTAGTCAGGAGTATGACTCAGGCTGATCAAGTGAAATGAATTGGTTCCCGATATGGAAGTATATCTGGAAGGTCTCGATTGTGGACCAGGTAATAATTCGGTTACATACGATTCTACAGCCTAAGGCAGAATAGGAGCTAAACCTGTTCGAAGACGTATGATGTAGGTCTTTTTCTGAGTGTACGAAATGTAGACCTAACTGGAATTATTATTGGTTAGTAACCTAAAACTAAACCTAACCTAGGGGTTAGATTAGTGTTAATCTAACCTAGACCTAGGCTAAGTACTAATGTCCTAAGTTAGTATCTATGTTATGGAAGTTAGATTAGGTGTTATCCTAAATTCTAACCTAAGATACTAACCTAACTATGAGCAAGAATGTAAAGGGGCCTATGGAGGGGTGTGAACCATGGGCGGCGTTTTCTATGTCATTAAATGCTAAGGATAAGTATGAGGGACAGGTCTTGGCGGAAGTTTAAGGAACGGCTAACTTGTGCCGACGTGGCAGGTCGCCAAAACTGAAAATGAACTGGGAATTTTATTTGACTGTCGCCAACTTTGGCGGTCGGTGGCAGTGGAGTTTGAGCGGGAAAGTTGGTGTAAATGCATTCAATGCGCTCGGTAGTCGAGCTCGGAACTCGCGTGAAGGCATGCAAACTGGGAAGTTGTTGGTTTGTTTGGCTTATCGCGATTTTCAGTTTTCCTTCTGCCTGTTCACTGGTTCTTCGCACCAGTCTTCTTTGAGTTGCATGGCGAACATGAGGATATCTAGCTCTTTTCTCTGGCAAGGAAAATATATATGTTTTGGAGATAGCAAAATTTTGTTGGTCGCTCTAACTTGGAAAAGGAAAAGGAAGTCTGAGCTCTTCCAGTGGTTTGCTTTGGAAATTTGAGCAAAAAAAATCCAGGCATGTTAGGCCCTAACCTTTAAAAATCTTGCTGTCTTCCAAGTGATTTCATTAGAACAACTCTGTTCAAATGATTTATGGAATAAATGATTTTCTATGGTTGTCTTGTGTGATTTGGTACTGTATCTTTATGCTGTTCGTTTTTCAAATTTAACCCTTAATGGGTGTGTGTTGTACTTCAAACGGTTCACTGTTTTGTTGTGCTTTACATTCCGGCGTAGGTTTGTAAAACATGTGCTTGAAGAGTATCTTCCTGCTCCGTGAGAACTCGTGCATGCTTCTCTTGCTGGGTTCAGGATTCAGTAGAAACTTGTTGATTGTAACTTGTTTATGAGGCTTGTTTCTTGTCGGAAAAGACACTGTTGGACTTTTGTGTGAATATCCAGTCTTATTGGATTTCTTTGCATGTTGTAGTGGTTATCTTTGGTGAAAGATACAGAACCTAGTAGGACTTCGCTATGGTATTTTAAGTTATTTTGAACGAATAACTTATTGTGTTTCTGTATTTCGTTGCTACCCCTTTTTGGAAATTGTGTATTCCTTGCTTGTGGTTCTGGGTTTCAACCCGTTAGCAGTATGCAATATGTATATATTCATATTATTGTTGTAATCAGAACGACTCTGTGGAGTCGATTGAATGATTTATTTATATTTGGACCTCTGTTCAAGTTAAATATAATTGAATATTGGTGATTGATGAGCCAGTGACTTGAGGGAATAACATGTACTAAGACCTCTGTTATTTGTAGGAATACCTTCGTGTTGCAAGGATTTTGTGGTACAGATTCTTTGGGTGTATTTTTACGTTTACATTCTGTGCAAACTTGTGCGAAGAATTGGCAAAGGTTCAGTCGGGTTTCTTGTTTTGAAATCAGTATTTAAATTGCTTTTGCCTGATTTTTATATGTACACCATTGATTTGCCCAGATGGAATCATTGGCAACAATTTGTCTTGCCACTGTTGTTCGGGTTCAGTTGAATTCGTGGAAGTTATCCTGTATTTTCTTTTGCCTCAGTTAAAACTTGACTTGGTATACTGTTGTTTTGACATTGTGGGATTTCCTGAGTAATGATTTATATCAAGTAATGCGGCCTTGTATAAATGAATCGTGAATGCTATACGTCTGATTCCGATTGCGTACAGATGTAAATACAGAATGATATGTTTCCTTTCTATTTTTCCTAGTTGGATGAGGCTGTGTATGTTACGGAATTTGTAGGATAATCTTCGCATAGTCTTATGGAAACATCAAATTGCTTAATGCGATGAAGTCTCATTGTTGACCGTGATATACTAGAGGTTCTTTGATTTCGAACTTGGTTAAAAAAAAACTTCTTGTGTGTAAAAGGGACTAGCATTGGACTATAGGTTGCTATATGGGATTGTATTGCTATATGGGATTGTAGGCGTGTTTTTCTTCTCATTGCATAACTATCCCGCCTTGAGCCGGATGATCTAAAAGTCTGTCGACTGTACTCGGCAATGGTAATGTGGTGATTTTCATGTTGTTTGAAGCTTCCTGTAGAGTCTGTTTGGTTGATAGTCTGCACTATTGACGTGTTAGCCACTGTACAGGAGTTTTTGCTGTGTTCGATTTTTAATATGACAGTGAATCTTCTTGTGGGTTGTCGGACTTGTTCGTATACATACTGGATGAATGCTTTCCATATGTAGAGACGGTACAGTAGTGAACTTGTGTGAAGGGAAGTATGAATGATTTGTTTCTTTCTCTTCTGTTATTCTAATACTTGTTGGTATCTGTCTAACAGTTGGAATTGTTCTTGTATCTTATTGTTGGAATCATGACTTGCTATGATATTTCCTTTTCTGATGAAAGTAACGATCTGTCCAATGTTGCTGATCTTGGATTCAAGATAATTGTTTAGATACTTTCGTTCTTTGATTCTTAATATTTGATGAAATATTTGAGAAGTGTTTAGGACTATTCTGTAACGATGATAGAGTTACACGTTTGTAGTCATTTTGTATTACAAGGGCATAGTCTGAATATGTTTACTTGTTTGGTTAATGGAACTCATTTAAACAGGGTGTTTAATGAAAACAATTGACGGATTGCAATTGTTTTAAAAGTTAGTGCTTATCATGCTCAGTTCATCGAACTGACTCATGTTGACTATTTTTGCAGATGGTTGCCGTAAGTGGTAAAAGCAATGCAGATCTGACAGGATGATCAGATTGTTTAATTTGATTTATAAGGAATTACAGCTTGATTTTCTAAATGTACTATATGTGGAAAGATGTTTCTTTTCCGTTAAGCATTGTATCAAGTATGCTGCTTGCATAAAATGTATTTGTATAGTTATGAAAGGAATAAAAATAAGTATTGATACTTATGTGTTGTATTCTTAATTCTGATAGTTGACCTTCTTCGGTTTATATACCAGAGTGGCAATGTTATCTTTGTGTAATTGGATGCTTTTGTGATTGAAATTTAAATCATTGTCTTTTTATAAGATAGGGATAAAACGAACCTAAGCAGAACACTAATCAAGCAGAATTAAATTACTAATCCCTAGTCCTGAGTATGACAGGACAATATTAAATTGGATTCTTAATCATTTATATCTTTATACTAATAAGTATGATATAAATTCAGTTAAGAGAACTGAAATAAATCTAATGGGGTTCAGATGGCAATCTCATATGAAGGTAATGAGATAATGTCCAATTCTGTTGTTTTAGAATCATGTGTATTCTAATGACTCCTTGATGAGATCTTGACCTTAATACCTCTACCATGTAATGGGTTTTATTGAGGAAGGTCATCTTAAGACGAAGAATCCAGGGATTGGGAAAGGCTAACCTATGGGGAAAGTCTTTAAAGTAATTTAAAACTCAACGTGCGTAACGCATATTATTAAGTAGATCTTTTCGAGGCGGATTTAAAGGTTGATGACACAAGTCAACTGCAGGGTTGTACCTCCGAGAAGATTAGGATCTTCTCAAAGTTACAACAATGCAGGTGACTTATGGCGACACCCTTTGCATTGATCGCTAAGATTTACACTTTGATCTCGACGAATTACTCAGGGACCAATTAGGAATGTGGCCATGTTATAAGGCTGCCTAGGAGGTTCGGGGTATCTTGACACACTGGTCTAACTGCAGGGTTAAACCAGTATGTCATCGTATCCCTAATACTCGTGGGCATCCATATAACATTATCACCTTGTTAATCTGTCTCCGAGTGATTAAGTTGTGAAAGGAAGGACTGACAGTAGTCAGTGTAAGACATTCTATATAACATAAGAATGGGGTGAAGGGCGTATTCCAGATTGACGAGTATGCCGTTAAGGAATACGAGACATAAACAGTATGTTTCAAATCTTTGGCCAAAGTATCGCAAGCTGCTGATTGCGTTGTCCTAATTCACCTAGTCTAAGGGATGAGATGCCGATGAATAATGGTAACAATTATTCAGTTAGGTTCCTTGGACAGAGCATTCTGAATCCCAGAATAGGGAAGAGAACCACAGGAGTGAAGTGTTAAATAATAACGCCAACTCTTATTACTCATGAATAGATCGGTAGATTACCGAGTCATGAAATGAATAGATCGGAGGTACTCCAAGTCATTACAGCTGCATATGGTTATCTGTTAATGAATGGTTATTTGATTTGTGAGTTCTAAATTATGTATTTAGAACCAGGATGCATTTATCAAAAAAAAAAAAAAATTGACTTGTTCTATTGTCTAAAATGAGGATGTTACATCTTGGTATCAGAGCTGAAGGTTGCAGCTCTTGGACCTATTGTGTCCATAATCTGATAAAAACCTGAATTTTCTTGTAACAGAAAATGGTTAGAACAAGGGGGAACGTTGCGAATAATGCTCCACCTGAAGGAGGAGCGGCAACAACCCAGAAACTTGATGAGATCCTTGCTGCCCTGTTGGACACAAGAGATCGCTTAGTGCATTTGTAACTTGAAGAGGTGATGGGAAATGAGGAGGATGAAGAAGTGATAATAATAATCAGCAACCTCCCGAGGACAACCCCGACATGGGTGTTGATGTTAATGCTTGGGAATGCACTGTCCCAACCGAAAATAAAAAGGCCGTGTCAGGTTAGCGTGAGAACTCACTAATGATATAAAAGGATAAGTCCACCTAAGTATGATGGCACCACATTAGGAGATGGAGCCGAGAATCGGCTCGTGAAATGGAGAAGTACTTTGCAATAAGGAACTTCTCGGAGGAAACCAAAGCTATTTGGGGAGCCTATCGAGCTTTCCCACGAAGCATCTTCGTGGTGGGATAACCATAAATCGAACTAAACATTGATGAGACCAATATTACTTGGGATCAATTTAAAGGCTATTTTAGGCAACGTTGGCTACCACAACTTTTCTATGATCGAAAAATGACAGAATTTCAGAATTTAGCTCAAGGAAGCTAACGTAATCCGAATCTTTGGGAGCGCGTTTACAAAACTCCTCAAGTATGTACCGCATATCAAACGACGAGAAGTTCGAATACGGAAATTCATCATGGGATTGAATCCCATGATAGGGGGAGAGGTTGATGTTCACAGTCCAACCACTATGGAAGGAGTTGTTGAAAAGGCCATTAGGCAAGAACAGAAATTAAAGGCTATTTCTGCTCATAAGGAGGAAGTGCGGAAGAAGACTGCAAACCCTTCTTCAACCTCTCTTGCACCCAGAAAAGGACCATGGAAAAAGTTTGGAAACAAGAGTAAGTTTCCAGGAGATAACAATAAGAAAGCAGCAGTAAATAAGCCTGCTGGAAACGTAAGGGATAATTTTGCTAAAAATTATAACAATGGCGTAAGCCCTATGGAGGACAACGTGACAATTACAAGGCTGGAGGTAATTTTGAGCCTAAAAAGGGACCTGTAGGAGGCTGCTACAATCGCGTGGCAAAGACCACTATGCTAATCAATGCCCTTTAAAGAAGGATGATCGTAATCAGCAGCATAAGATACATGCTTTGCGGTGAGCGGACAAGCAAGGCTGAAAAGCAAGTGACACCTATAGAAGTTCCTGTAAGTTATTCGGCATACACCACTATTCTTTTTGATACGAGAGCTCTTTTGAATGTTTTATATATAATAAACTTGCTTCTAAACTTAAAAGAAAAGCTGGAAAAATGGATAAATCTTGGGTATGCAGTATGGTAATAATTCTTTTCATACAGTGAGTATGTGTCTTTTTGGGGCAGTCCTTGACTTACCTAACTTTTCCACGGAAGTTGATCTCTATGTTACACCTTTAGGATCTTATGACATTATCATTGGTGTCAATTGGTTAGCTGACCATAAAGCAAAGGTAGACTGCTATGAAAAGAACATAAAATGTTTAGATGATCAGCTGGAATCAGCAGAGATTCAAGGTGTAAAACGGGAAATTTCAGTTAGAAAACTGTCAGCAATGCAGCTTAAAAAGGCTAAAAATAAAGGATGTACCCTTTATGCCGTAAAGATATCTGAGTCTTCAGAAGAAGATGGTGGTTACATGAAGCAAATTCCTCTGTTACAAAGTTTCAGGGATGTTTTTCCTGAAGAATTACCAGGGTTACCACCCAAGAGAGAATTTGACTTCACCATTGAAATCAAACCGGGAACTGAACCTATTTCCAAAGCGCCTTATAGGATGACTACTACGAGTTAGTCGAGCTTAAGGCACGATTATGAACTTTTGACAAAAGGTTTGATTAGACCAAGTGTTTCACCTTGGGAGTGCTGTAATATTTGTGAAAAGAAGGATGGAACACTAAGGTCGTGGTATTGATTATCGGATGTTGAACAAAGCAACAATCAAGAACCGATATCCACTTCCAAGGATCGATGATCTGTTTGATCAGATGCGTGGAGCAGCAGTTTATTCTAAGATAGATCTTCGATCTGGTTATCATCAGTTAAGGATTAAAGAAGAAGACATTCATAAAACAGCTTTCCGAACAAGGTATGGACATTATGAATTCACGGTTCTACCCTTTGATTAACTAATGCACTGCGCACTTTTATGAATTTAATGAACAATATTTTTCAAGAATACCTGGACAAGTTTGTACTTGTATTCTTGGACGATATTCTCATTTATTCTAAAAGCGTTGAGGAGCACAATGAGCATTTGAAGATAGTTTTGGGAATTTTGAGAAAGAGAAAGTTGTATGGTAAGTTATCCAAATGTTCTTTCTTTGATTCAGAAGTTCACTATTTGGGTCATGTTATAAGTAAAGAAGGAATTGTTGTGGATCCTTCAAAAATAGTGGCAATAACTGAGTGGCTCTGCACTTTTTGAAAGAATGTGCATGAAGTAAGAAGCTTCATGGGTCTTGCTTTGGTTACTATAGAAAATTTGTAAAGGATTTTTCTAAAGTAGCACCAATAACTTCTTTGCGAAAGAAGGATAAGAAATTCATATGGAATGATAAGTGCGAAGCGGCTTTCAAAATTTTGAAAGACCAGGTTGACTTCAAACCTATACTAGCATGTACTGCAGACCTAATGGAAGTTTTACAGTTGTAGCAGATGTATGCTTCTGGAAGGCCTTGGAGCGTTTTGCTACAAAATGATCAGGTCATAGCATATGAAAGTAGAAAACTTAAGTTACATGAGCTGAACTATGCCCCTCATGATTTGGAACTTGCTGCCATTGTTCATGCACTTCAAGTCTGGAGACACTATTTACTTGGGAAACCTTTTGAGTTGAAGACTGACCACTTAGGACTGAAATATATTTTTACTCAGCCCAATCTGAATGCCAGACAGAGAAGGTGGTTAGAATTTTTATCACAATATGACTTTGATATTAGCTATATCAAAGGGAAGGAGAATAGAGTAGCTGATGCTCTAAGTCGTAGGAGACACATTTCTGCTCTTATAACCTTAAGAACTCAGTTTAAAGACGAGGTAAAAAGTGCCTCAGAATCAGATGCATACTTTTAGCAAGTAAAAGCAGCGCTTGCTGCAGAACCTAAGGATATAAGGTATAAAGGTTTTCATTTTGATAATGAAGGAATCTTGCGTTATGAAAACAGGGTATATGTACCTATGCTGAACGATTTGAGAAAGAAGTTGTTAGTTGAATTTCATAATTCACCTTTCTCTGGACACCCAGGCATCACAAAAATGCTTGCTGATTTGAAACAACAATACTTTTGGAAAGGTATGAAAAAGGATGTAATTAATTTTGTGACTCATTGTCTGGAATGTCAGCGGGTGAAGGCAGAACATATGCACCCTGCTGGATTGTTATATCCTCATAGCATACCGCAGTACAAATGGCAAGTAATAACCATGGATTTTGTACAAGGACTGCCTATGTCCAGGAATAAACATGATGTTATCCTGGTAGTTGTTGATAAACTGACCAAGGTAGCTCATTTCATCGTTGGAAATCTAAAGGATGATTCACCAGTGCTAGCCAAAAGATTCGTACACGAAATTTTCAGATTGCATGGTGTACGGAATTGATTATATCGGCGAGAGATCCTAGAATGATGTCAAGAGTTTTGGCAAATGCTTAACGCAGCTCTTGGAACGAAACTAAACTTCAGTTCTGCATATCATCCGGAAACGGATGGACAAACTGAGAGAGTAAACCAAGTGTTGGAGGACATGTTGCGAATGTATTGCATGGATCAACAGTATAAATGGGAAGAGTATCTTCCATTAGTTGAGTTCGCATACAACAATACTTATCACTCATCTCTCAAAATGGCACCATTTGAAGCGCTTTATGGAAGAAAGTGCAGAACCCCTGTAAGTTGGGACAGTGTTGAGGATAGAGTGGTAATTGGACCAGAGATTCTCACAGAAATGGAACAGCAAGTTAAGCTGATTCGTGAACGACTAAAGGAAGCAGTGGATAGACAGAAGAGCTATGCTGACCTTAAGCGGGTTGATAGAAGGTTTGAACTTGGTGATAAGGTTTTTCTTCGTGTTAAACCCAGAAAGAGTTCTATAACTTTTGGCAAGGCTGCCAAGTTGTCACCTCGATTCGTGGGACCTTTCGAAATTGTCAAAATAATCAATCCTGTAGCTTATCGTTTAGCATTGCCACCTACTTTATCTCGCATGCATGATGTTTTCCATATTTCTTTGCTTAAGAAATACGTTTCAGATCTGTCACATGTTTTAAATTGGAATTCCTTGCAGGTCCAAGACCCAGGAATAATCATGGTTAAACCCACACGAGTCTTTGGAAACTCGCCAATGATGCATTTAAGAAATCGTGAAATACAAGAATGTAAGGTCCAAAGGACCGGTTTAGTGAAGAAAGTGCAACTTGGGAAAATCTCGATGAAATGAAAATTGCTTTTCCTTCTCTTTTCAATGAATGAAATCATTGACAAAACATACTTTTATGAACTTATTGTTTTTAAGTATTTATGAAAGCCAGATGAAGGCAAACATTATTCAGGTTGAATAAAATGTGTTGTGACATTGATTTCTGGAACTATTCAAATATGAAATAGTCACATTATTTGTGTACTGATAATTTGATTGACCTGAAGGTTAATTTAATATGTAATTCATCGGGACGATGAATCTTTTTAGGAGGGAAGCATGTAACACCCTGAACTGTTGTTACTTCCTCCTGAGCATACAAGTGTTGATATGTGATTTCTTATAAAAGGATGTGTTCCTCGATTTAGAAATCATGCTTGATATGTACTGTAATTTCTTTGCAGATCCTTGACTGAGTCAGAATATGATTAGACTCTTTTATTTATTTCATTTTGCATCTGAGTTTAATCTGATCTCGGAATGAATTATAGAGTTATCCATCTTTAAGATCTAATCTTGGATCAGTGGAATTGATCCAAGTATTGCTCTAAGTCTGTTCGTGATGAATTAAAAATTACAGACCTTGAACAGGTTGCAAGGTCTAGAAGCATTTAATAAGCTAGTCAGGAGTATGACTCAGGCTGATCAAGTGAAATGAATTGGTTCCCGATATGGAAGTATATCTGGAAGGTCTCGATTGTGGACCAGGTAATAATTCGGTTACATACGATTCTGTAGCCTAAGGCAGAACAGGAGCTAAACCTGTTCGAAGACGTATGATGTAGGTCTTTTTCTGAGTGTACGAAATGTAGACCTAACTGGAATTATTATTGGTTAGTAACCTAAAACTAAACCTAACCTAGGGGTTAGATTAGTGTTAATCTAACCTAGACCTAGGCTAAGTACTAATGTCCTAAGTTAGTATCTATGTTATGGAAGTTAGATTAGGTGTTATCCTAAATTCTAACCTAAGATACTAACCTAACTATGAGCAAGAATGTAAAGGGGCCTATGGAGGGGTGCGAACCATGGGCGGCGTTTTCTATGTCATTAAATGCTAAGGATAAGTATGAGGGACAGGTCTTGGCGGAAGTTTAAGGAACGACTAACTTGTGCCGACGTGGCAGGTCGCCAAAACTGAAAATGAACTGGGAATTTTATTTGACTGTCGCCAACTTTGGCGGTCGGTGGCAGTGGAGTTTGAGCGGGAAAGTTGGTGTAAATGCATTCAATGCGCTCGGTAGTCGAGCTCGGAACTCGCGTGAAGGCATGCAAACTGGGAAGTTGTTGGTTTGTTTGGCTTATCGCGATTTTCAGTTTTCCTTCTGCCTGTTCACTGGTTCTTCGCACCAGTCTTCTTTGAGTTGCATGGCGAACATGAGGATATCTAGCTCTTTTCTCTGGCAAGGAAAATATATATGTTTTGGAGATAGCAAAATTTTGTTGGTCGCTCTAACTTGGAAAAGGAAAAGGAAGTCTGAGCTCTTCCAGTGGTCTGCTTCGGAAATTTGAGCAAAAAAAATCCAGGCATGTTAGGCCCTAACCTTTAAAAATCTTGCTGTCTTCCAAGTGATTTCATTAGAACAACTCTGTTCAAATGATTTATGGAATAAATGATTTTCTATGGTTGTCTTGTGTGATTTGGTACTGTATCTTTATGCTGTTCGTTTTTACAAATTTAACCCTTAATGGGTGTGTGTTGTACTTCGAACTGTTCACTGTTTTGTTGTGCTTTACATTCCGGCGTAGGTTTGTAAAACATGTGCTTGAAGAGTATCTTCCTGCTCCGTGAGAACCCGTGCATGCTTCTCTTGCTGGGTTCAGGATTCAATAGAAACTTGTTGATTGTAACTTGTTGATGAGGCTTGTTTCTTGTCGGAAAAGATACTGTTGGACTTTTGTGTGAATGTCCAGTCTTATTGGATTTCTTTGCATGTTGTAGTGGTTATCATTGGTGAAGGATACAGAACCTAGTAGGGCTTCGCTATGGTATTTTAAGTTATTTTGAACGAATAACTTATTGTGTTTCTGTATTTCGTTGCCCCCTTTTTGGAAATTGTGTATTCCTTGCTTTGTGGTTCTGGGTTTCAACCCGTTAGCAGTATGCAATATGTGTATATTCATATTATTGTTGTAATCAGAACGACTCTGTGGAGTCGATTGAATGATTTATTTACATTTGGACCTCTGTTCAAGTTAAATATAATTGAATATTGGTGATTCGATGAGCCAGTGACTTGAGGGAATAACATGTACTAAGACCTCTGTTATTTATAGGAATACCTTCGTGTTGCATGGATTTTGTGGTACAGATTCTTTGGGTGTATTTTACGTTTGCATTCTGTGCAAACTTGTGCGAAGAATTGGCAAAGGTTCAGTCGGGTATCTTGTTTTGAAATCAGTATTTAAATTGCTTTTGCTTGATTTTAATATGTACACCATTGACTTGACCAGATGGAATCATTGGCAATCATTTGTCATGCCACTGTTGTCCGGGTTCAGTAGAACTTGTGGAAGTTAACCTGTATCTTCTTTTGCCTCAGTTGAAAACTTGACTTGGTATACTGTAGTTTTGACATTGTGGAATTTTCCTGAGTAATGATTTATATCAAGTAACGCGGCTCTGTATAAATGAATCGTGAGTGCTATATGACTGATTCCGATTACGTACAGATGTACATACAGGATGATATGTTTCCTTTCTGATTTCCTAGTTGGATGTGGCAGTGTATGTTACGGTATTTGTAAGATAATCTCTGTATGGTCTTATGGAAACATCAAATTGTTTAATGCAATGAAGTCTGTTGTTGACCGTGATATACTAGAGGTTCTTTGATTTCGAACTTGGTTCAAAAAAAACCTTACTGTGTGTAAAAGGGACTAGCATTGGACTATAGGTTGATATATGGGATTGTAGGCGTGTTTTTCTTCTGTTGCATAACTATCCTGCCTTGAGCTGGACTGATCTAAAAGCCGTCGACTGTACCTCGACAGGCAATGTGGTGATTTTCATGTTGTTTGAAGCTTCCTGTAGAGTCTGTTTGGTTGATAGTCTGCACTATTGACGTGTTAGCCACTGTACAGGAGTTTTTGCTGTGTTCGATTTTTAATATGACAGTGAATCTTCTTGTGGGTTGTCGGACTTGTTCGTATACATACTGGATGAATGCTTTCCATATGTAGAGACGGTACAGTAGTGAACTTGTGTGAAGGGAAGTATGAATGATTTGTTTCTTTCTCTTCTATTATTCTAATACTTGTTGGTATCTGTCTAACAGTTGGAATTGTTCTTGTATCTTATTGTTGGAATCATGATTTGCTATGATATTTCCTTTTCTGATGAAAGTAACGATCTGTCCAATGTTGCTGATCTTGGATTCAAGATAATTGTTTAGATACTTTCGTTCTTTGATTCTTAATATTTGATGAAATATTTGAGAAGTGTTTAGGACTATTCTGTAACGATGATAGAGTTACACGTTTGTAGTCATTTTGTATTACAAAGGCATAGTCTGAATATGTTTACTTGTTTGGTTAATGGAACTCATTTAAACGAATGTTTAATGAAAACAATTGACGGATTGCAATTGTTTTAAAAGTTAGTGCTTATCATGCTCAGTTCATCGAACTGACTCATGTTGACTATTTTTGCAGATGGTTGCCGTAAGTGGTAAAAGCAATGCAGATCTGACAGGATGATCAGATTGTTTAATTTGATTTATAAGGAATTACAGCTTGATTTTCTAAATGTACTATATGTGGAAAGATGTTTCTTTTCCGTTAAGCATTGTATCAAGTATGCTGCTTGCATAAAATGTATTTGTACAGTTATGAAAGGAATAAAAATAAGTATTGATACTTATGTGTTGTATTCTTAATTCTGATAGTTGACCTTCTTCGGTTTATATACCAGAGTGGCAATGTTATCTTTGTGTAATTGGATGCTTTTGTGATTGACAATGAAAGCTTAAAGAGAATGTGATTGAAATTTAAATCATTGTCTTTTTATAAGATAGGGTTAAAACGAACCTAAACAGAACACTAATCAAGCAGAATTAAATTACTAATCCCTAGTCCTGAGTATGACAGGACAATATTAAATTGGATTCTTAATCATTTATATCTTTATACTAATAAGTATGATATAAATTCAGTTAAGAGAACTGAAATAAATCTAATGGGGTTCAGATGGCAATCTCATATGAAGGTAATGAGATAATGTCCAATTCTGTTGTTTTAGAATCATGTGTATTCTAATGACTCCTTGATGAGAGCTTGACCTTAATACCTCTACCATGTAATGGGTTTTATTGAGGAAGGTCGTCTTAAGACGAAGAATCCAGGGATTGGGAAAGGCTAACCTATGGGGAAAGTCTTTAAAGTAATTTAAAACTCAACGTGCGTAACGCATATTATTAAGTAGATCTTTTCGAGGTGGATTTAAAGGTTGACGACACAAGTCAACTGCAGGGTTGTACCTCCGAGAAGATTAGGATCTTCTCAAAGTTACAACAATGCAGGTGACTTATGGCGACACCCTTTGCATTGATCGCTAAGATTTACACTTTGATCTCGACGAATTACTCAGGGACCAATTAGGAATGTGGCCATGTTATAAGGCTGCCTAGGAGGTTCGGGGTATCTTGACACACTGGTCTAACTGCAGGGTTAAACCAGTATGTCATCGTATCCCTAATACTCGTGGGCATCCATATAACATTATCACCTTGTTAATCTGTCTCCGAGTGATTAAGTTGTGAAAGGAAGGACTGACAGTAGTCAGTGTAAGACATTCTATATAACATAAGAATGGGGTGAAGGCGTATTCAGTTGGCGAGTATGTCGTTAAGGAATACGAGACATAAACATATGTTTCAAATCTTTGGCAAAGTATCGCAAGCTGCGGTTGCGTTGTCCTAATTCACCTATTCTAAGGGATGAGATGCCGATGAATAATGGTAACAATTATTCGATTAGGTTCCTTGGACAGAGCATTCTGAATCCCAGAATAGGGAAGAGAACCACAGGAGTGAAGTGTTAAATAATAACGCCAACTCTTATTACTCATGAATAGATCGGTAGATTACCGAGTCATGAAATGAATAGATCGGAGGTACTCCGAGTCATTACAGCTGCATATGGTTATCTGTTAATGAATGGTTATTTGATTTGTGAGTTCTAAATTATGTATTTAGAACCAGGATGCATTTATCAAAAAAAAAAAAATTGACTTGTTCTATTGTCTAAAATGAGGATGTTACAGTTATTGTAAAATGAATGATTATCTAAGATCTAGATCTGGTTATGCATGAGCAATATTTATGCTTATTTATGGATCTGTTTATGATCTATCTTCATCACACTAACATCCTGCACAAGAAACTCTAAAAAGGGACATGGTGCCTTTCCATGCTTTGAGTGAGTGCTCAACTTAGGCTAGGTGATGTGCCAACATGCCTAGGTTTTCATAGTGGATTCTAGGATACATCATTTGTTCCATTACTAGGACCCCTTTTTCAATTATTTTTAGGATGGTTTATAATGAATACATACCAGTTGACCCTAGAAAGTATTGAGGAGTGGATAAAATATTTGGAAGAAGAGTACACATGAAGGTTCAACACTGGATCTGAGTTTGACACACGCGCGTGGGTGGAGAAAAATCTGTATGACTGTTTGTATGAGAGCTTCTTTTCTATCTTCCTGGTAGAACTGTATGAGTGGCTGGTTGCTTATGCATCTAAAAGGAATTAGAGGTATCACATACTTGTCTAGATGTAGGAAGAATTTCAGGCCCTTTATGATGTTGATTTGATTTGGACGCGTGTTGTGGATACTTGGTTCTATGGTGTTTTGAACAACTATATTTTGGAGTACTCAATTTCCACTTATTCTTTCCGAAAGGTAGCGAGTTATATTTTTACGTTATCCCATTGGAACTTATTTGTAAGGCATTCCAAAGGGCAATCAAGATATCGATGGTAACCATGAACTTGGAAGAAAAACCAATTTCTAGCTAAACCCCACCACACGCGAGGGCAGGCAGGTTTGGTGAAGGATGGAGGACCTAGTGAAAGAAAGGTGGATTAAGTACAATGAGGTGTGAAAGAGGGAGATAGAGAAGTGTGTGATATTACAGAGTGGAGAGAATTGAGGAGAGAGATGGCTCATGAAGGATTTGGAGCTCACATAGAAGGCATGGAACCAAAGCATCCGGTACTCCCCATTTGGGCAAGCATGACAGGGAATCATCCCCAACCTTACATGGGAGTGTGCCAACAAAGACAACATGGGCCATGGGCGTGCATCTAAATCTACATGGAAACTTAGCCCTTGTGCTTGGTTTCCAAAGATATCTAGTACAACCAGAGTCAACAAGCTAGTTTGGGTAGTAGGAAAGCGGGAGTAAGTACATCCATGATAGGGAAAATTTATTTTTGTTGTTTGGGGGAACCTTCTCGGGTGCATCATCGAATAATAGAACTCAAGCATGTAGAATTTTGGACTCACTTCTTGAATTATTACCACTTCATAGATTGTAGGAGTTCAGTTTAGTACTACTATTGGGACGGAGGAAGTACATCTTCCGGTCCACTTCCAGGCTATAGGTGGTTCTAGTTACAGTGGATCGAGGTGATTCTTGAGGCGAGGTAAAACATGAGGTTTTGGATGAGGAGGGCAAAGTCCACACAAACCCCAAAATATTTATATGGAGACATCTCTTTATATTTCGAGTATAGGCGTATAGAATATGTTCTTGAACACGTGCACATGTGTGAGATACTATGGCACGTAAAAGGGATTACAACTTACGAGTGCAAGGCCAATCAGTTTTCCACTACATTACATGGATGCACACATAATTGGTATATGAATTTTGACCCCGATCAGACTTGCATAGATTATGCAGCATTATGGGATGCCTTCCTTAAGGAGTTTTATATACCCGAGTTTAAGAAAAAGAGTATAAGTGTGCTCAAGGATATTAAGCGAGGATTTATGGAGAGTGTTCGAGTATGATTCCCATTTCAAAACATTTTTGTATAAGCTTTCTTATGATATTCATGCAATCCAACTAGGCACAAAGTGGTTCGTTGGGGGCTTGATCACACCTTTTAGGAGGGTGTTGTCACATAAGACATATGCAAACCCGCACGAAGCACTTTGGAACCATATTTTTGCACCAAGGTAGTTAGAAGTATAGACATTGGAGTAAGCCCATTCCTAGAAGTATAGATTGAAGCTATGGAAAAGAAGTTGGAGAAACTATTGGCTAATTTAGCACATGAGACACGCATGGGATTTGTTGTATAAATTGTGAAGTGGAAGGGAACACTAAGGATAGTTTTCCCCATAGATCAGTACATTCATTATTTTTAGACTATGAGATATGTCATTTGAACCATGATGTCAGTCATTTCCCATTACTATGATGCATGATAAGAAAGAACATATGTTGTGTAACATTCCCATTTTAAGACTTTAGAAACAAGGGAATTTGTTTTTTTTTGTGTAATGTTTTTTGTTCTAAATAATCATAATTTAGAACACTCATTCCAAAGCCAATCAATATCATAACAAAAAACCATATGCAGATTATAAATGACTCAAGTAGAACACTGATCTCTCATGTTAACTTAATAGTTTTTATACTATGTATACTTGGTTCCTTTACCCTTTATAGGGTATTAAGTGTTCTGTTTAAGAGGCCTCCCTGAATATTTGTTACCGATATTCATATGAAATTATAATTCTTAAACAAGGTGACATAGGACAACATAACCAACAACTTGTGATACTTTGGCCAAATAGTTTAAACATACTGTTCATGTTTATATTCCCGATGGGATACTCATTGATCAAAATACATCCTTCACCCCACTTGATTTGTTATCTAGAATGGTCTTCACTGACTCCTGTCAGTCCACTTGTTCAAGGTTTAACCCTAGCCAAGGTTAGAAACATAGTCTAGTGTGGAGGACTACTCACGGTGACTAAGGGTACATAGACATACTCAATCAACCTAAGTCAATTGTGTGTGTCTAGTTATCCTAAGTCATCATGAGTTGACCTCGACACTAGATCATACCCCTAACTCTACCTAGGGAAGAATTGTGATCAAGTCATATTTTATGTAGATCTAGATGATTAAACTCTGAAGGGTGTTGCAACATGTCAAATGCAACACAATATCCTCATGAAGACCCAAGTCTTCATAAAGGTACTACACTACAGTTGGCATGTGCCAACATCCAACTAATTTCTCCTCATCTGGATGAACATACCTTAGAAATAATTTAATGACTTATTAATTTTCCTTATTAAGGGTTAATTACAGAATCCCTACTAAACAACTAGGTTCATTAACCATTAGGGTTACAAGTTAAAAATACAATTAGAGTGGGTATGTAGATACATCTACCTCCTAACCATTTCATAAGTTTTGTTTTTATTCCATTAACATTCTAATTTATGTTTTACATAACATATTCAACATACATTAAGTGATGTTTGCTTATTTACTTACCCAAGTCTTAGCTTACTTAAGTTTTGAATCAGTTCTTTTTATATTACACTTTTATATTACTAATCTATCAAGCAAGAATCATGCAAATCTACACTATTCTAACTTCGGGGGTTTTGGAATCTCATCCCAGTAGAGGTAGTTCCAACTACAAACGAAAGGTAGGAGGGAAGGAATGGAGGAGGGTAGATCTGAAGGAAGAAAAGAAATGAATTCCAAGACAGAAAGGTCAGAAGGTTTATGCTTTGGGCTGGTAGTAACCAGAGCCAAACTTACTTACATAAACAATTAAATAAATACCGACGAACATTTGACAATAGTAGGAATGAATCCAATAGAATAAAAACATAGATCTAACTTAAGAAATATCTGATGCAAATAACACATACATTAAGCACAAAGTCTGAACATATGTATTAATATTTCTTCTGTTACAAGAAAACAAAAAGTCTTTCTCTCCTCACTTCTCTTTTCATACAAAAATTTCCACCCTTTGAATACAAGAAGTATTAAAGTATTTATAGAAGGAGAGGAGGGAAGAAGATAAAAGCAAACCAACTACTTACAAAATATCTAAAAAGTCAACAGTTGACTTGGGCAAGTTTTTGGATGACAACATCCCATGATGCAACATGGATGAGGTCATTATGTATGCCAACATGCTTTTTAAATATTTTACAAAAATGATCAACGCATACGAGAGGAGAAACTACTCCTCATCATCCCTCTATTCAAACTTGGTGTCTTACTTTTGATCAAGAGAGTTGATGTGACACTATGCTTGATATTCCACAAACTTGTTGATCATTGCTTGAAGTTGATCATGATTGGGACCATTAAAATGGTCGTGAATGACTTCACAAGTTTCTTTCTCATTCTTGAGCTTGTCAGGTAACTTGGAAATTTTTTTGCATGCATTGATTAAAAAGCCAATGAAATCATGGCAGGCTAAGAGGTTATTGATTGACTCTCGGTCAAAAGTGACCTCTAGTGCCAAACCTTGAGTGATGATAGCCTTGAAGCACTAGAATGTATCATCTACTTCCCTCAAGTTATATGATTCACTGAGCATCCCTGGAGACATTTTTGTAACTATCTGCTCCATGTTGTATCATGCGTCTAGGGCTTCATCTTTGATTTTATCGATTCTCTCCAAGATATATTCCATCTGGTCAACTTGGTAATCTAATGCAATGAGAGATTTATTATGCACATGTAGGTGATCGATAACGCCGACCTTCAATAGGTCATCAGCTAAGTAGTTAACCATTGCTTGGAATGTTTCATGCTGCAACCTGGCGTTATCCAACTCTTCGAGATAGGGCACTTGCTACTGCTTGTAGCTCCTTATTTGCTTGAGTTATATCCTGATAGAGAAATGTGAATTTCCCAATCATTTCTTCACCATCTCTGAGGATCCGCTCGATCTAGGATGATACTTGTTGTGCCTTGTTTGCCAATATTAATATATTCATTTATTTTCTCTTGACTGGGTACTTGAATGGGTTCGTAGCAATCGCAGGAGGAGTGTTGCCCATTTTCTGCAATACTTATAGGAGATGTTTGTTTTGTTCTTTGAGTATCCTTTTCTCCTATTTTTCCTCTTGGATCTTCTATTAGAGAGCATCCATAGTAGACAAGGCTTCCCTTTGTAGGCTTTCAGACGAGGCCCCTTTTTCGACTTGAGTCAGCATGAAGTCTATGGGAGACAAATCTTGTTTTCTCGTGGAGGGATCCAGGTAAGTTATCTCCATGATTCTATCCCACAAAGTGCCTTTAGAAAATGAGTTATCACTTTCTAATTTTTGGTTCCCTTCTTCAGAATAACAGAGAAATCCATGGCCGCAATGGGAACTTTCCTCTTATGCTGACTCAGATGGTCAGAAATCTAACTAGGACTTATGGGAGTGGGAGCGGAGGAAGAAGAAGAAACGGGAGTGAGAGGGGGAGAAACTATAGAGGCCTCAGGGAAGTGTGTTAAAACACTCGGTGGTGGCATTGATAAGGAGTCCAACGCACCGATGCTTGTGGGGCCTGGAGTTACTAATGGGGAGGAGAAGGACATGGAAATGGAAGGGATCATCATTAGGATTGAGGAAACATTGGGTGATAGATCCGCAAGAGAGGAGAAGATGGAAGAGGTGGGAGATGGAAGGGAGGAAGGGAGAGGAGAAGACAAATCCATAGGGACAGATGCTTGAATGACAAGAGGAGAAGAAATGGAAGAAGGAACACTGGGTACCTCTGTAGTTGCAGTTGTGATAACATCCTGGGTGGATGTATCTATTGAAACCTCTGTTGTTTCTTCTTTACCTAGAGACACCAGGTTGACTACTTTCTTCTCAGAAGTAGGAGGAAGGCCTTCAAGAGTTTCTTCTTGTCTGCTTGGTTCACCCTCCTTGTCCTTCCCTTTTCCTTTCGGCACATGGTCCGGCCTTGGAGGTTTACGACTTGAAGGAGAAGTAGTGAACTCAACCCCAAGGTATGTTAGTCCATTCTAATTACACTAATTTTCGGTGCACTACAATGTGGGTTTGACCCTTTCTTGAATGGTCTTTGGTGCTTTAGCTCTGTTAATCTCCATGAACAACTAGTTGTCCCCATCTATGTCAATGTAAACCTGATCAATTTCTTGATCAGTCTCTTTGAATTTCTTTGGGATAATGGCAACGCCATAGTGGATGATTTCCTCCAAAGCCAGCCGGGAGTGATCCTTTCGCCTAATGTCTATCTCATGAGTTAGGTCTATCCAAATGTCCTCGATCTCGGGAACATGGATGGGATCAATTTTTTCCTTTGGGAGGCAACTCCGGCAGTCGAAGGTCAGCCTTGCTAGGAAGTTGTGCTTTAAATTCAACAACTCTAACTCATCATACATTTCCCCTACTTTAGAAAGTGTAGATGTGTATCACCAACCATAAGGGGGAATGAAGTTCCTTCTTTCTTTCTCTTCATGCACTTTTCATGATAAGTGATTAATTGCCTTGACAGTTCTAGGAGGACCAGCTTTGGGCCCAAAACCTTGGTAGCTTCATTGGTTCTCCTTTGAAATTCATAGCTCTGAGGTATGTGAATGTGGGGAATTGTGTGAACAATGCTCCCCATTTATTTGTAGTAGCAATCACACTCGGGCTGGTTCGACTGTGTCTCATGTTTGGTCTCAATAAACAAAATACCTCATAGAAGAAGGCATCATTTATTTTGGAGAACTAGGAGATGCTGGCTTCGAGTCTTAGCTCTGGGTAGAACTCATATATCTTGACTTGGGGCCATACCCCATTTTGAGCTAACCTTGCGAAATCCCTTTTTGACACAGCAGCGTATATAACGTAGGAATTTATGTAGAACTTCCCAGTTGTTAGAACTTGTTGAATCTATGGAGAGATGGTGTCACTGATAATTTCACCCCAGCCAAAGTGTTGATTAGGCGCATTCTTGCTCATGGTCTCCAGGTATCTCATCATCCATTTATGGAAATGATGGGCATCAGGGAGCCCGAATACTCTACTTAAGAATGTGATTGTATCACTCAATTCTTCATTAAAATGACTTCAGTGGATGGTTTGTGGCCATCTGGACACTGAATTCTTATTTTTCAGATAGAGTTCATTCATCATTTGCATGCATTGATCTTCATTATCATCTCATGCTTTCTTGCATTCCTCAATACTTATCTCCACATATTTCTGTGATGAGGAATGCCCAGGATCATCTCAAAGTGACGAGATGTGAGGTTTATGATTGTCTGTTGTTCTTTATTTTTGACACATCTAGTGTCTTTGTTATAACATCGAAACCAACATGATAAACTCATTATTTACAGCACTCACCGAAGCCCAGCTACAAAGTGCAATCCACTACCTACTAATTTGTTCATCCATGGGCCACTGCTTGCCTTGGTGGTCCTTGCCCAAAAATCATCCATGTCAATATGACCCAACTCAGAGTCTCTGATGTCAAGGTCACTCTCTGCATATGAGTCAGGCATTCTGACTCTCTGGTACTTGTACTTCATTTCTTGCTCTGATTGTTTAGCTTTAGCTTTAGCTGGTTTCTTGCTTGATGAAGACATATGTGAGCTTGAGGACGAATGTTGTTGTTCTGCAAGAAGAATCAAGAAGGTCCAACATAGAAGAGCCATGTCAACCATCATGTTATTCATAATGGAAGTTTGAAGAATAACAGAACACCTTCAAATGTGTGAGAAAATAGTTAGGTTTGGCTTACAGAAGGAAGAACGAGCAATTTTAAGCCTCAAGGTGCGGAGCACAAGTTTACATCAAGCTATAGGGGCTTATTATTCCTAGGCACACTTTCTAGGATGTTAGCATGTCAATTCTTGCGCTAAGCACATTCAGAAAGTGTCAACATGAGGAAAATTGTGCTTGGTGTTGACCTGGGAAAATTCGCGCCAAGGTACAAGGGGTGCGGTTTGGAGAGGTGTTACATGAAAAAATGCAGTGCCAAAGGGTAAAGCGTAGGGTGCGGATCTGAAGCATACAACATGTCATATTAATGTTGTGGAAGTTGCATCAGCCCTTCATGAAAATCTACTAAGTTGTCTTCTCGGGCTAGGTGTGGAAAAAGGTCATGTTACATGGGTTTAAAGTGCGCTAAGGAGTTTGATAGTTATCGAGTTTCATGGATTTCTTGATTTCTAGATTTGGATTTGATTGTAAGAGAGACATTTTTGCTAAGGCAACAAGCGATAAGGATGGTTTTTGGTTCACTTCAGTGACAGATCCCTCCCAGATTTACAGATCTGGAAGGAGAGGAAAAGAGGGTTTCAACTGGGAAGTTGTGGATTTTAAATGTGTTCTTTTGATTTTAATTATTTGATAAAAATCCTAACAAACTAACACAACAAAAATGAAAACCAAAAATGGGAGAAGAGGTACTTACCTGGATTTATAAAAGATGAAGAAAGAGGCGAGTCCACAAGCTCGAAAACGGCACGTGAGGGCTGACAGGGATGGTTGACACACGCAGAGAGAATAACTTTTGCAATTTTCAATTCGTGAAAATGACATGTGGCAAGTTTATATTTATAGAAAAATTTACATTTATTACCTCACCAACCACTTTGGCGCACTTTTCAGAGCATCGACACGAGGAAAAATGCACCTTAGCGCAATTTTATTGATGTTAACACAACATTTTCAGCGCTTAGAAAAATTCTTAGCGCACATTTCTGGATGTCGACACAACATTTTCAGTGCCAAAGGGTGTTTAAAGGGGTGCAATGTTTCAAATGTTGACATGGGAAAAGTTGCGCCTGAGGAAAATGCATGGCGCAAGTTTTGTGATGTTGACATAACAATTTCAGCGCTTAAGGATTTTTAAAGGGGCATGATTTTTGGGATGTCAACATGAATGAAATGGTGCCCAGTTCAAAAAGGCACATTTTTAGGAGTGTTGACACACCAAAATCTGTCGAAGAAAAGCTGAAAAATGGCTAAGTTTAGAAATAAGTTGATTTTTAAAATGGAGTTTTGGGCCATTTCAAATGTTGTTAAACTTCCCTGGGGGCCAAAATAATTTTTTTGGTATAGCTACCAACAAAATTTCCCTTGTCAATTTTGTAGGATAACAGTTAGCTCTTTCTGGGGACTATCTTTGAGTGAAACTTAAGGGTAGAGAATCCTAGATTTTTCATGTGCCTATCCATTGGGTTATAGAGAGTCAAAAACAAGGGCAATGAAAAAGAAAAAGGAAGGGAACACACAACAACAGAAAGAAAACACACAACGAAAGAAAATTATACAAAGAAGAGAGCAAGCTCTACTTCCTGAAGATCTTTAGGTGCTACCCGCTATAGGGAAGTGGGAGTTTGGTTCCATCTAGATATGAGAGATAGAAACTATTCTCTCTGTTGAGCTACTTGATTTTGTATGGCCCTCTCCAAAGAGAGTCAAACTTCCCATGCATACCTTTTGGTTCTCTTCATTTATCCCATAGAAGAACAAGATCTCCTACTTGGAAATCTCTTTGCTTAGCTTTCTTGTCGAACAACCTCTTAACTTGATTCTGATGTTCAGTGATCTTATCGACCACTTTCACTCACTTTTCTTCAAGTTCCATTAGGTACATAATCCTCTTTTCAAGAGAATTTTGAAAAGTTTCATCTTCAATTGCTCAAGCTAAGCACAGAGCAGGAAGTTCTACGGAGATAGGGATTTTAGCATCGGTCCCATACAACACCTAGAAAGGTGACATGCTGAGAGACCTCTTTGGAGTGATACGATCTACCCACAAAGCATCATACAATGATTTGTGCTAGGACCACTGGTTTTCATCAACTAGCTTTTGTATGATAGTCACTAGGTTCTTGTTACTGAGATTCTGCTGACCATTTCCTTGAGGATAATAATCAGAAGCATGAGCCAAGGTTATTCTGTATCCATAACAAAAACTGATTACTTCTTGTGAAGAGAATTTGGAAGTGTTATCAGCAATGATTTTATGTGGAATGCCAAATCTCACAATAATATTCTCTTTGATGAAGTTACAAACAACTTCAGAAGTGGCATTCTTGACAAGTATGGCCTCCACCCATTTTATGAAGTAATCCATTGTTGTTAGGACGTAACTATGTCTAAAACTTGATTGAGGATTGAGTGCTCCAATGAAATCAATTCCCCATTGCCTAAATGGTTCGTCAATGATGACGGGCCTAAGGGGAATGCAACCAACTTTGGTTTGCCAACGAACTATTGGCGAAGTTCATATTTTACTACCCAGGTGGCTGCATCTTGAAATAGCATTGGCCAATAGTACCTGGCCCGAATGATTTTGTGTGTTGTCACTGATGAGGAGAAGTGACCACCACAGGCTGAGTCATGAAAACTCTCCAACAATTTTACCTGTTGCGGCTTATCAACACATCGTAGAAAAATGTTGTCAATTCCATGTTTGTACAATCCATCATCCCATATGACATATCTTGTGGCTCTGAGCTTCACTATTCACTTTTCCTTAGTGGTTAGGTGAGTTGGGAACTCACCATAGGTGAGAAAGAACGTGATGTTAGAATACCATTTGTCATTGGTTGCAACAAATAGAACCATGGGCAAAGAATCCACTTTCTCCAGTTCATTTTTTTCTCCATCAACGTGATCAACTTTCTCTTTAGGTACCTCTGAGTCTTTATTTTCAGCCATTAGCTGACACAGGCCTTTACCTCTTACCAACTTAGTTGGTTTGATGTCTAGGTCGTATTCTTGGACCTTTACAATCCAATTCCCTCATAAGCTCCCTAACTCCTATTGAGTCAGGATAGACTTAACAACCGTGTCAGGAACCAACACTACTTGTATGAGAATTCAAAATATAGTAGCGGAAACTTTTGACTACTTTTACCACAACAAAGGCATGCTTTTTCAATTGCGACATCTTCAATTCATAAGGCTTAAAAGGAGAGCTCATGAAAGCAATCAGGGATTCTATATCCTCAGAGTTATTTTGCATCAAGATAGCTGATACAGTATGCACAAATGCATAACTATACATGATGAAGTCTTTGCTGAAGTCAGGACACACCAGAATAGGAGCATGAGTGATGGAGGTTTTTACATCTTCGAATGATGTCTTACATTCCTCACTCTATCAGAATGTTTGGGACCCTTTTATCATATTAGATATATGACGAGTCTTCTCAAATAAATCAGAACAAAACGTCTCGAGAAAAATTACCTTTATGAAGAAAGAGTGAACACCATTCTTGCTTATAGGCAAAGTAAGGCTCTGAATAGCCTTGACCCTTTTGACATCTATCTTAGTTCCTTCTCTGCTGATGACATGTCCTAACAACTTTTCTTCGGTGACCCCAAAAACTGACTTCTTGGGATTTAGAAAAGCTCGTGCTCTCGGCATCTGATCAAGACTTGTTCCAAATGATCATAGTGATCACTTCATCTTTTGGAGAACACGGTCAGGTCATCTAGGTAAACTATGATGAATTTTCCCATCATACCTTTGAATGCAAAGTCCATTGCTCATTGGAAGGTAGCACTGGCATTGATCAAACCGAACGGCATTCTTTTGTAGGTGAAGGTACCCCAAGGAGTGGTGAACGTTGTTTTGAATTGATCTTCAGGCGTGACTTGAATTTGATTGTAACCTAAAAAATCATCAAGCATAGAAAACATTTCTGAACCGGTTACTACCTATAGCACTTGATCCATTATCGATAGTGGATAGTTATCTTTTAAGGATGACTAGTTCAAGTTGTGAAATTCTACGCATATGCATATCTCACCATTATTCTTCCACACAGGCACAATATTCACAACCCAAGTACTGTGATGAATTGAAAAAATAATTCTTGCATCTAGCATCTTCTGAATTTTAGCCTGGATGGTACCTGAGATTTTGGGGTTGTAATGCCTTTGCTTTTGATGGAAAGGCTTGACGTCATCCTTGATCGAATGTCGTCTGAATGTCCTTTGGTTTGAAAGAATTCAAATCAGCATAACACCATGCTAACACACCCATGTAATTTTTTAGCAACTTAACAAATTTTCACTTTTCCTCGGGCATACAACACTTCCCGATATTCATGGAACGAGGATGTTCCGTAGTACCCAGATTGACGGATTCAGTTTCTCGGAGAAGAGGAAGGATCATCTTGTCACTTTTTCTTGAAAAAACAATCATGATTATCAAATAATCATTCTAAGGAAACCAAACCTTTAGGAATCTTATTTCCTTTGAGCTATATCACTATATCTTTTTCAGATTCATGTGCTTGACCAGTGAGAGACTCATGACACGTAGAAGTTGATCCATCGAAATGGAGTTCTTTGAAATTGTCAACTTTCTCCAAAAAGGTGATAAGTTGGTTTTCATCATTGAACACTTGCCAGTGCTATGAATTATCTGGTACACTTGGGAAAAAAACCACCTCAATGGTATATATATTTGTTTTTAACCCTAGGTGAGGGAGCATGAGAGAGGCTGAGATGGCCAATGAATTAGCCATGTCATTTTGGGCTCATGGAACTGCTTTGATTGAGAAAGCATCAAACTCTTTGATGCTATCCCATACTGCATTGTGATAGTGTCTGAGCCGATCATTCTTTACTTGGTATACCCCTTTACCTAATTGACAATTAGCTCAGCATCACCCTACACTCTTAGATTCTTAATTCCTTTCTCTTTTGCAACTTGCATGCTAAGTAACAAAGATTCATACTTGGTAGTATTATTCATATTGAAGAACTATAACTTAAAAAAAAGGGAAAATCTCCTCTTTAGGAGATATTAGAATAGCCCCAACACCACATCCACTTGTGCAACTACCATCAAACTGCAATGTCCATACTTTGTTAAGATCCTCCTTTTGGATGAGAACATCCATTTTATCTGAGTCGGTGGATAGGAAGTAGTTCCCCATCCTTGACGATTCAAAAGAATCTGAGCCTTAGGGTCATCAAAGTTGGTGACTAGATATTTCTTTTGTGACTCTGGTTCCAATATCTACATCACCCCTTTGACAGAATCTTGGCTTTGGACTAGTCTATAAGAATTTCCCCACCAACTTCTTTACAAAATCTACTCCCTAACAATATTTTGTATGCCGCTGGAATATCAACTACGAGAATATTCATTTTTACCCATTTCTTAGGAAATGCCGCGAATGCAAACTGTGCATCCTTGATCTGACCAATCAATGGTACCTGCTTGGTTTCCATGGAGTAGCATCTGCCAAAAGGTTTAGTAAGTGTGAGGCCCAAAGCATGGGTGATCTTTACTAGCATAACATTGTCGAAACTCCGAATCAATTATACATTGCTTAGTTTATGAACATTGATCGGGATAGATAGGTAAAAGGTTCAATTTTCCCGACATGGAAGTCGAGGTAACGTTTACATGAGACGTAGGAGTAATGAGAAGAATTCCTTTCGTGGAAATGGGAGGATGAACGGAAGCTTTGGCTTTGGATAAACTTAGTTAATCTTATAAGCTGCTCGAGTTGGACGAAGGTACTCAACTTCGATATCCGGATCTTGGTCTTTTTGGCGTGATCAATTATATCGAATGTGACGAAGGGTTGCGCTAACGAAGGAATGAGTAATTTGTTTCATGTTTGTGGAGGAGTATTAATGATCTTTATGGGACTGGAGGAAGGCTGAATTGGAGGAGAAACAGGAGGAAGATATTTATTCACAAAAGGTTTAATAGGAGGTTGAGTAGGAAGGGAATTAGCTCTTTTAGCGATCGTTGGAGGTGGAGTTACCATAGCCTTTTCCTTTATTTTTCAGCAGCAACCTTTGATTCTTTTCCTTGCAGTGAGTGAAAACTGTGTATGATTGTCCACTCGCATACCCTTGGGTACCCTCTTCTTCATCAGATTCCTCATCTTCAAATTCCATATACCCAATAGTAGAGTCACCAGTCGGTTCACCGACATCTTGGTCATCTTCACCTTGTGACGAAGGTTCTTCGTAATTTGGATCATCTTCTTCGATTTCAACCAAAGCATTAACTAGAGGGGCTTCAATTGCTAACCTTGGAGAAGTAGTAGGCAAATGCGGCCTTTGGGGGGCATTGTTGGGAGTGAAGTTCCTCCATGGGATATCCTAGTATGGAGTAGTAGATGATGTTTGAGCCAATTGCTTCTTTAATGAGAGAAAGTCATTCGCCATCTTCTGGAATGCTTGGATCTGATGAGGCAGCTGAGAAGAAGTTGAAGCCTTTGATTTTGATGGCTCTCATCTTAACTCACCGGATATAAGGAGGTTGTCTTCTATCCGAATGGCCATAGCTTGAGCAAGGACCAAGGTGGGTATTTGTTCTTGTAAAAGTAAGAAACTTACTTTCAAACTCATGGCATTCAACACTTTTGATTCTCTCTTTTGTTGGGATCATGGAAAGCAACACACGGTTGATTAGTGAATTGAATCAAGCGATAAAATCATGCATGGTTTCATTGGCCTCCTTCTTCATGCGAGTGATTTGTGATGATAACGCAAATGCATCTTTTGAAGGTTTATATCTGTCTTCAAACGCAGTCCGTAATGTGGCCCAACTGGTGATGGATCCACCAAATGTTGGAACCACTCGCTGCGAGGCCCTTGCAAGGTCTCCGAGAAAGAGACGTCCGATACATCCTCATGAGTTACGTCCCGTAATGTTGTATGACATAATAAACACAGTTATAAGAAAGTCCATTCTTTGATTTCTGCTCCAATAAAATTTCAGAAATTTTTACGATTTTCGTGAGGGAGGGGGTTGACTAGATGCCACAAGCAGGTGCTAGAGGGACCATGGCATTTCCCCATGGTACAGGAAGATTTTCTGCCATTTGAAAAGTAGGAAAAATAATGCAAGTAGGGAGTATGGTTCCACTTAGCAAAAAGAGCACTTTGCAATTTGATGTCGAGGTACCCTATGAAATCGGCTCTTTCGTGGAAGTGAGACACTTCTAGCTGATTGATCTCTTGAGCTCGGTGATGCAAATCGTGCTGGAGTGATACTGAAATAGATTCTTTGAAGTAGATAAAAAATTGGATCAAATTCCCCATGAGCTCTTCTGCTATGAGTAAATGGTTCACCCGCCAGTGTACTCGTTTAGATCTGCAACAATTAGGAGTAGATTTACAACAATCTTTTTGTTTATACTTGCTGATTTTCTGATTTTTCTAGCAAAAATCAGTAGCATGTACTTTTTTCAATATTTAATTTTATCCTCTTTAATAACAACCGATTGCGGTTTTCTGACAAAGATTAATAAGGATAAAAAGTGGGTCAATCTAGTAGGCTGATTTTCGATCTTTGACCTAAATTTTGCAAGGTTTTGAAAATAACATAAAATATCAGAATCTCAGATCTACTAAAATATACAAGTTTTTGTAAAAACTCAACAAACTAAAAGCTCCTATCTGGTCCAGATCTATGGATTTGCATAAGGAAATTTTCAATTTTGATCACTTATGTAAAAATTTTAATTTTTAACAAAGGGTTAAAATTTGCAATCTGGTAGTGATTTTTATAGTTTTTTAGTTATTTCCTTAGTTCGATCCCCAGTAGAGTCACCAAAACTGTTGGTCCAAAAACTATCGCTTAGGTAGGTCACAGGGAAACAGGCCAACGATTGTGCGGGGCATAGCCCTCTTTGAGGCAAAGAAAAGCGAAACTGGTTTATTGCTAATCTATCAAGCAGGAATTTGTGTAAATCTACACTATTCTAACTTTAGGGGGTTTTGGGATCTCATCCCAGTAGAGGTAGTTCCAAATACGAATAGAAAGGTAGGAGTTAAGGAACAGAGGATGGTAGATTTGAAGGAAGAAAAGAAATGAATTCCAAGATAGAAAGGTCAGAAGGTTTATGCTTTGGGCTGGTAGTAACTAGAGCCAAACTTACTTGCATAAACAATTAAAGCAATACTGATGAACATATGACAATAGTAGGAATGAATCCAATAGAATAAAAACATAGATCGAACTTAAGAAAGATTTGATGTAAATAACACACACATTAAGCACAAAGTCTGAACATATGTATTAATATTTCTTCTATTACAAGAAAACACAAAGTCTTTCTCTCCTCACTTCTCTTTTCATACAAAAAATGTCCACCCTTTGAATACAAGAAGTATTCAAGTATTTATAGGAGAGGAGTGAAGAAGACAAAAGAAAACCAAAAACTACAAAATATCTAAAAAGTCAATAGTTTACTTGGGCAAGTTTTTGGATGACAACATCCCATGATGCAATATGGATGAGGTCATTATGTATGCCAACATGCTTTTTAAATATTTTACAAAAATGATCGATGCATACAAGAGGAGAAACTACTCCTCATCATCCCTCTATTCAAACTTGGTGTCTTACTTTTGATCAGGAGAGTCGATGTGACACTGCGCTCGATATTCCACAAACTTGCTGATCATTGCTTGAAGATGATCATGATTTGGACCATTAAAATGGTCGTGAATGACTTCACAAGTTTCTTTCTCATTATTGAGCTTTTCAAGTAACTCGGTGAATTTTTCACATGCATCAATTAAAAAGCCAATGAAATCGTAGTAGGCCAAGAGGTTAATGATTGACTCTCGGTCGAAAAGTGACCTCTGGTGCCAAACCTTCAGTGATGATAGCCTTGAGCCACTGGAATGTATCATCTTCTTCCCTCAAGTTATATGATTCACTGAGCATCCTGAGACATTTTTGTAACTATTTACCGCATGTTGTATCGTGCGTCGTGGCTTCATCTTTGATTTTATCTATTCTCTCCAGGATATATTCCATCCGGTCAACCCAAATCTAATGCAATGAGAGATTTATTATGCACATGCTGGTGATCGATAACAACAACCTTCAATAGGTTGTCAACTGAGTAGTTAACCATTGCTTGGAACATTTCATGCTGCAACTTGGTGTTATCCAACTCTTCAGACAGGGCACTTGCTACTGCTTGTAGCTCCTTATTTGCTTGAGTTATATCTTGATAGAGCAATGTGAATTTCCCAATCATTTCTTCACCATCTCTGAGGATCCACTCGATCCAGGATGATATTGTTGTGCCTTGTTCACCAATCTTAATATATTCATTTATTTTCTCCTGACTAGGAACTTGAATGGGTTCGGTGGCAGTCACAGGAGGAGCATTGCCCATTTTTGAAATGCTTGTAGGAGATGTTTATTTTGTTATTTGAGTATCCTTTTCTCCTCTTTTACCTCTTGGAGCTTCTTACAGAGAGCATCCACAACAGATAAGGCTTCCCCTTGCAAGCTTTCAGATGAGGTCCCCATTGTGACTTGAGTCACCATGAAGTCTGTGGGAGATAGATCTTCTTTTCTCTTGGTGGGATCTGGGTAAGCTATCTCCATGAATCTCTCCCCAAAGTGTCTTTAGAAAAGTGATTTATCACTTTCTGATTTTTGGTTCCCTTCTTCGAATAATGGAGAAATCCATGGCTGCAATGGGAACTTTCCTCTTATGCTGACTTAGATGGTTAGAAATCTAACTAGGACTTATGGGAGTGGGAGCAGAGGAAGAAGAAGAAACAAGAGTGAGAGGGGGAGAAACTGTAGAGGCCTCAAGGAAGTGTGTTGAAACACTCAATGGTGGAATTGACAAGGAGTCCAATGCACTGATGCTTCGGGGCCTGTAGTTACTAATAGGGAGGAGAAGGACGTGAAAATGGAAGGGATCATCATTAGGATTGAGGAAACATTAGGTGACAGATCTGCAAGAGAGGAGAAGATGGAAGAGGTGGGAGATGGAAGGGAGGAAGGGAGAGGAGAAGACACATCCATAGGGATAGATGCTTGAATGATAGGAGGAGGAGAAGAAATGGAAGAAGGAATGTTGGGTACCTCTGTAGTTGTAGTTGTGATAACATCCGGGTGGATGTATCCATTGAAACCTCTATTGTTTCTTCTTTACCTGGAGACACCAGGTCGACTACTTGCTTCTTAGAAGTAGGAGGAAGGCCTTCAAAGGTTTCTTCTTGTTTGCTTGGTTTGCCCTCCTTATCCTTCCCTTTTCCTTTTGGCACACGGTCCGGCCTTGGAGGTGCATGGCCTGAAGGAGAAGTAGTGAAGTCAACTCCAAGGTATGTTAGGCCATTTTGATTACACCAATGTTTGGTGTGCTACAATGTGGGTTTGACCCTTTCTTGAATTGTCTTTGGTGCTTTAGCTTTTTCAATCTCCGCGAACATCCAAATGTCCCCATATGTGTCAATGTAAACCCGATCAATTTCTTGATCGAGTCTTTTAATTTCTTTAGGAAAATGGCGACGCCATAGTGGATGATTTCCTCTAGATCTAGTTGGGAGTGATCCTTCCACCTAATGTCTATCTCATGAGTTAGGTCTATCCAAATGTCCTCGATCTCGAGAACATGGATGTGATCAATTTTTTTCTTTCGGAGGAAACTCTGACAGTCGAAGGTCGGCCTTGCTGGGAATTTTTGCTTTAAATTCAACAGCTCTAACTCAACATAAATTTCCTGTGCTTTAGCAAGTGTAGGGCAAGTGTATCGGCCAACTGTAAGGGGGAATGGAGTTCCTCCTTTCTTTCTCTTCATGCACTTTTCATGATAAGTGATTAACTACCTTGACAGTTCCAGGAGGACCAACTTTGGGCCTGCAAACCTTGGCAGCTTCATTGGTTCTCCCTCAAAATTCACAGCTCTGAGGTATGTGAATGTGGGGAATTATGTGAACAATGCTCCCCATTTCTTTGTAGCAGCAATCACACTCGAGCTGGTTCGACTGTGTCTCATGTTTGGTCTCAATAAACAAAATACCTCATAGAAGAAGGCATCATTTATTTTGGAGAACTAGGAGATGTTGGCTTCGAGCCTTAGCTCTAGGTAGAACTCGTATATCTTGACTTGGGGCCATACCCCATTTTGAGCTAACCCTGTGAAATCCCTTTCTGATGCAACAACATATACAACGTAGGAATTCATGTAGAACTTCCTAGTTGTTAGAACTTGTTGAAGCTACTTTGAGAGATGGTGTCACTGATGATTTCACCCTAGCCAAAGCATTGATCAGGTGCATTCTTGCTCATGTTCTCCAGGTATCTCAGCATCCATTTATGGAAATGATGGGCATCAGGGATCCTAAATACTCTACTTAAGAATGTGATTGTATCACTCAATTCTTCATTAAAATCACTTCAGTGGATGGTTTGTGGCCATCTGGACACCGGCTTCTTGTTCTTCAGATAGAGTTCATTCATCATTTGCATGCATTGATCTTCATTATCATCTCATGCTTTCCTGCAGTCCTCAATACTTATCTCCACATATTTCCTGTGATGAGGAATGCCCAGGATCATCTCAAAGTGACGAGCTATGAGGTTTATGATTGTTTTTTGTTCTTTATTTTCGACACATCTAGTGTCTTTGTTATAGCATTGGGAAACCAATAGGATAAACTTGTTATTTACAGAACTCACCGGAAGCACAACTGCAAAGTGCAATCCACTGCCTACTAATTTGTTCATCCATGGGCCACTGCTTGCCTTAGTGGTCCTTGCCCAGAAATCATCCATGTCAATATGACCCAGCTCAGAGTCTCTGATGTCAAGGTCACTCTCTGCATATGAGTCAGACATTTTGACTCTCTGGTACTTGTACTTCATTTCTTTCTCTGACTATTTAGCTTTAGCTTTAGTTGGTTTCTTGCTTGATGAAGACATATGTGAGCTTGAGGATGGATGCTATTGTTTTGCAAGAAGAATCAAGAAGGTCCAACACAGAAGAGCCATGTCAACCATCATGTTATTCATAATGAAAGTTTGAAGAATAACATAACACCTTAGAATGTGTGAGAAAATAGTTAGGTTTAGCTTGCAGAAGGAAGAACAAGCAATTTTAAGCCTCAGGGGCACAAGTTTGATGGTAGGCTATAGGGGCTTATTATTTCTAGGCAAACTTATTGGGATGTCAACATGCTAATTCTTACGCTAAGTGCATTCAGGAAAGTGTCAACATGAGGAAAATTACCCTTGGTGATGACTCGGAAAAGTCATGATAATGTAGAAGGGCGTGGTTTGGAGAGATGTTACATGAAAAAATGCAGCGCTAAAGGGAAAGCACAGGGCGTGAATCTGAAGCATACAACATGTCATGTCTATGTTGTGGAAGTTGCGCCAGTGCCTCATGAAAATCTGCTAAGTTCTCTTTTGGGCTAGGAACAGAAAAAGGTCGTGTTACATGGGTTTAAAGTGCACCAAGGCTGTAACTTTGGAATATGTAACATGAAAAATAGTGCACCAAGGAGTTTGACAGTTAACAGTTCATGGATTTCTTGATTTCTTGATTTGGATTTGATGGCAAGAGAGACATTTTTGGTAAGGCAACAAGTAGATAAGGATGGTTTTTGGTTCACTTCATGGCAGATCCCTCCTAGATTTACATTTCTAAGGAGAGGAAAAGAGGGTTTCAACTGGGAAGTTGTGGATTTTGAATGTGTTCTTTAGATTTTAATTATTTGATAAAAATCCTAACAGACTAACACAACAAAAATGAAAACCACAAATGGGAGAGGAGCCACTCACCTGGATTTATAAAAGACGAAGAAAGACGTGGGGTCCACAAGCTCGAAAATGACATGCAAGGGCTAACAGGGATGGTTGACACACGCAGAGAGAATAACTTTTACAATTTTAAATTCATGAAGATGACATGTGGCAGGTTTATATTTATAGAAAAATTTATAGTTATTACCTCACCAACCACTTTGGCACGCTTTTTAGAGCATCGACATGAGGAAAAATGTGCCTTAGTGCAATTTTATTGATGTTAACACAACATTTCAGTGCTTAGAAAAATGCTTAGTGCACATTTCTGGATGTTGACACAACATTTTCAGTGCCAAAGGGTGTTTAAAGGGGTGTAATGTTTCGAGATGTTGACATGGGCAAAGTTATGCCAAGGAAAATGCATGGCACAAGTTTCGTGATGTTGACATAACAATTTCGGCACTTAAGGATTTTTAAAGGGGCACGATTTTTGGGATGTCGACATGAATGAAATGGCACCTAGTTCAAAAAGGTGCATTTTTAGGAGTGTTGACACACCAAAATCTGCACCGAAGAAAAGCTGAAAAATGGCTAAGTTCGAAACAACTTGATTTTCGAAAGGGAGTTTTGGGCCATTTTGAATGTTGTCAAACTTCCCTGGGGGCCAAAATAGAATTTTTGGTATAGTTACATGCAAAATTGCCCTTGTCAATTTTGCAGGATAACATGATGTAAACAACTTCAACTTTCATACTATTGTCTTACATAAAAATAATTAAAACAATAATCCAGATAAGTAATATTTCATCACAATCCCAATTTGATTTTCATATATTAATTTACATGATTCACTTCTCAGTTAAACCTATTTAACATGAGAAGATAACTATCCTAACTATTTCTTAGGAATAGTTCAACATTAGATAGAACAATAGTACTTCCATCTCAACATTTTATTCACCTAAATTCATCCTAGAATCTGAGATGCCAAGATCAAATCAAAACATAGGAATAAGTTTAGGATGGTCCAAACAACATAACTTGAAAAGAGTTTCTAATTTAAGAATCCTATAACTCAAATTCAGAATTAGAATCCAATTTAAGTTAAAGTCCAGCACTAAACAGATCTCAACAAAGGGTAAGATCAAATTGGCATGCAATTGGGACTAAACACACAATCCCCAAAGAGATACATCAATACCAATGTTAAGTCAAAAGAGTAGAATGGAGGGGTTTAACAATCAGCTTCAACTCAATCAACCATTCAAATATTTTCACTAAACAAAAAGACTTACTCAAAATATTTCCAACCAAACACAACAATCCTTCTAATTAACCTCTGCTTCAGCTATACTTTGTCTATCACAACTGGACTTAATTCTTCAAACAAGTCCCGAGAGAATGTACTACAAAGTAGACCAAACAGACAACACCTTCACCAAGTTTGAAATAGAAGGAAAATCAAAGGAGAGAGAGAGATTGTTTACTCATAGTTCTAAGCACGATTAGAAAAAGAGCATGATAAAAAAGAACATAAATAGACAAGCCTAGTCTCAACTATCCCATACCAAAATCCCAAACTGAGAATGAATCGAAATCGAAATGAGTGAGCACAAACCATAAGAAAGGAAAGAACAAAGAGAAACACAATCCAATACCTTCCTTCATTCTAGGAGATGGTATAGATAACCAAGATTACCCCAAGATAACAATAAAACCATCTCCTTCAAGATATAATGATGCAAAGGAAAATTCCACAAGAGAAATTCTGAACCAACCTTCCAACTTAGACCCATAATAGGTAAGGAATGAATCAATAAGATACAACACAAACAAGAGTAATTGATTCCTCTTTTCACAAGAACATTGCTTAAGATCTACAGAATCGAAACCTGGTTTAATGACCCAAGGACCAAGGAACAAGCTAACACAATACAACAGTACAATGTCAAAGGAACCACCAAGAGGTTCAAGTTGGCACTAAAACCAAAGAACAATAAAAAACCCAAGGGTGTTTTCCCTTCTTTGTAGCACTAGATGCCATCCTTCTAAGGTTATACAAGACCCCATGGAAATAGAAGAAAAACAAAGTAATATATATTCCTTACGAGATTCCAAAAAGAAATCAGGTCTTGAAAACGACTGTACATTTCTAGTGAAGAAAAAGAAGTATACATTTATAGGCTTAAACACACAACCAAATGAATTAACAAGTCCATGGAGCGATAAACTATTTTCCAAGAAAAATCCAAACAATTATTCCCCTAAATCCCCAAGTCAGAGGTCTGCAACTAAAAGCAACACAATAAAACCCAGATTCAAAATTATTGAAAAGATCCTTTCTCCTGAAGAATCAAGAAAGGTTCAATCAAATCCAAGATATTAAAAATAGTTTATTACCTACAGTTTTCCAACATATAGGAAAACAATGTTATGTTAAGACAAGTTCCATAGTTTTAATGCAACCCAAGCTTCCTACTCAATTTAAGAAGACCAAACAAGGTTGCATACAATTCAAACAAGATCTCTTACATTTTTGACTTCATCTCAAGCTCATGCAAAAGATTATAGTATAACCTAACAAATCAAATTCAGAAGATCAATACCTAGATCATGTTTTCCAACATATAGGTGAATTCAAATAGTATTCACAATAAACAATACAAGAATCAAAAGAAGAGATCTTATCATCCAAAAAAAACCAATATATCCCCAAGAGAAAAGTTCTTTTAATGAATCAATTAAGTAAAAGAAAAAAATTAATGGGTAGAGCCTATCATGCCTGATAGAGCTTCTCCTTGATTTAGAAGATTTCCAAGCAACACTTCAATAGCCTCTTCTTCTCCATGAAACATCAACCAACTTCCAACACTTCTACCTTCTTCTTATAGTTTTTACAGAGTCCAATAATAGCTCTATGCAATGCAAAATAACCAATCAAGCAAGAATCGAACTAGAGATTCGACGAACTAAAAACATCATGTAGAGCTCGAGCTTGAAAATGAACCAAAAGATCAAAACAACCATGCAAAACCCTCATGCATTTTCCTAGGTAGTTTTGCCAAATTCAAAAACATTAAATGCAAAGGACTATCAGTTCCCTCCATTTTCCACGCCACCGCCATATCCACATTTAGCAGTGTCTAATTTTAAATTTTTCATGCAACTAAACTCGATGGAGGTGCCAACTCAGCTTTCCCCAACTTTTCCAATGCCCATGCCAAAATTAGTGGTAAGAAGAGATAAGAATGAATTAAATCTCATTTAATACCTAGAAACCGATGCCACCGACCACCCAATCCCCATGTCATTCCATACATCCCCTTTAGGTTGGCCATACCTTAAGTTAGGTTAACATTAGTTTAGGAAATCAACATAGGTCCAAAGGTAGGTCTCAAGTTTAAGTCACAACATCTTAATTACAAAATATTGCAAAGACATAGGTTAGAATTTTCTTTAGGCTAAATTCCCTTAGCATTAAAACATATAGTTAAAAATAGGTTACCGTTCAAAGCAAGCATTGCAATCTACAAACTGAAGATGAACAAACCAAATATCAAAATTCAAATATGCCATAGGGTCTAAGGACTTCATTCCTTTCCTTAGAATAGTTAGAATCCAAAGATCACTTGATCTATCTGACTTGGTCGTTATGACCACAAAGTCACAAATTAAAAGCATACCTTGGATCAATGGAATTGATCCAAGGTAATGTTGTTCTAAAATAAGAATTATGAAAATAGAACCCAAATTTCTCAATTCAAGCAATGAATTAATTCTACATAAAGGAAGTGAATTGCTCCATTGAATACAGAAAAGTCACGACATAATGTAACTACTCCACAGATGAATTATGTTCTACTACAAACATGATTTCCAAAGTCATAAGAGTACACTGTCATAATGAAAAAATCAGCTTTCAAAATTTGTACCTTCTGAAGTATAAATCATCATGGGTACTATTCATGTTTGGAGGTGTTACATCTTTCTATTGTAAAATATGTCATTCCAAAATTCACGCTACAGAATTTTGTAGGTTGATTGGTCATATCCATGATGCTATAGATATTGGTGTATTATAGAGAGGGGTATTTGATAACTCTAAAAGCAAAGGTGAGCACCATGATTATATGATCAAACTCAAGAGCAAAGATGATCAAAATGAGGGGCTCTTTGAAGGAGGTCATGGCAAAGGTCAAGGTTACCATGGTGGATTCAGAGCCCAAGGATTTTGTGATGGAAGAAGTGAGTTCCCTCGTGGAATGTGCTTTATATGTGGATCTCTTGACCACGACAGTGCGAATGTCCTCACAATATTACTTGTTATTTTTGTGGGAATAATGATAGCTATAAGGAATTCCCAGACTTATATGAACATCTTAGAAAGCAACACAAATAGGAGAAAAAGGGCGTAGGGATGGGTAGAATACGGTGCGTTATGGAAAATCGGTGGATGCTAAAGTTGGCACCGAACCTAATGTATTACCTATGGAGATTACTAAACGCACCAAGCTATGCACGCCATAGAAGCATTACGGAAGAATCCTACCATCACTAAGGAGGATGTTTTGCATGCGAGGTACCCAAATCCTATGTATCGTAAAGGAGGTTTATCAGAAACCATGGAGGTACTCAGAAATATTTAGGGTGAAATATAGTGTTTAAAAGAGAAATCACAGAAGATGGAACAAAAGAAGGTAGCAAAGACGGTCCAGTCGGATATTGATGACTTGAAGGAGGTATGTAAAATTTTGTGCCAGGATAATATCATTCCATTACTAGGGAATTGGCTAAAGGGAAACACTCCACACGCATGTATTGAGAATGGACGGAAGATCCTACATGCTAATATTCCCCCTCATAGCTTGGATTATGACAAGGAAATCACCCTCAATGTTATTGTAGATGGATGGATCTTGAGTAATATATTGATTGATACAAACACTGAAGTGAATGTGCTTACTTAGATGCATGGTTATAAATGGGGAGACCTCCATTGCAGCCATCCTCAAATGTGTTTTAATGGCTGATCGAACTAAGGCCACTCCCATCGGATTTTTAAAATATGCATCCATTACTATATAAGGGGCCAAGTATACTTGGGAATTTGAGAATAATGCTCTCTACTTGGGCACCCTTGGTGCTATGCAAATAATGTTGATCTATGGTTCAACAAGGGATATATAAGTTTTGAGAATAAGGAAGAAAGAGTTATTATCCCTTTAACAGATGGGAAATATGCACCTTATGTTGAACCTTTGAGTGAGGAAGACTTGAATAGAATTTATGTGCACGTCATTTAGGACCCGGAGGTGCTTGAGCCATATAAGGAAGGAATCCTTCAATGGGAGGATGCATAGTCTATTATTGATACTACTAGTATTTCTTGTGACAATTGGGCACATGGCACTTATGAGATGGTTAGGCATGAGGTAAGAAACATATTTACGTTGAGAATCAAATATCGTTGTATTCAAAGGATAGGTAAAAACTCGTGCCTCGGTACACTGGAGAAGGATACCGTAAGGTATTCTTGCACGCCATGGAGGAGCAAAGTGCATAGATCAAGTTGAAATAAGAAATATGTTAGCATATAACCTACGTGGAACAATAGTGTGTTGGTGGGTAGTTCACAAGGATAATCTTATAGAATGAAATGAAGTCAAGACTTCTCTAGCTACTCGGTTCCTCATGAGAAATGTGCCTACTCAAATTTGCATAAATCATGGTAATCAACCTATTCAGCACCACATTAAATAGTGTGAGAGACTCGGACAAAGGGGCAAGAAGCTTTACCACATTCACTATTGGTACAAAAACTTTATTCCACTTTACAAGGTTGTGCACGGGTTTGGTATGTATATGTGGAACTACATAGAGAAAATGGAAATTGGTAGGATTTGATTATAGGAATGGTCTAGACATTTGAGTACTTCTCTAATAAACCTCTGATGGAAGAGACATTAAGGGTTATAAAGCATTTAACTATGAGAGACAATTAAAATGATGAACTCATTTAGGAGTTATTCAGGTGAGGCAAAATCAGGATCTCGTTTTAACAAAATAGAAGAGATAGATGCCACATTACTTCAGCACACTTGATTTGACAAAAAAGAAAGAAAGATGGTCTACATAGTGGATGATGAAGAACTAGACAGTTTGGATATAGATAAGTCAACAGATCACGCAAAGGTGTTGGAAATTGTTGATAAACATGTGCACGATTATCATGAACATATGAAGACAAACAAAGTGAACATTATCATAAATGTTTAGCCTAAGGAGACAATAATTTGGGATTATCACCTCTAATTCGTAAGTAGTAAAGATAATTGAGTTACTACGTGATTTTCAAGACTTATTTCCTAGGGATACCATGAATTAAAAGGAGTGCATGAGTCATTAGGAGAGATGAAAATTAAACTAAAGGAAGGTGCATGCCTAGTCAAGAAGAGACCTTATAGGATGAACCCTAACCTGCGCATCAAAGTTAAGGAGGAAATTGAAAAAATGTTTAAATTTGGCATCATCAAGCCTCTAAAAGAATTAGAGTGGGTTAGCCCCATGGTAATCAGTATAAAGAAATATGGTCAGATCAAGATTTGTGTGGATTACAGGGAACTGAATGTTGCATGTGTGATTGATCCTTTTCCAACACCTTTCATAGAGGAAATATTAGAAGGAATTACAGGGCACGAAGTTTATTATTTTACAAATGGATTCTTCAGGTATCATCATGTTATAATTGCATAGGAGGATAAAGTGAAAATGACTTTTACCTCCGAATGGGGAAGTTTTGCATATACCGTGATGCCCTTTGGTCTAAAAAATGTGCCTATTGTATTTTTACGCATAGTTGTTCAAGCATTCAAAGATTTTATTCGCAACTTCCTACAAAGGCTTACTTGGATGATTGGACGGTGTATAGATGAGTTAATGATCATTGTGACAACCTGCGCTTAATGTTTGAAATATGTAGACAATTAAGCATCTCTTTAAACATCAAGAAGTGTGATTTTACTACACCTTTTGGCATTTTGTTAGGGCACATCATTTGCAAGGAAGGTTTGTTAATGGATCTAACTAAGGTTACAGTTATTTTAGGCCGGAAGAGCTTACCACAGTGAGGTGCGTGGATTCTTGGGTCACACAGGGTATTATAGAAAATTTATCAAAGGATATTAGAAGATTGTCGTACACCTGGAAGAGTTACTAAAAGGAAAATGGATGTTCTATTGGGGATAACTGCAATAGTGCAAATTTGAGGCATTAAAAGAGACACTTACTACAATGCCTACTATGTATTTTCCTTCATGGAACCAATCTGTTTCACGTGCATGTGGAAACCTATGGCACAACCTTTGGCATGGTGTTAGCTCAACCTAGAGAAGGTATTGTAGACCATCCTATCTATTTTTCTAGTAGAAAGTTGACTCTGCAGAGAATAGAATTATATGACAACAAGAGTGAGAGGCGATGATCTACGTGGTGTATAAGTTTAGATAGTATTTGTCAAAGAACTCCTTTTGTATTTTATACTGTCACATGAAATTAATATACTTGGTAAAAATCCCATTTTATAGGGGCACATATGTCGATGGATGCTCTTATTCCAAGAATTTGATTTCACAATTGTGGTAAAACTAGGTAAAAGTAATTATGGCCCTAATCACATATAAATAATTCAGATCAGGGAAGGATGCACACAAGATAATTGAATATATAATTCCATATGCATAATTGTATAGGTTACATCATGGGCCTTTAGAATTGGAAGATATTGTTGTCTTTTTATGCACGAGTATGACACCAAGCAATGAGAGCATTGGATAAGAAACAACTCACAATTTATGTGACACCCTTTATGTTGATCGGGAGATTTATACAAACTAGGACGAGATGAAGTATTGCGCCAATGTGTGCTTTGGAGCATGAGCGGACATATATCATAGAAGAGACTCATATTGGTATTGTAGATGGGCACTATCCAAGTGACTCCACCATGTGCAAGATTATATTCACTAGATCATGTTGGGAGACCTTGTACAAAGATTGTAAATCATATTTTAAGGCATGTGATCACTGTCAACACCTTGGTAAACTTGGGAAAAGAGATGAAATGCCTTTAAGTCATACTCCTAAGTACGAGATCCATTTGAGAAATGAGCTATATATTTTTTTTTGGGTACTATTTTTCCACCCACACATAAAATTGGATCACACTATATCATCACTTACATAGATTATCTTACAAGGTGGGCAGAAAAACACCTACAAAGGATTGTACAAAGAGCTACACATCAGCTAGGTTCTTATGGGAAAATGTTATTACTAGGTATGGATGTACGTTGATCTTCAAAAGTGATAGGGGTACACACTTTTTGAATGAGACAATCAGGATACTATTGGATGAGTTTATGGTTGCACACCACAAGACTACACCTTATCACCCTCAGGAACATGGTACTATTAAGGCCTTCAACAAGATATTGAGCTAGACCTTGAAAAAAATTTGTGACGCTGGAAGGAAATATTAGGATGATAAAGTTTTTACTATACTTTGGGTGTATAAAACAACCTACAAAAGGTTGAAGAAGGCCACACCATTTCAGTTGGTGTTTGCGCAGAAGTATAGCTATTCCTATGGAATTCATGTTACCTTCTTTGCATATTGTGTGTGATAGAGGTCTAGCTAATGAGAAAGAATTAGAAGAAAGAATTGACAAGTTGATATTGTTCGATGAGAGGCGCGCCATAGCATGATGGAGTCATAAGCGGAAAAAATCTAGGCGAAGGCATGACATGACATACACATTAGGGAAAAGAAGCTTGAGATTGGATAGATGGTACTTCTTTATGATTCTAAGTTTCAAAACTATCAAGGAAATCTTAAAGTGCATTGGTTGGGACCATACATTATCACTCATATACTTGAATTACGTTCTTTCCAATTAGAAACACTTGATGGAATATCATTACCCGATTACTTAAATGGGAGTAGGTTGAAGGCCTACTATAAATAAGTCTTCTTGGTGTTTATAATAAGGAAGTATTGTCATTTAGTATAGGTTTCCCTTTATGTATTTCCTTTAATTTATTTCCTTATTCATCGCTTATGCTTTTATAATTCAGTTTGGTGTTTGTGTGTAATAAGCGTGTTTATGCACTGAAGCTAATTACAATATGAAGTATTTTTATGCACAGAGGACTACACATACCATTGGTGTGGGGTGGTTGTTATTCACAATTGGGTATACATGAGAAAAAATTGTTACATGTGTTATTCAAGTATGGAAAGGATCTATTAGAAAGGAAATTGCTTCTAAAGAAGACCATAGATGGAAATAAATGAAGGAATAGTATAACATGAGGTAAGTAGTGATCAGGGAAACTACTAGGGGAAGGCACAATGGTGAGGTACCATTCAGTGAGTGCTTGTTTCACTTTCTCTAGGATGTCCATAGCTATGGAATCTAACTCATCCCACGTAATATCCCCTTTCTTGTTCTGCAGAACCAACACAACACTGGACATGGATGTCATCCTTCCTTCCAAAAGGTCCATCTTCTGTGCAATCAGTTTTCCAAGCTCTTCCATCTAAGTTTTGTGTGGCTCTTGTGCTACTGCCAGGGCCTTGTGCTTTTACTTAACCATTGCCAACCTCTCTGTGTGGCCTAAGGTCTCATCTTTCATGGCCTTTTGGACCTCATTGGTCTCTTCTAAGGTCTTAATGTTGATGAGTGCCTCTGGAGCTGTGCATATATTCAAATCTTGATCCACTTTCTTCAAGACTTCTTGTAATGCCTGTAATAACCCTTCATACAATGTGATTTTCCTCATCACTGATGCTTTTTCCCATTTGGCATCCTTCTTTGATTGTTCTGGTGCTTGCATACGCAGATTTTCATCTTCTAGCACCAAGTCCACCAACTTCCCCACATAGTGTATCATTGAAGGAAATGTTTGTGGTACCTTGGGCTCCAAGTGTGGCCTAGCTCTGATTACATTGTCCCCAATCTCCTCTGCGATGCTTATGAATACTTCATTCTTCTTCTATGTGAAGTCCCTTTCCTACGCTATCTCCATGTCCTTCATCTTTAGCTCTTCACGTAGTGCCTTGATTGTGGTAGATTTATCCATGTTCCTTCTGGCCACCTCCACTGAAACTTTCACCAGTGCATTACTAACTCCTTGCTTGTCGACATGACAAAGTAGGATTTACTTCACACGTGTCTATCCTAGGGTGCCTTCTTTAATCACCTTGACATGCATGACTCTTTGCATACATTGAAATCAGGCTCATCCATGTGGGTGTGCATCGACCATGATAGTTTCTTTCGTGTTCGTACGGTCACCATATCTTCATCCATCAACTCCCAACCAAATAGATCCTTTTGCACTATCGTGCTCTGGAAGTGGGCATAGACAATCTTTCCTATGTCCTCTGCATACCCCATGGTTGGTGGAATGTGCTCTCCACTCACCCTTCTAGACCTTTGCTGCTTAGGAACTCTAGCTTCCAAATTTGGAGCTTACATCTCCATGTCCTATGTTTCTCCTGCAGCTGTTTCCTCTGGTCTTTTCTCCTCTTCATCCTTCTCCTTTGTTGCCTCACCATTTTCTTCTATGTGCTCTAGGGGTGTAGGGGATGTAGGTGTGCTCTCCTTAGACTCTTCCACCACTTTGTTCAACTTCATGTTCCTCCTTAGCGTGGTCACTTCCTTCTACGGGGAGAGTTGGGGTGATCTGCGCACAGAGGTTGGGGTAACACCTTGGGTCCTTGTTCTCCTAAATACCCTTTTAAACCTGTGCTCCCCTTGGACCACATTCAAGTCCTCTTCATCCCCCTCTTATGGCTGAGGCGGTGTAATAGTGTGCTCAGCTTCTCTCTAACTTGTAGGATGTTTCCTACCCCTATGCTCCAAGCCGCCACTATCTTTGTGCTCTTCCTCCTCATCCTGCACTTTGATTTTCTCTGAGGGCTTAGGTGCTGGGACATTCTCCATTGTGTGCTTCCCTTTTGGTGGTGTTGGAAGTGTGAACTCACCTTCCACATATTTTTTTTCTCCATCTTCAGCTTCAACTAGAGATACACCAGTGCTACCCCCAAATCTGCTACAACCAAGCTTATTGGCTTGATGTTTAGCACTTCAGAAATGATTCTCTCTGTGTAGGCACTCCTGCCAGGGTATACATACTTCTTCCACAGTGTATGGTAGTCACAGTCTACCTTGTCTGCATTGAAGTTTAATCTACGTGTGTTGGTAAACCTATGAACAGACTCCTAAAAATACCTTGCAGTGAAGGCATAAGGTAACTTGCACCAAGGGCTCCAAGTTCCATCCTTCATTGGAAAGCGCACGATGCAGAAATGTTGGTATATAGAAAAAACTGAACTTGCTTTCCTACCACTACTGGTAGGTCCTTTGGTATGCACCATTCTTCTCCAAATGCCACATAGAGCCTATCATACCACTTCTCCGCCCTTTATTTCACCTCATCTGTCATAGTCCCCTTACATAGATATTTGTTGAATCTTTCAGCTGGGGACTTGTTCTCCATGGGGTATTCCCATATTTTCTCCTTTGGTCCATCTGGTACTCCAATTTCCATGAAGACCAGTGATAGGAGAACAACCCCAAAGCTGATCTTCCCTCCTGTGTGTGCTTCCTCAACTATTTTCTCTGCAATATAGCTGGAAATGTTGTATATTGTCCCTTCGACATCTTTTGCACCACATGTAACCACATGGTGTTTACCTGTGACCACTAGTTCTTGATCATTTAACTTGGTAACCAAGTGTGTTACAACTTGTACAACTAGACAATTCTTGAATTTGTCGATGTCCATTCCACACGGACCCTTCAAGTATCCCAACTCCTGTTTGGTCTTCAAAATTGTGGCTTTGTCTGTGAGGTCACTTTTTATATCTTCTCCTATGGCCTTCAGACCTATCACTGATGAAACAAGTGTAGATAAAATTCTAACTCTGTGTCCTGCAAAGTAGAAGTAGTCTTCATGAACCCTGCTCATGAGCCACTGGTACAAGGGCTCATATTTACCGAAGTATGGCAACTCATACAACTGATATACCCCGATTTTCTTCAATAGATTTTCACCCGCATCATCATATACTGGACATGTCATCTGTCGTGTGTTTGTTGGTTCTAACCATGAGTAAGGATTCGAACTCCTTTTTGTTCTTCGATGTCCTATGATTATATTCACTCACCTTACTTTTTCTAATGGGTGAATCCCATTCTTGGCCAACAATAACCCCTTCTGGGTATTGCATCTCCAAAAAATGACTTTCGGTGCAATCTCTTCCTCCTCAATGACCACCTTCTTCTTTTCTTTTTCTACTACTGTAGATGCCTTCTTTGGTGCCATTTTTACCTTGCCAATGTCTCCTCTTCACTCTTGCAACTATGTGAATCAAACCCTAGCTTGATCCAACTCTACCCTAGGTGGAAACCTTGTAACCTAACTCTTCTCTATCTCCTTGCTTTTCTCAAACCCTTCACCACCGGGGATGCAAGCTTCTTAAAGCATAGATCTGGTTGTCACACTTGATTTCACACCCTTCACACCTTAATTCGATCACTCGGCTCTTCACACTTGGCTCTTCTCTCAAATATTCTTAGTTGCAACGGTAAAAATGAATCCACATCCCTTCCTTATATAAATTTTTCAAATTTTGATGCATTTATTGCTCCTCACCTACTAAATATCCCTTCATTCATTGACCAAATATGTTCGTTCTCGTGGTACATCTCCATGCCCAGCTATAACCTTCTAGCGCCTTCCTACCTTCTGGTCACAGACTTCTCTTTAGTGCACGCTCCTATGCCCAAGTACCTTGTCACTGCACCTTCTCCTAGTAGCTATCATGGCCTCCACTTACCTCATGTTATACTATTCCTTCATCCATCTTCATCCTTGGTCAACTTTTGAGAAGAAACCCCTTTAAAACACACCTGTAGCAGCTTATTTCTTTCACCTTTCAAGTCCCTCAGTCCTTTTCTTGGATAATGAAAACCACCCCACACTGAAAGGTATGTGCAGTCCTCTACACATAAACATTCTTCATACAATAATTAGCTTCATGCGCGCAAGCACGCTTATTACACAAACAACAACGAAATTGACAAAGCATAACGACAATAATGGAAATACATTAAAGAAATACTAAATTAAAAACCTAGACTAAATGGCAAAGATTGCCTTATTACAAACACCAAGAAGACTTATTTATAGTAGGGATTCAGCCTACTCCCGCTAAAGTAACCAGGTATCCATGTTCCATCAAGTGCTTCTAATTGGCATGCACCTGAGTCAAGTATAGAGGTTATAACATATGGCCCCAACCAAGTACTTTGAGTTTGAGTCATAAAGAAGAACCATTTGTTCAATCTCAAACTTTTATCTCTTATGTTTCTATCATGTCATGCTTTCTGCCTGGCTTTTTCCTACTTCTGACTCCATCATGTTATGGCTCGATGCTCATCCAATTGAATCATCTTTTCAATCCATTCTTCTAAATCTTTTTCATCAACTAGACCTCTAGCATGCACAATGTGCAAAGAAGGTAACATAAATTCTATAGGAAGAACAACTTCCACACCAAACACTAATTGAAATGGTGTGGCTTTATTCAATCTCTTGTAAGTTGTTCTATATGCCCAAAGCATAGCTGACACCTTGTCATCCCAATCCTTTCTTCCAACATCACATATTTTTGTCAAAGTCTAGCCCAAAATTTTGTTGAAAGCCTCAATAGTTCCATTTTCCTGAGGATGGTAAGGTGTAGTTTTGTGGTGTGCAACCATAAACTCATCCAATAGGATCTTGATGGTCTCATTCAAAAGTGTGTACCTCTATCACTTGTCAAGCTTAGAGGACATCCATATCATGTAAGAACATTATCCCATAGAAACCTATCTACTATAGTCTGTATATAGTCTTTGGTCGTACTGCTTCTACCCACCGTGTGAGATAATCTATGCAAGTAATGATATAGCGCGATCTAGTCCTATGTGTAACTAGTGAAATAGGTCCTACAAAGTCAATGGCCCATTTCTCAAATGGTTCAACACTAGTAATTGGTCTCAAAGGCATCTCATCTCTTTGCCCTGAGTTTTCCTAGGCACTGACAATGATCACACACCTTGCAATAGTCTTTACAGTCTTTATACAATGTCTCCCACCATAATCCAATAATTAAGATCTTCTGGCGTCACATCACCTACATAATGGCCTCCTGCAATACCACCATGAGCTTCTTCCATGATATCCTTGCACTCATGCTCTAACACACAATGATGTAATACTTCATCTCTACCTAACTTGTAAAGGTCACCACTGATTAACATAAATGGTGCCGTAGCAAGCTACTTCTTTTCTAATGATTTCATCCCTTCTGGTGCCATACCTATGCGTAGAAAGACAACAATGTCTTCTAGTTCCATGGGTGCTTGTTGCAACCTGTATAACTGTGCATCCGACATTGTTTCTTCAATCATCTGTGCCTCCTCTCCCATATTGATTCTAGATAAATGGTCTAGTCCAGAGTTGCTTTTCCCTGGTTTCACCACAACTGTGAAGTCAAATTCTTGAAATAGGAGCACCCATCTACATATGCACCCCTGTAAAACTAGATTATTTACCAAGTACTTCAATGCCATGTGATCTGTATAAAACACAAATGGTGTTGCTAATGTGCATCAAAATTTGTACAATGCATAAATCATTGACAAATCTTTGCGCTCTGTAGTTGTATAATTCCATTTAGCAGGATTCAACTTCCTACTAGAAAAACAATTGGATGATCAATAATACCTTCACCAGGTTGAGCTAACACAACGCCAATGGCCATACCAGAAGTGTCCACATGTACATGAAATGGTTTATCCCATGATGGAAAGCGTAGAATGGGCGTGGTAGTAAGTCTCTCTTTTAATATTTCAAACGTGTGCTACTGTGGTTCTCCCCAATAAAATGTACCTTTCCCCTTCAATAGTTCTTCCAAGGGTGCTGTAATTTTGGCATACCCTTTTATAAACTTTCTATAATACCCTGTATGACCTAAGAATCCATGCACCTCACTTTGACTAGTAGGAACTTCCAGGCCTAAAATGACTGCAACCTTAGTTGGATCAACTAGATAACCTTCCTTGGAAATGATATGTCCTAACAATATCCCAAATGGTGTAGAAAATATGCACTTCTTTATATTCAAAGAGATACTCAATTGTCTGCATCGTTCAAACATTAAGCGCAGATTGTCACAATGGTCTTTCACAAGCCCATATACTATCCAATCATCTAGGTAAACTTGTAAGAAGTTATGAATAAAATCTTTAAATTCCTGAACAACTATTCACAAGAAAACAAAAAACGCGTTCTTCAATCCAAAAGGCATTACAGTATAGGCAAAAATGCCCCATTCAGTTGTAAATGTTGTCTTTTCTTGATCCTCCTAAGCTATCCAAACCTAATGATACCTAGAAAATCCATCTATGAAAGAATATATTTCATGCCCTACAACTCCTTCTAGTATTTCCTTAGTGAAAGGTATAGGGAATGGATCTATGACGCATGTAGCATTTAGGTCCCTATAGTCTACACATATCCTAATCCGTCCTTCTTGATACTGATCACCATTAGGCTAACCCATTCTGACTCATCAAGGGGCTTGATAATTCTAGATTTCAACATTTTATCAATTTCTTCCTTTACCTTTTCGTGTAAATTAGGATTCATCCTGTAGGGTCTCTTTCTAACTGGCTATGCACCATCCTTAAGTTTGATCTTCATTTCCCCAAGTTATTCATGTATGCCTTTAAGTTCATGATATCCTCTAAAATAAGTCCTGATAATCTCTAAGTAATTTGATGATCTTTGCTACCTCCGAGTCTGACCAGTAATCTCTAATTATGGCCTCCTTAGGCTCAGCCTCCGAACCTATATTTACCTTCTTTGTCTTCATAGGTTCATGGTAGGCATGCATGTCCTTGTCTTGCATTGTCCAAGACCTCACACACCCCGTGTGAATGCTCAATATCCAAGTTTTCAACTTCCTCATCATCCACGATGTAAACCATCTTTCCTTTTTCTCTCTCAAGGAAAGCATGCTCAAGTAGTTTGGAGTCTATTTCTTCTTCCTTTTCAAAACATGCTCTCGAACTCGTCTCATTGAATAATTCCTGAATATGTTCTTCTACTTTTGCACTATCTCCCATAGTTAAGCACTTGACAAATTTTAATGCCTCTGCTACCGGAGGTTGAGTTGAGAAATAATCAAATGTCTAAATCATACTTGTCAAATTTTTCTAGTTCTCAATTTCTCTATGTAGTTCTGCATATACATACCAAGCACATGCGCATCCTTGGAGTGTGAAATAAAATTTATGCACCTAGAATGACGGTGGTAATGCTTCATGTCCTATTGTCCAGAGTCTCTCACACTACTGAATGTGATGCTGAATAGGTTGATTACCATGATAAGTACAGATTGGCGTAGGTGATTTGTTCCTTATAAACCTAGTAGATAAATCTATTCCAATCTCTTCCCAGTTTATAAGATTATCTCTATGGACTGCCCACCAACGTGTTGTTGTCCCACATAGTGTATATACTAGCATCTCTCTCCTTGTAACTAGATTTACCCACTGCATTTCCATTGCCTTCAGAAAGGCATGCAGAGCTTCTGTCCCTGTATACCATGGTACTGTACTTCCTATCCATTGTATTGAACAAAATCTATTTATGCGCACGACCACAATTTTCACCTTGCACCCGACTAATTCATATGTACCATGAGCCCAATTGTCACAAGCAATACTCGTAGTGTCACTAATAGAATGAGAATCCTCCCACTATAGAATACCTTCTTTTAATGGCTCATTGACCTCTAGGTCCTGAATAGCGCATACATAGACTCTGTTTAAGTCCTCCTCATTGAGAGGCTCAACATAGGGTGTAGACTTCCCATCTTTCAATGGAATCACAACCCTCTCCTCCTTGTTTTCAAAGCTGATATATCCCTTATTGAATCTCAAGTCAGCATTATTTGCATAACACCAAGGGCATCCAAGCAAGGCTGGAAAATTGTCTACTTCGCAAGTGATAATACCTTGAAATCCCCAAGAAACTTGGCCCCTTGTATAGTTATAGATGCATTGTTCAACACTCCTCTGGGGGTGGCCTTAGTCCGGTTTGCCATGAACAACACATTAGATGATGGTTGCAATGGAGGCCTCCCCATTTGTACCCAAGCATCTAATGTCAACACATTTACTTCTACACCTGTATCAATCAATATGTTGCTCAACAACTACCCATCCACAACAACATTCAAAGTAATTTCCTTGTCATAATAAATGCTATCAGGGGAAAGATTTGCATGTAGAATTTGTCATCCGGTCTCAAGACTTGCACGTGGAGTGTTCCCTTTCAACCAACTTCCCAATAGTGGAATAATGTTCTCTTGGTGCAACATCTTACATACCTCCCAGATCATCGATATCAGTTTGGATTGTCTTTGATGCTTTCTTTTGTTCCTTTAGGTACTATATCTCACCCTAAAGATTCCTTAGCACTTCCATGGTATCTTGGTAAAATTCTTTCTAATGAGCAGGATCTGGATACCTCATGTGCAAAACTTCCTCCTTGGTAATCATAGGCTTCTGATGCAATGCCTCTCACATGCGCATAGCTTTAGCACGTGTAGTGATCTTTATTGTCAATGCCTTAGGTCCTTCTGTTATCTTGGACATCCATTGGTCTTCTCCACGTGCTAGATTCAAACCATCTAGATGCCTTTGTTTTCTTTCTTATGTTGTTTACTCAGATGCTCATATAAGTCTGGGCACTCTTCATAGCTATGGTTCTTCCCATAGAAAGAACATGCATTGTTCTGAGGACATTCGCGCCTATAGTGATCAGGTGATCCACATGTATAACATGTTCTATAAGGAAACTCTACTCTTCCTCCACCATAAACTCATCCTCCATATCCACCATGATATCCATGTCCTCTTCCATGACCTCATTCAAAATGACCCTGATTCATATCATAGCGCATTTGATTATGATCCTAATCCTGGTGCTCATTTCTGCCTTTAGAATTATCCATTATACTTGTTTATCATACTCCAATGTCTATAGCATCATGGATCTGACCAATCAATCGAAAATCCTCAGTATCATGGGTCATGGACCTATAAATCTTGCAAAAGAAAGATACATTCTTCATTATCACATGTTGTAACAAAGGATAGTGACTAGCATCATCATTCAAATGGAAAATTTCACAGTCTAATAATAATGAATGTACAGATCTACAAGGATAACTATCCTTGGTGTGACCTTCCACTTCACAATCTGTACACCAAATTCCTGAGCATATTTCATGGGCTGAATTTTTCGATAGCTTTTCTAACTGCTTTGCCATAGCTACAATATGTGCCTCTAGAAATAGACTAACACCAGTGTCAATGCTCCCAACTGCCTCAATGCGTAAAGCTACTTCCAGTGCTTCACACGGATCTGTGTATGTATTATGTGACAGTGCCCTCCTAAAAGGTGTAATCAATCCTCCAAAAACCACTATGCATGTTGGCTAGCATGTATATCATAAGACAACTTAGATAGAAGTGTCTTAAAATGAGCATCATACTCATGTACACTTTCAGTAGTGCCTTGCTTGATATATTTGAGCACACTTATACTCTTCTAGCTCAAACTCAAGAATATGGAACTCTTTTAAGAAATCATCCCTCAGTGCTGCATAATCCACGCAAGTTTGATCACGGTGAAATTTCCTATACCAATTGTGCGCGTGCCCTTGTAAAGTAGTAGTGAATTGACTTTCCTTTTACTCAACAAATGTAATCCCCTTAGCACACCATAAAATTTCACACATATGCACATGTTCGGTAGCATCCTCTATACCTCTATACTCCGGGAGACAAAGGGACATCTCCATATAGATATTTTGTGGTTGTTGCAGACCTTAACCACTTGATCTAGAACCCCATGGGTTTCTTTTGCTTCCAAAACCACCAGATCCACTAGAATTAGAACCACCTATACCTCTTTATCCTCCATTTTTATCTGGAGTAGGAATTATAGATTTACTCCCATGTGCTCCAATAGTAGTACTATACTGAACCCCTATAGTTTGTGAGGTAGCTCCACTTCCAGAGGTGAATATAACATTCTATGCGGATGACGCGCCCTAGAATGCTCCTCCATATAACACCAAGCTGTCTATTATGCTATTATTATGTACTTGATCCCTGGCTTACTCCTACTCTCCTACTTCCCAAGTTAGTTTGTTAATTACTTGTCATACTAGATACTGAAAAACCAAGCGCAAAGGCTAGGTCACCAAGTGGATTAAGATGCACGCCTGCGGCCCAAGTAGTCTCTGTTGGCGTACTTCCATGTGAGGCCGAGAAGGGATCTCTATCATGCTTTCCAAGATGGGGGAGTTCCTGATGCTCTGGCTCCATGTCTTCTACGTGAGCCGTAAATCCTTCACGAGCCATCTCTCTCCTCAATGCCATACTTTCTGCAATGGAACACTACTTCTCTATTTCCCTCTCGCATGCCTCATTATACTTAAGCCACCTTTCCTCTCTCTAATTTTCCACCGCTAGGTCCACCATCTTAATACCAAACCTATTCCGCCTTCACGCGTGGTGAAGTTTAGTTGGCCATCGGTTTACTCTCCAGGTTCAAAGTTACCATCAAGATCTTGATCATTAGTGGAATATCATGTAAATACGTTCCTCTTGGATACCTCAAAAACTGAAATTCAGTGACCCTTGGGCAAGAGTACATTGAAATTGAATATTCTAGAATATAATTGTTTAGAACACCATGAAACCATGTATCCACCGTGTGAGTCCAAATTAGATCAACATCATAAAGATCCTGAAATTCTTCCTGTGTCTAAACAAGTGCACGATATCTCTAATTCCGCTGAGATGCATAAGCCATAAGCCACTCATAAAGTTCTACTGGAAAGATAGCGAAAAATCTCTCATATAAGCTGTCGTACAGGTTCTATTCTACCCAAGTGCATGTGTTAAACTCAGATCCACTGTTGAACCGTTGTGCATATTCTTCCTCCAGATCATGTATCCATTCCTCAATACTTGCTAGAGTTAACCGGTATGTCTTCATCATGAACCATCCTAAAAACAACTAAAAAGAGGTCCCAACAACAGAACCAATGATGCAGCCTAGAATTTGCAAGATAACACCCTAGTCATGCTTGGCACATCACTCAGCCTAGACTGAGCACTCACCTGAAGTGTGCAAAGGTACCATGTCCCTCTTTAAGGTTGTTGTAACAGGATGACACATAATGAATAAAGAACCATAAAGACTCATGACTAATCCATCATTCTACAAATACGCATGTTACCTACGATCTATGAAAGAACGAGCTTAAACAAGAATCATGATTAAATACTAACATGCACTACTCAATTACATAAAATCTCCTTATAGATTCAGCCAATATCCTCCATCTATTAATAAGTATAAAAGCTCCTTATAGTACTTTCAATTCATCTTAAGGCACATATGAATCGATACACATATTCGAATCATACATACATGCATATATCCCTCTCGATACATCATAAAAATATCTCTTTTACTATGCACCTAACCATCATATATATATGGACTTGCCTTTCACCGCTTAACTACTCCAGAAATAGGTCGCATGCTATTAATAGCCACATGCCATTTACAATTATAGACACACATGCAAGTGCGCTATTTATAGCCCTCTTACAAATAACTGAAGTGTTCATTCCATTCTTAGCTTGCCTCCATGCATAGACGTTTGAACTACTCTTCTAGATATAGACAATGCTTGGTGCGCACTTCTCTGCATCGTTGATGTGTTCTGCATGCCATCTTCCAAAAATAGATCCTCATGCCCAAAATTGGCTAAGTCCTGAAATTCAAAGCTACCTTATGCGTGTGGGTCCTTCCTGTCCTTCTGCACCTTCAATCTTGGCCTTCTACCCCGTGTAGAATCCTTGTGTGATTTTTTCCAAGTATTCTTTGATGAACAAAAGCTGATATCACGAGAATATGGATCTTCTAGAGGGAATGATGTTTGCTATGGCTAATGTATTCTCGAGTATTACGAGATGAAAAGAATAATATTACTCAAGATGAGTTGGATTCCATTGCCACGGACATTCCAAAGAAAACAAGGACTATGCTTTGGATGACTAGAAGACATTGGAGGTAGAGATCAAAAGTGAATATCCAGAGTTGATCCTCCCAATTGAAGAGGAGGGTGATGTAGAGTAGAGGTCTATTCTTTGTACAATGATTCTTTGCATTCTTTACATTCTTATTCTTTATTCTTTGGAGGCATCAGAAAGAAAACCCATTTCTTTGATGATAATGTACTTTAGTCTGGGGTAATGTTGAGAAAAAATATTGTTCTAAGGAGTAGGCACACGTAAGATTTGCATGCGGGAACAAGGCACATTTGAAGGTGCAAAAGGATAGGAAAGGAAATGCACACCAAAACAAGATGAGTCAAGACTTAGCCATTTTTATGGTTATGGTCTATTTCAAAAATAGTGTGTGGAGCACACATCGGGATGGAGACTTGTGTGACTCGCAAATTCTATTTTGGGAATGAATGTTTGATAAGCACCATGCAGGAGTTTGAGATACTAATAGGATTACTACTTCCAGTTAATTGTAGAATGTCTATTATTAGCGCAATTTCATGTGTGCATGTTAATGTAAAGGTGCATAGCTATTTTCAACATGCGACCTATTTTGGGAAGTGCATAAGTGGTGAAGGGAAAGTTCCCACCCCTATAAATAAGTAGTGAACTGTGTAGTTTAGAGACACAATTATTGTAGAGTTATGTTGTTGGATCTGATGTGCACATAGCTTATGGTAATATTTTGTAATGTAAGAAGCTTCTATGTTTTACAATGTTAATGTAATGGAGTATATTGGATGGATAATGGTGTTAAACATGACTATAACTAGTTCTTGTATGGTTAACATTAACATAGTTATTGTTTAATTAATGATTATCTAAGATCTAGATCTAGTTATGCATGAGGAATATTTATGCTTATTTATGGATCTGTATATGCTCTATCTTCATCACACTAACATCCTACACAAGCAACTCTAAAGAGGGACCTAGTGCCTTTGCATTCTTCGAGTGATTGCTCAGCTTAGGCTAGGTGATGTACCAAAGCACATTTGGGTTTTCATAGTGGATTCTAGGTTGCATCATGAGCAAATCTATAAGGAGCCTATTCAACCATCCATACCAATTAAATCATACCATCTACACTATGAATTACCAAAATTCACTAAGTTTAACAACAAAGAATATCCACAACAGTACCTTCGTGCCTTTAAACATGCATGTTATCTTATTACACATGATTAGGAATTGATGCTCCACACTTTCCCCATGTCCTTAGTTGGTCCCACATTGGAATGGTATAATAGTATCCCTCAATATTCAATATTTTCCTTATCCTAACTCGTGCAAATTTTTCTAGAACACTTTTTGATTAACATTGTGTGAAAAATAACCATCAATGATCTATACGCCATCCGACAATTTGAAGATGAATCCATTACATATTTCATAGAATGATGGCACACCATTATAACCCAATTATCCTTCCATCTTCTAGAAGTTCATCTCATCAAGCTCTTCTCATGTTCGTGTGTGAAGCATATATCTTCAAATTTAAAAATCCAATCATTCTGAACCTTTGACGAGGGCCTCACTATGGCCTACAAACTTGAACCATGTGCCCTCGAGAAAGGAAATTAAAAATTGAAATCAAATACTTCCAATCATGAATTTGTTAAAGCAAGTTTCCAATGCTGTAATTTTTAAATCATCCCCGCATTTACATCTAGCATGTGGACTCGAAAACAAGTCACTTGACCAATGCCTAACTACAATCCCCTTCAGATTTATATAATAAAATATTTGACAAACTAATGGCAGTAAACCTTATCACACTTCCTCCTATCTAACTAGTTGATTAGTCAAAACCAAAACTCGTGTGGTATTATGAAGACCATTACTATGAGTACCACCAAGTCCGAGGTCATGACATAGAAAGATGTCGTACTTTCAAATATTTGTCCAAAAATCATTAATCGGGGTGATCTTCAAGTTGAAAATCCAAATGCTTCACCCAATCAACTACACCTACAAGCCAAGCTACCACTTCTACTAAAAACCAAGAACCTAACGCTCATACTATAAATACCAAGAACACTACTAATCTGGAACCTATCCCATCCACAACTTCCCATCTTTCATCATTGATCACATTGATCCCCTTTTATATCCTCCCTACATCTATTATACCTACGTTTGTCTCAACGTCCACTCCCACATCTATAACTACCAGATCCCCATTAGCAAATATATCATTTATGCCCTTAGAGACATTCATGAAGCAACCATTTCAACCAATTTCCACATTTGACATTGTTCCTTTGTCAATTATCTTACCTATCACATCCACCTCATCATCTACTTCATCAACTCTAGTAGGCTTAACCACCTCACATATGTCTATTCAACCCTTGCCCATCATACCATCTATAGAACCTATACCGGTTCTTCTTCCCACTCTCTTACCCATATCAACTGTTTTGGTTATGTTCGAACCACCTTCTTCAGTTATCCAAACTTCATCATTTAAGGAATGATTAAAAGCATTTTACCTTGTAATGACCTCAAATGCTCCTTCTATGTCATCAACACAGTCCCCACCTTCTATATATCACCTCGAGTCAATGATGTTTCCTATACCCAAACCAATCATAACATTGCCATCTAACCCCCAATTAAGGTTATCACCACTCTTCCCGAAGATACATCTTCACATATGAAATCTATAATCCCTCCTATATTTAAACCATCCAACCAAAAAATCATTTGTTTGAACCAAAACATTTCACCCCATCAATCCAAGACCATTAAACACTAAAACACTAATCAACACTAAAATTGAATTCAAATCACCAAAACATCAACATACCCAGTGTTACCCCAAACATCCAAAATATCTCATAAGGTATCTTCTAGCAATTTAGTTGTATTATATAAATAAATCTTTCAACTTTACTGACCTTTGCAATCACATACTTCGCCTATCAAGGCCTTTGACCCAAAAGGAAATAAGCATTTATGGTTCAATTCCAACCTTATGTGTGCCTTTCATCATACTCCCGATAATGATAATCTTGAGAATTGTAGAGTGCTCCAGGACATTATTCATAAACTCATTAAAGAGGGAATACTTATTCTTGGACTGAGTCAGTCCCTTCCTTCCACATCTAGTCGACATCTGCTATTTCACCTTCGGGAGATTACTAATATAGAAATGGTCCTCCTTTGATAATTAATGTGGTTCAAGTAACCAATCAATCTGGTCCTTGTGAACCCAAATACACCTCTGAACCAAAATCCAAGACCTTCATCACCATTCCTCCTCCTAAGGAGTTGACCACATCATCAAAACCAAAGGTTTCTATTTTAGTAGCTCCTAAGCCTATTGAAAAAGTATCGTTAGACAACTTCATCAGGCCCCAGTCAAGATGTCACTCTACGAGCTCATCCAAATCTCTTCATATCATAGACAATCTTATTGAATCCTTAAAGCACATTTTGACATCTCGATGACGAATCTCAACCGTTCACATCTCTCGTAGGAGCACTCACTACTTTTACTGCTATATTATTCAATGAAACTAAAATTTTGTACATCCTATCATAAGAACATGACCTTCCCCTCTTTATTACGGTTAGGATCAATGATATATTTATTTTATGGTCCATGATTAACATTGGGAAAACATTAATATCATTCCTTCACAAACTTTTGACCAACTTAAGATTCTAAAGGAATGCATCACTCGAAAACCTATGGTTCTTCTTGTTTTCAATGATGCCATCTCTCCTACCTTGGTAAAAGTCATCCTCTCTATCCATTTTGGTTAGAATCTCATCCATGAGATCTTCTACATCATTTAGGTGTTATCCTCCGATGACCATGGATGTGTGTTATGTGTTGTGTCCCTTCTACGCTCCATCGTTCTATTAAAAATGAGCATAAGGGAAATATTATCAAGCTTCTTGGGGATGCTCCTCCTTTCTAAGGATGTAACACGACTTATAGAACAAATGATGTACTCATTCCTAAGGATGATTCATCGACACTTTCCACTCGATAATTTTTCCCTCATCCAAACTCCCTAATAAGAAATCACTGAATGACATAACAAACAAACATACGATGGGGGAGTACCACCTTCTCACACTCAACACCCTTCCCACTCCTCACCATATTGGTAGACCCGATAAGGTGCTTATGTACCAACCAGATGTCGGGGATGTTGTTCCTTTCGGTCCACCACATCTTTGCACCAATATTATTTATGGTGGTTTTGATACCCCCTCTTCCCACATCAATGATATTCCAAATACCAAGATTTTTATGGGTGTTTTTAGATTTCTCAACACCTCATATTTTGCCTATACATATCTCCATCATTGCGCATGGAAAGGATTCGGCCTAATCCATTATGAGAATGGCCCATGTTTCCTTATTCCTAATCAATGTTGCAAAACTTATGCAAATTTTGGGCTAGGATACCAGGAGAAATCCCTTGACCCCATTCCACCATCTCATATGCTCATGGACATGCCTTCTACATATTTTCCAACTTTTAAATACATGGGAATCCCTTCTCTACCTTCTCCATTGTTTCTAACCCTTGAAGACATGGACATGATTTATCTACTGTCACATCTCTTCGACTCCCAAAAACATGAATATATCTTCCCACCGGATCTTGAAGACATGGATATGGATGAAACCATTTCTATTGGTTACGACTATTTATTTTTTATTCTATGCCATAAATTTGGGACCGATCACCTATCAGTGTGATAATTAGAGTAGGTCCCTTCCACTTTGACATCTAGAGATGATAGAAGAATATTCTTCTACCGTTGATGTCATGTAATGTGTTGACGACAACATCATTATTTCCCAAATGCTGATAGAATATTCTTATCTTCAAAATACCTTACCATCCATATCACCTACTCTTCTTAACAAAGCCACCATTGATATAAACATTGGGACTCCTTAGGAGCCTCACATTCTCAAAGTGGGCCAATCTCTTCATCCACACAAGCTAGAATCTTTTACCACTTTCCTCTCCCATCACATCCAAAAGTTTGCATGGTCATATTCAGATATTCCAAGTCTTGACCCTTCTATCATCATCCACAATATCAACACCTATCCCAATGCTAAATTGGTAAAGTAGAAGCTTTACCGCATGCACTCTCACATTACCCTCCTTATTAAATAATATTTGCAACATCTTTATCCGTTAATTTCATCATCCCCAATGGGTTTCTAACATTTTACCCATCGCTAAAGCATCAAGAAAGCTATGTATATGCACCGATTTTCAAGATATTAATATCTCTTGTCCTAAGGATGGATTTCGTCTCTCTGAGCATTGATCAATTTTGGATCTTACCATAGATAATGAGATGCTTTCTCTCATGGATGGTTTCTCTAGTTATAATAAAATTCTTATTGTGTCGGAAGATCAACACAAGAACTCCTTAATTACTCTTTAGGGGACCTTTTGCTCTTGCGTCATGCCCTTCGAGTTTAACAAATGTCGGTGCTACTTATCACTTTGGGCCATGACTTATATATTTCATGAGATCATCCCCAAAACCCTATAAGACTATATTGATGTTATTTTAGGAAAATATAAACATCAACGTGACCATATTTTTGTTCTCAAATTCCTTTTCAAGCCCTTATTTTCTTCTTCCTTCATCTTAATCTAGCCAAGTGTGTATTTGGAGTCTTAACTAGCAAGATCCTTGGCTTTATCATTTCTATTAGGGGCATTGAAGTTGACCCTGAAAAATTAAGGTAATCATTGAAATGCCTCCTCATTCCAATCTTAAGTAACTTCGCATCCTTCAAGGCCACCTCCCATCCGTCCTCTGCTTCATCTTGTAAATTTTTTATCATTGCAAACCCTTTCATCACCTCCTTTGGAAGGACATAGAATTCAATTTGGGTCACGATTATCAAAAGGATTTTTATGATCTTAAACAATATCTCTTATCTCCATTAGTTCTCACACCTCCATGTAAGGGGAGACATTTTACTTATATATTTCTACCACTAATCATTCATTAGGAGCCATGTTAGCACATCACAATAATCAAAATCATGAGCGAGGTTATTCATTACATCGGTTGCACCCTTCATGGATATGAAACAAGTTACACTGAAGTTGAAAATTTGTGTTGCACTCTCTTCTTTGCTAATTCAAAACTTTGACATTACCTTCTTAATCATAAGACTTATGTCATTACTAGATTTCATATTCTTAAAACATTACATTCTAAACCATACCATAATGATTGTATCACTCGGTGGCTCATGCTCATGAATGAGTTTGACCTTGAGTTTGTTTCTCAAAAATCCATTAAGGGTCAGGCTATTTCTGACTAGTTAGCAGAAGCCCCTCTTCCTAGTACACATTTACCTCATGAGAAATTTCTAGATGAATCCATTAATCAATTTCATCACAAATATGACACTCTTAAATTCACTCTCTTCTTCAATGGCTCAAAATGCCAGGAAGGGGGAGGTGCTAGCATCATTCTCATTCCACATTGGGAAAATCCTATTACCCTCACCTACAAACTCAATTTTGAGTGTATAAACAACATGGAATAATATGAGGCTCTCATCTTGGGTCTTGAAACCAGTGTCTTTTTATGTGTCTAAATTCTTGACATCTATGAGGATTCTAAGCTTATAATCAAAAATTTGCAAGTGAGTATCAATGTAAAAATGAAAGTCTTCAAAAATATTGCAAAATTTTTCATCTTCTCCTTGAAGATTTTGATTCCTATACCATCCAATTTGTTCCCCAATCAACCAACCACTTTGCTAATATAATGGCGTCACTCACGGATCTCATCCCATGAACAACAAAGGAGTCCAAGCTTTCTATCATCGTTCATCACCATGATTAACGTTACTATAAAATCACCTCAGGTTAATCTTATTGAATATAATTCATCAGACCTTTGGTATTCTAAAATATTTGATTATAAATCCCAATCCATCATTCCACCTAATCTAACCAAAATGTTAAGAGGTCCCCAATCTTATTTGTATTCCTCGTCAATCTTCGTAGTTGTCTTGGGACCTTTAGCCCTTTTCACAATGGGGCCTTGATCTTATTTTTCTTATTAATCCTCGTTCCTAATAACAACATCACTCTATCAACACTAGAACCTAATATTTCACTAAATGGGTGGAAGCAATCCCACTCACCTCAACTAAATCTATCCCAATCATTAATTTTATTTATCAACACATTATCTGTCACTTCAACGTTCCCCAAAACTTGTTATGGACAACGGAAAGTCCTTTAAAAACAAATATCTCAAGAAAATATGTAATGCATTCAACATCCAACTCAGCTTCTCTTCCCCATATTATCCTCAAGCTAATGGCCAGACAAAAGCTACCAATAAAACCCTTCAAACATTCTTGCCAAAACCATTGATCAAGTAGGTCATAATTAGCATCTTTATCTTCCTTTTTCTTTGTGGGCCTATCGCACAAGTGTTCGTACCTCCATGGAAGATATGCCTTTTTCTTGTTTATGGTTCCAAATCCTTCCTCTTGAATTTCAAATCCCATCTTTACATGTCTCTTCACGACTTCATCTCTGATGAAGACTATTACCAAGCTTGTCTAGCATAACTCGAAAAGCTAGATGAACGTTGCCTTCTCACTCTTGAACACCATCATGTTTATCAAGAGTGAATTAAATGATTTTATAATAAGCACCTTAAAGAGAGTGTCTTTAATTTTAGTGACCTCATCCTCAAAGAAAATCAGAATCTCACTACTCTAGAAAGAAGCCAACATGTAAAGTTTTCCCCTAATTGGATTGAACCATACATTATTACACAAAATTATGGGTCGAGCCTATCATTTACCCCCTTGACGATAAACCAGAAGTGGAACTACTTAATGCATTGCGCTTTTAACCATTCTATTGTTAAATAATTTACTAATGTGCTCTTAGTCATATCCTTGGATCATTCCTTCATCTTAACCCCTTCCATCTCTCATTGTGATGATTTGGAACTATGTGGTCTTTCGTCACTTCCTACATGTGACCTTAAATATGGGCACCACAACTCTTCCTATAACATATTCCTTATGGATAGGTTCTCCCCTTTGGTGAAAACTTTATGATCATTACATCCATCACCCTCTTATTCACCTATTAAAGCCATGAAAAGGGTCCAAGGGTGTCTCTTGTACATTCATTTTCCCCTCCTAAGTGGTCTACTTAGCTAGTCCTAGCTCTTCCCCATGTAAAATCAAAGTTCATGGATGATTAAATCAAAAAAATAAAATTCATAAAAAATAGACTGATCCCTCGAAGGACAATTGTTCATGCAGAAAAAAAAACCAAAATTAAAATTAAGTAAATTGATCGATACCTCTAAGGATGGCTATCTATATATTATATACGAGAGGCCATAACCTCGAAGGATGGCTACTCCTTATGGCATTTGAAGGCTTCCCGCATTGATCAACCTTCCATTTTATTAGCATCCTAAGAAATCTTCCTGCATTGATCAACTTTCTTCTAGCAAACTTCCCGCATTGATCGATTGCTCTCTCTCCCTTCTCGAGTTGGGGCATAGTTTTATGGACTACCACTTTTGGAAAACCCTCTTTCCTCTTTACAAGTTACATCTCAAACCCCTTTTGTCATGTCAACATTAGGTTTATGAGATTATCTCATCCATTTCTTCCTTATGATCTTTAAAATGACTAACTATCATTGGTTATATTTCCACTTCTTCTTTGGTTGTAAGTGCCTTGCGTTACCTAGATCCCCTCATTGTTTCCTCCAATGCATTAGAGGCATATTTTCCTCACATGTTCCTTGATATGACATATAGATGTTTATATCTTTAAGTCGATATCATTAAGGTTACATCTTTAACTACCCTCTCTTTCTCATCTTAAGACCCATTGGGCCATACATATTTCCCCTTTGGGACACTCCTCTTAATAGTTCATGTATTTAAGTCCATATCTCATCTTTCCCTCTAGGAATTTCTATTATGATATTCAACTTATCCCTTTTTCAGGCATACATTATTTTTTTCCAAAGTCCACATTCGTGGCCATATTCTATGTTCTCCTTTAGGGAATTCTATTTCCATATTTTGAATCCTCTCTAAAGTCCACATTTTTCACCATATTTATTTTCCCCTCTAGGCGGTTTACTTTGATCCACCCCTTAATTCCACTTTTTTGGCCATACTTACTTTTCCCTTGGGAATTTTTCACATTCTTATGCAACCTCGTGCACAAATTTTTGTCTCGTATCCATACCTTTCCCCACTTGGGGAATATTTTATTTCCTTTTTTTCCTTTATGGCCATACTTTCCCCTTGGGGGCATATTATTTCATCACTCGATTTTTCATTTCACCTTCTTGGCCATTCTTTGTGTTCCATTAGGCACCATATATTTTGATCCCCGACTCTTATAGACGCATACCTCTCCACTCGATTCCTCGTGTACAAATGATTTCATATACCTTTTTGCATATAGTTGTGCATACTCTCATGACTTTCCCATGACCTATTGGTCACCCCGGTTTGAATCCAAAATGTAGTGATCTTCACCCACCCACTAGTCCATAGAACATTGTAGCTTGTCTCCATTAAGACCATAATTTTCCTCTACCAATGTGATATTGGAATCACCACCATAGTTTTTATTCACATTACAATCCTTTTTTCTTGGGGAATATTTCCTTGGTTATGCTTTCACCCATATTTTCTTCACCAACCCACCCTTCATCAATTATCCTTTTCAAATGTGTCATCAATTTCCCTTGACATCATCGATCCCCCATTCGAGGGGAAGCTTATCATCAATCATTTTTTCAATACTCATCCAACTCTCATTGTTTTGTCTCATGACTTGCTAGTTCAAACCACTCAATAAAAGGGGAAAAATGTAGACACCTAAATTTGATATCTATGCCCTTGATCACCCACATGCACATATTTATTTAATCTATTAAATTCCCTTTTAAGTTTAATTAATCCATCCCTATTAATTAATTAAATTCACATCACATTTAAATCCTATTTAATTAACATCAATCAATCCTCATCCATGCCCTAACCAAATTTCCATTTTTGGATGATTTCATTCCAAATATACATCGATGTTTTTCCCTAAACTTTTTATAACCTATCTCCACTACAAACTCACCTACACCTCATCCCTAAATAATATTTTCCTGCCGCATACTTTAAAGCATTTGGCCAATCCTTAAAAACAAAAATCACACCAAAATAAACAAAATGTTTCTGTTGGGGAAACCTTCCCTACAATCGGTGGTGACCTAGCCCAGATTGTTGTCGACCCTATAAAGTCAAGTTTTTATTTCTATTCACCATTGAATGCATATGAATTCCTAAGATTCCTTGTGACTTGAAAACAATCACTCAATCCTAAGCATCCCGGAAGCCATTACGGACCTCTCGGACCTTCTTGCAACATGCATGCATCAATTGTGATCAGCCTTTGTGAGATTTCTATCATTTTATATTAGTCTAGTAAGCTTTTAATCATATTATCTTGGTATTTCTAATGGTTAATTTCTTACGTTTCTCTAATACATAGTTATTGATAAGAAATTATACCTTAACAATTTAGTTGATAAAACCAAGAGGTGAAATTGGATCGACCTCGAATATGACAATGTTTCCATGATACCCATGGATGATGTTGATGGATGTTTGATTGGTACGCTATGTGGAAGAATGGATCAAGATCCTCTCCAGAATGAATCTGTAATCACGAGACACTTGCACAAGATGGGATTAAACAAATTTATGGTATATTTCTGAAAAGGATAGTACCATATGTCAATGGAATTCCTTGCAAGGATGTCAATCATATTTTAAGAGATTAATATGATGATGATAAAATAAAATGATAATAGACAATACAACCAATCAATGCAAAGGAAAATGGACTGACGTGGTCCAAGGCTATATGTTGGTCTGATGGTGATACCTGATCCAATGGGAGTCTAGGGATCACAATATGGCTCAAAGGAGAAATGATATCGAGAGATATGTGAGAAAGATAGTAAATTTGATTAAGATGATTGATAAAATGCTAAAGATAGTTCAAATAAGCTTAATATGACAAAAGAAACTTGAAAAATCCTTGCTTGTAATAGATTTATGTCATTTGGAGGTATAAAAATCATGCTTAGGAGTCAAAATACCTTCTGATGTGAATCCCTCATGATTTAGGGAATCTCCAATGATTCTCAAGGAAATTGCCAATGATTCAAATAATCCCCAACTATTTCTATGAAAACATACAAGTTGATATTGAACAAATATGGGACCTAAAAGGAATTATAAGAATGTTTATTTAAGCTTGGATATAATACATAATGATGTAATGAAATAATGGAAACAACTTACATCATATAATTTGAAAAATAAGGAAAAGAAGGTGATATTACCTAAGAGAGGAATATTGTTGATGCAAGAAGACAACCGATTTGATTCATGGACATATGAATGATGTTCAAAGATGCTTTGAATGTTGTTAGACGATCTTTGGCTCTTTGAGAAGTCTTTGTCACAAGAAAATACAATATGAAGTTCTAGGATAATTTCCACTCGTGATGTCTCCTCAAATGGAGGACAAGAGTTCATATTTATAGATTTTTGTCGATAGGGAGAATCTCCAGTGATTTAGGGAATCACTAGTGATTTTGGTTTGTTTGAATTTGGAAGAGATAAGAAGGGATAAAGTTTCTAATTGAAACTATAGTGCTTTGATATGTCTAGGGATTGTGATGTAATAACTAGAGTGAGGTCGATATGTGTAGTTTGATGGGTTAAAATTGGAATTAAGTTGGTTAGGATAGATGAGGAGAGTTTTTGGTAGGTTCCCTATTTAAACTAGTCTTAACTAGTGTGAAATATGGGCTTCACATAGGGATAAGTGGGGTGAGTTGTAATATAAGAAATTAATTATTTAATTAATTAATTAGACATGGTGGGTTGTCAACTTAGTAAATGTGGTGCCGAGTTAATTAATTAAGTGAGGGTATATGTTTATAATTATATAACCTAAGATGAAGAGTGTGAAAGTAATATGTTAATTAATGATGGATGTGGAATTATGCAAGGTAAGTATGATGATGATGTTGATGTTTTAAATAAACGGGGCCTAGCGGGCACCAACACTTTGGGAATCAGTAGTGCTAATTTTAGGTGTCTACATTTTTCCCCCTTTTGTTGAGTGGTTTTGAGACAAAAACAAGATGTGATAGATAAATGTTGTAGAATTACATGATGAGGTGATCCCCCTTAAAACTAGGGAATTGATGAAAAAGGGAATCGATCACGAGCTTGAAAGAGATAGATGGAAAGATGTAAGGATAGGAAGATGATAAAGTGATGCCCCAAGATGAGGTAAAAAAAAGATGGGTGCCATCATAAAATCAAGTGATAGGGGAACCAAAGGGTTCATGTCCTATAGACATATGAATTTTAACAATAGATAAGATGTTTTGACGAGGTCAAAGGACCAAGAATTGATGTTTCCATAAAGGTGGGTTTACGAGGCCAAGAATTCAAGTGATAGGGGAACCAAAGGGTTTGTTTCCTACATACATATGACTTAACGAAAAAAAATATGATATGATGATTTGATGAGGTCAAAGGACCAAAATTGATGTTGCCACAAAGGTGGTCTTACAAGACTAGGAATTCAAATGATAAGGGAACTAAAGGGTTTGTTTTCTACAAACATATGACTTTACGATGCAAAATATGATGTGAATATTTGATGAGGTCAAAGGACCAAAAATTGATGTTGCCACAAAGGTGGGCTTATGAGGACTAGATGGGGGTCCTGATGATGATCAAGGATGTAGCACCCAAGGAGGTATTTGGTTGATAAATGTTTATTTTAATGAGTAGATGTGATGTTTTAAACACAATGATGTGACGTTGAGATGTGCTCAGGATTTGAGAGATGATAGATATTGTGATATATTTCGGTAGATATTTTGATAAATGTTGATGTGGAAGGGTTGACAACTATTAAAGTTACGTTTTAGGTATGATGTGTATTTGATATTGATGTTAAAGTGATTTAATGTTTTGTCAAAACCATGGTCAAGAATGAAATGTGGATTGATTTATTTGTATTGGATTTGATACATATATGATGGGAAACAACAAAGTGAAGGTGCTTGCACTTTTGGCCTTTACAATGAAATGTTAACAGATGACTAACAATGGGTAGTCACACTTAGGATCTTGGATATAAATTGAAGTGACATAGTGTACCTTCTTAGGATATGAGAAGGGTTAACATATGTAGGTTGTGTGGGAAAATAGGGTTCTCCTTTCAATGGTTTCATAGGAAATGCCCCAGCTTTACATTTTTATTTTGATGTAAACTGATCAATGCGAGAAGTTTTCTATAATAGGAAAGTTGATTGATGTGGGAATCTTTCCTAGGATGATTTGAATTTTGGATTTTTGAAGGTTGATCAATACAGGAAGCCTTTTACATGGGTAGCCATCCTTTAAGGTTATTCTCTACAATTTTTATTTTGATTTTTATAAGGATGGTTGTCCTTCAAGGGATCGGTCTATGATTTTGACTAGTAGTTGTCCTTCAACGGATTATTCTATTATTATTTTTGAATTTTGATAGGAAACATCCATAGATATTTTTTACTTTATTTTGAGTTGAGGTCAAGACCCTAATAGACCATTTCAAGGAGGGGAAAATATGTGTACAAAAACTACACATGTGTGCCCCAAGACATGTCTTTGGTTGGTAGACAAGGTGGATGAATGTAATGATTACAAGGTTCTTGCTAAAGAGGAACTTGTCCATGTGAAATATGCAATGAATAGATCTGTGGTGCTCATATTTAAGGTGTATTAAGGATAGTGACAGAAAACCACATGCTTTCAAATTATTACAATGATAAAATGACTAGCTAATGATGGAATAAGATCTTTGATGTGAATATTGTCATGTTGTTTGATCTCGTTAACAATAGAAATGCTATAAGTGCAAGGATTTTGAAGGTTGGCATGTGTTATATGGATGATCTAATTAAGGGATATATTCCCACGTTTACTCCAAAGTAATGACATTTTGATTAGATTGATAGGATAGGTTGGTGAGGACGTGTAAAAGGGAAGGCATGTAAAGTAAGAATTTTGAAGTCTCAGTAGATAGGAGCCTTCCCAACATAATACTGTGGATAGAAATGACATGTGTTAAAAGGAATGATGTCCTGAGGATGATAGAATTTTTGGTCTTGATTAATCGAGTATATGGTAAATAAAGGAGCCCTTGACAAAGGAGCTATGGGAAATTTGGATGGGGCATGAGAGGACAATTAATAAAGAGGGTAGATGATGAAGCTTTGGTTTTCCCTTTTCTTCATGTATGTTTATTTTGGGTTTGTATAGGTGGGTGAATTATACTGGTTTGAGATAAAGGGCCTTCACTAGAAGGTGATGGGAAAACACATGAGGAATATTTTTTGAGATTTGGTTGAGGATGACCCCTTGGTTCTGTAAATTTTGGTGAATACATTGTTAATGGCTTGGGAATAGATGTTGATGAGGTTGATAGACCTTTAAGGGAAGGTGTGGACATTGATGAGGTTGAGAGACCTTCAATAGAAGGTGTTGATGAGATTGAGGGACCTTCATTGGAAGGTGTTAATGAGATTGAGGGACCTTTAAGGGAGGGTACTAATGAGGATAATGGTCCTCCAAAGGAAGGCAGGCGATGATATTGACGAATCTTCAAAGGAAGGGGCTAATGAGGATAAAGGTCCTTTAATAGAAGGCGTTGATGATATTAATGGACCTTTAAGGGAAGGTCTTAACAAGATATCTAATGAAGGCTTCTTGACGATAGAATAAGGATGTCTTCCTTATCCTACAGATGTTTGTGAGGACATATATAAGGGTGATGATATTGATTATGGCTTAGGATGGTCCTTTTTAGGGTAACATCATTGATAAGTAAGATTCTTTGAATTATGGTTTTAAGTGCTTTATAACTCTCCGTGATATGTCCCGATCATCTATGGTAGGAAAAAAATTTGTCTTAATTGTACAGGTTAGGTTTTTGAGTATGTGGATGGGGTGTTTTGATTTGTGGTAATGTGATAAGAGAGGCTGCAGGAATCTATCAAAGATATCAACGTAAGTCCCTTTTGGGGGATTTGGATTAACAGATTTTATCCTTGACTTATGAGAGCACTTAGGAGGAAACTCTTAGTTTTGGATGGGGGTGGATTCATGGATGGTGTATGGCGAGAGAAAATTTTAGTGGCGAATTTTTGTAAACTCGAGAATATTAGGTATTTGGAAATTGGAAATGATAACTTTTCAATTTTGTCGATTCTTGTCCCCGCTACTAAAAATTTCAGATGACAAGTCATTTATATGGGTCAGTTCGCCTACTATTTATATGTAAAAATTAACTTATACATGTATTCATCGAGGTATAATACATATCATGGGGGTTGCAAGGGACTACCCATTTAATAAAGACATCCAGTAAAGAGTGACTCTTTGTCTAACTTAGGTTGGAAAGATAGCCATTGTCTATCATCTAACCTAGGTTGGATGACATATGATGGATGGTCGTTCAACCTGGGTTGGACGGTCATCCATTGTATGTCATCTAACCTAGCCATCCAACCTAGGTTAGATGGAAGATAATGTACGTTTGTCTAACCCGGAGTTAGATGGTCGGGCTACACAACAAATAATGTATGGTCATCCAATTCAGGTTGGACGGTTGGGTTAGACACCGACAATGGGCAGCCATCCAACCCATGTTGGATGGCTAGGTTGACACCAAATAATGTACAGTCATCCAACCCATGTTGAAAGGTTGGGTTAGACGGAAAATAATGCACGGTCATCCAATCCAGGTTGGACGGATGGGTTTGATGACAAACGATGGACAATCATTCAACCTAGGTTGGATGGTTGGGTTGGATGGAAAATAATGTACAGTCATCTAACCCAGGTTGGATGACAAATGATGGATAGTCATCTAACCCAAATTATGATGAGGGTCATCAATCCTCTCCGTTAATAATATCAATCCAGAGCTGGTGTCTGATGATTGTATGCATTAAGAGAAAAAATATCTTTGGAAAACTTCTTTAAATATAATCCAAACTTGCATAAAATAAATCACACATGAATAAATGTAAAGGCACACTTGCATGAAAGAAATCACACTTACATAAATGATGTTGCTGAGTTAAAAATAAAAGAAACTTTAGGTTCACAAAAGAAATTGTACTGAAATAAGGATTACATAACATAAAATCAGAAATCACAACAAAAGAAAAACAAAATAAAGAAAGGAACATAAAACATTGATCCTTATTCCTTGGAATGATTTTCCAGCTCATTCCTTGAAGAGGATTTAATTCATACTTTCAAACTTAATTCAAAACCTCGAGTTAAAAATAAAAGAAACATAAATAAGAAACTTTAGGTTCACAAAAGAAATTGTCTTGAAATAAGGATTACATAATATAAAATCAGAAATCACAACAAAAGAAAAATAAAATAAAGAAAGGAACATAAAACATTGAAAGAAAAGAACATAAAACATTGATCCTTCTTCCTTGGAATGAGTTTCCATCTCATTCCTTGGAAGAGGACTTAATTCATACTTTCAAACTTAATTCAAAACCTGTAGAACAATTTCACTCAGAAGATTGAGAAAGAACGGATCTATTATTCTTGGTAGGGAAAAATTACATATCAAAGTGTGAGAGGTTGCATCTATAATTCATGCATCTAACCAACTCCTTATTTTGGGAAATACAATTTGATCTTATCTTTATTCCAATCCTAACAACTAAGATCTCCATCTCTACAAAATATGGAGAGATATATTATTGGAGTCAAAGTCTTATTTCACTATTTTAGGAAGATTTGCTCCCAAATCTTCTCCTTTATTTTTGTAACAAGAATCACAAGTGATTTTATTCTCCCACTTTATTGGAAATATTTTTCCTCAAAAATTACTTTGAACAAATACCTCTCTGGATTTCCCATTTGTCTTTGTTGTTTCTGTTTGTGGAGCTTTTAGTGCTTGTCTCATACACTTTTTCCTTGGATTGCAGCTCACTAAAATTTAGATTTCTATTATTGGTAAAACTGTAGAAAATTTGAATGAGGTTATTGTAAAATAAATTTCTATGAAAAAACCTCTCTCGATTCTCCATTTTACTTTTTGTTTCTAATTGTGTAACTTTTGGTTCTCGTCTAAGACACTTTTTCTAGAACTAGCATTATCTTTCCTTTAAGGCCTACATGCACAAGACTTTGCATCTTTCCTAAATAATATATAGGATTATTCGATAAAATAGAGAACAAAATAATTCTAAAGAATGAACAAGAAGAAAACTATAAGTTCCAAGATTACATTTAAATTCACTTTCAAAGGTAATTTGGAAAAAAATAATAATGTTAATTTATGGCTAATTTATGGCCTCATCATTTCCCCACTCTTAATCTTATGCATTTCCTCATGGATTATATTATTTTCTCTTCTTAGAGTCTTCTCCGCATTGAGATTATGCATGTATGCATTCCATATATAGTTCAAGGACATATTCTTGTTGATCTCCTTATCTTTTGTTTTTGATTTCCTTTCTTTTACAACAGGTTTATATGTGGATATCATTCTACTATGTTTGATTTATTTTCTTTTATAGCAGGTTCTTGTGTGGATCTCCTTCTGCTATTTTTTATTTCTTTTATTTTACAATAAGTTCTTGTGTGGATATTCTTCTGTTGTTTTTTATTTATTTTCTTTTACAATAGGTTCTTGTGTGGATCTCCTTCTGCTATTTTTGATTTATTTTCTTTTACAACAAGATCTTTTGTGGATCTCCTTCTATTATTTTAGATTTTTTTTCTTTTATAATAGGTTCTTGTGTGGACCTCCTTTGCTGTTTTTGATTTTCTTTCTTTTACAGTAGGTTCTTTTGTGGATCTCCTTCTGATTGTGCCTCATATTTAAAATCAAAATGCATACCTCATGCTTCTCCTTCTCTCCCACACCTAAGCTCATGCATGTCCTCATGAATTTTGTTTATTCATGGCTTCCCATAAATTAGAATCCAAAAGTTTGATTGCAAAAAGGTGCACATATTTTTCATATTTGTAAGTAGGGGAGATATGAATTTTATCTTTCCTTCCTTGGAGATATTAAAAGTGGATCTAGCTGTAGTAAAAAACTTACAAGAAAGCTTAAAAATAAAATAGTAGAATAAAATAACTTGATCATACCTCTAGTTTTCCTTGTCATCCTATTGTTAACATGGTCAAATACTGTCGAGAAGGAAGCCACCGAGTAATAGTTAATTGCCTTGGTATTCTATTATAACTAGAATATTCTTTTACAAAACTCTAAATATCCTAATAACATCGTGTCCCTAGCAATGGCACCAAAATGATGAGTTTCATCAATCCTCTCCATTAATAATGCTAATCCGGTATCAAGTCCGATCACTTGTATGCATTAAGAGAAAAAATATCTATAGAAAACAACTTGTTTAAACACAAACCAAACTTGCATAAAATAAATCAAACATGTAGAAATGTAAAGGCACACTTGCAGAAATAAATCTTGCATGAAAGAAATCACACTTGCATAAATGAAATTGCTGAATTAAAAATAAAAGAAAGATAAATAAGACACTTGCAGGTTCACAAAAGAAATTGTATGGAAATAAGGATTACATAACATAAAATCAGAAATCACAACAAAAGGAAAACAAAATAAAGAAAGGAACATAAAACATTGAAAAAAAGAACATAAAACATTGATCCTTCTTCCTTGGAATGAGTGGCCATCTCATTCCTTGAATAGACGTAATTCATACTTTCAAACTTAATTCAAAATCTGTAGAACAATTTCACTCAAAAGATTGAGAAAGAATGAATCTATTATTCTTAGCAGGAAAAAATTACATATCAAAGTGTGGGAGGTTGCATCTATAACTCATGCATCCAACCAACTCCTTATTTTGGGAAATACAATATGATCTTATCTTTATTCTAATCCTAACAACTAATATTTCCATCTCCACAAAATATGGAGAGAGATATATTATTGGAGTCAAAGTCTTATTTCGCTATTTTAGGAAGATTTGCTCCCAAATCTTCTCCTTGATTTTTGGTAACAAGAATCATAATGATTTTATTCTCCTACTTTATTGGAAAGATATTTTTCTATAAAAAAATTACTTTGACCAAATACCTCTTCCAGAATTCTCATTTGACTTTGTTGTTTCTATTTGTGGAACTTTTAGTGCTTGTCTCATACACTTTTTCCTTGGACTGCAACTCACTAAAAGTTATATTTATCTTTATTGGTAAAACTTGTAGCAAATATGAATGATTTTTTTGTAAAACACATTTCTATGAACAAAAAACTCTCTCAAATGCTCCATTTGACTTTGTTTTTTCCGATTTGTCAAACTTTTGTTGCTCATTTGATACACTTTTTCCAGAACTAGCATTATCTTTCCTTTAAGGCCTACATGCACAAGACTTTGCATATTTCCTAAATAATCAATATGATTATTCAACAAAATAGAGAACAAAATAATTCTAAAGAATGAACAAGATATATATCCTATATTCTATCTCAAGCAAAATATAAGTTTCAAGATTACATTTAAATCCACTTTCAAAGGTAACTTGGAAGGACAAAATAATGGTAATATATAGCCAATTTATGGCATCATCAGGTTGGATGGCTAGGTTGGATGGAAAATAATGTATGGTCATCCAACCCAAGTTAGACGGATGGGTTAGGTGGTAGATGATGGAGAGTTGTCCAACCTAGGTTGGATGGCCGTTTAACCCCGTCGGCTTTGCCATGAAATAGTTTTAAAAAAAAAAATCATTGATGCGAAATTCAATTTTGGAGATTCACCACCAATTATAAACTAATTTTTGGGAGGGGTGTCTTAAAATAAACATTTTTGTATGGTGTTGGAAAATCATAGGGATGTTGTGAGGTTTATAAGAGGGAGAATATGACCTAAGAAAGGGATTCTATAATTTGGTCGAGTCGATTTGCACAACAAAAAGATAGTGTTTTATTAATTCGTTACTACCATGATTTTACAATGGAAGGATGGCTAATATATAGCCATACAAATAGAAAAATTGTTTCCTATAAGATAGGAGACTGCACTAAAAAATCAATCGTAACTAATATATGTAAAATTATTATAAAAACAATATTACTAAAAATATAACAAACAACCCAAATAATAATATAGTCTGTAAGTAAAATTTTACTATATGGTAAATACTAATTTTCCTAACATTCCCCACCTTAATGTTTACATGTTAGAAATAGAAATTTCACACTTCCTCTGCAGCTGCTACTCGTGTTTGCTCATGATCTTAGAAACACTCGAACTGAAGGTAGAAGAAGGAACACATCAACTTATTATCGACCATGCACTGTCGGGAACACATCTGACTAACGAGGATGGGAACACACTAAAGAATCATCTATTTATCAACCAATCACTCTAGGGAACACATCTGACCTAGTAGTGTGGGAACTCAAATAGGAACACATATAAGCACCTTCAATGGTTTTCTAGAGGCTAACCACAAACCTAGGTATGAACATGAACACATCTAACTATTTAACCTCTTTAAGACTCATGATGTTGCATTTCACTTTGTGCTATTTGTTCTTCACTATGTTATTGCATCAAGGAATTATGTAGGTAGCCACATATAAATGTGAACAGGAATGGACATTTGTTCTTATTTTTCACACCACGCTAAAAATCACACCAAACTGAATTGCTGAAATCAAACACACCGCATGCATGCTAAAATACTTACACATGTGCCAAAATATGTGTGAAGTGGCTCCGTCGTTGGTGGTGATGAGATTTTATTGATTGACCTCCACCTCTTTTCCTCCAACCTCTAGTATCACGTTGCTCACTCAACAAATTGGACGTTGAATATCACCAATTTCCACATTAGATTTTTTGTTATAGTTTTTATCCTACAATGTCAAACAATTTATTTTCCTGACGTTGGGTAACACCAAAAATCCATCCGTAAGGCATTTTTTTAATAATATTTGATTCCTTTAACAATGAATCGTGAGTTTTACGATGACAATTTGACTCGAGAAAAAAAGGACTCTATAATGGAATAGTCTTGAAGTTGACTTTTGACTTTGAGACATTTTATGATAACGGATGACACAAAGAGACCAATGTTATTCTTTTAGTTTATGGATATGTAATGACTCATAAAGAACCTATTCAAATGATTTTATTAACAATTTTGACATTGATAATGTGACTTTTCATTTGATAATGACAATACTTATTATTTAAGACTCAAAATGGAGATTAATACCTATTAACTAGAAAGTATTATTTGTTTACTAATCACAATACTATAAATAAACAAGAATATAGAAATGTAAACTTAAATTAAAAATTCTAATGTAACAAAAGGATAATAATAAAAATTTACCAAACTATACGAATCCTAAAATGAGACTAAATATTGAAAAATATGAGAGAACTTATTTGATATTAGGAACCGTAAGTGACTACCAGAATCTTAAATAGACACCTACTAGACGGGAAATACATATCATTGAAAGACCAAAAGAAATTCGGCAGCTTTTTGTAAATGATTGTGCTTGGGGAGCTTGAGTTGTATCAATTCGAAAAAAGTTGGGACACATGGAAATGTTTATTTGTTTGAGCTAGTAACCCATGGTGATCACCAAAAACTCCAAATGACATTTGATGAGCTATCTGTGAATAGATCATGACCAGCATAAGTATTTAAAATACTAATTTTTTTGCATGTGTTTGATCAATGCAAACTGGATATATTGAGAGCAAAAAACTCAACATGGGTTTCATATTGGATGTGAAATTTCCCTTCTCCTAATTATTGTTACGTGTGAGAAACAAAAATAGTGGAGCCTCACCCAAATTTGCAAATAAAAACTTAAATGCATATAAGGTCTCCTAATAGCTCTCCAAGATGTGTTCTTTCAACTACAAATGTCTTGTAAATCAGGTCACCAAATACGATGTAATCTTGAGAATCCTCGCTAAGTCTATTATGAATGCATACATCACAATGTGAATACTCAGCTAAGCATGAACTCATAACATAGTCTCCAATACAAATTATAGTAAATTTATTCTATAAAAAAATTCTAATGCAATGACGAGTTGATACTAAATGAATTAAAAATTTCTGACAGTCCCCACATTTCATAGGTCACTGCAACAAGATGAGCACATAATCGAGTCACGATTACATCAAAATGTCGGACAATAATGGATGAAAATTCATGCACTCCAAAATATATATTTCCAGGTTTAGGATAGATGGATTACCAACTGTGCAATATGTAGGTTCTAAGCTTGTAAATCTACATGAAGAACTCAAAGAATAAAAATTACATCAGGTGGGGAAATGGAAAATACTAAAAATTCCCCTTCAAATAAATCATTGATCCATTCAAAGGATTCTCCTACTCTGATACCAAATCTAGAATTTGGTCAGAGTCAAATTTTCACAACACAAAGATAGTGTTTTATTAATCCACTGTTGTCATGATTTTACAATGGAAGGATGGCTAATATATAGCCATACAAATAGAAAAATTGTTTCCTATAAGATAGGAAACTACACTAACAAATCACCCGTAACTAATATATGTAATATTGTTATAAAAAATATTACTAACAATATAACAAACAACCCAAATAATAATATAACCGTAAGTACAATTTTACTATATAGTAAATACCCAATACCAATGTAAATACTAATTTTCCTAAAATGGATAGCATGTGTTATTGATAAGATTGGATGATGGATGAGGTCTCAAAATAGAGGAGAAGGGATGGTTGATGGATGTGATTGGGTTTGATTGTGTGCCATGATATTGAGCTAAAGGATGGGGTCCCAAAATTGATGGTAAGGGTGGACCCGTAGATTTGATAGACTTAGATCATGATAAAGGATGAGGTCCCAAAATGGATGGTAAAGTTGAGACCTTAGATGGCGTGTGCTTAGATTTTGTAGTATTGATTTTAGGTAAAGGAGGGTGTTTTATGATGGATGATGAGGATGAGGTGGAGAATGTGATCAATTTCGATTTCATAACATTTTCATTAGATAGAGAAGAGGGACTCGTGTCAAATGACAAGGGTGAGGCTATGAGTGTGATGGTATTTGACTATGTAGTGTTTGATTCAAGGCAATGTTCCAGGATGGAAGGTAAGTGAGTATCTAGGGATATGATTGGGTCTTATTTGGATGAGGGAGGTGTTATTTCTAGACATGATTGAGGTGGATTATGTGATTTTTCTAGTTTGTTGATTAATTCAATAAGTGATTGGATATCGAGATCTTCAATTACAAAGGATTATTTAGTAATGACTTCCAAAGTGGAATCTAATGGTTGTAAAGGAGTGATGGATGATTGGATAGTGGACATAAGCGATGTTAATATATGAGGATCATCAAAAAGAGAATCCATGAATTGTTAATCTTCAAAAGGAAGCATTGGTGATGAAGAGGTATCCTCATGGGGAAGAACTTATGTGATAGTGTTGATAGTATGACCCAAAATATATACAATATCTATATTGATTGATTATATTGAGGGGTTTTGTCGGGGAGATAAGTAGAGTCATCATGTGTGATAGTTGATCTCGAATCATGGGAAGACACTGGGAATCATATGGATCATGTGTGGATTCACCCGAATCATAGGGAGAACTAGAGGAATCATATGGAATGTGTGTAGATTGAGGATTGAGATGGCCTTCTTCAAGGGCTTGGATTTCTAACTTCCTAGCCATGGTGAAGGATTTTTAAAGGTGTGGAATGTATGGATTTGAAGGGTGGATGATATGTGATGGGAACATGATCGGGTAAACAACTCGATTAATTCTGATCGGAAGTGGAAAAGATAATTGATTGATAGTGCTCTGCCATCTAGTGACAAAGTCTCCAAGGGATTCATTTTTGGATTGTTTGATGGTAGCAAGGTCAGAAATGGTGATTTTTTGAGTGACATTTATAGCGAAGTGATTGAGAAACAACATAGCTAACTATGTGAAAGATACCAAAGAATGTTGAGGGAGGGAATTGTACCAATCCAAAGCAAGTCCTGTCAGCAACATAGGGAAGGTTATAAGAAGGATATCTTGATCATGGATGATGAGATAACATTAATATCTAAAGGATAGTATGTGTTGTTGAGGATCCTCCTAGCCATGGAACACAAGAAATTTAGACAATTCCTAATGCAGAGGATAAGAATTATATGGTACTGATGGATGGATGGGTTCATTAAAAACCTGATCATAAGTGAGGACTTATTTGGATCCTTTGGTAGTGGTTTCTAAATTGTCTAATATGTTTAATAGATCTTGTATGGGATCATTTGTAGGATTAAATGTGAAGGAATTGACAAGAGGACGCATGATTGATTTGACTGATGAAAATGTGAAGTAATATAGTTTTGTAATAGATGGGCTTGATGTGGAGATTGATGAGGGTAGCTTAAGAGGATATTTTTGTGAAGTGGGTTATGATAAAGGGATGTGAGGAGATGTGGAAAATTTTTGAGTATGTTTTTGTTGTTGGATGAGAGGAGTTGATTGGGCCTGAGTAGGGATATGTGTATGGATTTGGGATGTCTGAGGTACTTGAAAATAGGATTGAAGTAGAGATGGATTGATTAGATGAAGGATGGGGGATATTGAGATTCTGATGATATTGTGATGAAGAAGGGGGTGTTGGAAAGACCACTTGATGAGATACATTGGACATAGAATGAGAAGCAATAGTTTGGAAATAGTTTGGTTGTGAAGAATAGTCATAGGTTTGTTGGATGGGGTTATTGTAGGATTGTTGAATTGGATAAGAGGTAGAAGTTCCATAGGGAACATAAGATAGCCTAGATGACTCTAGAAACATGTCATTGCTTGAATAAAGTTCACTAAGATGTGATAGGTTGATAAAATGGGTTATAATGTTGTACCGATGTAGATAATGATTCCTACATATTTTCTGAGAATTAATCACAAAATTTCTAGAAAACAAACACACAATTTCCTAATCAATAAAAAGTAACTAAATGGATGGATTTACAAACAGCAGATAAGCAAGCGGGATAGATTTTTGATTTAATTAATAAATGTGAAATGTGAAAAATGGATGATGGTTCCTAGGAAATGGCAAGCCATGGATGATTTCAAGTATGTTTATGGATGACATACTCGATATACCTGAATGTATGTGAGGCACAACTTTGTACTGCTGCTGGTATGGGCATGTATATTGGGGCCTACCCCTAACTTCGAGTCCTACTACAATAAGGGATTCAGGTGTTAAGACAATATATAATGATAGACAAGAGATTATACCGGATAGAACACCGAGTTGGTTTCCCTATTGGGTGATAAAATCCCAATCATTTTCACTGGGTAGGAGTTGTTTGAATGTGTTTTTTATATATAAGTCGTTTGGTTGTGTGTGGGAAGAATAAGTTGATGCAAAAAAATCCTTCTAATTAGACTATGTGAAACAAGAAGGATGTAAATTGTTTATTTTAAAATCCCAAAATGAAATGTTTCTCTTCGATGAGGGCAATATAACAAATATGCAAAACTGAAAGAAAAAGGAAGGTTTTAGGACTTACCAAGAGATTGCTCCTTTCCTCTTTTAATTTTTTTCTTAATCCTCTAAGCAAAGCAATCCAACGAATGAGAAAACCATATCCCAAAAACAAAACCTACAACCAGATTATAAAAAAATAGAGACAAAAACAAGAAACAAATGCTAAAAGGTCAACTCTAGGGTAATAAGAAGTAATCGGAGGAATCACAAGTGATGTAGAAAGTTATAGGTGATTACTATGATCACCGATTACCAAAAAAATGAAATTAACTATAAATAAAAACAGGGACAAAGGTCCCACTTTGGGTGTGCCAAAATTTTGATAAGCAATTCTACCTTAACAATTTAGTTCATAAAACTAAGAGGTAAAATTGTATCAACCTCAAATATGGTGGGGTTTTCAAATATACCCACGGATGATACTTGATGGATGTTTTATTGTTACGCTATGTAGAATAATGGATCAAGATTCTTTCCCGTGAATGAATATGCAATCACGGACACTACATAAGATAAGATTAAAAAATATGGTGGATTTCTGGTAAAGGCCAATCCACGGGAGTCAATGGAATTCCTTGTAAGGATGTCAATCCACTTTTAAGAAATTAATTTGATGATGATAAAATAAAATGATAACAGATGATATAACCAATCAATGCAAAGGCAGAGGGACTAACATGGTCCAAGGCTATATGTTGGTTTGATGGTGATACTTAATCCAATGGGAGTCTAGGGATCACAATATGGCTCAAAGGAGCAATGATATCGAGAGTTGTGTGAGCAAGATGGTAAATTTGATTAAGATGATTGATAAAATGCTAAAGATGGCTCAAAGGAGCTTGATATGACAAAAAAGACACTTGAAAATCCTTGCGGTAATAGATTATGTGATTTAGAGGTCTAAAAAGCATGCTTAGGGGTCAAAATACCCTGTTGATAGAATCCCTTGCGATTTAGGGAATCTTGAATGATTTTAAAGGGAAATTGCAAGTGATTTAGGGAATCCCCGATGATTTTTGTGAAAACATACATGTTGATAATGAACAAATATGGGACTTGAAAGGAATGCTAAGAATGTTGATTTAAGATTGGATATAATAAATAATTATGTAATAAAAAAGGGAAACCACTTACATCATATAATTTGAGAAATGAGGAACATCGGGTGATATTACTAGAGAGATGAAGATTGTTGATTTTATTCTTGGACATATGAATGATGTTAGAAGATGCTTTGAATGGTGTTGGATGGTCTCTGGATTTATGAGAGGTCTATGATGTAAGAAAAATACAATATGAAGTCCTATGGTCACATCCACTAGTGATGTCTCCTCAAATGGAGGACTGGAGTCCATATTAATTGATTTTTTGTCAATAGGGGAGAATCTATGGCGATTTAGGGAACCCCCAGTGATTTTGGTCAGTTTGAGTTTAGGAGAGATAAGAACGGATAATTTTTTTAATTGGAACTATGGTGCTTTGATATTTCAAGGGGTTGTCATGTGATAACTAGATTGAGGTTGAGATGTGTAGTTTGATGGGTTAAGATTGGGATTAAGTTGGTTAGGATAGATGAGGAGTTTTATTGGTAGGTTCCCTAGTTAAACTAGTCTTAACTAGTGTGAAATGGGGGCTTCACATAGGGATAAGTGGGGTGAGGTGTAATATAAGAAATTAATTAATTAATTTCTTAGACATGCAGAGGTTGATAACTTAGGAAATGTGGTGCCAAGTTAATTAATTAATGGAGGGTATATGTTTATAAGTATATAACCTAAGATGAAGAGTATGAAAGTAATATGTTAATTAGTGATGGATGTGGATTTATGTGAGGTAAGTATGATGATGATGTTGATGTTTATGTTGTAAAAATGAGGGTGTAATGTGATAATGAAGGGGGCCTAGCGGACGCCGACATTGGAATTAGCGGTGCTAATTTTAGGTGTCTACATTTTCCCCCTTTTTGTTGAGTGGTTTTGAGACAAGCCACGAGACAAAAACAATATGTGATAGATAAATTTTGTAGAATTACATGATGAGGTGCTCCCCCTCAAACTGGGGATTGATGAAAAATGGAATCAATCACGAGCTTGAAAGATATATATGGAAAGATGTAAGGATAGGAATATGAAAAATTGATACCCCAAGACGAGTTAAAAATAAGATGGGTGTCATCATAAAATCAAGTTATAGGGGAACCAAAGGGTTCGTGTCCTATAGACATGAATTTTAATGAAGGATAGGATGCTTTGATGAGGTCAAAGGACCATGAATTGATGTTTCCATAAAGGTCATTTTACGAGGCCAAGAATTCAAGTGATCGGGGAACCAAAGGGTTATTATCCGAGAAACATATGACATAACGATGCAAAAGATGATATGAAAATTTGATGAGGTCAAAGGACCTGAATTTTATTTTGGCACAAAGGTGGGGTTACGAGACCACAAAGTCAAGTGATAAGGGAACCAAAGGGTTCATGTCCTATAGAAATATGAATTAACGATGCAAAAGATGATTTGATGAGGTCAAAGGACCAAAAATTGATGTTTCCACAAAGGTTGGCTTATGAAGTCTAGATGGGGGTCTGACGGTGATCAAGGATGTATACAATATAAAATCATAGAACTCTACAATATAAACACTTTCAGCTTTGTCATCAACCTCCTTTCTCGGATCCAAACTTGCAAGTTTCTCTCTGGATTTCCTTTCCTTGGATTTATCCAACTTTATCATAGTCTTTATCAACCCTAACGAGTTGCCTTCGACTCGGCCTTCTGCAGATGTTTTTTCTTGTTCCATAACCTTCTCCTATCTCTAGATGAGCTCTGTGCCCTTGTATTTTTCTCTAACCCTCATCTAGTTTCTCTATTATATTAAAATGATCTTTTCTGCACCTCGGTTGTCATTGACCAGGGGTCCTAGTTTCCGATCCTCCCTTTTAATCCTTATTTTCTTTCATTTTCATAATTTTTGTTCCTTCATGTTCCCTCTATAAGTTGACTCTAGCATCTCAATAATTTTGCATCTTAGAGATTACGCTCATATTTTGCATCTTCATATTTCTCCCATAATTCTAATCTAGTTTCCCGTTATCGTTGACTTGCCTCTACATAGTCTAGGTCATCGTCGACCTAGACCAATTATATTTAACTTTCAGATTGTTTTGATCGAGTCAATATATAAATCAATTAATGGTTCTTTAAAATTCTATATTCTTTCATTCTATACATATTATCATTATACCTTTTTGTTTATATCACTTTTGTTTGAAAACGGGGTTTAAATCCACCAAGGAAGTTAATTATTCTTGGGTCTACTTTTAAGGAAACCCCGCCCAATCCATCTAATCAATATCATTTTTAGTCTATTTACAAGTTTCATCTAATTTTTAGTATTAGGGATCTGTCATTATTCAACATCTATATCACATCACATCCAAGGTAACATAAACCCCCAATATTTATAAGTTTTCTAGTTTCTTTAGTAGCTAGTCCATTAACCTCGGTAAAACGAGAAACTTTTAAACAACTACATACTAGTGATCTTTACCTGGATCAATCATAAATCTACTCACTACAACCACTACATGTGTAATATCAGGCCTAATGCACACCATAACATACATCAAACCACCAATCGATGATGACTAAGATACTTTGGACATCTAGTTTCTCTCTTTCTCTATCTTGGGACACAACTCTTTTGATAACTTCAAATGGCTAGCCAAAGGAGTTCTAGTTAGTTTAGCATCCTGCATATTAAAGCTCTCTAAGACTTTCTTAATGTACTCTTCTGAGATAAAGTTATCTTCCGTTCCTTCTTATCCTTAGATATTCTCATACTAAGGATTTGTTTTGTTGTCCCCAAATCCTTCATATCAAAGGAGTCACTTAGCTACTTCTTGAGTAATTTTTTTCCTGTTTTTTCCTACAACCAACATGTCATCCACATACAAGCACATGATAATATAACTACCATATTGAAATTTATTTATATACATGCAATGGTTAGAATGACATCTAATATAACCTTGCTCCATCATGAAGCTATCAAATTTCTTATACCATTGAGGTGGAGTTTGTTTCAGGCCATACAAGCTCTTCTTCGGTTTTCAAACCATCTCCTCTTTACCTTTGACCTCATATCCCTATGACTACTACATATATAGATCCTCCTCCAAATCACCATGGAGAAATGAATTCTCTACATATAAATTCTATAAGTGTAAGTATTCTACTACTACTATTCCAAGAATAGTTCTAATAGAAGTCATTTTTACTACGGAGAAAAAATTTCATCAAAATTTATACCCTTTTCATGTAAACCCCTTGACCACCAACTAGGCCTTGTATATTTTCATTCCTCCTTCCTATTTAATTTTTACACCCACTTATTCTTCAATGCTCTTTTTCCTTTAGGTAGCTTCACTAAATCCCAAGTCTGGTTCTCCATGAGAGACTGATGCTCCTCATTCATGGATTTCTCCCACTTCTTCCTAGCATCTACCTGCATTGCTTCATCAAAGCTCTTTGGATCTCCACTATCAGTGAGTAATAAATAATAAAGAGAAGGAGAAAAAAATTCAGGTTCTCTTCTTACCCTAGAATACCTCCTCAATATAGGAGTTTGGGGTTCCTAAACTGATTCATGTGTCACTTTCCCATCTGGAAGATCCTCTACCACTGCATATTCTTTCTTGGATTCTTCCCTGTTTTCCTACAACTATTGCTTATACATAACTTTCTCATTAAAGACCACATCCCTAGATTGAATGATTTTCTTATCCTTAATAATCTAACATTTATATCCAAATTCATCACCACCATAACCAATGAAAGTGCATTTTTCTGATTTAGCCTCTAGCTTGGTCCTATCATCCTTATCAATATGAACAAACACCTCACATCCAAAGACTCTAAGAAATGAGTAATCAAATTTCTTACCAAACCAAACCTCTTCGGGTATATTTCCATCCAAGGCACTTAAGGATCCTCTATTTATCAAGTACACAGTTGTTCTCACCACTTTTTCCCAAAAGGAAAGAGGTAGTCCTACATGTAATCTCATGCTCTTAGCTCATTCCATTATTGTCATGTTCATCCTTTTTGACACCCCATTTTGTTGCGAGTTCTCAAAACTGTCTTATTCCTACGAATTCCATTATTAGAAAAATAATAATCAAACTCATTCTACAATACTCCCCTCCATTCTATGACCTAAGACATTTTATCTTAAGATATGTTTCATTCTCTACCAATGCTTTCCATTTAACAAAAGTTTCAAATACATCAGACTTATTTCTAATACAATATACCCAAAATTTCCTTGTTGCATCATTAATAAAAGTAACATAATAATTTGAACCCGCACACATTACAATGTACCATCTCTAACTTACTCTCTTTCTTTATAGGTCCAACCTTGAGAAACTTTACTCACTTATCTTTCCTATATACGTAGTTCTCATAGAACTCCAAAAATGTTTCTATATATCCGAGAAAAATATTCTTTATGATCTCCATGCTCTTATGGCGCATATGACCAAGCATATAGTGCCACAATGTTGTATCTGCATTTGAAGCCACAATATTACAAGCATTAATACTATTAGTGGTTAAATACAAGGTTCCAACCTTCTTACCTCTTTCCACCATAAGATCACCCTTGGTAACCTTCCAAGATTCTACTATAAACATCATAGTACAACCATCATTTCCCAACTACCCCACCGATATCAAATTTCATATTAATGTAGGGACATGTTTGACATCCTTCAATAGCCATCTATTCCCATTCTACATCTCAACCTGAACAAAACCTTTTCCAACTATGTTGTAAGGCTCATCATCACCAAGAAAAATGTGCCCAAAATCCCCTTTAACATAATCAACAAAATAATGTCTATGTGGAGTAGCATGGAAAGAAGCTCCCAAATCTAAAACCCAAGATTCATCAATATTTTGTAAAGAAATAATCAAAGCATCCCGATAGACATTACTTGTTGCCGCATTCACCTTCTTTTTTTCTTCCTTTTGTTTCTTCTTATTTTGAAGTTGCCAACAGTCCTTTGCATGCCCAAAATTTACACAATGTCAAAGATACCATCTTTCTTTTGGATTTTTACCTTTCCCGATCTTTCGATTTTCCATGGATTCCTCTATTATTTTGTCTCCCTCTAGTCTCCATTGTAAAAGAATTCCTTGAAGTAGAATATTCCCTAGACATTTTTCTTCACATTTTCTTGCTTAGAATCAGCTCTAAAACCAACGTTCATTTTAAGAGACCTATGGTAAATCAAAGGTGGAATATTCTTGGTGAATATCCCCGAAACCACTTTCACGAACATGGTGAATTTTTTGGGGTTTTTGTGGAATTTTTTTCCTCAAATAAGCTTTCATTTTCAATTTGTACGACAGAAAGGCTACAAATGTAGGACACAAGATTTGTAGTCATACGACTACAAATATTTTTCGTGCATCTGCACCTCTGCCTTCTGTCGTGTGTCACAAAAATCTCATGGATGCATGATAGAAATGTTTTTTCATATGATAACAAGGTTTTTTTGTGCGGCAACAAGTTTTTTTAGTGCGACAACAACCTTACTATCACACGACAAGAGGTTTGTTGTAGCACAACAACAACCTTATTTTCGTATGACTACAAATCTCTGTCATGCATCTATAGCCTTTTCCCTCCTATCATGCATCAACAAAATATGAATTTCACGCATCAACAATCTCCTGTCATACGTCAACAACTTCCTTCCATGCATAAAAACCTCTTGTCATGTGTCAACAACCTACCCTACAAGTTCACAATACTTTATATGTCGGTACCTCAGTAAAATAGTAGTAAGTTAGTAGTATACTACTTGACAAATCACCTAGGTTTTTATAGGAGATGTTTTCAAATGTAGGCAAAGACGACCCCTAAAAAAATTAATATTGTAAATTTTAGGTGAATAGGTCATTGACCTGCTCTGAAAAATTTGCCTTTTCAAATTTTCCTAAAATGGAATATTCACCAAATTATGAATATTTGCCACTAAAAAAATCACACTTGCCTAAAACATCCTCAAACTTCAACTTTGATTTAGCTAGAACCGAGTTTTTACCACCATTACCGAGTTATTCCAACTCTCAGGTAATGAGCACAAAATTAATAAATCCCTAACTTCTTCATCAAATTATATTGTAACCAAAGCTAGCATATTCACAACTGTATTAAAATCATTCAAATGATCTACTACTTGAGCTATTCTTAGAAATATTCATATTAAACAAATTTTTCATTAAAAATATATTGTTAGAGGCAAAGGGTTTTTCATATAAATTCCATAATGCATCCATAAGTTCTTTTGTATTCTTTTCCTTTAAAACATTAAATAATATCGAAGATGCAAGACATAGCCGGATTGTTCCAAGTTCCTTCCTATCCAGAAAATACCACTCCACATCCATCATGCTTAAGGGTTTGATCCCTTTCTTAAACAACGGAATATGCATATCCTTCTCGATAAAGGTAATCTTTAGTCTGCATCTTCTAAAGACTAAATTTTTTCCGTTGACTCAAGATAAAAATTTCCCTATGATTCAACACTTCAACAAAGTAAACCAGGACTCGATACCAATTGTTATGAAATAAGGGATAAAATATGCAGAACAATCCCACATAAAATCACAATAGTATAAACTAATATGTAGAAAGATATTACAGATCTGAAATAAAAGTGCAGAAAATAAAAGAACACAACATAGAGACAATATTTAACATGGTTCACCCAATTTGGCTACTACGTCCACCAAGAATCACTTTCTCATATTTTATTACAAGCCACCTCTTTCTCTCAATACAATACCCAAATCTGTTTGGATTTGTGCTCAACAAACTCTCTTGAATTCACACTTGAACTCACACACATCTACAATGATATGTCTCCCTTATCAAAATTACATCAATAGGCAACTGCTTAAGCAGTTTTACAATACCGTGGGTACCAAAACCATGGGACAAAACTGCCCCATAAACCTATGGGTCAAAAATCCCACCCATATGAGAAGAGCATGTTTCCCAATATATCGAGCACATTTTTCAAGACAAAACTTGTGGAGAGTGTACAATAATTTTAGTGTATAGTCTTCAACACTTCCACACATGAAAACAAGCTTCACAACATAGCATGATTCTCATTAGGCAATTGTAGATGAGCATGTAGTAGGATGGTGTACAACAAATGAAATAAAACCCTAATGCTCAAGGATCCCAATTCTTCATTTTAAAGCATAGTATAGACATGTAAAATGTCAACATTATCATTTAGCAAATAATAATATTCATTTTACATTATTAATCCCAATCCTATCACTAACCATATAATAGTTAATTATTTAATCAAGGATTATATTCCAACTATTTCTATTATTCATTTCAAAATCCTAGCCTTCCCTCGCTTATATTAATATTCCATTATACTACTAATTAATCTCCATTAACTATTTTCTAGTAATTTAAAATTACCACCCACCTACCACCTACTCTATGCCTATTCTACACCTAGCCTCTCTATCTAATCACCCTTCTAAGCATAATTAACTTCACTTAACCGCAAGCTAAATGATCCTCCAAATATAGAGGATTCTATCTCTAAAAGCCTCTTAACTTTTCCCTCTTTTAATTCAAAAATTCAAATATTTTCCTCCCCTTCTATTGAATTTTTATTCAATGGAGTATTCTTTCTATCTCTAGAATTTTCTAATTTGAGATGCATTCTCACTCTCATCCATTTTCAACCATTGATTTTCCTCCAACATTGGTAAATCTCAACCCTTGATTTATCCTTCCTCTAACTATTAATAGAGGTACCACCCTCCATTTCCACCGCCTTATAACAATTGTAAATACATGCTATAAAAATATTTAAGCAAACTATCAATCTCCATAGCATATAATCAATAAAAATCATCATTTTATCAAGGGGAAGTGCTACCAAAATCAGTCCACAAATATGAAGCATCTTGAATTCCATCCAAGGAGAAAATCCAAGCTATCAAAGAAGGAGAATTTCACTTATAGGTAAGCACATGTATATAATCTTCTCCATCATTTCATCATTGCTCAATCTGAGGTAGGAAGATTTATTGTGTTACTTTAGGATTTGAATTGATTTATTTCCTAGTTTATAATTTGCACACTAACACTACTTTTTTACTTAAATTTTTGGTGCCCACCGTGGGGCTTACCCCTAAAATTTTAATTTTTAATATCATTCCATATTAAAGATAAGATGTGAAAATTTGGAGAAGTTTCATTAAGATTTATGCCTTAAATTTTAAATTTTCATGACTATGTTCCGTTTCAAAGACATTTGACATGTCAAACAATGCTTATGTATATAAAATAGTGATTTTGGATGGAATTTTAACCTCTACGGTCACAAGAATATACTTTAGTACTTTCATGAAACCCGAGGAAGGTTTGTTCATGTTTTAGCGCCTTTCCTTAACATATCAATGCATTTGTGTCTGTATATTCTATATGTGCAGTTCAATGTGTTTGTGCATGCAACAATGAGTTTGACCATATTTTAGTGTGTTCATTAAAATAATAGCATTTTTTGTTTCCACTAACCTTTGTTTATGCAGGTTTAATGCTTTTGATCATAGAGTAGCGCGTTTGCTAAAATATTAGCGCATTTGCGATAAAATTAGCACTTTTGTTCACACCGGCCTATGTTTGTGTAGGTTCGGTAATTTTGCTCATAGAGTAGCACATTTGATAATATATTAATGTGTTTACTATACAATTGGTACTTTTATTCACACTAATATTTGTCAGTGCATGATTGTCACATTGCTTAAAAATTTAGCGCATTTGACCTGTACCAATGTGTTTACTCTAATAAAAAAATTTGCATTACTATTAGCCAACTAATCCACATTTTTATATTGAGTGGTTTTTTTCAGCTTCTTACATTATGTTTTTGTAGGAATATCACATGTATAAGGGGAAACTCTGTCAGTTTTAATATTCAATTAGTATTTTCCTAACACATGTGGTTGCAGGAAAAAGTTCACATAAAAACTACTAACCCCTTGTTTTGTAGCTCGAATGGTCCAAGAATGTTGGGGTTTGAAACAAAATACTAATCCTTTGTTTTACAAGTCCCCTTATCAAAGGCCCCATCATACAAATTTTATCATTAATTTTCATTATTCTATGTAATTCATGTTGTTAGTTGTTTTAACCCAAAGACGACATCGTGTATTCTCTCCTCTCATGTCCTAGGATGATCTTGAGGATCAAAATTGGTTAGTATTCCCTCTATTTTTTATTTTTTTAGGGGTAACATGATGTGGAAGTGACATCCATGCACTTACCATAGTCCTAGGGGTCTCATGATGCAGGATTCACCTCCACACACGTAGACACGCCTCGTGTTTTGGCAGGGTATATAAATTCAAGGACATCTGTCATTATTAGCTAAGTGCTTGCTTGTTTTAAGAGTGGTGTGAAGTGAGGGGCTTCCATGTCCCAAAACCTAGGCCTTAGAAAACATCCTTGCAACATGGACTTGGGCCCCACGTACCATAAGGTATATCAGGGACTCCCCTAGAGAGCTTGTTATCCTAGACTAGGTATCCCTTTTTGCCACATATCGAACTATAGTGCAAGGAGGCCACACTTCCCAAGATCACTCACTAGCTGATCACACATTGACACATAGGTGGAGAGCCAATTGTGGCACCACCATTGGTGTGTGGTATTGAAAGTGAGCTATAGTTTGGTTGCAATCCCACTTGACTAGCTAGGATTGTGCTTGCATGATTGTAATTGTTTGAGTGTTCTTGTCAAAACTAGTAAATAACCCTCACATTAATCCTTATAATTAAACAATATACCCAAAATTTACCCTTTTTGACCATAACCTTTTAACCTCAAATTTTTGACTACACATTATCAACCCTTGACCATATCTTCCCTATCACATACTTACCATTAATCACACCTTCCACAATCACCCTATAAATACAAAATCAAAGTAACCCTCCTTTTTCACATTATCTCCTTACCATTATAATAAACTTATTTTCCTTAATTAATAAATTTCACCATGATGAAAACTTTGACCACACACTATCCATCACATACTTATTATCACTCACATTTTCCATGTTACCATAAAAATCCAAAATTCAAATAAATAACCAACCCCTCCATTTAATAAAATAAATTCCATAATAACCAAAATTTTGACCCTACACTATTCACCCTTCACTTACCATTCCCCTTTTAATAAAAAAACATGTAAATACTAACACACATTCATCCCATTAATAATATGTCACAAACACCTCTTTCCATTTTTACAATCCATCCTAATCCATGTAAATCATTCTATATCACCTTAATCCCTTAGCGTTTCCCATTGGCATCTCAATACTAACCTAGGCCCATAAGACTCTAAAATTTGACATATCACATAACTCTCTTGATCACAACAATCATCATAACCTTACACTTTCATCCACATCTATACACAAAATCCATTCACTCTCTACCTATGATTTCTTATAGACAAGACCATCTAATCTTGATAATCGACATCTTGTGAATAGAAAAAACATACTTATCACCTATCCTATTCTTCTAAGCCCTTACAAAAAGGCACAACCTAAGCCCTCTACTACTAAGGAAAATACTTCTTCTATCTCCCCCTTACAAATTTCTTCCATCCTATTAGCAAGGTCTGATTACTAAGATTAATACGTTAAGTCAACTAAGAAATCAAAACCTCTTTCATCCACACATCCTTTATCAATTCACCACACCCTTATTTTAATTAGTACATCTTAAAATCATCAGAGTCAAATGACACCTAGGAGAATGAATACTTGATCCCACTCAGGAAACGAAGATGAAAATGATCACCAAAACATAGGACATGATATATTTAACCACAACTATTATGACACTAATGTCAAAGAAAATCATACTCATGGAGAAGACAAGGAGACCATGGTCAATACCAGTAGTAATGATGACTCAAGCACATACTTTATAGGAGGAAGAAGATGATAAATTCTCAACCACTTTGTCAAAAAGAATAAAGATGCACTTTTTCTCCAATTATACCATATGGGAGCAAAGCTTCCTCATGATTACACCCATGACCAACTCCAAGGTCTCCTTAATTAGTACATTCTTTTAACTATTTATATCATTTATATGATTGATAATTTTTCATTTAAACATGATTTAATAGTGCATGAGGATGCTTTATATGGTTATATCTTAGTCAGTTTGTTGCCTTTTCCTTTCTCTTGTTCATGCAACTTGTTAACCATATAACTTCCTACTAATTTGCCTTTGTGAGTGAAATGTGGTAACATGTGCATGATAATAATGAAAATTTACTACCGTTTTGGAGTGCAGTCAAGGAGCCTAAGTCTAGAGTCGGTATGTAGTCGTGGAGGAATTTTTCCATTAACGGCCTATAAACATGGGTCTTGTTTCTAGCAGTTCTATAGGGTTTTATGAACCTTAATCAAATGTTGTTAGTGGAAGAACTTAGTGCCTACCATTTTGGCATGATATGTAACCAAATGTGTCTATATAAATACATCTCCTTGAGGAACAATTTAGTAGTTGGATAATATTGATAATCTGCAATATAGTTTGTAGCAGTTAGTATTTACTTTCCAGATGCACTTGAATATGTCATAGAACTTCTTTGAATCAATATAAGTGGATATCATTATGAGTATCTTGTGTTGTTAAGATTACCTCTATCCCAAGGAAGAGCAAGGGCCCACTCGACCAAGGTGACTGGAGGCTGTTTACATTTACGCATGAATGTGGTTTTCTGATAAGTCATAATTTTCTCATTTCCTCTACTATAATTTCCATTCAATGTGTTTATTTCCTTTATCATAATTTCCATTCAAAGTTTGTATTTCCTTTTATGAAAATTATATTTAATGTGTGTTTTTAATTTTATTGCAATTTCAGTTCCGTTATTTTTAATTTTGTGTGCACATTTTCATTCTTGTTAAGTATATTTCTGAAAGAACTTATTTCTATCACAAGAATTAAATTTCTATATATTAGCATTTGGTTTTCATATATTAGTAGAAAATTAAGGAATATCAAGAAGAAAACCCCCAAAGAAAGACCTAATAACATAACTAGTTGTATAGGGCTTCATTGCATACAACCTAGGACACAACCCTGGTTTTATAATGACACTAGTAGAAGAATCTATTAGTTAAATGATTGGAGAATACAATGACCCATTATTTTTGGTGTCATTATTAGGGACACCATAAACACAACATGCAATTTTATCTATCTTACATGCTATGGGTGTTAATGAAGCTCATCTATGCAATCATTAGGATTCCCAAGCCTTGTTTACATGACTAATATTGATGCATAGGCCATGAGACATTCAAGGGAGATTTATACCACGAAATATACAAATAATTTCCCCAAAAAAATACAAGTAGGAACATTGAAAGTGACATTGAATCTAATCCAATGCCTAGAATCCCTTCTAAACATTCTACATCATCCTATTTAGAACCAGAACAAAATTAAGAAATGGGATACAATGGGAATAATGAGAACCGACCCTTGGGTAGAACCTTTACCTATCCCATTTTCTTAGATGAAGATGAGGATGCACCTATGAAAAATATCTCACCATCCATCCTCCCTATCTTCTGAGGAATGTCTATGGAAGACCCATATCAGTTCTTTGTTTCAATTCAATGTTCTTTTCCGCACATATGATTACAGTAGCAGTACAATCAAAAACTCAAACTATTTCCTTCCACTCTCAAGGACTCTGCTATGAGGTGGTTCATGGGATTGTCCCCTAACTCCATTCATTCTTGGGAGACCATGGAGATAATTTTTCTAGATAAATATCAAGACTACTGTAGGGGAAGGGATAGGAAAGAAGATTTCTTCTAGATAAAGCAAAAGAAGATGAAAATCTAGAAGATTATCTGGATAGATTTCTCTTTCTCCATTGGAGGAGTGGTTATGAGTTACATGTAGAAATCACTAAGATAGTTTTCCTTAAATGACTTGATGAGGAAACCAAGGATTCCCTCCATCTTATGGGAGGAGGTGATGTGCAAAAAATTAGTATGGAGAATATCACTGAGCTATGAAAAAGTTACTCTAGAACACGAGGAGGTATAAGGAAAAGAAAAACATCCAAGCTTGCCCTAGGTACCTCAGAACTTCTGGAGGAAATGGATAACATGAAAAAAATCTTGTCACAATTGACATCAACCATAGATGGGATGAAAGCCAAAACTAGTGCTGCAAAAGAACCTTTGGACATATATTGCCCTAAATGTAGGAAGATACATCCCTTGAGAGAGTTTCCTTTAGATGTCACAGACATGTGTTTGATCTATGATGTTGTTGATCATGATACTAAGCATTTCACTTTCTTACCTTAGTTGAAATAAGGATTGAATGTCATCTCTCAAGCAGATGCAGAGGTAAACTTTGTTCAAAGGCCAAATAATTAGGTTGTGTATTCCCCGACCTTCTCGGAACCCCCCGAAGGATGTCATGGCCCAGTCAGATCCTCATCCTACTTGGGGACAACCTAAGTGGACACCACCAAATTGGATGGCTTACCCACATCCACCACCATGGATGACTCCCTATAATCAGTAGGGTTGACAACACCAACCAATGCAAATCCATGGAAAAACCAATAATGGGCACCTCAATAGAATTCTAATCAAAACCAACAATGGGCACCTCAATAGAATTATAATCAATAGAGGAGGTTCTAGCAACCACAACAGGCTTTAATGGCCCCACCACAAAACTATCAACAACACGGGTACACAACACAAACTCAAATTAAATCCCAGCCTGTACCAAACCCTAAACATCAGTAGACAACTTCAATTAATGAAGCAGGATAGAGTGATATAATGTAGGTTAATACTATCAATAATTTGTGACTAAGGTCTGGGAGAACATTGAATCATCCTCTTATTGTTATCACGAAATACCTGAAGAAAATGAGAAAGAAGAGACACCTGAGGAAAATGAAGAAACTGAACATGTTCCACAAATGCAAGACACTAGGAACAATCAAGGAAAAGATAATAATGTGCATGCAACTCCTTTTCTAGAATGATTACAAGAAACTCAAATTGCAGAAGAAACAACACTAGTTCAAGAGTTGAAAAAGATGAACATTGAGGTCCCACTTTTGAGAGCAATAAGGGACATTCTTGAATTAAACTAGACCATTAGAAATGAGTGTATAAAGACACCAAGAAGGAAGAATAAATACCCAAAAATGGTCAAAGTGGAAGGGAATCTAGCTGATCTTGTTGTTGGAAATCTTATTTCACCAAAATATGGGGATCCTAGGAGTCCGTCATTACTATTTTTGTAAATGGTCAGTCAATATCTAATGTTTTGGTGGATCTTGGTGTTACCATCAATGTTATAACAACATATATGTTCAATTTTTTGTCTTTAACAATATTGCAACCAACCAATATCATTCTTCATTAGCGGATCAATCTATTGTCGTGCGAGATGGAGTGATTGAGGATGTAATGGTCATAGTTGAATCCTGGAAAAATCTCGTTGAGTTTATGGTCTTATAGCCTAAACCTCGTAAGTTGGGATATACCATCATCTTAGGAAGGCCCTGGTTGGCTATTGTTGCTGCATATATTGACTGTAGGTTGAGAAAAAGGACCATTTTAAATGGGCAAAAATCAAAGAATATTTCATTATATCCTCCTTCCCAACCATATGTGTATGATTGTGAACATGTATGGGTATATTATTCAAATACTAATCCTCTAATTTCTTCTTATCTAGCCACCATTGTAGTGAAAATCACATGACCAAAATTTTTGAGTCATACACACCACCTAATGAATAGGACATTACAGCTACAAAAATCGGAACTAGGGCTATGGAAATTGGAACTAAGGCTATAGAACCATCTGTTCTGAACACATCGAAAATATTACCTTGGTAAGTGACATTTCCAATGAAAATTGTAAAGAAACCTATGCTTATAATGTGGAATGTGCAACATGATTTTTATTGTCCTTTAACCAAGATTATGTCTCTTGAAAATATGACTATTTTACACATGCTTCAGCCTCATGTTTGTCCCTTGAATTATTTAATTGTTGATGCAGAGCTCACTATTTTAAAAGATACCAAGCAAGTGACTATTGACATAGGAAAAGAGTTGACCATTGGTAATAACTTAGAGGCCAGCCAAGAGACTAGGGTTTTAGAAATATTGAGGAAGCATTCCCAAGATTTTTCTTGGGATTATACTGATATGAAGGGGATTCATCCAAGATGAGGATGTTAAAACCATAAGAAAGTCGCAACGAAGAATTAATCTAGCACTTAGAGACATAGTCAAAAATGAGATAGAAAAATTGTTGAAGGTAGGATTCATCTATCCTATATCTGATAGTCAATGGGTATCACCACTAGTTATAGTTCCCAAGAAAATGGTAAATGGAGAATCTTTGTAGACTATAGGGAACTTAATAAATCCACCAAGAAAGACTACTTTCCCCTACCCTTTATTGATCAGGTTCTGGACAATCTTGTAGGTAAGAAATATTTCTCCTTCTTGGATGGGTTTAGTGGGTATAACCAAATTAGTATTGCACCTACTGATCAGGATAAAACACCCTTCACTTATCCCTGGGGTACATTTGCATATAGAGTCTTACCATTTGGGATTTGTAATGCACCTACTACTTTCTAGAGAGTAGTTTTGGCCATTTTTGCAGATCTTACAAATGACTGTGTTGAAGTTTACATGGACGACTTCACTGTCCACGGCTCCACTTTTGATGAATCTCTAAACAATCTTGAAAAAGTATTAACTAGATGTGAGAAGCACCAACTCTCCTTGAGTCATGAAATTTTTCTTATTATGGTTGATCAAGGAATTGTCTTAGGTCATCATATTTCTACCAAAGGAATACAATGTCGACCCCCAATAATATTGCAGAATAACTCAACTTCATATGCCAACAAATTAGATTGACATTAAGAGTTTCCTTGGACATGCAAGGTATTATAGGTGGTTCATCAAATACTTTAGTAAAATTGTTGCACCTATGTTTTCTTTTCTGAAAAAATATTGTGTTTTTGAATGGTCTCCTCAATGTCAATAGGCTTTCAAGATTATCAAAGAGAAGCTAACCACCACTCCAGTCTTGAGAGGACCTGATTGGGGAAGCCATTCTATATTCACATTGATCCATCTAATACAACAATGGGAGTTGTTCTTGGATAAAAATATGAATAATATCATATGTATGCCATTTATTTTATTAGCAAGAATCTGACCCCTACAGAGAGAAACTACACCACTACGGAAAAGGAATTTTTAGCTGTTGTTCACTCTATGAATAAATTCAGACATTACATTACTGGGTACAAAATATTTGTTTATACTGACCATTCGGCCATAAGGTATTTGATGAATAAACCAGTAGAGGGGGACAAAATTATTAGATGGTTACTCTTGTTACGGAATTTAATTTAACCATTATTGATAAGCCAGAAAAGATAATGTTGTTGCTGATTTTATTTCAAGATTGAATGTTTTAGGTGATGAAGAAGCAATCTAGGATCATTTTCTGGATGAAAATTTATTTGCAGTATCAACTCAACCTCCATGGTTTTCTGATCTTGCAAATTATCTAACTACAGGGAAGTTTCCTACCTATTTTACTAATAAAGAGCGATGAAGATTAGTTAAAAATAGTGCAACATATAAGTGGTGTAATGGAATTTTATTCAAATGTTGTCCTAATATGGTTCTTCACAGGTGTGTTTGTGAGGATGAAGTATATGATATACTGAGAGCTTGTCATGATGAGCCTGGAGGAGGACATTACTCAATTAAGAGGACAATTCACAAGGTTCTTGGAGTTGGGTATTACTGGCCTTCTCTTCAAAATTCCATCAAGAAGTAAGTATGGCAGTGTGATGCATGTCAAAGAATGGGAAAGCCTACATGATCCATCAAAATTACTCTCAACCCTTATTTGGTCTTAAGACCATTTTAGAAATGGGGAGTTGATTTTGTTGGACCTTTTGATCCCCCATCCTTTGGGAAATAATACATGTTGGTGTGCACTGACTACATCATGAAATGGGCCGAAGTTCAAGCACTGACATCTGTCAATGAGGATGTTGTTGCTGAATTTTTGTACAATCATATAATGCTAAGATTTGGCACCCCTAGGGTAATTGTATCTAATCAAGGACCTTAATTTGTGTCTAACAAGATTTAATATTTTCTAGAAATATACCGAATCAAGCACTAGGTCATCATATCAACCCCAATCAAATGGCCAAGTGGAAGTCATAAATAGAGAACTTGAGAACATTTGACCAAAGTGGTCAATGCAGATAGAAAAAAATGGGTACCAAAACTCCCATAAGTGGTATGGGCCTATAACACAACCTGGAAGACTACTACTAGATTCTCCCCTTATGAATTGGTATATGGGAAAATCCACTATTACCAATGTAATTCGAGTTAAAACATAGAGAACAACATTGGAAATAAGAATCAACTTGGACAAAGCATGACATGATAGATTCATACAACCGAATGAGTTGGATGAAATGAGGATGGAGGCACAACAACAAACTGAGATTCTTCAACATCAAAGAAAATATTGGCATGATGCTCATATCAAATATAGGAAGTTTAATGAGGGAGATTGGGTCTTAATTTTTGACTCAAAGTATCAACAGTTCAAAGGAAAGTTGAGGACAAGATGGTTGGGACCATACCAGATCAAACAAGTGTTTGATAACGGATTTGTGAGATTATTTCAATTGATGGAGATAGAAGAACTCTTCTTGTGAATGGACACAGACTAAGGATGTATCAACATCCTCTGGATAAGAAACCTTCAACAAAGATATGCTGCTATGTGAGGAAATGGATTTAATGGAGGTGCTCAACTCCTCCTGTCAGGAGTGATTATTTTTCAAATTTGAATAAAGGAAGATGATCATGCTTTCAATATTATTACCATAGTTAGATGTTTTGTTTTCAATAAGGAATAAATATTCATCGTTTGAATGAAGACTAATCACATTTTATCTAAGAGTGCGGGATGTGGAAATATATGGATATCAGGAACCTAAGTTGGTAATCGTAAGTGCATTTTGCTTCACTACGTATATTTAATTTTGAAGTATTTCCCATTGCATGTACCTAGCATGATTAAATCACTACACAATGTTTAATGCATTTATTGGGAATATCATTCCAAATCTTAAGATATAGAGTGGGGTGTAATGAGTCATAATTACGAGGAAACCGCATGTGTCGAGTTTCTAAGAAGAGGACACACTACTTTATAGGAAGGACATGTGGCATTACTATTCAAAATGATGGGATATGTGTCGTACCATGCATTAAAACTTCCCATGCATACCTAGTCTTGTCAACTTTTCACACCGCCAAAATTTTCACCAACTACAGACAACTAAAATATTGTGGTGTATTTCAAATTGTGACTCACTAATCACTTCCTACCGTTGCTTTTTGGATTCAAACACACCATTATTGCTTCCTATCATTACTCTGTGCATTCAAACACAACCTTGTTTTTGTTTCTTCAATCTGCCTCGTATTCGTTTGCACTATGGGAAAGAAAAATTTGAACCAGACTCTCCAGACCCACTACTCTAGAATGTTGCAATTTCCCAAGTATTTTATGATGTCAGTTGGCTGGAATTCATTAGGAAATTTGAAGGATTTGATGAAAATTTAGTGGATGAGTTCCTGGTAAATTTTGAAGCCACCTGCTCACACATTGGGGAAAGCGAGTAGAAATCAATAGTCGGGTTGTTTCTGAACTGTCTAGTTTACCATATTTTTGTCTCAAGGTTATGAAAAATGCTCCTCTTAAGGACTTGATTCCCCTATTTCATGAGGATGGCAAAGATTTTCCAGAGGTAATCCTCACCTCCAATGGTGCTCAGAAGGGGATTAAGAGGGAAATTCTACCTAACATTTGGAAAGAAGTAGCTAAATGGGTCAATAGATACTTCATCTATGATAGACAACCATCTGTGCTTGGTGGGGATTCACTAAAAATTCTAATTCATTTAAAGAACGGTTGTATAAACCCTACACTCAAGGTAAATTTACCTAAATATTTAGTCAATGCAGTCATCAAAGTAGGACAAAAATATAAGAATGGAGGTGGTAAGGTAGTGATAAAACACCCAGGGCTTATTCAATTTCTCTTCTTGCATCAATTTTTCTACATACCAAAGAGAAGGATCGAATAAATAAGTGCGTGGGAGGCTCCAAACCAAGGAAACTCAAAAGGGGCCATCTTCTATTATTTGACTCAAGCTCAAGTTAGCCTCTTGCCCTTCATAGGAGAATGTGGAGGAACCTGGTAGTCAAGGGAGCCCATCTTCTACGCCTCATAATTCTAAGGGTAAGATCACCTTTGCACTTTATTCTTCTATTTCTTTAAGGCCAAGTCCGTCTATATTTTGTAAAGACGTGTAAGTTCCCATCTGGAAGTTTTTGATGATGATTTTACTTTCGTGAGGGAAGGGAAGGAAGATGTTGGTACCTTGAATGTCCCTATTGACCAATCTTAGGATGTTGCATTCACCACATCCCTTGCCACACAGAGCTCAAATATGTCGCATCTTCGAAATCAACTCGGTAGCTCGAGAAATACCCTCAATACTCCGAAAAAAAGACCCCAACTCTAGAACCAGTTATGATGGAGATTGACGGCCATGGGTTACGTGAAGATGATGTACCAAAGTGTTATTTGGAAGAAATTTCCTCCCTCAAAGAAAAATTGAAAGGTATGCAGAAACAAATTTATCTTTGCAAACTACATTCACATAGAGAACGGTAGAAAAAGTTAGAGAAATTACTGCTTTACAGTAGAAATTAGCAGTCTAAAGAGACAAAAAGATATAGGCCTTAGAGTTTTGGATGATTTCAATCAATTATCTCTTCAGAATAAAGATTTAAAAATAAAAAAATAAAGGAAGATTTTGAGGCCAGCAAAAATGAGAAAAGGAAGTTACAATCTCTTTTGGACTCTATTTTTCCTTTGGCCTGTAGAAAACATTCTTCTACCTATAGTATGTTTGTTTAAAAACAATTTTACTCTTGGTAGTTACTGAGATTGTGTAGTCAAGAACCTTATGAATCTCCTTATGGTAACACCTTTCTATCAATTTATCAAGATAGTCCCCCTGACATACAAAATCAACTATGTGAATTCTACCTCCACAACATGTTAGTCACCAATGTTCCTAACTTCTTTATTAACCTAGTTTTTGGGATATTTTTAGTTAAAGGCCTTCCAATCACTACTTAGGAATCAAATTGTGTGGGGTGAGCAAATGGACATTTTCAATCAAACAGCTCGCACCATCGGGTTCTACATTAGGCCTACCCATCACAATGATGTGGCCATGAGAAATAATTTCATATCTCTTTACTATCAGTGGTATTGGAGAAAATAATTTGAAAATCCTACTAACATGTGTACAGACTTTGAAGCCTATAGTCAGCAACATTTTGGAGTAGCAAGGTAGGCTTGTGATAGAAGGTGGGATACTTTGAGTTTACCATTGAAAAGGAGAGAGGTTATCTCACCTCAAAATTTAAGTTGGAGTATAAGACAAATTGATGCACTCATCAAAATAATTTGGAAATTGTCGAAAATAATGACAAGAAATACAATGACGAATGGGTAGGACTGTAGGTGAGGCCACCTCTTCTCCTGAGTCCAACTACAACCTAGAAAAATAACATTTCCCAGTCACATGAGAGTTTCACACTTGGGTAGAAGTGATTTCAAACACTCAGGGATGTAAGGGAACCAAAACAATATGCCGATCAATTTGAGGAGTATGACATGGCTCAACAACTTGGCCAAAGGGCAGGACAAAGATGAGTTGCATTGGGACATGCAACAGGTAAAGTGTAGGGGAGATGATGAGTACATTATTTGACTTATTTATATCATTTATATGATTGATAATTTTTCATTTAAACATGATTTACTAGTGCATGGGATGCTTTATATGGTTATATCTTAGTGAGTTTAATGCATTTTCCTTTCTCTTGTTCATGCAACTTGTTAACCATATAAATTCCTACTAATTTCCTTTGTGAGTGAAATGTGGTAATGTGTGTAGGATAATAATGAACATTTACTACCAGTTTTGGAGTGCAATCAAGGAGCCCGAGTCTGGAGTTGGTATGCAGTTGTGGAGGAATTTTTCCATTAACGGCCTATAAACATGGGTCTTGTTTCTAGTAGTTTTGTAGGGTTTTATGAACCTTAATCAAATGTTGTTAGTGGAAGAACTTAGTGCCTACCATTTTGGCATGATATGTAACCAAATGTGTCTATATAAAGACATCTCCTTGAGGAACAATTTAGTAGTTGGATAATATTGATAATCTGTAATATAGTTCGTAGCAGTTAGTATTTACTTTCTAGATGCACTGAATATGTCATAGAACTTATTTGAATCAATATAAGTGGATATCATTCTGAGTATCTCATGTTGTTAAGATTACCTCTATCCCAAGGAAGAGAAAGGACCCACTCGACCAAGGTGACTGGAGGTTGTTTACGTTTACGCATGAATGTGGTTTTCTGATAAGTCATAATTTTCTCATTTCCTCTACTGCAATTTCCATTCACTGTGTTTATTTACTTTATCAAAGTTATATTCAGAATGTGTATTTCCTTTAATCCAAATTCTATTTAATGTGTGTTTTTAATTTTATTGGAATTTCAATTCTAAGTATGTAATTTCAGTTCCGCTATTTTAATTTTGTGTGCGCATTTTCATTCTAGTTAAGAATATCACTTTTAGAACTTCCTTCTATGAAAATAATTTAATTTTTATATCTTAGCATTAAGTTTCCATAGATTAGTAGAAAATGAAGGAAGATCTAGTAGAAACCCTCCTAAAGAAATGCCTAATAACATAACTAGTTGTATAGGGTTTCATTTCATACATGCTGACTGACATAACCCTGGTTTTATAATGACACTAGTAGAAGGATATATTAGTTAAATGATTGGAGAATACATCAACCCATCACTCCTTTAAGATGAAAGTGATAACATTGACCAAAAACCACCATCCACACACCACCATAACCCAAACAACCGTTAAGTCGTCATATACGAGATGGGATAGCAGAGAGAACAACCCAAACATATCTAAAGAAGTCGTGTTATCCCAACTACAACAAATGAGTAACCAAATTTCTCAGTTAGCCTCTCAACTCAGCCCATAACCATCTAATGATCATGGATCCCAACATTCTCAACCAAATTTTAATCCACCACCCGTCGGTCCCCAAGAACCCACATTGGAGCAAGAAGTGAAATCTATGAAGGAAATACTTCAAGGGTTGCAACTCGACACATAAGGATAGAAATATAAATTTGAGGAACTTTTTCCTTACCCTTTTGATCGTGACATTCTATGAGTCCCTTTCCCACCATATTTTGAACCACCCAAATTTGAAAAATATAAGGAAAATGTGACCCCCGCGAGCATGTTAAGGATTTCTATATGCTTTGCTAAGAGGTTTCTTATGATGACTCCTACTTGTTAAGACTATTTTCATGAAGCCTAGGCGGTCCATCCCTAGAATGGTTCCTTCATCTACCCAAAGGTTCTATTACTACCTTCTTTGACCTATCTAAAAATTCATCAAGCAATTCTCATATAATGTGGAGCATGACATAATAATGATTGACTTGTGTAATACTAAAAATGTAACAGAGAAATATTTTCATCCTTCCTACATGGTTGGCGTGCTCTTGTTAGTCAAATTCCATGGCATATCCCTGAAAAGTAGATAGTCACCATTTTATTCTCTAATCTCCACCAAGAACTAGCTTTCCACTTACAAGTCCATTGTGCCAATATGTTTGATGACATCATTAAAAAGGAATGCAAATTTAGAAATTCCTTATTGTGGAAGGCCTTATGAAGATGTATTCCAAAGAAAATTACAATCATTCTAGTCAACCCTCCATATCTGAAAAGCCTGAATAATTCAATAAAAAAATGTTGTCGATGATGGAGTAATAGACCCAATCATATCCATGATTTCCATATAACAGCTACCATCTCTATCGCTAAGGGTCAACCTCGGTCCACCCAAGATTTTAAACATAAACTAGTTAGTGCCAATATGGTCGATTTCCCTCAAACCCAACCAATTGATGAGTCTCAACCTAAAACCTCATGGTTTAAAGAGAAAGAGTATTAAAAATTCCATAAAATCAAGGGTCATGCCACCAATAGGTGTATGAAATTAAATAATTATATTTAAGATCTCATTGACCAAGGAGAAATTGAAATTGAGGACAATACATCCACTTCCTCTCAAAATAAAAAATTTAGATCTATCAAAACCCCCTTCCTAATCATGGTCAAAACCATGCTTCTAATCAAGGACAATAGAAGTCTAGAAATAAACTTGAATCATCCACTCATCATTCCAATCACATAAATTACCAATGTAAACCATTGCGGTAAGATGAGTCACTTGTTGACCATATTTGTCATTATTGACACCAAATAGCTACTATTAAAGTCAAATATCCCTCGAAAACCCTCGACATGTTGTAACCACTCAAATGAGATGTGTGGTGGTCCAAGTAGATTATCCATCCTCTCGTAATTCCACACCATAACCTCAATATAACATCATTGAAAAAGTCGAGAAGACCCACGCACAAATATCTATTATGGATCTTCTTAAAACATCCTTTGTTCATAAAGATATCATTTACCATGCCATTCAAGAAATGCATGTTCCAAATAACATTGACCACACACAATTCGAATCCCTTGTTGCCCATATTTATCCCTATCCAACACTTCCACTCACATTCACTCAAAGCAGACTCCCACCACACGGTCCTCTGACACTCAAAATTCACACTACTAACTTGCCTCATCACCAATAAAAAAATCATTATTTAATCCCATATCCTAATTCCAAACCCCCATGATATTTAATCCATATAAATATTCCTCTCACATGATCTCACAAAATAAAATCTCATTTTACCTCCCAAAACCACATAGAAACTAAAATCAACTAAGACAAACTTAAATCAGCTATTTATCAACAATATTATAACCTTCTTAACGTCCTTACTATTAGGGAAAATTCACACCACCCCAAAATGACCTATGGATCTGCTTTTCTAAGGAAATGTCATTTGGTGTGAATGCACAACATTGAGCATTCCCAAAGTGTGGGACCTTTGCAAATGGGGAAAGCTCTCCAAAGAAGGCTGGTTCCTCTTCCTAAACTACCCGCCACAAAGCTATTCCAAAGTGCAGGAAAAGCTAATCTAATCCTAATCTAACTATTCCAAGGAGATAGAGAGAGAGAAAAGAGGGAAAAATATATCCTACACTAAAATGGTGATACACCGAGAGAGGAAAATGTTGAAAATCTATCAAAACTACCATGGAAACAAAGAGAGTTGAGCAATGGAAATGATGGACAAGTGCATCACAAAACCAAGGATGGATTTCACACAAAAAATGTTCCAAAAATCCATGAACACAGATCTAAAACCTACAATATACATTCAAACATGCACAAATACCTGCAATGAAGAGAGGTAAGAAGAAAACAAGTAAAAATGAGCAAGGATGGACAAATGCATCACAAAACATGTTTTTATTGCTCCAGAAGTTTACACAAAACATCATTTCACTGGTAAGAGGAAAAAAATGCCATTACAGAGCAAGGGAGGAGGTTCAAACTCCATTTTCAACCCTAGGGAAGAAAAGAAGGGAGAGGCAGAGAAGAATGATGAACAAAATGTTACAAATGAGCCAAAATTGGCTTTTTAACCATCGAATAGAATGAAAGAAATGTGGAAAACAGGGAAAATCAAATTGAAAATCCAACCACCAAAAATCCCTCCAATCTCACTTGCAAAGTGATGGGCTTCATGGACAAACCCATACGCCAAAGTACATTGCTCTGTAGAGCAAGAAAGAGGCCCATACTTCATTAATTTTTGTGGTTAGGGTGTTTTTTGTATGCCAGAGATGTTTTCCTATTTTTCTCCCACAAATATCCATCAAAAATAAAAATTTAACCCTCCATCATGTAGATGATTTCAACAAATTTCCAATGATATAAAGAATGTGAAAATCCGATCTTAGGATCGAAAGTTATGCCCCTCTGAAGATTTAGGGCAAAAATAGCAATTTTAGGGCAAAAATCAGGTTGGCAAGAGCCAAAACTTGAAAATTTTCCATTTTTTGAATTTGGGAAAATGTCCCAAAATTCCCTATGCCCCACCACTCCTCTACCATGTGGTGCTTTCCCATTCGCTGATGGAAACGCGGCTCAAACCTCGCTTTTCCCCTTTGATTTTTTTATCGGGAAAAATTCCCAAATTTTCCCCACACTCCGCCACTTCGGTGACAAGTGTCGGCTTCTCAAGCTTGCTTCTTGGTGAGGGCGTGGTTATTTTTCTCCATTTTTGCCTCTGTCACTTTGGCAAAAAACCAAAGTTTCCTCCGCACCTCCGACTCCCGCCACTGTCATGGACACGTGTCACTTCCTCATTGGCCATAGGCCTTCCGCAACTTTTTCTCCATCCTCCTCCACGGGCCTGCGGGCAAAATTTTTCCCTTTGCACCCTTTTCCCTCTTTGGAAAATTTTCCAACTTACCTCCACTAGCCCGACCTCCGCTACCATGTGGCACCTTCTCATTGGCCGCAGGCCTGTCAAGGGAAAATTTCCCCAAAAAACTCCGTCGGGCCATAACTTTCGAAATATTTGGAGTTAGGAGGAAACTTTTACCTTTCTGGAAAGGGGAAGAAAAATCCTATTTGATGGAGCCATTTTCAAAAACCCTTGAGTGCTTGAAATGTGTGAAAATTGAAGTTGAAGCACAAGGAAGGGAAGAATGAAGGCAAGTTAGCCAAAATAAGCAGGGGGCTCATTTTGGATAACACTTACCTCATCCTCCAACATCCGCTTAGTCATTTACCCACATCTTGAACCAAAAATCCATGATTATAAGTGGTTTCAACCACTCTTATAGTTATTTCCCCATAAAAACTGGGTCGTCAATGATTCAAATGAATTACCAACAATTATAAATATCACTTGTTTGCTCTTCCTTAGGGATCTACAACCTCAAATCTTAAACATCAATTTCATTTATGCACTTTTTTTTTCAACACTACAACATCCAAGACATCTCAAAGCATTATTAGAAACCAACACTAAGCACTTTCAAGCATCTTAGGGATCATTTTCATCACCCAAACTGTAAACTGCATCACAAAACAACTCATCTACTCATATCACTTTCATTGAAGATTTGAGGCATCATTTAGCTCCAAAATCCACTCAAAGGTATTCCCTAATATTTATTTATAGTTTTTAGTCATAAAAAAGCTTAAAATTAGTCAAAAACATAATTTTTGAGCTTCAAACTCTCATTTTTATAAAAATTGTCAAAATTGCATGAATCAATAACGATTCACCCCAATTACTAGTGATTGGCCTAAATCACTGGTGATTCCTGTCAAAATTATCATTTTATCAATTTATTAGCCTTTTGTCACATTTTATCAAATCCTCTACATTTAAAATTGTATTTTTAAGTATGGGTCTCTATTAAATGACAGCTTCATGGTAGTTCACATCCAATTATGTGTATTTATGATCTCCCCATAGTCCAACATCCTTTTTCTAGGAACAATGCAACATCTCACACTAGCTAACGCTTTTTTCCATATAATTTGTAATTAATGAAGAAGACATTGAGGATCAGTTTGAATTCATTCACAAAATCAAACAGGGACCGAGGATTTGTGGTATGACTACTTTGAGCGAGTACAAATCACATCTTCCCTCCCTTGGGCCACCTTTGAAGCCACACAGGACTTACCTTTCAACTTGGAGTTATAGAGATTTTCCATCATTTATCCATATATCAACATTGATTTTACATATTTTTCTTTATCTACATCATTTTCAATTCACTTAATTATTATAAAAAGAGCTGACATCCTTCAAGAAGTCCCTCTAGTAGTCTTTATCGAGAAAATCATCTATCCTTTTCTCTAATTCCTTATGTTTATTGTCTTTGAGCATGGGTTACTTTTCTAGACAAGAGAGGAATCGCACTTACATTTAGACTTGACAACTTCAATTGAACATCAACTTCAACACCCATCATCGCGAGTATCGATAAACCCCGTTGTCTTCTAAGGTGAGTTTTATTTTTATTAGTTGACTTCATTAATTTAAAGTAGGAGAGTAAAAACGTCTCTCGAACATTTTTGCATGCCCAGTGGGATTTTTGTCCCTTTCTTCATTTTCATTTTATTAGAAATTCATTTTTAGGCCTTCCTCTTTGTAATCACCAAGTGATCCCATCAAATCACCAGTGATTGGGTGAATCGCCAATGATTCATGTCAATCACCGATGATCTCTGTGATTTCTTATTCTCATCGACCTCTAACATAATTTTCTTCTATTGTTTTGTCCTATGCTAACCTATTTTGCAAGGTTCATCTTTGGAGCTTTGGCTTGCTGCGCTTTGATTTTCTATTTTTTTAAAAGGAATCATTTTTAGGTGTGTTTTATCCTTTTTTTTAAAATTTCAAGCATTGCATTTTTCTATTTTTCCTCATTGAAATCAATCATTCTTTGGAATTAAAACAAACCTTACATCCTTCTTTATCACATAGATTAATTAAAGGGTTAATTTATTGCATTCACAAAATCTTCCCTCACACACTGCCAAATCACACTAAATATAAAATTTGCATCAAACACTCCTACACAAGAATAATTTTTGGGATTTCATCACCTAATAAGGAAACCAACTCGGTGTTCTGACCTAGTATAAACAAATGTTTTTTGGTATATTGGCTAAGCACCTGAATCCCTTGTCATTGTGGGACCATGAAGTGAGGGGGTGGGATCCAATACTAGGCCCCGTACTAGCACTTAAACAAATTTGGGACACACCTACCTTTAGGTATATCGAGGACTCCAACCTTAAACATTCCTAAAACCATCCATAGGAAGCCATTTCCTAGGACCCTATCATCCATTTTACATATTTCACTTTTCTAAATTTAATCAAGATAATAAAAATATTTCTATGTGATTTGCTTGTTACTTGTAATCAATTTGTCTAGGATTTGTTTTCATTAGGTGATTTTTTTTTGTTATTACGGTTCTTGTAAGACAACAATCCCATATCCAGACTTTTGAAAACATGTGTAGCCCATTCCAATAATCTACACAACACTATCAAAAATCCTTATAACATGCTCATTCTCATATAGAAGATTCTTAACGACTCATTGATCAATGTGAAACTTTCCTATCAATGCCCAAACCATAAGATCAAGAATAACCACATTCTCTTAATAGCCAGTCTACTTCATCTGAGATACATGAGCCCTTCACCCCCATTTCTTTGATAATGGATATCCTATATTTTTGAAGATCTTAGATTCAAACCCCATAGCCCTTAATGCTTACATTATAACTAGGGGTGTTCATATTCATTCATCATTATCTGAACCACAACCCTATGTCCCTAATCGTTCATGCAATTTTTACCATCTCATTGATTCAAATCACAAACCCATTATCCAACATATATACTCTTATCCTTTTAGCAATTGACCAAAAAAATATAACGTTGTGTCTTCAGTTCCTATTTTCTACCTTAATGTGATTTATTCATAAGAAACAACCACTCAACAACCAACATCCTCACCAGATCCATCCATTGGTTCTACACCTTCTCAAAACAACACCAATACCTCTTTATCCTCGCACACCCCTCCAGCTTCCTCTATTGTTCAAACACCCCCATAATTTTTGTCGCCATTTCTAATAGCATATCTTAGCTACCATTCTCTGAAAAATCCACACCACCTATCCAAAACATTATTATGTCTATTCCCACATCCACACCTTTAATCAACACTATTTTTGTTGCTAATACTCACCCCATTTCATTGCAATCCTCAACCCCTCTTATTTTTCAATACACACCTCAGCCATCATAGCCATTTAATTCTTCCCAATATATACCACAACAATCACAACCTTTTCCATTCTAAAACATCCTGCAACAATCACAACCTTTTTTGCCACCTCCATTCTCTTTCAACAACCCCCTGTATTCACAACCTCTTATCCACACTTCTATACATTTTCAACACATGCCCCAATAGTCACAACCTCTCCTAAACACATTCCTTTCCATCCAAGTATCGTATATCCAACCATCACAACCCTTAATTTCATATCCCACTTACAATATCCCCACAAACATTCCTCAACAAAACATCCCCTTCCAGCAAAACAACCCTCAACAATACCAACCATACCCACAACCTAATCAATTTTCATTCAACCAATATAGTTCACCCTCATTTAGTGCACATCATCCACCACAAATGAACCCTCTTAAAGCTTTAATGAATAGGATATATAACCTTGAAGCTTCTTCTATGGGCCCTAAAAATACACTTTCATATGAGTAAATTTGTAATGAACCTATCTACCAATCAAAGTGCCTTAAAAATATTATCGACTCATTGTGAGCTTATGAAACTTCTCAAATTTTATAGCAAAGATGATCCTTAACAACATATTTGAGATTTTCATGACTCTTGTTATCTCATAGCTCATGATCAAGATCTGATGCTTAGGACATTCCCTATGTCTCTCGCTAGCCGCACTCTAGACTTGGGTATAATATCATCCCATGATACTCTCTCTTCTTATTTTCACACCTCACCCAACACTTTCTTGATCACTTTTCAATTAATATCACCCACAAAATAACCATTATAGACCTTTATGCAATCAAATAGTTTGAGGTTGATTCCATTGTATATTTTATTGCCTGCAAGAGTGTTATAATTAATCAATTATCATTCTCACTCCCATAAACAGAGTTAATCGAATTATTTTCCCATTCATGCGCCAAACACATTTCATCCACACTCCAAATTTAATCTTTTCAAACATTTGATGAAGCTTTCACCATGGCCTATAAAATTGAATTGTGAGCCCTTGAAGAAGGTAAAGTCAAACTTATACCAAAGAAACCAAAATTAGAATTCTCATCAAAACCATCTTCCAATCCAGATAAATCCAAGTCATTAGCTAATGTCGTAGTCATCAAATCCACCTCTAAGGGATGTTCAACCACCAAATTCTCTCAGCCTCATAACAACTATACTCCCATAGGAGAAACTTGCATTGTTGTTTTCGAAAAAATCCTTTCCAATAACATGATTTCTCTTCCACCCAATCATCCAATTGACACTTTTTTTTCTAAACCCTCTTGGTATAGGGATAATGATTATTGCAAATACCACAAAGTTAAAGGTCACGACATTGAAAGGTTGCATTCCTTCCGCAATGTCCTTCAGGATTTGATTGATAAAGGTGAGCTACATTTAAACAATCCTAATGCACCCCAAAATCAGAACCTTAATGTCTTCAAACAACCATTTCTGAATCATTCCCCATCGAGTAGTCAACCACAAGCCAACAACATACAAGCCCACCATACCATAAATAGAATTTATAAGATGTTTCCTATCAATGAACCCATTCCTACACCTTCTATTAAAACCCATGAATTAACACCCAACAAACAATCAGAACATCCCTAGAACCCATCATCAAAAATGAACCTTGTGCATCTATAAATACTACATCTTCATCCAACTCATCTAAGGAATCTTCAAAAACAACCCAAACACAACCCATCATTAAAATCATGAAAATTTATTATGATGACTTTGTATCCCACTATCATCCACATAACCTTCAAATCCTTATTCCACTTCCATCCAAAAAGGTTATTGTCATATCCCAAAATCGTCTAACTCTTCAAACAAAAAAATCTAAGCATCAACCATCTATCTTAGGTCCCCACCCTTTGTGAAAATCACCTATCACAATTACATCTTCAAAATATGTTCATCCAAAAATACTAAACAATCCACTTCCAAAGTAGTGTCTCTTGTAAATATCAAACCAAGTGAGACACCATTGCCTTTAACATCCACACGTAAAGTCCACTATGCAGCAACTCTACAAAAAAAACTTCAAAAATCACTTGTAATGTTTCCCACTCTCAAATAATCCAGCTACAAGGATGGAAACCATCCTGGTATAATTTCAAAGCTTTCTATCATTACTATAAAAATTGGGACACTTTGTTGAAGATTGTAAATCCTTTTGCACAATTGTTAAAAATCTTGAAAATAAATGCATTTTTCCTCCGTAATCAAAGAAACCACACACAACACCTACAACCACATCCTTTTCCACACCTAAGGAACCCTCAAATAAGGTTCTTCCTCATCAAGTTGACATTTTTCATATCACCACTCATGCAACTACCCGCAATTATGATCCATAAACAAAAATCTAAAACTTTTTTCTCCATTCCTCCACCTCTAGAACTCTCCTCTTCTTCTAATAAATCCAAGGTTTCCACCTCTCTCCAAGCACCCAAGTCATCCAATAAGAAAACAAAATTCTCTATCCTTGCCACTCCACCCTCTTCTACCATAGTACAAAAAGTTTTTATCACATAGTTACACGAATCTCTAGTTAAAATGTCACTTTACGAGCTTGTTGAAACATCACCGTCACACAAGTAAGCAATGATTAAACCCTCCAAATCCATATCAGTACCCACAAATGACATTTATACTTTTAAAAACTTTGTAGGAACTCTCAAAGTATCTTGTGCCATCTCTTTTGAATCTTTCAAAATATCAACACTTCGGCCAGAGGATCATGAATTTCCTCTTTTCATCACCACTCAAATCAATGATGTCCTGGTCAAAAGAGTCATGATTGATGGGGGTATCGCTACCAATATCATCTCATCCATTACTTTCAATCAACTTAGAATACCAAACACCATTATCACTAAGATTCCACTATACTCCAAGCCTTTAACAACACAATCACACCCACACGAGGTACCATCATTTTACCACTTAAATTCAGCATCAAAACTCTTCCATAACTCTTTTTATATACTAGGAGAGTTCTAATACAACATGTTATTATGAATACCTTGGATACCCACTATGCGATGTGTTCCTCGACACTTTACCACTGCCTTAAATATGAACACAAGGGCCAAACATTCATAGTTCCCATAGATCCTAACCCCTCCGCTTGTTACAAATGAAATATCATCCAAACGATGTCTTAGTACCTAAATATACATCAAAATCCTCTAACGATGTATTTACTAGAACAACCATCCCATCATCCAAATTACTAGATGATTCCTCCCTTGGTGACATAATGGAGCATATTTTAATTGGTGAATATCATCTCCTCATGCTTAACTTGCTACCTACACCCAAAATGTATGGTAGACCAAATAAACAACCTATTTATGAGCCTAATTTCAAGATGTCATCTCTTATGGCCCAACATATTTGAAAACCAATCTCATTTAGGAGGATTTGATTGACCTTCATCCCAATCCATCCATCAATATCATTCCATGCCCTTCTTATCGGATTTCAAATCATTGTATAATCAAATCTTTATAAAAATGTACCTCCATCATTATGCTTGGAAAGGATTTGGTTTTAGACGTAATGAATGGGTGATACATGATTTAATTGTCCAACACTCTCTTAAACCATGTGAGAAGTATGGCCGAGGATATGAAAGGCCCAATACAAATCATCTACGCATACCGCATCCTTACATATCACAAAGCTAGAACCATCACCATTTATTGAATCGACAACCCCATGGATGCTTGACAACACCATCTCTATCCCACCTAATTTTTTTAGTCAATACTATTTCCTTGAGACCATTGACTTATCAATCCAGCCATGTCACCAAAAAAATTCCTCTCATTTCACTAGAAATGATTAAAGAAGATTCACCCACCATTAATATCCTTCAATGTTGCGACGATTAAGAAATCCTCTCCCACATGGGATAAAACAACCATTTCCTTCAAAAGGCCTTACCACCTAGACACATCAACCCTTCTCAATAAATCCACCATTGATGTTAACCTAGGGAACCCTCAGAAACCTACATAGTTAACACCATTTAGTCACCGAAACCCACAAGAATTAATGACTTCACTAAATTCTTATCCAAATATAGTCAAGCCTTTTCCTGGTCATATAGTGATATGCCAAGTATCGATCCAAACATCATCATACATAATATCATCACTTATCCCAATGCTAAACCAATCAAACAAAAAATTTGTAGGATGCATCCCCGTGTGGCTCTCCTTATCAAAGAAGAGTTGTAATGTTTTCTTTCCACTAATTTCATCCTACCCATTGATTATCCACAATGGGTTTCTAATATCATACCCAGTAACCAAAGCCTCAAGAAAGTTACACATATGTATTGACTTCCAAGATCTCAATCTTGCCTATCCCAAAGATGATTTTCCCCTTTCAAACATCGATTAACTTGTCAATTTGACAATTAACCACAAAATTCTCTCCCTTATGGATGGATTTTCTGTTACAATCAAATCCTTATCGCTACTAACGATCAACATAAGACATCCTTCATTACCCCTTGGGGGACCTTTTATTAGCACATCATGCCATTCAAACTTAAAACACATGAGACACTTATCAATTCACCATGACATACATATTTCCTGATCTTATCCACAAAACCATATAAGACTACCTTGATGATCTCCCAAGGAATTCTTAGCAATGTAAAAACCATAGTTTTATCCTTAACTCCATCGTCATTCGTCTTATCTAGTATTTCATTCATCTAAACCCCTCTAAGTTTGATTTTGGTGTTCTCGCCAATAAATTCTTAGGGTTCATCGTATACATCCAAGGAATTAAAGTAGACCTAGAAAAATTAAAGAAATCATTGAAATTCCTCCTCCATCAAACCTAAAACAACTATGTAGCCTCCAAGGTAAGCTGCAGTCCATTCGTCATTTCATATCTCAATTATCTGGCCATTGTCAATCTTTTCATCACCTTCTCCACAAATATTTATATTTTAGATGGGATCTTAATTTTCAAAAGGATTTTCATGAGCGTAAACACTATCTTATATCACCACCCATGCTTATACCTCCTTGTGAGGGGGATCTATTCTATCTCTACATATGTACCACGATCATGCCTTAGGAGGCATGTTCACCCATCATGATGACTAAGGCCATGAACAAGTTGTCTATTACATAAGTTGCACACTCTATGAATATGAAACCCGTTATACCGAAGCTGAAAAATTATGTTGCACCCTATATTTTGTAACCTCTAAACTACACCATTATCTCCTTAATCACAAAACTTGCATTGTCATGTATTCTAAGTTGTATCATAATGATCACATAACTTGGTGGCTTATGCTTATGACCAAGTTTGATCTTGAATTCATATCATTAAATTACATTAAGGGCCAAGCCATCACGGACTAGCTTGCTGAAGCACCCCTTCCTAACACTCATCTTCCTCATGAAAAATTTCCTGACATATCTATCAACATCCTAGATGAACATGAATTCAACCCTATCAAGATGAACCTCTTCTTCGATGGATCTAAATTCCAACAAGGGGGAGGGGCTGGTATCATCATCATACCTCCTTAGGGGACTCCTATTCCACTATCATTTAAACTTAACTTTGAGTGTACTAATAACATGGTAGAATATGAAGCTTTAATTATGGGTCTTAAAACTGTTATTCTACTAGGCGTTCAAATCTTAGAAATCTACGGAGACTCATAACTTGTCATTAATCAAATCAAAGGATATTATCAATGTAAAAATGAAATATTGCAAAAATATAAAGCCAATGTTGAATTTCTCCTTGAATCCTTTGATCATTACATCATTAAAACTATTCCATGTTCTTCTAATAATTTTGCAGACACCATGGCCTCTTTAGGATCACTCATTCCCTTATCAACTAAAGAATCAACTGATAACTCCAAAATATTCATATTCATTCATAGAGTGGAGCACCCCTCACATCAAAATAAACTTCCTTCTATCAACACCATCGACGATCATCTAACTGATCTATGGTACTCTCAAATATTTGACTATCTTTTGGAATCTAAAATCCCCTTAATCTATCACAAAATGCTAAAGGATCATTTCTCCAATGTGACATTCACTATGCTATTATAGGTGATATTATATATAAATGTGGTTTTGGTGGTCTTATATTAAGATGTATTAAATATCATTAATTTATCATAGCAATCCAATAATTCCATGCCGGCATATGCGGTGGACATTTCAATGGTAACATTTTTGCTAAACGTGTCTTACGACTCAACTATTACTGGCCTACCATCAATCAAGATTATTGTGTATATATTAAGAAGTGTTTCAAATTTCAACAACATTCAAACCTCATCCATGTTCTCAGTCAAGCTTTTCAGCCCGCTCATGATCTATGGCCCTTCCAATAATAGGGGTTAGACCTCATTAGCACTATCAATCCTAAATCATCCTAACAACATCACTCAATCATCATAACCACTGAATAATTTTAAAAATGGTTGGAGCCATCTCCTTAACTTCAAATAAATCAAATCAAATCATCAATTTCATTTATCAATACATCATATGTCGCTTTGGTGTTCCTCACAAACTTGTCACAGATAATGGAAAATCCTTAAAAACAAGGATGTTAAGAAACTCTATGAAACCTTCAACATCAAACTTAGTTTTTCATCACCATACTATCCCTAAGAAAATGGAAAAGTTGAAGCCTCAAACAAAAAACATAATAAAATTCTCATGAAGACAGTAGATGACATAGGAAGGAATTGGAACCTCTAAATCCCATTTTCTCTCTAGGATTATCAAACTACCATCCATACCCCTACATGTGATATTCCCTTTTCACTAGTCTACAACTTTGAGGTGGTTTTACCCTTGAAGTTCAAATTCCGTCACTCCGTGTATCTCTCAAATAATTTATCCCCAAAACATAATATTGATAAGACCGCCTGACACAATTATAATTATCAAATGAAAAATTCCTAATGGCCCTTGAACATCATCAATTTTATCAAGAATGCATCAAACGTGCATATAATAAACATGTAAAATAATGTGACTTTAAAATTGGTGATCTCATTCTCAAATAAAATCAAAATTTCACTACTTTAGAATGAAGTAAATGTGGAAATTTTCCCCTAATTGGATTGTTTTATACATCATTACTCACAAGTAGAGGTTTGTAAGTGTATCGTATTACCTCCCTCGATGGTATACCTAAAAATGAATCTTTGAATGCCTTGCACTTGTGGCCTTTCTACTATTAATTTTTTACTATCATGACAATAGTTTCATCTAAAGATCTTAATCCTCCATCAACCAGTCATTTTCTCATCATAATGATTTGAAAGTATGTGGTTTTCCGTCACTATCCTCAAAACCTTAAAGATGAGTGCAACTGATCTATTCATCACATCTTTCACATGGAAAAGTTCTTCCTCAATGGGAACCCCTCAATAATTACATTCATCTACCTTATCTACCAATTAGAAAGCATGTCATGGGGCACATGTGTGTACGTCATGTACATGTCTCTTTCTCATCCTTGAAATAACATATTAGGATCTTACCCTCATCTCAAAATATCTATGGATGCTTCTTATCAAAAATAAAATATAATAGACTGGTCCCTTGAAGGACAACTATTCAAAAATATATCAAATTTATCAAAACAAAAAGTAGATTGGTCCCTCAAAGGACAACTACCAGTCAAAATATAGACCGATCCTTGAAGGACGACTATTTATGTAAAAATCAAAAGTCAAAGCTATAGACCACTCCCTTAAAGGATGGATACCCATGTAAAAGGATTCCCACCTCGATTAGCCTTTAAACAATCAAATAATCAAAGCAACCTAGGAAAGCTTCCTGCATCAATCAACTTTCCCATCAAAGCAAACTTCCCACATCAATCAGGTTTCTATCGGAAAAGAAGAAAAATATAGTTGGGGATTTTATTTAGGAAACTGTTTAAAAGGTGAACCCTCTTTCCCACATTGACCTATACATATAAAACCCCTTCCATGTCCTAAGAAGGTACATCTCTTCACTTCATCTCTATAGCTAAGATCTCATGTGTAACTACCCATTGATAGTCTCATTTTAACATTGTTAAAGGATAAAAATGGAAGTGTTTTCATATTTCTACACCCATCACATATGTATCAAATCCATATTAAAGTAATCATTCCTGTTTTACTCCTATTTTTAAAAGTTAGAATAAATTTGGATCACATCTATAGTCAAAACCATCTTGATACATCACCATCCAAATCACATATATGTCCAAATTATATAAACATTTCATATTCAATCCCATGAGCATCAATTAAAAACATTAAAAACATATAAAAACATAGATTAATACATATGCCATAACTAACAAATAAATCACAAGACAAACCACATTATATATATATATATATATATATATATATATATATATATATCGAAGTCTCAAGATACATCATAAAAAGAGTCCCCACTCGTGTGTCAAAAATATACATCAAAGGATTATATATATATATATATATATATATATATATATATCGAAGTCTCAAGATACATCATAAAAAGAGTCCCCACTCTGTGTGTCAAAAAATATACATCAAAGGATTCATAAAAATAGTCTTATACATATCAAAATATAACACATAACTATCCAATTAAATGGATATCACTAAGAAACTCACTAGTACGAATAACACTCCCATCACCCTCTTTCTTTCCTCCATAGACACCGTATCCTCAAATTACTCCTCGAGGTGGTCGCCCATGCTCACCGCACTAGCACTAGGACCTACCCCTTGTTGCACTAAATGATTAACATATAGAATCACGTTGAGAAAATCTTATATCACCATATCCTCATAATAAGATAACTTTACCTAAAAATATTGATAGTGAGCACAACTAACCATATCATGTGCACCCATCTCGACCACTAGCTTAGGCATGAGCTACCAACTCGCACCTAATATTAATGATCTGTAAAATTGAGATCCCTTTTCATGTTCTCTCACTACTATCTATACCGATGTCGATAAGTATTTTCCTACGTTATCTACACTCTAAGTCCATCCTACTCAGCCATAATAGTATCTCTTACCAATCAAAGTGGCCCTCACTCCAACCAAATCATCTCTCTCCCTCCGTAGACTATCACTCTTGGCCTCCGCTATGGCCTTCTTAGCCTTCAACTATGTAACTATAGCCTCTAGATCCTCATCATCACCGAGATCCACAACCTCTTGTGCCTCATCTACTCGGGCACACACCCTCCTCCCTCTTTGAGCCAATCAAGCTCTCTCAAACTCAACATATGCACCAATCCACCACTACCTATAACCATCGGTCACTCCAGCGTCATCAATCGGTACTATGTCCCCACGATCATATAGACCCATGGATCCTTGCTATTGGGCCCTAAAATATTGGCTAAGTAACAAGAGGTGCGCACGTGTAGGACTTGCAAGAAGAAGTGCACTTAGGGGAAAGAATGCAAGAAAAAGGGGTTTAAGAAGAGTTTAGGAGAAGCTAGGGTGGGCACGGGAGGTAGAACACGGGTTTAAAGGACTTATCCATATTTCACATTCTAGAGGAACTTAAGGAAAAGCATGAGGACCCACCTAGGCGTGATGAGTGGATAAGGTGCCAACCTAGAACCTTGGAGGTCAAGAAAAGGATATTCCACGTAGGGAATATTCCCATGAGACATCATTACAGAGAGTGGAGGGTTTGAAAAGGGATATACATTCACCTATGGAGGACGACATCTACACTTGGTGTGTGATTTATGCTTATAGAATGCATGACAGGTGGATGATGATCTTATATAAATAAATGCTCGAGGCCGAGAGACAGAGATATGGGGAGATATATAGATGAAGAGGAGAGATGAGAGATACACAAAACACTCAGAAGAAATACATAAATTAATGAAGTGTATCATTAATACTAGGGTTTAGAGAACTTAGTGCTAGAGGGTTTTAAGGGATTCTATAAACATATTTATGGGTATTGGGATCCATAACAATTGATAAAATGAAATAATTTTAGTTAGGGTCTCATATCAGAGAAGCTTATAGGAGTTAAGTCTCTACCATTTACTGTATATGGTTTGAGATGAAACTTTTACTATAATGTGGCTACCATAACCCTTTTAAATCAATATATATATATGGGTTCATTCTATATATCTTGTTTAGGGGTGTAAACCCTTGTGTTACATGACTATCATGGCTCATATATACTTTATTATGCTTCTTACAATGTTATTTAGCTTATGTGATGCATTAATGTGTAGATCTGTTAGTTGCATCTTCTACATTTTAAAGTAAGTGAATGTACTTTTGCTTCTGCAAATAATCCTCCATTAATGGCAGAACCTTCTCATAAAGCTCACATAAAAGAGGGAGTTGGCACCTAGCGTGCCTTAGGTGAGCACCTCTTTGCTACACTGGGTTATAGGCCGACGTGCTTGGGGTTAGAAATAAGTATTAAGGGTAAATAAATGACTACATCTTGGTTCTATTTTTGGGACCTCTTTTTGAAGATGTTGTGAGAATGGTGCATGATGATAGATCACTTGACCTTGGATAGTGTCGAAGCATGGCTTAAAATCATGGAGGATGAGTTTTCTCAGAGATTTAGTACTAGACCTGAGTTTTATACATGTAAATGGGTAGAAGAACATCTGTATCATGAGTTGTATCAGACCTTATTTTGTTGTTTTCTAATGGAGTTGTATGAATGGATCTTGGTGTATGCATCTAGATCAAGCTGGTACTATAGACCTCTGTATGGACCCAAGATGAGTATCAGAGGCTGCATGATGCTGATCTAACTTGGATACATGTTGTTGATCATTGGTGGAGTAGAGTGTTGATGAGTTACACCTTGGAGTATGTGATTTATACTTATTCCTATCTAGAGATTGTTTATATTTAATTCTTGAGGGAGCTAAGAGGATTGTTCTTGTGTGCTATCCCTTTAGCTATAAATATCCTAATCATTATGTCAAGTTTGGAAGCATTTCCTATGGCTAGCTAAGCTTCTTCAAATCACTAGTAAAGGAAGCTAGGGTGGAGGAAGATGGCGGACCTTGCGGATGAAAAGAAGAGGGAAGAGAGATGACTAAAGTAAAGTCAAGCTCATGAAATGGAGTTATATAGAAAATGTGAAGTTATAGGAGTGATGGATTTATGGAGGAAGATGTTACGGGAAGGAATGGAGGTTCACGCGGAGGATGTAGAGCCCGAAAAGTCTTTGCTACCCTAGCTTGGAAAGCAGGGAGAGAGACCCTTCATCTTTTGATGAGATCTCATCACTTGGAGAAAGGATAGCCATTGACATGTATCTAAGTCCACCCGTGATCAAGCATTGGTTCTTAGTATTCCAAATCTAGAGATAAGTATTACTAATCCAGTTTGTATTAGTGGAAGTGACCAATCAATACCTAGGATGTATAAATTTTCATTTGGCACATCTATGGATATACAATCATTTCCTATGTTTGGAGGTATATTGTCTAGAGTGACATTTGGGAAAAGTATGGGTACACAAAGCTTTGGTATAATTTTTGAAAGCATCACAGAACACACATCTAGTAATGGTGTAATATCACATATTGTTGGTGCATAGTTTAGTGCGATAGTGGGGACACAAGGCACGACCACTTCAGGACCTTTACCAGATACGAGAGGTGGATATGGTGGGTCCGATGGAATAGGACTGATGGACTTGGTGGACCTAATAGATCTAGAGGACTTGGTGGGTCGGGAGGGATAGTCACTTTGGTGGATTTAGTGGGTCAGGTGGTAGAGGTAACATTGGAGGGAATAAGGGTTCTAGATTAGGTGAACAAGGGCCTCAACCACCTAAGAAAGTATTTTTGAAATTTCTTTACATCTAATAGATTACAAAGGTGTTGAGGATGTTGTAGAACATGTACAAAAATGTGAGTTGTTATAGCATGCGAAGGGGATCACTACCCCAGAATGGAAGGCAATTTAGTTTGCAACAACGTTATAAGGGTGCACGCATAGTTGGTATTGAAAGTATGACCCCCAATAGATAGTGGTATATTATACCGCAATGTGTAATGCCTTCTTAGATGAATTTCATATTCTTGAGTTTGAACATAAGAGTATTAGCACACTGAAGGAGATTCAACAAGGAATGACAGAGAGTGTACGAATATGATGCACATTTTAAGACTCTCTTGTCAAAACTATCTTATGATATTCATCCTTCTTAACATGCTCAATGGTTTGTTGGAGGGTTGATAACACCTTTTAGGAGAGTGTTGTCACATAAGACTTTCACAGAACCACACGAGGCCTTGGAGGCTAGCTTGCATGATGAGGCTATAGGAAGCATGGATACCAGTGTTTGTCCTTTTCTTGAAGCTCAGATTGCTGAAATGGAAAATTAGCTCGAGAATCTATCTATGAGCTTGGCCCATGAAAATCACGGTGGCGTATGGTGCACGGATTGTGAGGTAGAGGGCTATACAAAGGACTATTGTCCTTGGAGATCAAGATGCGTGCCATGAAGGTAGATCAGACATTTTCTATGGATATCATGATGTAAGTAGGTGTCTGCATCGTAGCTCATGATCCATAAGAATGTGTCTTTCTATTGAAAGATTTTTCCCTCTACTACTCATGACACCAAGGATTATAGATTAATTGACCAGATACATGATGTCATTGATATTAGTGTGTTCCGGACCGAGTGTTGCAAACAATTCCAAGGATGATGGTCCTCACTATGAAGGATTTACGGATGGAGGAGTTCATAGAAGAAGATTTCATAGAAGATTTAAAGGTCATGGCAATTATGGAGGTGGAAGGGGTGAATTGCCTCATGGAACCTATTATAACTTTAGGTCCATAGAAAATTACAAGTGCAAATGCTTGAACTTACTACAATGCTCTTGGTGTGGAAAAAGTATAAGTATGGGGAGTTTCTAGAGATATTTGAACATATGAGTCAATAATAATGGAAATTCAGCGGTGTTGGGATAGTAAGCGTTAAGAAAGTAGACTCGTAGTGGATGCGAAGGATGGCACATGGGTTAGAATTAGAACATATATTAGTGACGACATGAGATGAAGTTGTGTGTGCCCAAGAAATATGAAAAAGATACCACTAATTACAAGAGAAGAGGTGATGTATGAGAAGTATTTACACCCTACCCATAATAAGGAAGTCTATTAAGAGATTGTGGATGTAATCAAGATTCTTAAGGGGGAATTCAATGTCTAAAATATCAATCCAGGGAAGTTGGAGTAGAAAAAGAGCACCGAGGCTCCACGAAGGATCTGGATGATGTCAAAGAGGTATGCAAGATGTTGAGGTAAGAGAATATCATTCCTCTATTATGATAATGGTTTAGGGATAAGATACCAAGCACTCGGAGTAGAGCACGAAAGGTAGGTTTTACATGCTAACCTTCCTCCCCAAAACCTCATCAACGGTAAGGAGATTACCTTGAATGTAGTTATTGATGAATGGCTCCTAAGAAATATTCTAACCGACACTTTGGCACAAAATTTAATGTTCTCACCGTAGATGCCTAGAATCAAATGGGAAGGCCCCCATTATAGCAATCTTCAAATGTGTTGTATAGGGATAATAAGATAAAGGCAATGCCCATTGGTGTTTTAAAAGATGTTGTTATCACTATCCAAGGGGTGAAATTCACTGGGGACTTTGAAGTCTTAGCGCTTGCTAAGGTAGAAAACTTTCTAGCGTTACTTGGATGCCCCTATTTCTATAAGAACAATGTTGACTTACATTTCAATAAGGGGCATATGAGTTTTTAGATTAAAGAGAAATGTGTTATCATTCCTTTAATGATGGGAATTCAACACCCTATATTGAGCCTTTAGGAGAGGAAGGCCTAGACAGAATTTACATGCGCACTATTCAAGCCCCTAAAGTTATGCAAATAACAAAAGAGGGAATTATTCAATGGGAAAACACTCAATCTATAAGTGATATAACTAGTTTGGCATGTGAAAATTGGGCACACAGGACATATGAGTTAGTCACAAGGTAGTTAAGAGGCTCTATGGAAAGAGTAAAAAAGGTGCACTCATTCAAGTGCCTAGGAAGAAAGAAGTTTCCAATCTATTCTAGGGGAGATAACCCTAATGTTTTTCTACGAGAAATGGAGACCCAGTGGATATGTGAGATCAAAAGGAGAAGTATGCTTATCTATACCTTTCTTAGGACTACAACACGTTGGTGGGAGACCCTTTACAATAACCTTCTAGAGTGATGCGAAGTGGGAATTGTGTTCTCTATTAGATTTGTCTAAATAAATGCACCTACTATCATATAAATATATCATGGGAAGGAACTTGCCTTATTTCACATCTAAGCATGTGAGAAGGCCTAGATGGAAGGCATAAAATCCTTTCCACCTTCTCTATGGGTATATAAGATGTACTCCACCTTACAAGGCTACACGCATGCATAGTAAATTCACTTAGAGATGCATCATCATATAGGAAACTGGAAGGAGTTGATACTGACCTTATTCAAGAGTTTGAATATTAGAGTACTAAGCCATCGGTGAATGAGGTGTTGTAGGTTATTAAGCACCTAACTATGGGAGATAGTGTCATGATGGAGGATAGAATACTAGAATTATTTGGTGAACCTGGCTTAGAAGTGCATTTTGATGAGGAAGAATCAGAGGAGATACAACTTGAGCGTGCATGCATGGAAAAAGAGAAAGGAAAATTGGTCTATGTGATCAATGGTGAAGAAGTGGAAAATTTGGATGTTAACCATACTATGGGTATGCACAAAATTATGGATAGTGCCAATCAGCAAGCACATGCCTACCATGAACCTCTTGAAAACCAAGAAGGTTAACATTGGTTTGGAGGCCGAACCTAAGGAGGATACTATTGGAGATTACTAGAAAAAGTGGAGGTTTCAAAGATCATTGATTTGTTGTGTGAGTTTCAAGACTTATTTCTACACAGGTACAATGAGCTTAAAGGAGTTCACCACTCCTTGGGAGAAATGAAAATCAAGTTAAAGTAAGGTGCATGTCCAATTTGGAAAAGGCCTTATCAAATGAATCTGAATCTTCACGTCAAAGTCAAGGAGGATATTGACAAGATGATCACATCAGGTATCATTAAGGCCATTGAGGAATTAGAATGGATAAGTCCAATGATCATCAATATTAAGAAGGATGGGAGGATAAGAATTTGTGTTAATTGCATGTATTTGAATGTGGTATGTGTTATTGACCCTTTTCCAACCCCTTTCACTAAGGAGATCCTGGAAGGAGTAGCTGGGCACAAGATCTATTCTTTCATAGATGGATTCTCAATATATCATAAAGTTAGGATTGCACCCATATTACACTTTCTTACGCCTTTACTTCTTGGGATAATCCATTCTATGTACATGTTGATACTTCAAGAGTTTCCATTGGGGAAATATTAGCACACAGCTTAGAGAGGGAATTGTTGACCACCCCTTGTGCTTTGCTAGTAGAAATATAACCCCAATAGAACAAAACTATACTACTACTGAGTGCAAAGCATTGTCAATGATCTATGCACTTTGCACAAATTTAGGTAGTATCTATTGGAAACACCCTTTATATTCTACACGGACCACATGACATTGAAGTACTTGGTAAACAAGCCCATTTTACAAGGGTACATATGTCGGTGGGTCCTATTGTTTCAAGAGTTTGAGTTTACGGTTGTTGTGAAATTGGGTAAGAGTAATTTGGGACCTGACCATTTATCAAGGATTGACTCAGGGGAGGACATACAGAGCATTGAGGATATAATTCCAGATGTGTAACTATTTAGATTGCGGCGTGTACCCTCTAACTTGGAAGATATTGTTGTGTTTCTCAAAATGGGTGTGGCACTAGAAGGAATGAAGAATTTGGAAAGGAAGTAGTACGTGTCATACCCTACATGTTAATTAGTGAAGACTTATACAAGCTAGGCCATGATGATGTTTTGCATCGGTGCATGTTAGAGCATGAATGTGTTGCAATCATGGAGGAAGTGCATGGTGGAATTGAAGGAAGAAACTATACAATGATGAATGCAACTGTGTAAGATCCTTCTAGCATGTTTTTGGTGGAAAACGGTTTACAAGGATTGTATCAAGTATTGTAAGGCTTGTGACCACTACCAATGCCTTAGTAAACCATGGAAATGAGATGAAATTCCATTAAGACCAATTTTTAGTGCAGAATGATTTGAGAAGTGGGAAATTGACTTCGTAGTCCCTATTTCCCAAGTCGTGCAAAGGAAAGGTTCATGCTATATCATTACATGTAAAAATTGTATTACACGGTGGGTAGAAGTGGCACCTACAAGGGATTACACAATGATAACAACAACTAGGTTTATGTGGGAAAACGTAATCAACAGATATGGATGACTGTTGAGTTTAACAAGTGATAGGGGTACTCATTTCTTGAATGAGACAATTAGGATTTTGTTGGTAGAATTCATGGTAGACCACCACAAGACTACCCCCTATCACCCAAAATCTAATGGGATTGCTAAGGCATTTAACAAGATCCTAAATCACGCATTAACCAAGATTTTTCACATGGGAAGAAAGGATTGGGATGATAAAGTTTATGTTGTGTTATGGTCATTCTAGATTACTTATAAAAGACTAAACAAGGCCAAACCTTTTCAATTGGTGTTTGTCTCGAAGCGGTGTTACCTATTGAATCCATGTTACCATCACTACGTATAGTGTGCACATGAGGATTAGCTGATGAACAAACACTTGAGGATATGATTGATAAGTTAATGTAGTTAGATGAGAGACGGGATATTTCTCATCCGAGTCGAAAAACATAAAAGGCCGTAGAAGGTGTGGCATGATAGACATGTCAAGAACAAATAGTTTGAGGTTAGGAAGATGGTTCTATTGTATGATTCCAAGTTTTTACACCATCTTGGGAAATTCAAAGTCCATTAGATGGGCCCATACACTATATCTTATATACTTGATTTAGGTCCTTTCCAGCTTCAAGCGTTGGATGAAACAAGGTTACTAGGCCATTTCAATGAGAGTAGGCAAGCCCTATTATAAATAAGTCTTTCTTGTATTTATAAATAAGGTATTATTTCTAGTTAGCCTAGGATTTCCCTTAATGAATTTACTTTCTTTGAGTTTCCTTTCTCATTGCTTTGTGTTGTGCATGTTTGTTTTCTCATAGCTACTTACTATTTTCAAAAGTTTTATATTTGTAGAGGAATGTACATCTATTTTTCTATGGGGTAAATTGATGTGACAAGTACTAAAAGCTTGTATTGGAGGCTATTATTTGATCACTAGAGTTGAGGATCAAAAGCACGTAGTTTGGAAGAGCACATGTAAGAAAGGTGAACATGAGGATTTTGGTGTCAAAAAGTCTTTACAAAAACCACGTACAAGGGTGAGAAGCACATGAACAACATGAGGTAGGTGATGTCAAAAATCATGATAAGGATAGAAGAAGTGCTTTCATTGCTAAAAGCGCACACATCGGATCTTAAGTCGAAGGGTTTTTGGAACCAAAGGTTGTAGAAGTTTTCATGTAGGATTGAGCACGGGGTAAAAGTGCTAAATCGGCAAAGAGGAAAAATCTTCCTTTATTGTAAGAGTACATTGGTAGGTGGCATGAAATTTATTACAGTAAAAAAAGCTATAATTATAAGGTTAGGGTGTATTATTGTTTACCTTGTATTTTTTTTTATCGAAGAGCTCTCGCAAACTAGGGCATCCTTGAAGAAACACTGTGCAAAAAGGGTTGTGAATATTTACGTGTATAGCTAGTTTGATCAATGACTGCAGTGGAAAAAGAGTACACATGCATGAGTGGAGAAGGTCATGTAAGAAAATCCCGCGGTGTTACTTCGCCTTGTGGAAAAAGGATTTCCAGTGTTAGGATTTCACAATAGGCTAGATGATTAAGCCATAGAGTTGAGCAGAGCCAAGATCAGGAGAAAGGAAGAACTTTTAGTAACCCGATGGAGAAATGACACCAAGGAAAACAACAAATGTTTCACCAAAGAAGGGCAAGGGCAAGGGGAAACAAGCCATTTCCACCAGTTCAATGAAGAATGGTACACAAAGATGTAATATCCAGATGACATATTGCTTGGAAAATAATGGGTGTCTCATGTTAGAAAGATGGTCGTGAGTGACTACAACCATCAAAAAAGCACCATAGAGAATGAGATGGCATTAGAACTGGTTTTCCTACATAAAAGAGGACACTAGATGGAATTCCTATCTACGATGATGAGGTAAAGGTGAAAATGGAGAAGGTCAAGTTATTAAAACTCTATGAGTTTCCTATTTCAACAAACCTAAGTGATTATACCAGTGGTTAATGTCGCACATACATGAAGACCACTTCTCTTGATCGCTCCTGCTGATCTCTGTTGATCCAAAAATTCTTCCACCACTGTTTTTGGCTTGGGAGCCCATTTATAGGAACCGATGGCGGTTACATAACCGATGGCGGTCGAGTAGAACCGTATCGGTTAGGAAAAAGCAGGCTATTTTTAGTAAAATCGCCCACTTTCCCCGCTTTTCCCGAGAGATTAGTTGCGGGCTTGGTCAAGTGACTAGAAGGTCGGTTTTGGGTGCGAGAAAGGGGTCATTAGTCATGGGTGTAGGTGTGGACCAAGTTATAGGTCTTAATTAGGTTAGTTTAGGGTTAGGACTAGGTCATGATGAGGTGGCAAAATGAGGTGGCAGGTAAGGTGATGTGGATTTATCAATTACAAGGTAATTAATAAATAATTGTGTAAGGTTTAGGTGATGAGGTTAGGTTGCGAAATGAGATGCGGGTCACAAGGGGTCGTAAGACACAAATTTGGTGTCTACATTAGCCCCTTATTGTCGTGTAGCTTGTTTTGTAAAGCTGCACGGACAATAATATGAAGTGGTTTCCCCTGTTAAGGGTATAGGTAATCCCCCTCAAATCTATCACAGATTGAGAGAACTTGAAATCAGGGATAGGGTTGATAAAGGGTAAATGGTGTAGAGATGATGGGGAAAAGGTGGGGTAAGTCCAAGGAAGCAGACGCACGTTGAAATGCAATAGTGCGACTAGGGTACATGATTTGACGAGCAAACCAACAATGCATAGGCAAAGGTCGATAGTTTATCCAAACAAGGGTGATATAATCCTGGTATCCAAGGCATAGGAAGTAGCTCCAGGGTATATAACAGGTAAAGGTACAGAACGCGTTTAGGCATGTTCGGCAAGCACTGCAAATGGTTGGTTTGGTTGAGATAAACGTCACGGTCTAGGTCTAGGCAAAGTTGGTCGATAGATCAAGTCAAGGACCCTAATCAGGCTAAAACACGAACAGGTGAGCTCGATTGAACAAAAAAATATATGATGGGTGGATAAAAGTGTATGTTGCTGATGTTGGGTAAGGTATTGAAGTGGTACGGCCGTGGTTCGGGCCAAATTGTTGGGTGGCGGCCTTGGGTCGGGCCGGATGGGAAGGGTGAGGCCTTGGGTCGGGCCAAATGGGTAGGGTGAGGCCTTGGGTCGGGCCAAATGGGTAGGGTGAGGCCTTGGGTCGGGCCAAATGGGTAGGGTGAGGCCTTGGGTCGGGCCGGATGGGTAGGGTGAGGCCTTGGGTCGGGCCAAATGGGTAGGGTGAGGCCTTGGGTCGGGCCGGATGGGTAGGGTGGGGCCTTGGGTCGGGCCAAATGGGTGGGTGGCGGGGCCTTGGGTCGGGCCAAATGGTTAGGGTGAGGCCTTGGGTCGGGCCAAATGGTTGGGGTGCGGCCTTGGGTCGGGCCGTGAAGTCAAAAATGGCTAAAGAGCAATGGAGCATATAGGCGATGTGGTAAAGAGGCAATGTGGTGGGAAAGGGAAAGTAGTGAATAAGGGCAAAAAGTTGGGTAAAAAAGGACAAAACCGATATCGGTTATCTATGACCGGTACCGGTTAGATAACCGACGCCGGTTCCTTAGGGCACGATTTGACCGGTATCGGTTCTATGTTAAAAACCTATAAAAAGAAAAATACGGCCGGTCATTGTCACTTTGTCAATTTGGAAACCAAATTAAGTTGTCTGAGGTGGAATATTGATATTGGTGTATTTGTTGGCTGAGGTGGCACTAGTTGAGTGGAGAAGTGAGGTGATTGGCGGGCCCGAGTGAGGAGGAGGCAGTAGTTGATTGGTTGAGGACCCAGAAGAGGACATTTGGAGCCATGGCACAGCCAGGAGGAGCAGGAGGAGCTGGACCAGCTGGACCACCACCACCCATCCCACCACGACGACGTGTCGTCGTACCGGTAAGTTCGAAACCTTGCATTGTGTTCATTTGATGTTATTAAGCTAGATTTGGGGTTTGGGTAGGAATGTACATGTTTTTAGGAAATAATTAGAAAATGGAAATAATTTGAAAAAGGGAGAGGGTAGATAGGTGAAATAAGCCGAGGCGGCTGGGTGGGTAGGTTTTTAGGGTGTTTGGGTGGGTAGAGAGGGAGAAAAATGAAAAAATGTAGGTTGGGGGCCGCGCGGGGGTTCGGCTCCGGGTAAATACAGCGACCGCATCGGTCGCAAATTTTTAGGTCACGGTGCTTTGTGTTTGACCGGCGTCGGTCGTATATCGGCCGGCGTCGGTTTTGTTTTTTGTTTTTGTTTTGTTTTTGTGGTTTGGTTGTTTTTGTTTTTGTTTTTGTTTTTTTGTTTATGTGGTTTGGGTGTGTGGGCGTGGTTTGGGTTGTGTGGTTGAGTTGAGTTGGTGTTTTGGTATGATTGGGGTGGGATAGGGATGTTTTGATATGATTTAGGTTGTGTCGGTTGTTGGATTTGGTTGTTTGGGTATCGTTTTGGTTGTGTGGTAGTATGGTGGGGGTTGTTTGTTTGGGTGTGAAAAGGGAGTGGGATATTGGAGAAGATAGGTGGGTAGAGGGGTGTGTTAGGGAGTCGGGGTGAGGAGAAGGTAGGTGGGTAGAGGGGTGTGTTAGAGAGTCGGGGTGTGGTCGGGGGGATAAAAGGGGGTATAGAGGGTAAAGTAGATGTTGTGATAAAGAGTAGGGCTAAGGTTGTGGGTTGGTTTTGCAGGCACGTCAGCAGCTGACGATGCGGGACAGGATGCCCCCACTGTTGAGCCGGATGCGACCACATGTGTCCGCAGCACACTGGGCTATCATGCGTGAGGTGGGACTCAGCGGAGTCCAGCGATACAGAGCGATCGATAGAGATCATAGTTTGATGGTTGCCCTCATCGAGAGATGGGATCCGGTGACCAATGTGTTCCATCTCCCGACTGGAGAGATGACCATCACATTAGAGGATGTGTATCGCATCCTTCGATTACCTATCGATGGAGAGGCAGTCTTTCAGGTGGATGCAGAGACAGCCATGGACAGCATCCTACGGTTTTTGGGGATGCAGCCGCTATTGACATATCACAGCGTGAGTATTGGGTATGGGGATATGTACCGTGCGCACCGACATGAGACACGGCTTGCCGTGTTGATGATGATCGGGATCACCTGCTTCGCCCTCTCAGACTCAGAGGGAGGCCGCTTTCCACGGCGCCCGATGGGGTGCTACATGAGATGGTGGAGGAGCACACATGTTATGCTTAGGCACTAGTATACCTGGTGCAGTTATATAGAGAGCTGTGGGGCTATCGCCGGATGAGGCGATTTGGGATTTGTTCGACATTTTTGCTTCACTGTTGGGCATATGAGCACATCATATGCATTAGACCAGTAGGATTACCCCAGCAGCCAGGGCCACAGGTCATATATAGATACGGCTTTCAGAGGTGGTTGGGGGTCGTGGGTCAGCCACGAGCAGTGCTTGCAGGGCGAGACGTTACTTACTACAGGCATTTATTAGAGGGCCTGACAGCGGTAGATATTGTATGGAGACCATATAGAGGTCATCACCCCCATGGAGGAGCCCGAGGACAGTTGCAGTGGATCCAGTACACATTCTGGATAGCGGGACGGAGGCCGGGAGAGTATGAGAGGATACCCCTGGAGAGGGTACGCAGGCAGATGGGGCTACGACAGGATGAGCCCCCTCGCTTCCCTCAGTACCGGAGGGATGATGTAGAGGCCCCACTGCCTGCACCACAGCCCGTGGATCCAGATTGGGTTGCTGAGAGGCCGGCAGATGACACTGTAGATGATGCTGGCTGTACGGGAGCATATATGGTTTGGTGGGCTGGTCGAGAGTAGTGAGGGTAAGATGCCCTACACAAATGACTTAGCGGCGGTGATGACAGAGCGAGATCAGCTCGGGGAGTCGAGTGTAGCTATTACGAGGGCAAATTGGCTGCATTGCACGCACAGCACGAATAGGTGTTTTACAGGGGCAAAATGCCTAGCCGAGCTCGTACAGTGCACAGCACCACCACCAGTAGTGGTACAGCCACAGCCCCAGGCACAGTGCAGTACAGTACCACCCACAGCACCACCACGCACCAAAGACAAGTATAGGGGGCACTGGTAGTAGGTGTCAGGGGACCAACCCCAGGACCTATGGTGGCTCGAGAGTGTTACATGGAGGCTAGAGCGGAGGCCCGATACTATCAGGATATTCTTGATGGTACCGGGGCTGATTATCAGCCCTATGCGGCACATAGAGCAGAGACCTCTCGGAGCCAGAGGTCTCAGGGAGGGGCAGCCACAGCTGGTGGGTCCGTCACAGGCAGGAGGCGAGAGGCAGGATAGGGACCAGCAGGCAGACAGGCAGAGGGAGGTGGAGAGAGCTGAGGGGTCCCTGCACTTTTTGTATATTAGACATGGGCACCGGTCTCGCGAACCGGGCAGTTGTGTTGATAGAGGCCTGTGTGCCTACATATTATTCATTTATTCATTCATTTATTTATTATACCGGCCTGCGAGCCGAGTACGGGTTGTACAGTTGATACCGGCCTGCGAGCCGAGTCTGTTTTTGATATGAGAGACCGGCCTGCGAGCCGTGTTGAGGTTTTTGACGGTTATTGCGGCCTGCGCGCCGGCTTTGTTGTATTATGAGATCACAGAGGCCCCGATGCAGGGCACATTGTATATTTGAAACCTTGTATATATATATAGATATGATGTTTTGATCCACATGCTGTGTTTAAAAATGCGTTAAATGTTTTGTCGATGGTTTGTGATATTTGATGTATGATGAGTTGGATTTACATGGTGTCATATATGAATGATGTTGGTGTCTTTTGTTGATGGGATGTATATAGATATAAATGATGAGTTTAATTGACATGTTATTTTATGAAATGTTGTATGTTTGGTCGCTGGTGTGTGAATATTAAATGGTTGTAGCTGTTGATTTGGATCCAAATGGTGTATAGAGTAATGGTGTTTGATATCGTTTGTTGATGATTTGTTTGTTTTGGTAATGTAGATAGATGATATGGATGAAATCGTAATGAGATGTGGATTTGATGAAAAGATTATAGCTATCGGTGTTGGTATGCAGGAAAAAGAGGTGGGCGCCTCCAAAAATTAGATAAAAAATAAAGAAAAGGACTATGTTTTGAAAAAGGTGGGTATGTGACCGACGTCGGTTAGCTAACCGATGTCGGTATAGTATAGACCGATATCGGTTAGGTAACCGATACCGGTTATTCCAAAATGAGATTTTTCTAAAAATAGAAAAGCGTAGGTGGCAACTGAAGTTCTTATTTTGAGAGGCATGCAAGATGTTAAATATGCGAATGCGACGCTATTTTAACGACTGAGACAAGTAATTGCATGAGAGATTTGAGTGATAAGGAGGAAAGAGACAGGTAACGTGATTGTGGGCTGAGATCAAGAAGACAGAAATCCAAGCTATATTTGAAGAGGGTGGTGAGCATGGCTGAACGAGGAGAAGCATCCAGCAGGCATGGACGAGAGGGAAGACAAGTTCCACCGCAAGCTGCTGCAGCCCAAGAGGTAAACGATTTGGTTGTAATTTGGTGTTTGCATGTTTTGTAAATAGGAGGAGGGAGATTAAGTGGGTAGATATGATAAAGAAAACGTGATAGCAAGGGTTATAGGTGAGGTGAGTGTTATGGGGTAGGTAATCAGGGGTTTCGGGTATGTCTGTGTATACAGAGAGGAATAAACGATCAATTTATTGTCGTAGGTGGTTGTTTAGGCAAGGTGTATGTAATTGACAGTGACCGATAGTGGTTAGGGATAACCGGTATCGGTTACTGAACCGGTACCGGTTATTTATAACCGATACCGGTTACTGGAGGAATTTCCAGAATGTGAGAAAAAAAACCTTAGGGATTCGATGGATTGAATGGTTATTTGTTGTTGTGACGTATGCAGGCAGAGGCAGGGCCGAGGATGAATGATAGTGTACCAGCGCTGTTGTCACGAATCCGAGCGGATGTAACACCAGCTGAATGGACATTGATAAATCGTTTGGGGTTAAGTGGAATCCGCTATTATTCACGAATCACACATAACCATGCTATGTTGCAGGCGTTGATTGAAAGATGGAATCCAGAGAAGAATACCTTCTATCTGCCAACAGGGGAGATGACAGTAACATTGGAAGATGTGTTCCGTATTTTGAGACTTCCTATTATAGGAAAACCAGTATATCAGGCATTACCTAGCGCAGCGCGGGGAGTGATAACAGTAGTATTTGGTCCATACGCACGAGATTTGACACAACGAGGTTTGACATTCACATATGGGATAATGTATGCAGCACACCCTGAGGAGACAAGGTTAGCAGTGATATTAATGATAGTGGTAGGGTATTATGCATTACCGAGGGCGGATGGGGGAAGATTTCCAAAGGCATTGATGTGTGTTATTTGGGAGATGATAGAAAGGAACGTGACTTTTACATGGGCACCTGCATATTTGGTGGAGTTATACAGGGGTTTATGGGCTTGTAGGTGAAATCACAGGACGACACTGGATTGTTCATACTTATTACACTGTTGGGCCTATGAGCACATTGTTTGTGTGCGACCAATAGGCCGACCCATCCAGTCAGGAGAGACCGAGTACAGAGGTTGGGATTCAGACGATGGGTCCAGTCAGAACAAGAGGCAAGATCCCAGTGTCGTGACGGGTGACATTGAGTATTACAGGCAGGTATGGGAGAGGGTGATGATTGCGGATATCTGTTGGAGGCCTTACGGGAACTATATGGTAACAGAGAACATAGCTGAGGAGTTGAGGGGTGTAGAGCGATTGAGGTGGATCGCAGGGCACAGACCAGGTGAGTATGAGAGGATTCCTCTAGATCGCGTGCGGTGACAATTCGGATTTGTGCAGGATATACCCCTGGCTTATAGACCATATATGAGGATCGATGCCGAGGCAACATTCTCACCTCCCCGGCCAACACCTCCAGAAGGGCCAGAGGAGATAGCAGCCGATCGCAGGGTAATGGATGCAGGAACGACAGAGGCCTATAGGTTATGGTGGGTAGCAGAGCTGCGAGGTGTACGTGATCGCCCTGACATAGCTGTGATTATAGCGGAGAGAGATCGTCTGCAGAGTTTAGTTCATCAGCTCCAAACGCAGATGAATGAGACAAGAGGATTGTTAGCGGTTGCGGAGTCACGAGCAGAGAGACTAGAGGCTGGATTCCTCCATGCGAGAGGGCGTATTCATATGTTACAGGAGAGATTGGTAGATCAGTGGGCGGTACCAATAGCCGCGGTACCTTTGAGGATGGAGAGGCCCGGCGAGAGGCGTCGACGATCACGATCATCTCCTGGGTCGGGATGAATCGTGAGGGTCTAAGTAAATGTTATAGAGGTATAAGAATAAATAAGGATGCCGACCTGCGTGTCGATGATAGAGAAGATGTATTTGTTTAACATCTAAATAAGACTGAATATGTATGTTGATTTGAGTTATGATAATAATAAGAATGTTTGCGTTGTGATTTTTGTGTTTTGAAAAAGGATAAAGAGGAATGTGATTAAATAGAAATACACAAAAATATTTATATTTACCACACATGATAGGTTATGGTAGGGGATGGTCGAGCTAACCTTGGGAGACCCCATGTCTCCTAAGTGCTGCCTACATAGCCCATTGCACAAAGCAAGGAGGGGCCTCAGACCGATGTAGTTCTCCCTTAGGACCAGGGAGAGGTGAATTTAGGCAATTTGGTATGGTTAGGCAATTGGTTGGTTGGTAAAAGTATTGATATTAATATTGGTAAGGTAAGGGTGATGGTGTTGGTAACGAGTTGGTGATGTTGTAAAAGGTATAAGGGAAGCGAAAGTTAGCCTACCCAAGTGGTAGGGAACCATGTCCTGATTAAGATCAACACACAATCCTAGATACGAGGCAAAGAGGAAAGAGTGCTCCGTAGGTAAAAAGAGCTAAACAAACCACATAACGTAGAACGAGCTTGAACCCCTAGGTACCGTGCATAGACGAGAAGTCAATAGGTGAAAAGAGTTGTAAGATCACAATATATCGGGTGTACGTCACGTCCCTTGAGTTGAAACAAATGGTGAGGTGAGGTGGATGATATAACGGAGGTACAGAGAACTTGTTACAAAGCGAGTGTTCTGACGAAAGAGAACCTACCCTAAATAGACAAGTCCATGACTCAAAAGTTCTTTTGAATGAGGCTTTTATTTTACTGAATATAGACTGATCGATGCGGGAAGTCTACAAGGGATATTGATTGTACTATTCTTGAGGTCTTCACAAAGCTGATCAATGCGAGAAGCTTCTGATAAAGGCTGACTGTGTATAGCTGTCCTTCGAGGGAGCAGTCTATTTATAGTAGCAGATATGATTTTAGTGCATAGCTGTCCTTCGGGGGAGCAGTCTATATATAATAGTAGCAATAGTTTGGCCTATAGCTGTCCTTCGAGGGAGCAGTCTATATATAAGGTAGATAGCTAGATGTCCTTTTGACGTGAAGCATCTAGTTTTTGTAGGAAGTTTGACTCAAGAAAATCCCATAAGAATACGGCTTATTTTAATACTTTGAAGTCATGGACTAGACTAAAAAGGGAAGGCATTGCTGAGGTGAAGTGAGAATCAAACTATGTGAGCTTGATTTTTATTATGAGGTGTAGGGAACAAAGTGTATGTGGTGGTAAGTGGGCTCAAGGGACGAGCGGTAGGTAGATAAGAAGTGATATAACACTAAATTCAACAATAGAATGGTCGAAGATGCAAGGCATTGAGGGTTCTGAGCTCGGAGTTTACCATTAAGCGAAGCTAAACGATAAGTGCCTGATCCATAAGTGTGAGTGATTATATAAGGCCCAATCCAATTAGGAGCAAATTTTCCATGTTTTCTCTTTTCTAGTTTGGTTACATGTTGATTCTCTTTGAGGACAAGATCACCAACCTTAAAGGTATGCTCATGAAGTCGCTTATCATAAGCACGCTTGATACGTTTTTGATAGATTTGGAGGTGATCAAGAGCTGTAAGACGACGCTCGTCAAGAAGCTCCAATTGGGCTAACCGCTCTTGGCGGAAATCATCGTTGGTGAGAATATCCTGAAGAGATATTCTAAGGGAGGGTATTTGTACTTCGAGAGGCAGGACAGCCTCGGTACCATATACCAAAGAAAAAGGTGTGGCATTAGTGGAGGTACGAATGCTAGTACGATAAGCCCAAAGGGCAAAGGGGATGTGATCGTGCCAATTTCTTCCGGATTCATTGACAACTTTCATGAGGATTTTGGTTAGGGTTTTATTAGAGGATTCAGCTTGTCCATTTGCTTGTGGATAGTAGGGTGATGAGAAGCTGAGTTTGATACCAAAGTTGTCGCAAAGGTCCTGTAACAACTTGTTTTTGAAAGATTTTCCATTATCTGTTATCAGGCGATGAGGAACACCAAAATGACAGATAATGTGGTGGTTAATGAACTCTACAATTTTTTCTTTTTTAGTTGAAATGAGCGGAATAGCCTCCACCCATTTTGTGTAATATTCGGTTGCTGTGATAATCCATCGGTGACGTTGCGAAGAGGACGGATGAATCTCACCAATAAGGTCTAAACCCCATTGTGAGAAAGGCCAAAGATCTCGGGTGACCTGTAGCGGGTGGCTAGGAGTATGTTGAAGGTTGGCATGTTGTTGACACATAACACAACGCTTAACATATTCATAGCAATCGTTATTGAGAGTAGGCCAATAATAACCTAGGTAGAGGATTCGTTTGGCCATGGCAAGGCTGCTAAAATGTCCACCGCAAATACCGTCATGGACTTGTTGGATGGTATGGGTGACCTCCGCACCGTGAGACATCGAAGGAGGATGCCATCAAAGCCACGTTTATAAAGGAGTCCCCCCATAACAACATAACGAGAAACGCGTTTAAGAAACACGCGTTTGCCGGTACTAGTAAGGTCAGATGGGAGAATAGAGGTTGTAAGGTAGTCGTGAAATTGGTGATACCAGGTATCCTGTGAATTAACAGACACATTATTTATCGTACAAACAACCGAGGCTGAATAAGATGGGGCAAAGAGTTGTTGGACCAAGACGAAAATGTCAGAGTCAGTTGATGAAGCTGGAATTTGCGAGGCTAAGCAAGCCATAGTATCCACAAATTTGTTAGTGGAGCGGGGAATGGTTTGGATAGAATAGCGAGTAAATAAGGCTAGAAGTGAATCCACGTAGTGTTTGTACTTTTGAAGTTCCTCATTTTGCATTGGTAGATGCCCATAACTTGATTGACTACTAATTGAGAGTCGCCAAAAATATTGATAGATTTGATACCTAAGTGTAACGCAACTTGGAGACCTAGAACAAGGGCCTCGTATTCCACTGTATTATTAGTGCAAGGGAAATCGAGTCGGAATGAGAGAGGCATAGGCTCAGCGTCGAGAGGAATGAGAACAATGCCGGCTCCTCCGCCGCGCTGGCATTTGGATCCATCGAAGAAGAGGGTCATTGGATACGACTCCTCCCTGAGTGAAAGAGTGGTGATGAGTTCGTCGGGGAATGTAAAATTGGTAAATTGTTCCCCTGGTAAAGGGGCTTCCGCAAGTTGGTCTGCGATGGTTTGTCCTTTGATTGATTTCTGGTGGACAAACTCAAGGTCGAGGTCGGCGAGGAGCATGAGCCATCTGGCGATGCGTTGGTTTAGATGAGGTTTGGCATACATGTAATGGATGGGGTCTGTGTTGGTGATGATGAAAGTTTTGTGATTCAGAAGGTAATGTCGGAGTTTGGTGGCTACGAATGATAGGGCTAGGCACAATTTTTCTACATGTGTATACCTAGTCTCATAATCCACCAAAGTACGACTTATATAATAAACGGCTTGTTCTCGATTCTCAGAGTCACGATGTGCAAGCATGGCCCCTACAGCGTGGTCAGTGGCGGAAAGGTAAAGATAGAAAGGGCGGTCGTCCTGGGGTGGGATAAGCACGGGTGGCTGCAAGAGATAAGCTTTGAGAGCCTCAAAGGCTTGGTGGCACTCTTCGCTCCATTGAAAGTCAATGTCTTTTTTAAGGAGGTGATGGAAAGGTTGACATCGATCCGAGAGTTGGGAGATGAAACGTCGGATAGATTGGAGCTTACCTTGTAAACTACGCAATTGTTTAAGATTGGTAGGTGGGGGCATTTCTAGAATAGCTTTGACTTTAGATGGGTCGACCTCAATGCCACGCAAAGAGACGATAAAGCCAAGAATTTTTCCCGAAAGGACACCAAAGACACATTTCTTTGGTTGAAGACAGACAGAATATTGTAACAGGCGATCAAAAATAATGGTTAAAACATCGAGATGTTCACTGCGATGTTTAGATTTGCCAAGAAGATCATCGACGTAATCTTCAAGGATAGTGTGCATAATGTCATGAAAAATGTAGGTCATAGCCACGATAGGTTGCACCAGCATTCTTAAGGCCAAATGGCATGACACGATAATAGAAGGTTCCCAAGGAGTTATGAAGGCAGTTTTATGTTGATCGGTAGGGGCAACCAAAATTTGGTTATATCCTAAGAAGCCATCCATGAGAGAGAGCATCTCATGGCCTGCGGTGAGATCAACAAGTTGGTCAATACTAGGTAGGGGAAGTCATCCTTAGGGCAAGTGAGGTTGAGATCTCGAAATCAGTGCATATCCGAAGTCCCCCGTCGCTTTAGTGACAGGTACGATGTTAGAAATCCATTGAGGATAGTCAATAGGCAGGATGAAGGAAACAGAAAGAAGTCGTTGAAGCTCCTCTTTGACCAAGAGGGCAATGCGTGGATGCATTTTTCTCAATTTCTGTTTAATTGGCTTGGAATCGGGTTTCAGTGTAATGTTATGGACGGCAATGTCAGGATCAATTCCTGGCATGTCAGCGTAGGACCAAGCGAAAGCTTGGTTGCGAGCATGGAGAAAGGTAGTAAAGGTGACTTGTTCTGATGCGTTAAGGGATTGTCCGATCTTCACAATGTGAGGATCCTCCTCCGTGTGGATGTTGATTTCTATAGTAGATTCGTTCAGCATGGTTTGAGTTTCAGATGGTAAGGCGCGTTGAATATAAGAGTCATCCGCGCCAAGGTAAGTGAGGATGGAGTCATCATCCTGACACTCAACAACGTTAATTGAAGGTGAGTCCTCTTCAATCATGTCTGGATACAGAAGGGGGATAGAAGAGGGGTCCTCATTATCACGTTGATAAGTGAGAGGACCTAGGAAGATAGCATTTATGAAAAAAAAAAGTTAGGAGGGATAGATTCGGGATCTATCGACTCTGTGGGTGACGAAGGCAAAATGGGTGATGATGGTTCGGTAGGGGTGACGTCATTGTCTTCTAGAAGACAACTGACACGAGGTTCCTTCGGTGTAAGTGTTCCCGGAAATCCGAGGCCACTACGATCATTGTGCTTACGTGTAGTTATGGGGATGATTGTATGTCGGCCTTGTTCATAAAGACCAAAACCAAAGCCTTTCCAAGCACAGCGAGTCAAGAAGGTGAGGGTGAAATGATGATTTGTCAGGTATTGAAAATCAGATTGGAAAGGAACCACACCAAGAGGGGGCTCAGGGGCAACGGAAGATGCGTCGACACCCCCATATGTTAGGTTAGTGCGGCAGTGAGGTGGTCCGTAGGGGATTACTTCCCCCACACGACGGTCATAGGTAGGATGTGCATGTACCTGTCCGTACTCCTGTGGGGTATGGAAAGAACTAACGTTATATAGGCGATACTCCCCCAGCGTAAGGTGTTGAAAAACATCTACTAAGGGGTCTGCGGTTGGGATATTAGCTGCAGGAAGGGAAGTGGTTTTTGCGACAGTGGTTTCATTTGAAGGTGTAGGTGCGGTTGAGGTGGATGGTTGAGGCACATTTGAAGAGGATGGTTGGGTTGAATGAATGGGTGTCTTGATTGGTACAAGCACATCATTAGGGCGGTATATCATATTGCAGGTTTTAAAGGGGGGAGGATCAGCTTTTACGGTGTAGGACTTCCCCTCGTATTCAAATTTTATGCATCTATGTAAGGTTGAGGGAACGCATCCCATAGCCCGGATCCAAGGGCGACCTAGCAATATATTGTATTGAAACTCTCCCTCAAGGACATAGAAGAGTTCGGGTAAAGTACGTGGTCCTACACGAATGTTAAGAATCACGGTGCCTAAGGTAGAGGTAATAGCGTCATTGAATGACCGCAACATGATGGGATTGGCACACATGTAGCTAGAAGGGATATTCATTTGTTGGAAGGCTTTTGAAGAGATGATGTTTAGGCTAGCGCCCCATCAATCATAACACGACGTACCCGAATGTCTCGGACGTAAGCTGAGATGAAAAGAGCAGGGTCAGGATCTTCTGTACCAAAGTCAACAATTTCGTCTTCGGAGAAACTGACTGCAGCAGCTTGTTGTACAGAGATAGAAGTGGTTGGGGCAGTGGGTTGTTTGGTGAGAGAAGCAATGTGATTGGGTGTAAGAATGGAGGTAACAGGCAGGGTTTCATTAGGTAAGACCTCGATCCCTTGAAGAATTTCCACGAGAGCTTGTCGATGAGATTCAGAAGTCTGAATGAGATCATATAGTGTCATTTTTACGGGTGATTGGTGAAGCTGTTTGATCATGGCTCGATGGGCAACTCCATTGGAGACGGGGTAAGCGGGTCCACGAATAACCACTTTGGGTGGTGGTGCAATCGGGATGGTGGACGGAGAAAGAGAGGACGCAGGTGTGCTATCTTTCACTTTCTCGTTGTTTTTCTGTGCTCGAGTAGCAACACTAATCATATTAATCTCGTAGACCTGAGATGAGGAAGATGGTTGGGATAAATCATGGTCTTCAAGAGGTGGGGTTGTAATAATGATAGATCTTGGTGAGGCGGGGACAGATGGTATAGGAGAGGGAATTGAAGCTAAAGGTCTCTCCCTTCGTAAGTTGTCTTTCTTAACCTTTCTATCTGGGAGAGGTGACTGACGAAGGATGGTTTTTAAAGCTTTGCATCCCTCCACATCATGTCCTGGTGTGCGGTGATAGGCACAGATTTTAGACTCATCATAACCTATAGGTCGAGGTTTAGATGGGTCATAAGGTCTAAGTGGGGGTAGGGAAATGGTCGCATTCTCTACCAACATAGCAAGGATTTTGGCGTAAGATCCTTTGAGTGGGTCAAAATCGGAGGAGGATGAGGGTATTGGTTGTGCGGGTTTTGGTAATGTTTGGGCGTGGTTGGTTCGTACGGGCGGTGGTTTAGCCAAGGGGTGTTGACACGTGGTTTTCACTAAACATGGTTTCTTTGGCGCAGGAGCTACGTTCAGCTGGTTAGATGATGAGGCTACAGATGACGTGGTAGCGGGGAACAACCACGGCGAAAGGGGAGTGACAGAAAATAAATCCTTTGATGATGGAGTTCGTTTAGGGTTGATGGGTGGACCGGATACGTGGGGTGACAACGTTGATATATCCTTGGATCTCTGTATGGGTGTAGGAGGCGTAGGTCATTTTGAAGAAAACGCAGGAGGTATGATATATTGATGCAAGGTGGAGGGATGAGGTCCCAATATGGAAGGTAGGTGTGACGATGATGGTTTTGATTGTGATAGAGGCACGGATGGAGTTTGTCTCCTAAGTGGCGGGGTGGCTTTATTTTTGGATAAATCTAGTCGCTTAGGCGGGTGTGTTAGGCTGGGTATTGGTGAGGTCCCAAGTGTAGGGGAAGATTTGGTTAGGTTAATAGAGGTGGATGAGATACTTGGTATAGATGCGGGGGATGGAGATGAGGACATAGGGATTTTGAGTTTCTGTAAACACTTAGGGTATATGGTAGAGGTGTCTGGATCGGTCACCTGCATTTGAGTAGAATAGGGGGTACTCAAACGTTCCCATAGGACTCGTCTATCTTCTGGAGAATGACAATCTTCAGGCGTGAATTGTAAATTTGGTACGGAAGAAAGATGGGTTGTGATTCCAGTCCACTGTGGGTGTGATACAGGGGGTAGATGAGGCACTGTATCAATAGATGTTAAGAGATCGACTGGTCGTTGAAAAGATTTAGGCGATGAAGAACTAATAGGCAGGAGGGCATGTTTGAGAGGGTCTGTTATGGTTAAAGAATTCGGTGATGTCGAGTGAGAGATTGCTCGTCTAAGGATGACAAAAGGAGTGGCAAGCCTTCCTCTTGTGCCGCAAGAGCGGGAGGAGGAGACGTTTGGGAAATAGATAAGTTAGATAACATCCGTTCGCAGTCTTGTAGGGATGTGGTATAAGAAGACTCATCGATGAGAAGAAAAGTCTGGTAGTTAACTCCTTTATGGGTAAAGGAATGATTTCGCCTTGGTTTGATGGTGGTGAAGGAGGTTCGGGCCCCTGCGTTAGTGAAGAGGCTTGATTCAAAATTTTCTCGATAGAGGCTTTTGGCTAGGAGTCGAAGACTGCATGGATCTCATGAACACTTTCCTCGGCTAAGATATCCTGGTTTACGTTACTGTTAGAAGAGTGATTTGGGAATGGTTTGTTGAATATTTTCAGATTTTAGTTGGCAGGGGCATTAGGGTTATCGAGGGTTATATCACCTGCGTCAACCATTTCCTGCACTATGTTTTTCAACATTTTGCAGTTTTCATGACTATGTCCTTTTACATGGTGAAAGTTACAGAAGTCATTTTCTTTGTACCAGGAAGGTATAGCGTGGGTAGAATCAAACCCGGAATGAGGTTTAACAGGAGGTAAGGTAATGGCTCCTGCTTTGAGCAATTTTTCCAATATCACGCCATATGTTTCTCCCAAGGGAGTGTAGTTGATGGGTTCTGCTTTATACTTATAGGTAGTTTTTGGCGGGGTATTAGACAGTGGTTGGGATTTTACCATCACCGCGTGCACGGCCCCTTTTGATTTCGAAGTGGTCGATGGGTGAGGATTGGTGGTTTTAGGTTTGTTGGTGGAATCTTGGGTTTGAAAAGTGGGGTTTTTGTTACGCAACCGTAATTTCTCTTCCTCTAAGGCTCGAATCTCTAATTTTCGAGCCATAGTAAAGGCCTCATCAAATGTACGGAAAGTTTGAATTTGGAGGGTAGGAGAGATGTGCTTAGCGCAGGCCCGCATAAACAGATTCGATAAGTTCGGTTTGAGGTAAGGCATACGTAAGTTGGTTGATAAGGCCCGCCATCGTCCAACAAAATCTGTGATAGATTCGTCTTCAAATTGTCGGATGGCATAGAGGTCGGTGATAGATACTTTCTTGCAATGTTAATGGAGAAATGATCCAAGAAAGATTGGGCTAGCTGGTTAAAAGAGAAGATTGAGTCTTTGGGTTAAAGCAACGTACCACTCCAAAGTGGGTCCTGATAAGGACATGGGAAAGGTGCGGAGTAGTAAAGCGTCGTCGTGAGCAATCAGATAGCAGGCATGTCTAAATGATCGCAAGTGTTGTTGAGGGTCCTCCTTACTGTTAAAACGGGTAAATTTTGGTAATTCCCATTGAGGAGGATATGAATGAAGGGGGACAGAAGGGTGAATAGGCTCCCGACAAACTTGCTCGTATGTCAAGGCGCTACGACTTCACGAAGCAAAGCCTCAGTTATGCATTTTGTCCATCATTTGTTTGATGAAATCTGTGGTTGGATGAGATGAGGGTGCGGTTGTGGTAAACGGAGGCAAATTGGGCCAAGGGCCTCCGCTAGACAATGGTGGGGTTAAGTGTTGATAAGGTATGGAGGATGAATATGTTGAGGCGACCGAATAGGGATGTCCCATATAGGATGTTGAGGTCACTGGATACGTATATGGGAATGAAAAGGTAGGCGGAGCTTGAGAAGGAAAGCTCGTGTGGATAGGTGGAAGAGAGCAAGTCATGAACGGAGCAGTCTGCAAGGGAGACGAGGTAGGAGTAGTTGGCGGTAATGACATGTTGGGCCCAAGATTAACCAAAGGAAAGCCAATCTGTGTCGTATGAACCTCTGAAGCCATCGAATTGGGAGACGGGGCTAAAGATGCAGGAAGCAATGTGGTGTTATCAGGCGGAGTGGGAGCTAAATGAGCAGCTATACTAATAGGCATGCCAACAAGGAGTTGACCATCGGGCGTACGGTCAAGGGCATGAGACAAATAGTATTGTACAGCACTAGGATTAGCATCTAGAAACTTGGCAAATTCTTTATCTCCCACAGGAATTTTAGGAACCTCGCTGGTATCCGTAGGATTCCCCACAGAATGTGAAGGGGGTGATTCAGGAAAAGAAACAGCAATCATGTAAAACCATGGCGGCGGCTTGCTTTTGAGTGATAACAACCATGGACAGGAGTTCACAGTAGGGTTTCAATCTTTAGGAATAGAAACAAACTTAGACTGGTAAAATTGGTAGGTTCTGGTTTGTCGGGAATTGGAAAAGATGCAGAATCGATATCGGTCTAGTAACCGATGTCGGTTATACTATAGCCGACGTCGGTCAGGTAACCGATGTCGGTGTAAGAAGTCTGGGCTAACAAGATATAAAAGGCTGCTAATTTGATTTTTAACAACGTTTAGTATACTTGTCCAATTATTGATCACAGAAGACAGAGTATGAGAAAGAAAACAAAACTAAAAACAAGCAAGATGCACACGTAAATCCAGAGACTAACCCTAGGGTTAATTTTAATTATTGTGGGCTTATGCCTTTAGACGCGGAATGATGTCAATCCTAAATAAAGGACTTAGGGGAAATGTCAAGTTGTTTTGGCTCATAAGGTTACCTCAATCGGGCGGAGGAATACCGTGGAAAAAAGGAGGGATGTTTGGGCTGTTGTGTTAATTGTGAAGTGATTCGGTATGTGTTGTGCAGTGAATGTAAGATTAATTTCTTGTCAATACCATGGATATCACCCCCACGTGTACGACCTGTTACTTAATCTATGTTCACTAGAATTGAAAACAGCAAGCAGGAATGCAATGCACGTGTTTTAAACCCAAATCGAAAATGATATTCGATGAAGCAAAAGAGATGACTTTCACTAATGCAAGATGTAAAAGTAAAGCAAGTTCTTTTATCAAAATAACAAAATACCTTGTGAATATCTTTTAGAAGAAGAAAACAGCAGATATGCTCCCTATATGAAAGCAAGCAAGAAAGAAAGAAACCCAAAATGGGTCCCACCGGGCGTGCCAAAATGTTTCACTCGGAATGTTTCAGCTTCTGGGAATAGAGTTACTTCTATCCTTTCATTCCTTTTAGAAATAGATAAGGTTAGGGCTAGGAGGAATACCTGTTGAATGTCGAGATGGTGTGCGCGTACCGTAGAGAAAGATCAGGTTGACTGCGAAGAACTCCTTTTTGTCTTGGAAGGACTACCTGCAAATAAGAACACAAGACCACAAGATTTTGATTAGACGATAAATGAGGGAACTGCCTTGGGCCCAGGAAATATAAAACTTCCTTTCGAAGGTGGTCAGTTCCCCTGCTAATATGAATTAACACCAAAAACTGTAAAATATCAATTAAATTGCTTCGTTGAGATGGGTAGGGGAAAGGCTGATTTCTGGTTTTGAGTCACAATAACCGATACCGGTTGCTGATAACCGATATCGGTATGGTCTAGGATCTGTAGGTTGGTTGTTTTATGGGGTGGTTGTGTCGTAGGGTAACAAATGTTGTTGGTAAAAATTTGGTATATGAGTGATATTAGGTAATGAGATGGTGAGAGGTAAATGAATGATAGTTAGATGCAATGACACGTTGGGTAGTGGATCTAGGAATGGATTTATGGGGACTGTGATTCAAAAAGTCTAAGAAATGTTATTAAAGAGGACATGCAAGATGTAACTTACTGGTTATTGACGAAGATGCAGGTCCAGGAACTCTGATGACAAAGGCAGAACTTAGGTAAGATGGCTTGACACACAGAAGATGAGAGATCTCCCTCCCGATGATCAGCTGAGTATCACAGGTTTCTGGCTATTCCGTTGCAGTTTTGGGCTTGATCTCCTTTGCTGCAAACTCTTCTGGTTTCTTCACTCGTCTCTGCTCGGCCAAGTAAAGATCCGGATTCTCTTGATCGCTCCTGCTGATCTCTGTTGATCCAAAAATCCTTCCACCTTTGTTTTTGGCTTGGGGAGCCCATTTACAGGGAACCGATGGCGGTTACGTAACCGATGGCGGTCGAGTAGGAACCGGTATCGGTTAGGAAAAAGTAGGCTATTTTTAGTAAAATCACCCACTTTCCCTGCTTTTCTCCCGAGAGATTAGTTGCGGGCTTGGTCAAGTGACTAGAAGGTTGGATTTGGGTGTGAGAAAGGGGTCATTAGTCATGGGTGTAGGTGTGGACCAAGTTATAGGTCTTAATTAGGTTAGTTTAGGGTTAGGACTAGGTCATGATGAGGTGGCAAAATGAGGTGGCAGGTAAGGTGATGTGGATTTATCAATTACAAGGTAATTAATAAATAATTGTGTAAGGTTTAGGTGATGAGGTTAGGTTGTGAAATGAGATGCGGGTCACAAGGGGTCGTAAGACACAAATTTGGTGTCTACATTACTTGGTACACGGTTTGATGAAGAATGGTACACAGAGTTTTAATATCTAGATGTAATATTGCTTGGAAAATAATGGATGTCTCATGTTAGAAAGATGGTCGTGAGTGACTACAACCATCAAAAAAGCACCATAGAGAATGAGATGGCATTAGAAGCTGGTTTTCCTACGAAAGAGAACACTTTGGATGGAATTCCTATCTACGATGATGAGGTAAAGGTGAAAATGGAGAAGGTCAAGTTATTAAAACTCTATGAGTTTCCCTATTTCAAAAAACCTAAGTGATTATACCAATGGTTAATGTCACACATACATGAAGACCACTTCTACTTTGCAGGATGAAGGATGTAAATAACTCCCCAACTGATTTATAAGTTTACCGGTCTTATCTGCGAGGGAGAATCATTTCATGATGACTTAGACTATAAGGATGCCATCAAGAAGACTGTTGAAGTTCATGACTACAAGAAGGGTTTGCAATACTTCGACATTTCTATGATTTCTGACCCGGTAATGAGGATAGCTGCATGCTTGGCCACAAAGTTGAATGGGTAGTAGAGATGGACACGATCAACAAGGCTTGGTTGAAGGTTTTTAGTAAGATCTTGGAGGGGACCATCTATAACCTCTCGTATTTCATAGTAGAATAAATCATCAATGTCGCATGTGATGGAGAAAAGATCATGTCTGGTAATGTCCTCCTTACCATTGTCTCTTTGGAGATTGGAGTGCCCAATGGACTAGATAAATTTGTCTGGGAATACCCAAATGAGAACTCTTCCCCCACCAAAATATTTTAGAAATACACTTGTGATAGCATAACGGTCACCCAAAAGGTGTGCCTAGAAAAATGGTATAAGCGGATGCGTGATGCATTTGGCACTTTTTAGAGAATACCCCAACAGATTACCTATTTTACTGACATGGCAAGGATGAATTATCCATGTACTAACATTTTTGTGTTGGAAGGTTTACTCTGTGTTGGGTTTTAAAATGGTACTTTAACAAAACCACAATCAGGGGATAGCAAGTCCCTCCTCTTTATGGGAGAGGTTCCCTTATTGAAAGCAAGCAGCAAAGCTTATATACAAATGTACAACTTTCATCTTAGGGCTATACTTTTGACATCTTGAAATTCTTTTTTACCAAAATAGCTTATCAATACAAATGAATGGAAGAAACTGAAGAAAGGAAAGCTTGAAATATAACGGTAGTTTCAAGAAATATAGAGAACATAGTATAACCTTATAAGTCTTGAGAAAAGGTGATGCATAAAATAATCATTCACATTCACAACATAAGATATCATTCCATATACACAAAATTCTAGAAATCATATCAAGAAGAACACAAAGTTTCTTATTCTAGAAGATAAATGATCCACATATTTCGGAAAGCAAGAAGAGACAATAGATGAGGAAAGAGAGAAAGGGGAAATTCTTTTGTATTGATTGCTTTTGATTCTATTTACACTTCAAAAGTATCAGATTCCAACATTTGCAATGATCCAAGATCTTACATTTATAGATGAAGAGAAAAGAGGAGAAGAAGAGAAGGAATAAAATCTGATTTGGAAGCTCAACCACCAACCATCAATGCCCTACAAATCAACCTACAATTTGTCAAATCTAGTTCTGCATGTCTTTGGCATGCTAAAGAAGGAAAGATAGAAGATCAGATCAAATTTGATCTAGTTGAAGTAGTCTGATCACATATTAATGGAAAGAAAGATGTTTTTTAGATTTTCACCCAAATCAAGATATCCATTCAGTTCTCCATGTCTTTGGCATGTTGGCGAATTAAGGATGGAAAATCAAATCATATCTCGGGTGGATGAAGCAATCGGATACCGTATTAATGGCTTGAAATACATTTTCCATATTACTAGCCATCAAATACTACCAAAAGTAATATTTTATGCTTCCATGGTATAGAAGATGTTGAGATCTTTCCAACGGTACCAAATTTGTCGATTTCAAGCATTGGAGAGAAAGTTATGCTCATTTGAATATTTGAATCGAATCCGTACAAAAATGGTGAAAACTCAATTTTCATAAAATGGATCTACGGGCCTGAAATTGAAATTACGCCTTTAGTGCAAAATATGCAAAGTGTAAAATTCTCCCTCAAACCCCACAGGTTTGCAACTTCACTTTTGATGTAGGTCTGACACGTGGCTTTTCCTGAGTGGTAATGGAGTCGCGACTCACTTTATAATTTTACTTCTTTTGGAAACAAGGCTCAAAATCTCAAAGTTCTCCACTGACCCGCTTCTCCACTTTGAATTTTGATGTGGGCTCAACATTTGAATTTATCTCTTGGTATGAGTGGGGCCATGGTTCACTTTATCACTTTACACATTTATGGAAACAAAGCCAAAATTCCTAAAGTGTCCCGACAATCCGCCTCTTCACTTTGACTTTCGATGCGGGCTCAACATTTGACTTTATCCCTTTTGGCAATAAAGCCAAAATCTTCAAAGTGCTCTGACGATCCACCTTCTCACCTTGACCTAAAACATGGCCACATGTCCCCTTGTAGGCTGCTCTCTATATTTTTTCTATTTTGACTAAGTCCTTATGTTTGGCAAAGGATTTATGTCGACTCGAGACATGTGGAGGCTTCCCGCTCATTTGGAGACTCTGTTTGGAATTAACCTTCAAAGGTGTCTTTGGTTAGACACGTGGCATCATGTGTAGGCCCACTCTATTTCCTTTGTATTCTACCTAAGTCCCTCCTATTGGCAGAGACATTCTAGTTGACCTAAGACAAGTGGAGAGTTGGTGCACGTTTGGGACCTACTTTTGGATTTGCCCCTTGAAAGAGCTCTGAAGGGACACATGAAGCTTTCCATTGGTTCTCCTTTCCTTAGTTGATTTAATGGTTGGCTCTACCCCTTTTTACTTTTGTTGGACCTTAGACACGTGCGAGATGGCACTTGTTTGGGAAACGCCTTTGGCTTCGACCCTTGAAGATGCACCAATGAGACACGTGGCGCCATCTGCCAGCCTTAGACTTTTCAACGACTAATTTAAATTTTTGAGGCTCTAACCACGTGGAGGGCTGGCACTCATTTGGGGTTTGTCCCTTGGGTCTCACTTTTGAATTTGTTTCGATGAGGCACGTGGAGGCTTCGCCCACCCTCTTATATTTAGTCGATTAAATGGTCGGCTTTGTCCCTTTACGAACCTTGGACACGTGGAGAGTTAGCACTAGTTTGGGGTCTATCTTTGGGCCATGCCTTTTGCATTTTTTCTGATGAGGAACATGGAAATTTTGTGCTCAATTAGGATCCTACTTTGAAATTTCCCTTTAGAGGTGCGTCATTGGGATGCATGGAGGCTTCCACCACCTCTTTACACTTAGCCGATTCAACAGATGGCTTTGTCTTTTCAGACTCGAACCACATGGAGGGCCTGTGCACATTTGGGGTCTCCACATTTGTGCACCATACCAAAAGTGTGCTAAAGAGACACATGGCACCTTCCGTGGTCCTTCTATACTTAGCCAATTTGGGCCTTGATTGAACACTACCTTTCTCCATTTTCTCCTATGCACTCTGATATCCTTTGATGTCGTTGGCCTCCTTTTCCGACCCTTCCCCTTCATTATTGGATTTGGAATGTGTGCTCACATGACTAAACCGGACAACCGATTTTCTTGTTTGGGGTCATGTTTGATCAATTTTACCGAGGGGAAAAATTGGGATAATAGGAACTAACTCAAAAATTTTAAAACTTGACTTCAAAATGAGGGAATTTTGAGGGTGACAACACTCTGGTAGATGGTCTTTAGACACCAAATTTGTGTCTTACGACCCCTTGTGACCCGCATCTCATTTCGCAACCTAACCTCATCACCTAAACCTTACACATTTATTTATTAATTACCTTATAATTAATAAATCCACATCATGCCTACCTACCACCTCATCTTGCCACCTCATCATGACCAAGTCCTAACCCTAAACTAACCTAATTGAGACCTATAACTTAGTCTACATCCACACCCATGACTAATGACCCCTTACTCGCTTTTAAAACCGACCTTGTAGCTACTTGACCAAGCCCGCAACCAATCCCTCGGAAGAAAAGGAGGGAAAGCTGGCTATTTTACCAAAAATAGCCCGCTTTGACCTGACCGATACCGGTTCCTACTCAACCGCCATCGGTTGCGTAACCGCCATCGGTTCCCTATAAATGACCACTTCCAACCAAAAACAAGGATCGGATTTTCATTTGATCAAAAAAAAAGAAGAGATTATTAAAAGGATCCGGATTTGCTGAGCCGAGCAGAGACAAGTGAAGAAACAAGAAGAGTTTGCAGAGAAGGACATCAAGCCCAAGACTGCAACCGAATAACCGGAGCCCAGTAACACTCATCCGAGCATCAGAAGAGGAGATAGCTCATCTTGGATTGTCAGATCATCCTACTTGAGTCCTATCTTCGTCATCACAGTCCTGGAACCTGCATCTTCATCAGGAATGAGTAAGTAGTGTTTTATATGTTTCTAAGCACCATTTCTTGAGCCTGTGGGTTGATAGTAATCGTAAGTTTATTCCTAGATCTACTACCAGCAACATACTTGCACTTAACCTCCATCCATACATCCTGCATTGCCACGAAGACCATTTTATCCCACTCACGATCCTTCCCTAACCCCACAATCACCCTGCAACCAACCTCTACCCAGAAGCACCTAGATTACTGACCCTACCGGTGTCGGTTATCCCCTACCGCGGCGGTTCTCTAACATGATCGGTTATCCGATGACCGATGCCGTCGGTCACTGTGACTTATACCCCAAAACCTTTTCCTCGCCTATTTGTCACCTAACAACCACAGATCCAGTCTGGTTTATCCCTATAACTCAACCTGAATGTATCAACGACTAGTAACCAAACAAACAACGTGACGCTTTATTATTGATAGTTTAGTTTCTATTGCTTTGTAACGAGATACCTAAATCGTGATTTTGCAATAGCCTTCTTTGTTATCATTTGTGTTAATTCATATTAAAAGGGGAACTGACCACCTTTGAAAGGAAGTTTTATATTTCCTGGGCCTAAGGCAGCTCCCTCATTTATTGTCTAATTAAAATCTGGTGGTCCTGTATTCTTACTTGCAGGTAGTCCTTCCAAGACAAAAAGGAGTTCTTCGCATGATGATCGATCTTTCTCTATGGTACGCGCACACCATCTCAACATTCAACAGGTATTCCTCCTAGCCCTAACCCTTATCTGTTTCTCAAAGGAATGATAGGATAGAAGCAAGTCTATTCTGCAGAGCCGAAACATTCCGTGTGAAACATTTTGGCACGCCTGGTGGGACCCATTTCGGGTTTCTATTTCTCTTGTTTGCTTTCATTTAGGGAACATACTTGCTGTTGCTGTTTTTGTTATATTTAGTAAAGGAATTTGTCTTGCTTTCCTAGTTTTGCATTAGTGAAAGTCATCTTATTTTCTTCATCGAATATCATTTTCGATTTGGGTTTAAAACACGTGCATTACATTCTTGCTTGTTGTTTTCAATTCTAGTGAACATAGACTAAGTAACAGGTCATACACGTGGGGGTGATTTCCACGGTATTGACAGGAAATTAATCTTACTTTCACTGCACAACACATACCGAATCACTTCATAATTAACACAACACTCAAAACATCCCCCTTTTCCACGGTATTCCTCCGCCCGATTGAGGTAACCTTATAAGCCAAAACAAACTTGACATTTCCCCTAAGTCTTTTGTTTAGGATTGATATCCTTCGTGTCTAAAGGCATAAGCCCACAATAATTAAAATTAACCCTAGGGTTAGTCTCTGGATTTGTGTGTTCATTTTGCTTGTTTTCAGTTCTGTTTTCTCTGTTATACATTGTCTTCTGTGATCACCTTAGAACAATTTGATAAATGTACTAAGCATTGTTAACAATCAAGTCAGTAGCTTCTTATATTTTCTTATACTAGTCTTATTACACCGATATCGGTTAACTGATCGACATTGGCTATAGTCTAACCGACATCGGTTATCAGACCGATATCGATTCTTGTCTTTTACTGATTTACGACAAACCAAAGAACCTACCAATTTCACCATTATGAGTCTATTTCTGTTCCTGATAGATTGAAACCCTCTTTGGTACTCTGTCCATGGTTGTTATCACTCAAAGCAAGTCCGCCACCATGGTTTCACATGCTTGCTCGTGCCTTTGCTTGAATCACCCCCTTCACATTCTCGTGGGGAATCCTACGATGACACCGGCGAGGTTCCTAAAATTCTGTAGGAGATAAAGAATTTGCCAAATTTTGGATGCTAATCCTAGCACTTTGTCATGATACTATTTATCTCATGCCCCTGACCGTACACCCAACGGTCAACTCCTTGTTGGCATGCCTATCAGTATAGCTACTCATTTAGCCCCTTCTCCACCTGATAACTCCGCTTTTCCTTCCACATCCTTAGTCCCGTCGCCTACCTCAGCAGCTTCAGGGGTTCATACGGCACAGATTGGCTTTCCTTTGGTTAATCTTGGGCCCAACATGTCATTACCACCGACTGCTCCTACCTCGTCTCTCTTGCAGACTGTTCCGTTCATGACTTGCTCTCTGCCACCTATCCACACGAGCTTTCCTTCTCAAGCTCCACCCACCTTTTCATTTCCACACACATATCCGGTAACCTCAACAGCTTATATAGGACATCCCTATTCGGTTGCCTCAACACATTCGTCCTCCATACCTTATCAACATTTAACCCCACCATTGTCTAGCGGTGGCCCTTGGCCCAATTTGCCTCCATTTACCACAACCACACCATCATCTCATCCAACTACTGATTTAATTAAACAAATGATGGACAAAATGCAAAATCTGGAGGCTTCTGTTTCAGGAAGTCGTAGCGCCTTGACATACGAGCAAGTTTGTCGGGAGCCTATCCACCCTTCAGTCCCCCTTCATTCATATCCTCCTCAATGGGAATTACCAAAATTTACCCATTTTAATAGTAAGGAGGACCCTCAACAACACTTACGATCATTTAGACATGCCTGCTATCTGATTGCTCACGATGACGCTTTACTACTTCACACCTTTCCCATGTCCTTATCAGGACCCGCCTTGGAGTGGTACAGTGCTTTAACCCAGCACTCAATCTTCTCTTTTAACCAGCTAGCCCAATCTTTCTTGGATCATTTCTCCATTAACATTGCCAAGAAAGTATCTATCACCGACCTCTATGCCATCCGACAATTTGAAGATGAATCTATCGCAGATTTCGTTGGACGATGGCGAGGCCTTATCAACCAACTTACGTATGCCTTACCTCAGACCAACTTATCGAACTATTTACGCGGGCCTGCGCTAAACACATCTCTCCTACCCTCCAAATTCAAACTTTCCGTACATTTGACGAGGCCTTTACTATGGCTCGAAAACTAGAGATTCGAGCCTTAGAGGAAGAGAAATTGTGGTTGCGCAACAAAAACCCCACTTTCTCGAACCCAAGATTCCACCAACAAACCTAACACCACCAATCCTCACCCATCGACTGCTTCGAAATCAAAAGGAGCCGTGCACGCGGTGATGGTCAAATCCCAACCACCGTCTAATACCCCACCAAAAACCACCTATAAGTATAAAGCAGAGCCCATCAACTACACTCCCTTGGGAGAAACATATGGTGTGATATTGGAAAAATTGCTTAAAGCAGGAGCCATTACCTTACCTCCTGTTAAACCTCACTCCGGGTTTGATTCCACTCGCACCATACCTTCTTGGTACAAAGAAAATGACTTCTGTAACTTCCACCGCGTGAAGGGACACAGTCATGAGAACTACAAGATGTTGAAAAACATAGTACAGGAAATGGTTGATGCGGGGGATATAGCCCTCGATAATCCTAACGCCCCTGCTAACCGAAATTTGAAAATATTCAATAAACCATTCCCGAATCATTCTTCTAACAGTAACATAAATCAAGATATCTTAGCCGAGGAGAGTGTTCATGAGATCCATGCAGTCTTCGATTCCCAGCCACAGACCTCTATCGAACAAATTCTGAATCAAGCCTCTTCACTAACGCAGGAACCCGAACCCCCTTCCTCGCCATCAAGACAAACTGAAATCCTCACCGTTCCTTTACCCATCAAGGAATTAACCGCCCAAAGTTCCCTTCTCACAAATGAGCCTTCTTACACCACATCCTTGCAAGACTGTGAGCGGATGTTATCTAATTTATCTATTTCCCAAACATCTCCTTCTACTATTCTTGTTATACAAGAGGAAGGCTCGCCACTTCTTTGTCATCCTTAGATGAGAAACCTCTTGAACCGACATCACCACACTCTTTAAACATGACGGATCCTCTCAAACACGCCCTCCTACCTATTAGTCCTTCATCGCCTAAATCTTTTCAACAACCGGTTGACCTCTTAACGCCCATTGATATAGTGCCTCATCTACCCCCTATATCACCCCCACAGTGGACCGGAATCACAACCCACATTTCTTCCATACAAAAGTTCCTATTCACACGTGAGGACTATCATTCCCCAGAAGATAGATGAGTCTTATGGGAACGTTTGAGTACGCCATATTCTACTCAAATGCAGATGACCGATCCAGGTGCTTCTACCATATACATGAAGTGTTTACAGAATCTTAAAATGCCTATGCCCTCATCTCTACCAAATACCTCATCCACTTCTATTAACCTAACCAAATCTTCCCCTACGCTTGGGACCTCACCAATACCTAGTCTAACACACCCACCTAAGCGGCTTGATTTATCTAAAAATAAAGCCATCCATCCCATTAGGAGACAGACTCAATCTCCTCAACCTATGCCTCTATCACAACTAAAACCGTCATTGTCACACCTACCTTCCATATTAGGACCTCATCCCTCCACCTTGCATCAATATATCATGCCTCCTGCGTTTTCTTTAAAACCACCTACACCTTCTGCACACATACCGAGATCTAAGGGTATAGCAACACCGTCACCCTGTGGATCCTGTCCACCTATCAACCCTAAACAAATTCCATCATCAAAAGAGTTGTTTTCTGTCACTCCTATTTCTCCGTGGTTGTTTTCTGATACCACCTTATCTGGAGCCTCATCATCTAACCAGCTAAACATAGCTCCTGCGACAAAGAAACCATGTTTAGTTAAAACCACGTGTCAACACCCCTTGGCTAAACCACCACCCGTACGAACCAACCACGCCCAAACATTACCGAAACCTGCTCAATCAATACCCTCATCCTCCTCCGATTTTGACCCACTCAAAGGATCTTACGCTAAAATCCTTGCTATGTTGGTGGAGAATACGACCATTTCCCTACCCCCACTTAGACCCTATGACCCATCTAAACAACAACCTATAGGTTATGATGAGTCTAAAATCTGTGCTTACCACCGCACACCAGGACACGATGTGGAGGGATGCAAAGCCTTAAAGGCCATCCTTCGTTAGTCACCTCTCTCAGATAAAAAGGTTAAGAAAGACAACTTACGAAGGGAGAGACCTTTGGCTTCAATTCCCTCTCCTATACCACCTGTCCCCACCTCACGAATATCTATGTCGTTATTACAGCCCCACCTCTCGAAGACCATGACCTATCCCTACCGTCTTCCTCCTCTCGTATTCACGAGATCAATATGATTAGTGTTGCTACTCGAGGGTAGAAAAACAATGGGAAAGCGAAAGAAAACACACCTGCGGCATCTCTTTCTCCGTCCACCATCCCGATTGCACCACCACCTAAAGTGGTTATTCGTGGACCTACCTACCCCGTCTCTAATGGAATTGCCCACCGAACCATGATCAAACAGCTTCACCAATCACCTGTAAAAATGACACTGTATGATCTCATTCAGACTTCTGAATCTCATCGACAAGCTCTCATTGAAATCCTTCAAGGGATAGAGGTCTTACCTAATGAAACCTTGCCTGTTACCTCTATTCTAACACCCAATCACGTTGCTTTGCTCACCAAACAATCTATCTCCCCAACCACTTCTGTCTCTCGCATGCAAAGAAGCATTTCTTGTCGGTTTCTCTGAAGACGAAATTATCGACTTTGGTGCCGAAGATCCTGACCCTGCTCTTTTCATTTCAGCTTACGTTCGAACATTCGGGTACGTCGTGTTATGATTGATGGGGGCGCTAGCCTAAACATCATCTCTTCAAAATCCTTCCAACAAATGAATATCCCTTCTAGTTGCATGTGTGCCAACCCCATCATGTTGCGGTCATTCAATGATGCTATTACTTCTACCTTAGGCACCGTGATCCTTAACATTCGTGTAGGACCACGCACTTTACCCGAACTCTTCTATGTCCTTGAGGGAGAGTTCCAATACAATATGTTGTTAGGCCGCCCTTGGATCCGGCTATGGGATGTGTTCCCTCAACCTTACATAGATGCATAAAATTTGAGTATGAGGGGAAGTCCTACACCGTAAAAGCTGATCCTCCCCCCTTCAAAACTTGCAATATGTTGTATCGCCCTAATGATGTGCTTGTACCAGTCAAGACACCCATTCATCCAACCCAGCCATCCACGTCCAACACACCTACACCTTCAACCAATGAAACCGCCATTACAAATATCACTTCCTTTCCCACAGATAACATCCCAACCTCCGACCCCTTAGTAGATGTTTTTCAACGCCTTACGCTGGGGAATACCGCCTATATAATGTTAGCTCTTTCCATACCCCGCAGGAGTACGGACAGTTACATGCACATCCCACCTATGACCATCGCGTGGGGGAGGTAATCTCTTACGGACCACCCCATTGCCGCACCAACCTAACGTATGGGGGTGTTGACGCATCCTCCGTTACCCCTGAACCTCCTCTTGGTGTGGTTCCCTTCCAATCCGATTTTCAATACTTGACAAATCGTCATTTTGCCCTCACCTTCTTGACTCGCTGTGCTTGGAAAGGCTTTGGTTTTGGTCTTTATGAACAAGGCCGACATACACTCATTCCCGTGACTACACGCAAACACAATGATCGTAGTGGTCTCGGTTTTCCTGAAACACTTACACCGGAGAAACCTCATGTTAATTATATCCTGGAGGATGACGACGTCACCCCTACCAAACCATCATCATCACCCATTTTGCCATCATCACCCACAGAGTCGATAGACCCTGAATCTATCCCTCCTAACTTTTTTTTTTTTTTTTTTTTTTTCATAAATGCTATCTTCATAGGTCCTCTCACTTATCAACGCGATAATGAGGACCCATCTTCTCTTCCCCTTCTGTATCCAGACATGATCGAAGAGGATTCACCTTCGATTAATGTTGTTGAGTGCCAGGATGACGACTCCATCCTCACTTACCTTGGGGCGGACGACTCCTATATTCAACGCGCCTTACCGTCTGAAACTCAAACCATGTTGAATGAGTCGACTATAGAAATCAACATCCACATAGAGGAGGATCCTCACATTGTGAAGATCGGACAATCCCTTAACACATCAGAACAAGCCGCCTTTACTACCTTTCTCCGTACCCGCAACCAAGCTTTCGCTTGGTCCTACGCTGACATGCCAGGAATTGATCCTACCATTGTTGTCCATAACATCACCCTAAACCCCGATTCCAAACCAGTCAAACAAAAACTAAGAAAAATGCATCCACGCATTGCCCTCTTGGTCAAAGAAGAGCTTCAACGACTCCTTTCTGTTTCCTTCATCTTGCCTATTGACTATCCTCAATGGATTTCTAACATCGTACCTGTCACTAAAGTGACGGGGGGACTTCGAGATATGCACGGATTTCCGAGACCTTAACCTCGCTTGCCCCAAGGATGACTTCCCCCTCTCGAGTATTGATCAACTTGTTGATCTCACTGCGGGCCATGAAATGCTTTCTCTCATGGATGGCTTTTCGGGATACAATCAAATTTTGGTAGCCCCGGCCGATCAACATAAAATTACCTTCATAACTCCTTGGGGAACCTTCAGTTATCGTGTCATGCCATTTGGCCTTAAGAATCTGGTGCCACCTATCAGCGGGCTATGACTTACATTTTTCATGACATTATGCACACTATCCTTGAAGATTATGTCGATGATCTTCTTGGCAAATCTAAACATCGCAGTGAACATCTCGATGTTTTAACCATTATTTTTGATCACCTGTTGCAATATTTAGTCCGGCTTCAACCAAAGAAATGTGTCTTTGGTGTTCTTTCGGGAAAAATTCTTGGCTTTATCGTCTCTTTGCGTGGCATTGAGGTCGATCCATCTAAAGTCAAAGCTATCCTAGAAATGCCCCCACCCAAAAACCTCAAACAATTACGTAGTTTACAGGGTAAACTTCAATCCATCCGGCGTTTCATCTCCCAACTCTCGGATCGATGTCAACCTTTCCATCACCTTCTTAAAAAGGACATTGCCTTTCAATGGAGCGAAGAGTGTCACCAAGCCTTTGAAGCTCTCAAAGCCTATCTCTTGCAGCCACCCGTGCTTATTCCACCTCAGGATGATCGCCCTTTCTACCTTTACCTTTCTGCCACTGACCATGCTATAGGAGCCATGCTCGCACATCGGGACTCGGCACATCGAGAACAAGCCGTTTATTATATAAGTCGTACTCTCATGGATTACGAGACTAGGTATACACATGTAGAAAAATTGTGCCTAGCCCTATCATTCGTAGCCACCAAACTCCGACATTACCTCCTGAATCACAAAACTTTTGTCATCACCAACACGGACCCCATTCATTATATGTATGCTAAACCACATCTAAACCAATGCATCACCCGATGGCTTATGCTCCTCGCTGACCTCGACCTTGAGTTTTTACAACAGAAGTCAATCAAAGGACAAACTATTGCGGACCAACTTGCGGAGGCCCCTTTACCTGGGGAACAATTCACCAATTTTAATTTCCCCGACAAACTCATCGCCACTCTTTCACTCAGGGAAGAGTCATATCCAATGACACTCTTCTTCGATGGATCCAAATGCCAGCACGGCGGAGGAGCCGGTGTTGTTCTCATTCCTCTTGACATTGAACCTATGCCTCTTTCATTTCGGCTTGATTTCCCCTGCACTAATAATACAGCAGAATACGAGGCCCTTGTTTTGGGTCTCTAGGTTGCGTTACACTTAGTGTCAAATCCATTAACATTTTTGGTGAATCTCAATTGGTAGTCAATCAAGTTATGGGCATCTACCAATGTAAGAATGAGGAACTTCAAAAATACAAACATTACGTGGATTCACTTTTGACCTCATTTACTCGTTATTCTATCCAGACCATTCCCCGCTCCACTAACAAATTTATGGATACTATGGCTTGCTTAGCCTTGCAAATTCCTACCTCACCAACTGACTCTAACATATTCGTCTTGGTCCAACAACTCTTTACCCCATCTTACTCAGCACCGGTTGTTTGTATGATAAATAATGTGTCTGCTAATGCGCAGGATACCTGGTACCACCAATTTCACGACTACCTTACAACCTCTGTTCTCCCACCTGACCTAACTAGTACTGGAAAACGTGCTTTTCTTAAATGTGTTTCTCGTTATGTCGTCATGGGGGGACTCCTTTATAAACGTGGCTTTGATGGCATCCTCCTTCGATGTCTAACCGCGCGGATGTCACCTATACCATCCAACAGGTCCATGACGGTATCTGTGGCGGACATTTTAGTGGCCTTATCGTGGCTAAACGAATCCTTCGACTAGGTTATTATTGGCCTACTCTTAATAATGACTGCTACGAGTATGTTAAGCGTTGTGTTATGTGTCAACAACATGCCAACCTTCAACATACTCCTAGCCATCCGCTACAGGTCGCACGAGATCTTTGGCCTTTCTCACAATGGGGTTTAGACCTTATTGGTGAGATTCACCCACCTTCTTCACAACGTCACCGTTGGATAATCACAGCAACCGAATATTACACAAAATGGGTGGAGGCCATTCCACTCATTTCAATCAAAAAAGAAAAAATTGTAGAGTTCATTAACCACCACATTATCTGTCATTTTGGTGTTCCTCATCGCCTGATAACAGATAATGGAAAATCTTTCAAAAATAAGTTGTTGCAAGACCTTTGTGACAACTTTGGTATTAAACTTAGCTTCTCATCACCTTACTATCCACAGGCCAATGGTCAAGTTGAATCTTCTAATAAAACCCTAACCAAAATCCTCATGAAAGTTGTCAATGAGTCCGGAAGAAACTGGCATGATCACATTCCCTTTGCCCTTTGGGCTTATCATACTAGCATTCGTACCTCCACTAATGCCACACCATTTTCTTTGGTATATGGTACCGAGGCTATCTTGCCTCTCGAAATACAAATACCCTCCCTCAGAATATCTCTTCAGGATATTCTTACCAATGATGATTTCCGCCAAGAGCGGTTAGCCCAATTAGAGATTCTTGACGAGCGTCATCTTACGGCTCTTGATCACCTTCAAATCTACCAAAAATGCATCAAGCGTGCTTATGATAAATGACTTCATGAGCATACCTTTAAGGTTGGTGATCTTGTCCTCAAAGAGAATCAACATGTAACCAAACTAGAAAAGAGCAAACGTGGAAAATTTGCTCCTAATTGGATTGGGCCTTACATTATCACTCACACTTATGGATCAGGCACTTATCGTTTAGCTTCGCTTAATGGTAAACCTGAGCCTGAGCCCCTTAATGCCTTGCATCTTCGACCATTCTACTGTTGAAATTAGTGTTATATCACTTCTTATCTACCTCACGCTCGTCCCTTGAACTCATTTACCACCGCATACACTTTGTTTCTTACATCTCAAAATCAAATCAAGCTCACATGGTTTGATTATTACCTCCTCTTAAAAGATGCCTTCCCCTTTTTAGTCTGGTCCATGACTTAAAAGTATCGAAATAACATGTTCTCAATTGTACACTTATGGGATGTTCTTGAGTCAAACTTCCTACAAAACTAGATGCTTCATGCCAAACGGATATCTAGACCTCTAAGTTATACATAGACTGCTCCCTCGAAGGACAGCTATGTGAAAAACCACTTCTACTATTATATATAGACTGCTCCCCCGAAGGACAGCTATACATAAGCACCGCATCTGCTACTATAAATAGACTGCTCCCTTGAAGGACAACTATACACAGTCAGCCTTTACCAGAAGCTTCTCGCATTGATCAGCTTCGTGAAGACCTCAAGAACAACAAAATACATATCCCATGTAGACTTCCCGCATCGATCAGTCTATATCCAGAAAAATAAAATAAAAATAAAAGCAGTACTTCAAAACACTTTTGAGTCATGGACTTGTCTATTTAGGTTTGGTTTTCTTTTGTCAGAATAATCATCTTATAATAAGTTCTCTGCACCCCAGCTATACCGACCACCTCACCTCACCATTCGTCGAACAACAAAACTCAAGGGACGTGACGTGTATCCGATATATTGTGATTATACAACTCTTTTCACCTATCGACTTCTCGCCTATGTAAGGTACCTAGGGATTCAAGCTCATCCTACATTAATATGTGGTTTGTTTGGCTCTTCTCAACTATGAGACACTTTCGCCTCTTTTGCTCGACTCTAGGATTGTGTGTTGACCTTAATCGGGACACGATTCCCTACTACTTGGTATGATAACTTTCACTTCACCTATATACCTACACCAACAACATTACCCTACCAACACCAACAACATTACCCTACTAACATCAAATTTTTACCAACCACCAATTGCCTAAACACGACCAAATTTCCCGAATTCACCTCTCCCCGGGTCCTAAGGAGAACTACATCGGTCTGAGGCCCCTCCTTGCTTTGTGCAATGGGCTATGTAGGTAGCACTTCGGAGACATGGGGTCTCCCAAGGTTAGCTCGACCATCCCCTACCATAACCTATCATGTGTGGTAAATATAAATATTTTTGTGTATTTCTATTTAATCACATTCCTCTTTATCCTTTTTCAAAACACAAAAAGGTTCAAACACAAACATTCTTATTATTATCATAATTCAAACCAACATACATCTTTAGTTTTATTTTAGATGTTAAACAAATACATCTTCTCTATCATCGACTCGCAGGTCGGCATCCTTATTTATTCTTATATTCCTATGAAATTCACTTAGACCCTTGCACCTCCTCCCGAATCAGGTGGTGATCGTGATCGTCGATGCCCCTCAGTTGGCCTCTCCATCCTCAAAGGTGCCACTGCCATTGGTTCCTCCCATTGATCTACCAACATCTCCTGTAACATACAAATACGTCCTCTCGCGTGGAGGAATCTTGCCTCTAGTCTCTCCACTCATAACTGTGAAACCTCTAACAATCTCATTGTCTCATTCACCTATGTTTGAAGCTGGTGAGCCAAATCCTGCAGACGATCTCTCTCCGCTGTAATCATAGCTATGTCAGGATGCTCACGTGCACCTCGCGCTATCCCACCATCTATAAGCCTCTGGCCCTTCTTACCCTGAGGTGTCTTACGACCCTTTTGAGGTGTCGGCCGGGAGGTGAGAATGATGCCTCGGCGTCGATCCTCATGTATGGTCTATAAGCCATGGGTATATCCTGAACAAATCCAAATTGTCGCCACACGCGATCTAGAGGAATCCTCTTGTACTCACCCGGCCTGTGCCCTGCGATCCACCTCAATCGCTCTACACCCCTCAACTCCTCAGCTATGTGCTCTGTCACCATATAGTTCCCGTAAGGCCTCCAACAAATATCTGCAATCGTCACCATCTCCCATACCTGTCTATAATACTCGATGTCATCTATCACGGCATGGGATCTCGCTTCTTGTTCTGTCTGGACCCATCGTCTGAATCCCAACCTTTGCACTCCTACCTCTCCCGACTCAATGGGTCGGCCTATTAGACGCACACAAACAATATGCTCATAGGCCCAACAATGTAATAAGTACGAACAATCCAATGTCGTCCTGTGTTTTCGCTTGCAGGCCCATAGACCCCTATATAACTCTTCCAATATGGGTGCCCATGCGAAAGTCACGCTCATTTCTATCATTTCCCAAATAACACTCATCAATGCTTTGGGAAATCTTCCACCCTCCACCCTCGGTAATGCATAATACCCCACCGCTATCATTAATAGCACGGCCAACCTTGTTTCCTCAGGATGTGTTGCATACATTGTACCATACGTAAATGATAAACCTCGCTGTGTCAAATCTCGTGCCGCCCCCAAATACTGTTGTTATCGCTACTCGCCCCGCGCTTGGCAACGCCTGATACACTATTTTTCCTATCATTGGGAGTCTCAAAATACGGAACACATCTTCCAAAGTCACTGTCATCTCCCCTGTTGGCAGATAGAAGGTATTCTTTTCTGGATTCCATCTCTCAATCAACGCCTGCAACATAGCATGGTTACGCGCGATTCTTGAATAATAGCGGATTCCACTTAACCCCAACCGATTTATCAATGCCCATTCAGCTGGTGTTACATCCGCTCGGATTCGTGACAACAACGCTGGCATAGTATCATTCATCCTTAACCTTGCTTCTGCCTGCATACATAAAAACGACACATAATTATTCAAAAGAACAAATCTCCACGGGTTTTTTCTCAAATTCTGGAAACTCATACAGTGACCGATATCGGTTATGAATAACCGATACCGGTCTGCTAACCGATACCGGTTACTTCTAAACGATACCGGTCACTGTCAAAAATATACCTACCCTGCTTAAAACATACACCTACGATAATTATTTTGCCCGTTTACTCCTATTTATACCTAAAAACATACGTGACCACCCTGCTTACCTACCCCGTAGCACTCACCCCATCCCCAACCCTTGCCTATCACCTTTTTTCTCATCTTTACCCACTTACACTTCTCTCATCTTATTCACAAAACATGCAAGAATCAAATTACAACCAAACAATTTACCTCTCGGGATGCAGCAGCTTGGGGCGGAACATGTCTTCCCCCTCGTCCTACCTGCTGGATGCTTCTCCTCGTTCAGCCATGTTCACCACCCTCTTCAAGTATAACTTGTCTTTCTGCCTTCTGAATCTCAGCCCATGCTCACTTCACCTGTCTCTTTCCTCCTTATCACTCAAAATCTTTCATGCAATTACCTGTAGCAGTTGTCAAACAGCGTCGCATTCGCATATTTAACTTGTTGCATGACTCTAAAATAAGAATTCTAAAAATAAGAACTTAAGTTGCCAACCCAGCAGTTCTATTTTTAGGAGAATAATTCTTACATAACCGATATCGGTTACGTAACCGATATCGGTCATATAGCTACCGACATCGGTTACATAACCGATACCGGTCATGTCCCCCGTGTTGCTTAAACCTAAGCCTTTTCTTCATTTTTACCAATTTTTGTGGCGCCCGTCCCTTTTTCCTGCATAAACAACACCATTATCCATATTTTTCATTAAATCCATATCTCATCACAATTTCATCAACATCATCTATCTATCTTACAAAAACAACCAAGCCATCAACAAACGATATCAAAACCATCAATCTATACACCATTTGGATCCAACTCAACAGCTACATACATTCAATTTCACAAACCAACTGACAAAACATACAACATTTCATAACACAACATGTCAATTAAACTCATCATCTATATATATACATACATCCCATCAATAAAAGACATCAACACCATCAATATATAAACCATGTGGATCAAACTCATCATACATTCTATATAAACCATGTGGATCAAACTCATCACAACATGTCAATTAAACTCATCATCTATATATATACAACATCCCATCAACAAAAGGCATCATGTGGATCAAACTCATCATACATTCTATATCACAACTTTAAAAACATTTTAAACACATCATGTGGGTCAAATCATCATATCTATATATCCAAAGTTTCAAATGTACAATGTGTCCTACATAGGGGCCTCTGTGATCTCATAATACAACAAAGCCGGCACGCAGGCCGCAATAACTGTCATAATCTCGACTCAGCTCACAGGCCGGTCTCTCATATCAAAAATAAATACTCGGCTCACGTAGGCCGGTATCAATCATCTGACATGCCCGGACTCACTCATGAGCCGATATACAATAAATGAATCAATAAATGAATGCATAAATCATATGAGGGCACGCAGCCTCTATAAACATAACCGGTTCGTGACCGTGCCCATATCCAATGTACAAACACAAAAATATGCAGGGATCCCTCAGCTCTCCCCCACCGCCCTCAGCACCTCTCCCTGCTGGTCCCTGTGCCGCCTCTCGCCTCCTACCTGTAATAGACCCACCAGGCTGGCTGCACCTCCCTGAGATCTCTGACTCTGAGAGGTCTCTACTCTATGTGCCGCATATGGCTGATAGTCAGCCCCGGTCCCATCAAGAACATCCTGATAGTACCGGGCCTCTGCTCTCGCCTCCATATAGCGGGCCCGTGCCACCATCATTCTTTGGGGCTGTCCCCAGACTCCTAATAATAGTGCCCCTGTCTTTGGTGCCGTTGGTGGTGCCAGCCAGTGGCTGTGGCTTTGGTGGTGGCGCTGGTGCCACTGTGGGTGGTGCCAATGTGGTGTGCTGTACTGTACCAGCTGGTTGTACTGTCTTTGTACTGTACTGTGTCTGCTTGGGCTAATCGCCCATGTAAGATACCTATTTGTGCACTGTGTGGCGATAAGCTACCCTGTAATAACTTTACCTGGCCCCTGAGCTGGTCCCTCTCTCTCTCTAATAGCGACCAGTTCACATTTGTGCATGCGGGCTGTGCTATCCTCGCAGCTCTCTCTCCTGCCCACCATACTAAAAATGATCCCGTACAGCCGGCGTCGTCCACTGTATCGTCTGCCTGCCTCTCTGCTGCCCAATCTGGGTCCATAGGATGTGGTGCAGGTAGTGGAGCCTCTACATCATCCCTCCGCATGCGGGGGGAAGGGAGGTGGCTCATCCTGTCGTAGCCCAAGCTGTCGTCGTACCCTCTCCAGGGGTATCCGCTCGTACTCTCCCGGCCTCCGTCCCGCTATCCAGAATGTATACTGGATCCACTGCAACTGTGCTCGGGCTCCTCCATGGGGGTGATGACCTCTATAAGGTCTCCATACAATATCTAACGCTGTCAAGCCCTCTAATACATGCCGGTAATATGCCACATCTCGTCCGGCGAGAACGGCTCGTGGCTGGCCCACGACCCCCAACCACCTCTGAAAGCCATATCTGTAGATCACCTGTGGCCCTGGCTGCTGGGGCAGCCCTACTGGTCTAATGCATATGATATGCTCATATGCCCAACAATGTAACAAAAACGTCGAGAAAATCCCGAATCGCCTCATCCGGCGATAGCCCCACAACTCTCGGTATAACTGCACCAGGTATACTGGTGCCCAAGCATAACATGTATGCTCCTCGACCATCTCATGTAAAACCCCCATCAGCGCCCATGGAAAGCGGCCTCCCTCTGAGTCCGGGAGGGTGAAGCAGGTGATCCCGATCATCATCAACACGGCAAGCCATGTCTCATGTCGGTGGGCCCGGTACATATCCCCATACGCGATGCTCGCGCTGTGATACGTCAGTAGCGCGGCTGCATCCCCGAATACGTGTAGGATGCTGTCCATGGCTGTCTCTGCATCCACCTGAAAGACTGCCTCTCCATCAATCGGTAATCGAAGGATGCGATACACATCCTCCAATGTGATGGTCATCTCTCCAGTCGGGAGATGGAACACATTGGTCGCCGGATCCCATCTCTCGATGAGGGCGACCATCAAACTGTGATCCCTATCGATCGCTCTGTACCGCTGGACTCCGCCGAGTCCCACCTCGCGCATGATACCCCACTGCGCTGCGGACATGTGTGGCCGCATCCATCTCAACAGTGGGGGCATCCTGTCCCGCATCGTCAGCTGCTGACGTGCCTACAAAACCAACTCACTACATTAGCCCTACTCTTTATCACAACATCTACCTATACCCTCTATACCCCCTTTTTTTATCCCCCCACCACACCCCGACTCTCTAACAAACCCCTCTACCCACCTATATTCTACAATATCCCCCAACATCTTCACACCCAACACACAAAACCCAATCATAAACAACACCACACAACCCAACACGCCATCCCCAACAAGAACTTAACACCCAAAACCACCACAAAACGACGCAACAAAATCGAAAATCCTGCCCCGGGACCGGTACCGGTCACCCTTAACCGACCCCGGTCCCCTTTCCACCGACGCCGGTCAACTCCCGACCGACATTGGTCACCCACAAACCCGACCTACCCAAGAATTTCGTGACCGATGTCGGTCGCTTAGTGACCGGCATCGGTCACTGGAAAATATCCGAGCCGAACCCGACGCGGCTACCCCATTCCCTTTTTTTTCCTATTTCTTCCTCTATACCCACCCAAACACCCTAAAAACCTACCCACCCAGCCGCCTTGGCCTATTTAACCTATCTACCCTCTCCTTTTTTCAAATAACTTCCATTTATTAATTATTTTATCAAAATCTAGCATTCCTACCCAAAACCCAAATACAGCATAATACACTCAAATCCACACAATGAGGGGTTTCGAACCTACCGTGACGACACACGTCATCGTGGTGGGATGGGTGGTGGTGGTCCAACTGGTCCAGCACCCCCTGCTCCTCCTGGCTATGCCATAGCTCCACCTCTCCTCTGTTGGGTCCTCCACCAATCAACTGCTACCTCCTACTCACTCGGGCCCACTAACCACTCACTCCTCCACTCAAATAGCGCCACCTCAACCAACAAATGCTCCAATCTCAACAATCCACCTCAGACAACTCAAATTGGGTTTCAAATTGACAATATGACAATGACAGGCCGTATTTTTTCTTTTTATAGGTTTTCGACCTATAACCGATACCGGTTATATTGTGCCCTAAGGAACCGATATCGGTCACCTAACCGATATCGGTCATAGACAATCGATATCGGTTTTATCCCACCTCTTTCCCAATTTCTTCCCTTACTTACTAAATCGCCCTTTCTCACAACATCGCCTATATCCACCTTGGCTGAAAACCCTTTGTTAACTTCCTTGGCCCGATCCAAGGCCGCAACCAACCAATTTGGCCCGACCCAAGGCCATAACCTACCATTTGGCCCGACCCAAGGCCGTAACCAACCAATTTGGCCCGACCCAAGGCCATAACCTACCATTTGGCCCGACCCAAGGCCGTAACCAACCATTTGGCCCGACCCAAGGCCGTAACCAACCAATTTGGCCCGACCCAAGGCCGTAACCTACCATTTGGCCCGACCCAAGGCCGTAACCAACCAATTTGGCCCGACCCAAGGCCGTAACCTACCATTTGGCCCGACCCAAGGCCGCACCCAACCATTTGGCCCGACCTAAGGCCGCACCAATTAAATACCTTGCCCACAATCAACATTTTATTTTATCCATCCATCATGTAGCTTTTTGTTCAATCGAGCTCACCTGTTCGTGTTTTAGCATGATTAGGGTCCTTGACTTGATCAGTCGACCAACTTTGCCTAGACCAAGACCGTGACATTTATCTCAACCAAACCAACCATTTGAGTGCTTCGCCGAACATGCCTAAATGTTCTGTACCTTACCCGTTATATCCTGGAGCTACTTCCTATGCCTTGGATACCAGGATTATATCACCCTTTTTTGGATAAACTATCGACCTTTGCCTATGAATTGCTGGTTTTCTCATCAAATCATGTACCCTGGTTGCACTACTACATTTCAACGTGCATCTGCTTCCTTGGACCTACCCCACCATCTCACCATCATCTCCACACCATTTACCCTTTATCAACTCTATCCCTGATCTCACGCTATCTCCATCTGTGATAGATTTGAGGGGGATTACCTATACCTTTAATAGGGGAAACCACTTCATATTATTGTCCGTGCAGCTTTACAAAACAAACTACACGACAATAAGGGGCTAATGTAGACACCAAATTTGTGTCTTACGACCCCTTGTGACCCGCATCTCATTTCGCAACCTAACCTCATCACCTAAACCTTACACAATTATTTATTAATTACCTTATAATTAATAAATCCACATCGCCTTACCTGCCACCTCATCTTGCCACCTCATCATGACCAAGTCCTAACCCTAAACTAACCTAATTGAGACCTATAACTTAGTCTACATCCACACCCATGACTAATGACCCCTTACTCGCACCCAAAACCGACCTTGTAGCTACTTGACCAAGCCCGCAACCAATCCCTCGGAAGAAAAGGAGGGAAAGCTGGCTATTTTACCAAAAATAGCCCGCTTTGACCTGACCGATACCGGTTCCTACTCGACCACCATCGGTTGCGTAACCACCATCGGTTCCCTGTAAATGACCACTTCCAACCAAAAACAAGGGATCGGATTTTCATTTGATCAAAGAAAAGGAGAGATTATTAAAAGGATCCGGATTTGCTGAGCCGAGCAGAGACAAGTGAAGAAACAAGAAGAGTTTGCAGAGAAGGACATCAAGCCCAAGACTGCAACCGAATAATCGGAGCCCAGTAATGCCCATCCAAGCATCAGAAGAGGAGATAACTCATCTTGGATTGTCAGATCATCCTACTTGAGTCCTATCTTCGTCATCATAGTCCTGGAACCTGCATCTTCATCAGGAACGAGTAAGTAGTGTTTTATATGTTTCTAAGCACCATTTCTTGAGCCTGTGGGTTGATAGTAATCGTAAGTTTATTCCTAGATCTACTACCAGCAACATACTGCACTTAACCTCCATCCATACATCCTGGTATTGCCCTGAAGACCATTTTATCCCACTCTGAGCCTTCCCTAACCCCACAATCACTCCCCAACCAACCTCTACCCAGAAGCACCTAGATTACTGACCCTACCGGTGTCGGTTATCCCCTACCGGCAGCGGTTCTCTAACCGCGGTCGGTTATCCAGTGACCGCCGTCGGTCACTGTGACTTATACCCCAAAACCTTTTTCTCGCCTATTTGTCACCTAACAACCACAGATCCAGTCTGGTTTATCCCTATAACTCAACCTGAATGTATCAACGACCAGTAACCAAACAAACAACGTGACGCTTTATTATTGATAGTTTAGTTTCTATTGCTTTGTAACGAGATACCTAAATCATGATTTTGCAATAGCTTTCTTTGTTATCATTTGTGTTAATTCGTATTAAAAGGGGAACTGACCACCTTTGAAAGGAAGTTTTATATTTCCTGGGCCTAAGGCAGCTCCCTCATTTATTGTCTAATTAAAATATGGTGGTCTTGTATTCTTACTTGCAGGTAGTCCTTCCAAGACAAAAAGGAGTTCTTCGCAGTCGACCTGATCTTTCTTTACGGTATGCGCACACCATCTTAACATTCAACAGGTATTCCTCCTAGCCCTAACCCTTATCTGCTTTCTCAAAGGAATGATAGGATAGAAGCAAGTCTATTCTGCAGAGCCGAAACATTTCATGCGAAACAGTGCTAAGGGTCCTTGGTGCAAATTTTTGTTCTCCTTCACAATGAAATACTTCTAGGCCGAGGTCAATCGATTAAAAGAGGCAAAGAAGCTAAGGTTTGACCTTAGTATGGTAGAACAAGATTACCACAAGCTACGTAGTACATTGATATATCTAAAGAAGCATGCCTCTATGGAGAAGTATATCTCCCATGATGTACATATGTTGAAACCAAAGGTGACATTGCTTGTTGCTGGGAGGACCACATCAAGGTTATACCTATGTATAAGGCCTAAGTATGAGAAATGTGCTTATGTTGAAAGTGAAGTCTCCATCCCAAAGACCCCACCGTAAGGAAGAAGGTCATGCCAAGGAAAAAGGAGAGAGAGGAATCCCTAATAAAGACACCAACTACACATATAGTGCGGTTTGTATGTACGAAGGAATCGGGTGTAAGGCCAAACACCTAATCATGGAGGAAAAATTCCCCACATAAGATAAAGAGAAGACACCCGAGGAAAAGATGTCGAGTAAAAGAATTCCCCATGAAAGGAATCACTAGGGAAAAAGTAAAAGAAAAGTTCTGTGTTAGAATCACTAGTTAGGAAGAAGCAAAGAGTAATAGAAAAGGCGAGACTTTGAAGAAATAGAGAGCATAGAGGTTGAAAAGGGCTACAAGGATGATGAAGATAACCGTGAGGCTCAAAACCATCCTGTGTACAATGTACATGAGTCAGAGGAAGAAGGAAGTGAAGAGAAGGATGAGGACAAGGAAGGCACCCATAACCAGGGAGGGAGTGAAGAAGTAAACATAAAGGATCAAAAGACTTCAAGCCTAACTAAGGAGCATTTTGAGGATTCCACAAAGAGGGAGGTAGTAGGAATTATAAAGGACTTAGTGGATCAATAGGTGGAGCATAACATTGAGGAAGTATTAAAGGAGACAGAGGAAAATGTAAGCATTGGGAATCGGTATGGAAGCATAGGTGGGGATCCTAACCTAGAAGTAAGCTTCCCAAAGGTAGCGCGCATAGGTGAAAAGGGTATGGTAGTGATGTAGGAACAATAAATGACTTACATTAATGATCCAAAAAGGTACTGCACGTGTGTTTCCAAAGTACCGTTCCTACAAACCAACTCCTTTCATGGTCTTCTTTTGATGAAGAGGGTGTGTACCCATGCATGAGGAAAATGTTGTCTTGGGATTTTGATTCCCATGTTGATGAGCCCAAATTCAAGGTCAACTGAGAGGTATTGATCAAGATACCAAATGATAAGGGAGTAAACCCTCTGGTGAATTCTCAACAACTATCAGACAAGCAGGTTTGCAACACACTAAACAAGGTGTCGGTAGAAGTTGAGGTGAGGCTCTTCTGTATAAATGACAGAATAAGGGTCTTGGAGGAAGAGCTTGAGAAAAAAATTGAAGAGATCAATGAAAGAGATAAGGAGATAAAGCAGAAGGAGCTGATCAGCATGTAATTAAGGTGCAAGTTAAGGGATGAGAAGGCTAAAGTGTGGGAAGTTTACAAGAAGGTAGAGGAGATTACAGGTGTCATCATTCTAGTGCATCTAGATCTAACTCCTCTAGACCATAAGTACAAGTCAGCCTTGTATTTCTTAGAAGACTTAACCTGCATCCTCACCATGGAAAGGAGGCCACTTGCATTAGAGTTGGCAAAAGAGGTGATGGCACGCTAGAAGGAGGAAGAAAAATTGAATATTGGGGAGATGGTTACTTGGTATTCCAAGCTCCTTGCCACTATAAAGTCTCTGCACAAATGGCATAGGCTATATTTGACAATTGGACTAACAGAGACAGGGTAGCAATCATATTGGTTTCTACACATGAGGTGGATATGAAGGAATTTTAAGAAAATAACAAAGGCAATAAGGCGGAGCATGATAAGATCCTAGCCGAGGTTGAGAAAAATTGGAAGTAATCGAAACCTTGCATGGTTTTATTAGAAACGGCTTAAGGAGCTATATCCCCATGTCACTCACTGAGAATGGATGTATTGATGATCTTAGCAAGCAAATAGAAGGCATTTTAGAAACATTGAATTCTAAGAGCAACGAATAGATTTTTGATGAGGTGAGTGCTCTAGTAGGTGACCTACTTTAGTAAGCACAAGGTGAGGTAGATGTATAGGAAAATATTAAAGCAATAGTCAAGAAGGAATTCCCACTCCTGCAGTAGTAGAATATTCTTCTATTCTTTCATTCTTTATTTAGATTGTACCAGTTCAATTATTCTTTATTCTTTGAAGAATCAAGATGTTTCTAAGGATAGAGAACACGTGTAGTGTGGGGTGATGTTGGGCCCTATAATATTGGCTAAGTACCACTAGGTGCGTGCGCACAGGACTGTGTGACAAGAAAGGTGCATAGGGGAAATTGAGTAGGAAAAAGGGGTTTAAAAGGTTTTAGGAGAATCCAAGGCATGTGCTGGAGGCAAAAATGGGTTTAAAGGACTTATCCATATGTGGCATTCTAGAGGCACTTGAAGAAAAGCATGAGGACCTAACTAGGCATGATGAGTGAATAAGGTGCCATCGTGAAACCTTGGAGGTCAATAAAAGGATATTTCCTATAGGGGATATTCCCGTAAGACATCATTATAGAGAGTGAAGGATTTGCAAAGGGATAAGCATTCACCTGGAGGACCACATCAACATCGAATACAATTTTCACTTAGAGAAGGCATGGCGGTAGATGTTGATCTTATATAAAGATATACTCGGGCGAAACACATATATGGGGAGATATATAGATAAAGAGGAGATATGAGAGATAGATAGAAAACTTAGGAAGAAATACGTAGAATAACAAAGTGCAGTAGTAATACTAGGGATTAGAGCACTTAATGCTAGAGGGTTATAAGGGATGTAATAAGCATATGTATGGGTACTTGAGATCTGTAACAAGGGATAAAATGGAAGAAGTATAGTTAGGGTCTCATATCAGAGAAGCTTATAGGAGTTAAGTCTCTTCCATTTACTGTATATGGTTTGAGATGACCCTTTTGACCGTAATGTTGTTGTTACTACTAGAACTCTTTCAAATCAATATATATATATATGGGTTTTTTCTATATATCTTGTTTAGGGGTGTAAACCCTTGTATTATATGACTATGATGGCTGAGATCTAGTTTATTATCCTTCTTACAATGTTATTTAGCTTTTGTTAGGCATTAATGTGTAGATCTCATTAGTTGCATCTTCTATCTTTTTAAGTAAGTAAATGCACTTATACTTTTGTAAATAATCCTCCATTAATGACAAAACCTTATCACAAATCTCACATAAAAGAGGGTTCGTCACCCGCACATACCTCGGGTGAGTGCCCATTCTACTAGGTGATAGGTTGGCGTGCTTAGGGTTAGAAAAAAGCATTAAGGGTAAATAAATGACTACACCTACTCATCAGCTATAATAGTATTTTGTCCCACAATTGGCATGGGAGTATCTAAATCCCCTCATCCCATCTATATGATATCGGAACCTCGGGCACATCCTTTATCAAAGAAAATTACCATCTAACATGGCTAAATATTTTTAATTCCCACTCTCCCCCTTATCTCTCCTACACCCAATACTCCTATTATAAACCATCAATCTCATGCTCACAACCTAGCTACACCGGAAAATCAATATATGGTCTCCACATAACATCTCCTACCTTTAATCCTCAGTAAATATCTCTTTGTAATGGGCCTCCTTCCTCTTCCCCCTCAAATTTCCCACATCCCCTCTCCACCTCATAAATCCATAAGATATACCAATCATATCCTCACCTCCCCATAAAAACCATGCGGATGAGCTATAAAAATATTCTCAAAAGCCCAACACCAGTAAAAAAATGCAACATCAATCCCAACTCTATTGTGGAATCTCCAAGCCCAAAAATCCCTATATGTATGTGCTAATAATGTAGGGGCCCAAGAAAAAATAGTATGGTGCTCCATCATCTCTGAAACCAACCTTGTCATCATCCATGGGAATCTCCCTCCTCTGAAATCAGGAAAAGTAAATCACGAAATACCCATCATCAACACAGTCATCCGAGTGTATCCCTCTCTCTATGTAGAATATAGATACTGATAATAAAAACCCCTAAAGTATATCAGACATCATCTGCATCATCTCTATACAATATTCTCATCACATCCTCTCTCTCCATCTCATCAATACAATAGATCCCCTCTTTATGGATCAATAGTCTAGTAATCCAACAAGTATCCTCCATAGTGATCGTGATCTCACCTATCAGTAACCAAAATGTACAAGTGGTTAGATCCCATCTCTCCATCAAATCCAACAATAACCCCTGACATCTATGAATGCATATACAATCACACATACCTATAAAACTAAGCTCCTCCACATACCTCTAATCATCATCGACATATCCTCTTGTAGACGTTTATTAGGATCATTAGAATCCTATCTTGGATATTCAAAGTTGGATTCACTGACAACCATAAACATACAAATAACATCCATTATAATCCATATTTGTTACAAAAATCATAAAAAAAAATAGATCAAATACACAGGTTCACAACCAATAAACCTAGTTGTAGAAAACATAGACAAATTGCCGGTGATTCACTTGAATCGCGGTGACTCCGACAATTTAAAAAAACCCTCCATACATACAACAATGACAAAAACAACAAAACAGCTTAAAAACCATCAAAATTGAGCACTCACCTCTACTTGTGTGGGTTTCCTATGTCTTGTCCCTGATGTCATTGCTCTAAATCACCTCTTTCACTTACTCACTCTCTCCAAATTGCAAACACCAAGTCAAAAAAATGAATTATCCACCACTAACATAAGGCTTTCATAGCCTCCCCTAACTTCCACAACAATCACCAATGATTCCTTGAATCACCAGAGATTTACCCCAATCACCCATGATTGTTATGACTCACTAGTGATTCATCCTATATTTACCCCTTCATTAATATCTTTTCAAAATAACAACCATTTATCACATTCTTCAACAAAATGTCTTGTTTAAAGGACCCTCACTTCTCAAATAATTAAAAATCTAAAATCAAATTACTTTGGGATATGTCATATGTCCATGGCATGCAAGGCCTTTTCCCCATCACTTGAATTCCCTCATATTTATAGCCTACCCATACAAATCATATTTCTATAGAAAATGAACCCTTTGGTTCTCCCTATGACTTGATTCCATGGTAGCATTTATCTTTTTGATACCCCCACCTTGGGGCATTTTTTAAAAATTAAATGTATGTCAAACCTATCCAACAACCAACATTTTTCAAACGGTGTTCCTTACACTTTGTTGTAGTCACCGTATTTTGAGGGGGAATCACCCATACAAATCAATCTATCATAAAAAAATTCTATCACTTTTCCTATAAAAAACTACTCAAAAAAAAAGGGGGAAAATGTAGACACTCAAAATTTCCACTGATAATCTCCCTCATCACCAATCACAAAAAAAATCATTATTTAATCCCTTATCCTAATTCCAAACTCCCCACAATATTTACTCCATGTAAATATTCCTCTCTCAACTATAAAATCGCATTTTACCTCCCAAAACCACTTAGAAACTAAAATTAAATAAGACAAAAACAAATCAACTATTTATCAACAATCCTATAACCTTCTTAACCTCCTCACCTCATCCTCCAACATCCCCTTAGTCATTTACCCACATCTTGAACCAAAATCCATGATTAGAAGTGGTTTCAACCACTCTTGCAATTTTTCCTTGTAAAAACCAGATCATCGATGTTTCGGTTGAATCACCAATGATTATAAATAACACTTCTATGCTCTCCCTTAGGGATCTTCAATCTTGAATCTCGAAATCATTTTCATTTCTGCACTTCATTTTTCAATACTACAACATCCAAGACATCTAAAAGTGTTATCAAACACCAACACCGAGCACTTTCGAGCATCTTCGGATCATTTTCATCACTCGAAACCGCAAGCTACATCACAAGACAACTCATCTACTCAAATCACCTTCATTGAATATTTGAGGCATCATTTAGCTCCAAATCCACTCAAAGGTATTCCTCAATATTTATTTATCCTTTTTAGTCATAAAAAACTTTAAATCAATCAAAAACATCATTTTAGAGCTTTAAACTCTCATTTTTATCAAAATTGTCAAAATCACAGAATCACCGATTCACCCTAATCACCAACACTTAGTGTAAATCACCGGCGATTCCTATCAACATTGTCACTTTATCAAATTATTAGCCTTTTGTCACATTTTATCAAATCCTTTGCATTTAACATTGTATTTCCAAGTATGGCTCTCTGTTACATATGAGTGTTTGGTCGTTCACATCTAATTACTAGTATTTACGACCTCTGCATAGTTATGCATCCTTTTTCTCGGAACAATACAACATATTACACAAGTTGAAACTTTGTGCAATCCAATTCACTTTGTTGACAAAGAAGGCATTGAGGATTAGTTTGAATTCCTTCACAAAATCCAGCAAGAGACCAAAGATTTCTAGTATAGCTATCTATTTCGAGCAGTACAAATTGCATCTTCCCTCGCTTGGGCTACCTTTGAAGCCACACATGACTTACCTTTCAACTTGGATTTCTATAACTTTTCCATCATTTATCCATATATCGACATTAATTGTATATATTTTCTTTATCTACATCATTTTCAATTCACTTAATTGTTATAAAACGAGTTTACATCCTCAAAGGAAGTCCCTTTAGATTCCTAGAATCGGCCTTTACTGAGTAGATGATTGATGCAGCCTAGAATTTGCAAGATAACACCCTAGTCATGTTGGCACATCACTCAACCTAGACTGAGCACTCACCCAAAGCACACAAAGGTACCAGGTCCCTCTTTAGGGTTGTTGTAACATGATGTTAACATGATGAAGGTAGAAACATATAGATTCATAACTAATCCATCATTCTACAATGCATGCTATCCTCAGATCTATGAAAGAACAAGCTTAAACAATAATCATGATTTTACCATAAACATGCACTACTCAATTACATAGAATGACACTTAGGTTCAGCCAATATCTTCCATCTATTAGTAAATACAGAAGCTCCTTACAATATTGTCATTCTATATCAATGCGTGTATGGATTTGATACACACATTCATACATCCAGAATCATACATACACCACTCTCTGTGATACCTACATCTACTATGCACCTAACATCATATATATAGGGTGGGGACTTGCCCTTCACTACTTAACTATTCCAGAAATAGGTCGCATGTTATTGTTAGTCACATGCCATTTTATAATCATAGTCACACATGCAAGTGTGCTATCTATAATTCTCTTGAAGTTAACTGAAGTGTCAATTCTATTCTTGGCTTGTCTCCATGCATAGATGCTTTGAACAAATTCTCCAAATATAGAAAATGTATGGCGCGCTTGTCTCTGCATCGTTGATGTGGTCCACATGTCATCTTCCAAAAATAGATCCTTATGCTCAAAATCGGCTAAGTCCTAAAATCTGAACTTTCCTTCCACACGCGGGTCCTACCTATCCTTTCACGCCCTTTCTTCCGGGTCTTCTATCCCGTGCATGACTCCTCATGTGATTTTAGACAAGTATTCTTTGAACAACAACAATCATCTATCCATTTGTCTAATCCCTTCATTTAATGTCTTTAAACATAGGTTTATTTACAAGATAGGAGGACTTGCACTTACATTCGGACTTCGACAACTTCAATTGAACATCAACTTCAACACCCATCATCATGGATATTGGTAAACCCCATCATCTTCTTAGGTCGGTTTTGTTTTTATTGTTTAACTTCATTAATTTAAAGTTGGAAAGTAAAAAAACTTTGAATAGGTCCCACACATAATATTCCTCTCTATATTGAAGTACATATCAAACATACTCATGTTAAACACGTCTTAGTAGATAATGGGTTTGCACTAAATCTTTGTACCTATTTCTTACCCAATGGTTAGGTACAATGAATTAGATTTAAAGCAATATATCATTACCATTAAAGCTTAGGATAATACTTAGCATAAATTAGTTGGCACTATATATTTGCCTATCAATTTAGGACTTTCCTCTTTATTATCCATTTTTCAAACTCTTGCAAAATGGACCAACCTATAGTCTGGACATCGGTAGTTCATGGATAACGGTTTGCTAACAAGGTAGTTTGTGGTGATCTCGTGAGCTGCGGTGAAGGTTCAAGACAAAAAGGGAAAAATTGAGGTAACTTTCACTTTGGTAGCATCAAAGATGCTACCAGGATAGTAGCATTATATATGCTATTATCGGCCGATAGCAAGAATGGATGCTACTAAATGATAGTACTTGTTTGTGCTTCTAGCTAGTAGAAAAATTAGCAAGTCGTAGACAGTAAATGGCTCAAAGGTGTCAGGAGCACTCAAAATGCTACTGACCAGTAATGGACAATAGCAGTCTCAATAATGGGCAAGAATATTACCGAATGGTAGAATTTTAAGCACTACCAGCTGGTTACACAAAGGAGATGATGGAGCATTCAATCGACAACAGGGTCTCTGATAGTATTTGTATGGATGCTACTAGCTGACGGTACATTTTAAGTTATCAACTGAAAGCGGGGATAGACCATTCAACACTAGAGATGATTATTTTGTCATTCAGGAGAAGAAAATATGTGTAATCACTTAACCAGCTGTAGGAACAAACCAGGCATTAATGGAAGCGGTACAATTTTTTTCAACTACCATCTTAATGAGGTATGGTGACCATGGTCACCTGTACAAGAAAAGTACCAAATTCGTATGGAATCCCATACCTGTTTAATGAAACTTGTTGGTTGGTGAGGCAATTTTGAGGTTATTCATCTATATATTGTAAAATTCACCTCATTTTGAGGGGAGACTTTCTAAAAAGAAAAGGAACTCTATCAAAATTGTTCCAGAGCTATTATGAGCTAAAGGCCTTGAATTTGGGCTTATTGTAAAGGATTTTGCCTTGTGCCTATATTGTAATGGATTGTGCATGTTTCTGAGAAATAAAATTGGTATTTTGTGGCTTTTCTTTCCCTAATTCGAGTTGTATTGCATCTTTTTCCTTCCATTATGTTTGCAGGTATATTGTGCATGTTTATATCTCTTTGTAGGACCTTTAATTTGTTGTGCTTTATGAATCTCGGGAACAAAATATTATTTTACTTGTGGTGTTTCTACTCGCTCTCCCTCACTTTTTTACTCCATATTGTCACTCGCTCAAAGAGTCTCACTCCCTTTCTTGGTGTATGATGTAACCTAGAATCTACTGTGGAAAACCCAAGCACACTGGAACATCACTCAGCCTGAGTTGAGCACTCACCCGAAGTGCCCAAAGGTACCATGCCCCTCTTTAGAGTAGCTTTGACAGGATTTTAGTGTGATGATGATAATAAATATTCAGATCCATAACTAATCATAAACATTTCACAATGCATAAATCAGATGTATATCTTACAGAATCATGTACTAAACAATAACTATGATAACACTAACCATACAAGAACTAGAATCAGCTTATGTCTAACACCATTATCTAGCCAATATACTCCATTTCATTAAACACTTTGTAAAACCATAAGATTTTAACACTATAAAGTATCTCCACGAGTCATGCATGCATTAGAACCAACAACATAAATCTATAATAATCCACACACACTAAACTACATAATTTAATACATATTTATAGAGGTGGGGAATTTCCTTCACTTCCCATGCACTTCTTAAAATAGGTCATATACTAATAATAGTCATGTTCCTTTACAATCACATGCAAAACATACAAGTGTTCTAATAATAGATGTCCTATAGTTTACACTAAGAAGAAATCTTATTATTAGCTTGAACTATGCATGGCACTTATCAGCCGCTTGTTCCCAAAATACCATTGCATGTAGCGTAAGTCTTCATCTCTATGTGTGCTCTGCATGCTATCTCCAAAAATAGCCCTTATCCATAAAAATGGCTAAGTCCTGAGCCAAAGTGTTCTAGTGCGCATTTTCTTCCCTGTCTTCCCGCACCTTCAAATGCACATTGTTCCCCCACACACATCCTTTGTGTGTCTTCTCCTTAGAGAAACATTCTTTTTGCTCAATATTACCCCACACTAAAGTACATTACCATCTCAACAATGGGAATTCTTTCTGATGTTCCCAATAATAAAGAATAAGGAATGAAATAATTAATGAAATATTGTACAAAAGAATGAATTTTCACTCTTCCATACCCTCTTCTTCAACTGGGAGGATTAGCTCTGGATATTCATTTTTTATTTCAGCCTCCAATGTCTCAGTCCACTTAGCATGGTCTTTGTCTTCTCTAGAATATATGTGGCTATGGCATCTAATTCATCTTGAGTAATCTTCTCTTTCTCATTTTGTAGTACTCGAAAACATTGGCCATACCTGACATCATTCCTTCTAGGAGGTCCATCTTTTGCACTATGAGCTTCCCAATCTCATCAATCCTCTCTTTATGTGGATCCTAGGCTATTGCAAGGGCCTTGCACTTTTGTTTCACCAGTTCCAATCTTTTTTTTTCCCTAATGTCTCATCTTTCATTACGCTTTAACTTCATTATCTTTAACTATAGTTCGGTCCTTTGTTCTTCGCTTCTAGTGTTGCACATAAATTGAGAGCTTGGTTGGATTTCTTTAGTTCATCCTTCGATTTTGGAGCAATTCCTCGTAAGTTAAATTTTTCTAATCATAGAGGCCCTTGTTCTCTTTGCCTCTTGTTCAAAATATTTTGGTGCAGCATCCGAATTGGTCTTTCATTTAACACCAAATCGACCAAAGTGTGCACATAATGCATAGTAGAAGGAAAATTTTCTGAACATGAGATTCTAAATGAAGCCTTGTTTTAAGGATATGATCACCAATTTCTCTCGCCATACTAACTAAGGCCTCATTATTTACCTTTGATCATTCCTACTCTTCCTTTAAACACGTTATCTCCGAAGTTTTAGCCTTGTTATCCTCAAGTAGCGCTCGAATGGTGGCAGCCTTATCAATGTTTCTCCATGCCACCTTAGCAAATACTTTGACCATTGCATTACCGACCTTCTCATCGATACATTACGGTAGGTTTTATTGTCATGTTCTGCTCTAGGGTACCTTATTCACTCTTCATGAGACACAGACTCCTCCCACACATCAAAATCTATTTCATCCATATGAGTTTGCATGGACAGGGATAATTCCTTCCTTGTGCATGTAGTGGCTATATCTAGATCCATCAGCTCCCACCCATATAAATCCTTAAGGCCCACAGGACTATGGAACCGAGTGGAGATGATTTTTCTTATTTCTCAGATATCCCATACTAGGGATAACATACTCTTCACTTTTTCTTTCTCTTATTTTTCTTGGCCCTTACGAACCTAGGTGCCAAGGTCTAGAATTGGCCTTCTCCTATTGAATTCATGATGGATGTGTTGGGTTGTTCTTGCATAGTTTCTTCTTCTTCTTTCACCCCTTCCTATTCATCTTGAGGTTCGTCCACATCTTCAGTTTGGATAAGGTTTCTTGGTGTGCTCTATTCAAATTCCTCCTCCTCCTCGTTAAGTTTCAGTTTTCTCCTTTTATTTTTCTCATGTTCTTATTTTTTAGGGGAGAGTCAAGGTGACATTCATAAAGGTTGAGATGTTCCTGCACCTTGGGTCCTAGTTCTTCTGAACACCTTCTTAAACTAGCATTCCTTATAGATTGTACCCATGTCTAAGTCTTTCTCTCCTCCTTACATCTATGAGATTACTCCAGCCTCTATGGTCCAAGCCTCCACTATCCTCATCAAGCTATTCTTCTTTTTTTTCCTTCTACGATCGAGGTAGGCTTTAGAGCTGCCACATTCTCAATTGTGTGTTTTCCCTTAGGCAGCCCTAGGAGCATAAACTTATTCTCCACAAAATTTCCCTTTTCCATCCTAGGATTGAGCTAAAGATAGATAAGCATGGCCCCACTATCCCCAATATCCAAACTTACCAGCTTCATGCTTATAACATCATAAATAATCCTCTCAATATAGGTAGACCAACCTAGATAAACATATGTTTTCCTTAGAGTATGGTAGTCACAATCTACCTTGTCCACATTGTAGCTCAATCGATGCACATCATTAAACTTGTGTCTTTCTTTACACCTGAAGTAACACGTTATGAAGGTGTATGTCAATTTGCACCAGGGACTCCATGTCTCATCCTTCATTACAAATCGTGTAATGTAAAAATGTTGATACGCCACAAATTGTACTACCTTACCCACTGTTGAGGGTAACTCTTTTGGAATGTTCCCTTCCTCCTCAAAGGTCATGCAAAGTCAATCATACCATAGTTCTTCCCTTTCTTTGAAAATGCCACTCATTGTTCCTTCACACAAATACTTCTCAAACCTCTCTGTGAGGGACTTATTTTCTGTGGGGTATTCCCAAATTTTTTTATTTGGCCCATCGGGCACTCCAATTTCTACAAACACAAGAGATAATAGGATAGTGCCAAAACTTATCTTCTCACCTATGTGCGCTTCCTCAATAATTTTTTCTTCTATGTAACTAGCTAAGCTATAAATTTATCCTTGTGAAATTTTCTTTGTAATATGTAGCCATATGGTATTTACCTATGACCATCTCTCCTAATCATTCATCTTAGTGAGTAGATGTGTGGCTTCCTACACAACAGGGTACTTCCTTTATTTGTATATGTCCATTCTATGTGGACCCTTAGCGTATCCCAACTCCTTGCTTGTGGATATAACTACCTTATCAGTTAGATCACTACTAACCTCTATCCATGTGCCCTTCATTCCTATTAATGTAGCAATAAAAGTGCGGTGATCCTTACTCGACATCCAACAAAATAGAAGAAGTCCTCATGGACTTTGCTCATAATCCATTGGTATAAATTTTCTAGTTTTCCAAAATATGGGAGTTCATATAGTTGATATACCCCTACCTTCTTGAGAAACTTCTCCCAACATCGTCATCCACCATGTGCTTGTTGGTCTTCATTTTCAGCAATGCATCCAACTCCCCCTTGTTGTCAATTTTGTGGTGGTTATATTCAATTACTTTAAATCTATGAATATGGGAATTTCAATCCCATTCGATAATCACTCCTTCTAGATACTACATTTCTAAATAATTTCTCTCGAGCATCTTCGACCTCCATTTCCACCTTTTTCCCCCTTCATTCTGATCCAGTGCCTTCCTTGGTGCCATGGTAAAAATATCACCTTTTTACTCTATTGAGTAAGCTCTCGTGCCCTAGTTCATTCTCAATGTTGATGCTTAGCTCAAACCCTTCTCCAATGGGGACACAAGCCACTTCTATGAAAAACTCTTCTCTCCATGCTTGGTTTCACAACTCTCCCCACCTCAACACATTTCACTTGGTTTGGTCACAAATAGATGGCTCTAATACTTGTGATCGTAAAGGTAGAAATAAACCCGCATCACATCTTTATATAGATTTCCTAAAAGTTATTACATTTATTTCTCCTTTACCTACCACCAACCCTCTCATTAATTGACCATTTTCCCGATTTCCACGTGATACACCTACGTGCCATAGCTATAACCTTTCGAGTGCCTTCCTACTTTTTGACTATATAACTCCTTCATGCATGCATCCATGCACTAAAGTACCTCACCATTGTGCCTTCCCGTAGTAGTTTTGATGACCACCGCTTACCTTGTGTTATAATGTCCATTCATTTATTTCCAACTATGGTCTTCCTTAGGAGCAATCTTCTTTCTAGCAGATCCCTTCCATTTTTGAATAACACCTATAATAGTATGTTCTCATGTGTACCCCTTTTTGAATAACCACCCCACACCAATGGTATGTACAGTCCTCTATGCATAAAAATACTCCAGTTGTTATTATCTTCCAAAAGCACAATAGAGCTTATTACAAAAAACACCAAACTAAATTGACAAAGCATAACGAAGAAGAAGGAAATACTCTAAAATAAATACAAAAAGGGAAGTCTATACTAAATGTTAATACTACCTTATTACACCATATATTCAAAGATACCACATTCAAGTGGTGAAATTTTCTTCTCTTGATCCTCCCGTAATTCTTACCCGATGATACTCGAGAATCCATCTCGTAAAAGAGTAAATTTCATTCCCTACAACACCTTCTAATATTTCCTTAGTGAAAGGCATAGGAAAAGAATCAATCACACATGTAGAATTCAACCCCTATAATCCACACAAATCCTAATCTAGCCATATTTATTTATAAGGATTACCATGGGGCTAACCCACTCGATTCTTCTAGGGGATTAATGATATCAAATTTCAGCATTTTGTCAATTTCTTCTTTAACGTTTACGTGCAAGTAAGGGTTTATCCTATAAGGTCTCTTCCTAACCAAGCATGCACCTTCCTTTAGCTTAATCTTCATCTCACCTAATGACTCACATACCCGATTTAACTCATGGTAGCCCTTAGGAAATAATTCTTGGAAATCATGTAGTAACTCATCTTTTCCACTTCAAAATCATACCAATAATCTCTAATTATGGCCTCCTTAGGTCCAAAGATTCATGCCAATGTTCACTTTCTTAGTCTTTATAGGGTCATAATAGGTGCGCGTGATTTTATCCACACTATCTAAAACCTCGCGTGTACCTTCGAATGATCAATGTCCAAATTTTCTACTTCTTCATAAACCACTATGTAGACCATATTCCCTTTCTCATTCTCAAAGCAATCGTTCTTAAATAGTTCGGCATCTATCTCATCTATTTCATCAAAATGTGTTGTTGGTTATTCCTCACAAAATACCTCCTAGATGATTTCTTCACCTTTGCATTGTCTCTCATTATCAAGCATTCAATAACCCATAATTCCTCTCTCATCGAAGGTTTAGTAGAGAAGTAGTCAAAAGTATAGACCATTGCTGCAATTAATTCTTGCCAATTTCTAGTCTCCCTATGCAGTTCCGCATAAACATACCAAGTGCATGCATAGCCTTGCAAAGTGGAATAAAGTTTGTGCACCAAAGTGAAGGTGATAAAGCTTCCTACCCTCTACCTAGAGTCTCTCACACTCGATGAATGTGTTCATGAACAAAGTTGATTACCATGATATATGTAGATCTGAGTAGGTGCATTGCTCTTGAGAAACCAGGTTGTTAGAGAAATTCTTACTTCATTCCATTCTATGAGATTATCCTTGTGAACCATCCACCAACATGTTGTCATCCCACGCAGGGTATACACTAACATATTTCTTCTCTCCACTTGATCCGTCCACTACTCCTCCATGGCGCATAAGAATATTGTAGGATCTCCTTCTCTAGTGTACCGAGGTATAGAGTTGTTACCTATCTTCCTAATACAACGAGGTTTTCTCCTCCATGCAAAGGCACTTCTTACTTTGCACCCAACCATCTCATAGGTTTCATGCACCCAATTATCACAAGAAATACTTGTAGTATCACTAATAGACTGTGCATCCTCCCACTAGAGGATTCCTTCCTTAGATGGCTCAAGTACTTCCGGATCTCAAATGACGCACACATAAATTCTATTCAGATCTTCCTCACTCAAAGGTTCAACATAAGGTGTATATTTCCCATCTGTCAAAGGGATAATAACTCATTATTCCTTGTTCTCAAAACTTATATAGCCCTTTTTTGAATCAGATCAACATTATTTGCATAATAATAAGGGTGCCCAAGTCGAGATAGGAATTTTTCTACTTCGCAAGTGCCAAGACCTCAAAGTCTCCAATAAACTTCACCTCTTGTATTGTAATGGATGCATCCTTTAGAACCTTGATTGGAGTGACCTTAGTCCGATTATGTAACACCAACTATCATTGTTACTTTCTCCTAAGCATTCAAGTGTTGATATATGATTTCTCCTATATAAGGACATGTTCCTTTGGTTTTGGGAAGTCATGCTTGATTTGGATTATATCTTTTCTAGCTCTTAAGATCTTTGATTGAACCGAATATGCTTGGACTCTTTTTGTTTCTTTCATCCTTCGCATTTGAGTACAATCTGATTTCTGGAAGATTGTGGATTTATCCACCTTTATGACTCAACCTTGGATCAGTTGCATTGATCCAAGGAATGTTTTAATTTTATTCAGGATGAACAATTTGTAATAACATTTCGTGAGTTATTAAGTCTGACTGAACTTTGAATGTTCAAGTTCTTTTAAAACTCCTTCTTATATATATAATATATATATATATATATATGTATGTATGTATGACCGTAGAGGATAGTTTTGTTGGATTCCGGAGGTTAACTCTGGCTGATCATTGTAATCAGAATCTAGTTTCAGTCATCATAGCATCAGAAAGGACCTAGACCTTAAGCCAGGTAAGATGTGTAAGTTTTCTATCTAAAGCTTAATTACTTAATGCAAATCGAAAACTGAATTAGGAATGTTTTATTCTATTTGAACTCTATTACTGATTAGTCCTATCTAGGGGACCTAGACTAGAATCAGTAAGGTTATTAGTTTTAACCTAAACTATAACCTAATGTTGCAAGGTTAGTTAATCTAACCTAGTCCTAAACTATGAGCTTAATACTCCTAAGGGTTAACTAAACCTATCACTAAGGAGGGTGACTAATGTTATATCCTATGGCAATAAGACTAAGTCTACCTATGATCTAACCTTAGTCACTAACCTATCCTAAACTAATGCTATGAAGGGGGACCTAAGGAGGGTCGCAAGTCTTGGGCGATGGTTTCCATGGCATTTAAGGAAGGGATAAGGATGAAGGACAGGGAGTGCTACCAGGTTTAGCAGAGGTTAAATTTGTTAAGAGGGTCTTACGTGGTAGCATCTCTAAGAATGGGAACTTTTGTTTATTTTGTTTTAGCATTCGCCAACTTTGGCGATGTGGTGGCAATGGAGAATAGGTGGGAGAATGAAATTTAATGCAATTAATTTACATAGGGTCTCGAGCATGGATTGCTTGGGAAGGCATGCAAGTGGAATTTTTCTTGGTTGTCTTGTTTTTCATGCATTCCATTTTTCACTCTGCATGAGCACTGGTACTTCGAACCAGCCATCTACTCTTCATTGCATGGCAATTTTGAAAGTTTCAAATTTACTTCTCTATCATGGGAGTATATAAGGCATGGAGGTAACAATATTTTGTTGTTTAATCTTTTGTGGAAGAAGAAGAGAAGGGCGAGCACATTCAGAGGTCTTCTTTGACTTTTTAGCGACACTATCAGGCATGATAGGCCCTAACTATTAAAATCTTTCTTTCCTTTAAATGTTTTCATTAGAACAACTCTGTTCTGATGATATATGCATATTTTGACTTGGCTGGTAACAATGATTTGGGTTTTATGTTGATTTGGGGTTCTGGGTTGTATTTGGATCCTGGATGAAACCTGCTTCATTATTCTTGTTTCCATGCTTTGTGAATCCAATATGGAGTTTTGCTTTCTGTTGGAAGTGTTGTAAGTTTTCTTTATCTCGATTGAGGTATTTGATTAAAAACTAGCTCCATGAAAGAATGTGTGCTTAATGATTACGTGTTTGAAAATGCCACTGTAATTATTTGTTGTTCGAATATGATTGTATTAATTGATTGTTTGCTTTTGTATGAATTCCTAACTATTACTAGACATGTTCAGGAAAGTAAGTAATTGATTTTGTGGTTGGAATGTTAGTTTATTTAGTGAAACTCGACTGTTTTAGTTGCGTGAGTTGGAAATGTTGTTTGAAGTCTAAGCCTGTACTTTTTACTTCAAAGGGGTTTGAATGTTCTTATGAATACAGGTTCTGTGAGTAAGGAAGTATTTGGTTAAACTATTGTTTTTGCGATTTTACATGGATATTAGGAACACGGATATGTTCAAGAGAAAACATACTTGGATGAACTCTGTTCCTGGCAATTCGTGGTTAATCTTGGATCTAGCCTTAATAGAAATTATGTTTAATGTGTGGATGAGATAAGACTGTGTTTTATTTACCCAGAGGTGACTGTGAAATCTACTTCTTTGGCCGCATTACACAATGTCAGAAATTCTACTTTGAAAGAAAAACAATGACTTCAATGTCGATAAGCTTATCTACGTTCAGCTAATGCATTTCCCTTTTGTAGTTGAAATTTGGGTTGAAATGATCTATATGCAACTGAATGATCTATTTATTTTGAATAGATAAAGCACTAGATAACTACTATGGTATGAGTAGGGTGACTTTTGGGGCATTGCTTTGAATCTGTATTTAGAATTCAATTATTAATTCTGTATATGCATTTTTGGTTTGGTGTCCTGAAATTACATATTTATATATCAACCTAATAGTGCGACGACTGGAATGATTCAGATCGATCCATTGGAAAACTCTAAAGGTGACTCTACCTGACCTATGTTATTGGTTAAACTTAGATGTTTGGATTACTCATCTTTTCCTTCCTTGATGGAACTTGAGATGTATATTACTTGCTGGAAGCTAATTAGTTCCGAACTTGATTACAATAGAGTTTTAATCTTCTCTGTTTTCTTCCTCTAAGTTGAGAAGGGAAAATTGTTAAAGGGTTTCAAATTATGAAAGTGTTTATACTCTCCTTGGGAATAATAGTGTTCTCTTCTTTAGAATTCCTATAAGGAACTCTACAGTAGGGTTATGGGATGTCAGGACTGTTAAAAAGGTAGTGTAGAGAAATAGTAAGTGGTGAGATCTTACCTTGGAAGACTCCTTCATTTTATAGTTGTGTTAGGTCTTATTGAGAACTCAGATGTTATCTTCTTGCAAAAAGGGGTAATCCAGTAGCTATTGCTTGCGTACCTATCGCTGACTGATAATTGGTATAATAAGGTTAAGGGAAGTTTGTTAGGAGGACTTGCAAGTTGCAGTAATCCATTCCTTTGCACAAATTGCTTGTATTGAACCTGTTGGATGTATACTTTAGAATGGTTAAGTTTTAATTAGGAGTTGATTAAAAACATGAATTTCTACTGTTCTTGGTTTTTGGATGGCTAGGTACTTAAGATTCAGATTGTTTCTTCTTATTTTCTTGTATAAGATGAATCATCCAAAAAGATTTAAGTTGAAATTGTAACTATAATTTGAGTTATGTTATTAAGTCATATTATAATGGTAGAAAGAAAACCAGTGTGAATCTTAATTTGGATTGGATGGAATTGATGTCATTTAAACAGATTGTTTAATGAAAACAATTAGTGGAATGCAACTAGTTTTTAAGGATTAGTGCTTATCATGCTCAGTTCATTGAACTGACCCATGCTAGCAATTTTTGCAGATGGTCATCATAAGTGGTAAAGGTAGACAAAATCTGATATGATGCAATGACTGTTTTAATCTGGTTCTTATGAGGAATTTCCAACTTATATATTTCAAATTGTATTTTGGAAGAAAGTTACTTCTTTTGTTGAAGACTATTGTCTTAAAGTATGCCAAAGTGCATAGATTGTAATTGTATAGATTTGGAAATAGATGAATCGAGAGATATTACTTATGTGGATTGTGTTACTTAGTTGTTGGATTGATCTTCCTATTACCTGTATGAATGAGTGTGCATTCTTATTATTCTATGCAATGGAGTCTAGATGGATTTCCCTAAGTAAGCTTTATTTAATTATGTGGTTGAATACTACATATTTCTGGTTAGTAATTCTTATATCTTATGATTATGGTTAAATTGGAAATCAGACCATTGCATGATTAGGGAAAGTTGAGAGTGAACTATGCCCTAAAATGTAGCTATAACTGGAAGAAAATCCTAATACTCTCTTAATGTTCTAATTCAAAAGCAATATATTGATGGTTATAAATCACCATGACTTAATGGTATTAAGTCTGTTATGTTTCAGTCTCTAAGGTTGTTACATACCCTTTTTGGATTAGTTATTTTCCTAATGGGGAAAAACTTAAGGGCTATTGTCCTATTTGTGGATACAAGGTTGTTAGGTACCAACCAGAAACTTTGAAACAATCTTAAATCTCATTAAAAATTTTCTCTAAACTAAACCTAATTACAAAAGGGTAACTCAAGGAATGTTGGACTCTGGGTTAGGGAAGGCTACCTAATAAGGTGGGCCTGTAATCCAAATATAACTTAACATAAGTAAATTCTTGGAGGTATGTACATCTTTCTCGAGGTTGTTAGTAGGATGTTGACACATGTCAACTACAAGGTTGTACCTTCGAGAAGATTAGGATCTTCTCGAGGATACAACAATGCAGATGACATATGGCAACACCCTTCTGCATTGATCGTTAAGATTTACACACCGAGACTTGTTAAAGATTTCCCTCCGGGATTGGTTAGGATCATAAACAGGTTATGAGGCAGCCCTTTGAGACTCTGGGTATCTTGACACATGGGGTTAACATCGGTTGACCCAGTATGTCAACTTACCCCTAGTCTTCAAGAGCATCCTTATAACATGAATTATGATATTAACCCGATCTAGAGTGAAAACTGAGGACAAGGGGAATGACTTAGGTCAGTATAAGATGTTCTATATAACATTAGAGTGGGGTGAAGGACGTATTCCAGATTGACGAGTATGCCATCAAGGAATAAGTAATATGAACAGTATGTTTCAAACCTTTGGCCAAAGTATCACAAGCTGTTGATTGCGTTGTCCTATGTCACCTAGTCTAAGGATCATGATGCCGATGAATAATAGTAACAATTATTCAGATAGGTTCCTTGGATAGAGCACTCGATCCCTAATAGGGAAGAGAACCATGAGAATGAAGTGTTCAGTTGAAAACTTCAATCTCAAAGTTACGCATGAATAGATCGGTAGTTCACCGAGTCATGGAATGAATAGATCGGTGGTGTACCGAGTCATTACAGCTGCATATGGTTATCTGTTATAAGAATGATTGTTATGATATGTGTGTTCTAAATTATGTATTTAGAACAAGAGAACATTAATAAAAAAAAATTCTTGTTCTAAGGTATTAAAATGAGGATGTTACAGATTAGCTATAAACAATACATTAGATGATGGTTGTAATGGAGGTCTACCCATTTGCACCCATGCATCTAAAGTGAGCACATTCACTTCCATATGTGTGTCAATCAATATATTTCTCAAAAGTCACCCATCCACAATAGAATTTAGAGTGATTTCCTTGTCATAATCTAAGCTATGAGGGGGGAGATTAGCATGCAGGATCTGTCGTCGATTCTCAATACCAATGCATAGAGTGTTTCTCTTTAACCAATTCCCTAGTAATGGAATAATATTCTCTTGGTGTTTCATCTTGTATACCTCTTTCAAATCATCAACATCCGACCTGACTGTTTGTTACCTTATTTTGTTCCAACTTCCATGACTAATCCTTTAGACATTATATTTCACCCTAATATTTTTAGTACCTCCATGGTTTCTGATAAATCTCCTTTTTTTGTGTGTAGGATCTGGGTATCTTGCATGTAAAACCTCTTCCTTAGTAATAATAGGATTCTAATGTAACATCTCTCTCGCACATACAACTTTAGTGCATGTAGTAATATTCACAAATCACTACCTCGTCGTGTTCCAATGCCAACTTTTCATCCACTAATTTTCCATGGTCTGTTATATTCTAACCATCCATGTAGCCTTGTTCTCTTATTTATGTTTCTCGCTAAGTTACCCATATAAGTCTAGGCATTCCTCATAGTTATGATTCTTCCCACACAAAAAAGTAATATTCTAAGGGCATTCGCGCTGTAGTGGTGATGAGATCTACATGTACAACATGTTCCACAAGGAAACTCACCTCATCCACCACCATGGCTTAGGCCCCGAATCCACCACAATATCCTCAACCTCTTACAACTTCCTTTAAAGAATCCTCGCTCGATCATAGTGCCCTTGGGTGTGATCATGATCATGGTGCTCACTTTTACTTTTAGAGTTATTTGATACTCTTGTCTATCACACACCAATATCGATGGCATCATGGATCTAGACCAATCAACCTATAGTCTTTTGTATTATGAGTCGTGGACCAAAAATATTATAATAAAAAGATACATTCTTTTTATCACATGTTGTAATAATGGGAAGTGGCTTGCATCATGGTCTAAATGACATATCTTGCAATCTAGCAACAATGAATGTACTAACCTATGGGGAAAATTATCTTTAGTGTGCCCTTCCACTTCACAATCTATACATCAAATCCCAGCTAAGCGCTGCTCATGTGATGAATTGGTCGATAGTTTCTCTAACTGCTTTTCCATAGCTGCAATCTGTGCTTCCGAAATAGGTTCACTCCAATTTATATACTTCGATTGCCTCAACGTGTAACATTGCTTCAAGTGATTTGTGTGGGTCAATTATGTCTTATGTGATAGTGCCTCCCTAAATGGTGTGATCAAACCCCAACAAACCACTATGCATTCTAGCTTGCATGAATATCATAAAAAAGCTTAGAAAAAGTGTTTTGAAATGAGCTTCATATTCCCAAATGCTCTCGATGAGTTGTAACATCCTCATTTTTATACATTAGAACAAGTAAATTTATTTTTTTGATAAATGCTTCCTGGTTCTAAATACATAATTTAGAACTCACAAATCAAAAACAACCATTCTTATAACAGATAACCATATGCAGCTGCAATGACTCGGAGTACTTCCGATCTATTCATTCCATGACTCGGTAATCTACCGATCTATTCATGAGTATCAAAGAGTTGGCGTTTTTATTTTAACACAATACTCTTGTGGTTCTCTTCCCTAATCTGGGATTTAGAATGCTCTGTCCAAGGAACCTATCTGAATAATTGTTACTATTATTCATCGGCATCTCATCCCTTGGACTAGGTGACTTAGGACAACGCAATCAGTAGCTTGTGATACTTTGGCCAAAGATTTGAAACATACTGCTTATGTCTCGTATTCCTTGATGACATACTCATCAATCTGGAATATGTCCTTCACCCCATTCCTATGTTATGTAGAATGTCTTATACTGACTTCTGTCAGTCATTCCTGCCCCAAGTTATTCACTCAAGAACGGATTAGTAATATGAGAACATTATAGGGATGCTCCCGAGGACTAGGGATATGCTGACATACTGGGTCAATACAAGTTAATCCAGTGTGTCAAGATACCTCGAGTCTCCTAGGGCAGCCTTATAATGTGACCACATTCCTCTTCAGTCCCAGAGTAGCTTGTTCGAATTTAAAGTGTAAATCTTAGAGATCAATGCAAAGGGTGTCATCATAAGTCACCTGCATTGTTGTATCTTCGAGAATATCCTAATCTTCTCAAAGGTACAACCCTTCAGTTGACTTGTGCCGTCAACCTTTAAATCCACCTCGAAAAGATCTACTTATTAATAAGTATAACATACGTTGAGTTAAAATTATACTATAAGACGCTTCCTTAAGGGTAGTCTTTCCCAATCCCTGGGTTCCTCACCTTAGAATTACCTTTCTTAGTAAAACCCTTTACACAAGAGAAGTTATTAAGACTAGAGGTCCCTTCAAGGAGTTCATAGAATATACATAATTCTAAATCAACGAAATTGGACAATAACCCTCATCCTTCACATGAGATTGCTAACCAAACCCTTTTTAGGTTTATATCAGTTCTCATAACTGAATTTATATCTTACTTAATAGTATCGAGATATAGTGATTAAGAATCCAATTAAACGTTGTCCTGACTTAGATCAAGACTAGGAAGTAATAATTTATTCAGCTTGTTTAGCTTCCTGCTCAGGTTTATTTTAACCCTAGCTTCCAGAAAGACAGTGATCTAAATTCCAATTTAGCTTTAGATAGAACATACTAGAACTACTAAACAATCATAAGTATTTAGTCACATAATCTTGCAAGCTTACTTAGATAATCACAAAAGTCTCCACTTTATACAATAATAATAATGCTCTCAAGATCATTCAAACCGAAGAAGGTCAAACCATCAAGATACAAATACAAACACATAAGCAACAAATATCTCTTTTCATTCCTTTCAAGCTAATCAAATACATTTTATGCATTCAAAGATACTTGATACAATACTCAACAAAGAAAAGAACATCTTTCTTCAAGTAGTACATTTAGAGAATCAAGTCGTAATTCATCATAAAACCAAATTAAACAATCTAAACATCATATCGAGATCTGCGTGCCTTTACCACTTACAGAATCATCTGCAAAAATTATCAACACAGTCAGATTCGATGAACCGAGCAAGATAAGCACTAATTCTAAAAACAATTGCAATCCACCAATTGTTTTCATTAAACAACCTATTTAAATGAAATCATTACACCAAACATGTAAATATATTCGACTATGCTCTTTTGTAATTCAAACATGACTATAAACGCGTAACTCATATTATAGTTACTAAATAGTCCTAGATACTTTTCAGATATTTCTTCATAAATGTATGTGACCAAGGAGAACAATTGTATCCAAAACAACTATCCATCTGAATCCCAAGGACAAAAAACATCAGACAGGTCATTATATTCAACATAATAAAATGAATATCATAACAATTCATGAATCCATCAGTATGTTAAAACAATTCCAATAGTTAGATAAAAATATATCAACATATACTTTACAGCAGAAGAGAAAGAAACCGAGACATTCAGATGTCCCTTCCAAACATGCTCATGACTGTACCATCCACTTAAGAGTAATGCAATCACATTATACGCCTGTGACTAAGCCAGTCGAGACCACAGGAAGAATTACAGTCCGTCAAAATACACATATAAAAATTGCCTATAACTTACTGAACAACACAATAGCTCTCATGAAAAGGTAGTGATGAATAATCCATCAAATAGACCCCACATAACCTTCCATATTATTCAACAAATGAGAAAATATCCAACGCCATCGCTTGTCAAGGTACAGTTAATAGCTCTTTACTTCAGTCAAGCACACGACTAGATAATCATGATAACAAGACGTAATCATGCACAAACACAAGAGCAATCCCACTGAGTCGAAACACTTAGCAACATACAGCTCAATCTAATCCCTACTAACACAGCAAGGACTTAAATCCAAGGCCGAAATCCAAAGAACAACCTCTTTATCACAATCAACAAGGGCCTAGATAACATTAAAACAAATGATGTTCCATATGCATATAAAGTGACATTCATACTTGAATCAAACACAAACATGCACAAACCTCATTGAATCAAACAAATCCTTACGATACAATAGCCATGACTTCTATTTGAAGCCGTTTTCAAGAAAAATAATCACAACAAGGTCTTCACAGAAGCCGAATCCCATATCAGTATTTTCCTCAAAGTTTCATTCTAAGTCAAGCTACTATGGATACAATAGGGTCTCAACCCGAGTAAGGTTTGTAAAGAAAACTTTTCCATTAATTTCCACAGGAAGAACAGACAGAACACAAGAATGCTAAGAAGGAGTCAGAACGATATGCATACACAACAAGGGTTTTAATCGAGATTCGCGCCAACTCGCAACATATCGAGATCTCCAACAGTATCACATACAACTAGTGCTCATAACAAAGCTTCGATTAGAGTTAATTTCATGCGACAACAGTTCAAGAATCCCAATAATGCTCACACCAAAACTTCTACAAAATTCGTAACTCAAGATACATATCAAGGATTCCAACTGAACCAATATCTGCGATATTCACTGCTAAGCCACAGTAATCAAAACAAAGTGACAGAAATAGATATACCAGATACTTTTCCAGGGCTCCAACTGAGTCTAAACTAACAAGTATTCTCATTGATAGCTTCTACAGAAGTCAAAATACTATCTACTCTAGGATTCCAACGGAATTCAATAACAAATAGTATTCACGGTGATACTTCTATAGAAACCAAAACATATTTTCATTTCAAGAAGTCCAACAACAACAATAACATATATTACCCACGACAAATCTTATAAAAAGTCGGAATATACTGTACATTCAAGAAATCCAACAGTATCATTTTCAATAAGAGAAAACAACAAGGTATAGACTGAAGTCTGAATCAAACAAGAAAACAATTCATGGACTTCCACAGAGCCGAATTCGTATATTATCTATGCAAGCATTTCTACAAAATCTAACCGAAATGCAAAACACAGCAGGATAGTGCAACCGTTCGAAACATAATGCACACCCATCAAGGGTTCACTGAAAAATCGAGCCAGTAAGAAGATACAGCAACTAAATCACACAAAGCTACCATAAAAACCAACTGATCCCAAAAATCATCTGAACAGAGTTGTTCTAATGAAATCATTTGAAGGAAAGCAAGATTTTTAAGAGTTAGGGCCTAACATGCCTGGTAATGCCGCTTAAAAATCCGAAGAAGACCACTGAAAGAGCTCGAGCCTTCTCCTCTTTTTCCACGTTAGATTCAACATCAATAATTTGTTATTTCCATGCCTTATAAACTTTCCTTGACAGAGAAAAGAGCTAGTTACTCTCATATTTGCCATGCAACACCAAATAGATCAAAAGTGCGAAGAACCAAAGATCAAACAGAGAAAAACTAGAGTGCATGAAAACAAAACAAACTACCATTTTCCATTTTACATGTCTTCCCGAGAAACCCGAGCTCGAAGACCGAGTTCATTAATTGTATTAACTCCAAAATTCCCACTCAATCTCCATTGCCACCGACCGCCATAGTTGGCGATGGATAAAAACAATTCAAAGACCATTTCTAACTTTGGCGACTCTGCCACGTCGGCTTTCACTAGCCATTGAAACCTCCGCTAATTCCTTGTCCTTCATACTTATCCATCCCATTTAATGCCATAGAAACTACCGCCCATGGCTCGCACCCCTTCATAGGTCCCCTTCCTCCACTAACATTTGTTAGGTTAGAAGCATAGGTTAGGATTTAAGATGATACTTAGTCTAACCTCCTTAGCGCTAGGTCACTAACCTTAGAACATTTAGTTTATAGCTTAGGCCTAGGTTAGATTAGCACTAATCTAATCCCATAGGTTATAGTTTAGGTTTAGGTTATTAACCTTAATAAATCTAGTTTAGGTCTAACATTTAGAATGTTCAGAATAAGAACCTACAGATATACATTCACGAAAAGGATTCACTCCAGCACTGCCAATAAGCTAGTTGAATAAATGTATCTGAATTTATTACCTCGGCCCACGATCAAGACCTTCCCGATATTACGATATCGAGAACCAATTTATTTAACACGATCAGCTGAGTTATACTCCGTAATAGCTTATTCAACGCATTCGCACCTTGCAACCGTGTAAGGTCTATAATTTTGTTCATCCCGAATAAACTTAAAGCATCTCTTGGATCAATGCTATTGATCCAAGGTCAGGTCTTATAGATGGATAAATCCACAATTCATTCCGAGATCAGATTAAACTCAGGTGCAAAATGAAAGAAATAAAAGAGTCCAATCATATTCCGACTCACCAAAGATCTTCAATTGCAAAGAAGATACAAGACATATCAAGAATGACTTCACAATTAAAGGAACACATCCTTTTACGAAGAAATCATATATCAACACTTGAATGCTCGGGAGGAAGTAACATCGGTTCGAGTGTTACATGCTTCCTCCTAAAAGATTCATCATCCCGATGATTACATATTCGATTAACCTTCAGGTTAACCAATTTATTAGTTCACAAAACAATGCGGGTAAGTGCACCAAGTTGGGGGACAATTTAGTGGACATCAAATCCTGAATTTTACATTAAAAATAGCAAAACATCAAATTTACTCTTCCACGGACTTGAACCATGCCGAAAAGTAAAAATTATGTCATAAAAATGGTATCATTGCGTAGGGGAGACTATTAGCTTTGTAGAAATACCGATTTTAAAGTGAATAGAAGAGGATAAATATCATTTTATAATTTTTTACTAATAGTAGGTCTTTAAGACACTTTTTCCCGTGAATGTTTATGTCTACGTTTAAGACTGCAAAATTTGTTTCACTTATTAGAATGTGATAAAACTTATACCATCCCAACCGTGGTGAAATTATATACATGTTCAAAAAAAAAATTATTCGATTTCAATATTTTTTGATGAAGTTATGGCGGGCAAACGGAAAGTGCTCTGTTTTCTTTATGTTTTCATACCACTTTCACGGAAAAAAATCATAAAAATAAAATATTACTCAAAAAATACAAAATAAAATCCATCCCAAGATAGATAGTGGCATATAACTTCTCACTAAAGGAAAAAATATATATATCAATTTTTGGTCATCCAAATTGTGGGCAAATGGACTATAATCTTATCGTGTTTTTAAAAAAAAATACCAAGTCATTGAATTTTGAGTGTTTAGTATAGCTAATCTTGTCCATTTTTACAAAAATTAGTATTTTAGAAACTAGATTCCGAATGCTACGATTCATATTAACATAATTTTGTCTAATTTTGAGTGTATGTATTGATAATAATCCCTACAAGTTGATATTATGTTGTTATTTGCAATATGATGTCCACGGATGACCCTATATTTGTCCATCAACTTCTCGCACTTACCCATGCGACTATTTCCAACTTGAATAGTTCCAAAATCAATGTCACAATACATTTTATTCAACTCGAATAATGTTTCCCTTAATCAAGCTTTCATATAAACTTGAAAAAGATAAGTTCATAAAAGAAATGTTTTGTCAATGATTTCATTCTGCGTTGAAAAAGAAAAGGAAAAGCAATTTTCATATCTTCCAGATTTTCCCAAGTTGCACTTTCTTCGTTAAACTGGTCCCACTGGACCTTACATTGCTGTATTTCACAATTTCTCAAATGCAATTGGTGAGTTTCCAACACTCGTGTGGATTTAACCACGATTATTCCTGGGTCTTGACTCGTAAGGAATTCCAATTTAAAACATGTGACAGATCTCAAACGTATTTCTTAAGCAAAGAAATATGGAATACATCATACATGTGAGATAAAGCAGTGTGGTAATGCTAATCGATAAGCTACAGATTGATTATTTTGACAATTTCGAAAGGTCCCACGTAATGAGGTGACAACTTGGCAGCCTTGCCAAAATTTATAGAACTCTTTCTAGGTTTAACACGAAGAAAAACCTTCTCACCAAACTCAAACCTTCGATCAACCCGCTTAAGGTCAGCATAGCTCTTCTGCCTATCCGCTGCTTCCTTTAATCATTCACGAATCAGCTTAACTTGTTGTTCCATTTCAGTGAGGATCTCTGGTCCAATTACAACTCTAATCCTCAACACTATCCCAATTTAATAGGGGTTTTGCACTTCCTTCCATAAAGTGCTTCAAATGGTGCCATTTTAAGAGATGAGTGATAAGTGTTGTATGCGAATTCAACTAATGGAAGATACTCTTCCCATTTATACTATTGATCCATGCAATACATTCGCAACATGTCTTCCAACACCTGATTTACTCTCTCAGTTTGTCCATCCATTTCCGGATGATATGCAGAACTGAAGTTTAGTTTCATTCCAAGAGCCAGATTAAGCGTTTGCCAATACCTTGACATCATTCTAGGATCCCTGTCAGATATAATCAATTTTGGTACACCATGTAACCTGAAAATTTCGTGTACGAATCTTTTGGCCAACACTGGTGAATCATCCTTTAGATTTCCAGTGATGAAATGAGCTACCTTAGTTAGTTTATCTACAACTACCAGATAACATCATGTTTGTTCTCGGACATAGGTAACCTCTTGTACAAAATCCATGCTTATTACTTGCCATTTGTACTACAAAAAGATGCTATGAGGATATAATACCACTCAAAGAAGTGCATGTGTTCTCGCCTTAACCTACCGACATTCCACCCAATGAGTCACAAAATCAATGACATCCTTTTTATACCTTTCCAAAAGTATTGCTATTTCAAATCGAAGCATTTTTGTAATACCGGGTGTCCAGAAAGGTGAATTATGAAATTCAACTAACAACTTCTTTCTCAAATCGTTCAAAGATAGTACGTATACCTGTTTTCATAACGTAAGATTCCTTCATTATCAAAATGAAAACCCTTATACCTTTCATCATTAGGTTCTCGCAGCAGCCAGTTACCGCTTTTACTTGCTGAAGTATATATCGATTCGAGGCACTTTTACCTCATCCTTAAACTGAGTTCTTAATGTTATAAGAGCATAAATGTGCCTCCTACGACTTAGAGCATCTACTACTCTATTCTCCTTCCCTTTGATGTAGCTAATATCAAAATCATATTGTGATAAAAAATCTAACCACCTTCTCTGTATGGCATTCAGATTAGGCTGAGTGAAAATATATTTCAGTCCTAAGTGATCAGCTTTCAACTCAAAAGGTTTCCCAAGTAAATAGTGTCTCCATACTTGAAGCGCATGAACAATGGCAGCAAGCTCCAAATCATGAGGAGCATAATTCAGCTCATGTAACTTAAGTTTTCTACTTTCATATGCTATGACTTGATCATTTTGTAACAAAACACCTCCGAGGCCTTCCCTGAAGCATCCGTTATAACAATAAAAAGATCCCATTAGGGTCTGGTACATCTAATATAGGTGCGGAAGTCAACTAGCTTTTTAGACTTTTGAAAGCCGCTTCACACTTATCATTCCAAATAAATTTCTTATCCTTCTTCTACAATGAAGTTATCAAAGTGCAAACTACTTTAGAAAATCCTTAACAAATTTTCTATAGTAACCAAAGCAAGACCCATGAAGCTTCTTACTTCATGCACATTCTTTGGTGCAGGCCACTCAGTTATTGCCACTATTTTTGAAGGATCTACAACAATTCCTTCCTTGCTAATGACATGACCCAAATAGTGAACTTCTGAATCAAAGAAAGAACATTTGGATAACTTACCATACAACTTTCTTTTTCTCAAAATCCCCAAAACTATCTTCAAATGCTCATTGTGCTCCTCAACACTTTTAGAATAAATGAGAATATCATCCAAGAATACAAGTACAAACTTGTCCAAATATTCTTGAAAAATATTATTCATTAAGTTCATAAAAGCTGCGGGTGCATTAGTTAATCTAAAGGGTAGAACCATGAATTCATAATGTCCGTACCTTGTTCGAAAAGTTGTTTTATGAATATCTTCTTCTCTAATCCTTAATTGATGATAACCAGATCGAAGATCTATCTTAGAATAAACCACTGCCCCATGCATCTGATCAAATAAATCGTCGATCCTTGGAAGTGGATATCTGTTCTTGATTGTTGCTTTATTCAACATCCGATAATCAATACACAAATGACCTAAGTGTTCCATCCTTCTTTTCACAAATATTACAGGTGCTCCCCAAGGTGAAACACTTGGTCTAATCAAACCTTTAGAAAAAGTTCTTGCAATTGTGCCTTAAGCTCGACTAACTCCGTAGTAGTCATCCGATAAGGTGCTTTGGAAATAGGTTCAGTTCCTGGTTTGATTTCGATGGTGAAGTCAAATTCCCTCTTGGGTGGTAACCTTGGTAATTCCTCTACAAAACATCCTCAAACTTTGTAGCAGAGGAAATCGTTTCATGGAATCACCATCTTCTTCTGAAAATTTAGATATCTTTACTACATAAAGGGTACATCCTTTATTTTTAGCCTTTTTAAGTTGCATAGGTGACGCTTTCTAACTGAAATTTCTGTTTAACCCTTGAATCTCTCGTTGTTTCCAAATGATCATCTAAACATCTTATATTCTTTTCATAGCAGTCTACTTTTGCTTTATGTTCTGCTAACCAATTGACACTAATGACAATGTCGTAAGACCCCAAAGGTGTAACATAGAGGTCAACTTCCGTGGAAAAGTTAGGTAAGTCAAGGAATGCCCCAAAAAGACACATACTTTGTATAAACAGAGTTATTACCATACTGTACAGTCCAAGATTTATCCATTTTTCCAGCTTTTCTCTTAATTTTAGAAGCAAGTTTATTAGAAATGAAACATTCAGTAGCTCCTGTATCAAAAAGAATAGTGACAGGTATGCCAAATAACTTACCCGGAACTTCTATAGGTGTCACTTGCTTTTCAGCTTGCTTGTCTGCTACTGCAGCATGTATCTTATGCTACTGATTACGATCATCCTTCTTCAAAGGGCACTGATTTGCATAGTGGTCTTTGCCACAATTGTAGCAGCCTCCTACAGGTCCCTTTTTAGGCTCAAAATTGCCTCCAGTCTTGTAATTATCACGTTGTCCTCCATAGGGCTTCTGCCCATTGTTATAATTTTTGGCAAAATTATCCCTTACATTTCCAGCAGGCTTATTTGCTACTGCTTTCTTACTATTATCCCCTGGAAACTTACTTTTGTTTCCAAACTTTTTCCATGGTCCCTTTTTAAGTGCAAGAGAAGCTGAAGAAGGGTTTGCAATATTCTTCCGCACTTCCTCTTTATGGGAAGAAATAGCCTTTAATTTCTGCTCTTGTCTTATGGCCTTTTCAACAACTCCTTCCATAGTGGTTGGGTGTGAACATTGACCTTCTCCCCCTATCATGGGATTTAATCCCATGATGAATTTCTGTATTCTGAACTTCTCGTCAATTTTATACTCATGTACATACTTAAGGAGTTTTGTAAACCACTCCCAAGATTCGCCATTACTGTTAGCTTCCCTTGAGCTAAGTTCTGGAATTCTGTCATTTTCTGATCATAGAAAAGTTGTGGCAGCCATCGTTGCCTAAAATAGCCCTTAAATTGATCCCAAGTAATATTGGTCTCATCAATATTTAGCTCAGCTTTACGGCTATCCCACCACAAAGATGCTTCGTGGGAAAGCTGATAGGCTCCCCAAATATCTTTGGTTTCCTCTGAGAAGTTTCTTATTGCAAAGTACTTCTCCATTTCACTGAGCCAATTATTAGTTCCATCTCCTAATGTGGTGCCATCATACTTAGGTGGGCTTATCCTTTTTATATCATTAGTGAGTTCTGCTGCCAACCTGGCCTTTTTGTTTTCTAGTTGAATAGGTGCATTTCCAGCATTAATATCAACACCCAAATCGGGGTTGTCCTCAGGAGGTTGCTGATTGTTATTACCAGCTTCTTCATCCTCCTCATTTCCCATCACCTGTTGTTCAAGTACAGCTAAACGATCTCTTGTGTCCAACAGGAAGCAAGGATCTCATCAAGTTTTTGGGTTGTTGTCACCCCTCCTTCAGGTGGAGCATTATTCGCAACGTTCCCCCTTGTTCTAACCATTTTCTGATTACAAGAAAATTCAGGTTTTTATCAGATTTATGGACACAATAGGTCCAAGAGCTGCAACCTTCAGCTCTGATACCAAGATGTAACATCCTCATTTTTATACATTAGAACAAGTAAATTTATTTTTTTGATAAATGCTTCCTGGTTCTAAATACATAATTTAGAACTCACAAATAAAAACAACCATTCTTATAACAGATAACCATATGTAGCTGCAATGACTCGAGTACTTCCGATCTATTCATTCCATGACTCGGTAATCTACCGATCTATTCATGAGTATCAAAGAGTTGGCGTTTTTATTTTAACACAATACTCTTGCGGTTCTCTTCCCTAATCTGGGATTTAGAATGCTCTATCCAAGGAACCTATCTGAATAATTGTTACTATTATTCATCGCATCTCATCCCTCGACTAGGTGACTTAGGACAACGCAATCAAAGAATCTTGCGATACTTTTGCCAAAGACTTGAAACATACTGCTTATGTCTTGTATTCCTTGACGGCATACTCGTCAATCTGGAATACGTCCTTCACCCCATTCCTATGTTATGTAGAATGTCTTATACTGACTTCTGTCAGTCATTCCTGCCCCAAGTTATTCACTCAAGAATGGATTAGTAATATGAGAACGTTATAGGGATGCTCCCGCGGACTAGGGATATGCTTTGACATACTTGGGTTAATACAAGTTAATCCAAAGGTGTCAAGATACCCCGAGTCTCCTAGGGCATCCTTATAACATGACCACATTCCTATTCAGTCCCAGAGTAACTTGTTCAAATTAAAAGTGTAAATATTAGCGACCAATGCAAAGGGTGTCGTCATAAGTCACCTGCATTGTTGTATCTTCGAGAAGATCCTAATCTTCTCGAAGGTACAACCCTGCAGTTGACTTGTGCTGTCAACCTTTAAATCCACCTCGAAAAGATCTACTTATTAATAAGTATAACATACGTTGAGTTAAAATTATACTATAAGACACTCCTTAAGGGTAGTCTTTCCCAATCCCTGGGTTCCTCACCTTAGAATTACCTTTCTTAGTAAAACCCTTTACACAAGAGAAGTTATTAAGACTAGAGGTCCCTTCAAGGAGTTCATAGAATATACATAATTCTAAATCAACGAAATTGGGCAATAACCCTCATCCTTCACATGAGATTGCTAACCAAACCCTTTTTAGGTTTATATCAGTTCTCATAACTGAATTTATATCTTACTTAATAGTATCGAGATATAGTGATTAGGAATCCAATTAAAAATTTTCCCGACTTAGATCAAGACTAGGAAGTAATAATTTATTCACTTGTTTAGCTTCCTCGCTCAGTGTTTATTTTAACCCTAGCTTCCAAAGAAGAAGACAGTTGATCTAAATTCCAATTTAGCTTTAGATAGAAAATACTAGAACTACTAAACAATCATAAGTATTCAAACATAATCTTGTAAGCTTACTTAGATAATCACAAAAGTCTCCACTTTATAGAATAATAATAATGCTCTCAAGATCATTCGAACTCAAGAAGGTCAAACCATCAAGATACAAATATAAACACATAAGCAACAAATATCTCTTTTCATTCCTTTCAAGCTAATCAAATACATTTTATGCATTCATCATACTTGATACAATACTCAACAAAGAAAAGAACATCTTTCTTCAAGTAGTACATTCAGAGAATCAAACTCAGTAATTCATCATAAAACCAAATTAAACAATCAACATCATATCGATCTGCGTGCCTTTACCACTTACAAAGAATCATCTGCAAAAATTGTCAACACGGGTCAGTTCGATGAACTGAGCATGATAAGCACTAATTCTTAAAACAATTGCAATCCACCAATTGTTTTCATTAAACAACCTGTTTAAATGAAATCATTTCACCAAACATGTAAATATATTCAGACTATGCTCTTTTGTAATTCAAACATGACTATAAACGCGTAACTCATATTATAGTTACTAAATAGTCCTAGATACTTTTCAGATATTTCTTCATAAATGTAAGTGACCAAGGAGAACAATTGTATCCAAAACAACTATCCATCTGAATCCCAAGGACAACAAACATCAGACAGTCATTACATTCAACATAATAAAATGAATATCATAACAATTCATGAATCCATCAGTATGTTAAAACAATTCCAACAGTTAGATAAAAATATATCAACATATACTTTACAGCAGAAGAGAAAGAAACCGAGACATTCAGATGTCCCTTCCAAACATGCTCATGACTGTACCATCCACTTAAGAGTAATGCAATCACATTATACACCTGCGACTAAGCCAGTCGAGACCACAAGAAGAATTACAACAAAATACACATATAAAAATTGCCTATAACTTACTGAACAACACAGTAGCTCTCGTGAAAAGGCAGTGATGAATAATCCATCAAATAGACCCCACATAACCTTCCATATTATTCAACAAACAAGAAAATATCCAACGCCATCGCTTGTGAAGGTACAAAGCAATAGCTCTTTACTTCACCAAGTACACGACTAGATAATCATGATAATGTAAGACGTAATCATGCACAAACACAAGAGCAATCCCACCGAGTCGAAACACTCAAAGAACATACAGCTCAATCTAATCCCTACTAACACAAAGCAAGGACTTAAATCTAAGGCCGAAATCAAAAGAACAACCTCTTTATCACAAATAAACAAGGGGCTAGATAACATTAAAACAAATGATGTTCCATATGCATATAAAGTGACATTCATACTAATCAAACACAAACATGAACAGCCTCATTCAATCAAAACAAATCCTTATGATAAAACAACCATGACTTCTATCAAAGCCATTTTCAAGAAAAATAATCATAACAAGGTCTTTATAGAAGCCGAATCCCATATCAATATTTTCCTCAAAGTTTCATTCTAAGTCAAGCTACTACGGATACAACAGGGTCTCAACCCGAGTAAGGTTTGTAAAGAAAACCTTTCCGTTAATTTCCACAGAAGCGAATAGACAGGAACACAAGAATGCTAAGAAGGAGTCAGAATGATATGCATACACAGTGAGGGTTTTAATCAAGATTCACACAAACTCGCAACATATCGAGATCTCCAACAGTATCACATACAACTAGTGCTCATAACAAAGCTTCGATTAGAGTTAATTTCATGCGACAACAGTTCAAGAATCCCAATAATGCTCACACCAAAACTTCTACAAAAGTCGTAACTCAAGATACATATCAAGGATTCCAACTGAACCAATATCTGTGATATTCACTGCTAAGCCACAGTAATCAAAACAAAGTGACAGAAATAGATATACCAGATACTTTTCCAGGGCTCCAACTGAGTCTAAACTAACAAGTATTCTCATTGATAGCTTCTACAGAAGTCAAAATACTATCTACTCTAGGATTCCAACGGAATTCAATAACAAATAGTATTCACGGCGATACTTCTACAGAAACCAAAACATATTTTCATTTCAAGAAGTCTAACAGCAACAATAACATATATTACCCACGACAAATCTTATAAAAAGTCAGAATATACTGTACATTCAAGAAATCCAACTATATCATTTTCAATAAGATAAAATAAAGAAGGTAAAGACTCAAGTCTCAATCAAACAAGAAAACAATTCATGGACTTCTACAAAGCTGAATTCGTATATTATCTATGCAAGCATTTCTAAAAAATCTAACCAAAATGCAAAACACAAGCAAGATAGTGCAATCGTTCAAACATAATGCACACCCATCAAGGGTTCACCAAAAATCGAGCCGCAAGAAGATGCAAAGCAACTAAATCACACAAAGCTACCATAAAAGGCAATCGATCCCAAAATCATCTCGAACAAAGTTGTTCTAATGAAATCATTTGAAGGAAAGAAAGATTTTTAAGAGTTAGGGCCTAACATGCCTAGTAATGCCGCTTAAAAATCCAAAGTAGACCACTGAAAGAGCTCGAGCCTTCTCCTCTTTTTCCACGTTAGATTCAACATCAATAATTTGTTATTTCCATGCCTTATAAACTTTCCTTGACAGAGAAAAGAGCTAGTTACTCTCATATTTTCCATGCAACACCAAGTAGACTCAAAAAGAACTAGTGATCAAACAGAGAGAAAACCAGAGCGCATGAAAAACCAAACAAACTACCAGTTTTCCATTTTGCATGTCTTCCCGAGAAATCCGAGCTTAAAGACCGAGTTCATTAATTGTATTAACTCCAAAATTCCCGCTCAATCTCCATTGCCACCAACCGCCATAGTTGGTGATGGATAAAAACAATTCAAAGACCATTTCTAACTTTGGCGACTCTGCCACGTCGGCTTTCACTAGCCGTTGAAACCTCCGCTAATTCCTTGTCCTTCATACTTATCCATCCCATTTAATGCCATAGAAACTACCACCCATGGCTCGCACCCCTTCATAGGTCCCCTTCCTCCACTAACATTTGTTAGGTTAGAAGCATAGGTTAGGATTTAAGATGATACTTAGTCTAACCTCCTTAGCGCTAGGTTGCTAACTTAGAACATTTAGCTTATAGCTTAGGCCTAGGTTAGATTAACACTAATCTAACCCATAGGTTATAGTTTAGGTTTAGGTTATTAACCTTAATAAATCCAGCTTAGGTCTAACATTTAGAATGTTCAGAATAAGAACCTACAGATATACATTCACGAAAAGGATTCACTCCAAAGACTTTGCCAATAGGCTAGTTGAATAAATGTATCTCGAATTTATTACTGCCCATGATCAAGACCTTCCCGATATTACGATATCGGGAACCAATTAATTTAACACAATCAGCCTGAGTTAGACTCCGGAATAGCTTATTCAACGCATTCAGACCTTGTAACCTGTGTAAGGTCTATAATTTTTGTTCATCCTGAATAAACTTAAAGCATCTCTTGGATCAATGCCACCGATCCAAGGCTGGGTCTTATAGATGGATAAATCCACAATTCATTCTGAGATCAGATTAAACTCAGGTGCAAAATGAAAGAAATAAAAGAGTCCAATCATATTCCAACTCACTCAAAGATCTTCAATTGCAAAGAAGATACAACATATATCAAGCATGACTTCACAATTAAAGGAACACATCCTTTTACGCTAAGAAATCATATATCAACACTTGAATGCTTAGGAGGAAGTAACATCGCTTAAGAGTGTTACAAAGTAGTGCCCTACTTAATATCCTTGAGCACACTTATACTCTTCTACTCGAACTCAAGGATATAAAACTCCTTAAGGAAAGCATCCCACAATGTTGCATAATCTACGCAAGTATGATCAAAGTCAAATTTATCGTACTCAACCGTGAGCACATCCCTACAATGGAGTTACAAACTTAATTTACTTGCACTCAGAATCCGTAATCTCTTTTGCATGCCACATTATCTCACACATGTGCACATTCTCAACAACATATTCTATTCTCCTATACTATGGAAGATGAAGTAAAATCTCCATGTAAATATTCTAGGGTTGGTGAGAACCATGCCCACCTAATCTAGAACCTCTTGTGGCACCTCTTCCTCTAGAACCACTAGATCCACCATAACTAGAGCCACCTATGCTACATGATCCTCCACATGTATCTAGAAGTGGACTAGTGGATGTACTTCCATGTGTCCATTCATTGGTACTAGACTGAACTCCTATAGTCTTTGAGGCAGTACTACTCTTAGAAGTGAGTCCAAAATTCTGTGTGCTTGAGTTATGTCTTTGACGTGTGGCTAAAAATTTACTTCCGTATAATAAAGAATATGTTTTCCCAGCCATAGTTGCACTTGCTACTTGATTTAATCTTGTTCTTATACTCCCCAAAATACCTTGCTAACTACTACTAGTTTACTAGATACTGGAAAACCAAGTGCAAGGGCTAGGTTGCTAGGTAGATTCAGATGTGTGCCCATGGCCCATGTCATCTCTGCTAGTGTGCTCTCATATGAGGCTGATTAGGGTTCTCTGTCATGATTTCCCAAATGGGGGAGTTTCGGATGCTTTGGCTCCACACCTTCTGTGTGAGCTCCAAATCCTTCATGAGCCATTTCTCTCCTCAACACCATCCATTCTGTAATATTGCATAGTTTCTCTATCTCCCTCTCGCACACCTCATTGTACTTAAGCCACATTTCTTCTCTTTTCCTCTTTGCGGCTACATCTTCCATCCTTCACCAAACCTTCTCATGCTGCCACACGTGGAAGGTTTCGCTAGCCATCATATTTTCTTCCAAGTTCAGGGTTACCATCAATATTTTGATTTCCATTGGAATGCCTTGTAAATGGGTTCCCATGGGATAACGTAAAACCTCGAACTCACCTACCTCCAAGTAAGAGTAAGTAGAAATTGAGTACTCCAAAATATAGTTATTCAGAACACCATGGAACCAAGTGTCCACAGCCTGCGTCCAAATCAGATCAGCATCATAGAGGGCCAAAAATCCTTCCTACATCTAGACAAGTGTGTGATACCTTCAAGTCCTTTTATATTCATATGCAACTAGCCACTCATATAACACTATCAAAAAGATAGCAAAAAAACTCTCATATAAATAGTCGTACAAGTTCTAATCCACCCACGTGTGTGCGTCAAACTCGAGATCTAGTTTTGAAGCTCCAAGTATACTCCTCTTCTAGATCTATTATCCACTCCTCAACACTTGTTAGGGACAACTAGTATATCTTCATCATGAAAAATCTTTAAAACAATTGAAACATAGGTCCCGACAATGGAACCAATGATGCAGCCTAGTATCTTCACTTAGAGTAGATTTACTTTTATGCATTCTTATATCCCTATCTCCTTGGAAATAATTAGGGTAGGATTAGATTATTTTTCCATTCTCTACACTTTGGAGAAGTTGGTACTAGGTTAGGAGAAGAAGTCAGCTTTCTCTGGAGGATTATCCTACTTGCAATGTCACACATTGAACGATAATACCATGTTATGCAAGTTACAATGATTACCTCAAACACAAATCACAAGCAATCAAGGGTGATGTAATTTTGCATTAATAGTTTTGGAATGCCTGGTGGGAAAGAGGTCATTTTTTCCAAATTTGTCAAGATTGGATGTGCATCTTGCAAATTTTCAACTTTTGGAATCTTTTTAATAGTGCATCCGGCGATTCCCGTGTTCAATGTAACACCTTGATTTTTGTAATTTATCATGGTAATTACCTTTCATGATGTTGTAACTATAGAAATGAAGATAAATATGTTAAGACACATCTTTTGATCTTAGAGGAATGTGTTGCTGATCCGGACCCTTGTTTGCTCTAACTTGATACTAGGGACAAGTTACTATTGCTTGTGTGATTGCTAATAAGACTTGATATGGAAACTAGTTAATTAAATATTAGGGGATTAAAACCTAACCTACCCATAAGTTTTATCTTATACCCTAACTACTATCCTATATGGATTTTAGATTTCATAAGGGAGAAAATAGGTATAAATTCCATTAACCTATGAACTAGGCGAATGACCTAGATATGGACTATTAAAATACTAGACTAATCCTAACCTAAGGAAGGGGACGCATAGACCCATGTGGATGGAAAGGATAAGGGGGGAGGTAAGAAATTTATTAGGACAATAAATAATGTCCTTACAAGTTTCAGTGCCAAGTTTGGCGGGAACAAGAAAAAGTTGGAGGCATCCAACTAGCTAAGTGGCTAAAAAGGAATTACATGCAAAATTTGAAAAAGGAAACTCGCCAACCTGAGTCGGCGGTGGCGTGAGGAATGAGGAAAAATCACTGCATTCAATGCATTCAATGACCTTGGTCTTAGTGACCAGCTCACCTTGGAAAGAGGATAGAGGAAAAATTTGTTTGTCATTGTGTGCAATCGGGTTTTTAGTTGCTCTGCATTTTTTCCATGGTTCTGTCGAACCTGCTGTTATTTTTGGTTATTGTTGCTTGTTGTTGGAATAGCCACGGCTATTTTTGAGCTTGAGGAAGTTAGTGGACTATTGGGAAAGCCCTGCGATGCCGTGGAGAGAAATAGCTCCTGTGGACGCGGTTTTCTTCGAACCACAAAAAGAATTTCAGGCATGTTAAGCCCTTCTCCTTAAACCGTTTGCTTTTGTTTAAATGTCTCATTAAAACAACCCTGCTTTTACGATGGGTGTTTTAGTTAAATGATGTTGTTGATTTGAATGAAGTAATTTCTGGGTTGAGTCATTTTTCCTTGCTGAACACGACTTGGGTAAAAAAAAAAATTTAAAAATGGGTAAATGAAATAATTCTGTTCTTGATGTGTGAGTTGTTTGACAATGTTGGGTAATCATTTCTTTACTCAATATGACTTGAGTTGTTGAATGTATTAGCTTTGCGTGTATTATTTTATGAGTTCTGTGCTCTCTTGTAAAAGTGGAAGAATAAAAGGATTTGGTAGGACCTTCTGGTTTGAGTTGTCATTACAAAACGAACATGACTTGGGCATACTTGATGCATTTTAAAAGAATGATGAGTGTTTTCTTACAGAAATAGTTAATGAAACGAGTTATCTCTTTTGCTGTTATGAATCCTAAAAATAATGATAATAGGATTTCATTGTGTATTATGGGTCAAACTTGCTGTAGTAACAACAATGTGCGAATTGTTGTTTTGATTTGTGTGCGATAATGGTTAAGGAAAGCCATAAAAATGCTTGACAAGACTCATGTTTAGCTGTCCCTCTTTTCATATTACAGAGTGTGGCATATGAAACCTCCTTGGGACAGTAAGGTCATAGTAGCATCTTACCTCATTGTTCTAAATGGATATGGTGTTCTACCTGCTTGTTCTTGGTATTCATATATGACTGTTTGGAAAGAAGTTACGATCTCGAATGGGAACAGAAAAATCAGTCTATAGAATAGACCGGGTAGAGCATATAATTCATACTCGTGTCTCGTTGAACTCAAGGATATATATATGTATATATAATTTACGGATTTAAAACCTTTCATTGTTTTCATTAAAATGAAATATGAAAAGATTTCTCCTTTGTTGTTGAAAGTGAATTCTCTCACTATTACCATGAAAGCGTGATATGTTGTGGTTGTACACTCTTACATGTTATATATTGATGTGAATGTCTCATCGAGTGAAATATTTAAAAGGAAATGATTGTGTTTAGAGGTTCTTTTGGTACTAATGTTTATTGACCATTCTGAATGAACTCGGTCAACTTTTTTGGAAAGGTAATAGTAGTTTTCAATTCTTGAATATACTACTCAATGAATTATACTATTGGAGTATGTCTGCTCTAAATAAGAGGTATTTGGATAGACAGTAAGAAGAGGTGATATGATCTTTCTCCCTTTTATTTGATTATTGATTTTCGTTCATTTCTCTTTGGACTGTTATCATTGATTGATATCACGTTTGAATTAAAATTTCTAGTACAGTTATGAGGAAAGGAAAGAGAGTGTGAATGGATAATTGAATTAATGATCATTTTCTCTCATACAGTTGGAAATCTATAATTGTTATGGAACGAATTTCATACTGCTTGGGTTAAGCATTTGTATTTAAATTTCTGTTTACTTTTCTCTTCAGCGTTTGATTGTTTGAGATTAGACAAGTTGTATGAAAGGAAAGGAAAATGGTTCTGCTGGAAGTTTTATTTAAAATCTGATTGTGAATCTTCCTCTAATTAATGTAGGGAAATGAATTGATAGCATTATGTTAGAAGTGAGTTGCATAATTGTATTTTCAGTTCTTACGATGTTTGTAATCTGGAAATGTTTGAAGGAAATTACTTCTTGTTATAAGTATTCGGAAAGAGGACAAGAATCCTTTGACCGATTGGGATGGTAATTAGATGATTAAGTTGATATGCTGTTCATCCTTTTTGGTATTTAATTCTGGAATTATGTTCATATTAATGTTTCATAAAAAGTAGGGTTCTTTTATTGAGACAGTTAATTAAAAGCACCTCATTTTAAAGACAAGTGCTTAATATGCTCAGTTGATGAACCCCGTGCAAGTAATTTTGCAGATGAAACTTGAGTATAAATGAAGACATGGTTGTTTTCTCGATACTTTTTTATTAATCAAGATGGATAGTATTGATAGCTATTATTCCTCCACGAGGAAATGAGAAAGGAAGAAGTTACATTCTTCTATCTTTATGAGTTGTAATGTTGTTTGATATAAACAAAGTCTAGTCGTTTGGACTGGCAAATGTACAGATTGTAAATATGATGGATGAATACAAGTAAAAGTGTGATATTTTCAATAACTGTATCAGTTTGATATTGTTGAATAAGTTTGAGAATATAACATTATTCCTTGACTTGGAATTATTCAAATGTTAATGGATGAATTTAAAAGGAAATAACATCTATTCTTTACCTGAATGCAACTTTTACGTTGAAATGTGCAATTAGTTCATACTTGGGTTAAGATGAATTTTGAATTGACATTAAAAAGATTACATAAACATGAAATCCTAATTGGAAGGTATTTGGGATTAGTTTGAAAACTAAGGGATATAAAATAACTTAGAGGCAGCCGAACCTTGTATTTGGACTCCGTTAATAGCCTCGAATGTTTAAATTCAGAAAATAAAGATATGGGAAATCATATCTATTGATTAACAGACCTTAACTAAGTAAGGTTAAGAAGGATAAATGAATAAATTCATTTAGAATTAGACCTCGTTTAAATGATGTCTAATAAGATGGAATTCTGAATTTGTTTTCAGTTGTGGAAAACTTGGTTAAGTTTAATAGGTTAAACTTATTAAGTTTATCGATAATGGACTGATTAGTCCAAAGATTAAGAAAGGAACCAAGAAGTGAATATGTAACCCTTTGGTATGAAGGAGGAGATGCGTATTAAGCTAGAAGACGGATTAAGTCTCTCTTAGCTACATACAACTGTAACAAGAACAAGGATAAAGGATCAGCATGGCTACTGAAAGTTGATCTTAAATACTAAGATTATAACCAAATCACAATTGAGCTAGATGTGTACCCTCGATGAGAGGATTCCGTAGGACATTGACATATGCCAGCTACAATATAGTGTCTTCATGAAGGCGGGGCCTTCATGACGACACAATGTTATAGCTGACATATTACAATGCCCTCCCGAATTAATTCATCAAGTTTACATAAGCTGGATACTAAGTTCTTAGATGGTGATAGGAATGTGTTCACGCATACGAAGTGACTCCGGAGGACTAAAGGTAACTAGACACACGGATTCATCTAGGACGACATCGTATGTCTGCATATCTTTAGTTACCATGAGTAACTTCCTATGCTCGTTCATATTGCTAATTGGGGTTAGAGCTTGACCTTAAATGGAAGGACTGGTAGAGACCAGGAAAGACCATTCTAGATAATAGACGAAGTGAGGTGAAGGACGTATTCCATTGGTGTGTATCACATCTAGGAATATGATCATGCAAAGCATGTGAAAATATTTGGCCAAAGTATCGCAAGTGCTAGTTACGTTGTCCTAATCACCTAGTTTAAGATGCAGGATGTCAGATGAATATCAGTAAAAGATATTCGATAGGCTTCTTAAATGGATCACTTCGATAACTAGAAATGGTAAGAGAACCCTGTATATTCATTATACAATGCATGAATTAACATGAAGGATCGGTAAGTCACCGAGTCATGAAATGAGAGATCGCTGAAACTCTGAGCCATAAAATGGGAGATCGGTAGTTCTTCGAGTCATTTACAGCAGCATATGGTATCTGTTATATGATTGAATGACACTGAATGTGTGTTCCATATTGTAAAATATGCAAACAAAGAACATTGGTTTTAAAAAGAAATTGTGTGATCCAAATTGCATTAATTGGACAGTGAACAATTATTAAAACTTGAACATGTGTTTGAATTGTATAATTCAATACAGAGAACGTTGCATAAAAAAAAAAAGTTTTCCCTTGTTCTAGTGTCTTAAAATGGGGATGTTACATCTTGGTATCAGAGCTGAAGGTTGTAGCTCTTGGACCTAATGAGTCCACAATTTAATAAGGTTTACATTTTCTTATTGAACAAAAAATGGTCAGAACAAGAAGAAATGCTGCAAACAACCCATTACCGGGTGGAGAAGCAGCTACTACTCAAAAGCTAGATGAAATCCTTGCTGCCCTACTAGACACGAGAGATCGTTTGACTATTTTGGAACAACAGTCAATGGGCAATGAAGAGGAGGAAGAAGAAGCTGATATAAATGATCAGCCACCTCCTGTGGACAACACCAATGGAGGGAATCCGGGTGTTGATAATAGTAATGTGAATGCTCCTAATCATCCTGGAACTAAAAGGGCAAGATTAGTAGCTGAACTTACAAATGACATAAAGAGAATAAGTCCTCCAAAGTTTGATGGAACAACCCTTGGGGACGGAGCTGAGAATTGGCTCAGTGAAATGGAGAAGTACTTTGCAATAAGAAACTTCTCCAAGGAGACCAAAGCGATATGGGGAGCATATCAGCTTTCTCATGAAGCATCATCATGGTGGGACAACCGTAAGGTTGAGTTGAATATTGTCGAATCAGACATAACTTGGGATCAATTTAAGGGTTACTTTAGGCAACGGTGGCTGCCTCAACTCTATTTTGATAGGAAAATGACTGAATTTTAGAACTGGTCGCAAGGAAGGCTGACGGTGACGAGAATCTTCGGGAAGGGTTTACTAAACTCCTTAAGTATGTGCCACAGTATCACAAGCTGAGAAGTTCGAATACAAAAGTTCATAATGGGACTAAATCCCATCATTGGTGGTGAAGTGGATGTCCACGGTCCAACCACCATGGAAGGAGTTGTCGAAAAGGCAATAAGACAGGAACAAAAATTGAGAGCAATTTCTACTCATAGGGAAGAGATAAGGAAGAAGATTCCCAATTCTTCTTCATCTCTCACACCCAAAAGGGGCCTTGGAAAAGGTTTGGTGTGAAAAACAAAATTTTTGTAGATAACAACAAGAAATCTGTAATGAACAAACCTATAAATAGTGTGCGGAGCAGCTTCGTAAAAGTTAGTGGCAATGGACAAAAGTCCTATGGGAGCCAGAATGATAACTTCAAAGCTGGTAACAAATTTGAGCCTAGGAAAGGGCCAGTTGGAGGATGCTTCAACTATGGAAAGGACCATTACGTGAGTCACTGTCCTCTGAAAAAGGATGATCGCGATCAGCAGCATAGGATACACGCTGCGGTGGCTAACAGACAAGCTGAAAAGCAAGTTACGCCTATAGAAGTTCCGGGTAAGTTATTCGGTACACCTGTAGTCATACTTTTTGATACTGGAGCCACTGAATGCTTTATTTCTACTAAACTTGCAATGAAATTAAAAAGAAAGGCTGAAACGAATGGATAAGACATGGACAGTGCATTATGGGAATAATGTTGTCCATACAGTCGAAATGTGCCTTTTTGGGGTAATTCTTGACTTGCCCAGTTTCTCCACCAAAGTTGACCTATATGTCACTCCTTTAGGATCATATGATATCATTATTGGAGTTAACTGGTTGGCATAACATAAGGCAAAGGTCGACTGTTATGAAAAACAAATTTGTTGTTTTGACGACCTGCAGGAAGCAGTCATTCAAGGTGTAAAGCGTGAAGTTGCAGTTAGGAAACTAATAGCTATGTAACTAAAAAGAGCTAAAAATAGAGGTTGCACCTTGTACGTAGTAAAAATGATAGAAAATACTGAGGAGGATAATGATTTCATGGAAAGATATCCATTATTAAGGGATTTCAGTGATGTATTTCTGGAGGAATTACCAGGTCTTCCACCCAAACGAGAGTTTGACTTTGTAATAGAAATCAAGCCAGGAACTGAACCCATATCTAAGGCACCTTATAGAATGACCACCCTCGAGTTAGTAGAGCTAAAGGCTCAATTACAAGAACTTTTTACTAAGGGGATGATAAGACCTAGTGTCTCACCATGGGGAGCGCTGGTAATTTTTGTAAAGTTCAAAAGGATGGCACATTGAGACTGTGCATTGATTATAGAATGTTAAACAAGGCAACTATTAAGAATCGATACCCACTTCCTAGGATTGATGATCTATTCGACCAGATGCGTGGAGCATCAGTCTATTCAAAAATAGATCTTCGATCTGGGTATCATCAGCTGAGAATAAAGGAAGAAGATATTCATAAAACAACTTTTAGAACAAGGTACGGGCATTATGAATTCACGGTGTTACCTTTTGGGTTGACAAATGCACCTACCACCTTCATGAATCTGATGAACAATATTTTTCAAGAATACCTAGACAAGTTTGTGCTTGTATTCTTAGATGACATTCTTATATACTCTAAAAATGTCGAAGAGCACCAAGAACATTTAAGGGTAGTGCTGGAAGTTTTAAGAAAGAGGAAGTTGTATGGTAAACTGTCTAAATGTTCCTTTTATGATGCAGAGGTGCATTATTTGGGACACGTTATAAGCAAGAATGGAATAGCTGTAGACCCTTCAAAGATCACAGCTATAACCAGTGGCTTGCGCCTAAGAACGTGCATGAAGTAAGAAGCTTCATGGGCTTGGCAGGATATTATAGAAAGTTCGTTAAGGATTTTTCAAAAATTGCTGCCCCAATCACTTCACTGCAAAAGAAGGATAAGAAATTTGTCTAGACTGACAAATGTGAATCTACCTTTAAAAATTTAAAGGAATAGTTAACTACAACACCTATTTTAACTATACCAGATCCAAATGGAAATTTTATGGTTGTAACGGATGCATCGGAGAAGGCCTTGGAGGTATTCTGTTACAGAATGACCATGTTATAGCTTATGAAAGCAGAAAGCTTAAGTTACATGAACAAAATTATGCTCCACATGACCTAGAGCTCACTTGCCATTGTACATGCACTTCAAATGTGGAGGCATTACCTTTTAGGCAAACCTTTTGAGTTAAAAACTGACCATCTGGGGTTGAAGTATATTTTTACTCAGCCAAATTTGAATGCAAGATAGCGAAGATGGTTAGAATTTCTGTCTCAGTATGATTTTGATATAAGCTACATCAAAGGCAAGGAAAATAGAGTGGCAGATGCTCTGAGTCGAAGGAAGCACATCTCTGCTCTTATAACGTTAAGAACTTAGTTTAAGGATGAGGTGAAAGATGCCTTGGAATCAGATCCTTATTTCCAGCAAGTTAAAACAACACTTGCTGCAGATCCAAAGGATGTGAAGTATAAAGGATTTCACTTTGATAGCGAAGGAATTCTGAGATTCGAAAACAGGGTCTATATACCCTTGGCAAATGATTTAAGAAGGAAATTGTTAACTGAATTTCATAATTCACCTTTTTCTGGACACCCTGGCATTACGAAAATGCTTGCTGATCTTAAGAAGCAATACTTCTGGAAGGGAATGAAAAAGGATGTGGTGGAATTTGTAACACACTGCTTGGAATGTCAGCGTGTTAAGGTGGAACATATGCATCCCATTGGATTATTGTATCCCCACAATGTTCCACAGTACAAATGGCAAGTGATAACGATGGATTTCATTCAAGGATTGCCTATGTCAAGGAACAAGCATGATATCATCCTAGTTGTCGTCGAAAAATTAACCAAAGTGGCACACTTCATTGCTGGTAATTTGAAAGACGATGCACTAGTATTAGCAAGAAGATTTGTACATGAAATTTTCAGATTGCATGGAATACCCGAATTGATCATATCGGACAGAGATCCGAGGATGACATCAAGGTTTTGGAAAATGCTTAATGTGGCCTTGGGAACTAAATTAAACTTCATCTCTGCATATCATCCGAGATGGATGGATAGATCGAGAGAGTCAATCAAGTTTTAGAGGACATGTTAAGAATGTATTGTATGGACCAGCAGTATAAATGGGAGGAATACCTTCCACGCTTGGTTGAATTTTCCTATAATAATGCATACCACGCCTCTTTAAAAATGGCACCCTTTGAAGCATTGTATGGAAGAAAATGCAGAACCCCAGTTAGTTGTTACAGCGTAGAGGACAGAGAGGTAATTGGGCCAGAAATCCTCAAGGAAATGGAACAACAAATCAAAATGATTCGGGAACATCTAAAGGAGGCTGCCAATAGGCAAAAGAGTTATGTAGACTTAAAGCGGGTTGATAGGAATTATAAACTTGGTGAGAAGGTCTTTCTTCGGGTTAAGCCGAAAAAGAGCTCAATAACTTTTGGCAAGGCTACCAAGTTGTCGCCACGTTACGTGGGACCTTTTGAAATTGTTGAAATAATCAACCCTGTAGCTTATCGTCTAGCATTACCTCCTGCTTTATCACAAATGCATGATGTTTTTCATATTTCTTTTCTTAAGAAATACGTAATAGATTTATCACATGTGCTGAATTGGAATTCCTTGTAGGTCCAAGACCCAGGAATAATCATGATTAAGCCCATTCGAGTGCTGGGAACTCACTAGTTGTGCTTAAGAAATCACAAAGTGAATCAATGTAAGGTCCAGTGGGACCAGTTTAGCGAAGAAAGTGCAACTTGGGAAAATCTCAAAGAAATGAGATCTGCTTTTCCATACTTGTTTGATCGAAATTGAAATTCGAAAAACTGATAATTCTACCAAATTTAGACAATTATTGGTCTATTTTACAGTTATCTTAAAACACTATTTTAAAGAGTGAATCTATTTTTGGTATGAACTTATGAATGGAAGGACAATAACTGAATTTTGTCCTAGAAACTCCTTGAATTGGTTAATTTGATCATCGGGATGATGATTCTTTAAGAAGGGAGGAATGTAACACCTTGATTTTTGTAAGTTATCATGGTAATTACCTTTCATGATGTTGTAACTATAGAAATGAAGATAAATATGTTAAGACACATCTTTTGATCTTAGAGGAATGTGTTGCTGATCTGGACCCTTGTTTGCTGTAACTTGATACTTGGGACAAAAGTTACTATTGCTTGTGTGATTGCTAATGAGACTTGATATGGAAACTAGTTAATTAAATATTAGGGGATTAAACCCTAACCTACCCCTAAGTTTTATCTTATACCCTAACTACTATCCTATATGGATTTTAGATTTCATAAGGGAGAAAATAGGTATAAATTCCATTAACCTATGAACTAGGCGAATGACCTAGATATGGACTATTAAAATACTAGACTAATCCTAACCTAAGGAAGGGGACGCATAGACCCATGTGGATGGAAAGGATAAGGGGAGGGGAGGTAAGAAATTTATTAGGACAATAAATAATGTCCTTACAAGTTTCAGCGCCAAGTTTGGCGGGAACAAGAAAAAGTTGGAGGCATCCAACTAGCTAAGTGGCTAAAAAGGAATTACATGCAAAATTTGAAAAAGGAAACTTGCCAACCTGAGTCGGCGGTGGCGTGAGGAATGAGGAAAAATCACTTGCATTCAATGCATTCAATGACCTTGGTCTTAGCGACCACCTCGCCTTGGAAAGAGGATAGAGGAAAAATTTGTTTGTCATTGTGTGCAATCGGGTTTTTAGTTGCTCTACATTTTTTCCATGGTTCTGTCAACCTGCTGTTATTTTTGGTTATTTTTGTTGTTGTTGGAATAGCCACAGCTATTTTTGAGCTTGAGGAAGTTAGTGGACTGTTGGGAAAGCCCTATTGCGGACACCGTGGAGAGAAATAGCTCCTGTGGACGCGGTTTTCTTCGAACCACAAAAAGAATTTCAGGCATGTTAAGCCCTTCTCCTTAAACCATTTGCTTTTGTTTAAACGTCTCATTAAAACAACCCTACTTTTACGATGGGTGTTTTAGTTAAATGATGTTGTTGATTTGAATGAAGTAATTTCTGGGTTGAGTCATTTTTCCCTTGCTGAACACGACTTGGGTAAAAAAATTTTAAAAATGGGTAAATGAAATAATTTTGTTCTTGATGTGTGAGTTGTTTGACAATGTTGGGTAATCGTTTCTTTACTCAATATGAGTTGAGTTGTTGAATGTATTAGCTATGCGTGTATTATTTTATGAGTTTTGTGCTCTCTTGTAAAAGTGGAAGAATAAAAGGATTCGGTAGGACCTTCTGGTTTGAGCTGTCATTACAAAACGAACACGACTTGGGCATACTTGTTGCATTTTAAAAAGAATGATGAGTGTTTTCTTACAGAAATAGTTAATGAAATGAGTTATCTCTTTTGCTGTTATGAATCCTGAAAATAATGATAATAGGATTTCATTGTGTATTATGGGTCGAACTTGCTGTAGTAACAACAATGTGTGAATTGTTGTTTTGATTTGTGTGCGATAATGGTTAAGGAAAGCCATAAAAATGCTTGACAAGACTCATGTTTAACTGTTCCTCTTGTCATATTACAGTGTGTGGGGTATGAAACCTCCTTGGGATAGTAAGGTCATAGTAGCATCTTACCTCGTTGTTCTAAATGGATATGGTGTTCTGCCTGCTTGTTCTTGGTATTCATATATGACTGTTTGGAAAGAAGTTCTGATCTGAATGGGAACAGAAAAGTCAGTCTATAGAATAGACTGGGTAGAGCATATAATTCATACTCTGTGTCTTGTTGAACTCAAGGATATATATATGTATATATAATTTACGGATTGAAAACCTTTCATTGTTTTCATTGAAACGAAATATGAAAAGATTTCTCCTTTGCTGTTGGAAAGTGAATTCTCTCACTATTACAATGAAAGCGTGATATGTTGTTGTTGTACACTCTTACATGTTATATATTGACGTGAATGTCTGTAGAGTGAAATATTTAAAAGGAAATGATTGTGTTTAGAGGTTCTTTTGGTACTAATGTTTATTGACCAGTTGCAATGAACTCTGGTCAACTTTTTGGAAAGGTAATAGTAGTTTTCAATTACTGAATATACTACTCTGAATGAATTATACTATTGGAGTATGTCTACTCTAAATAAGAGGTATTTGGATAGACAGTAAGAAGAGGTGATATGATCTTTCTCCCTTTTATTCGATTATTGATTTTCGTTCATTTCTCTTTGGACTGTTATCATTGATTGATATCACGTTTGAATTAAAATTTCTAGTACAGTTATGAGGAAAGGAAAGAGAGTGTGAATGGATAAATGAATTAATGATCATTTTCTCTCATACAGTTGGAAATCTATAATTGTTATAGAATGAATTTCATACTGCTTGGGTTAAGCATTTGTATTTAAATTGCTGTTTACTTTTCTCTTTAGCGTTTGATTGTTTGAGATTAGACAAGTTGTATGAAAGGAAAGGAAAATGGTTTCTTGGAAGTTTTATTTAAAATCTAATTGTGAATCTTCCTCTAACTAATGTAGGGGAAAGGAATTGATAGCATTATGTTAGAACAACAGTTGCATAATTATATTTTCAGTTCTTACAGATGTTTGTAATCTAGAAATGTTTGAAGGAAATTACTTCTTGTTATAAGTATTCGGAAAGAGGACAATAATCCTTTGACCGATTGGGATGGTAATTAGATGATTAAGTTGATATGTTGTTCATCCTTTTTGGTATTTAATTCTGGAATGATGTTCATATTAACGTTTCATAAAAGCAGGGTTCTTTTATTGAGACAGATTAATTAAAAGCACCTCATTTTAAAGACAAGTGCTTAATATGCTCGAATGATGAGGCTCGACCCGTGTAAGTAATTTTGTAGATGAAACTTGAGTATAAATGAAGACATGGTTGTTTTCTAATACTTCTTTGATTAACTGAAGATGGATAGTATTGATAGCTATTATTCCTCCACGAGGAAATGAGAAAGGAAGAAGTTACATTCTTCTATCTTTATGAGTTGTAATGTTGTTTGATATAAACAAAGTCCAGTCGTTTGAATGGAAAATGTACAAATTGTAAATCGATGGATGAATACAAGTAAAAGTGTGATATTTTCAATAACTGTATCAGTTTGATATTGTTGAATAAGTTTGAGAATATAACATTATTCCTTGACTTGGAATTATTCAAATGTTAATGGATGAATTTAAAAGGAAATAACATCTATTCTTTACCTAAATGCAACTTTTACGTTGAAATGTGCAATTAGTTCATACTTGGGTTAAGATGAATTTTGAATTGACATTAAAAAGATTAGATAAACACAAAATCCTAATTGGAAGGTATTCGGGATTAGTTTGAAAACTAAGGGATATCAAATAACTTAGAGGCAGCCAAACCTTGTATTCGGACTCCGTTAATAGCCTCGAATGTTTAAATTCAAAAATAAAGATATGGGAAATCATATCTATTGATTAACAGACCTTAACTAAGTAAGGTTAAGAAGGATAAATGAATAAATTCATTTAGAATTAGACCTCGTTTAAATGACATCTAATAAGATGGAATTCTGAATTTGTTTTCAGTTGTGGAAAACTTGGTTAAGTTTAATAGGTTAAACTTATTAAGTTTATCGATAATGGACTGATTAGTCCAAAGATTAAGAAAGGAACCAAGAAGTGAATATGTAACCCTTCGGTATGAAGGAGGAGATGTGTATTAAGCTAGAAGACAGATTAAGTCTCTCTTAGCTACATACAACTGTAACAAGAACAAGGATAAAGGATCAGCATGGCTGCTGAAAGTTGATCTTAAATACTAAGATTATAACCAAATCACAATTGAGCTGGATGTGTACCCTCGATGAGAGGATTCCATAGGACATTGACATACGCCAACTACAATATAGTGTCTTCATGAAGGCGGGGCCTTCATGACGACACAATGTTATAGCTGACATATTACAATGCCCTCCCAAATTAAATCATCAAGTTTACATAAGCTGGATACTAAGTTCTTAGATGGGGATAGGAATGTGATCACGCATATGAAGTGACTCCGGAGGACTAAAGGTAACTAGACACATGGAGTCATCTAGGGATGACATCGTATGTCTGTGTATCTTTAGTTACCATGAGTAACTTCCTATGCTCATTCATATTGCTAATTGGGGTTAGAGCTTGACCTTAAATGGAAGGATTGGTAGAGACCAGGAAAGACCATTCTAGATAACAGATGAAGTGAGGTGAAGGACGTATTCCATTAGTGTGTATCACATCTAGGAATATGATCATGCAAAGCATGTGAAAATCTTTGGCCAAAGTATCGCAAGTGTTGGTTGCGTTGTCCTAATCACCTAGTTTAAGATGCAGGATGTCAGATGAATATCAGTAACAGATATTCAGATAGGCTTCTTAAATGGATCACTTTGATAACTAGAAATGGTAAGAGAACCCTGTATATTCATTATACAATGCATGAATTAACATGAAGGATCGGTAAGTCGCCGAGTCATGAAATGAGAGATCGCTGAAACTCCGAGCCATAAAATGGGAGATCGGTAGTTCTTCGAGTCATTTACAGTAGCATATGGTATCTGTTATATGATTGAATGACACTGAATGTGTGTTCCATATTGTAAAATATGCAAACAGAGAACATTGGTTTTAAAAAGAAATTGTGTGATCCAAATTGCATTAATTGGACAGTGAACAATTATTAAAACTTGAACATGTGTTTGAATTGTATAATTCAATACAAAGAACGTTGCATAAAAAAAAATTTTCCCTTGTTCTAGTGTCTTAAATCCTATTCTAGTGGCAGCGTTGAAGATAATTCCTTTACTTGTGAAGAATCGATGACTCCCATTGATCATATTCAAGACAATGCAAATATTTGTGTTATTCATGAGATCAATGACATAGATTTTGCAATTAGGCTTCTTTCTTCTTCTCTCAAAGGTAAGGTGTTGCAATGGTTTAGGAGATGAACAGTAGGGTTAATTACGATGTAGCCTAGAATTCACCAAAAATCCCAAAAAGTGCGGCGGCACTTCACTCACCTAGTCGAGCACTCACCCAAAGCACACAAAGGTACCAAGCTCCTCTTTAGGGTTACTATTGCAGGAGGTTAGCATGATGAAGACTTAATACATTCAGATCCATAATTAATATAACATTCTACAGAGCATATCCAGATCTAGATCTTAAAGAATCATGAATCACGTGATAAACATAGTGAAATAATTTATGCAGTAATAAACTAAAACCATGATTAACACCTTGATTCAGCCAATAACCTCCATTATATTAAATGCAGTAATACATAGAAGCTTCCTTACAATAACAATAGTATACACTTATGCACGTAATAGAACTTGACAACATAACTTCATACTAACTCGATCTCACACTCTCATACTTATATCTATCTCTATATATATCATACTACATAAACCATTACATATTTATAAGGGTGGGGACTTTCCCTTCACCGCTTATCCAATCCCAAAATAGGTCACATGTTATTATTATCCATGTGTCATTACAATAATAGCCACACATACAAGTGTGCTAATAATAGACTTCTCTTAGTTAATTGTCAGTAGTAAATCTATTCTTAGCATGTACCCATGCAAAGCGCTTTGTAGCTGATCCTCCAAAAATAGCCAATGCATGTCATGCAAGTCTTTAATCGGTTTGTGTGTTTGGCATGCTATCTCCAAAAATAGCTCGTACATGTGAAAATGGATAAGTCCCAAATATATCTCTCTTCTTTGCGCATGATTCTTTCCCCACCCTTCGCACCTTTAAACGTTCTTTGTTCTTCTATGTGAACCTTTTGTATTTTTTTCACTAATTAGCATATCTTGACCGATCAAAATCTACCCCACAATAATTGCATTGCTGCCCCAAAAATGGTTGTCTCCAAATGAATCAAAGAATATGAATAGAAGAATAGAAATAATTTTTATGAATAAAATAATTACTTTACCCTACAACATCTTCTACTTCAACTTGAAGAATCAATTCTGGATATTCTTCTTTTATTTTTGCCTCTAAAGTCTTCCAATCATTGAGCACAACCTCTTCCTTTTCTGGGATATCTATTGTAATTGACTCTATCTCATCTTGTGTAATCTCTCCTTTCTCATTCTGCAAGACCAAAACAATGTTAGACATTACAGTCATTCTTCCTTCTAATAAGTCCATATTTTGCACGATGAGTTTCCCAAGCTCATCTAGCCTTTCCTTGTGTGGTTCTTGTGCTACTATAAGGGCCTCACACTTCTTCTTGACAAGTGATAATCATTCTACGTGGCCCAAGGTCTCATCCTTCATGGTTTTCGGACTTCATTGTCTTCCATAATGGTCCTGGTTCTTATAATGGCTTCTGGGGTTGTACAAATATTCAACACTCCATCTACTTTCTGTGGTTCCTCCTGCAAGCTTTGGAGTAATGCCTCATATGATGAAATATTCCTCATCACTGAATCCTTTTCCCTCTCCACTTCCTGTGTTGGATCCTTTGGTGTTGGCATGTGCAGAGGTCCATCTTCAAGCACCAAGTCCACCAAGGTACGTACATAATGCATTGTTGAAGGAAATTTTCTCAGTACCTTGGATTTCGGTGTGGTCTCGCCTTTAGGAAAAGGTCTCCAATTTCCTCTGTCATGCTTATAAATGCACTATTCTTATTTTTCTCCAAGTCCTTTTCTTGCTTTAGGCATGTTATTTCTACATCCTTAGTTTTGATTTCTTCTCTTAGTGCCCTAATTGTTGCAGCCTTATCCACATTTTGTCATGCCACCTCTATCAAGAATTTTACCAAAGCATTACTCACTTGTTCATCTAACATAACAATAGGCTTTACTATTATGTGTTTGGCCTGAGGTGTCTTCTTAAACCTCCTTGATACACATGAAGTTATAAGTATGAGAGTGTGAGATTAGAGTTAGTATGAAGTTATGTTGTCAACTACTTCCTTGTGTGCATGGTTGCCATATCTTCATCCATTAGCTCCCACCCATACAACTCCTTTGGTGTCATTGTGCTTTGAAAATGGGCATAGACAATTTTACCTATATCCTCAGCGTAGCCCATGACCGATGCAACATATTCTACACTTGTTGTTTTCGATCTTGGCCCCTTACGAACTTGAGCGTCAAGATTTGGAGCTTGTTATGCTATGCCCAAAGCGAGTCTCTTGCGATGTCTCATCTGAATCATTTTCTCCTTCTCCATCCTTCATTTCTTCATCCTTTTATATCTTCCGCATCCTTTGGTGGTGTAGGTTATTTGGGCATGCTTTCTGCAAACTCTTTTGTTTCCTCATTCAACCTCAACTTCCTTCTTCTCTTCTCATATTACTCCTTCTTTGGAGAGTGTTGTGGTGATCTCGTGCACTGATTATGGAGTAGCACCTTGGGTTCTTGTTTTCTTGAATACCCTTTTGAAGTGGCACTCTCCTTGTACTGCATCTAGGTCCTCATCATCTCCCTCTTGTGGCTGGGGTGGAGTAGTCACATGCTCAGCTTCTACCCTATCTATAGGTTACCTCCTGCCTCTGTGCTCTAAACCACCACTATCTTCATGCTCCTCTTCTTCATCATCTACTTCTATTGTCTCTATGGGCTTAGGTGTTGGAACATTTTCCATTGTATGCTTACCTTTTAGCAGCCCTGGGAGTGTGAACTCATTCTCCACATACTTATTATTCTCCAACTTGGGCTTGAGTTAAAGGTACACAAGCGCTACTCCAGTGTCCCCAACTACCAAGCTTACAAGCTTCATGCTTATAACATCTGAGACTAGCCTCTCAATGTAGAAAGTTTGTCCTAGATATACATATGTATTTCTTAGTGTATGGTAGTCAGAATCTACCTTGTTTGTGATGAAGATTAGGTGGTGTGCATCCTACAACCAAGTGAACTAATTCCTATAAATATTTTTATGAAGGCATGTGGTAATTTTCACCATGGGCTCCAAGTCCCATCTTTCATAGAGAACCCCGTGATGTAAAAGTGCTTGTATATCTTGAACTACACTTCCTTCCCTACTACCAAAGGTAACTCCTTGGTTATGCACCATTCTTCTTTGAATGCTACGTGGATCATATCATACCACTTCTCTTCCCTCTACTTGAATGGTCTACTCATTGATCCTTTGCACAAGTACTTGCCAAATATTTTCACAAGTGACTTTTTCTCCATAGGGTATACCCATATTTTCTCTTTTGGCCCATTAGGCATCCCGATTTCCATAAACAATAGAGATAATAGGAAACGGTGAAAAAATTGATTCTCTCTCTTGTGTGTGCTTCTTCAATGATAGCTTCTATGATGTAACTGTAGATGTTGTAAGTCACTCTTTGTGACATCTTCTTCACAATGTGTAACCACATTGTGTTTACTTGTGACCATCTTTCTTGGTCATTCAACTTTGTCACTAAGTGTGCAGCTGCTTGTATGATTGGGTACTTCTTTTTTATCAATGTCCATGCCACGTGGACCCTTGGTATACCCCAACTCCTTCCTTATCTCCAAGATTGTGGCCTTATCAGTTAAATCATTGTCTAGATCTACCCCTATTCCTTTCAACCACTGTTACTATTGATATCAACATAGTTGTGATCCTTACCCTACATCTTACAAAGTAGAAGAAATATTCATGTACCCTACTCATCAACCACTGGTACAAGGGTTCATATTTACTGAATTAGGGGAGCTCATACAACTAGTAAACTCCAATCTTCTTCAACAACTTCTCCCTAGCATCATCATACACCGGCATGTCTTTTGTTATGCACTTATTTGTCTTTGTGTTTAATAATGCATCCAACTCCTTATTTTCAGGTGTATGATGGTTGTAATCATTGATATTTCTCTTCTAGATGTGGGAATCCCATTCTGACCCACAATCACACCCTTCGAATACTACATTTCTGAGAAATTACTCTCAAGAGTCATTTCAACCTCTACTTCCACTTTTTTCTTCCCCTTAGCTCCTACGGTAGGTGGTTTCTTTGATGCCATATATAACCTATAATTTTATAACTTCAAATACTTTTCTTCTATCTCCCGAACATGAAAAATCAAACCCTAGCTCAATTCAAGCATACCCTAGTTGAAATTAGGTGCTATATCTCTTTTGCAATGCCTTAGTTTGCTCAAACCCTTTGTAAATGGGGACACAAGCTTCCTCTACACACAAATCTTCTTGTCACATCTCGATTCACACTCTTCACACCTGAATACTCTTCTCGCAGCTCAGTCACACTTGGCTCTTTCAAATTATCATGATTGCAATGGTAAGAATGAACTCACATCCCATCCTTTTATATATTTTCAAAAATTTAGTGTATTTATTGCTCCTTCACCTACCAAAAATCCTCATTAATTGATCCTTTTTTCCATTTTCCACGTGGTACATCTTCGCACCCTAGTCATAACCTTCTAGTGTACCCTCCTACCTTTTTCTATAAAATTCTCTTCAAAGGCGCTTCCATGCACCCAAGTACCTTGTCACCAATCCTTCCACCTATAGTCTTCACAGCCTTTGCTTACCTTGTATTATATTATTCCATCATTTATCTCCATCTATGGTCATCTTGTCTAGAAGAAATCTCTTTTCTAACAATTCTTCAACTTTGAATAGCACTGTAGCAGTTTTTTCCTTTCATATGTACTTATTTTCAACAGTCTTGTACCTAGATATCAATAACCACCCCACACTAATGGTATGTGTAGTCCTCTGTGCATATAAATTCTTCAAATAGTAATTAGCTTATGGCACGAAAATGCACTCATTACACAAACACACCAAATAAATTGACAAATCATAGCGAAAAATAAGGAAATACATTAAGGAAAATATAGAATTGAAAACCTAATCTAAATGGAAACACTTCCTTATTACAAACACCAAGAAGACTTATTTATAGTAGGGCTTCAGCCTACTTCCGTTCAAGTAATCAGGTAGTAGTGTTCCATCAATTGCCTCTAATTGGAAAGCACCTATTTCAAGTATTTGAGTGATAACATACGGCCCCAACCAATGTACTTTAAGCTTACGGATGGCACAAAAACTTTGAGTCATAAAGGAGCACAATTTGTCCAACCTCAAGCTTATTATCCTTGATATGTCTGTCATGTCATGCTTTCTACCTAGCCTTTTCTTGTTTTTGACTCCAATGTGTTATGGCTCATTGCTCGTCCATCTTGATTAACTTTTCAATCCATTATTTTAATGCTTCCTCAACAAATAGACCTCTAGCATGCGTAATATGCAAAGATGCTAATGTGAATTCCATAGGAAGAACTACTTCCGTGCCAAACACTAACTGAAATGGTGTGGCTTTGTTCAACCTTTTATATGTTGTGTGATATGCCCAAAGCACTACAGATAAATTTGTCATCCCAATCCTTCCTTCCAACATCACATATCTTTGTCAATGTTTGGCTCAAAATTTTGTTGAAAGCCTCGTAATTCCATTGGCCTGAGGATGATAGGGTGTCATCTTATGATGTGCAATCATGAATTCATCCAATAGTATCTTGATTGTCTCATTCAAGAAATGTGTACCCCTATCACTCATTAAACTTAATGGACATCCATACCTTGTAAGAATATTTTCCCATAGAAACCTAGTTGTTGTAGCTGTTGTACAATCCTTTGTAGGTGCTGCTTTTGCCCACCTTGTCAGATAATTTATGTAAGTGATGATATAGCGTGATCTAGTCCTATGTGCGGCTAGTGAAATAGGACCCACAAAATCAATAGCCCATTTCTCAAATGGTTCTACACTAGTAATAGGTCTTAGAGGCATTTCATCTCGTTGTCTTGGTTTGCCAAGACATTGATGATAGTGATCACATGCCTTACAAAATTCCTTACAATCTTTATACAAGGTCTCCCACCATAATCCAGGAGTAAAATATTATGCACAATGGTGTCACCTACATAGTGGCCACCTGCAATACCACTATGAGCTTCCTCCATGATATTTGTGTGTTCATGTTCTAGTACACAAGCACCACAATACTTCATCCCGACCTAACTTGTATAGGTCACCGCTAATCAACATATAGGGTGTCGCGCGTATAGAAATTTATTTCTTCTTTAAGGATTTCATTCCTTCTAGTGTCATACCTATTCGTAGAAAGACAAAAATGTCCTCTAATTCTAATGGCGCTCATTGTAACCTATATAACTATGCAGCTGGCATGGTATATTTAATTTCTTGTGCTTCTTCTCCTGACTATATTCTGGATAAATGGTCTGGTCTAGAATTACTTTTCCTTGGTTTTACCACAACTGTGAAATCAAATTCTTGAAATAAGAGTACCCATTTGCATATGTACCCCTGTAAAATAGGATTGTTTACCAAATACTTCAATGTCATATGATCTATATAAAATAAAAATGGTGTAGCTAGCAAGTATTGTTTGAATTTATGTAGCGCATAGATCATTGACAAAGCTTCATGCTCTGTAGTTGTGTAATTCTATTCTACAAGAGTCAAATTTCTACTAGTAAAACAAATAGGATGATCTATAATACCTTCTCTAGCTAAGCCAACACTATGCCAATGGTTGTGCTAGAGGCATCCACATGTACATGAAATGGTTGGTCCCATGAAGGAAAGTGAAAAATAGGCACGGTAGTAATTTTATCCTTTAATGTCTTGAATGCACACTACTTTGTGGTTCTCCTAATAGAACATACCTTTCCATTTCAGTAGCTCCTCCAAAGGTGTGGAAACCTTAGCATATCCTTTAATAAACTTCCTATAATATCCTATATGACCCAAAAATCTATGTACCTCACTCTAACTGGTAGGCTCTTTTAGGCCGATAATGACTACAACCTTAGTTGCATCAACAAAAAAACCTTCCTTACAGATTATGTGTCCTAACAATATTCCAAATGGTGTATCAATTATGTACTTCTTGATGTTCAAAGAGATACTCAACTATATACATCTTTCAAACATTAGGCATAGATTTTCACAATGGTCTTTGACCAATACATACACCATCCAATCATCTAAATAAACTTGCAAGAAGTTGTAAATAAACTCTTTAAACGCCCGAAAACTATGCGCGAAAATACATCGAGCATTTTTCAAAACAAAAGGCATCACAAGATAGGCAAAGCTGCCCCATTCAGCAAGAAAAGTAGTCTTTTCTTGATCCTCTTGGGAAATCCTAACCTGGTGATACCCAAACAACCCATCTGTAAACGAATAGATTTCATGCCCTGCAATGCCTTCTAGTATTTCCTCGGTGAATGGCGTAGGAAAGGGATTAGTCAATCATGCATCATTCATATCCCCGTTGTCCACACGATCCTAATCCGACCATCATTATTGATATTGATCACCATTGGAATAACCCATTCGACTCGTTCGGGGCTTGATGATGCCAAATTCAACATTTTTTCAATCTCTTCTTTGACCTTTTCTACAAGTTTGGGTTCATCCTTTAAGGTCTATTTCTAACTAGGTGCACACCCTCTTTACACTTTATCCTCATCTCCCCTAATAATTCATGCATTCCTTTAAGCTCATGGTACCCCCAAGGAATAAATCCTGATAATCCCGTAGTAACTCTATGATTTTTGCCACTTTAGAGTCTAACCAATAGTCTCTAATTATGGCCTCCTTAGGCTCGATGTCGATCCAACATTCAATTTCTTTGTCTTCATAGGTTCATGATAGGAACACATGGTCTTATCTACACTTTCCAACACCTCACGCCTACCATTGAATGGTTTATATCTATATTTTCTAATTCTTCATCATCCACTAAGTAGACCATTTTTCCTTTTTCTTTCTTAAGGCAAGCACACTTGCAGTAGTGTTGCATCGGCCTCTATTTCTTCAAAAAACATGCTCCTAAATATCCTTCATCCAATAACTCTTGAATGAGTTATTTCACCTTAACACTATCTCCCATAGTTAAGAGATTTATGAGCTTTAATGCCTCTTCCACTGGAGGCTTGGTAGAGAAGAATTCAAACATCTAGGTCATTCCTGCAATTAAATCCTACCAATTTCCAGTCTCTATATGGAGTTCCGCATATACATACCAAGCACATGCGCAACCATGTAAAGTGGAATAAAACTTGTGCACCAAGAGTGAAGGTGGTAAAGCTTCCTGCCCCTCTGTCTATAGTCTCTCACACTATTGAACGTCTTTGATAAACACGGTGATTACCATGATAAGTACAACTTTGAGTAGGTGTATTTCTCTTGAAAAAACTAGTGGCAAGAGCAATCCTAATTTCATTCCATCCTACAAGATTATCCTTGTGCACTACCCATCATCGCGTTGTTTTCTTATGTAGGGTATATGCTAGCATATTCCTTCTCTCCATCAAGTCTATCCACTATTCTTCTATGGCACATAGGAACACCATAGGGTCTCCTTCTCTGGTGTAACAAGGTATCGATTTGTTACCTATTCTCTTGATATAACATGGTTTTCTAACCCTAGGAAATATGCTCTTTACTTTGCGCCCTACCAACTCATAAGTGCTATGATCCCAATTATCACAAGCAACACTTGTAGTATCGCTAATAGATTATGCATCCTCCCACTGAAGGATTCCTTCTTTATGTGGCTTAAGTACCTTTGGATCCTAGATGGCACGTACATAAATCCTTTCAGTCTTCTTCACTCAAAGGCTCAACATAGGGCATATATTTTCCATCTGTTAAAAGGATAATAACTCTTTCCTCCTTATTTTCAAAGATGATATAACCCTTGTTGAATTGAAGATCAACATTATTTGCATAGCATCAAGGATGCCCCAATAGATCTAGGAAGCTATCTGACTCTGCCAGCACTAAAACCTTGAAATCTCTAGTGAATTTGGCTCCTTGTATGGTAATGGATGCATCTTTCAAAACTCGAATGGGAGTTGCCTTAGTCTAGTTAGCCATGAAAAAAACATTAGAGGATGGCTCCAATGGAGGTCTCCCCATTTGTACCCATGCATCTAAAGTAAGAACATTGACTTCCGTGACTTTATCAATCAATATATTACTCAATAGCCACCCATCCACAACAAAGATTCAAAGTGATTTACTTGTCATAATCTATGCTATAAGGGGAAGAGTTACATGTAGGATCTATCATCCAGGTCTCAATACTTACATGCGAGTTTTCCTTTTAACTATTTCCCTAACAAAGTGGAATGATATTCTCTGGCGCAACAATTTACACACATCTCTCAAGTCATCCATATCATCTGGATTGTCTTTGATGCTTTCTTTTGCTCCATCTTCCATGATTTCTCCTTTAAATAATGTATTTCACCACTGAATATTCTTGAGTACCTCCATGGTTTCCTAGTACACCTCCTTCTAATGGGAAGGATCTTGGTACCGTGCATGTATGTAAAACTCCTCCTTAGTGATGGTATCCTTCTGTTGGGATACTTCTTTGGTGTGTGTTGCTTGAGTGGGTCATGACCTTTACCTATAATGCCTCAGATTCTAGTTCCAACTTTGGCATCCACTAATTTTACACAGTGCATCATATCCTTACCATCCTTGCGCCTTTGTTTTCTTGTTTATGATGCTTGATAAGATGTTCATATAAGTCTGGCACTCCTCATAACTATGATTATTTTCTACGAAAGATCATGTAATATTCGAGGACATTTGCACTGTAGTGGTCAGGAGATCTATATGTGTAACACATTCTATGAGGGAACTCGCTTCTTCCACCACCATGGCCTCGGCCTCCATATCCTCCTTAAAACCCTTGACCTCTACCACGACCTCCTTTGAAATATCCTTCACTCGATCTTGATGCTTGTTCTTACCTTTAGAGTTATCTGAAACTCATGTTTGTTGTACACCGATGTCTATAGCATCATGGATCTGACCAATTAGTCGGAAGTCTTCCGTGTCATGAGTCGTGGACCTATAGATTTTGTAGTAGCATGAAACATTCTTCCTTATTGTGCATTGTAGTAATGGGCAGTGGCTAGCATCATGGTTTAGATGGCATATCTCACAGTCCAATAGCAATGAGTGCACTGATCTGCAAGGACAACTATCCTTTGTGTGACCTTCCACTTCACAATTTATGCACCAAATCCTTGTGTGCATCTCATGTGTTGAATTTTTCGATAGCTTCTACAATTACTTCACCATAGCTATGATCTGTGCTTCTAAAAATGGGTTCACCCTAGTGTCAATACTTCCAACTACTTGAGCACATAAAACTACTTTGAGTGCTTCACGTGGATCAATATATGTCTTATGTGATAACACCCTTCTAAAATGTGTTATTAGGCCCCCAACAAACCATTTTTCTCGTTGGCGTACATTAATATCATAAGAAATATTGGATAATAGTGTTTTGAAATGAGCATCATACTCTCTGACACTTTCAGTAGTGGCTTGATTAATATCCTTGAGTGCACTTATACTCTTACGCTCGAAGTCCGGATGTGAAAATCTTTAAGGAGAGCATCTTCTAAGGCTGCATAGACTACGTAAGTCCGATCGGGTCAAACTTTCTTTACCAACCGTGTGTGTGCCCTTATAATGTAGTAGAAAATTGACTTTCCCTACGCTCAGAAGTCGTGATTCCTTTTACGTGCCATAATATTTCACACATGTTCACATGTTCAGCAACAAATTCTATGCCCCTATACTCTAGGAGACAAAGAGACATCTCCATGTAAATATTTTGGGGTTGGTGTAGACCTTTCCCACCTGATCCAGAACCTCCTATGTTTCCTCTACATGCAGAATCACCAAATCCACTAAAACCAAAGCCACCTCTACCTCTTGATCCTAACCCCGTAGCTAGAGTCGAACCAAAAGATGTACTTCCTTGTGTCCCAACAATAGTACTCAACTACACTCCGATAGTACGTGAAGTGTAACTACTCTAGAAGATAGTCTAAAAATTTACGTGTCTAAGTTTTATGTGGATGATACACCTAAAAAATTACTCCCATATAAAAATGAATTCATTTTCGCTACCATCGTTGTTCTTTTTATATGACTCACTCCTTCTCTCCCACTGCCTAAATTAGCTTGCTTGATTGTTTTTTATACTAGATATTGGAAAACCAAGTGCAAGGGCAAGGTTTCTAGGTGGATTCAGATGCATACCTATGGCCCAAGTCATCTCTACTAGCATGCTTCTACATGAGGCTGAGGAGGGTTCCCTATCATGCTTTCCCAAATGGGGGAGTTCCTAATGCTTGGGTTCCACATCTTTTACATGAACTTCAAACCCTTCCCGAACTATCTCTCTCCACAACACCATTTTCTCTACAACATCTCACTGCTTCTCTATCTCCCTCTCACATACCTCATTATACTTAAGCTACCTTTCCTCTCTTTTCCTTTCTATTGCTAGGTCTTCCATCTTTCACCAAACCTAGCTCTTGCCCCCGTGTATGGTGGGGTTTAGTTTGCCATCGGTTTGTTCTCCAAGTTCAGGGTTACCATCGAATTTTGATCACTAATGGAATGCCTTACAGGTAAGTTCCCCTGAGATATCGTAAAATTGGAATTTAGCTACCTCTAGGCACAAATAAGTGGAAATTTAGTACTCTTAGATATAGTTGTTCAAAACACGTATCCACAACACAAGTCCAAATTAGATCAACATCATAAAGGGTCTGAAATTCTTCTTGCATCTAGAAAAGTGTGTGATACCTACAATTCCTTTTAGATACATAAGCAACCAACCACTCGTATAGTTCTACCGAAAAGATAGTGAAGAAGCTTTCATACAAATAGTCATACAAATTCTGCTCCACCCACGTGCATGCATCAAAATCAGATCCAGTGTTGAACCTTCATGTGTATTCTTCTTCTAGGTCATGTATCCACTCCTCAACACTTGCTAGGGTCAACCGGTATGTCTTCATCATGAACCATCCTGAAAAAAAAAAAAACGAGGTCCCAGCAACGGAACCAATGATGCAGCCTAGAATTCACTAGTAAAATCCCAGTGCGCGGCGACACTTCACTCACCTAGTCGAGCACTCACCCAAAGCACACAAAGGTACCAGCATCCTCTTTAGGGTTACTCTTGCAAAAGGTTAGCATGATGAATACTTAATACATTCAGATCCATAATTAATATAACATTCTACAGAGCATATCTAGATCTAGATCTTAAAGAATCATGAATCACATGATAAACATAGTGAAATAATTTATGCAGTAATAAACTAAAACCATGATTAACACCTTGATTCAGCTAATAACCTCCATTATATTAAATACAATAATACATAGAAGCTTCCTTACAATAATAGTAGTATACACTTATGCACGTAACATAACTTGACAACATAACTTCATACTAACTCGATCTCACACTCTCATACTTATATCTATCTCTATATATATATCATACTACATAAACCATTACATATTTATAAGGGTGGGGACTTTCCCTTCACCGCTTATCCAATCCCAAAATAGGTCGCATGCTATTATTAGCCATGCACCATTACAATAATAGCTACATACAAGTGCACTAACAATAGAATTCTTCTAGTTAACTATCAGTAGTAAATCTATTCTTAGCATGTACCCATGTAAAGCACTTCATAGCTGATCCTCCAAAATATCCAATGCATGTCGCATAAGTATTTAACTGGTTTGTGTGTTCGACATGCTATCTCCAAAAATATCTCGTACACGTGAAAATGGCTAAGTCCCAAATCTATCTCTCTTCTTTGTGCGCGATTCTTTCCTGACCCTTCCACACCTTTGAATGCGCTTTATTCTTCCATGTGAACCTTTTATATGTTTTTCACTAAGTTCCATATCTTGGTGACCAATAATTACAAATGGGATACATTGTGTTCAGCCCTAAATAACCATTTTAGAGAGAAGGTAGTTAATTTTTGTTTATTGGAACAATTAACCACAATCAAGAGGGCCCCGAATGAGCAGATGGTTGACTTCAACTTTAGGTCCCAAAGGACGTGGGATAGGATTTCAATTTTCATGAGGCTCATGAATGGAATGTGTGTTCCTCTACTTTTTGAGAGTTCTAAATTCCAACATAGCTATGATGATACAATTGATGGGGGGAACAACACTACTAGGGGCATATGATATAGCTATCAGAGTGGAGAACTACTTAATTCACAGAAAGCTGGCACCTAGGCCACCTATGCCTCTATATCTAGAATTGGGGACCACCTCTACCATCCAAGAACCTTAAATAGCCCCCATTGCAGCCCCTAGAATTTAGAGCAATAATGGAGCCTCCACTTCTTATAGTACTTCCAAGGAACTCTAGGAAGTCATGAAGAAAATGTAGAATTCGGGAAATGAGTTGGTGACAATAAAAAGTAGCAAGCTCGAGCTCTAGACCTTTCCAGCCCCAATGTCAAATGAATAGTCCTCTATATCAGCCTAACAGCCTTCCACTTTGAGGCAACAAAGTAAAATCCAAACCAAGGGTTGTCTCAAAGTACCGGTGCCATTTTAGCTTTATAATCCAAATGTAGTTTCAACATCAATGGCCATAGTTTTGGCTCGGAACAACATTATAAAAGAGTATGAATGGTGTTACCCCTAAAATCTACCTCATAATCAATCAACATGCTTCAATGGCACTCTGAATCAAGCCTTGATGGTGCAGACCATTGGGGTGGCCCAAGAGCCAAGTGAGGAAGAAAATCAGCAAGCAGCTCAACAAGAGACTCCTCCAACTAAAACCACATTGGTCAATTGGTAGATGGAGGACTTTTTGGAGTTAATCAATCTCCTTTCCAGGGTGTGGCTACCAATACACGGTCTAAGAAAAGGAACATAGAGGAGGTAAAATCATCTAGTCCAGTTATTTCTCAGCCCACTCTCACTCAACAAGGAGTTGGCAAGCCAAATGTAGCTCCTAATGCACAAAGCTAGCCCAAGCCGACCATCAGTTTGATCCCTCAATGTGTAGTATCAACCCGGATACCGATTGCAAAACTCATGGACCAACCTGTAGTACCAAAACAGGTCATGCCAAGTTAGGGATAGTAAAATAAAAACCCACCTCCATTTAATATCATTGATTAAATGAAGAATACTAATGTCATCATTTCCATGTGAGAGTCTTTGGAAATTCCAGGGCAACGAGATTTGGTGCAAGTTATTATGTAAAATTTTTCCCCTTCTAATGAGTCATCCAAAATTAGGAGAGGGTTCTTACTAAAAATGTATAATAAGGATAAGGTCATTCAGGTAAGAATGTGAAGCCTCCACCGTTTATGTCTCATTTATCATTTGAGATAAGCTAGTGCACAATTGCATGATTGACTTAGGGGTAAAGCGACTCACCGATGCTAAAGAAAATTGTAGATAAATATGGATTAGAATATGAACCGGTATTGAGGGGAGTAGTACAATTTGATGAGACTGCAATAGGCATAGTTGGAGTGATCAAATAAATAAGCCTTATGTTCCATGCTTTCTGAATGTCATAGTTCTATAAGATATATCAGGTGATTGATTTTTACCACTTTTTTCCTTATGCCTTTTGAGGTATTTTACAACCAATATTGGCGGGTACCTATTAGCAAATTGGTCCCACATGTTATTTAGGATAATGTATGGAGCTAAGGCTACGATCAGGTCAGAGCTAATTTTCAATTTTCACATTAATCTTTATGCTCCCATCCCAATCAATGCAAATCGTACCATATTCAATCAATAAAAATGTTTGGAGACTCAACAGAAAAAAACAAAGGTTGGAAGCATTTTTAACCTAACGCTTGATGATTGGGCTCATAAGAGACATGATTTTGACCCATACAAGGAAATAGAAGAAGATGAGTTGGGAATTTTTGTCTACATGAGGAGAACCTACCCACCCCCAACCTCACCAAGCTAGAAAATGAGGATGTTAATGAAGTGTGGCAGTTGTTCTTTAACGGTTCCAGGAGTAGGAAAGGTGTTAGAGGAGGTGCAATTATTTTATCACCATAAGGTATGAAGTACTACTCAACTTTCCATTTTTATTTTCCTTGTTCAAATAATATAGCTAAGTATGAAGCTTTGATACATGGATTACATTGAAAAAGGAAAAGGGGTATAAAAACTTGCAATTTTTTGGGGATAGCAAATTGATTGTCAACCATGATTAAATGAAACGTGTTGCTAAGAATGATTAGCCTACAACAATCAAGTATGGGACCTCACGGAAGATTTTAATGCATTCAAAATTTAGGCCATACTAAGGAAAAGGAATGAGGTTGTGAACAAGCTTGCAACAATTGGAGTAACATTTGACGTCGTGGACAATATCAAGTGAGATAAATAAAAACCACATATTCATGTAATTATAAGGCAATATGTACTGATAATAACACAATATGGAAGGTATTTGAGAATGATCAACAAATAGTTAATTAATATAGGAGGCTAAGTTCTCACTAAAAATAGGAGAACCTAGAGCAATAAAGTACGGGGATCAAGTGGCACGGTTGTGGAGAAACAAATGACACAAGGGGTTGGAGACTCTAGAGTCAATGTTTAACCCAAAACCAATTCGAAAGGATAAGGCTAACATTTAAGTCAAAAAGGAGGATTAAGAGCCCATTTCGGTTGGAGAAGATAAGATGCTCAAAATGTAGATTGAGCAACAGGGGCGGAAGCCTGATAAAATATATTAAACTCAATCAACCAGGAATACAATGGAGTGATGTAATTCTTATAGGAATTATACAACATATGAATATAATAATAATTGTTACAACAATTGACTTCCCAAAATGCATCCGGGAAGCACATAATTGTTATAACAATTGATATGCCTGTGAAATAAAGAAAAATATGGTTTAAAAACCATATAACAACATTATTTAATTAATAACATTAATTAAATAATTAATTAAATGATGTATAATTAATTAACCTAACATTCCCCCCCTTAATTGTGCATTGTCTCAAGGGATGACTTGAACTTGTCACGCGCAAGTGACTTCGTGAAGATATTTTCTCGTTGTTTAGCTTTTGGACAAAATTGAAGCTAGATGTTGTGCTTCAACACATGCTCACATATGAAATGAACCTGTACCTCAATGTGCTTTGTTATTTCATGAAACACTGGATTTCGAACAAGTTTGAGAACACCTTCATTGTTAACATACATGGTGGTTGGTTTGTCTTGTGTTATTCCAAGTCCTTCAAGTATGCAACATAGCCAAATCGCTTCACATACACCTTCTCGTACAAAATGATACTCAACTTCTATGGAAGAACGATAAAAAAAGTGTTGTTTCTTGCTTCCCATGATATTGGTCTAGATCCCATAAAAAATACAAATCCTGAAGTGAATTTTCTATCATCAATATTGCATGCATGCTCTAAATTTGAATATCTAGTTAAGAAGAAGTTGTCATTCTTATTGTATTCTAAACCAAGATCCACTTGATCCTTTAAGATATCTTAAGAAGCGCCTTGCTACTTTCCAATGAAAAACTTTGGGTTCCTACATGAACATGGATAGATAGCTCACTGCAAAGTTGATATCTGGTCTAGTGTAGGTCAGTAAATGAGACTCCCAATCAACTATCGATAGAGAGTGGCACTTACCTCAGGAGATGGATCTGAACGAGATAACTACAATTTGTTCTCCATAGGTGTAGCAATTGGTGTGTAATCCATCATCCTGAATTTCTCGAGCATTGTCTTGGTATATTTCATCTGAGAAAAAAAATGTGATTCTCTTTCTGCCATACTTCTAATCCAAGACAATAATGCATCACCCAAGATCGGTCATGTCGAATGATCGATTAAGATCTTTCTTTATTGCATCAATCATCCTCACTAAACTACCAGTGATGACTAGATCGTCGACATAGACAAAAAAATCACAATCTCCCCCTTTCTTTTTGAGGTAAAGATTGGGATCATATGGATTTCTAACAAATCCATGTTGTACGAGATGCTCATCAATCTTGATGTACCATGCCCGGGGTGCCTGTTTAAGGCCATATAGATATTTCCTGAGTCTACATACCTTTGCTTCTTGACCAGGTACAACATATCCCTCAGGTTGAGTCATATAGACTTCTTCTTGTAAATATCCATTCAGGAAGGCACTTTTTACATCCATCTGATGGAATTTCCAACCAAATCAAATGCTAGAGAAAAGATCATCCTGATCATTTTGATCTTAGCTATGGGAGAAAATGTCTCCTTGTAGTCAATGCCTTCTTTTTGTGCATACCCCTTTGCTACTAGTCTTTCTTTATACTTTTCCACTATCCCATCTACTTTATACTTCATTTTGAATATCCATCTGCATCCAATGGGTTTCTTCCCTGGTAGAAGATCGAAAAGCTACCAAGTGTTATTTTTCATCACTGATTGATATTCAGAATCCATGGCATCTTTCCAATATTTTGACTGTAGGGATTCTGGACTATAGAGGGATCATTAGATTCAATTACTCTACTCATCAAATCAAAGTTAACTTCTTCTCTTTCTTTATTACGAGTCTATGGTCTAGGGGTGGATGTATCTCGGTGGAGCATCCATTCTTGCATCTCGTAATGTGCTAGTACACCACTTGGGCATATGTTGAACTGTTCCCATGGGTCGTGGTTCTATCTGATCAACACCATCATCCCCATCTTCACTTTCATCATCTGTGGGAACATCAGCTTTAATTTTTACAACTGGTGAAAAATCTACATCTGGTGAGTCTGGAGGAGGAGACTCTGCTTCCTTCTTCTAAAAAAACTCAACATCTCTGTTGGTGTAGACTTTTTGGTCTTTAGATCCATCAATCTGTACCCAATGAAGATGATTTTTGTGACTTCATGTCCAATTTCTTTTTGTTCTGCTTGGGTATGTGCATACTTTCTTTACACCCAAATACTCTAAGGTGTGCAATAGATGGTTTCCACTTTGACCATGCTTTTGTGATGTTACTCCTTCAAGAGCAACTATGGGCACTCTGTTCAATAAATACATTGTTGTTTTTTATGTTTCTACCTAGAATGTATTTACAAGTCCAATCATCAATCATGCATCGCACCATTTCCATGATAGCATGATTTCTTCTCTCAATAACACCATTCTATTGTGGTGTGTGTGGAGGAGGAATTTTTGACAAATCCCATGATTTTTTAGGTAGTCTTTGAACTCATTACTAGTGAATTCCCCCTCGATCTGAGTGGAGAGTTCTGATGTGACAACTAGTTTCATTCTCAATGGCTACTTTGAACTTCTTAAAGGTTTCAAAAGCTTCACTTTTCTTGTGAAGACAAAAAATCCACATTTTCCTTGAATAGTCGTCAACACATAGCATGAAGTACTAAAATCCAGAATGACTTGGTTGCATCGGACCACAAAGATTGGTATGAACCGATCAATCTTACCATGAGCTTAATATGTATTCTTCGGAATGATGCTCTGTGTTTTTTCCCTACGAGATAGTGAGAACACTTTTCTGTATCCTTCCTCGAAGTTATGGTAGCCCATGTACCATATTACGTCGGCGAAGTGTCTCGAGATACTTAAAACTAACATGACCAAGTCTCCAATGCCATAGCTGTCTTTGAGGTAGAGTTCTTAGCCACAAGTGTCCGATCATCTCTATAGACAAAATCAATCTAGAACATGTGTCCCACATTTGAGACTTTTGCAACTATTTTCAAGCCTTGTGATCTGTCTTGAATCAAACATTTTTTTCTTTACGAAATGAATATCAAAGTCATTTTCAAGTTATGATCTAGGAGTTGATCAATGAAAGTAGATTCTTTGTCAACCCAGGGGACATATAAGACATCGATAGTCTATGTAGTTGCTTGAACCAAAGGGTAGAGAGATGTTCCCAATCCCTTGAAAGCGTATATATGATGAATCATATCACAACGAAACATGATTTTTGATGGCATGTATATCATTGAAGTAAACTAATCTATGTGGTTGGTCATGTGTCAAGTGGATCCTGAATCAACATACCAAACATCACTAGATGATGTGGATGGTTCACTTAATCAAGAAGTGTACAAGAAGTCTTCATTATCTGAATGTTCTTCTTACTTAGTAATATTTCCTTGTTGATGGGGTCTTCTTTTCCAGTTCCCCTTTTTCTTCCCTTGATTGTAGTTAGAATGTCCCTTGTGATATTTTTGTGGAGGTCCAGAGTTTCTTGATGAACCTTTCTTGTAAGTATTGTACCAACAATATTTTAGGTCATGTCCTCTTTTACAGATTGGACATTGCTTCTTCTGTTGTCTGTCCCCTTGATACTGATTTTGATTTTGGGACTTTTGATAGGAATTAGGTTTTCCTTTACCTTTTCCTTTCCATTTTTGATGTGAAGAAATTTCCTGCTCCTCTTCATCATCCTTATTGTGCATTGCTTCCTCTTATTGCAATAGGTTTACCAATTTTTCAAAACTAACTGTCATATCTGACAAGTTTAGTGTTGTTACAAAAATACGGTATGAAGAAGGGAGTGCTCTCAAAACAATGGGAATGAGATCATCATCTTTGACCATTTATCCTAGGGCTAGAAGTGAAGCCCTCAATTATGCAACTCTTCTTAAGAAAGCTTCAATTTTCTCATTTTGTTTGAACTTCAGTGTGTGTAACTGACTCTACAAATTCATAATGACATTCTTGTTTTTGGCCTCATACACCATGCTCAACTTATCCCACGCTTCCTTAGCTGTTGTGGCATCACGAATGTGGGGTTACACATTATCAAACACTCCAAACAAGATGATGAGTTTGTATTTCTAATCTGCTCTATCAAACTACCTCTTTTGTGTTGTAGATGTAGTTTGATTTGGTCCTAGTACCAGTCCACACAAGCCATATATCTTCAAACTCAAGTTGTGTCTTGATTTTTGTCTTCCATGCACCATAGTTGTTTCCTCTGAGTAGTTGTGAATCTGGAAGAAAAAAATTGTGGGCATTGTTGCCCATTTTGCGAGAAAACATTGACACTGATTGGCTCTTATCACTCCAAGTATAAGGTCTCCCAAATTATATCTTCAATCTGATATACCAACCTTTCTATATATGTGCCCTTCCGATATACTCGGTGGTGTGGAATAAGATCTCCCTTTATATATACCCAGTGGTATGTGAAAGAGGTGTTAACGTACGTGAAATAATTCAATACGTGGTACCAAGATAGTACTAAAATGGGTCTGTGTGATTATCGACACCACTCAAAGAAATATCCTCATATGTGCACGTAACTTTGTTATATACTTGGATAATTTCTCAGTCTAGATTTATGTCATGTAATCGTTCACAGACGGATGGGATGGCTCACAGTGTGTACATTGTGACCTTATTACTCCCCATAAATTTAAACGGTCGATGCCTGAGACGACGTTGTTACAACTATATTAGGCATTTAGTGCGGTAGTATTCATGACGGCTTTACCCGTAAGAACTTCCTAGAGGTACCGTATATACCGAGAAGCGCTACGAATGAGATATAGGATCTCGTGAGTGTTACAGAACCAATTTTATCTTTTTTATTACAATTTTCTACCAATTTACGAGCGATTCAATATTTGTGGTTGACTATGCAAACCTACAAATTAGTACTATATATGGAAGCATGGAATTACATTCAAAAATTTAGAAAAAAATGAATGGCAGGAAAAAAATTGTTTTGCGAGCCCTGGTGGCCTCCGGAGCCCAAAATGACCCACTACGCTAAAAAATTGCAAAAATATAGCAAAATGTTATTTATGGATAGGCCTCCTTTTGCAAAAAAATGCTCGAAATGAAAAAATAGGCCTATTAGGAGAAAAATTACCCTAAATTAGGGTTTTTCTCGCTAAATTTTTAGAGGGTTGTTTAGTTTGTAACTAATTGGTTTAGCAGATCATTTTTCTGCTAAATCCTCCCCAACTTTGGCTATTTTTCTAAATTTGCCTCCAAATTTTAAAATGTAAAAAATTGTGTTGTTTTGTGTGATTCGAACCATGCACCTCCCACTACCAAGTCTTTTCCACTATCCACTTAGGCTCTATGAGCGCTTGGGTAATGAAATGAAGCAAAGTGTATTTGAAGTAGATGAAAAAATGACTTACCTCATTAAAAAAGATGTGGCAGAGGTTCCACGTGGCTGCATGTTGGAGGAAGAGATTGCATGTGGATTAGGTCTTTGCCTGCATAGAAACTGGATCTCCTTTGCAAAAATTCAACCATCATTTATATTGTATTGAACACAGTATTTTTTATTTCTCTCCTCATATTTTTAATCATCCACCATATTGAAATTTACTTTAGCCGCTTCTCATTGATTCATAGCTCCTTTCTATGTTTACAGTGCTTGGTTAAAGGACGGCTTGTATGCAGTGTGTGGAGGTTTTCATGGCTATGGTCATGTCTGCAAGTCTGAGTGGAGGTCACAGAGTGCTCAAGGAGGACGGTTTGTTTGTTGTAGAGTCTTGTTTTTTTATTGCAGGTTACGAGGCTCGGCTTGGCCGTGTAGGAGGGGTCTGCTCCTTGGTATGTCCACTTCCCTGAAGCTTCACGCAAATGCAAGAATGAAGACTATAACTTGCCAATATATAATCAAAACAGTGTGGGTCGCTATTGGTAAATGAAATGACTTCAGCCTTAGATGTGTAGTTTTTGAACTCGGACGGTGGATGGCCAACATAATAGGTCGACTCATCTCGAATGGCTGGGCGGTTGAAAAACTAGAAGAACACACCAATATGATGGCTCGGTATGGTTTGTTGGTTGTGCACAAGGCTCGATCTATTGGAGGCAGGGGCTTGTATGGACAGCTCGGTCCAAATGGGAGCCAAACACAGTCTTTGGAAAGACAACTCGACTTGAAACAAGCAACTCGGTGGTCTTCAAATGGCTCACCCCTTCATGCATGGTCAGGCTCGCTTTGTGGCTCGGTGGAGAGCTCTTTCCTCAAACTTGTAGAAATCCACCAAATTTTGTAGAGACTAAATGCTTCTCTAAATTAGAGACAAAACCCCTAATGGGGAAAAATTAATAAAATCTTTTAAAAAAATTCTATACCTGTAACAAATTTTGCCTAGTGCTCGGTGCACCAGTGTAAAAAAAATGCATTCCAAACACCTGGAATGAGCAAGAGGATGTGGGGAGGTAGGGATATGGCTGGGAGGTTGCATGAGGTTGAACAGGCTCTCAATTATTGCAAACACTTTTCCAATCTCCTCTATCTCAGATACTCTCTCTTGCCACACCTTCACATGTCCAGATTCTTTCTCTAGTACCAAATGTAAATTGAAAATAATAGGGGTAAAACCGATAAAATATATTAAACTCAATCAACCAGAATACAATGGAGTGTTGCAATTCTTATAGGAATTGTACAACATATGAATACAATAATAATTGTTAGAAGAGCTTCCAAAATGCATCCGGGAATAACATAATTGTTATAACAATCATAACAATTATACTTATGGAAAAGAAAAATATGGTTTAAAAACCATATAACAACATTATTTAATTAATAACATTAATTAAATGATGCATAATTAATTAACCTAACACAAAATAGGCAAAATCAATAGTGAATGGGAAAATTACGGCTTTGTGTGACTTTTCCAGGAATTCCTGGATGTTTTTGCATGGATCTATGAGGATTTGAAGGGTTTTAACCCAAAATATGCACAACACACCATTGAGTTGAATCCGGAGGCTAAGCCCGTCAGGAAAAAGAAAAGGTCAGTCAACCCTCATATAGAGCCTCTCATGAAGAAGGAGTTGAATAAGCTCATTGAGGAAAGTATCATTTTCTCGATCAAGCATTCAAGTTGGGTAGAAAATCTGGTGCCGGTTAGGAAAAGGAATGGGAAAATTAGGTTGTGCATGGATTTTCAGGATTTAAACAGGGCCTCCCTCAAGGATCACTATACACTTCCCTCCATGGAGTAGATTCGTAGGTAGTGGCGTTCACAAATATTATCCCTCTTGGATGGATATTCGGGCTATAGTAAGATTATTGTGAAAGAAGAGGATTAGCTCAAAACAACCTTCTCCACAAAATGGGGCACTTATGCCTATAATAAGATGTCATTTAGGCTATCAAATGTTGGAGCAACATTTCAATGAGGAATGGATATGTCATTTAAGGGGTTTTAAATAAAATAGTGTTTGTCTATCTTGACAACATCACTGTATTTTCTAAAAATGCATAAAGTCACCTCTTTCATCTCAGACAGGTCTTCCAAAGGTGCAGGAGGTTTGGAGTGTCCTTGAATCCCAAAAAGTGCATATTCATGGCACATGAGGGTAAAATTCTAGGCCATATCATGTTGAAGGAAGGATTGGAAATTGATCTCGCATAGGGTATAAGCCATCAATGCTCTACCATTGCCAAGTCATAAGAAGGCTCTCCAAAGCTTCTTGGGGAGGATAAACTTTTTTCACATGTTTGTACTAGATTTTTCCACTCTTGTGAAGCCATTAATAATGATGTTGAAGAATAATTTGGCTTTAAAATGGACAATAGAGGGAAAAGAGAGTTTCAAATACATCAACTATGCCATATCTCAATCTCCAACTCTCATTAATTTGGACTTCTCTAAAGACTTCTTTCTCTATACCTTCAAAGTGGTTCGACACCATCTCTGGAATCTTGGTGCGGTAGAATAAGGAAGGACCTGGAACAACCTATTGGATTCTTCACCAAGACCTTGTGGACTATGAGGTAGTATATTCATTCGTTGAAAAACATGTCCTTGTTGTGATTAGAAGTTTGAAGAAGTTCGAGAATTTATTGTCAAATAATAAGATTCATCTTCTAGTAACACATGTTGGTATAAAATATTTTTTTGTAAACAAGGACCTCAATGAAAAAATGGCTTGTTAGGTAACCGGTTCATGGAATATGACATTGATATTAGGGTGACTAAGCTGGTCGGGGCAAGGTTTATGTGAACAGTTAAACTTGGGACAACATGTTGAGTCGGGTGGTAGATAAGAAGTTGTTTTGGTATCACAAAATAGTCAAGAAGCGGTAGCAGATGACGTGATTACAACATTTTTGACTCAGGATATAGTCCATTTCCTTCAAACAGGCCAAAGTTCTCAAGGGTTGAGCAAGGCCAAAAGAGGTATTTCAGGATCCATTGTATCCCCTTTGCATTGGTTAATGGCATCTTATTCAAGATAGATGTAAATGGTGTCCTCCTAAGGTGCCTCAAGGTAGATCAGATAGAGAAGGTGCTACATGAATTTCATGATGTAGAAACAAGTGGCCATTTTTCCCTAAGGGTGACAACTCTTAGAATTATAAAGGTATGATATTATTGGCCTAATATTTTTCTTGATTGTTATGCATGGATTAGGAAGTGTAAAAGTGCGCCTTCTTCATAGGCAAAGAGAGGGTAGTAGCCCTTCCACTCCATGCCATTTATGTAAATGAACCATTTGTGCAATGTGGGTTGGATTTCATTGCGGTGATTAATCCAAATTCTAGCTTGGGCCATAAGTGGATCCTCACAGCCAAAAATTATTTCACCAAATGGACAGAGGTGGTTGCACTCAAGGAAGCAAATGAGGCCATCATACTATATTTTTATGAAGGGATTGTGACGAGGTTCGGAGTATTGGACACCATTATATTAGATAATGCTTTGACATTCCTAGGTGCCAAGATCATAGAGTGGGTAGTAAAAAATGGGATATAATTGAGCACCTCGTCGATTACTACCCACAAGATAATGGGTAGGTCGAGTCCACAACATAGATATTTTGAAGATTATAAGAAGAACTTTAGATGAGAACCATAGACCTTGACACACAATGTTGAAATCAGCCTGTGGGCTGATATGATTACTCCCTAGAAATCAATAGGGAGATTCCCTTATAGGTGAGTCTATGGAAGGGAGGAAAGGATGCCTATATCCATCAAACTACCGAATTGGATCTTATAAAGCACTAGGATTTATTTGATTTTTATTCCATGGAAGTTAGGTATGCATAACTCATGGAGTTGGAGGAACTGAGGGACAAAGCGGTGCAAATCATGGAGAAGGATCAAACTTTAATCAAGAGGTTCTTTGTTAAGAAGGCCAAAAACAAAACCTTTAAAGAGGGGGGCTTGGAATTAAAATGGGATGTAGATAGGGAAAAACTAGGAAGGCACTCTAAGTTTAATGCAATATGGAGTGGCCTTTATATGACTTCAAGAATCAAAGAAAACAATGCTTTCTAGCTATCAAGGTTAAATGGAGAAGAACTTCAGATTCCAGTAAATGGAATCTATCTCAAATATTTTTATTAAGTGAAATTTCCTTCCTTGTACATATTAGTTTAGGATTTCTATTCCTCCAGGTTTTTCTAACACATTTCTTTGTTTTAGTTTAGGTTTGCTTTGTAATAAGTGTTGGTGAACTCTTTGCATATTCCACTTGGGATGTGTATGACTTTTCTATTTATATATAATTGTGTATTGTTGCTCTAACACTTTCTAGTTTTAGGAAAAGTCTCATGATGGAACAATCAATCTCCGATCCGTGGGTTTTGAGAAATGACATGCCCTAAGAGTGTTTCAAATTTTTGAGAGGTGAATTTTCGGGTGGAGATTAGTTTCAAACTTCATAACGACTCCATACCCAATGGACACTACAAGGTCACTAGTCTTTTACATCTAGAAAGAAGATCACCCAAAGAGTTGCCAATTGTTATCCATTTTTTGCACTCCAGCAAAATGGACTAACCTACTGAGTCAAGAAATTGGCATTTAATGGAGAACGGTTTCTAATAGGGTAGTTTATGGCAAGTGCTCATCTGCGATGAAGGTCCAAGCTGAAAAGTGAAAAAACAAAGATAAAATGTTGTTGGTAGCATTTTATATACTACCGAACAGGAGCAGGAATGGATGTTATCAGCTAGTAGCAATTTTTCATGCTACCAAGCAAGTAGCAAAATCGGTGGGTCGTAGACGGGTAAATGGCACGAGAGGTGTCACTAGCATCTTTAGATGCTACCATCCAAGAGGCAATCAAACTACTACAGTCAGTAGTATGTATGGATGCTACCAGGTCGGTAGTGAATAATGGCGGTCCCGACCATGGTCAAGATTGCTACCGACCGGTAGCATTTTTAGTGCTACCACCTAGTTGTACAAAGGAGATGATGGAGCGGTCGATCAACATCGGGGTATCCGGTAGTATTTTATGAATGTTTTCAGTTGACAATAGATTTTAATCTACCATCTAAGAGCAATGATAATATGTTCTTGAATGGTTGAATTTATGCTACCGCAGACGACACCAAAGATGATTATGCTTCCATTTGGGAGAAAAACATGCGTCTAACAATGGGTCGAGTGCGAGAACAAACCAAGAGTTAATGGAAGTGGTGCAAGGTTTTTTAACTACCAGCTTAATGAGGTATGGCTGCCCGTGCAAGCAAAGTAAAAAATTTATGGCCTCCCATACTTTTTTAATGAAAAATGTTGGATGGTAAGGCAATTATGAGCTAAGGCCTCGAATTTGGGCTTATTGTAAAGAATTTTTCCTTATGCCTAGTTTTTAATGGATTGTGTATGTTTCTGAGCAATAAAATTGGTATTTTGTGGATTTTGTTTCCCTAATCCAAGTTGTATTGCATCTTTTTCCTCCTATTATGTTTGCAGGTATATTGTGCATGTTTATATCTCTTTGTAGGAACTTTAATTTATTGTGCTTTATGAATATAGGGAATTGAATATTGTTTTAGCTATGGCGCTTCTACTTACCCTACCTCACTTTTTTTACTCCATATTGTTCACTCACTCAAAGTGTCTCACTCCTTTCTTGGTGCATCACCTTCTCTTATAGTAGATTTAATTTTATGCATTCTTTTATCCCTGTCTCCTTGGAAATCATTAGGGTAGGATTAGATTAGTTTTCCATTCTGCACTTTGGAGAAGTTGGCACTAGGTTAGGAGAAGAATCCAGATTTCTCCAAAGGATTATGCTACTTACAACGTCCCACACTATAGGATAATTCCATGTTATGCAGGCTACAATGATTACCTCACACACAAATCACAAGCAATCAGGGGTGCTGTAATTTTACATTAACACATGTTCCCCACTCGTGTGCACATTTTAGACATTCAATTCCAATATAATCTATTACTTGGTCAACTATGGATTCATAAAATGCATTTTTATCATCTACACTACATCAATGTCTCAAATTCAAGCATGCTAGTATAAAAGTCACCATCCATGGTGATCCTCACCCTTTCCAATATTGTCAAGCACTCGAAGGAGAAATTCATTAGGAACCATATTTTCCCATTACCAAAATAGTATAATTGTCTTTTCCGTCATCATCCATAACTTCATATTTCTCACCAGATAGTCTTCCATCCACATCACACAATGCCTCATCATCGTCCACTCCTCTCTTACCTACTCCACCCATAGCCACACTTATTTTACCCACTCCACCACTTAAACTTAAATAAGCAGGATGTAGAGAATATCAAACCTTCAGCATTGACTAGCTAGCACTATCACCCAAGCAACACGGTAGGCCTAGTATGTGTCAAAATAAAAGGAAAAAATATTTATTAGGCTCGTCAACATTTATTCATTACGGACACCTTAATGATGAGTTCCTTGATCCCTCTAACACCACATGGCTCGTTGATGACTCTATATCATCTTGCAGCTTTGACACTAAATATCTTGTTTTCAAAAGGATGATGACCCACATGGGTTATTCTCAACAAGAACAAGGTCACCATGAACAATTCCTCCTGAACCTCCTATTGACACCCCTAATTTGATGGCCATAGCTTTGGGTACCAACCACCTAGTGAAAGTATCCATGATGACCTTAGTGATACTTCCCACATAGATGAGGAGGCCATCAATAATATCGACACAAGTTCTTAATAGCGATACAAAGACCTCGATGCTACTAATATTTTCCATGATACCATTGTTCTCGCCATCAATATCACTCTCACCTATCCACAACTCATTCAATGGGACCAACAATCAGAACATGCCCCTCTTTACTCATTTCAAAATGATGAAGAAATTCTTGAGTTCATGGGAACTCGCAACGATATACCTATTGGGGATCATAAAAATGTTTCCAAATATGTTTAAATTTTAACACCTATTTTGGAAACAGGATCCTCCCCTTTCCCTTTAATTCCAATCTAATATCCCTCATCCTAATTTTTATTTTCACATTGAAAAGGAAGATCCCCTCATTGAATTCTTCCAACAATCCTCAAATTCAAACACAATCCGGTTATGTATAAAATTTTCCCAGACTTCTAAAATGTTGTAAGATGGCTCAACATCATTAATTGAGGAAACCTCGACATCAACATCGCATGGAGGAAGATCCTAAGATCCTCAAACTGGGGCATCCTTAACTATAGATGAACATGTCACCTTTAAAAACTTCTAAAATATTTTTTCGATGTCTTCACATGGTCCTATGTGGATATGTCAGTTTGGATCCCTACCTAGTGGTCCATAACCTTGTAGGGCGTAAAGATGCCAAGTGGTTAAACAAAAGCATGGAATGATGCATCCAAAAGTTTTGTTTCTTGTCTAAGAAGAACCACATAAGCTAATTGACATCGGCTTCATCTAACTTTGTTCATTACTCGATTGGATTTCTAATATTGTACCATTAGGGAAGAAAACTAGGGGCATTGTTTCACCATATAAGAGTACCATATGACAAAATAATTTAAAAAGTGAAGGTAAGGTACGTGAGGAATACCTAGAGGTCATGAAGAGGTTACACACCATTGTTGAAGACCAATCTGATTGTAGAGCACTCCTTTTTGTCTTAGAAGGACTACCTAAGAAGCAAAGCAAGACCAAAAATAGAGTTAATAACATAGGTTGGTGGATTTCCTAGTGTGAGATAGATTTGGGAAGTGGGGTGCTTCCTAGAAGGTTGTCAATCCACGTCTTAATAAAAATTAATGTTTATAAATATTATGAAAGGGAAAATTCCTATTGTAGTTATATGATTTGGGTATCTCACACAACACAATACTCTAAATCTAATCTAAATGATGAATACAAGATTAAATCTAGAAGAATGGTTGGTTATCAGGGTCTATAGGTGTGACGAAGGCGGGAAGAAGGTCTAGGTGAAATCTTAGGAGGTTTTAGAGATATCTAGGTGGAAAAGTGAGCTCGTTGGTCCTAGGGGAAAATTCCAGGACATTAAGACCGATGCCATTTGGGGAACTAATGTTGCTCACTTGGTTATAGTCAATATTGGTTGGGTAATTGATCACGTTAGGGTAAATTAGGTTTTAAAGGTAAAAGGAGGTTTATTTAGGCTCTCTATGATTATACAGAGTATGAGGAGGTCTTAGGTAGGGTGTAGGGGTTTAGGTGAAGACTCAATAGGGGTAAAAGGGGTGATTGAAAGGGAAGAGTGGTTCTAGTTGGTAGGGTTTTAGGTGAATGGGCTATGGGAGGTATCTCGAGAGAGGAAGGATGTGATTATAAAAATATAAAGAATCCTAAAATCAAAGCTAATGAAATTAATAACCTGGTTAAGAATACTTATCATAAATTTGGAGATTAGTAGAAGGTGGTAGTTAGTGGGGTGTGTAAGTGAGATGATTTGAGATCCAATGCCATGGTATCGAAGGTCAAATGCTTCTCCATGTAAATGGTTCAAGCCTATTGAAGCCATAGGTTAATTGTTGGTGGAGAGGTTGAAGCTTTGGTTCTCGGTTGATCGTCGGGTGTTGATTGAATGCCAAAGATATGATAAAAAAATAAATCCAACCAAAAGAAGAATCGAATGAAGAACCTAGGAAAAGAGGTTAAAATGCTTATTTAAAGGAACTAATGGTAGTTCCTTGACCGAGAGCAGATCGAAGGAATAACTTAGAGTGTCTGTCAGGAAGAAATATTCTTATTTACTAAAAATAATATTTTCTCTCCTTTTTTTCTGAGTCAAGAATGGTTATGGGTTAGGAGTCTTGATTCTCATTAAATCACATGGGAAATTGGTGGGAAAGGTAGTTGGTAATTAATATTAGGTTTAAAAGAAGTCTTAGTTGGTTAGGGGGAGTGATGACTTAGTCTTAGTTATTAAATGGGCTTGGAATGGGTCCAAGGTGAGGTGGAGGGTGAGGTAATAATTAATCTAATATAGGTAATTAGATTAATAAAAATATGTGAAAGGGGTCATGGTAAGGGGGTATGTAATAAAAGGGGACCTAGAGGGTGTCGTCCCAATTTTGGGTGTCTACATTTTCCCCTTTTTATCATATAGCTTGTACTAATGAGAAATGATGACAAAAACAAGAAGTGGATGCCCCAAATATGGGTGGAGGTTATCCCCCTCAAACTAGGAACTGATGTAGTGGAAGGAAGAATCGGTGATGGGTTTGATAAGGTGGTAGGTGATGAAAAATGGGGTTATGTGAAGGTATAGGAAATGGTGATGATAGGGTGATCAAAAGGTGGAGGCATTCAAATGCACGCACACACTTAGAATGCAACAAGGCACAAGGTTGAAGAGCACACAAATACTAACTTGTTAATGGTCAATATTTTATCCAAATAAGGGTGATGTGGTCTAGGTATCCAAGGTATAGGATGTGATCCTGGAAACACAATGAGGCTAGGTGTAGGAATGGGTATAGGTGTGTTCCAAAACACCAAAAGGTTTGGTTTGGTCAAGAAAATGACACAAAACAAGGCAAGGTAAGGTCATATGCTAAATAACATGGGTAGTATTACCATATGGTAGAGCGAGTAAGCAATTTTGATTGTCATATAGGTGAGGTTGGGTTGGAAAAGGTAAGGTCGTGTTGGAGAAGGTAAAGGAAAATGTTCCCTAAACATCCATAGGGAGTTGGTGAGGTGGTGAGGCTATTAGGTGAGCCTATAGGAAGGTGTTAGGGATGTGGAAATGAGAAAGAGGTGAGGGAGGGAAAAAATTAAGGCAAAGGAAGCATATGGGGTATTGGCAGGGTGACCAATGATAGTTCGAGAGAAAAGTGATGCCGATAGGATGATTGATGCCGATCCATCGAGGGCACAACCCAACCGACATTGGTTTGGAAAATGGTGAGTTAAAATGGAAAACCCTCCCAAAAAGTGCTTATTTAAGTAGCAGTGGGGTTGGAAAATGACTTGGTGAGAGATTACTAGCAAGGAAAGTGACAGATAGTGCCAGGAGACTGAGTTGGTGAGAGATAAGTGGGTGGAGGAGTTGAGTTCGTGACCCCACATACAATGATCTGATTGGTTGGAGAGGTGAGAGCTTTTTGACATGGAAGAGGCAGGGGAAGGATCAGGGGGTGCTCCAGTGTAGGCTCCAGAGATCCCAACATGGAGGTGTCGGTGAGTAGAGGTAGGATTTGGACTCTTAGCTTGGTGTTGTAGAATTAAATGGACTGGAAATGAAAAAAATTGAATTGAATTTTAATTAAAATGGGGGTGAAATCAGGGTATGTGAGGGATGAATTAGATTAAATAGGGGTTAAAATGAATGTAAGGCCAATGGAAAGGGATTCTGGTGGGCTAGTTAGGTCTATGTTTAAATTTATATCAAATGGGGGCATGGGGGTTTGGCTTTGGGGCCTAACCCGATGTCAAGAATCGATCGCTTATCGGTATCAGCGTCGATTGACTAACCAACTCTTGTCATTGAAGGAACAGGCATGGGTAGGGAAACCAATGTCGGTTGCTTTGTTAAATAAAAAAGCATAATAAATGGTTGCTTTTATGCTATTTAAGGGAGTGGGAGGTTGGGTATGGTAGAAAAGAGTAGTGCTAGGGTAGGGTTTGGGTAATATATGATGGTATAGGATGATTTTCGAGAGGGATATGATTGGGTAGGTCAATAGGTGAATGAGTGGGAGGGAAAATAGGTAAGAATATGAGTTTGGGAAGTAGGTTGGGTGAAGGTGAATGGTCTAGGTAAGGCATGGTAAATATTAGGTGAGGTCAAGTGTTGAATAGAAATTTGAAAGAGAAAATGAGTAACTTGTGTGGGTGTTGATGATGTAGGCTAGGTAGCAGATGACAATGAGGGACCGACTTCGCCCTTGTTAGTACAGATGAGACCTACCATTTTAGAGGAGGAGTGGGAGCACATGTGGGAAGTTGGGCTAGCTATGGTGATGAGGTATATTCATATTTCTCAAGACCACAATATGATGGTAGACCTCATTGATAGACGGATTTGTTGTAGCAAATCGAAGCACCCTTGGATGATGATCAGGCTTCTAGTTTGATCATCCTAAGCATCCAGTGTGATTACACAACATTGAATCCTCTCCCCAAGTGTGGGACTTGTAAAATGGAAGAGGAATCTCTAGTTTAGAGGCTGGTTCCTCAACTCCTCTGATCAGATATATCACTTGCACAATTGCAAAGGTTTAAATTCCTGATTTCTACTCTAAATTCCAAAGGGACAAAGATAGAGAATGCAAAAAGCTAAAACTAATGCTAATAGGTGATGCACCAAAGGAGTGGTGAGCATTTTTCACTACTGCAGATTGACACAATTCATAAAATGCAACAAAAACAACATGCACAAACGATAAGCATTGTAATGAAGAATCGAAATTAGTCAAACAACACAAGCGAGAGGATGGAAAATTAATCGCGGGACATGTATTGTTATTTTAACATCAAAATTCACTTGCATTACAACATCGAGAGGTAAAACAGGTTGCGACCTTGAAAAAAGGTCGATATTCCACCAAAATTACTTTCAAAGAGAGAAAGGGGACTGTAATACACAAAAAATTTCCACCCTTTGAAAATTAGACAAATTTGGCTTTTACGGTCAAGGGCGAGCCCGGGAGAGAGAAACGTGGGAAAACATGGATAGGGTTCAACCATTGACCAAAACACATTCAAAATAGCATGGGTATCCTTACAAACCCATTCCCTAACATTTTTAACCATCTGGGAGAGAATGCAAGCCATTCTTCATTAAAAACGGTGGTTGAAATGTCATTTCTATCCATGACCACGTGTCAGAGGCATTTTTCAATTTTATTTCTCCAAACTCCATCAAAATGAAAAATTGACCACTCCGAAATCTTGTAGATAATTTCTCCATATTTCCATTGATATAAATAATGTGAAAAACCAAGCTCTTGATCGAAAGTTATGGCAATTTGAAATTTTAGGTCAAAACAGGGCCAAATCGGGTCGGTGGGCAAAAATTTGAATTTTTTCACCTTTTTGCATTTGGGAAAATTTCCCAAAAAAACCCCGCACTCCACCTTTCCAGGTGCCACGTGGCACATTTTTATTAGCGCGGCCCATCCTGCTCCATTTTCCTTTAATTTTTCCTTTGGAAAATTTTAAAATTTCCCACTTGAGCCGATGGCCGTGAGGACACGTGGCACGTCTTGGGCCGACCGGGCTGTCCTTCCAAATTTTTCCACAGGCCGTTGAAATTTTTTCATCCTAGACACATGGCATAACCCCATTGGGTGCGGGTTTTCCCCTTCTAATTTTCCTTGCGGGCATTCCCTTGATTTTTTGGTGTCATCTTGACACGTGGCAAAATTCCATTGGCCCGCAATAAGGGGGACGGGCTTTCCTTTTTGAATTTTCCTTTGTTTTCTCTTTGGAAAATTTTCCAAATTCTCCCCACTCTCCACCATTTGGGGCAAGTGGAACAATTTGATTAGCCGTGGGCCCTCAGTAAATGTTTTTTACTTTTGCGCCAACACTTTGTGAAAATTTTCCAATCTCCTCCCGCGCTCCACCGGTGCGGGCTCCGGTGACACATGGCCTGATTTGATTCGTTGGCGGTGCAGTGCGGCGAAACACCTCCTTTGAAATTTGGCAAAGCACTTTTTCCAAAAACCCAACTTCTCCTCCACCTCCCGAAACTCGGCTCCTTAGGACACGTGGCACGTTTCTATTGGCCACGGGCTTTCCTTCCAAAATTTCCATGCGCCAACACTTAGCCAAAATTTTCAAATTTCCCACTGGACACGTGGCATTACCTGATTCATCGGTGGGCCTGCGGGAAAATATTTCCTCTTGAAAAATTTGCCAAAACACTTGGTAAAAAACCAAGTTCTCTTCCGACCCCCACCACCTCCCTGGACACGTGGCGGCATCTCATTGGCTGCGGGCCTTGAAGGGGAAAATTTCCCACAAAAACTCCACCGAGCCATAACTTCAAAAATACATGGAGTTAGGAGGAAAACTTTACCTTTCTAGAAATCTGAGAGAGAGCTCTATCCAATGGTTTCATTTCCAAAAAGTTTTGAGTACCTAAAAAGCAAAAATTTATGACTGAGGCACAAGAGGGGGAAGAATGGAAGGAGTTAGCCACAAAATGAGCAGGAGGGCACATTTTGGATAACAATTTTGGCGACTCAAAGGGGTCATCTACTGCTTGGATGAAGTTACCAGTTTCCTAAAGCAATCCATTGGGCATGGAGTCATCAAATTCTCTGTTTGATACCCCAACTGACTAGAACACTGCAAGGAGGAAGATGGAATATCACCTGATGGAGCAAGGCCTGCAAACACATTCCCAAGAACAGCAAGCTTGTGCCAAAGCACTTAGGGAAAGCAAAACTAACCTACAGCAAAACAATGTGCACAAGCACTTGGAGGAATGGAAACCTAAGCTAATATATACAAGGTGGAGAATTTCCCTTTAATAGCAATGCTTTAGATGGATTCCATTGACTAGAATCTGCAGTTCTTCACCATCCAATGAAGACAATTGGAAAGCATTGCTGCCCTTACACCTTGTGACCATGTATGGGCCACTCCAAATGGCATCAAATTTTGAATTCCTTCCCGTTTTTGCTCTGTCTGCATCCCATTTTAACACTAGATCTCCAACTTGGAAGGATCTATTCTTGGCCTTTCTATCAAAGGTCTTCTTTATCAAAGCCTGATCCTTCTCCATTGCTTGGGATGCCTAATTTCTGATTTCTTGGAGCTCCATCAATTCTACATATCTAACCTCCATGGGCTCAAATTCCAACAACTCCAACTGTTTCATGAGTTCCAACATTGACAACTCAAGTGACATGGGAAAAATTGCCTCTCTCCCATAAACAAGCTTGAATGGAGAGTTACCTGTAGATCTCTTGGGAGTTATCCTATCAACCCATAAGGCTGATTTCAATTTAGTATGCCAAGACCTCTGATTTTCATCAAGAGTCCTTCTAATGATTCTCAACAAGTTCTTGTTTGTAGACTCATCCTGGCCATTACCCTGGGGGTAATAGTTTGATGAAGTACTTAGATAGACCACATTCTTGACAGCCCATTCGGTCACCTTGGACCCAATAAATGCCAATGCATTATGAGATATTATTGTAGCTGGTATGCCAAACTGGTTGTTATTCCCTCATAGAAGTCTAGGATACTAGCCTCATTTTCCTCTTTAGTCTTTGTTGCTTGATCCACTTAGTGAAGTAATCATGTTTGTTAAAATCCACTTGTGACCTTGGCTTGAATTGGGATTAATGAATTCAATGATGTCTAAACCATTGCATGAATGGCTGGTCAACTGAAATTGGATGCAATGGAAGGGCAACTAGCCTCTCCTTACACTGTGAAGAATGCACAATTCTTGCACCTATTGATCCATGCATAACAATCATTGAAAATCTTGGGCCAATAATAACCAGCCCTCATGATCTTTAGAGCTATCACTCTTGGTGAAAAATGACCACCAGCTGGTCCACTATGGAACTCTTCCAACACCCTATGAATCTGATTTGTACCAATGCATCTCAGTAGTACTCCATTCACATCTCTTTTGAATAAAACACCATTAACAAGGGCATATGGGACAGCCTGCAATCTGAAGTGTCTTCTTTGGGTCTTGTTCATCTCTGGAGGGCATAGACTTGTGCTTAGGAAGTGCATTATGTCTTGGGTCCAGCAAGGAGTGGGGACATCATCATTCTCTTCTTGAGTGCTTCCTTGCTCATGGCTATCTTGCAGCACCAAAACAGCCTCCTTCTCATTACATGCTTCTTTTTGTTTGTCTAAAATCAGTTGCTCACACAATCCTTTTCCTCTTACCAACTTGGTGACTTTGATCTCAATGTCATACTCCATGACACGAGTAATCCAACCTGCCCTTTTTCATTCAAGTCTTTGTTGAGGAGGAAGTCTTTAACTCCCACATGAGAAACCAGCAATTGGACCTTATTGTTTGAAACTAGATGCTTGAATTTCTTCAAGCTCCTAATTACTGCAAGAACATGCTTCTCAATGAAAGAATATCTCACCTCATAGTCCTCCAGGATTTGGCTGAAGAAAGCAATTGGTTGCTCATCATTGTCTTTATTCTACTGTACCAAAATTGCAGAAATAGTATCATCACCCCCAAACGCATAGAGGATGAAATCCTTGGAGAAATTTAGGTTGGTGAGAGTTGGGGCTTGAGAGATGGTTTCTTTGATTGCTTCAAAACTCTCCTTTACCTTTTGCTATGCATTTGAAATCCATGCTTTTCTTTAACATCTTGGTGATAGGCTTGACAAGGGCTGCAAAATTTGGGACAAACCTCCGAACAAAATTTATTCTCCCCAAGAAACTTTGAAGAGCCTTCTTGTGGCTTGGCAATGGTAGTGCCCTTATGGCTTCAACTCTTTCTAGATCAATTGTTAATCCTTCCTTGGAGACAATGTGGCCAAGGAGCTTTCCTTCATGAGCTAGAAAAACACACTTTTTAGGATTCAAGGAGACTCCAAATATTTTACACCTTTGGAACACTTGTCTCAAATGAAAGAGGTGGTCTGCTGCATTTTTTGAAAAAACAGTGATATCATCAAGATATATCAGCACTATGTTATTAATCAAACCCTTGAACGCCATGTCCATTGCCCTTTGGAAGGTAGCTCCAGCATTGGACAGCCCAAATGGCATTTTCCTATATGCATAAGTTCCCCATTTGGTTGTAAAGGTTGTCTTGAACTGATCCTCTTCCTTCACCATAATCTGATTATACCCCGAATAGCCATCAAGTAGTGAAAACCTCTCGGAGCCAGCAACAACTTGTAAAATCTGCTCCATGGAAGGAAGTGGATAATGATCCTTGAGAGATGCTCTATTCAGATCTCTGAAGTCAACACACAATCTGATTTCCCCACTCTTCTTTCTAACTGGAACCAAGTTGGCTACCTAACTAGAATGCTTGATAGGGAATATGATTCTTGACTCTACCAACTTATTCAATTCTTTTCTCATGAGGGGCTCCATGTGTGGATTGACTGGCCTTTATTTTTATCTGACAGGTTTAGTACTTGGATCCAACTCAATGGTGTGTTGAGTTAACTCGGGATTGAAACCTTTCAAATCTTCATAGCTCCAAGCAAACACATCAGGTAATTCTTGACAAAGTTGTATGAACTCATACCTTTCTTGTTCGGTTGTCATCTTGCCAACTTGGAGTGATTTTCCTTCTTCCACCGAGATGGACACTGAATCTTCTCCCTTGACGTAGATGTTTTCTTTCTTCTTCCTAAACTGATCATTAGGATTAAAAATGGACTCCAAAGTAATAAGTCCCTTTGGTAGTTTGTTGGTTCTCAGCTGTACCACTTGGTCACCATATTGCTGCTCTAACTTTTCCTGATTTTTAGCTGAAAACTCAGCCTCCTCTTGTAAGAAATGGATGATTTGCTGATCATTTTCAAACACTTGCCAACTTACATTGTTTTTATGCATTCTTTGAGGCCTCACAATCACATGGATGTTTGTCTGTACCTTGTCTTTTTGAATGCTTTCAACAACGTCAAAGGCTGCCCCAACTCTTTGAAGTCCGTCAAGAGATTGGTTCTCTTTTCTAGGAGTGGATCTTATGCTAAAGCCTTCAAAATCTTCAATGAGGTCCCACACCCTATTCTTGTAGCATTTGAGTAGATGATTCTTGACAACATGCTTCCCCTTAACTTGTTGACAATCAACTCACTTTGTCACTAAAGACCTGCAAGTTCTTTATTCCTCTCTGATTGACTAATGCAATCCTTGCACTAAAGCTTCATATTCAACGGTGTTATTAGAGCATGCAAACTGAAATCTAAAAGCTGAATAATACTTAACTCCTTTAGGGGAAACAAGCATAGCTCCCCCTCCCGCACCTTTTCTACTCCTTGATCCATCAAAAAGCAACTACCATACCTCACTATCATCCTTGTGGTCCGGCTTGGTGATCTTAGGAATAGGCTGATTTTCTTCATGCATGCAATAGACTCCTAACTCAGATTCTTCTATTTCTTGATAAGGATCAAAAGCATGTACCTTGTTTGCCCATTCATCAAGAGTTAGATCTGGGATACTTCCAACCTTGGTGTTAGCTTCATCAATGCTTGGATAATCTTCTTGATCAAACGTTGAACAATTGGTATTGATCTGACTTGGAGTGTAAGGCTCAATTTGAAAGTTTGCAATAGGCTCAGATCTCGATTGTGGCATTGGTTCCATATCTTGTTATGAACAACATGTGTGACCAATCAGCGGATAAGTAACCTCGATCTTGGGCTGTGAAATCCCTTGACAAACATAGGGTGAAGAGTGGTGGAAGGTCTATTATGCGAGACATCTTGCAAGACAACAAAATTGGGGAAGGCATGCAGGTAAGACTCAAGTTTTTATCACTCCAACTGTTGTTCTTCTTGCTGTCCCATCCAATTGGACTACTCCTTTGGATATGGTTTCATCTTGAATTCCCAAGCCCGATCAGCTATTTTCTTGGGCATTACTGAACTACTTGCTCCGGAATCAATCATGTAATTGTGTACTAATTGATTCCCAATGATCAATGAAACATAGAATGGAGGGGGCTTCAACATTTTACCTTGTTGTCCTCCATGATTCCCCTCCTATTGGGAAACATTTGTGAGCACCTTCTCTTGCATTTGGACTTGTTGATTTGAAGTTGACCAGTCCTTCATGGCAACTTGTAGCAAATCTCTTTGGTCAGGATAGATAGTGATTCCCACATTGATATGTTTACATTTGTCTTCTTCATTTGATCAATGATATTGAATGGAGATGAAGTATCCCTTTGTTGTCCCTTGGCCTTCACATTCACTCCTCCTTGCACATGGGAAGTAGTAACTGGTATTTGAGTTGGCTTAGGAGCTATTTTGGGCAGTCCTTGCATGTTTGGGATTAGATTTTATTTGCCAATAGTTTGTGGAGTGATAGAAGATTGAGGATTGCTTGGGGCTAATGGCTATTCTTCACCCAAATTTCTCCTCTTTGACCTTGTGTTGGATGCAACACTTTGGGAAACTATTTGATTCATGCCACAAAAATATTTTGCTGCCAGTTTACAAGTGTGGTATCATTTGGAGCTGATTCTTTCTTGGAATGTTTATTGTTGTTCATTATTTCCTTGGCTACCTCCACCCTCCACACCGGTTGAAGTCGCCATTAATGCTTGGTTCAAGGCACCATTGAAGCACATGGATTGGTTGTGAGGTTCATTGCATGGGAAACACCAATCATACTCTTGAGCCATATTGTTTTGTACTAGAACTAATTCTTTAGAGGTAGATGTAGCATTGGGGTTATAGGGCTAAAATGGTTTGTTGGCAGGAGGCCTTGCTTGATTTAGATTTGTAGCTCGATTGGGTGGTCTTTGGGGTTGATATGGCTTCCTGTTGGGCTGAGCTTGGGGCTGGAAAGAAGGTCTCAAACCTTGGGCTTGCTTTGCCTCTTGAGTGTAACTAACTCATTACCTAAATTTTACAAATGCTTCATGACTTCTTGAAGTTCATTTGAGGCACTAGAAGATGAAGTAGAAGCTTCATTTGAATTCTGATTTCTAGGGGTGGGAATAGGAGCTAAATTAGGCATTGATTAGCATTTGGGCTCTCTACACTTGGAAACAATGGCATTGGAGGCACAGGGGCTAGCTTGCCGGCTTGAATCAAACAATTTTCAGATCTAATAGCAATGATATAAGCAATGGGCATAGTTGTGCCTCCCATGGATTGAATTAACATATAAATATCATAATTTAAAACTTTAAGATAGTATAGAAAAGCACCTTCTCTTGTTGGCTTTGACCGCCACTGGGAATTCTCTCCCAAGTCCTTTGAAATCTGAAATTAAAATCAGTCAATTTGCTCGTTGGGAGCTCTCTTGATGGTTGTCACTGTTTCCAAAAGGGATAAGTTGTCTCCCTTCTCCCCAAATTGCTCATGGAGGGATATACATAGCTAGTTCCAATTTTGAATAGAACTTGAGGCAAGACTCCTGAACCATTGCAAAGCTTTCCCTTTGAATGAAGATGCCAGCAATCTTACAGCAACTTGCATCTCATTAATCTCATGGATTGCACAAATGTTAGCAATATCCTTGGCATGATCACCATGAGTGGTCGATTCTCTCCAGTAAAGTATGGGATGTTCTTCATTACTCTTGCAGCAACCGGAATTAGATTCTATGCATTGAGAGCAAGTGGGATGCTACTAGTGAAATTGACATAGGGGTTGTTTTGTGCCATTCTGATTGGCCTTAGAACCCTTGTTGATTGAATGAAAGGCCTAAGTGGAGGAGTTGATAGAGTTTTGTTTGGTGGAGATGGAGACCGTTGAATTCTCCTCCCTCTTTCCCTTCTTCTTGGAGATAACTGCAGATACTCAAACAACACCTCTTCTTCTCAAACTCTTGACCTTGTGGTGATTCTTCTCATGAGTTTTCGGGCTTGCACTACAAAACCAAATTGATTCTTCTCATGATTTTTTAGGCTGCACCAAAAACTAGCTGATTATTCTTCCTTGGAGTCGCCGGATGTGTAATTTAGGGCTCTTTTAAGCAAGAATCTTGCAAAAAATGCACATCATTTTTGTTAAAATGAAGAAGAAGATCTCTAAGGTCCCACCCAAAGGTGCCAAAACTATTGTCACAAATCAGCAGCACCCTGGATGATGATCAGGCTTCTAGTTTGATCATCCTAAGCATCCAGTGTGATTGCACAACATTGAATCCTCTCCCCAAGTGTGGGACTTGTAAAATGGAAGAGGAATCTCTAGTTTAGAGGTTGGTTCCTCAACTCCTCTGATCAGATATATCACTTGCATAATTATAGAGGTTTAAATTCCTGATTTCTACTCTAAATTCCAAAGGGACAAAGATAGAGAATGCAAAAAGCTAAAACTAATGCTAATAGGTGATGCACCAAAGGAGTGGTGAGCATTTTTCACTTCTGCAGATTGACACAATTCATAAAATGCAACAAAAACAACATGCACAAACTAATAGTTGTAATGAAGAATCAGAAATTAGTCAAACAACACAAGAAGAGGATGGAAAATTAATCACGGGACTGTATTGTTATTTTAACATCAAAAATCACTTGCATTACAACATCTGAGAGGAAAAACAGGTTGCAGTCTTGAAAAAAGGTCTGATATTCCACCAAAATCACTTTCAAAGAGAGAAAGGGGACTTGCAATACACAAAAAATGTTCCACCCTTTGAAAATGAGCCAAATTTGGCTTTACGGTGCGAGGGCGAGCCCGGAGAGAGAAATGCGGGAAAACATGGAAGGGGTTCAACCATTGACCAAAACACATTCAAAATAGCATGGGCATCCTTATAGACCCATTCCCTGACATTTTTAACCATGTTGGGAGAGAATGCGAGCCATTCTTCATTAAAAATGGTGGTTGAAACGTCATTTTTGTCCATGACCACGTGCTTGGGAGGCATTTTTAGATTTTATTTCTCTAAACTCCATAAAAATGTAAAATTGACCTCGGAATCTTGTAGATAATTTTACCAAATTTCCATTGATATAAAGAACATGAAAAACCAAGCTCTGGATTGAAAGTTATGGCGATTTGAAATTTTAGGTCAAAACAGGGCCAAATCGGGTTGGCGGGCAAAAATTTGAATTTTTCACCTTTTTGCATTTGGGAAAATTTCCCAAAAATCCCCACACTCCACCTTTCCAGGTGCCATGTGGCACATTTTTATTAGCCGTGGGCCCATCCTGCTCCATTTTCCTTTATTTTTGCCTTTGGAAAATTTTCTAAAATTTCCCGTCGGCTGATGAGCTGAGGACACGTGGCACGTGCTGACTGGGCGTGGGCCTGTCCTTCCAAATTTTTCCGCGGGCCGTTGAAATTTTTTCATCCTAGACACATGGCATAACCCCATTGGGTGTGGGTTTTCCCCTTCTAATTTTCCTTGCGGGCATTTCCTTGATTTTTGGTGCCATCTTGACACGTGGCGAAATTCCATTGGCCCGCAATAAGGGGGGCTTTCCTTTTTGAATTTTCCTTTGTTTTTCTCTTTGGAAAATTTTCCAAATTCTCCCCACTCTCCACCGGTTTGGGACATGTGGCACAATTTGATTAGCCATGGGCCCTCCATAAACGTTTTTTACTTTTGCGCCAACACTTTGTGAAAATTTTCCAATCTCCTCCCGCGCTCCGCTGGTGCGGGCTCCGTGACACGTGGCATGATTTGATTTGTTGGCGGGTGCAACGGGCTAAAACACCTCCTTTGAAATTTGGTGAAGCACTTTTTCCAAAACCCAACTTCTCCTCTGCCTCCCGAAACTCTGCTCCTTAGGACATGTGGCACATTTCTATTGGCCGCGGGCTTTCCTTCCAAAATTTCCATGTGCCAACACTTAGCCAAAATTTTCAAATTTCCCACCTGGACACGTGGCATTACCTGATTCGTTGGCGGGCCTATGGGGAAAATATTTCCTCTTGAAAACTTTACCAAAACACTTGGTAAAAAACCAAGTTCTATTCCGACCCCCACCACCTCCCTGGACACGTGGTGGCATCTCATTGGCCGCGGGCCTTGAGGGGAAAAATTTCCCACAAAAATCCTGTTGTCATTTGGGCTCACAAAGACCCCTAGATGTAGATCAGGCTTCTAGGTTGATCACTCTAGCATCCAGTGTGATTGCACAACATGGAAACCTCTCTCCAAGTGTGGGACTTGTGAAACTGAGAGAGGGATCTCCAGATTAGAGGATGGTTCCTCAAACTCCTCTGATTTAGATCTATATTTACACAACTATAGAGGTTTAGATCCTAATCCTACTCTAAATTGCAAGGAGACAGGGATAGAAGTGCAAAAATTGAAACTAACTAAAGATGGTGATGCACCAAAAGGAGTGGTGAATAATTTTTTCAAGAAAATAGACACGACCAAAGATTTGCAACATAAAACATACACAGACTGATAAGATATAATTTAGGATCTGAAATGAAGTAAATAATACAAACAAAGGACTGAAACCATTCACAAAGCTTGCATTATCATTTCAGTGTCAAAACCATACATTACAACCTCGAGAGGTAAAAACTATGTGATCTTTGAAGAGGTCTCGATTCTTCAAACAATCACTTGCTGCAGTGAAAGAAGAAGTTGCTTTGCCCAAAAGATGTTCCACCCTTGAAAATGAGCCAAAACGGCTTTTACACCGCATGGTCGAGCCGGAGACGAAACGCATAAAAAATGTGGGAGCCCATTGCTCATTGATCACAGATGCATTAAAATGGCATGGAGACCTTATAAACTCATACCCTGTCATTTTTGACCGAATCCGGGAGGATGCGACCCATTCTGCGTTAAATTTGGTCGCTTTGAAATGTCACTTCGGCCATGAACATGCGTCGAGCCATTTCTTAACTTTCTCTCTCTAGAATACACCAAAATTCAAGATTGACCTCGAATCATGTAGAGAATTTTATAAGCTTTCCAATGATATAAAGAATGTGCAAATCTGAGCTTTGGATCGAAAGATATGTCGATCTGAAGATTTAGGGGATAAAACAAAAAAATGTGTTTTGAAATTTTTTCCTGGATGACACATGTCAAGCGCCGATTGATGCGTAATTCTCTCCTTCACTTACCCATAGGTTTCCTTGAAAGTTTTGACCTTTTGTAACTTTTTGGAACATTTTCCACTTTTTCCCCGCGTCCCCGCCACTTAGGGACATGTGGCATGATCTGGTTGGAGGACAGGGGCACGGGGTCATCCTTCACCTTTTAGTTTTTTGGCCAAAACTTCTACCAAATTTTCCAACTCCTTCCTGAGCTCCACACTTTCCTGCTCCTTAGGACACGTGTCCCGTTCGATTTGCTCGGGCGAATCTTCAAAACTCGCCCCTTTAGAATTTTGGACGTTTTCCCTTGTGACACGTGGCGTCTCCTGATTCATCCGCGGCTCCGGCGTTTCACGTCCACCGCATCTTTTTGTCCTGGATGTCCCAAACGGTCTGGGACAAAAACTTCCGATCCACCCGATTCAGGCTTCCCTGTCCCTCTTTCGGCTGATGACACGTGATGCTATTTGATTGGCTCTCAGCTTTCTCGGCTCTTTGGTCCGCCGCGTACTTCTGGCCCGACTGTCCCAATGCTAAAGTTCTCTATTTCAGCCGATCCGGGTGGTTCACGTCCTTCGTGTCCTCACGGCCTAAATGTCCCAGACCGTCCCTATCACAGCTTAGTCGATTTTGCTTTTACCTTGACTTCGCCACTCGCCCTTTTCGCGTCTTGCGCGTCCCAATGTCCCAGATGTCCCTTTGCTTCGCGGACCGCCTGGAGGCCTTTCGGCCGGTTCGCGCCCCGACGTCCCAACTGTCCCAAGGGCCACCTGGACTAGGACTTAGCCATTTTCATGATTTTTCCTGGCCCAAGCTTGTTTTTTGTAATTTTTTCACCTTTTCTTAGAACTTGCTCTTTTCTTCTTAGACAAGGGAGTTAGAAAAAATCTGAGGGGACCCTAGAAACATGATTTTTTTGCCCCTGAATCAATCTATTTGCCGGACTTGAGTATTCTCGATGAATGTTATCAAAATTACCACTGGGGTAAATTTTGGATAACAATTTGGTGACTCAGCGGGATCATCTCTGCTAGATGAAAAGATACCGATTGCTTCAAAGCACCCATTAGGCATGGAGTCATCAAATATTTTGTTTAGAACCCCACCGACTCGTAATGTGTAAGGAGGAAGATGGAAAATCACTGATGGAAGCAAGGATTGCAAAACATCTCCATGGACAGCAAGCTGTGCCAAAGCACTTAGGGAATATAAAACTAACCTATAGCAAAACAATGTGCACAAGCACTTGGAGGAATGAAAATCTAATCTAATATTTACAAAGTAGTGAACTTCCCTCTAGAAGAAACGCTTGAGATAGATTCCATTGACTGGAATCTGTAGTTCTTCACCATCCAGTGAGGCCAATTGGAAAGCATTGTTGTTCTTGCACTTCGTGACCATGTATGGGCCACTCCAAATGGCATCAAATTTTGAATGCCTTCTCGGTTTTACTCTATCTACATCCCATTTCAACACTAGATCTCCAACCTGAAAAGATCTATCCTTGGCCTTCCTATCAAAGGTCTTCTTGATCAAAGCTTGATCCTTTTTAATTGCTTGGGATGCCTGATTTCTGAAATCTTGCAGCTCCATCAACTCTTCATACCTCACCTCCATGGGCTCAAACTCTAGCAACTCCAATTGCTTCATGAGTTCTAATGTTGGCAACTCAAGTGACATGGGCAAGATTGCCTCTCTTCCATAGACAAGTTTGAATGGAGAGTTACCTGTGGATCTTTTGGGAGTTATCCTATCAGCCCATAAGGCTGATTTCAGTTTGGTATGCCAAGACCTCTAATTCTCGTCAAGAGTCCTCCTAATGATCCTCAACAAGTTCTTGTTTGTAGACTCGGCCTGGCCATTACCTTGAGGGTAATAGTTTGATGAAGTGCTTAGGTAGATACCATTCTTGACAGCCCACTCAGTCACCTTAGATCCAATGAATGCCAATGCATTATCAGAGATTATTGTAGCAGGTACACCAAATCTAGTTGTTATCCCCTCATAAAAGTCTAAGATGCTAGACTCATTTACCTCTTTGAGTGCTACTGCTTCTGTCCATTTGGTGAAGTAGTCTGTGGCTGTCAAAATCTATTTGTGCCCTTGGCTTGAATTGGGATTGATGACTCGATGAAGTCCAAACGCCATTGCATGAATGGCTGGTCAACTGAGATTGGATGTAATGGAAGGGCAACAAGTCTCTCTTTTCCTGTGAAGAATGCACAATTCTTACACCTCTTGATCCATGCATAGCAATCACTAAAGATCTTGGTCCAATAATAACCAGCCTTCATGATTTTTAGAGCCGTCACTCTTGGTGCAAAATGACCACCAGCTGGTCCACCATGAAACTCTTCCAACACCCTTTGAATCTGATTTGTGCTAATGCATCTCAAAGAAAGACTCCATTCACATCTTTATTTAACAAAACTCCATCAACAATGGCATATGGGACAGCCTGCAATCCAAGTGTCTCCTTTGGGTCTTGTTCATCTCCTGAGGGCATAGGCCTGTGCCTAGGAAGTGTATAATACCTTGGGTCCAGCAAGGAGTGGGGGCAGCATTGTCTTCTTCTTGATTGCCACTTGGCTCATGGCTGTCCTGGACTGTCAAAACAGCCACTTCTTCATTGCATACTTCTCTTTGCTTCCCCAAAACCAGCTACTCACACAATCCTTTCCCTCTTACTAGCTTGGTGATCTTGATCTCAATGTCATACTCCATGACATGGGTGATCCAACTGCTCTTTTCTCATTCAGATCCTTATTGAGGAGGAAGTCCTTAACCCTAGCATGTGAGACCAGCAAGTGGACCTTGTTGTTTGAGATTAAATGCTTGAATTTCTTCAAGCTTCGATTCTGCCAACACATCCTTCTCAATAAAAGAGTACCTCACCTCATAATCATCTAGGCTCACGGTGAAGAAAGCAATTGGCTACTCATCATTATCCTTGTTCTGCTTTGTACCAAAATGGCGAAATAGTGTCATCACCTCCAAATGCATAGAGGATGAAATCCTTGGAGAAGTTCGGGTTGATGAGAGTTGGTGCTTGAGAGATGGCTTCTTTGATTGCTTCAAAACTCTCCTTGCCTTCTGCTTGTCCACTTGAAATCCATGCTCTTCTTTAACATTTTGGTGATGGGCTTGACAAGGGCTGCAAAATCTGGGACAAACCTCCGAACAAATTTTATCCTTCACAAGAAACTCTGAAGGGCTTTCTTGTGGCTTGGCAATGGTAGTGCTCTTATGGCTTCAACCCTCTCTGGATCAATTTTTAATCCTTCCTTGGAGACAATATGGCCAAGGAGCTTTCCTTCATATGCAAGAAAGATGCACTTCTTAGGATTCAAAGACACTCCGAACCTTCTACACCTCTGAAACACTTGCCTGAGGTGAAAGAGATGGTCTGCTACATTCTTTGAGAAGACAAGTGATATCATTAAGGTAAATCAGCACCACACTCGTAAATCAAACCTTTGAATGCCATGTCCATTTCCCTTTTGAAGGTACCACCAGCGTTGGACAGCCCAAATGGCATCTTCTTGTAAGCATACGTGCCCCATTTTGTAGTGAAGGCCGTCTTGAATTGGTCTTCTTCTTTCACCATTATCTGATTATAGCCTGAATATCCATCTAGCAATGAAAACCTTTCTGAACCAGCTACAACCTGCAATATTTGTTCCATTGATGGAAGCGGATAATGATCCTTGAGTGATGCTCTATTTAGATCGTGAAAGTCCACACACAATCTTATTTCTCCATTTCTCTTTCTTACTGGCACCAAGTTTGCAACCCAACTTGAGTGTTTGATGGGGAAGATGATACTGGCCTCAATGAGCTTGCTTAACTCCTTTCTCATGAGAGGTTCGATATGAGGATTTACTGGCCTTTGCTTTTGCCTAACAGGCTTGGATTCCGATCTAGCTCAATAGTATGTTGTGCCAACTTTGGGTTGAAACCTCTTAAATCTTTGTAAGTCCAAGCAAAGACATCTGGGAACTCTTGACAAAGCTGAACAAAATCAGATTTCTCTTGCGGAGTACTTACTTTGCCAATTTGCAATGTCTTGCCTTCATCTACTAAAATAGGCTCTGAATCTTCACCCTTTACTTGAAAGTTCGCTTTCTCCTTCCGGAACTGATCATTCGGGTTGAAGATTGACTCCAAGGTTATGAGGCCTTTTGGTAATTTGTTAGTTCTCAGCTGCACCACTTGGTCACCATATTGCTGCTCAACTTGTCTTGATTTCGGCGAGAACTCAGCTTCTTCTTGCGAGAAATTAATAACTGCTGATCATTCTCAAAGACTTGCCAACTTGTGTTGTTATCCGGAATAGCTGGTCTCACAACCACTTTGATATGAGGCTGAGATTTTTCACTTTTGATATTTTCTACAACGTCAAATGCAGCCCCAATTGCTGCCAGTCTATCCGCTGCTTCATTCCTTTTTCTTGGGATGGAATTGATGCTAAAAGCTTCAAAATCTTCAATAAGATCCCATACCTGATTTTTGTAGCACTTGAGTAGATTATTCTTGACAGCATGCTGCCCCTTAACTTGGTTTACGATCAGCTCACTATCACCAAATACTTGCAAATTATTGATGCATTTCTTCTTTGCCCAGTGCAATCCATGAATTAAGGCTTCATACTCAGTTTTATTGTTTGAACAGGAAAACTAGAAATGGAAGGCTGAGTAATACCTTATATCTTGTGGTGAAATGAGCATAGCTCCTCCTCCTGCACCTTGTCTACTCCTTGACCCATCAAAGAACAATTGCCATACTTCATTCTTGTTTTTATGATCGGCTTGGTGATCTTTGGGAGAGGTTGATTCTCTTCATGTAAACAATAAACTCCTAGATCAGATTCTTCTATTTCTTGATAAGGATCAAAAGCATGCACCTTGCTTGCCCATTCATCAAGATTCAAATCGGGATGCTTCCAACCTTGGTGTTAGCCTCATCGGTGCTTGGGTGGTCTTCTTGCGATCAAATGTTGAGCAATTGGCATTAATCGACTTGGAGTGTAAGGCTCAATGTGGAAGTTTGCAATAGGTTCTAACCTGATTGTAGCCTTAGTTATATCTTGTTCTGAACAACATGTGTGACCAATCCACCGAAAGATAGCCTCCAATTTTAGCAGTGAAGTCTCTTGACAAGCACAATGCAAAGAGTGGTGGTAGGTCTATGACTGACACATCTTGTAACACTATTACGTTGGGACATGCGTGTAGTGTGAGGCTCAAACCTTTGATTACTCCAACCATTGTCACTGCTGTCCCATCTAATTGCACTACTCCTTTGGATATGACTTCATATTGAAGTCCCAATTGATCTGCTATTTGCTTGGGCATTACTGAACTACTTGCCCCAGAGTCAATCATGCAATTATGTACCAACTTGTCTCCTATGATCAATGAAACATAAAATGGAGGGGGCTTCAACATTTTACCTTGTTGTCCTCCATGATTTCCTTCAGGCTGGGTAGCATTTGTGAGTACCTTCTCTTGCATTTGGACCTGTTGATTTGAAGTTGACCAGTCCTTCATGGCAGCTTGTAGCAAATCTCTCTGGCCTGGGATAGATAGGGATTCCCACATTGATATGTTTACATTTGTCTTCTTCATCTGATCAATGATACTGAACGGAGATGAAGTATCCCTCTGCTTTCCCTTGGCCTACACATTCATTCCTTGCACATGGGCAGCAGCAATAGGCATTTGGGTTGGCCTAGGGGATGTCCTTGGCTGCCCTTATTGCATTTGAAATTGGATTACGCTTGCCAATCATTTGTGGAGCCGTGGAAGGTTGTGGATTGGTTGGGGCTAATGGTTGTTCTTCACCCAAATTCCTCCTTTTTGACCTTGTGTTGGCTGCAACACCTTGAGAAACTACCTAGTTCATGCCACGAAATCCTCTGCTTGCCAATTTACCAATGTGGTGTCATTTGGGGTTGATTGCTGCTGGAATGTTTCTTGTTGTTGATTGTTTCCTTAACTACCCTCACCCTCAGCACCAGTAGTTGTCACCATTAGTGCTTGATTCAAAGCACCATTTAAGCACATGGATTAGTTATGAGGCTCATTACATGGAAAGCACCAGTCATACTCTTGGGCAATGTTGTTTTGTGTGGGCACTAATGCCTTAGAGGCAGATATGGCATTTGGATTATAGGGCTGAAATGGTCTATTGGCAGGAGGCCTTGTTTGATTCATATTTGCAACTGGATTAGGTGGCCTTTGTGGTTGGTATGGCTGCCTATTAGGCTAAGCTTGGGGTTGATAAGAAGTTCTAAAACTTTGGGCCTGCTGCCTTTTGAGAGTAACCACTCATTGCCTAGGTTTTGCAATTGCTTCATGACTTCTTGAAGCTCATTTGGGGCACTTGGAGATGAAGTGGAAGCCTCATTTGAACTCGATTTCTAGGCATGGGAGAAGGAGCCAAATTAGGTGCTTGATTGGTGTTTGGGCTCTCTAAACTTGGAAACAATGGCATGGGAGGTCTAGGTAGAAGTTTGCACACTTGGATCAAACAATTTTCAGCCCTAATGGCAATGCTATAAGCCATAGGGATAGTTATGCCTCCCATGGACTGAATTAACATAGAAATATTAGAATTTAGAGCTTTGAGATGGTAAAGAAAAGCACCTTCTGCTGTTGGGCCTAACCGCCACTGGAATTCTCTCCCAAGTCTTTTGAAATCTTGAAGTCAAATCGGTCACCTCTTGATGCTCCAAAAGGGACAAGTTGTCTCCCTTCTCTCCAAATTGCTCATGAAGTGCAATACACATCTGATTCTAGTTGTGATAGAATCAGCTCCAAGGCTTCTAAACCATTGCAATGCTTTACCCTTGAATGAAGATGCCAGTAACTTGACAGCCACTTGCATTTCATTGATTTCATGAATTGCACAAAGGTTAGCAATATCTTTGACATGATCACCTGGAGTAGTCTGATTTTCTCCAGTGAAGTAGGGAATGTTCTTCAAGGCTGCAATAGGAATTGGATGTTGCGCATTGAGGGCAAGTGGGCTGCTACCTATGAAGTTGACGTAGGGTTTGTTTTGTGCCATTCTAATTGGTCTTAAAACCCTTGTTGACTGGATGAAAGGCCTGCCAGGTGGAGGAGTTGAGAGAGTTCTGTTTGGTGGACATGGATACCTTTGAATCCTTCTTCCTCTTTGCCTTCTTCTTGGAAATAATTGCGGGTATTCAAACAAGACTTCTTCTTCTCCAACTCTTGACCTTGTGGTGACTCTTCTCATGATTTTTCGGCCTGCACTTTCTGAAACCAGTTGATTCTTCCCCTTGGAGTCGCCAGATATGCAAATAATAGCTCTTTTTAAGCAAGGAAATTACAGTAGAAGCATATCAACTTTTCTGCAATAAAAATGAGACCTCTAGTGTCCCACCGGGCATGCCAAAACTATTGGCACGGGCTCACAGCACCCTTGGATGCAGATCAGGCTTCTAGGTTGATCACTCTAGCATCCAGTGTGATTGTACAACATGGAAACCTCTCTCCAAGTGTGGGACTTGTGAAACTAAGAGAGGGATCTCCAAATTAGAGGTGGTTCCTCAAACTCCTTTGATTTAGATCTATATTTGCACAACTACAGAGGTTCAGATCCTAATCCTACTCTAAATTGCAAGGAGACAGGGATAGAAGTGCAAAAATTGAAACTAACTAAAGATGGTGATGCACCAAAAGGAGTGGTGAATAATTTTTGTCAAGCAAATAGACACAGATCGATAAGATATAATTTAGGATCTGAAATGAAGTGAATAATACAAACAAAGGACTGAAACCATTCACAAAGCTTGCATTATCATTTCAGTGTCAAAACCATACATTACAACCTCAGAGAGGTAAAAATTGTTACAGTCTTTGAAGAGGTCTGATTCTTCAAACAATCACTTGCTGGAGGTGAAAGAAGAAGTTACTTTGCCCAAAAGATGTTCCACCCTTGAAAATGAGCCAAAACTGGGTTTTACACTACATGGGTCGAGCCTGGAGAGATGTAAACGTGCATAAAAACGTGGGAGCCCATTCCTCATTGACTGCAGATGTATTAAAATGGCATGGGAGACCTTACAAACCCATACCCTATCATTTTTGACCGAATTGCAGGAGGATGCGACCCATTCTGCGTTAAATTTGGTCGCTAAACTGTCACTTCTAGCCATGAACATGCATCAGAGCCATTTCTTAGCTTTCTCTCTCCAGACTACACCAAAATTCAAGATTGACCCCAGAATCATGTAGAGAATTTTATAACCTTTCCAATGATATAAAGAATGTGCAAATCTGAGCTCTGGATCGAAATATATGTCGATCTGAAGATTTAGGGCACAAAACAGTCGAAAATGTGTTTTGAAATTTTTCCCACGCTCTGCCACCTGGATGACACGTGTCAAGCTCTGATTGGATGTGTAATTCTCTCTCCTTCACTTACTCGTGGGTTTTCCCTTGAATTTTGACCTTTTTAGTAACTTTTTGGAACATTTTCCACTTTTTCCCCGCGTCCCCGCCACTAGGGACACGTGGCATGATCTGGTTGGAGGATAGGGGTGCGGGGTCATCCTTCACCTTTTAGTTTTTGGCCAAAACTTCGCCAAATTTTCCAACTCCTCCCCGAGCTCCGCACTTTCCTCTGCTCCTTAGGACACGTGTGCCATTCCGATTTGCTCGGGCCGACTCTTCAAAACTTGCCCCTTTGGAACTTTGGACATTTTCCCTTGTGACACGTGGCGTCTCCCGATTCATCCGTGGGCCTACCGGCATTTCGTATCCACCACGTCTTTTTGTCCCGGATGTTCCAAATGGTCTAGGACAAAAACTTCGATCCGCTCGATTCGGGCTTCCCTGTCCCTCTTTGACCGATGACATGTGGCACTATTTGATTGGCTCTCGCTTTTCTCGTCTCTTCGCATCTGCCGTGTACTTCGCCCGACTGTCCCAGTGCTAAAGTTCTCTGTTGCCGATCCGGTAGTTTGCGTCCTTCGCGTCCTCACGGCCCAAATGTCCCAGACTGTCCCTATGCAATAGTTAGTCGATTTTGCTTTTACCTTCGGCCGGCTCACCCTTTCGCATCCCGATGTCCTTGATGTCCCTTTGTTTCGCAGATCGCCCGGAGGCCTTTCGGTGGTTCGCGCCCCGACGTCCCAACCATCCCAAGGGCCGCCTGGACTAGGACTTAGCCATTTTTCATGATTTTTACCTGGCCCAAGCTTGTTTTTTGCAATTTTTTCACCTTTTCTTAGAACTTGCTCTTTTCTTCTTGGACAGGGGAGTTAGAAAAAATATGAGGGGACCCTAGAAACATGATTTTTTTCCCTGAATCAATCTATTTGCCTGGGACTTGGGTATTCTGATGCATGTTATCAAAATTACCTTGGGGGCAAATTTTGGATAATAACTCCACCGAGCCATAACTTCAAAAATACATGGAGTTAGGAGGAAAACTTTACCTTTACGGAAGGATGAGAGAGAGCTCTATCTAATGGTTTCATTTCCGAAAGTGTTGAGTACCTAAAAAGCAAAAATTTATGACTGAGGCACAAGAGGGGGAAGAATGGAAGGAGTTAGCCACAAAATGAGTAGGAGGGCACATTTTGGATAACAGGGGACCCGGCTACTAACACCTTCCATCTACCGATGGGAGATATGACTATCACCTTAGAGGGTGTATACAATATTTTAAGGCTTCTAATCATTAAGGAACCACTATAGATGGTGTCATCGTCAAATGTGGTGGGTCATATGGTTATGGTGTTTGGGCTAGTCATGACAGAGTTGACATATCACAGTGTGAGTATCAGTTATGGTGTGATGTATGTGGTGCATCCACAAGAGACTCATCTTTCGATGTTGATTATGGTTGGTGTTGGTTGTTTCGACCTTCTAGACTGAGAGGGTGGGAGATTTCCATGATCCTTGATGGGATTCCTAGAGGACATGGTGTTTGACAAGGTTTGTTTTGCATGGGCACTAGCATACTTGGTTCAATTGTATAGGGAGTTGTGGGCTTACAAGAGGATACAATGATACGGTCTTTGTTGTACCTATCTATTACATTTTTGGCATATGAGCACATTGTGTACATTTTTCCGCTTGGTCTACCATGACATGGGTGGGAGGTGGGTGTATACAGGGAAGTATATAAGTGGTGGATGTAGATTTGAGAGAAGGTAAGGGTGGATGGGGTGACACGAGATATAACATATTATCGGATCATACTAGATAGCTTGTCACTAGTAGAGATTCTATGGAGGCCATACCTCACGTATCCAAAGTGTTCACGAGGCATGGAGGAGGAGCCGGGAGGGTCTATAGCTTCTAAGATGGATCTAGGGGTGTAGGGCCAAGGAGCATGAGTGCATACCCATAGATTGGGTCAAATGACAATTTGGCTTAAAACAGGGTGTTCCCCCACCATTCCCATAGTACCATTGAGATGATGTGGAGAGTTCATTACCTCTTCCATTGTCGGCACCACCACAAGGAGTGGAGGAATAGGTAGCGGATGAGACTATATATAATGTTGGGTGCATGACTGGGTATAGGAAGTGATTGATATAACATTTAAAAGAAGCACCAATTAGGCTAGGATACCCATATTTAGCCATTGTTATCAGTAAGAGAGATAGGATACGAGCACATATTACAGGGCTGCAGGCCCAAATTATTGTTTTATAGGCACTTGTGACCACATTACGATTACGCTTAGTGGTGGCGCAGACACATTCTGATGATGGGGGACATGTGGGTGCCCCTTCTTCACCTTTGTGGGGACATGATAGGATAAAAATACGAGGACAAGGTCCATCCTCATAGTACAAGTTACCACGATAGATTCCACAACCACATGTACGGGTCAAGGACCACTACCACAGTATAAGGACAGGGGACCACCACTATCATAGGGAAACAACCCACAACCTCGGGGACAAGTTCAACTACCACAAGGACAGGGGACATATAGGTAGTAGAGTGATGCCACCACCACAGTGATATCAATGGACCGATACAGAGAGGTTGTGGTTGAGGATAGATATTATGAGGATCAAATTGTAGAGCTTGGTCTCCATATTGTCAGTTATGTGACCTACATAGCACAACAAACATCCATTCAGAATTCCAACTCATGAACCCATAGTTCTAGTAGTTCAGGGAGCCACCATACTCATAGGCAGGGCCAGCAAGAGGTGACTAGTGCATAGAGACAAAGGCTAGGTGAGGGGACATGAGAGAATAGCAGAGGCACCAGGACCTCCTAGGGATGATGAGATGATGGAGATTGTTTTTTATTTTTGATTTATGACTTATATATACCAGCATGTGTGTTAAAGAGGTGAGTTTTACATGAGATTTTTTGAGAGACTTATTTATATCTGTGTATATAGTGTATTGACACATGGACTTTCCAATGTATATAGATGATGGTATTTATATCTGTTGTGTTTGGTTTCATTTCCATTATATTTTTATCATGGAAATTAGATGTAGGTATGATTGATAATGTTGTGTTTCGTTTAATTTCCAATGTATTGATATTATGGAAATTAGATGTGTAGACATGGTGATGATGTATGGTTTGGTTTGGGTTTAATTTCTAATGTATTGATATTATGGAAACTAGATGTAGGCATGGTTAATGATGTTTTGGTTTTTTTTGGGTTTAATTTCCAATGTATTTATATTATGGAAACTAGATGTGTAGATATGGTTGATGATATTTGGTTTGGGTTTAATTTCCAATGTATTGATATTATGGAAACTAGATGTAGGCATGGTTGTTGTATGGTTTGGTTTGGGTTTAATTTTCAATGTATTAATATTATGGAAACTATAGGTAGGCATGGTTGTGGTATGATTTGGTTTGGTTTAAAGTTCCAATGTATTTATATTATGGAAATTAGAGGTAGATGATGAGGCTAAAATATGCCTCATCAATGTGCAATGAATTCTCTCATTTTGATTCCCTTTTAATTAAGTTTGTCTCGCATTTCATAACTTATTTTAATCTAAATATAAGTTTAGGATGTAATTTTCCATCTTTTGTTTGATTTAGTTCAAATGTCTAAAAACTCTATAATTCCTAACAAAATGTGTGGAAATTCAGTTTTTGGAATAAACAGGTCATATTTGGTCAGATAAGTGAAGTATGAAGTAACCAACACCTTTTTGAGAAAGTTGGCTAAAATGTGGCTTAGCTCTGAACTCCATCACTTAGCTCTAGAACTCCATAATTTAGCTCGTAACTCCATCACTTAGCTCTGGAACTCTATAACTTAGCTTTGGAACTTTATCAGTTAGTTTCGAAAGGTTTCCCTTTGGTTCTAGAACTTCTCCAAAGTTCAAATCAATGGGAATCTCCTTATTCTATCAAAATTTGGTTATGGAGCAAAGAAGGGGCCTTCTAATCAGAAATAGACCAACAATTTTCTAGTTCTTCACACTCCAAAAATACATATGTGAGACCAACAGTTGTATGTCTAGCTAGTTTTCTAAATTTCATATCTACTTTGGGCACTATTCAATTCCACTAGAATCATAGACAACTATTGAACACTCATAATTGTAAATGCATCTTTAGATGGGATACACGCGCGCACACACACACGCACGCACACACACACACACACACACACACACACACACACACACACACACACACACACACACACACACACACACACACACACACACACACACACACACACACACACACATGTGCCGGAGATTGAATATCTACAGTTAAGTTTTGTATGACATGAACAATTCAATAATAAGATAGCCATTTAATTTTGAGAGAAACATATTATGTTAACTCCTAATTCAAGGTGGAGCAAGGGCCCACTCCTCTAAGAAAAATGATATTTTATTCTATTGGTATTTATATTTTCAAGAAATTTGTATAAACCTATTATTTAGTAGTTTTGTAAGTACTTTTGATTCTTCAATTAAAATTTGTTACATAAGTTATCTATTGTCCCTACAGGTGTTCTAGTATATGTTCTTATTTCCTCAACAAAATTTTAAACAACATCTTCAAAGTGTGTTTAATTCTGCAAAGTGTGTTTATTTCCAGCAGTGTGTTCAATTCTACAAGATTTGTTCATTTCAGCAATGTGTGTTTATTTCAGCAAGTTTCTTATAGTTTAGCTTTAATAAGGATTTGGCCAAGAAATATTAAGACACTTTAAAACCTCTAAGAAAATAAAAATAATAAACATCTACAATCAACCACTATTTCACTGAGATTTATCTTATTGCATATAGCTTTAGACACACCCCTGGTTTGAATATGACATCAACCATGATTTAATTAAATGAAGGGAATAACGACACCCATCAGTAGGCATGTTTGATGATGTTTTGGTTTCATTTAATTTCCAATGTATTTATATTATGGAAACTAGTTATAGGGTGGGAGAGTGGATAGGTAAGATAGGAAAATTCAGAAATATCATGTAGGAGGGGAAAATAATGGTCGAGCTAACCTCCAAAGACCCCATACCTTTAGAGTGCTACCTACATATCCCTTGCAAAAGGGGCCTCAGACTAATGTAGTTCTCCCATAAGATAGGGAAGAATAAGATGGTGGTAGGTAAGTTGGGTAGGATTAGGTAAGGTAGATTGTGGTAAGGTATATTGGGTAAGATTGATTTTGGTAAGGTAGATTATGGTTGGTAAGTGTATGATGTTATTTGATTTAATTTCTAATGTATGATGGTATTATGGGAACTAGATGATGGGTATAGGTGTGGGTGAGACAAGAATAGAACCAATATATCCAATTTCGATGGTCTTGTCTTGTTGAATAAGCAACAAGCCGAGATAGAGGGGGCTGAAAAGAAGTGAAATGCTCCATAGTTAGCAAGGACGATAATAGCCACACCCAATAGTTTTATGAACATAAACCCCTTGATACATTGCATGATTAATAGGTATATGGTTGAAAGAAGTTGCATGATCACAAAGTGTCACATGAGCACCACGTCCCTTGAGTAGATAGGAGAAAATAAAATAGGGTAGGGTGGAGTGGTTTGTTTAGCGTGACCTTGTTGCATGACAAAGACATGCCCCTTCTACAAGACACCCAAAAACAATATAGGCAAGTCCATGAGCAAAAGTTTGTATTTTTATTGATTTTTTATTTTTTATTTTTCTTTTTTAATTCATAGACTAATCGATGTAGGAATTCTATATTGGGATTAATAGTAGTGTCTCCTTGAGGTATTCATGAATCTAATCGATGCGGGAAGCTCCAAGATAATTTTTGTTTGAACAAATACAGATTTATACAACATGTGGCTAGATTTTTATAGTTTTTCTTTGAGGGATTAGTCTACTTATAGCAGCAATAGAGAGACATAGATGTTCATTTAAGGGAATCATCTATTTGCGAGAAGTTTGACTCATTGAGTAGTATTTTTGCTATCCCAATTTTTTATGCATTATTTTGGACTTGTAATCATGGAAAAGATTATAAATGAGTATAGGCCTCTTTTATAAAGGAAAAACCATATCACAAAAAAAGGTTAGCTATGAAAGAGGTTTTTAAGTGACAAATGACTATGGCATTCCAACTTGAAAAGGACGGAAAATTTCCATGAGAATCATGCCTTGAGTAGAGCCATGGTACTCATATTCAAGATAAGGCTGAATGGTGATGGATAATCACACAATTATGGTTGATTCATTGGTCCTTAAAATAGGTATGTGGAAGGAGAGGTTCGCTCAAGGGACAAGCATAGATGAGACATAAAGTGATGTAGTACTTTATTCAAAAATAGAACAGTTAAAGATGCAAGGCATTAAGGGGCTCAAGTTCAGGTTTACCCTCAAGAGAAGATAAATGATAAGTTCCTGATCCATATGTATGGGTGACAATATAAGGTCCAATCCAATTAGGAGCAAACTTGTCTTGTTTACTTTTCTCCATTTTGGTTACATGTTGATTTTTCTTCAAGAAAAGATCATCGATCTTGAATGTTCATTCTTGAACGTGTTTTTCATAGGCACACTTAATGTACTTTTGGTATATTTGGAGGTTGTCTAGAGTGTTTAGATGGCATTCATCCAGTATCTCAAGTTATAGCAAACGTTCTTAGAGAAACTCATCATCGAGAGGATAATGTTAAGAGATATACGAAGAGATGTAATTTGGACTTTGAGAGGTAGGATGACCTGCATCAGTAGATCAAATAGAAATTTTTGGTGGTGGTAGAAGTGTGAATGCTAGTATGATAAGCCCATAAGGTGAAAATAATGTGCATGTGCCAATCCTTACCAGATTCATCAACCAATTTCATAAGAATTTTGTTGAGAGTTTTGTTAGAATATTTGGCTTGACCATTTTCTTGTGGGTAATATGGTGAAGAGAAACTGAGTTGAATACCAAATTTTTCACACAATTGGCGTAGGGTTTTGTTTTTGAATTATTTTCCATTTTTAGTGATGAGGTGATGAGGAACACCAAAGCGACAAATGATATGGTGGTTGATAAATTTGACTATTTTCTTGACTTTGATAGAAATGAGAGGGATGGATTCCACCCATTTAGTGTAATATTCAGTCCCCGTGATGATATAATGATGTAGTTATGAGGAATGAGGGTTAATCTCCCCAATAAGATTCAAACCCCACTAAGAAAAGGACAAAAATTCTCTAGTGACTTATAAGGTATGAATAGGATTTTGATGAAGGTTAGCATGCTACTGACACTTCACACAACGTTTAACTTAGTCATACCATTCTTGGTTAAGGGTTGGCCAATAGTAACCAAGTCGAATGATAAGCTTTACAACATCAAGGCCACTAAAATGTGCCCCATAAATCCCATCATGAATTTATTTGATTGTGTACGGGACTTCAAAACTTGTGAGGCATCACAGAGGATACCATCAAATATTCCTTTGTAGAGGATACCTCTCATTATGACATAACGAGAGACACTTTTTAGGAAGGCTTGTTGTCCATTATGAGTGAGATCCTGAGACAGGATCAAAAGTGAGAGGTAGTCAACTAACTACTTATACAAAATATCGTGTGGGTCAGTATCGATGCTACCCACAAAATGAATGTCATGGATAATATAAGAAGGAAACTGCAACCATTGTATTTTGAGAAATATTTGTTAGTTTGAAGGTGAGGCAGGTATTTGAGAAGTAAGACAAACCATGGTATCTATGAATTTGTTAGTGGATCGCAAAGTGAGTTGAATGAGGAAGTGATCAAACGTGGTCAAAAGTAGGTCAACATGGTGTTTATAGTTTCTAAACTCATCATTACGAAAATGGTATGAGCCATTGAATTAGTTCAAAACCAATTTAGATTCACCAAAGATGTTAATGGCTTTAACACCTAGGGTAATGGCGTTTAAAAACCTAACACAAGAGCTTCATATTCGGCTATGTTAATTGTGCAGTTGAAGTCTAGTTTAAATAATAGTGGCATAGGCTCACCATCAAGAGGAATGAGGATGACCCCCACACCTCCCCATGGTTACATTTGGATCCATCAAAGAATAATGTCATTTGATAAACAATATCATTACTGGGAGGGTGGTGATAAATTCATCGGGAAAATCAAAGTTTGAGGATTGATTCCTAGGAAGAGGAGCATCTACAAGTTGATCCATGATGGTTTGTCATTTGAAATACTTTTTATGAATGAAATCCAACTCCAAGTTTGTAAGAAGCATGAGCCAATGAGTGGTGCATTGGTGTTGGTAAGGTTTGGCATACATGTAATGAAGAGGGTCGATGTTGGTAACAAAAAACATTTTGTGATTAATAAGGTAGTAAATGCGAGTTTGCTTGGCTATGAACACTCAAGATAAGAAAATATTGTCGGTGTGAGTGTACCAAGTTTCGTAGTCTAGAAGAGTAAGAATTATGTAATAAATAGTTTGTTCCTTGTACTATTCATCATGATGAGTAATCATGGCACCCAAGGAATGGTTTGTAGCAGAAATGTAAAGGTAAAAAGGTTGATCATCTTTAGATGGAATGAGAATAGGTGGTTGATGAAGGTAGTTCTTTAGCACTTCAAAGGATTTGTGACACTCACTATTCCAATAGAAAAAAACGTCCTTTTTAAGGATATGGTGAAACTTATTAGCATCGGTTTGAAAGTGAGAGATGAAGCATTGGATGGAGTATAATTTAAGTTACAAAATACAAAGATAACATAGCCGAGTATGAAGCTATACTATCCTTCTATGATAGATCGGGTGTGCCAAAATGTTTCACCACATAGGAGTACCATATGACAAAACAATTTAAGAGGTAAAGGTAAGGTACGTGAGGAATACCTAGAGATCATGAAGAGGTTACACACCATTGCATTGTGACAAAGATTTTTAAGTCTGAAGGTGAGGCGGGTATTTGAGACTCAAGACAAGACATGGTATCTATGAATTTTTAGTGGATCGCGAAGTGGCTTGAATGAGGTGGTGATAAAACGTGGTCAAAATTTGTTGGAAATGATGTTTATACTTTTGAAACTCATCATTACAACACTGGTATGATCCATTAACTTGGTTCATAACCAGTTGAGAGTCACCAAAGATGTTAATGGATCTAACACCTAGGACAATGGAAGTTTGAAGACCTAACACAAGAGCTTCATACTCAGCTATGTTATTTGTGCAGTCGAAGTCTAGTTTAAAGGATAGTGGCATAGGCTCACCATCAAGAGGAATGATGATGACCCCTACACCTCCCCCATGGTGAAATTTGGATCCGTCAAAGAATAATGTCATTTGATAAACAATATCATTAGTGGAGATGGTGGTAATAGATTCGTTGGGAAAATTGAAGTTTGAGGATTGATTCCCGGAAGAGGAGTGTCCGCAAGTTGATCCATGATGCTTTGTCTTTTAACAATTTTAATGAATGAACTCCAACTCCAATTATACAAGAAGCATGAGCGAATGAGTGGTGTGTTTGTGTTGGTAAGGCTTGGTGTATATATAATGAAGAGGGTCTATTTTGGTAACGAAAAATGTTTTTGATTAATAAGGTAGTGGAGAAGTTTGGTGGCCACAAAGACTACGGATAAGCACATCTTTTTAGCTTGAGTTTACTGATTTTTTTATTCTAGAAGAGTATGGCTTATGTAATAAACCACTTTATCCTGTGATCCTCATCATGATGAGTGAACATGACACAAAAGTAATGGTCGAGTACAAAAAATGTAAAGCTAAATAGGTTGATCATATTTGGGTGGAATGAATATAGGAGGCTAAAGGAGGTATCTCTTCAATGCTTCAAAGGCTATGTGACACTCATCATTCCAATGGAACAAAATGTCCTTTTTAAGGAGATGGTGAAATGGTTGGCATCAGATCTTAAAGTTGAGAGATGAAGTGTCATATGAATTACAATTTTCCTTGTAATCTATGAAGCTGCCAAAGGTTAGTAAGTGGAGGCATGTCAATAATTTCCTTGATCTTAGCGGGATCAACTTTGATACCCCACAAAGAGATAATGAAACCAAGGAGCTTACCCGAGAGAACTGTGAAAATGCACTTCTTTGGTTGAATGTGAACACAATATTTGATAAAGAAGTCAAAGATAACTTTAAGAATGGCCAGGTGTTTTGCATGATGCTTGGAATTACCAAGAAGGTCATCAACATAGTCTTCCAATATGTCATGCATGATGTCATGGAAAATGTAAGTCATAGCCCATGATAGGTAGTGCTAGTTTTTTTCAAGATAAAGGGCATGCTATGATAGTAGAATGACCCCAAAGGGGTGATGAAGGTGGTTTTTTTAATCTTCCGGACCGAATAATATCTGATTATAACTGAAAACTCATCCATAAGATATAACATCTCATGGCCGGTGGTAAGATCAACTAGTTGGTCAATGCTTGGTAGAGGAAATTCATCTTTTAGACAGGAAAGGTTAAGGTCACGAAATTTAGTGTATATAAAATGTCACCCGAGTTGATTTCATGACAGGAACAATGTTTGAGACCCATTGTGGATAGTCGATATGTAGGATTAAGGAAATAGAGAGAAGGCACTGAAGTTCTTCTTTCATAAGAAGATAAATGTGAGGATTTATTTTATGCAGCTTTTATTTCACGGGTTTGACATATGAGTTAGTTACGATATTGTGAAGCATGATATTAGGTCAATACCTGGCATATTGCTATAAGACCAAGCAAATGCGTTGTTATGATCATGAAGAAAAGAAGTGAAAGATTCTTGTTCCACGAGTCTAAATATTGTCCTATCTTTAGAATTTTTGGGTTGTCCTGAGTGTGAATTTTGATTTCTATGGTATATTCATTCAACATGGTTTACGTGTCAGAGGGTAATGACATTTGAATATAAGAATCCTCTGCACCTAAATAGGTCATAATAAAATAATCATCCTAACATTGAACAACATAAATAAAAGGTGTATCATCATCCAACATGTCAAGATAAAGAAGAGGAAGGGAAGAGGTAATCTTGCCATCACATTGATAGGTCAAAGGTCCCAAGGAGATGGTGTTCATGAAAAAAATTAAACAGAATGGATTCAGGATCCATATACTCTATGGGATAAGGCGACATGAGAGGTGAGGAAGGTGGGGAAGTCTTTTCATCTTCTACGAGAGTGATTCGGGCCTTCTTAGGGGAGTATTCCTAGGAAATCCAACACCATGATGGTCATTGTGTTTCTTAGTAGTTCACGATACAAAGATGTGATGACCTTATTCATAACGACCAAATCAAGCCTTTACAGTGCAATAGTGAAGAAAAGTAAGTGTGAAGCTGTGTTTAGTGAGGTAGGAGAAGTTAGATTAAAAAGGTTTTGTTTGGAAGGGAGGTTCGATAGAATAAGAGGAAGTGTCAAGCCCCCCATAGGTTAGGTTGGTGTGAAGGTGGGGAGGGTCATATGGTATTACCTCTCCTATAAGATGATCGTAACACGGTTGTTGGTGTATTTTTCCATACTCCCGAGGAATAAGGAATGTGTTAATGCTTTGAGGAGGTAGTATTATGTAAGTGAAAGGTGTTAAAAACACCTACCAAGGGTTCTATGGTTTGTACTTGGGTATCGGTATACATGAGCTATTTGAATCCGAGACGATAGGTCATCGGTAGAGATGGTGGAATAGGAGGGTCCTTAGGTGGGCTAGATGAGGAAGGTGAAGTAGCATAAGTGATAGATGTGGTAGATGCCTTAATCGGGATAAGGAAATCATTTGGATGGTAAGTTATATTATAGGTTTTGAAGGGGAGGGATATGTACGAATATTGTAAGGTTCCCATTCATATTCAAATTTGAGGCAATGGTGAAGGATGGAAGGTACACAAGCCATAGCGTGAATTCGGGGACATCCTAGCAACATGTTATACTGGAAATCTCCTTCGAGAACATAGAATTGTTTGAGAATAGTTTTGGGACCCATGCGGATATGGAGGACAACAAAAGTGCGAGGATAGTGGTCATGGCATAGTTAAAATATTGAAGCATGACGAGGTTTCTAAACATATAATTAGCTGATATGTCTATTTGTTCATAGGTATGAGAAGAGACAATGTTGATGTTAGCGCCCCCATAAATCATAACATGTTTAATGTGAATATCATTAATGTAAGTGGAAATGAAAAGATTGGGATCAGGATCATCAAGTTGTGAAGAGGAAATCTCTAAGTTGTAGAAATTAATGGAAGCAATCGATGAGGGGTGATGAGGGCGACGATAGGTGAAGTGTCATTAGGTGTATCCTCAATGGATTCCAGGACCTCAATGAGGGCTTGACGATGAGAATAAGACATTTGAATCAAGTCATATAAATACATCTTCAACGGGGACCGGTGAAGTTGTTTAATCATTGAATAATGTGTAACCCTAGACTAAGTAGTTGATGTTGGCCCAAGGATGGTTATCTTAGGAGAGGTGTAAGTTTGATAGTAGGTGAAGGTGAAATAGAAGGGTTACCAACTTTTTCCTTTCCCTTGTCTTACGTATTTTGTGCCCGAGTGGCTACACGCACCATCTTAATTGAAAAGATGGGAGGAGGAAAAGAGGGTTATTTAGGTTTACCTTTTATCCCTAGGTAGATGTGAAGATAAATATTGTAGAATGGGTTTAGTGCTAGGTTATGTGGTGACGGGTGAAGAAAGAATGGAATCCTCCTCCAACGAATCATCTTCTTAGAAGAGACCATCAGAATCACAAAGCTGAATGAGAATGGTTTTAAGATCCCTACAACTCTCGACATCATGCCCTATTGAGCAATGATAATAAAAAAATGTGTGTCATCAAACACTACTGGTTTAGGTTTTAGAGGATCATAAGGCTTAATAGGCGAAGTGATACGAAAAATGTATCTAACAACCGAGCGAGGATGTTAAAGTAGGATCCTGCCAAAGTATCACAATGAGAGGTCAAGGTTATTTTGGGCAAAGGGGTAGGAGACCTTTGTGAGAGAGGTGAGGAGAGAGATCATGTTGGTGTAGCTACTTTCTTGGTAGGTAGTGAAGGTTTGGGTTTAGGCCGCACCTTCTTTGGTAAAGGTGGAGGAATAACTCTCGAGGGTGAAGAAGACTAAAAAGGTGTAGGTATCCGAGTAAGCCAAGGTGAAAGTGTAGGTGTTGGAAAGAGAGAGGGTAAAGGTATTAAAGAAGGTGTGGAAAAAATGGGAGGTGAAGGCAAGGGTATAACATTTTTGCACTTTGGGTTTTCCTTGGTAAAGGGGTAGATTAACAAAGGTTGAAGGATGTAGACCCAATATCGATGGCAAAGTTAAAGGTGAGTGATAAGGTGTGGGTAATACCATGGTGCGAGCCTTTAGAGGTTGGGTCTTCCTTTTAGGTTTCGAGTAGATTTTTTGATTGGTGGTGAAGAAGTTGACAATTCTAGCTTCACGGGGGGTGTAACGAGACTTTGTACGGTGAAACTTCTAAGGTGGTAGTAGGTTTTGAGTATATAGAGGCACGAGTGATGGGGGTGTTGATGAAGAAGGGGCTAATACCACCAATTCATACATAATATCCTTATTCTCTTTGAAGATATTTAGATATATAGTCAAGTTATCGTGGGAGGACATCTGCATTTTTATGAAAACAGGGATTCTAAGGTGCCCCCGGAGGGTAGTGTAATCGGCGTAGTCCAAGTCTATCAACCAAACAAGAGAAGGATTTTAGAGTAGATGAAGAGGACAACAACTTGGTGTTAAATCCTATGAAGAGCTCGAGGCTGCGAGACAGGGAAGGTCTTAGCCTCAAACTTAGTGAATAAGAGTGAGGCAAGAAGATCGATGGGATCTTTGAAGAACTTCAAAGAGGTATCACCAATAGGAAGAATAGATAAAATTGGCTCTGTATGGGTTAAGGAGGAGGAAAAGTGAGTAATATAGACTCCTCTATGGATAGAGAGGATGATAAGGTGGGTTCCTTTATGGGTAGAAGAACATGTAAGGTGGGTTCCTCTATGGGTAAAGGAACATGTAAGGTGGGTTCCCCTATGGGTAAAGGAACAGATAAGGTGGGATCCTCTAGAGATAAAGGAACATGTAAGATGGGTTCCTCTATGGGTAAAGGAACATGTGTGAATATTTCCTCAATAGATGTTATAGGAGGATATTGGGTAGAAGGATCAGATGATGTATTGAAGACTGCATGAACCACATGTACATTGGTTTCTTCGTTAGACATCTCGCCAATGATGAGTTGATGAAGGGGAATGGTTAGGGAAAGGTTTTCTCGGGATGTACAAATTTTCATTAGTAGGAACATTAGGGTTATGAAGCATGAGATCACCACTATCTAACATTCCTTGCATAATGTTTTTAAAGGTTTTACAATTTGTGTCACTATGTCCTTTTACGCGATGACAATTACAAAAATCATTTTCCTTATACCAAGCCAGTGTGGGGTGAGAAGGATCAAAACCAATATGTGGTTTGATGGGAGGAAGAGTGATGGCTCCAGCCTTCAACAACTTTTCCAATACGGAAGAATAAGGCTCCCCAATGGGAGTGTAACTCTTTTGTTCATATCGATATTGAAAATTTTACACTAGCGAGATATTGGAAGGAGGTTTAGGTTGATTGGTTAGATGAGAAGGGATGGATTTTAGAACTACTGCATTAGCGGATCCTTTTGTCTTGGGATGGTTGTTGGGTGGTTTGGAAGAATACTCATTTGATTTGAAGGTGATGTTTTTGTTACGCAGTTTTAGTTTGTCTTCTTCGAGGGTGCGGATCTCAAGCTTCCTAGCCATGGTAAAATCCTTGTCAAACATATGAAACATTTGAACCTAAATATTTGAGGAAATGTGTCTAGCACATGCCCTTGTAAACAACTCTATGAGCTCATGAAATGGGAGAGAGAGGGAAAGATGATTGATTAGGATTCACCACTGTGTGATGAAATCAGCCATAAATGCGTCATCATATTGATGAATAGATTATAAATATGTTGTTATGTCCAAATTACAACACCCCCCAATTTTCTTTGTGTGTGTGGGGAAATCAATGCAATTTTGCTAACATGGGTCCATCTCTCAATTTGTGGGACTTGCAAACCTAAGATGACCTCCGAAGAAGGCCAACTTCCTCTACCTAATATTAATTCTAAACTATTCCTAGAAAGGGGAATGCAAGTATCCTAACACTAACCTAGACTTTCCAAGGGACCAAGGAAGAAAGAGATGTATAACATGAAATTCCTAAACCAATGGGGGTGATAATACCAAGAAAAGGGGCAAGATATTCTGTTGAGGGAGGATGAAATAAGGAAAAAGGGGCGAGGGAGGTTAGAAAAATGTGACATAGACCCAAATCCTAATCTGCCATAAAAACTCCATGGAACACAACATCATAAACCTGCAAGTGAAAGAACATGCACAAAATACAACAATAATAATGGAGAGGAAATAAAATACAATAAAAAGAGCTAGAGTTGAAGGAACACCACAAAACACAAATTTAATTGCTTCAAAGTATGCACAGTCATTAAATTTGATGCACAAAGGCATAATTACATTGCTAGGCCCAAGAGAAGGCTCATAACTCAAATGGAGTTGAGGGAAATTTTTGCAAGAGTTTCCCTAGCTCCCAGAATGTCTCCCTCAAAAATGAGGGGTTGAATACATTATATAGAAATTTTATCTCACCTACCAACAACCCTAATTAACTTCCTGTACGGAGGTATGGGCAGCCGGTCCATTTTCCAATGGTACTTTTCTATCAGAAAATACATGGGAATCATGCTTCATTAAACTGGTTGTTGAGATACATTTTACGATGTCATTAACATGCACTCCATACCTGAAATTCCTTGTTGACGCCTAACAAGAACGGAGGAAGTTTTCCGCCAATAGGGAGAGGTTGTTGCACGATAAGAAGAAATGTTGTCACATGATAAGGGAAGCTTAACACACATTAAGATGGAATGCTAATGCGTGACGAGATGAAGATGGATGACGCGCATCAAGAAGATGGTGGCAATGCACGATAGTAAAGGGTGAATCACACACATCATAAAAAGGTGTTGACATGTGACAAGGAGGTGGTGGTTGACGTGTGTGAGTAAAAGGCATTGACGCATGTACGTGATAGGTGACGCTTCATGTGCATCATAAAGAGGCATTGACACGTGATGAAAAGGTGGCATTTGACACATGTTAACAAAATGCATTGACACGTGACAAGAAGGGATGGCTAACATGCATCAAAAAAAGTTGTTGATGCATGACAGGGGAGGCAGCATTGGCGTATGGTTGACACATGACATGAGATGGCTCCAAACCTTTACCGCAAGACTGACCTTCCAGACAACTCATATATTCTCAATTCTGACTTGTAATCCATCCTGAGTTATCTTTCTCTTCAATATCCCTGGGGCTGAATTTGATGGCCTCCCGCACATCCTAGAATTTGAATGGCTAAGTCCATTTATAATGAGTTATCCAAATTAACCTAGGGGGTGAATTTGGGATAACATTTGTGATAGAAACCTTTTTATAATTTTTTATCAAAAAGTGATTGAGAAAGCTCAGTCTAATTGATTAAAGAAAAGATTGAGTTCTTGGGAAAAGAATTGTACTAGTATAAGGAAGATCATGACAAGGACATGGGAAAGGTACAAATGATTAAGGCATCATCATGGCCTATTAGGTAACAAGCCTTTCTAAATGAATGCAAGTCAATGGATATGGGTACTGCAAATGTCAGTGGGAGAGAATATGTCAAGGATGCATAGGTTACGTGAGAAGTAGGTGGTTGCAAAAATGGGATTAGGCAATGCTAGAGTAGTTTGGGTGGCCACATTAGCATTCCCCGATATGGTAGAAATGGTGGGCATGGAAGTTGGCATTCCATAAAGGGGATGACTTGATGAGTCATTGGTAGAAGAAGTAGAAAGGTAATGTTATAAGGCCTTGGTGTTATGATCAAGGAATCTGCTGAATTCCTCATCACCTACGGTATGGTCACAGAAGAATTAGGATCCATTGGAGATGAAATGGAAGGTGGAGAAGGGATAGAAGTAAAATTTATACAAATTTTGTGGAAAGCAAGAGATCATGCTTATTGGTGATTCCAAACCATATGGAAGGATGGAAAACAGGTACTTTCGGCTTTGTAAAAATGATATAAACTTGTAAAGAGACTCTTGAAAAATGTATGGAAGGTGACATTAGCTCACTTTTTTTGATAGAAAATCAAAAACACGAATACCAATGTTGGTTTCTTAACTAATGTTGGAAATTAGAATAACCAATGTCATTTGTTGAACTGATGTTGGTAGGGCAGATTAGATCTAAACTTAAGAAATTTGAAATTTATAAGAAATATTTTGGTCAAAAGAAGTGAGAACTGGGTTGTGTATATCAATTCTAATCTAACACACTCAAAGAACCAGAATTAACTGATTGTGATGGCCGAGTGTGAAAAAGAAATAAAAGTGATGAAATACGATCTCACACCTCAAATAGCAAAAGACAAGAAATAAAGTCACAAATCCAACAAGAAAAATCTAACAAACATGTTATCCTAGGAATAAGATTTTAGTGTTTTGATGGCTTAAGCCTTAGGACTAACTGTGAATATATAGAAAGGAGTGGATATAAGGTACCTAGAATCCAACTATGGATGGTTTCAGGAATGTTTTGGCTAGGGGTGTCCTCAATATATATTTCAATTACATGAGGTCCAAGATCTAATATGACAATCCGGCCAGAACACCTATCAGGGCCCACTATCAACGGATGTTTAAATCCTTGATAGATTTGTCTTGGGGTTTGGGAAATTTTTATGAAATGTGTTGTTTATTTGAGTGATTTGGAAAAGTGTGTGCAAAATTAGTCTACACTTAATTACCCAATCATCAACCACCATGACCTCTCATTATATTTTATTGTTAATTAGACTATGTGAGCTAAATGCAAGAATACACAAGATGCAATGTAAAAATTTTAAACCCAAATCGAAAGATTGAGATTGGATGAAAGCAATAGTTAATAGGAATATTTTATGACTTTCACTAATGTAAGAAAGAAAGAAGAAAGAATGATTCATTTTAATTTGCACCAAAATGAGATGCGGCTTTTAGAGAAAATAGAAGAAAGAATGTTACCAATGATATATTTAGTAAAGATTTTAGAAATGAAACAATCCGAAATACAATCCTAAATTAATATAAGGAACCCAAAATGATGAGGGTCCCACCAGTGTGTGCCAAAATGTTTCACCACATAGGAGTACCATATGAAAAAATTATTTAAGAGGTAAAGGTAAGGTACATGAGGAATACCGGAGGTCGTGAAGAGGTTGTGCATTGTTGTTGAAGACTAAGACAATTGTAGAGCACTCATTTTTGTCTTGGAAGGACTACCTAAGAAGAAAAGCAAGACCACAAAATAGAGTTAATAGCATATGTCGGTGGATTGCTTTGCATGAGCTACATCTGGGAAGGCTTTGGGTGCTTCTTAGAAGGTTGTCAATCCACGTCTTAATACAAATTAATGCTTTGATAAATATCATGAAAGGTTAAATTCCTCTTTGTAGTTATATGATTTAGATATCTCACACAACACAATAGTCTAAATATAATCTAAATTATGAATATAAGATCAAATCTAGAAGAATGGTTGGTTCTCGGGTTCTATAGGTGTTACGAGAGGATAGAAACAAGGTATGGGTGAAGTCTTGGGAAGTTTTAGAGAGTACCGGGTGGAGAAGTGAGCTCGCTGGTCCGAGGGGAAAATGTCGGACATAAAGACTGATGTCGGTTGGGGAACCGATCTTTGTAATCGGTTATAGCTAGGATCGGTGGGGTAACTAATCGGGATAGGGGAAATTGGGTTTCAAAAGTAAAAAGGAGGTTGATTTAGGATCTCTCGTGATTACACGAGTATTGGGAGGTCTTAGGTAGGGTGTAGAGGTTTAGGTGAAGACTTGGCGGGGGAAATGGGTGGTTGAAAGGGAAGAGTGGTTCCAATTGGTAGGGTGTTAGGTGAATGGGCTACCGTGAGGTATCCAAGAGGAAGGAGGTGATTAGAAAAGGATAAAGAATCTAAAACCAAAGCTAATAAAATCAATAACCTGGTTAAGAATACTTATCAGAGCTTCATATATTGGTAGAAGTTTGTGGTTGGTGGGTGTGCGTAAGAGAGATGAGTTCTTCTCTATGTGAATGGTTCAAGCCTATTGAAGTCGTAGGTTGGTTGTTGGTGGAGAGGTTGATGTGTTGGTGCTTAGTTGATCGCCAGGGTGTTGATTGAATGCCAAAGATGCGAGATCAAAATAAATCCAACCAAATGAAGAACCCGGGAAAAGAGGTTAAAATGCTTATTTAAAGGAACCAATGGCGATTCCTTGACCGGCATCATCTAAGGAATAATCAACGTCGGTTAGGGAGAAATAGTCTTATTTTCTAGAAATAATCTTATGTTTCCCTTTTTGGCATGATTCAAAATGGTTATGGGTTAGGCGTCTTGATTCTTGTTAAATCACATGGGAAATTAGTAGGAGAGATATTTGGCAATTAATATTAGGTTTAGAAAAAGTCTCAATTGGTTATGGGGAGTGATGACTCAGTATTAGTTATTAAATGGGCTTGGGTGAGGTGGAGGGGTGAGGTAATAATTAATCTAATATAGGTAATTATATTAATAAAAATATGTGAAAGGGGTCATGGTAAGGGGCTATATAATGAAATATGCCTAAAGGGTGTCATCCCATTTTGGGTATCTACTGAACTCTCATTTGTACCAACTTTTGTGATATCAACAAATCTTTCCCTAAAGATGATTTCCCACTACCAAATATTGACATGATCATCGAATCTACAATAGGGCATGAGATATTATCTCTCATGGATGGTTTCTCTAGCTATAATTAGATTAAAATTGCTAAAGAAGATCGGCGTAAAATAACTTGTACCATACCTTGGGGCAAGTTTTTTCTATCAAGTCAAGCCCTTTGGACTCAAGAATGCTGGAGCCATCTACTAATGTTCCATGACTTTCATTTTTCATGATATGATGTATGACATAGGTAATTCTTGAAGACTACATCAACGACATTCTAGGAAAATCAAAAAATTGTGAAGAACATCTCATGGTTATTGGCCACATCTTCAAACGACTATGAGAATACAAGGTTCACCTCAATCCTAAGAAGTGTGTTTTTGGTGTCACATCTGGAAAGCTTGGCTTTATTGTCTCTAGAAACGGAATCAAAATTGATCGAGATAAAGTTAAATTTGTGGTTGAAATTCCTTTGCATAAAAATCTCAAGCAGCTACAAATCCTACAGGGGAAAATATAGGCTATCAGAAGATTTATTACACAGTGTGCTAATAAATGCCATCCATTCCATCACCTGCTCAAGAAAGACACTAAATTTCACTAGAAAAAGGAATGTCAAGATTCCTTTGACATGCTCAAGGAATATCTACTGCACCCTCCAATGTTAGTACTTCCCACTGGGAATGCCTCTTCTTTTATACATCTCAGTTATACAACATGCCTTGGGAGCTCTCCTCGTACAACATGATATCCATGGAAAAGAACAAGCCATTTATTATTTAAGCAACACATTAATTTCTTATTGGCTCAATTTCACTCTTTATGGAAAAAGTGTGCCTTGCCATAGTTTTTTCTTCTCAAAAGTTATGTCACTACATTTCAACAATACCATCAAGCTCATAGACAAAGTAGATCCCCTCAAATATATACTCTTTAAATCAGCTTTAATTGGACGAATGGCTAAATGGATCATGCTCTTTAGCAAATTCTACATTGGATATGTAATCAAAAATATATTAAAGGGCAAGTTCTAACCGACCGCTTAGCGAAGCTCCAGTGCGATTCTACACCACTCAGTACTTCGTTTCTATATGAATCCATATGCACCATTTGAGTCACATAAATGGACACTATAATTTAAAGTCTCTTTCACACATCACAACTCAGGAGAAGGTATTTTATTTATCACTCCTCAAGGATACCTAATTCCTAAAGCTCTTCGGATCACTTTTCCTTGCACCAAAGACATAGTTGAATATGAAGCACTCATTTCAGGTTAAAAATGGCCATTCAATGGAATATCAAGCATCTCAATGTCTTTGGTGATTCACAATTAATCATTAAACAAGTCAATGATGAATATGCTACCAAAGATGAAAAATTATTTCCCTACAAATGAATGGTCGACAAATTCAATTCCTACTTCAGTGAATTCATTTCAAGTAGGTCCCTCATAAAAGAAGCATATCTACATATGCAATGGATATTATTTCCTCCCTCCTGGATATGCCCTCAGATGCATCTAATTCACAATTTTTGGTTGAGCAGCTAATGGTCCTAGCCTATGACATTCTGAGTCTCGGATGGTATGTAAAATTTTGGTCTCAACTCTTCCCGGTACCATGATATATATACCTACCTCCATGACTATACTCTTCCACCCAAAATCCCTCATATCCATTGCAACTCATTCATCCAACGTGAATCTCGTTTCACTATCCTTGGTGATACCCTATATTATAGAATATTTGATGAACTTTGTTACTGATGCATAAATTCCCAAGAGGATGAATCAACACTTAAGGAAGTCCACGCGGGAATTTGTAGTGCTCACACTAGTGGTATGGACCTAGCCAAAAATATTTTATAAACCGGTTCTATTGGCCCAACATGGAAAAATATGCATGTTTATATATCATATAATGTGTTCCATGTAAAAATCATGTCGACCTTATCCATGCGCCATCCCAAGCCTTAACCCATCACTACCCCATGGCCCTTTTCTACCTGGGTCTCAATCTCATGGGAAAATTAAATCCCACTTCCTCTAATGGTCACAAGTTTATTATTACTGCAACAGAATACTTCACTAAATGGGTTAAAGCCATGCCACTCACCTATGTCACCAAAAACAAATATCCAAATTTATCCTTAACCACATCATTTTCCACTATGGTATTCCATCTTCCCTTATCATAGAAAATGAGAAGTCCTTTAAAAATCAAGAATTATGTGAAATTTGTGACCATTTTCATACCAAGCTTAAATTTTCAACTCCCTATTATCCACAAGGCAATAGCCACTTGGAAGCATATAACAAAATGCTCAAGTGTATCCTAGAATAATTGTGAATCAAGTAGGATAAGATTGGCACACATAAATATATCCATCCTTGTGGGCCTATCACACCTCCATCCACACTCCCACGGGTACCACCCCATAATCCCTTATGTTTGGCACCAAATCAATCCTTCCCGTTGAAATCGAGTTCCCTTCCTTACATGTTTCCTTCCAACACCTCATTAATAACTAAGACTATCACATACATCACCTTCAATAACTTTAAATCCTCAATGATAAATTCCTTCAAACCTTAGACCATCTAAAATCCTACTAAAACAACCTCCACGACATTATAGAGAGCGTATAAAAGACCACGAATTTGAAGGTTGTGACCTAGTCCTCAAATAAAATCAATGCAACACTAATGATGATCGTGAAAATAAGGGAAAGTTCAAACCTAACTATCTTGGATCTTACGTCATCATCGTCAAATTCATCTCAGGTGCTTATAAGCTTACTACTCCATACAGACATGAGTTAGGCGATCCCATGAATATCATGCATCTCTCGACGCTTTTATACCTAAATATATTTCCTCAAAATTAAAATCAACATAAAACCAATAAAAGTTAAAATTAAAATATAAATCAACAAAATAAAAATAATAAAAATAATCCATCCAATGGTGAAAACCACTTCGATGGCATCTTGGGAAAATACCATGCTGAAAACCGGTTTCCGATGCTATGGTAAATAAGGTCTTATGTCTACTAACACTCTATGATACATGGTCAAGCACACTAGAGGAAACCTCACCTCCATCCATCCATCCCTTTTATCCATATCCATAGTATCCATGCCATAAATCTATACTTATTTTGACCCTCCCTATAAAGTAATGGATCTCGTTATGATTAGGTATATATCTTCGATCCTAAATAAATTTGCATTATCCATGATCATCTCCTCGAAGCATAAATTTCAAAAACATTTTCAAATGTCGAGAAATGCAACCCTTGTAAGATTTTGAGCCTTTAATTTATCTCATCCCCCATCTACCTCCTTCTTCGCTACTCATCCTCTTCCAAAACCACTTCCTTTTCCCTTTGTTATCCCGCCATGTTTAAAGCAATGTTTATGTTCTAAAAACATACAAATTTGAAAACACTTAGCATCCATCTCATACGTAAATACCAATATTACATCAATAACATAGACAAATACACTACCATCCAACTATCATTATACATCCATTTATTCAAACATCAAAATCCAAAACCTAAACCATAACTTACATCTAACAAAATCATCATCTCATCCATAATCCATAATCAACACTGAAACCATCTAACAATATCAACCCATCAATAACAAGTACTACCCATCACAACCATACCTCACTAACTACATCATCATATCCATCACTAACATGAGATAACATCCAACACATCACATCATAAATAAACCATCATGATAAATCACGTCCTACACATCATATGTCATCTTAACCACAACAACAATATACAATAATCATGATCCCATCCATATTTCATCATCATCAATACAATCATCTAACAATATTAATTCATTACAAATAAATACCACCCATCATCAAACTACATCACCATCACTATAATTAACCATAATAAAATGAGTTGACATCCCAAATCTCATCACATCATCCATACACATATACATATCAAATTCATCATCATATCATATAAGAAATATAAGTAAATATCATCACATCCATATACCATTCATGATAACATAACATTATTATCATCTACATCATGTACCAAATCATCTAAACACTATACCATCGTCACATCAAAAGATCATCATGATAACTATTAAATCATTATACATCATCAACATCGCAAAAAAAAAGAAAAATACTCAGCTTATCATCACACTATATCATCAACATAAAGTCAAATCACATCATCTCATCAATAAACATCATATCATCAATATCATTAAAAAAACAACAACTTCAACAAAATCGTCATGAAATATGCCCTACATCATCAATATACATCACAAATATACAACCATCCTAGTCATCACAAAAAGTCCCTTAACATGTACATAAAATAATACAACATCATGCAGCTCATCCAAAAATGGTAATCATACATCATGAATCATCCATACACACACGCACGCGCCCACACACACACACATGTGACTATAATGGCCATCAAATATATGATAAAATACATATAATTTAATGTAATGGTGCTCATCAATGTGTGTTGAGCTTCCAATATCATCCCTTATTCCACGTGGTGAAGGCTTTACAATGCTTGCAGTACTCCCGCAGAGGTATGGCCTATCCCGATCTCGACTGCATCTCTACCTAAATCTTTGTCTATATCCCTATCCTACTCTCTTACAAGATACATGGTATGCATAACATATAGCATTAGGCAACTCCTGTGTCACAATGTCCTCATAGTAACGTATCTCCTCCTTCAAATCATGATATTGTTGTAATGATATAGTGGCCAAGGGACCCATCCATCCTTAACTTTCATGTACACTAGGCAGCCACTACTCCTATTCCCCGAGAGGTACCCTATGTCTCACTCTCCCCTACTATTGTATCTAATGGGATATACCTTTTTCTATAAGTATCCTATCATGTACGATATCTATCCTAGTGTCATAAATCTTGATCCCTCTCCTACTCTATCCAAGACAACTCACCCTCTAATCAAGCAATCTTTGCCTCCCTCTATCTCACCACCAATGACAACATGCTCGCCACTCATCTTAAACCATATACATCTCTCACATGAGATACACCTCTAGCCTCGTAATCCTTCTATCTCTATGGCTCCCACATGAGCCTCCCTCTCCAACATGTCTATCTAGGCTTGTAGATCAGCACCCTAATCCCCGATCCACCTACTCCTCCTAACCCCGATCCACTAGCCCTTTATCCCATGATCCACCTAATCCTCCTACCCCCACTCCATCATCTCCCCCGAATCCGATCGCCGCCTGTCTCAAACAACCCTACTATATCTTTTTATGGCTGAAAAATGCCTCTGAATTTCCCTATAACATCCTCCACCTCCATCACATCCACCTCCCCGTATCTTTGGGATCTCGTAATGGTGAATGCTTTGTTGGATGCTAACCTAGAACTCCCCTAAAAAATAATATTTGGAGCTCTTTGTGCCTCCTCCGAACTCCGTACCTATGGTCTATGTAAAACCATTGCCTACTCCGTGGCATCCCCCTGGCACCTATCAATGACCATACACAAACCTCATCCCACCAAGTGGTCGTGTTAATCTTACTAGCCTAATACCCACCCACCACTCATCATAACCCTACATAGTCCTTGGATCCTCCACTACTAGTAATGGTGCCCATGGAATAACTAGTACATCATCCAAAATGGCTCTCACTACTACTACCACAATCACTTTACCCTAGTCCTTTGTCTCTCGTGTAGTTCGGGCGAATATATCTCGACCTGCTGGAATGCCCTGAATAACACCAAACTTCCATAGTACCTAATCTAGCCTATGCCGCTCTCTACTATATATGGCTAACATCTTACCATATAATAAGGATTTTGGATCCTCCTTAAATGCCTCTGCTCTCCCTCCCAAGACTTATATTTTCGATATGGCTTCCATGTAATGTCACCCTCATGTAGCTCATCGATCTATCACCTATACCAATCCATCTCACCCAAATGCTCCCGCCTACCTATGATCAAATTCCAACCATACGCTACAAGCTCCCCAACCCGACGTGCTCCCGGATCCCAATAGGCCTACCCACAACAATATGATCATAGCTCCATATCTATAATAATATCCTTGTTCCAATACGACCACCCCCTTGGTAGGCTACTTTATGCAGATCGCGATATAACCACGCTAATATTATTAGAACCCATCCATACACACTCTCATCCTACAACACGACATAAACCACATTCGCAAACTCAATGTTGAAATACCGGCCTCATTATCTGTAAATAGAACACATCGATCAACTAATACAAGAGCAGCAGATACAAGCTCCATCTACCCCTCTCTAAAGTATATTCCTAGGTCTATCCACATCCCAAGATGGGGTACATCCTCCATGTTGGTTAGTAACCTCGCCTATCCCCAAGCATTGACTCGCACCATACCATAGGTTCTCCTTTACAGGTAGTCAAGAAATATAGAAGACATCCTCAAATTTCACCGTCATTTCACTGTCCGAAAAAAAGGTACTCATCTCTAAGTGTCACCGCTCTACTAGTGTTGTCAACTAACTATGATCTCGCTCACATATAGGGAATCCTCGCTACATGAAGAATCCCTACAACGTGCAAAAAAATCATTTTCCTCCTCTACCTCTATGTCCAAACCACCTAATAAATGTCTCAAGGCAGCCAATCAATGATGTCCGACTTGTACAAAACTCAAATACTCATGCACACATCACACACCTATAATAACCCCTATCCAAACCCCATTTTCACTCCCATCCCTTATTAAAATTCCCCTCTCACCTTTCCCCTTACACGCTAATCTATATCAAACACATCACTTTTTAACCCCTCCTGTTAGACCCTAAAAGCACGCTACACTATAGCACAAATGTGATAAAACTATAACCTACGCGCTAATATAAAACATATGTGCTAAACACCGGGTCTAACCAACAACACACGCAAGTTATAGTAGATCATATGCACTAAAAATCATCCCTCAACTAAGACAAAAGCACTAATCAGTATCCCCTCCCCGCTCCATCCACAAATGCGCTAAACTATAATGAACGCACTAAAATATATTATACGTGCTAAAAATAATTTTCACCCTTCCGCAAACACACTAATCTCCTTCCCCACTTCCCAATCTCTACATAAGCACTTACTTTTATCACATGTGTGCAATTCCTAATGCATATGCACTAAAACGTGTGCCTATGCACCGATTCAAAACCCTAACCACCTAAAAACTAACCCAAGAAAAAACCCTCAAAAGCTCAAAAAAATTAAATACAATAAATAATCACAAGGTACCTACCACTTCCCCATCCATTGTCGACGATGGTATGTCCTCATTACATCCACTCAGTGGCCCGCAATCCTCTCATATGTCATCACATTCTCTTAAGATCTCTTATTTTCAAACTATATGCGGTGAAAATGACTTAGCTCGTGGACAACAAACCACTTTTATACCGCCACGATGACCTAAAAACTCCCGGGAGCTCATTCTCTCACCTCGTGCATCCGTTTTCTTTCCCATTTCTTCATTTCTTCATTATATTTCCCCTATCATCAAAACAATCAAAAAATTACTAAAAATAAAAAAATTACAAAAATCCAAAAATTTGAAAAATTACTAAAATCCAAAAATTACTAAAAATCCAAAAAAATGAAAAATTATTAAAAATCCAAAAAATCAAAAATCACAAAATTAATAAAATCCAAAAAAATTGAAAAATTACTAAAAATTAAAAAAATCGAAAAATTACTAAAAATCAAAATATTATTAAAAATCAAAAAATTATCTAACAATCCAAAAAATACAAAAATGTAAAGTGTGTGCTTTTTCTTGTGTGTGTCTACCCGTTTATCTACATTTACACTTTGGTGATGATATGAATCCTCTTTTCTTTCTTTCTTTTCTTTCGCATGCGGTCCAATGATATGAGTACCATCTTTTTGTACTAATTCATTTGTAGTTTCATTTACCTTTATCCTCTAATATTTCTCTTAACCCCAAGCACGCCAACCTATCACCCAAGTGTTTGGGCACTCACCCGAGGCGCACATGGGTGCCTAGCCCTCCTTTATGTGAGCCTTATGATAATTTCCCTCCATTAATGAAGGAGATGTTTACAAAGCAAGAACACATGAATTTAATCTAATACAACCGTAGTGAATCTAGTTTTAAGCATAGATGTTCCTGTTGGAACATAATGATTAAGTGGTCTGGCCACCCCTTAATGTATATGGGTCCATCACTAATATATAGGTTAATATTTAATAATATGAAATATTTATATTTCTATAATTAAATATGTTAACCTAGGTATATACTTTAGGTTAAATATTTAATATCATGAAATAATTATATTTCTAATATTAAATATTATAAACCTCGTGTATGTGTAAACTATTTTAGGTTGAAAATATGGGTCGGGAGACACACCCAAATACCTTATATAAAAAGGACTTTAGGTCCTCATTTGATAAATTCGAAAAATATATCTAAGGTGTGCAAATCAAGTGATTTGGTTTTACCCTTGGTAAATAGGGTTTTAAATGAGGAGGTGATCTTACTAGATGTAAAATAAGTTCTCTCAAGTAAAAGGTTATTTTTAAAATAGTTTTTACCTTGTTGGGGTTTTCCACTATAAATACATCACACTGTGTTATATATTTCATGTAATTATTTATTTATTTACTTATGTTATGTTGTAATCTTTATTTAAATATTTATTGTAACATTATGTAATATGTAAGTTGATTAAATCTGTATTTATTAGAATCCTCAAATTCTAACATGGTATCGAGCGAGGTATTTATTTAATTTGTACGGGTTTTTTCAACCAACCCGAAAGGGTATTTAAAAGTATCCGGTCCCCTTCATTTTATTAGATCTAGTATATATATGTTTTAAAAAAACTTAAGTGCTTATTTTTTTAGGAAGGGGGCCCGTGTTTATTGTTTGGCTATGAAAGGATTACTTTTAAATCTTAATACTTATTAAATAAAACCTTACATGTGTCCCTAACCATTTATATTATCCATGTAAGGGGAGGCCCCATTCATTTATATCTTATAGTTTATAAAAACTATATAAATGAACATATTTAAAGATTTTCTTTTATATAAGAGTGGGAGTGGAGAATAAAATGAGATAATATCTCAGGTATAAATGTGGAACTCTCAAGTATAAATGGAGAATTAAAAAAATGATAGTTTATTGGTGGCCCACGTGAAGTGTGGTAAATATTTATTAAAATATTTGTAGTTATAGTCACATAAAAGTTTTAAAGTTTTTAGCTTGTAAGAATTCTATAAAATATTTTGTAATATTTTCATAGTTTTAAATGTGTGCAGAGTAAAATTAAGAGTAAATGAAGGGAGGAGACAAGGTTCATGAAAATAGGGATTTCAATTTATTTCATTGGTCGGGTGAAATTACTTATCCCCTCTATAAAATATGTAGGTTAATCTATACTCTCATAAATCTACTTGCACCTAGTAAAATTCTTTTAATCTGGTCTATGTCCTTTAAACCCCTTTAATAAGGGTTATGTATTTTTTATATTAAAAATATACTATAGTTTATAATTTTTATGAACTATATGTTGTTTTTTATTTACATTTTATAAACTATATACCTTTTTTTTTTAAAAGTGTATATATTTTTACATTATAAATTATAATAGGTTATTATAATGTGTTAAAATATAACCTCCCTAATATTATATAGAAGAAGAAATTCTAGAATTTCACATTCTGAAATACACAGCAAGTTTTAGCTTTATTAAATTTGGATACCAAATGACCGTCACTATAAACCAAACATAAGACAATATGACGGTCATTTAGACGTCAAATTTAAACTCATAGGTTCCAAAAAAATTTCAAAGTGTGTTAAAATTGACATTCAAATGATCACACGATGACAGCACTCAAAAAAATCCATTATGATGATCATTTAGATGTCAAATTTAAGTTGGCCGATTTTTGTCAACATTAATTTTTTCATAAATTTGAAGTTGTTATGCATTCTTAGGGGTCTCTTCTTCACTTCTATATGGTCGGAAATATTTTTTATATATAGATCTAGGGTATAATGCGAGCCTTTTATATTGCGGGTTATTATTTTAATCATGGAAGGTTAATTAGTATGCATTGTAATGACAGAATTAGTTATGATCAAATAATTTCTTTAGATTTATAAAATTTATATCCGATTCCATTAGAAGTGTTATTTTTATTATCGATAAATATGTATCTAACTCGTAGTACATCGTATATTATCATGGGGTGTGTTTTACAAGTTTAGGAAAACAATGGCGTCCAACTATTTCTACCTTGACAAAACCCAGATTCTGAATGAAACTAACAACATTTGGGTCAAAACATAATTTATGGTGAAGAAATGTTAGACGATTGTTTCTTCGAATTTGAGGTTTCTCCCTACTTGTTCGTCAAGTAATTGTAATGCATTCTTGCAATGAATGCAAGAGACTCTTTATATGATTTTACGTAATTTGAATGATAAATACCTTCTACAAATTGGTAATATTGAACATTCGAAAGAGGTATGGACACAACTAGAATCTATGCATGAAGGATACTTGGTATATCAAGGATAGTAATGAGAGTACAATAGCTAAAGGAATTCAAAGAAATGGTATATATATTTTTTATGATTTCTCTTTTACATATTGTTTTATATCTCAAAGTTTGAATAATTCAAAACTATGGCATGAAATGTTAGGACATGTTAATTATCGAAGCTTATATGAAATGTCTAGATATAATCTAGTGAAAGGTTTACATGTGTTGTCTTCTTCTCTTGAAGTTACTTCATTAAATGCTTCTAAATGATGGTTTTGATTCTGATTTAGTAAATGGTCATGATGATGTTTCGATGCTATCGAAACTCTTATCTTCCTAGATAAGAAATTAAATTGGGCTCAATCTATGTTAGAAATTTTAAATCCTATTAACCTTAGGAAAATGACCGAAACTATCATATGTATCATGCATTAATTACCTTGTATGAACTTGAGTCGCAAAGTATTATAGGGTCTAGGTGGATATATAAAGTAAAATATAATATTGATGGTAGTATTAACAAACATAAAGCTAGACTTGTTGCTAGAGGTTTCACTCAGAAACCTAGTATTGATTATGTTGAGACATTTCATGTAGCTAAAATGAGTACTATTAGGGCCTTATTTGTAATTGCCACTCAATCTAGGTGGAAAATCCACCAAATGGATTAAAAATATTTTTTGAATTGTGATTTAAAATAAGAACTTTACATGTTTCAACCTAGAGAATTTGAAGAAATTGGTAAAGAAAACTATGTTTGTAAGTTGATAAATTCTTGTACGGTTTAAAATAAGCTCTTAGAGCTTGATATGCGAAAACTTGTTTCCTTCTTTAAACTCAAGTAGGTTTTGTTATAACAATGATATATTCATTAAACAATAAGGCTCGCATATTATCATTATATGTGTATATGTTGATGATTTTCTTATGTCTAGTGATAATTTTGATTTAATTCATAGGATTAAAGAAAAATTGAAACAAGATACTTTGAAATGAATGAGTTAGGTCTCTCACATCATGTTATTTATATGATTGTATTTCATTCTATAGTTATTTTTCAAAACACAATATGTAACCATTATATTGAAAAATTTTCTTATGATTGATTGTAAACCATTTTCTATTTCAATAGAAGTTGGAATAAATATTGATCCTAAATCTGCATATGAAAAAGGTTGATCTTATTTTATATATGTTGTTAGTTGATAGTTTGATTTATCTAACTATAACTAGATCATATATTTCTTACACATAGGAATTACTTCAAGGTTTATGCGGGACCCTTTTTTAGAAATCATTGAAATTTTACGAAAATAATTTTTAGATATTTGAAAGGAACAATCAATTATGGATTGCATTATAATAAGAATGAAAATGTTATCTTATATAGATTTTGTGATTCTAACCATACTGATGTTGTGTTATAAAATATACTGGAATATGTGTTCAAGTTTTTGGTGTAGGAACCATTACTTAGAATAGCAAATACAATCAACAGTCTTCATTTCTTTTCTTGAGGCGAGAAATAAAATGGAAGAAGTAAAGAAGTCATGTGGTTGCAACGACTTTATGGTAGAGATACACATGTAAGCTAAAGGAAGTATTTCTCTTCTATGTGGTGGTAAGAGTTGTATTACTCTTGATTAAGAATCCAGTTCAACATCAGAGGATGAAGAACATTGAGATACATATACGCTTCACCCATGAGAAGGTGCAAAGTGATGAGATAAATCTCAAGTTCATGTTGATTAAAGAGCAGGTTGTTGACATCTTCACAAAATCCCTAAGTGCTACAAAGTTTTGTCACTTTTGTGAAAAGTTTAGATTTTTGGAGTTGTCGTTGAGGGGGAGTGTGCATGAAAATGTCACCTCCTAATGGAACTTTATTTTTGTAAAAAGACCTTCGGACATATGTAAAAAACTTTAAGGAAAGTGTAAAAAAGACCTTCGGGCAAGTGTTAAAAGACCTTTGAGTATGTATACCTCCTCGGCTTCTTTTTAGAAAGAAGTGTAGAAATATCTTAAAGGCAATCTTCAATAAACTCTTTAGTGCTATTGAGTTTAATGGTAAACATCTAGTACAAGCATATTGTTAAAGAGGTCCTTGGTTGTAAAAGGATCATATATGCTTGGGTTAAATAACCTTTTATGAGAACCTGTGAGAACATGTAAAACTCACAAATCATACTTAGCCAATGATCATGGGATGATCTCTGGGATTTGAAATCCTTTTATACCAAAAGGTAATTTGAGTATGATGAAGGTGTTATAATTCCTTCAAACGATATGCTAGCCTAAAACCTTTATGGTTTAAGGATTGTAAATCATGTAGTGTACCACGGGCAGGTAATCTATTGGAATATGTTATGTTATCCCACTTAAAATTAAGGGGGAGTGTTGGGACATAATGATTAAGTGTTCTAGCCAACCCTTAATGTATATAGGTCCATCACTAATATATAGGTTAATATTTAATAATCTGAAATATTTATATTTCTATAATTAAATATGTTAACCTAGGTATATACTTTAGGTTAAATATTTAGTATCATGGAATGATTATATTTCTAATATTAAATATTATAAACCTTGGTGTATCGTAAACCATTTTAGGGTAAAAAGGTGGGTCGGAGACATACCTGATCACCTTATATAAAAAGGACTTTAGGTCCTCATTTGATATATTCGTAAAATATATCTAAGGTGTGCAAATCAATTGATTTGGTTTTACCCTTGATAAATAGGGTTTCAAATGAGGAAGTGATCTTCTTGGATGTAAAATAAGTTCTCTCAAGTAAAAGGTTATTTTCAAAGTGGTTTTTATCTTGGGGTTTTCCACTATAAATACTATGTCACCTGTGTTATTTATTTCATGTAAGTATTTATTTATTTACTTATGTTATGATGTAATCTTTATTTAAATATTTATTATAATATTATGTAATATGTAAGTTGATTAAATCCGTATTTATTAGAATACTCAAATTCTAACAGTTCCATAAGAAAAACATAAACATCGCAACAACATAATTGAAATAGATCTGAACCATGAATAACATGAAGCACACTAGGGTTATTCCATAGACAAAAATACACAAAACCGATCTCCATATATTGATTAAACATGTTTACGATGAGCAAGTATTATATCAAACAGGGTCATCTCAGACCATATACATCATGAAATAACATTATAACCTTACAGAACTACTTTGAACTAATATCCTAGCTATGTTTTCCCATTATAACCCTTGTTCAAACCTGAGTGCATACATATATGCCTAGTAATAAAATTCTTGCAACACTTCGTTTCCTCTCTTGTTCCCCTTTATTTCATGCCCAAGCACTCCCTTAAATAGAATCTAGATCCACCGCCATAGTTTCACCTATGAGCAGATCGCATGCTAAGGGGAAGTTTGGTCCTCCACGATTGATCGAGTGTGTATGCTATCTTGAAAAGGCCACCACTAACTATAATTATCCTCCTGGGAATATACCATGTGTGCAATACTATTTTCTTGACCCCCTAAAGCTCTAGGATGGCACATTATCCATTCATCACGCCTACTCGGGTCCTCACGTGTTTCTCCTATGATACCATTTATGAAATGTGCCAATCTCTTCTCCCGTGTGCCTTTCCATGAGCGCCTTATTACTTGTTTGCCTTACGAACGTGCACTCCTTTTTCCTTGGGACTTAGTCAATTTAGGGCCCAACATTACCCCACACTACACATGTTATCCATCCCCAGAAACACTCTGATATTTCATCAAAGAATAAAGAATAGGAGAATTGAAATAATATGCAATTGAATAAAGAAATGGAAGAATATAGGGATCCTGCTACTACTACATGAGGAGTGGGAAGTCTTTCTTCACAGATGCTTCAATTTTATCCCAAACATCTACCTCACCCTGTGCATGTTGAAGTAAATCACCCACTAACGTGCTAACTTTGTCAAAACTTAGTTCATCTCCCTTAGCCTTCAACATATTTGTGATGTTTTCCATCTACTTGCTAAGGTCGCCTAGCGCGTCCATCCTGCAAGTGACTTGGGGTTATAATTCCTTCATTTTATTTTTAATCGAAACCCTCAAGGTTTTGATCACCTTTGATTTATTCTCGACCTCTACCAATATTTTATCTCGCTCTGCCCTATTTCCCTTGTTTTTCTCTTGAAACTCCTTCAATCCGCCTTATGGGTAGTAACCAATTTGTTTGTTACTCTATCTCTTTCACCACATTTTCATTCAAAACTCATACCATTTGCATTACATCATTACTAAGGCAAGGATCTTGAAGTACCGAGTTATTATCTCCCCAATCTTACACTTTTATTCTTCATTCTTGCACTCCATCACCTCTTCTTATGTCTCCAAGGCAAGTGGTTTCCTCTCCATGCTGAGTATTCATGTTAAGTATTCCAGAAGTGCATGGTCAACTCATACTTCTTCTCAAGAGGGGCCAGATCTAGGTGCTTTAAGATAATGGAATTTGAAATAACTTCTACCTTCTTATAGACTTCGTGCACCTTCACCTTTTCATCCCTCAGTTCACACCTTAACTGTGCACTGATCAATTCCTTTTGTTTTATCTCCATGTCCCTCTCAATGATCTCCTCATTATTTTTCTCAAGATCCTCCTCCAAGACTCTTATTCTATCATTTCTACCAAAAATTCTTTCTTCCACTTCCACTAATACTTTGTTGATCATGTTGCAAACTTGCTCATACAACAACTACTTTTATTCACAAGAGGGTTTATTCCCTTGGCATCGGTGTCTTCATCAATGCATCACTATTAACCTCAAACTCAAGCTCATCAACGTGGGACTCAAAATACCAAGATAGAATTTTCCTTATGCATGGGTATGCACTCTCTTCATCAAAATAATACCAAGAAAGGAGTTGTTATGTGGGCACTATGCTTTGGAAATGCGTGCATAGTACCTTGTTTAGATCATTAATGTAAGTCATAGCATGTTACTTTACCGCTCCTCTCGTCCTTTCGACCTATGTGTGCTACCTTGGGGAAAATTATTGCCAGACTGGAATCTCCACCCATGCTTCTATACTCTTTCCTCATACTTGTGCTCTCTTCTAATTCCTTTAACATTTTTTTCTGCGTTGCGCTCCACCTCATGCTCTACCAAATATTGTATAATACCCACCACCTCCTTTTCTACTATGTCATCTATCTATTCCCTGGTTGGGGTTGGGGTCTTCTAAGCATGCATGTATACTTCCTCACTCCCTCCTTTTTATGGGTGCTCTCCCCATCCCCATTCTTCTCTTCATCTCTTTCTTCATTGAACTTGGGTATATTGTGAACAGGAGGACTCTTACCTTCATTGTGTTCTTCATCCTCTTCCTTAGAGTCATCACCCTTCATGCTCTTTGTCTCCTCAAAGTCTGAACCTTACGCCACTTTCTGCTTATTCTTCTTTGAATACTCCTCTAACACAGATGACTCTTATTTTTCTAGTAACTCTTCCTTCTCGAGAGAATCCTTCTCCATGGACTTCTTCCTATGAGTGTAAGTACTTGTGCATGCACCGCATTCGTGCCCACACAGTCCCAACCGTATGTGCACTTGACACCTTTTCTGCTAGAGTCTTCTCTCATTTCATCTTTCTTATTACCACTTTCTTCCTCCTAGTGGGGTCTTCTAGGATAGATATATCATCCTCAACATAAGCACCCTTTTTGAATTTGGGCCTTAGACATATATACACCCTTGCTTTCGTTCTCCCTACAATAGGAAATGTCACTGGTTTCAACATATGTACGTCATAAGAGACATACTTCTCGACATAAGCGTGCTTCTTGGGATACACCAACATTTGGTGTAGCTCATGGTAATCCTAATCTACTACACTTAGATCAAATCTAAGTTTCTTCACCTCCTTAAACCGATTAACCGTGCTTTGAAAGTATTACGTTGTGAAAGAGAAGGGAAAATTACACTAAGGGATCTTGGTGCCATCAGTCAAAGTAAACCTGTCAATACAAAAGTGAAAAGTGTTGATACACAACAAACTCAGCCTCTCCATCCACCAATGCTGGTAATTGTTTAGGAATTCTCCACTCTTCCCCGAACACATCACACATTTATTTGTACCACTTCTCCAAGCACACCTTATGAGCAACTGTCATCATGTCACAAGTGTAGGCTTCAAATATTTTAGCAGGGGAGGGGTCCTCATCCAGTACTCCCAAACATATTTATCCAGCCCATTAGGCACTCCAATTTCTAAAAATACAATGGTGAGAAGGATGTTACCATACATAATATTTTCTCCTTCGCATGTGACGTCTATGATCTCCTTTGCGATAAAGGATGAAAGGTTGTATATTTTTCCCTCTAAGATCTTGCAACAAACATTCAACCAACTCTTGTTTACCTATGTCCACCTCTCTTGCCCATTCAACTTTGTGACCAAGTGCATGGCCATCCTCATGACAGGGTTGGTGATCATGGAGATATCAAAATAGCGTGAACCCTTCTTGTACTCATATTCCATTGTTCTTAATGGTCTCCTTATCGCACAAGTCATCATCTAGTGGCTCCTTCATATATAATGCAAGTGTACTTGGAAATCAGATGAGGATTTATGTGCATTCTCTTTCCTGTGAAATAAAAGTGATCCTCATGCATGCATGACATCAGCCATTGGTATAACCTTTTGGGCTTTCCAAAATAGGGCAGCTCGTAGATCTTTAAGAGTCCCACCTTCTCTAACTTGGTTTGCACCTCATCGTCATACATAGGTTTTCCATCCCATGTCCTCCTTCCCATGGGGTGAACCAAATCTAGTGTCATTTATTTTTCAGTGGTTCTTTTCTAATGGTTGTAGTCACTCATGGCCATCTTACATATGTGAGATACCCATTCCTTCCCTAATAGCACGACATCTGGGTACTGCATCTCCACGTACCACTCTTCATTAAAACTAGTTGAAATGGTTGGTTTTTCTTTTCCCTTTCCTTTTCCCTTCTTTGGTGAAACATTAGATCCCTTCCTTGGTGCTATTTCTTCTCATTTGGTCCTTGTAATCTCTTCCTTCCTTCTTTCCCTAACTCTACTTAGTCCTGCAGCTTTACTCCTCTATGAGAACTCAAAATCCCATGCCCTAGCTCTGTAAACCCTAACTTGGAAAGTGTTCATTCCACAAGACAACATAACACCCATGGGAATCCTTCATACACACTTCTCCTCCCACGCCCATGTACTCCCTTTCCACTCTTATTCAAAAAAAAAATTAATCCTCTATTACGCACATAAATCTCCACAATTGTTTCTTCACAAGGATACCCTAATTTACAAGATCTCTTCAACACAAACGCAAGAATATTCAACACAAATGCAAGGTAAAAGAATAAATTACCCCTGAACTTCTATTTATAGTCTTTTGTTTTTCCCGCATAAACTCCAATGCCACCTACCAATGTATGAAAGCAATAAATTCAACTTTTTCCAATGACATCCCTCCATGTATTTCGTCCATCTCTTTCCCTCCATGCACAAAATCACGCAAAAATTTTGTAACCTTCAAAGCGCAAGAAGTCTTTGAAAACAGACTCACTTGTGCGCACCCCCCATGTCGAAGTATGTCAACCTCTGCATCCTTTACCAATTTCTTACCTTCACCTACCTCATGTTGCTCCTGCACTTTTATCCTTGTACATGGTTTCCTCAAATCCTTTTGACACCATTCTTCTATCATGAACACTTCATTACACGTCTTCCTCCATCCTACATGCCTTTGACTTCACAACCAGGCCACCATCCAACATTTCTCTCAAATTCTTACCACATCCTTTTAAAGTTCTTTTTTTCACTCCACCCCACATGAAATAGATGTGCGTTCCCCTATGCATAAAAAAACTTTCAAAAAGCACAAATAGGCTCTTTGGCATGTAAACGCACCCAAAACGAAAAGACAAAGAAAAGCGGCGATAAAGGGAAACACAAAGAAAGGAAATCTGCATGAAGGATAATCTTAAGGGTAAGTGCAGCAAGTTAGGGGACAAAAAAGGGGTCATAAGTGGATGTCATATTGCAAATAACAACATAATATCAACTTGTAGGGATTATTAGCAATGCATACACTCAAAATTAGAAAAATTATACTAATATGAATCGTAGCATCCGGAATCTAGTTTCTAAACTACTAATTTTTTTAAAAAATGGACAAGTTTAGCTATATTAAACACTCAAAATTCAATGACTTGGTATTTTTTTAAAAATGCCTATAAGATTGTAGTTCGTTTGCCTGCGATTTGGATGACCAAAAATTGATATATATATTTTTCCTTTGGTGAGAAGTTAGATGTCGTTATCTATCTTGGGATAGATTTTATTTTGTATTTTTTTGAGAAATATTTTACTTTTATGATTTTTTCTCGTGAAAGTGGTCTGAAAACATAAAGAAAACAAAGCACTTTCCGTTTGCCCACCATAACTTCATCAAAAATATTGAAATCAAATAATTTTTTTGAACATGTATATGATTTCACTACATTGATGGGATGGTATAATTTTTATCACATTACAATCATGTGAAACAAAATTTGCAGTCTTAAACGTAGACATAAACATTCATGGGAAAAAGTGTCTTAAAGACCTACTATTAGTAAAAAATTATAAAATGATATTTATCCTATTCTATTCACTTTAAAATCAATATTTATACAAAGCTAACAGTCTCCCCTATGCGATGGTACCATTTTTATGACATATTTTTGACTTTTTGGCATGGTTCAAGTCTACGGAAGACTAAATTTGATGTTTTGCTATTTTTGATGTAAAATTCAGGATTTGATGTCCACTTAATTGTCCCCCAACTTGCTGCACTTACCCTTAAGCTAATGGCAATATTTCCTTATTTACAAACACACTAAAGACTTATTTATAGTAGGGATTCAGCCTACTCCCGTTAAAGTAACCGAAAAACCTTGTTCCATCAAGTGCCTCTAATTGGCAAGCACCCAAATTAAGTATGCAAGTGATAATGTATGGCCCCAACCAATGCACTTTGAGTTTCCTAGGATGGCACAAAAACTTAGAATCATATAGAAGGACCATTTTCCCAACCTTAAACTTTTTATTCTTGATGTGCCTATCATGCCACGCCTTCTGCATGTCTTTTCCATTTTCTGACTCCATCAAGAAATGGCTCGCCTTTTCATCCAACTCCATAAGCTTATCAATGTGCTCTTCTAATGCTTGTTCATCAACCAATCCTCCTACGCACGCAATATGTAGTGATGGTAACATGAATTCAACAGGTAACACAACCTCCATGCTAAACACCAATTGAAAAGGTGTGACCTTGTTTAATCTTTTATAAGTTGTCTGATATGACCATAACATGGTAGAGAATTTTTCATCCCAATCCTTTCTCCCAAAATCACAAATATTGGTCAATGTGTGACTCAAAATTTTGTTAAAGGCTTCCACAATCCCATTAGCTTGTGGGTGACAAGGGGTAGTTTTGTGATGGGCCATCTTGAACTCAGCCAAGAATATTCTAACCATCTCATTTAGAAAATGAGTACCCCTATCACTTGTCAAACTTAGTGGGCATCCATACCTGCTTATTATATTCTCCCATAAGAATCTAGTTGTTGTCACCACCATGAAATCCTTCGTAGGCACCGCTTCTTCCCACCGCATAAGATAATCTATGCATGTAATGATATAGCTTGAACATGTTCATCGCGTGGCTGGGATAATAGGGCCTACAAATTCAATTTCCCATTTTTCAAATGGATCTACACTAGCAATAGGCCTTAATAGTATTTCATGTCTTTTCCATGGTTTATCAAGGCGTTGGAAATGGTCACAAGTCTTGCAATATTTGATACAATCCTTGTAAACCATCTCCTAGTAAAGACCAGCTAAAAGGATCTTGTGTGTGGTTGCATTCCCTACATAATTTTCTCCTACATTTCCACCCTGAGCCTCTTCCATGATTGTAGTGCACTCATGCTCTAGCACGTCGACGCAAAACCTCATCACAACCTAGCTTGTATAAGTCTCCACCAATTAACATATAGGGTGTGACATGTATGGCTAACTCTTCCTTTCTAATGCCTTCATCCATTCTAGTGCCCCACTTATTTGTAGGAACAATGCAATATCTTCCAAGTCGAGAGCGCATGTTGCAGCCTAAATAACTATGCATCTAGCATCATATCCTCAATGCTCTACTCGTCCTCACCAATTCATTCTTGATAAATGGTCATGTCACAAATTACTCTTCCCTAGTTTCACCACAACCGTAAACTTGAACTCCTAAAACAATAGTATCCAATGACATATGTGCCCTTGCAAAATGGGCTTGTTCACCAAGTACTTTAATGTCGTGTGGTCTCTGTGAAAATAAAGAGATCTGTTAGCAAATACGTGTGAAATTTTGCAACATGTATATCATTTATAATGCCTTGGGATCTATGGTGGTATAATTATATTCTATTGGGGTCAAATTTCTGCTAGCAAAACATAAGGGATGGTCAACAATACCTTCTCTTGGTTTTGCTAAGACCCCTAATCGGCACATTGGATGCATCAACATGCACATGAAAAGGTTTATCCCAAGAAGGAAAATGTAGAATGGGCACGGTGGTAAGCTTTTATTTCAATGTGTCAAATGTCACTTGTTGCACTTCTCCCCAATAGAACTTACTTTTATGTTTCAATAACTCTTCTAGGGGGTGCAGAAATTTGGGCATATCCCTTGATGAATTTCCTATAGTACCTTATATGCCCTAGGAACCCATGCACCATGCTTTGACTAGTAGGATCCTCTAATCCCACTATAATAAAAACTTTTGTGGGGTCTACTAGTAAGCCTTATTTACAAATAATGTGTCCCAACAACATGCCAAAAGGAGTGGCAAAAACACACTTCTTAATATTTAGGGAGATGCTCAACTACCTACATCTCTCAAACATCAACCATAGATTATCACAATGGTCTTTTACTAATCCATAAACTATCTAGTCATCTAGGTAGACTTGAAGAAACTTGTGAATGAATTCCTAAAATGCTTGAACCACAATGCGCAAAAACATAGCATACGCATTCTTTAGTCCAAAAGGCATTACCATATAGGAAAAAATTCCCCATTTAGTGTTGAAAGTTGTCCTCTTTTGATCTTCCATTGCAATTCTAACTTGGAGATATCCAAAAATAATATGTAAATGAATAAATCTCACACTGGCTACTCCTCCCGGATCTCCTCGGTGAATGGGGTTGGGAAAGGATCAATTACACATACTACATTAAAATCCCTATGGTCAACACAAATCCTTTTTGATACTAATGACCATTGGGCTTACCCATTCAAATTCTTCAATGACTTCTATGATCCCAAATGCTATCATCTTATCAATCTCCTCCTTAACTTTGATGCGTAGATTTAGATTCATCCTGTAAGGTCTCTTCTGAATCGGATGTGCACCATCCATTAACTTTATTTTCAATTCTCCTATCGAGGAGTGAACTCCTTTAAGTTCATGGAGCCCATGCGGAAAAAATCCTAAAAATCATGCGAGAAGATCAATAATATTTGAGACCTCATGGTCCATTCAAAGTATTCCCCAATACTATCTTCCTTTGGTTCCACCTTCGTACCAATGGTAACCTAATTTATCTTCAATGGCTTGTGGTAAATGCACGCTTTCTCATCAACACTATCTAACACCTCACATGTACCTTCTATATGGATAATATCCAAGCTCTCCACCTCCTCACCATCTATCAAGTAGAATAACTTTTCTTTCTACTTCTCCAGCAGTACACACTCAAGTTGTACTTCTTCTGATTCTTCCTCCACAAAGTGTGCCCCTAACTCTAGTTCACCTAACAACTCTAGAATCTTGTCCTCCACCATGGCACTATCTCCCAAGGTAAGGTGTTTGACTACCTACAACGCCTCATTCACCAATGGCTTAGTAATCCAATATTCAAATGTTTGAACAAGATCTACCATCAACTCCTACCAATTCCCTATCTAACGCTGAAAATCTGAATGGATATACCATACGCGCGTGCAGCCATGTATGGTGGAATAGAACTTATGCACCCATAGGGAAGGAGGTAAATCTTCCACACCTCCCATCCAAGTCTTCTCACACTCCTAAACATGGCATGAGGCAGATCCCTTCCCATCATAGTCACAAATTTTAGAAGGTGCATTTCTTCGGAGAAACCTAACAGAGAGATTGATTCTCACTTTGCACCATTCTAAAATATTATCTCGATGTGTCTCCTACCAACATTTTTATCCCACACAAAGTATAGGTAAGAATATTCCTTCTCTCCACTTTACACTTCCACTGAGTCTTCATTTCATGTAGAAAGACATCATGGTTTTCTTCCCATATACCATGACAACTTCCTCCCTCTAAGTGCCTAATCGAGGCACATTCTCGACAACTCGAGTCCCAAAGTATCCTTCGATGCCTTCCAACCAACTTATATGTCCCATGTGCCCGATTGCACAAGCAATGTTGGTTGTATCACTTATGGACTGTGCATCATCCCATTGAATGACCCCTTCCTTAGATGACCGAATGAACTCGGGTCCCCGATCATGTAAACACATATCTTGTTTAGGTATTCTTCACCCAATGGCTCCACATACAACGCAGACTATCCATAAGCCAAAGGAATGATCATGTGCTCTTCCTCGTTCTCAAAACTGATGTAGCCTTTATTGAAACATAAGTTAGCATTGTTTTACATAGACCAATGGTGCCCAAGTAATGATGGGAAACTATCATCCATAATAAGCTCTAGGACCTTAAACTTGGATTTTGTGACGGCAGGCATTAAACTTGCTTCTGTTCCAGAGCCTTTTGCTGAGATAGCAAGGATGGTGGTAAGGTATGTTACCTTAGAAGGGAGGTTTGTCACTATTCCCCAAAAACATTTGATCTTCCTTAATCATTTCCGTAGAGACCTCACCATTAACTTTCCTCATTACTTGTTGAACTCCTGGAAAAATCTATTCTGGAAGTGCAAAACCACACTAGGGTTGTTCCCCTACATCAAGGATTAATACTGCTCATTCATCACCACTGCTCAGCTTGCCCTCGCTCGGATCCTACTCCCCCTCCTCGCCTCCATCCCCCTTCTTGAGAGAAAACTTGATATTGCTACCACTAGCAGGAAAAGGAAAGAGATGAAAACTAAGGTCCCTGTTTCTCAGAGGGTTCTTAGAAGTCATAAAGACCTGGAGCTTGCTGTGAATTTACTAGCATTAGTAACCCGGTGGAGAAGCCTAAGGATGAAGACTTGCTGGTCAGAGTAGAAAAAATGGAAAAGGAGATTCAGGACCTTAAGAGGGTTATTAAGGATATGGATAAAACTCAGGGCAAAAGGAAACTGCAAAATGATGAAGATGAAGATGTTACTGCTGAAGTTTTCAAGAAGCTGTTATCTCTAGATGCCAGGCTTGGTAATGCAAAAGGGAGGAATGACTGTATTCTCTCAGCTCTTAAAAGCATCTACAATTTCATCGAGCAGCATGTGCGTAGTGTTTGCAGATCTCAGCTCAATGGTATTACCGAGGACATTTGGGGTTCCAAGGAGAACAGAGATCTTGCTATTGCCAAGGCAGATTTGAAAGATCCTTCTCAGGCCACCGCCATTGCATTCTTCATCTCACTCCAAACGATTAAATCCAAGATCGATCTATCAAGTGATGTGGGGCACTGTGGCTATTTTACGCAAATAAGTTGTTGTTGACTGGCAGTTTTGGTGCTACTTTTTGGCTGAGATGACCAGTGTTGGTTTTCTCTTGTTCATTTTTATCTCTTCGCTTTTATTCAGATCACTGTATGTCTGGATCTTGTTTTGTTATTGTATTGTATAATCAGTTGCTGAGCCCACTGATGTTGGATGTTTTGCAATGTTAGCTCTTTTGGTATCTGGCTTTTGAGCCTTTTTGTTCACAGGGTATAGTCCCTTCAAAACTATTTACCCATAATAAAAAAATAAGCTCTAGGACCTCAAAGTCTCCATAAAATTTTCCCCTTGAATAGTAGTGGATGCACCTTTTAAAACCCCTACAGGCATGGCCTTCATCTTGTTATCCATGTACAACACATTAGAATATGGCTATAATGGGGCCTCCCATTTGATTCCATGCATCTAGATTAAGTATATTGACCTCCACGCATGTGTCAATCAATATATTACTCAAGAGCCACCCATCAACAACTACATTCAGTGTGATTTCCTTGTTATAGTCAATACTATGAGGAGGTACGTTAGCATATAAGACTTTTCTCTCACCCTCCTCTAAAGCATGGTACCTTCTCCCTAAACCATTCTCCCAAAATAGGAATAATGTTCTCCTACCGCAACATTCGACACACTTCCCTAACCTCATCCATATCCTGTTGAGGAACCTCAACATTCTTCTTCTATTCCAACTAGCACGATTGCTCCTGCGAGATCTTTGGATTTGTCCTTGTAAACTCCTAATCACCACCATGGTTTATTAGTATACTTCCTTCTGGTGGGTAGGATCTAGATATATCCCATGTAACACTTATTCTCTTGTGATAAGGGGCCTCTTCTTTTGTTCCTCTCGGTCATGTGTAGCCTCGGCCGCATGTAGTGACCAAAACAAGCTCTAGCTCGGAGTTAAACACTACCCTCGACATCCATTGTGGGTATGTCATTTTAACACTCATCATCCATGCACCTTTTTCCTTTTCCTTATTCTTACTCATGTGGTCATACAACTCTAGGAACTCTTCATACTTATGCTTCTTACCGCACCATGAGCATTGCAACAAATCAGGGCACTCACGTTTATAGTGTTCGGTTGATCTATAATTGTAACAGTCACGGGTAAAGTCACCTCTTCCTCCACAATCATTACAACCTCTTAAGCCTCCACAAAAACCTCTTCCTCGATCTCCTCTATTTATGTTCCCTTCAAACTAAAATTCCTTGGCCTTAAATCTGCTCCTAATGCTAGTCTAGCACACATCGAGATCAATAGTGTCATGGATTTGGTCTATCAATCTAGAATCCTTGGTGTCATGAGTAGTAGAGGTGAAAATCTTGCAATAAAAATACACATTCTTATGGATTGTGCACTGCAACAATGGGCATCTCCTTGCATCATGATCTACGTGTAAAATATCATAGTCTACTAACATGACATGCACCTAATTTTGTGGGCAAATTTCCTTTGTGTGTCCCTCTACTTCATAATTTGTGCAACATAAACCAATGCAAATCTCATGAGTTGAGTTTGTAGACAATGTTTCCAGTTGCTTTTCCATGGCAGCAATTTGTGCTTCAAGAAATGGGCTAACTCCAATATCAACACTTCCCACTACCTTAGCGCACAAGGTATCCTCCAAGGCCTGACGTGGATATTTGAAGGTCTTATGTGAAAGTGCCCTCCTGAATGAGGTGATCAGTCCTCCGATGAACCATTGAGCATGTTGTGACGGATGGATATCATATGATAACTTTGATAGGAGAGTCTTAAAACATGCGTCATACTCCCACATGCTCTCTGTCATACCTTGCTAGATTTCCTTGAACTCTGATGCTCTTGTTTTAACTAAGGAATGTGAAACTCTACCAAGAATTCATCATGCAATGTGGTATAATCCACCACCGTCTGATGGGGGTCATACTTCTAGTACTAGCTATGCGTGTGCCCCTAACATGGTTATAAACTAAATTGCCTTCCTCTCTGGGGTAGTGATTCCCTTTGTGCATCATAGCAACTCAGATTTGTGCACATGCTCTACAACATCTTCCACACCCTTGTAATTAGGTAAGTGGAGTGACATCTCATAAAACACATGTTGATGGTGTTGTGGACCTTACCCACCAGATCCGAACCTTGATTCCCTCTTGTGTTTCCTCCACCACCAAATCCACTAGATCCACTAGCTCTTATTCCTCCAAATCCACCAGATCCTCCTCCCATAGTAGGTAAGGGTCCTAAAGTATTTGTGCTCTGCGTTTCCACCACCGTGCTAAATATCATGTTGAAAGTTAGTGATATTGAACCACTCCTATATGTGTTTCCTGCACCACTTCCAAATGCAATACCCAAACTTTTTGAAACCACACCTTTCCCAAATGATTTTCCAAACAAAATAGCTCCAAACATCAGAAATTTCTACGTGGCCATAGATGGGTGTAATGTAGAATGATATCTACCTGAAGTTATTTGTTCACCAACACCAACTGAACTAGAAGTACTTATCTCAGATACTAGAAAACTAAACATCAAGGTTTGGTCACTATGTGGGATAATATGCGCACATATAGCTCTCCTTTCTCCATACAACGATGTCTCATCAAAAGGCGAGGGTTTTCTCTCTCGTGCTTTCCAAGATGGGGTAGAATATAATGCTCGGGTCCTATGCCCTCCGTGCTAACCTCAAATCATTCTCATAATGTATATCTCCATGATTACCTCACACTTTGAAAACTTTACGTTGTATTTCCAAATCCCTCTCTCAAGATTCATTATACTTAAGCCACCTTCCCTCTCTCTTTTCCTCCTCCACAAGGTCCACCATCTCCACCACACGAAATTCCGTGCCCCGTGCCTAGCGAGAGTTTAGCCAACCATAGGAAATGCTTCCAAAGTCAAATTGATTATCACAATCTTGATAGATAGAGGTATAGCCTACAAGAATGATCATCTTGGCTCCCTTAACAACTCAAACTTAGCAACCTCCGAGAAAATAATATGTTGAGATTACGTACTCCGACATGAAACTAGTCAACACACCTTTCAGTGATGATCAACACCACGAGTCCAGGTTAGATTAGCATCCTATAACCATTGATATTCCTCCTAGGTCCAAACATAAGGTCTATAGTACCAACTCATCCTTGATGCATATGTTGAGATCCATTCATACAACTCTACTGGGAAACAATAAAAAATGTCTCATAGAGCTCGTGATACAGGTTCTCCTCCACCCATTTATGTGCATCAAACTCAGATCCAGTGTTGAACCTCTGAGAAAACTCATCCTCTTTTCTTTTAAGCTAGGTCTCGACACTTTCCAAGGTCATATGCTCTATCATAATAGATCATTCTCGTGATAAATTCAAATATGTCCCGAGAACAGAACCAAAATGTAGTCTCATTTACATCTATCCTCTAATCTTTCTCTTAACCCCAAGCATGTCATCCTATCACCCAAGTGTTGGGCACTCACGCGAGGTGCACCGGGTGCCAAGCCCCTCCTTTATGTGAGCCTTATGCGAATTTCCCACCATTATCTTGAAGGAGATGTTTGCAGAGAAAGAACACATGCATTTAATCTAATACATATGTAGTGAATCTAGTTCTAAGCATATATGTTCCATAATAAACATAAACATCACAACAACATAATGGAAATAGATCTAAACCATGAATAACATGAAGCACGCTAGGTTTTAGTCCATAAACACAAATACAAAAAACAGCTCCATGTATTGATTAAATCCATTTACAGTAGCCATATTACATCAAACAGGGTCATATCAGACCATATACATCATGAAATAATATTCCAACATTACAGAACTACTCTAAACCAGGATCCTAGCTACACTTTTCCATTACAACCCTTGTTCATATTCGAGTGTATACATATATTCCTAGTAACAAAATTTTTGTAGCACTTCATTGCTTCTCTTGTTCCCCTATATTTCATACCCAAGAACTCCCTTAAATAGAATCTAGATCTACCACCATAGTTTCACCCATGAGCAGATCACATCCTAAGGGGAAGTGATGTCCTCCATAGTTGATCGAGTGTGTATTCTAGTTTGAAAAGGCCTCCACTAACGTAATTATCCTCCTAGGAATATACCATGTGTGCAATATTATTTTCTTCAACGCCAAGGCTCTAGGCTGGTACCTTATCCATTCATAATGCCTACTTGGGCCCTCATGTGTTTCTCTGTGATACTACCTTCAAAATGCGGCTAAGTCCCCAAACCCTCTTCTGCTTCCACGTGCCAATCTCTTCTCCCACGCGCCTTTCCTTGAGTTCCTTCTTACTCGCTTGCCTTGCGAATGCATGCTCCTTCTACCTTGGGACTTAGTCAATTTAGGGCCCAATATCATCCAATGATATGAGGTCACTTTTCCATGTTTTAATAATATTATCCAATGATACAAGGACACAAATATTTGGTAACTCCTTCATCACGAGTTTTATACCTTAGTACACCTTACCACATGTCACTATAGTCACACTACTAATGATGATAACAATGGGCACTTTATGGTAGCACACCCCTTTATATCACCCTCTTTTACTCATCTTATCATCCACATCACCATTTAATTCACTCTCCAACCTCCTCAATCAAATCTTTAATATTCACCTCCACTATCCTCTCCCCTTGACCAGGGGCATCCTACACTCCCAAACCTTCACTTTATCCCCCCACCGGGTCATTATTCCATCATCCACATTATTTATCCTTTGTCCTCGTGGACATTATCAAATCCTTCCCCAAATTCTCATCCTTAATCGGGCATCTTATCATCTAAACTCTCATATCCCCTCATTACGACATATTATAATACACCAATCCTAAATCTTCACCCTTGACTAGGGAATACTCTAATCCAAAATCCTCAACATCTAACCCCTCGATTGGGACATTCTCTCATTTAGAATATGAAAATCCCCAACTCCAATAGTTTCCTTTAATCTTCTCATACTAATTATCTAAACTGCTTCTATCTTCTAATCCTCTAATATCCTAATCTATTCTATTTCTCTAATCATCCTTCAATTTCCTCATCTCCTCTACTAATATCATTTCATCTAAACCTACCTCCCCTTCCTCTCATTCTTTCTTCTAATCCCATTTCTCTTTCCTCTCATCCTCTCTTATATTTATTATATTCCTATACTCCTCTCTTCTATTCTTTTATTCCTCTAATCCTTTCTCCTATTCCTTTAATAATCTCATCCCCTCATCTCATCCACTCACTTAGACCTCTCCTCTTTTTGAGTGGTATTCTGAATCATCCCTCCCCACCTAACCCCTCGAGGGGGCATCACCTCACCATATATCCTACCTTCTCTTATTTTCTTTGAATTGTCATTGCTCCGTAATAACACTTCAAAGAGGGGGAAAATGTAGACATGTAAAATGTCGACATGATCATATTCATTTTACATTATTAATCCATTTCCTATCACTAACCATATAATAATTAATTATTATATTCCAACTATTTCTATTATTCATTTCAAAATCCCATCCTACCCTTAGTTATATTAATATTCCATTATACTTCTAACTAATATCCATTAATTATTTTCTAGTAATTTAAAATTACCACCCACCTACCACCTACTCTATGCCTATTCTACACCTAGCCTCTCCATCTAATCACCCTACTAAGCATAATTAACTTCACCTAACCACAAACTAAATGATCCTCCAAATCTAGAGGCTTCTATCTCTAGAAGCCTCTCCATTTTTCCCTCTTTTAATTCAAAAATTCAAATATTTTCCTCCTCTTCCATTCAATTTTTAATTCAATGGAGGATTATTTCAATCTCTATAATTTTCTAGTTGTAGATTCATCCTCACTCTCATCCATTTTCAACTATTGATTTTCCTCCAACATGGATAAATCTCAACCCTTGATTTATCCTTCCTCTAATTATAAATAGAGGTGCCACCCTCCATTTCCACCACATTATAATGATTGAAAATACATGCTTCTAAAATCTTTAAGAAAACTATCAATCTCCATAGAATCTAATCAAGCAAAAATCATCATTTTATCAAGGGAAGTGTTGTCAAAATTAGTCCACAAATCTAAAGCATCTTGACTTCCATCTAAGGAGAAAATCCAAGCTATCAAAGAAGGATCATTTCACTTGTAGGTATACACGGGTATATTATTTTCTCCCTCTTTTCATCATTTCTCAATCTAAGGTAAGAAGATTAGTTGTGTTAGTTTAGGATTTGAATCAATTTATTTCCTAGTTTATAAGTTGCACACTAGTTCACCACTTTTTTATTACACATAGAAATCATTGTCATGATGTCCATTGATTCTATAATAATTGAAAAATGGGTGACCTTTGAATGTGCAAGCTGATAAGGATGGTAGTAATGAGTAGGTGGAAATTTGATCAGCTAGTTATTGAGGATCACAAGAATAATATCATGTTGCTTAGCATTTAGATCAAGATTGAGAGGTTACGGTGCGGGAAGACATTGGCTTCACTTATATGAGAACATGTAGTAGACATAGTATTAGGATGAGGTGTAGAAGAAGAAATAGTGTGGCCAAAGAGCATCCTTAAGATTTTGTATGTCTTATTTAAGGGATGTAATCATGGTTTCCATAGCTTGAAATTTCTCCTAAAAATCATGGGGTAAAGCTTAAATTGACTCTAAAAGGGTTGATTGGTTGTGGTATCGGGATCCGATAGGTTCGTCGAAGAGATGATCGAATATGGCACTTTCTTGTGTAGGTGGCCTATTGTGAGGGAGGTACATAGTGTCTAGGGATTTTTCGAGAAAATTTTTATGAGGTGGGTGCATTTGAAGTAATTGATACAAGGAGACATGAAAGAAGATTTGATAGAATAGGAAAAATAAATATCCAAGTGTTTGATCATGAGTGTGGTTCACCAAATGATTTAATGTAAATGTAGAATTAAATCTAATTTCAAAATAACTATTGTAATGGACGATATACAAATGATAAATATATAGTAATGGACAAGTAGTAAGCAAGCAATAATATGAAACTCTAAGCAAGAGAGAGAGGGTGACTTAGTTGATTTCACACAATCTGGAGATGATATGGGTAGAGGAATTGTTGAAATAGACTATAAGCGGCATTGCGAAGGATCAATGGAGGTCTTGGAACTCAAAAATTTGCAGGATAGAAGCACCTACAAGAGGATAGGGGTGTTCGGGTGCTAGTGTCCAATAAAATACTCAGGGATTTATCCTTTTACTGCGGGAGGAGCTTTAGTGTTAGCTTATTTTTGTCACTCTAGTTTTGATGTATTATCATTTATTATACCTATAACTCTGCAAAGATAGATACCTAGTTGTTTATGTCCTCAAACCACATCAAATCTATAAATAAATATGTAAAATGTAGAGTCGATTCACCCTAATGGTCACCCAAAGAGTTAACTTAGTACCAAACAATGCACTATATTTCGGACTCCATGTAGTTATGTGTGAATGTGTGCGTAATTATTCCCTAGGATTCCCTTGTGTAAGTTACATAATGATAGCTGGCCAGATCTAGAATGTAGCAATCTATAGAATGTGTGTGATGGAATAAAATGAACTTCCCCTCTATGTTGTTTATACAAAGTGATGTAACCCTTCTCCCTTGTTTTAGTGTGCTAGATGGATGCCTTTGAAGTGATATTTTTCCATTAAATGCAATCTTATGTGATGATAGGTAGTGCTTAGTTGCTTGGCCCCTTATTTGATAGCTATAACTATGTATATATATAAATCCCTTGTTTGTATTTTGTAATTGACAACTAAAAGGATGACCCGAATTTGTAAAAGATGACCTAAAAGTAAAAGAGACCCAAAAGGGTAATTAAAAAGCAAAGAAGTTTTATAGCGCCCATAAGGTACAAGAGTACCTAGGCACTTCTTTCCTAAATGGGTGCTAGTGTCCAAGGCCATAAAAGATAAATCAGTCAAATACCGACAGGTTTGTAGGGTGTGTAAGGTCAATAAAAGTATAAGAAAAAAAGCAAAAGGCCTAAAATACATTGTTAATTACTAGTTTTCTTGCTTAGGAATCATGTATATATTAGTATACTCTAAGACCTAGAAATGTACCCAAGTGCATATATTTTGTGTCTACACACGAAATTAGGCATGATGATAAACAAAAAAAAAGACACATTCCTATACAATAATCATGTGCAAATATATAAACCCTAAAGAAACTAGGGTTTAAAGATCAATAGACCTAATATACAAAGGAATAGATCCTAGATTGGGTTAAGGATTCAATCAAAAGTGGGTTCACCAAAAAACTTAATCCCTTAGTTAAATTTTAGGTCAATGTAATTAGGCGTAGAATATGTTAGAGTTGATTTTAGATCTTACAAAGATGTAAAAACATAAATACTAGCTTATATTTATAACTCATATCAAATAGAAATAATTTTCTTAAACCAAACAAACAAACACACAATAAAAAACACAAAATAGATGTATAAAATCACCTACTTAATATTTTATGAATTCTAAAGATATTTGGGACTATGTAATAGTAAAACTAGGAGATATGTACATGGCTAACCATTGAAACTAAAGCAATAATGTATGTAGATAGACTATTAGTGTAGTATGTATAATGAGGAGTGTATGATGTTAGACATTAGTATGATATATGCCGATTGATAACTAGTATGATGTATGATGTATTACGCGTGATATATGAAAATATGCAGTGTATATGTCCTACAGTGTAGTATGTGGGGTTCAATGTAGTAGTAATCCTTCAATAGTCAAGTGTGAACCAAAGCACAATTGTGCATCATTGGGTAATGACGATGCTAAAACATGTGATGAAAAATAAAAATCCAAAGATGATAAATACTCAAATGCTATGATGAATGAGGGGGAGAATAGATGCAATGCCCCCAAATGTAGGATAGAAAAGATGACTATGGGTCATTATCAAGAAGGTCATCATTGTCATGATCGAAACCTCTTTGGACAACATCGGAAACTTGATAAGCTATGGAATGGGGATGGGTCCCATTACAAAGAAGTGTGTACACGTTCATCGTATATTCTTCTTCAGTAAAGGAGATTGGTTGGAAATCCTGAGCATGCCAACGAGATATATTTGGAACGTAAGTGAGAGAAGAATCATTATGAGTAGAGATATGACCAAAAGGCATAGGAAATGTTAAAGAAAGAGTGATGAGCATCAATTCTACTTGCCAATGTAATCAAGCCAAGACCCAAGTGTGAGTGGAGAGTCACAAGGGGTGCATTCAAAAATATCGTTAGATGAAAGACACACAAGCCATAAGATGTCATAGTGTTAAAATAGCCACGATACGATGTGGTGAGTGAAGAGGTGGTATAATGTCGTTGAAGGTTATGTTGAACCTAGCCAAATTTTCTTGTGAAAAATATTTATTAAGCACATAGAGTCGATGGGGATATGCTTCCAAAAGGACCTATTGATGGATAATGTGCACGTAAAAGGAGGCAATGGAGTCAGTAACCCATGGAGGAGAAGAGGAAACAATATCGACACTATGGACTGATCCTTAATACAATACCATAACATTAGTAGATGGATGATTATTAAACCTATACTCTCCTAGAACATCGGACACAAAGATTTATTCAAAATAATAATCATCGACACCTGAGGAGTAAAATTGAGTTTCCCTAATTATTCATTAGTAATTTCTATAACGTAAACCTCGTTATTAGAATCATCGAATCATCGTGTAAGAATCCTCTTGTTGTGTGCACTATCAAGTATGTTAGTGGCGCACCGTAGTTAGAGGAGTGGAAGGTTACACAACTAATGGAGGTGGAAAACTAGCGAGGATGAATATTGTAGGTGAAATAATGGTTGTTGTGTGAGTGGATATAGCTGGAGCATTGTAGACTAGTGGTAGGAGATTGTGAATCACTAGATTTACCAATGTCATATGTACCGAGGATGCTATATGGAATACGTTACGAAGGTGGTATGGGCATAGAAGTAATGGGATCTATGTGACAATATTTGAATGGCTCAGGATCAGTGGTGATGGTATGTTCATAACCATCATGCAAGAACTTGACACATTGATGAAAAGTAGATGGGACTACGTGCATTGCATGAATCCAAGGCCTTTCTAACAAGAGATTAAACTAAAAAGAGGTTTCAATAACATAGAACTTGGTAATAATAGTCTTAGGCCCGACACGAATATGTAATGTGATAAGTCTTGAGACATGAACGAGTGGCGGATTCATAACCGCGAATGAGGGCATAATTATTAGTAATTAAATCTTTGCTAATACCCAATTTATTTAAAAGTGAGTGAGCTCATAAATTAACGGCTGGTCCATTAGCAATGAGGACTCTTTTAATTCAAGTAGTGCTAACAACAACGGTGATAAGCAAAGGAGTGCACATAGTGCCTTTAGTAAAAGGAGAAAGTTCCTCATCAATAAAAGAGGAGGCATGAGGTAGGTTCAAAGAGACTATATAGCATGTGCAAAATAAATGGCGAGTTATCACTTTCAATGTGAATGGTAAGAAGGAAGCTTCGAGTGTATTGTGACAATTTGGTGAATTACGTAATAATTCATAAAGAGAAATCTTAACATGTATATTTTTAAGTTGTTCAATGATTTCATAACCTTTAGAGGCTACATGAGGAAATTCCAGCGTAATGGGTGGTGGAATAGATGTGGGTGGAGCCATAGGTGGATTAAGATGAGCAAAATGGGTAGTAACTACATTAATAGATGAATCAGCCTTTGGTGTGACAAAGCGAGGAGGATTTTGGGTGCACACGCGTATGAAATTAGCAAGTGGTAGTAACTATGTCGATACCTTATTGGGTGCATACGTATGATAAGAAGATTGAGTCGTACCTTAGTAAGGATACGACATGATAAAAAAGGAAGTGTTGAAACCATCGGGTTCACCAAAATGATTAACTAAAAATGGACTACTATGTAGTAAGGGGATAGTTAATCTAAGCTATGAACAACTGTAATAAAGTAAATAAATGCAGTAAAGAAATATACAACTAAGATAAAAAAACTATGCAAAAGGAAATTATAACCCTAATGTGCAAGAGGGATGAGGAAATAACTTAGCTAAATAACATATTCCTATTGAAGAGTCTTTCGTGAGGTGACCTGGAAAAATTACGAGCGGAGCATTGTGTAGAAATCTTGAAAAGGATGGATCTAGAGGATCTAGCTGGACTAAATCACCTAAAGAAAGATTGGGTGCTTGTGGGTGCTCTAGTCTGCAATCTAGGCATCTGGTTTGTGTAAAATCTCTGGCCGGTCTTTACTAGTTCGGCGATGGTCTAAAACCCTCGCCGTATTTCACATCAACTTCGGTGTCATGTGTTAGATGTCACCAATACTCCAAGATGAAAGAAATACTTGCAAGACCCCAAAACAAGCATCAAACCCTTAAAAATAATAATGCATATGAATGGGTTGGATGACCTCAATTGTCATAATGGTGGACTTACTAACTGAGTGTTGCACTATATCTCATACCCGATGTAGTTCTACTATGTACAAGTGTGTGTGAAAACTTCCTAGGTTTCTCTTGTATCAGTCACACTTTTGAATTAGCGAGCAATATAACTATGTGTAGAGAATTTAATAAAATGTGTGCCATGGAATAGAATAGAATATCCCCCTATGAAGTATTTCGCAGATGTCCCGACCTTGTGCCTTGATGATGGAGCTATGTGGATGCAAGTGATTTCCAATCCAATAGATCGATACAACTCTAGATGGAGTGATGGTAGTAAGTGATGTTATCTCCCTCATTATGGTCTCATAACTTTATATTTATAGGGTTACCTTGATCTAATTTCATAATTAACCATAAGAAATATAAAGATGTAAAATGGCTAGAAAGAGCCCAAAAAGTGGCGGGAAAGTGCAAAAGGGACCGGGGTGCCTTTGGTGGGATCTGGGCACCCCAGTCGAGGCTAAAATAATGGGAAATGACTGAAATAGTCTAGGCATGTGGGTGCAAGAGGTCGGTAATGACGAAATAAAATAAAATAAGATGGCCAAAAAAGGGTTAAATAAGTACTTTCTTCACTCAAGAACCTTCTAAATAGTAGCATGAGACCAGGATAAATAAATGTCTAAAGTGCATGATTTTGTGACTACATTTTGCGCCCCAGTTTATGTTTGTGAGCGGAAATCTTGGTAACATAAATTACATAGAGATGCATACCTAATGTCCATGAAGAGTGTAGTAGAAAAGCATCAAAGGACTAGACAAAGCATGAAATGACAAAAATATGGAGGAGCGTGGAAACTAAAGATGAAAAATGCACAAAGAAAAAATGATGAGAGTGAACCTAGGGTAGAATGCGTGTGTAGTTGATGTAGTTTGTAATGTACTTGCATGTGTGTGTTGTTGTGAAGTGTTGATGTTGACATTGTTATTGTTGTTATTACCCCAATTTGACTATTTGTTTCTCATACGGCCGGACCTGCAAGGAGAAAATGATCAAGTAGTCAAATATGTATGTATGTATGTGTAAAAATGTAATGCAAAAAGACACATGTGAATGTAAATGGAACATGTGCACCTGATTCATGTCGAGAAAAATAATATAGAAGGATATCCTATACTTTGTGAAACTTTTGGTCGATCTCATGCCACCCTAGCTTAGATGTGTAGGGAGGAAATACTTTGTGTCCTCCAAGATCTAATTGATTCCCTGAATGTGTGTGAAGAGATCTCTCGTATCATCCCAATTTTTTGGGTGATCCGAATCCAACTGGCCAAAGTATTGTGCGGAGACATACCCATTTTAACCTCCAAGCCTCAGTAACTTCTTCTCGAATACTAAGGAAACTATGTCTGTAAGATTCGTTGCATATGGGGTTTTTAGATTGGTATGAACCCACTTGTTGTATATAAATGAACCTAACCAAAGGTGTATAATCTTTATGTTAGTATGTAAAAACCCCACATGAAGCCCCCTTTTTGGGCGCATGCAACGTCATCGATAGGAGAATGTGGCCCCAAAAGAGGACCAACTGCATGTACTTTGTAAATTTTCCTTGCAGGGAGAAGGAAATGTGCTTGGTAGAAACCAAGGCATGCACAAACAAGGATGGCTAGCCAAAACAAGTGTTATTACGAAAACACATGCATGTAAGAATACAATGTGTAATCTACGCAGACAATGTAAAAACTATCAAGCACAGTAGTGTAAACATGCAAGAAGACAAGGAATCCACACAAAGTGGGTTATAAACATGGGACATCACTCACGATGTCATAAGAAATGTAAGGCCATCATGGCCACAAACAACAAAAAAGTGTGCACACCAAACATAGGGCAAAGCCTGCATACAAGAAGAAAACAATGAAAGACAAGTATGGACAAACAAAGAAGTCATGGTAACATGTAATCCTACAAAACAAGTGCTACACATGGAACACCCATTAGCATGTTAGAGAAATAACCAATATGTCAAAGTGCAAATAACCAAGTAATGTAAAGTTCTAAGTAAAAAAATGAAACAATAGCACTGGAAGGGAAAATGTGGATGCCCTCAAAGAACGGTGTAGGAAGGGTAAAAGGAAAACATCCATGGTGTGTGTAGAAGATTTGTATCTGCGAATCACAACTAAACAAAGACATGAAAACGCATGTGTGTATGGTATAGATAATGACATATAAGAAATCAATATAAGAAATGTAGTAAAGTGATCATCTAAAACACTAGTAAACAAGATTAAATTCCCCAAGACAATGCAATATGTTGTGGATGGATGGAATGGAATGCAAGATGGAATGATAGGAGCCACGTGCCCCCAGTAAATGGAAGTGTATGCAATGAGGTCCATTTTGTTTTACCCTCAACAATCAAGAATGAACCGTAAATGAGAGTATGCCATTGTGAAATGGTCGAGTAGTGTGATATGTCTAACGCGCTATGATGAATGTGTAAGTGTAGTGATGAGATGCAACCTAGAAATGATGTGTGCATGAACCCTATAGCCAAAGTGTATATCACGACTAGATGAACATATAAGTGATGATTTAGCCTAAGCATATATCACTATAAGATGAATGGATGAGTGATGATTTATCCTAAAGAATATATCACTACAAGATGAAATGAGGAAGTGGTGATGTAACCTAAGGTGTATACCACTACAAAATGATAGAATAGGTGACAATTTAGCCTAAAGCGTATGTCACTACAAGATGAAAAGAGGGAGTGGTGATGTAACATAAGGTGTATACCACTACAAAATGATAGAATAAATGACAGTTTATCCTAAAAGCATTTATCACTAGCCTAGGATTGTCACATGTGTGATGAGTGTAAGGTCCATTTGATTTGTAAACCCTCGGCATAAGTATGGACCGAGGAACTAAAGTGCATCATAGGGTAGTGAGTGCAGTGCATAGAAGATGATATAGTATATGTGATGACCATGTGATGAGTAGAATGTGTAAATACATGACATGTAGGGTGCAATACAAGGTGTAATGTATAAAGTGGCATGTAATGTATGTAGATAGACTAGTAGTGTAGTATGTAGAATGAGGAGTGTATGATGCTAGATGCATAGTATGATATATGCAAAATTACAACTAGTATGATGTGTGATGTATTACATGTAATAAATGAATAGATGTGGTGTATATGTCCCATAGTGCAATGTGTGGGGTTCAATGTAATAGTGATCCCTCAATAGTCAAGTGTGAACCAAAGCACAAGAGTGTGTCATCAGGTAATGATAATGCTAAAACATGTGAGGAAAAATAAAAATGCAAAGATGATAAATGAGAAAATGATATGATGAGTGAGGGGGGAGAATAGATGCAATGCCCCCCAAATGTAGGATAGAAAAGATGACTATGGGTCGTTATTAGGAAGATCATCGTTTTCATGATCAAAACCTACTGGAGCAGCATCGAAACTTGATAAGCTATGGAATGGGGAGGGTCATATAGGGACCCATTGTGATGGAGTGTATACACATTCATCACATATTATTAGTCGAAAAAGGTGATTGGTAGGCAACCGTGAGCATGCCAACGACAGATGTTTGGAATGTATGAGGGACAAGAATCATTATGAATAGAGATACGACCAAAAGGCAAAGGAAATGTTAGTAAAGAGTGATGAGCATTGATTTTACCACTAATGTAATCAAGCCAAGATTGTCCAAGTGTAAGTGGAGAGTCACAAGGGGTGCACGTAACAAATACCATTAGATGAAAAGCATGCAAGCCACAATATTTTGTAGTGTGAAAATAGCCATGATGGAGATATGGTGAGTGAAGAGGTGGTACAATGTCATTGAGGGTTATGTCAAACCTATCAAAATTTTCGTGTGTTAAAATAATTTCCAAGCGCATAGAGTCTACGGGGATGTTTTTCCAAAAGTACCTATTGATGAATAATTTTCATGTAAAGGGAGGCAATGGAGCTGCAACCCATGAGGAGAATAGGAAACAACGTCGACACCATGGAAAGATCCTCGGTAAAATACCATAGCATTAGTATATGGAGGGTCTTGTACCTATACTCTCCTAGACCTTTGGCCACAAATTTTTATTCAAAATAATAATTGTCAACACCGTTGTCGTGCAAATGTGCAACAATGAAATTGATAATTTCCAAGCACGAAAACGATACCCCAGTGTTAATTTTTTCAAGTCCCATCATTCCAAGACACCCCGAGTCTATCCAATCAGTCCAAATGACCTCTGAATAATGTAATCTCATCCCCCTAGGTGATTTAGGTAAGTCTATTCATCACCCCTAGGTGATTTTAGGGAGTTCTGAAAAGATATTATCTTCTAGCAGTATTGGGAAGGGCTATTATTGGCCTTCCCACGAATGGATCAACCCCTAGAGCAGAAAAAAAGGAAAAATTAAACATGGAGGTGAATGGAATACCTTGGAACATCATGGAAATGATTTTGGAAGTTCTGGGGAAGTTCTGCAAGACTTGGAGCGATGAGTAAAAACAGGGTTCACAAGCCTAGGCGGTACACAGGCCTAAAACAACTACTAGGCTTCAGAAGAAGATTCTAGGAGCTCCAGATGGAGTTAGAAGAAAAATATATATATCCAGAAAGAGGATTCCAAGGCCTACATTGTGGTGAAATAGTATTTTTCACAACACTTTGATGCATCAGGTCTGCAGGTAGCTTTTCTCTGGCACAGGTGGAGTACAAAATCAAAAATCTGATTTTTCATGTATCAAATGGAATAATAAAGAAATTATACCCCTACCATTGGATTTAGAAGGAAATTTAAAGTTAGGATGATATAAAAATTTTCCAAAAAATTCCATCAGAAGCTCAAGTTATCACTGTTACAAGTTGAGGACTTAGCTTAATTTTTGGGAGGACACATGTCAAAGACTTAGGAGCTGGGCGGGATTTTGTGTCCCTCACATCCCCAAGGTCAGGAAATAAATGTTGGAAAATTTCTCCTAGCCCCTTTAAATCCATCTCATCCCTCATATGACCTCTTGGACCCTCATGTGACCTCCAAACTTGACAGTTCAACCCCTAGGTGCTTTTTTGAAGCATTCATCCCCTGTCGTCGGATCGGGTGCCACATGTCAGCTCCAGGACCACCGTGGAATTTTATGTCCCTTATGCACTTGAGGTAGGGGACATCAGACCTTGAAAAATTTTCCCATCCCCTATGGGGAGTCTTTTGGACACCCACGTGACCGCAGTTTAGCCCCCAGGTGCTTATTTGGAGCGTGCATTCCCTGTCGTCGGATCGGGCGCCATGTGTCATGCTCTTGACCACCATGGAATTTGATGTCCCTTATGCACCTGATGTGGGGGACATAAGACCTTGAAAAATTCTCCCAGCCCCCATAGGGAGTCATTTGGACACCCATGTGACCTCCTTTCAGCTCCTAGTGCTTTAAATCAGCTTTTTCCTCCTTCATTCCCTGTCGTTGGATCTAGTGCCACGTGTCGCCGTCTTGCTCATTGTGGAAATTTATGTCCCTCACATCCTTGAGGTTAGGGACATCAAGCATGGAAAAATGTGCCCAAGCCCTACCTATGCATATCTTTTTGAAATTTTCCAAGTGCCACTTTTTTTTCTCTTCTAACTTCTAACAGTTGTATGTGCACTTCATTCCTCCATACTTCCTCTGCAAATTTCTTCCATCACTCCACCATTACAAGAAATCAAACCAGACCTGCTAAAAATTCACTCCCCTCCCACTCCATGAAATCATGCAGGTCTCAGAAGGAATCCTCATCAAACACAGAAGGAGAAGCACAGAGCACAGAAGGAGAAAACAGAGAAAACTCCATAGCCATGAAATGAGAAGTTGAAGAAATCTCCCAAACGGATGCATGAAACAACAAGATATATTTTTATGCTCATTCCTCTACCAAAGGCCATCAAGAAGACACCTTCAAACTCCCCCATGTGCGACAGAGCATCCATAACGAAGAAATCTCCTTTTCAGACTTAACGAAGAAAGAAGTGGGATTTCCCGTCAAACCGGTTGCCGGATCGAAGTAAGATTGCACGTGAAGCACCAGAAGAAAAAACCCACATAAAAAATAAAATTTTATTTGCAAACGAGAGGAGAAAACTAGACCTGTAATTTTGACGTCCATTAATGGTTGCCGTACCACTGAAACACTTTATCAAACTGAAAATTAAAACTTTGAAATCTCCTGGACTATTAAGCGGTCGGCCCAAAATTTCAAAGGGAGGATATTGGGAAAAACCTCATATCAAAAAAAAATTTCCACGTCAATCGACTCCCAAAGGTAGACTTTCTAAAAATAGTAAGTCTACTACATAGGAGCTGCTATTTTGGGAAATTCATCGATAGAAGAACCTGCGAAGAAGATGAAGACATTGGAGGTGCACTACAACTGAGAATCCACTAGAACAGACATTTTTGGCACTTACTAAAAATATTAAGTGTGCCCTTGAGCACCTGCTAAAAATAGAAAGTTGATCCAAAAGGAATGAGGAATGCAGGGATAAAGAGGAAAACTGAGCCACAACATCCAATTGAAGATTGGGGACTTGATTTCTCATACTTACTAAAAATAGTAAGTTGATTTTTATAAGGGAGATATGAATCCAAAGTGGATGGGTCAAAATCCTTCTCAGGATTACGAAGTGGAGAACGATCAGAGAATGGAGCCAAGTCCACTGTAGCAACTCATTCTTTGGCATAATTCTTCTTCTTCTTCTTCTATCTATCTCTCTTCACTCCTCATACAAAACTCTCTCTCTCTTCAATGTTATATTTTTGCATTGAGGGTTGCACTTTTTAATATGACTTAAATGAATTTAGAAATATAATGTAAATTAAGTCGCCTTACTATTATAAAAGGGACTTAAATATTTAAAGTGGAATATGAACATTCTTAAGTTATATTAAGGTATTCGAAAGGTCATAAAGTAGAATAAGAGTCATATTCTATTCTATAAATTATAACACTATTCCTATTTCAAAGGGTTGGTGATTGATCTTGTAAACTCAAGAGTGCATTGTACAGAGAAAGCAACGGAGATAACCAATTTTCTTCTAGTTTCCTCCACTTCTCAATTTCTTCCATTCTCACATTATGTACAACTTTGATTTGAGAAATCAATACAAGAAGGAGTTTCTAGCTTTCTTTAACTAAGGGGTTTCTTGATACTTGGTGATCAGTGAATTCTATTTGGTCTTTTTGTTATTCGCAGAGTTGTTTCTTCCCATAAATGCATGTGTTGAAGTTTCTAACTAGTGTGTGTGCGTAGAATCGATTTTCTACCTGCAGCATTAGTTCTCCTACCTCTATTCTCACTCCTTGCCCACCTTGAGACAAAGTCTTCCCTAGCAAGATATTTCTAGCTTTGCCGCAGGGTCAGTGGAGTGCCCCGATTGGATCCTCGGTCGAAAGGCCACCACATAAATCCAACTTTTCAAACACATGCACATACTGGCGCTACACCGGTTGAGTAGAGGGACTTAGATTCCCGAGCATTGGCAAGAAATCCACATTTTTGTCCACCCGAAAAATTTTCTCGCCAACAAACACCTAGAGGATTAAAATTGATTTGCCCTAATGATTCATCACTGAGTTCTATAAAGCATCAACCTCGTCATCAGAATCCTCAAAATCATTAGTGTGAGCTCCTCTTATTGTGTGGCACTATCTAGTATGTTATTGGGTGACACCGTATTCAAAAGAATGGAAGTTGCCACAACCGGTGGAGATGGAACACTAGCAGGGACAAATATTGTAGGTGAAATAATGGTCGTTGTGTGAGTGGATATAGCTGGAGCATTGCAAGTGGTAGTAGGAGACTGTGAAGTGCTAGATTGACCAATGTCATATGTACCGAGGTTGTTATATGGAATACGTTGTGAAGGTGGTATGGGCATAAAAGTAATGGGATCTATGTGAAAATATTTGAATGGCTCAGGATCATCAGTGATGGTATGTTTATAACCATCATGCAATAACTTGACACATTGATGAAAAGTAGATGTGATTGTGTGCATTGTGTGAATGCAAGGCCTTCCTAATAAGAGATTAAACTCAAAAGAGGTGTCAATAACATATAACTCGGTAAGAACAGTCTTAGACCCGATGTGAATATGTGATGAGATAGTACCGAGACATGATCAAGTGGTGGATTCATAACCATGAATGAGAGTAGAATTCATAGTAATTAAATTATCGCTAATACCAAATTTCTTTAAAAGTGAGTGAGGGAAAAAAATTTACAGCTGGTCCATTATATGTGATGACTCTTTTAATGCAAGTAGTGCTAACAACAACAGTTATAAGAAAAGGAGTGCGTAGAATACCTTTAGCAAAAGGAGACATGTCCTTAGTAGTAAAATAGATAGCATGAGGTAGGTTATGAAGAGACTGTATAAGATGTGCAAAGGCCATGGCGGAGTTATCACTTTCAATGTGAATGGAATGAATAATAGATTTAAGTGTATTACGATAATCTGGGTGCATTACGCAATAATTCATAAAGAGAAATATTAGCAGGTGTGTTTTTAAGTTTTTCAATTATGTCATAGCCTTTAGAGGTTGCGGGAGGAGTTTCGGAGTAATGGGTGGTGGAATAAACACACGTGGGGTCGTAGGTGGATTAAGATGAGCACAATGAGTAATTATTACATTAATAAATGAAGCAACCTTAGTTGTTGCAAAGTGAGGAGGATGATGGGTACACACACACATGAAATCAACAATGGTAGTAATTATTCCTAAGACCTTAGTGGGTACATAGGTAGGATAAGAATATTGAGCCATAACTTGGTAAGGAGAGGACGTGATCAAAAGGAAGTGTTAAAACCATCGGTTCACAAAAATTAGTCACTAAAAATGGACTAACCATGTAGTAAGGGGATAGTTAATCTAAGCTATGAACAACTGTAATAAAGTAAAAAAATGTAGTAAATAAATATGCAAGTAAGCCAAACAACTATGTAAAAGGAAATGCTAACCCTAATGTGTAAGAAGGAAGAGGAAAGAACTTAGCTGAATAAAAGATGTGTGTATCGGAGAGTGTCATAGAGGTGATTGGAAAAATCAGGAGTAGGAATGACTATGTAAAAGTCCTAAAAAGGATGGATCTGGAAGATTTAGCTAGACTAGAGTGCCTTGAGGAGGATCGGGCACCTGTGGGCACTCTAGTTTGCAATCTGGGAACCCTAGTCTGTATAAAATATCTAAAATTGGTATTTACTTGGCTCGGCAAATAATCCGAAAAAATTGTTGTTTTTGCATCAACTTTTAATCAAGTGCTAAATGTCAATCAATACTCTAAGATGAAAGAAATACCTGCAAGACCCCAAAACAAACAACAAACCTTAAAAATGAATAATGCATATGAAGGGGTCAAACTGACCTCATCTACCACAATGGTGGACTTACTAAGCGTTGCACTACATATTAGACCCGATGTATTTCTATGTGAAAGTGTGCGTGAACATTCCCTAGGTTTCTCTTGTGTCAGGTCACACTTTGTGAATTAGTGATCATTAACTATGGGTAGAGAATGTAATAGAATGTGTACATGGAATAGAATATAATCCCCTATGAATTTTGATGTATATGTCCTAGCCTTGTGCCTTGATGGAGCTATGTGGATGCAAGTGATCTCCAATGCAATAGATGGATACAACTCTAGATGGAGGGAAGGCAGTAAGTGATGCTAGGTCCTTCATTGTGGTCTCATAACTTTATATTTATAGGGTTCTCTTGATCTAATTTCATAATTAACCACAAGAAATATAAAGATGTAAAATGGCTAGAAAGAGCCCAAAAAGTGGCAGGAATGTGTAAAAAGGACTGGGGCACCCCTGGTGGGACTAGGGTGCCCACGGGTGCCCCAGTACTAGCTTAGGTGCCCCAATCGAGGCTAAAATAATGGGAAATGACCAAACCAGATTGGGCATGTGGGTGCAAGAGGTTGGTAATGATGAAATAAAATAAAATAAAATGACCAAAAGATGGGGGCTAACTAGTACTTTCTTCACTCAAGAACCTTATAAATAATAGTATGAGACCGAGATAAATAAATTTCTAAAGTGCATGATTATGTGACTACACATGAAAAAACAACACAACAACCACGATCATTCTCACTTTGAAGATTTGAGGCATATTTTGGCTCCTCATATATCCAAAGGTATTCCTACATCTTTACTTGTAATTTATAATTCATAAGAAATATAAAAAATAATCAAAAGCATCATTTTAGAGATTTAATTATCATTTTTAGAAAAACTATAAATTTAACAGTAATCGCTAGTGATTCACCCTAATCACCATTAATTCGCTAAATAAATCGTCAATGATTTCGTCAAATTCTATATTTTTATCATTTTTTTAGTTTCACATCATTTTTATCAAACACTCTACATTTAACTTGTTGTTTCCAAGTATGGCTCTCTGTTAGATGGAATTTCATGTCCCTTATCATCCATCACAAACATTTACAACTTTCCTATAGTCCATCATGCTTTCTTTTGGTAACAATACAACATTCTACATGAGTTGACCTTGTGTGCAATACGATTTTTCGTTGAAGAATAAGACATCAAAGATCAGATCGAATTCCTTTACAAGATTGAGCGAGACCGAGGACTTGTGGTAAGATTATTTCAAATGTGTTCAAATTGCATCTACCCTTTCCTGGGCCACCTTCGAAGTGGCACATGATTTTCCATTCTACTTGGAGTTCGAGCTTCTCATCTATTATTTATATATCATTGTCTATTGAGTATCTTCATCATTATCTTTATTAATTTACTTAATTGTTTTAAAATGAGTAGACATCCTCTAAGTAATTCCCTTTGGATTCCTAGAATCAACCTTTATAGAGCAGACTCATTTATAAATTTAACTAATCCTTTTTGTTTAGTGTCTTTGAGCTTAGATTGCTTTTCATGATAGGAGGACTTGTGCATTCATTCGAATAGACAATTTCAATCAACCACCAAAGACACAACATTCATCCTCATGGGTATCGGTAAACCCTATCGTCTTTTGAGTTTGGTCTTGTTTTTGTTATTTCACTTCATTAATTTAAAGTAGGAAAGAAAAAATATCTCTAAACATTCTAGCACACTTGGTGGGACCCTTGTCCCTTTTTCATTTCAAATTTATTAAAAATTCATTTTTGACCTTCTACTCTGTAATCACCAACGAACTAGTCAAATTGCCAGTGATTGGGTGAATCTTTAGCGATTCCTATCAATCACCGATAATCTCTGTGACTACTTTTGATTACTCATTTAGTCAACCTCTAACATCATTTTCTTTTTTGTTTTCTATCTTTTACTAACCTTTTGTAGGTTATTTCTCGAGGAATTTTTCTCACTTTGCATTATTGCATTGTTAAAAAAAAATATATATATAAAAATTAAAAATGAAGCATTTTACAAGTGAGTCCTCTTCTCTTCTTTTCATTTTCAAAGCATTGCATTTTTCTATTTGTTCTCATCGAAATCAATCATTCTTTTGGGCTTAAAATGAACTTTTCATCCTACTTGATCACATAGTTTAATTAAGAGGTTAATAGATTGCATCCACTTAATCTCCCTCACACACAACCAAATCACATCAAACACAAACTTGCATCAAAATATAGGATTAAATTAGGATAAAGTCGAGCAATTTATTACTCGATCTAAAGTTAAATCATAGTTGAAAAATCATGCAGTCTATTGTTAGCACACCTATTATTAGGAAAAATACATGTAAGAGGTGAAGGGAAAGACCCCACCGTATAAATAGGTGTAGAATTCTAATAGTAGGATGAGACTGGTATGTGTATGTAGCCGTGTGTGGGAGATGATTATGTAAGTTCATTTTGTATATGCATCCATGGTCTAGCGCATAGTTGTAATAATTTATGGATGTAAGCAACATGTTTGTAATGGATAATTGTGTTTGGGTAGTAAAGATGACTAGATTTGAGCATGGTATTATGGGAATTCAAATAATTCTCTATGTTGAATGATTTCCTTATTATATGTGTTGCCAATCTTGTATGTTGTATCTCCATTCTGCGCATGTGATAATGGATATGATAAACATGTATGCTCTAACCACATCTTGTGAGTGAACAAAGGAGGGACCTAGTGGTTGCACACACTTTGGGTGAGCATTCGGACCTTGTCCTAATGAAGTGCCAACACGCTCAACTTAGCATTGGTTAAGAAACAAGACTACAATCGTGTACACAAATATAAACCCTAAAGAAACTAGTGTTTAGAGATCAACAAAACTAATACACAAGGAATATATCCTATATTAGGTTAAGGATTTAATCAAAAGTAGGTTCACCAAAATGTTTAACCCTCAGTTAAAATTTAGGTCAATTTAATTAGGTGTAGAATAGATTTATATTATATATCTTACAAATATGTTACAATATAAATACTAACTTAGATTTAGAACTCATATCAGATAAAAGAATTTGCATACACCAATCAAACTAACATGCAATCAAAAGCACAAAATAGATGTTTAAAATCACTTAGCTAATATTAGATGAATTTTGGAGACAACTAGGACGATGCAATAGTGAAAATGGGATATATGAACCTAGTTAACCCTCACAACTAAAAAAATTGTGAATCAACTTAGGGCGGGGTGGTACCAAACTATCATGACCGTACCATATAGTCTTGACCCTACTAAAAGGTTTGGACCTACTTTAAATCATATTATGTAACTTTTTGGGTTCTTCATCTTCCTGGATTTGTTTTTCATTATCAAATCCTAGTTTTCACACATGTAACAAGGCTCTTTGAATGGGTGATAATCATAGCAAACCCTAGGCATGGATGAAGAGTTGTGGAAAATGAAGATTAGAAGGGTTTTGGTACCCTCTATATACCACCGACATTGGAACTACTCTAAAGAGGCCTCAAACCACACATCATTCTCCATGTAGCATGTCATATCTAAATAGATAAATTAGATTTGGAATTTTATTTTACATGCTTACTTTTACATTTCTCTTGCTAAAATAAATAGAGAGATTACGTTTGATCATTTGTAGGTGAGAGATATGGATGCCTTGACCTAGTTTATAGTTTCAGATCAGATGTGGGTGCTACCTAATGACTTTAAATGTGACAATGTAAGATTTAGGGAGCTTTGGATGACTTTTGCAAGTGTATGAAGTGAGCGCTCTAGTGCATAGCCTTATGAATTCAAGGTTAATAAATGAGTTAGTGTTTAGTTGCTTATATAGTGTTCTATAGATGATTTATCTAAGAAGTGTTGACTTGGATGAATTATAAGACCCAAAGAAAGATGTCGAGTTTGAAATTACGGTTGGAAGACATGTTGGTCCAAGCACATGTACAAATGGGTCAAGACCGTATATTAAATCCCGACCAAACCAGTATGACCTTGACTGGGGACCAAAAAATGTTCCAAATCAAATTTATAACTTATCAATTGGTGTTTTCATGTGGATCTTGTGCATTGTATTCTCAGGATGTGTTGACATGTCACTATGTAAGGATAACCAAGCTAAACAATGGACATAAAAAAGTGCTAAGAAGGAATGGAGAAGTTGTATTTATCATACCAAGACTGTATAGTCAAATCAAGGGTTGCCAAAGTGCTAATTACCAAATTTAAATGTCTATAGAGATAATTCAATGTTGAGAGGTGCATAAGTGCACAAAAGGAGTGCAATTTCTACACATATATCAACATTTATGTAGAATATTGTATCTATAGTATCTTAGCTTCATGAAAAATCATTAATTTCTCATATGAAAGCACCTGACAATATGATACATAACAATATTTACTTAGTCCCACCACACAACTCAATTAGATAGATTCAAATATTCAAGTTTGCAAAATCATATTTGTAAACTTCAATTCAACCATATATATTCATTTTTATTTTTCTTAATTATAGCTTCTTGATTGTGCATTTATATATATAAGTTGATTCACTTACACATGTCTTTATAAGTTTGCAAGAGCACATATTTTCATACACATGGGCACAAATTTTGGCCCCAATATCTTTATGGCCATCAACTTTGGAAATAAGGCGATCTCTCTTTCTTTTTGAATTTCATCTTGCTATTGTTATTTTACTAAATTTAAGAACTCTCAATAAATTTTGATGTATTATGTTGACACCTAATTTTGGTACGGGCCTATTTAATTGCTATGGTATTGGTGTCTTATGTGTTTATTGATTGTTGGTTTAAGTTAATCTCTTGTTGAAGTATGTTCTTTGTGTGATTCAACATTCATATTTCCTCTTTTTTTCTTGCAATATCTTCTACCTTTTTATTGTCCCTCTTGACTCTTTTTTCTCACATTGACTTTTAATCTTTCTCTATTATTCATCATTTGTCTTTGTTTCTATCTCTTCCCTAGTATTCTCTCCTCCCCTATTTTCCTCAATATTTTGGGAAGTTTCCAATTCCATATTATACATAATTGTTCACGCAAGTTCCATACTTATAGAACTTGGCATCAATGTTTTGGAATTCCTCATGGTTTGTTTGTTTGTCTTATTATCATCTTTCCCACCTATTATGACTCGTTTTGTTTGGAATTTATAGTGGTGACATTATTAATTATGTGTGGATTATAATAATGTGAGATTTACTCATGTATATAGTAAAATTCAATATGAGTTTAACAACTCATATAACAATGTTTGTTGTGTGAGTTATAACAACTCACGTATATTATTATAGAGTTGTTATAGGATTTGTTTATGGAGATTCACTCTCCTTGAATATAGGAGCAACTTCTCCTATATATTATGTAATCCCGTAGATAAATGAAATACAAAGAGTATAGATTATTGTGTGCAAATTTCTTGTACCCTTCATTTGGTACAAGAGTGAAGTTCTGATCATGTTGTATTTAGCTTGATTATTATGTTAAGGGCATTGTATTTCTTCCTTGCCCTGTTAATGCCGGGTATTTGAAAAGGATTGATTAGGTTTCATTGTTTGTTGATCTTTGGATTAATTTCCTCATTCCTCTTCTGTAGCTTTGAGATTGGGGATCACCTTTGCAATCCATTGTCTTCTCATTTTGGACGCATTGCGTTATTCTTTCAGATTTCATTTGAAAGGAAGTTCAGGTATAGAGAAAACGACTCTGATAGACCTGTGCCATTGAATACTTGGATCCATTGGTGAAGATAATAGTTACTATCACTATTTGAAGGTATGTGCATTCAATCCATTTGTTGAAAGGATAGTGGAATGTTTGTGTATTTAAGGAGCAATCTGTGTGACATTTCAAATCTATGCATTTGTGGAGATTGTGCATTGAATGTTCAAAGTTATTCCACTCAAATTTGAAGACATTCATCTTTGGGTGACTCTTCCTATTGGAAATTGATTCTGGAATCGTGACAGATCTCTTACCTTCGTTGATTGCTAATTTCCCGAGGCACTTGTCACATTTTACTAGCTGCAGCAACACATATTTCATAATGGCATGTTCGATTGTCCCTGTTGCATGATTTGAGGAGAAATGGTATCAACTACAATCACATTTGTTTAGAGTGACAACTCGTTGTTGGCTTCAAGGAGCTAGCTCGACGGATTGGAGGTGCATTAGTGATCAACATACCGAGAAATCAGTTACTATTGGCGGGTACATTTTTCAATTTCATTATGCATGTTGAGTGCATCTAGTAATCTGGAGTCTTCTATAATAAATATGCACGTGGATACTGCGTTTTGGAGCCTAATCAAATCAAATTCTACGTTGATCGGGTACATCAATATCAAGCTAGTAGTTTTACATGTCTCCATGCAAAGTGGTTTTGGTGACACGTGTATCTAAGGAGTGCTATTTCCATGTGGTCTAATCCTCCAAGTCTTGTTTCATAGTTTTTTTCCTTTTAGTTGTTACATGGGCCGAACTGTAATTCATACATATCTGCATATTGGTGTTTGGTTTTTTACTTGTATTTAGTGGTCATATGTAGGTTCAAGTCGTGTCCTACCATTGGTCAAAAGACAAAATTATTTGTTAATAATAACATCCTTAGTTATGTCCATGGGTGTATTTGTGTTGATAAAGTCTCATATTAAGAGCTATTGTCATTTGTAAACATCAATTTTTGTGTTGTCCTTTATAGTTATATGGTCAAAGTCAAAGTGTTGTGTTATTCAAATTGTTGTTCTATAATATAAAGTGTCAAAGTCAAAAATTGAAGTTGAGTCTAAGTTTTGAGTCATATAGGTGATTTTAGGTTTTATTTTTAATAGTTATTTTGTAAGTTGTCATCATGAGTCAGAGTGAAAATATTGTCAAAAAAAAAATTGCCTCATAGACGCATTTTTGCTAGATTGTGACATCCAATATGTAAACTTGAGTTTCATGTTCATATTTTCTTTGAGCTAATGCGTCACAATGGAGGATGGAGGTACAAGATGATGGAGGAAGAGCAACGTCCTCTCATTAAGCCAACAATGGGGCCTATACAGATGGTTTGGTGGCATTTTTTTCAGTTGTGTGTGTTTCAGTATGCTTTTATTTTCAGTGTTCCTATTTGCAATGTGATGGTTTTCTGAATAAACCCCTTTCATGAATTTTGGGGAGCAAGAGAAGATTTCAAGGTAGACTCGAGGGATGGTTATCCAGCTAGTGTGAAGCTTGTGGATCTTAGAGATTCAGAATTCGGGGGCCCATGGAGGAAGGGAAAGTCCTACAGGAACCCAAAGAGGAAGGGAACATTCCCGCATAATTCAACTCATGCAATACGCCTTTATGAGGGTAAAGAATTAATCTATGGATTTTATACCTGGTCTAAGAAGTGCTTTCAAGAGGTGATTCAACTTCTTTGAAATATGGTTCTTCAATGTGTTCACATTAACGGGGTGAAGATTAGCAATTAATAATGTTCACACTAAGGGGTGAATGTTAAGAATTTATAGGGGTGAATGTTAGGAATTATGTGTGGATTATAATAATGTGATATTTACTCGCGTATATAGTAAAAGTCAATATGAGTTTAACAACTCATATAACAATGTTTGTTGTGTGAGTTATAACAACTCACGTATATTATTATAGAGTTGTTATAGGAGTTGTTTATGGAGATTCACTCTCCTTGAATATAGGAGCAACTTCTCCTATATATTATGTAATCCCAGATAAATGAAATACAAAGAGTATAGATTATTGTGTGCAAATTGCTTGTACCCTTCATGTTTACCATGTCATATGTTCCTAATTTGATATAAAGAAGTAAAAAAGTGCACAACTTACTTTGAAAATCAAGATGGAGAGACAATAATTGTTGCGAGGGTGATATTGAAGTTTTAAGAGAAGAATTGATTGTTTTACTGACGGACATCCTTGCGCTTAAACTTCTATCAGAATCGTGGAAATCCTTAGGTTGGTGGGACGTGCCTCCTAAGGATACCTCCAGATTTTAAAGAAGCTATCTCTTCTCTGCTTGGGGAGGTAGGGGTCAGGAAAACTAGAAAGAAAAAAAACATAAAACAAACTAAGGCGATGCACCGAAAATAATACACCAGGAAACCAACTAAATACACAATCGTCACCAAAAATTACAAAACACCCAAAGATGCACAATTTCTAAATGAAAATAAAGGTGATTAGAGACAATAAAGATATGTGAATGATGAACCGGAAACACCACAAAACATATATATTACTCCAATGGTTGTGCACAATATTACATTAGAAAGAGGCAAGACTGCTATTACAAACTCAGGTAGAAGGCTAGAGTTCCAAGATCTCTGCCTTTTACAAAAGAGAAACTTGTGACAGAGAGGAAAAGATTAACTCTCCTTGTATCTAACTAAAACTATCCTCTAACGCCTATGTTTGTTTTAATCCTTGAAACTTCATTACAATGTATAGGGTGAGGAGGAGGTAAGAGAGAACTTTGAAACTCCTTTTCAATTGCCCCTTAATCATGATAAATGACATGAAGTGATAAAAATAGATTTCATCAAATCTTTCTCACAATTTGCCCCCTTTGAAAAGTAATATCCATGCCTATTTAATGTATCTTAGTCATCCCGCAACCGACTCCCTTGAGATGGACTCACCTTTTGAGAAGAAACTCCTCCAACTATTTATTACGTAGCCAAAAATTTCGACCCTTTATGCATTGGTTCGTGGCCCTTGACCCAAATGGTGCGTATTTTGTAATGAAATGACCCTTCACCTCCGATCTTTTGAAAAAGTCTTGAGCATTAAAATCTTACAAATAAGACCCTGAATCACTTGTACGTGGCGGGTGGCTTGTCATCTTTATGGCCTACTTTGAAGATGGAGTCCATTTGTTGCAAAATCCACATGGAAGACTCGTGCATCCTCTTGACTCTAATTTCTTTTAAGGCTCTGGGGATGTGTCAGGTGGACACTTGGCACCATCCGTGGGCTTGCTTGTCCTATTTCTTTTTGGCTCTATGTGTCAATCCCATGGGAGTTTGATACTTAGTCTCCCCTTTGACTTCTAAAATTGCGTCTACCTGATACTTGTCGTTGTCTGCGAGGCTTTGTTTTTCTTTATAATTTGGTTAATTCCCCTCTCTCTTGGTGAATATTTGGCTTCAAATGGGTTTCTCTTAGCCGTGAAAATTTAAATAACAATCTGGCGACTCACTAGGACCATTTAGCCTACTAAATGAAAAGAACCCATGATCTTCCTGCTATGAAACTTATATTTTGAAGCCTCTGTGAATTTGAGTTTGTGGCCTCCATTAAGCTTTCTATGGAGTATTCACAATTGTCGCTTGACTCTAGCTCCTTCCCACTCTCATATTGAAACTTAGTAAGATTTTATTTTTTATGAGAGTAGAAAATTGAAAAGCATGGCTAATGGCAACCTTTGGCCGATTTTAGTTGCTTTGTATTTGGTTGGAAGTGAAAACTGCAACTGTCTTCAGCTGATGGTGAATTCCTTGGTGAGCCGAAGCCTTTATCAGATTTGACACATCCCTTTTTTGAGTAATATAGGAGCAGGACTATAAAAAGAAAAAACATACATGTCTCAAACAAGATATGCAGTGCGTGCATAAGCACTTATTCTCACTTGAAAGAAAATCTACTCCTACTCCTAGTCTAATCTGGTTCTGCATAAGATAAACAAAACTGAAATCTGGAAAGGAAAAGTAGCTTCCTTTTCTTATAAAATGTGGCCATGTGAATAATTTGGTGATGGACATAGCCTGTAATGAGAGTGAACAGTTACCCTTCACTCTTCCACCCATGGTATCAGTGAATAGTATGAATACCTCCTCTTGTTTATCTTTTGGTTGGAGGTGCTGTTGAACCCTCGGGGTCTTGAAGATCATCCTCATGTTTTAAAATGAACATGACTGGTGTTGGCATCTTGCTCGATGAGATACAACCTATGGCAAGGCTTGGTCCTACTTTTAACTTACGTCCGTTAATTTCGGCCGGTATCTTTTGGATCAAGGCTCCATTACGGATCGCTTTGAAGGGATTCATCTTGTTCATCTTCTTTTCGCTCTCCCTTTTAATAGCTTCACCTGTGAATTTAGGCTCTTTGATTGAAAGCAAAAAGCTTCCAATGATAATTTCTTCTAGAGCCTTTGAATTAGGTCCAATGAAAAGGTTATGAGAAACATGTGGCCTCTATCATTTCTTTGATGAAGTGAGAGAATATGTGATTTCAACAAGCTCCTCTTCATCGAGACATTCCCCCAGATCTGATAAGCACTCAAGCTTATCTCCTTCCTCCTCTGTCAAAGCTTTATGCTTTGATGTGATGGTTTTTGAATCTACAAATTCTCCATCATGTGTGGCTTCATTTTGCAGAATGAAGCCCATTGATAAGGATATTTTCAGGGGAGTTGCTTTGTGGGGAGGAAAAATAGAGGCAACCTTTGTAACCTCTCCTCTGTTGGACTGGTGACATGAACCTTGTGAGCGCGTATCACTTCCTACCATATGCTCCTCTTCTGTTGGATTTGGAGCCTTTGTTTGCTAGTGTGTGAGGTATAGTTGCTCAAAGATGGTGGTAGTGCAAAAATTGTGGTTTGGAGATGAACAAGGGGAGGATCCCTTGGTGGTAATGGAGTCATGATTACACAACCTCATTGGATGAAGAGAAATGGGAGGTGTGGAAAGGAAGATGAATGAAAATGGATGAGAGGGAGCTCTGCGAGCCTTTGTAATGATTTGGTTAGACCCTAGGGAGTTGTTGGATGTACTCCACAACCATCTTTATGGAAGTTTGAACTTTTTCGAGAATCGACCAAGCTGATGCCATAATAAAGTATCACTCTGAGTTGTCCCACCGGCGTGCCAGGAAAACTGTTGACGGACATCCTTGGCGGACACTTCCATCAGAGTCGTGGGAATCCTTAGGTTGGTGGGACATGCATCCTAAGGATACCTCTAGATTTTAAAGAAGTTGGCTCTTCTCTGTGGGGGGAGATAGGGGTCAGGAAAACTGGAAAGAAAAAACATAAAACAAACTAAGGCGATGTGCCAAAAAGAATACACCAGGAAGCCAACCGAATACACAATCATCTCAAACTACTTAAGCACAACACCAAATATTGCAACAACACCCAAAGATGCACAATTTCTAAATGAAAATAAAGGCGATCAGAGATAATAAAGATATGCGAATGATGAACTGAAACACCACAAAACATATATATTACTCCAACGGTTGTGCATAGTATTACATTAGGAAGAGGCAAAATTGTTATTACAAACTCGGAAAAAGGCTAGAGTTCCAAGATCTCTGCGTTTACAGAAGAGAAACTTCGTGATAGAGAGGAAAAGGTTAACTCTCCTTGTATCTAACTAAAACTATCCTCTAACGCCTATCTCTTTTAGTTTTTCCTTGAAACGTCATTACAATTTATAGGGTGAGGAGGAGGTAAGAGAGAACTTTGAAACTCCTTTTCAACTTCCCCTTAATCATGATAAATGATATGAAGTGACAGAAATAGATTTCCTCAAATCTTTCTCACAATTTTCCCCCTTTGAAAAGTAAGAGTCATGCCTATTTAATGCATCTTAATTATCCTGCAACCGACTCGATTGGACTGGCTCACCTTTTGAGAAGAAACTCCTTCGGCTATTTATTACGTAGCTAGATATTTCGACCCTTTATGCATTGGTTCGCGGCCCCTTGACCCAAATGGCGCGTATTTTGTAATGAAATGACCCTTCGCCTCCGATCTTTTGAAAAAATCTTGAGCATTAAAATCTTATAGATAAGACCCTGAATCACTTAAACGTGGTGAGTGGCTTGTCATCTTTATGGTCTGCTTTGAAGATGGATTCCATTTGTTGCAAATTCCACATGGAAGACTCGCACATCCTCTTGACTCTGCTTTCTTTTAAGGCTCTGGGGGGATACGTGGGGTGGACAATTGGCATCGTTTGCGGGCTCACTGTCCTATTTCTTTGTTGGCTTTATGTGTCAATCCCATGGAGTTTGATATTTAGTCTCCCTTTGACTTCAAAATTGCGCTACCTAACACTTGTTGATGTCTGCATGAGCCTTTGTTTTTCTTTATAATTTGGTTAAGTTTCCTTTCTCTGGGCGAAGATTTGGCTTCAAATGGGTTTCTCTTAGCCATGAAAATTTAAATAACAATTTCCAAAAGCATTCTTGTGTTGAAAGTACAATTTGAACATTTAGAGGGTATTAAACCTACTACTAGTTACTTTGCATCCATTGATAGATAAGGATTGAGGAAATTCCATACACCAAACTACTTGTTGATCTCGCATTGAGTGTTGATTTCAAGACATCTCCTTAAAGAGGGTATTGATTAAGAAAGGCCCCAAAATCCAAATTTCCTTTTTTACTATTTCGCAAGGTGTTAAGGCCCACTTACGGTTTTGAGTAAGGATAATTTTTAATGGGTGATGTGCAATGAAACAAGAAAAGTGACCAAATGGACGGCTAGAATCAATTCATCACATTCCTCTTTTCACCTTTGATAAAGGGGGCCATTTTTGTATTGTAGGATTATGACACAACTATTTTTGTACTTTTACAAAAGCGGTCGAATTAGAAATATAATTCATGTTTTCTAAATTCGATTTATCTCATAATTTAATACTAATAATTTTCTTTAAAATCACACGAAATCAAATATTATTGTACAAACTCTAATTTCTCTTATATTTCCAAACACTTTAATTAATTCAAGATTTATCTAAGATTATGTCAAGAGGACGTTAAACTTTGTCACACTTGGATTAGAAATAAATAAAGTAAAAAAGCATTAGAGACCCCTATGCCCATTTTAGACTATATTTGTGAATGTGAAGATTACTTGTGTTGACATAATCTTAGACTATGCAAATTAATTGCCCCGTCACATTCGATAAAATATGCTCCAAAGTGGATGTTGAAGTCACGAATATGACATGTTTTGAAATAAATACTAATTTCATGGAGCATATTGTAGTTCATTTTTATCCTTGGATTATGCTCTAGAAGCTTCTCGAATATGATAGAAGAATTAAACCCAGCTTTAGTTGCATGAGGTAAACCGAATCAAATACATTCACGTGGCGGTGGGGAATTTGTGGTCACGTACAACTCTCTATGTCATTGCCACGTGATTTAGGATATTCGTATATTCCATGATAACATAGATTCCATTATGTGTTTATAATCTAAACCGACTCTTTTATTTTAATATTTTAAGTGCCCGCCTCTAAACCAGTCTACAAATATATGCTATTATAATATTATAGGTTTGGAAAGTGGTTTTAGTTTTAAAAATGAAACTATCCAACCAGACCTGATTGTCACGAGGTTTACTTCATTGTTAAAATGAAGTTTATTTATTAGGTCTAAAAATTTATGTTGTGTAATTTTGTAAAATAATGGTGGTATTAAAGGGTCTTACTTGTAGATGTTTCAGCTGAAGGTGATCACTAGCTTAGTTGTATGCTTACTCATAATTGCAAATCCGCTAGACTATTTATGTAATCTAGCTCATAATTGTGTGCTTTGTTCCTTAATCTTAAAAAAAAACTCTCTTATTAGTTTTGTTATGAAGCATCTAACATCTAATCAATTTCTTATTACAACTCTAATCCACACTTAGCGTTTTGTAAATCTTATAAAAGTTACGATTTTAATGGGTATTTGTGTTATCTCTTCGTTATTATCGGGGCCTTTTTAATTTAATAATTGGAAGTAATATTAAATATAAGTCAACAATCTAATTAATCATGTATATGTAAGTGTTCGAAGTATTATGTTTTCACTGCATGATCAACTAAAAAAGCAACAAAACATAGAAAGAGTAAAAAAATCAAATTACCAAACAAGAGAAATTTAGGCACAATTCTGACACATATGTTACAAAACTAGTCATAACCATAAACCAAGACAAAACCAAAGGAAGAGAAAGAAAACAATGAGAAAGAGTAGCTATAGTACTTAAAGACACAAAGTTATAAATAAGAGGACAATAAGAACCAATAGAGTAATAAATGATAAATAGGACATGAAATACATTTGACAAAATAGTCAATAACATTAAAAACAACACTAAAGACAACAATACAATAAAACATACACCAATAAAAATTTAACGTGAACCAATGATCAAAAAACCAATAAATACACTTTAATAAAACCAATTACATAACATTAAAAACAAAACCAAAGACAACAATACAATAAAACATACACCAAAAAAATTTAACGTGAACCAATGATCAGAAAACCAATAAATACACTTTAATAAAACCAATTACATAACATTAAAAACAAAACCAAAGACAACAATACAATAAAACATACATCAATAAAAATTTAACATGAACCAATAATCAGAAAACCAATAAATACACTTTAATAAAACCAATTACATAGTCATATAGCAAAATCATGTGTCTAGCATAATATATTTATACCGGATGTTTTTCAATAAGAAAACGTTCCACTAAAAATTACCAATAATATTGATTGGAGGATATGCTTTTATAAGTTCTCTTTATAACTCTCATCATCGTCTTCTCTTAAATATTTATATTTTTATTTTACAATTTAAATGTCACTTTTCAATGACTATTCTTTTAAATGTTTGAAAAATACATAATCTATTATTTTATGACTTTATTGGCTCCTTGTTACATGTGTTTATTGGGCTTCATTTTCTAATGGACTTCTACATGATTTTCCTCTTTCAATGATAACAAAACATGTTATGCCTCAATGGCTCCTATTTTCAAACGGACAAATCTATATAATGCAATTTAGGTATTTGACTAGAATCCAAGAGATTTGATGATGATGGTTCCACCATTTCCAAGTTTTTCCTTTTTAAAAATTGTAAATTTGGGGAGAAATTTAGTATTAGATGAGAAATATTAAAGACATAAGTCCATTATGCTTTAGATTTTATATTTTTGTAAGAAAAAAATTTGATTTATAAATTTAAGATGTATTCATTTTATAATGTTCTAAGTATAAAATTAAGTTTCATTATGGAACTTGTACTACTAAATAATATCAAATTTTATATATTTTAAGGAATTTGTAGTACGAAATAAAATTTGTATGCAATTATATATATATATATATATAGAGAGAGAGAGAGAGAGAGAGATATTTTAGATCTATTTCATTGTTTGTTTATTTAATAATAATAGGGCTCAAGAGTACTTATATTTATAATTGAGAGAAACGTTGAGAAGTGCAAGTAAATTCTTTTATTTAGGACACCATCAAAAGTTTAGTTTTATTATTGAGATTTTAATAGGAACACGATTTTTAATGCAATATAGGTATTTGATTCAAGAATTTCAAGTTATTTCAACAAAATGTGTGAATATGGAGAGAAACTTAATGTCTCTAAGTATAACAAATTATATTAGAAATATTAAACATATAAGTCATTTTTTTGGGATTAATTTTATTTTGTAAGAAAAAACTAGATCTATAAAAAAATGTTATGTTGATCTCATGATATTTTAAGTAGAAAATCAAATTGCATGAATTATAAGGGATCTCCCCTACCTAATAAAATCAAGCTCCACAAGTTTTCGAGGAACTTGCATTACCATAATTGAAGTGAAATAAGTTTTACACAAAACAAACTTTTAAAATTTTATTTCCATGAAAACAGTCTAAATAAATGTATTATTTGATTTTTTGCTAATAAGTTTGGATATTTTAGATATTTTAGTGTTACCTTTTAACTATCTTTTTATTTAATAGTAAGAGAGATTAACAAAAATATTCATAATTTAAATAAATGTTTGAAATCATATTTAAATATAAAGTGAATGAATCAAGATTGCTCTTTAAGACGCCATAAAATATTTAATTTTATTATTAATATTTTGATATGAAAATATAATTTGTAATTTAATTCTAATTAATTATTAATAAAAATATATAATTTTTTTGTGTATTGTTTTTTTGACATCTCTCAATTTATACCTATCAACTTTCCACAATCACAAATTCTATACCTAAGTTTATTAATTTTAACATATCCATCAATCAAATACATTCATTTTTCTCTTAATGTTTATATTTCAAACGTTGAAAAATAAATTAAACACTTTCATGATTTAAACAAAAACAATAAAAATGTTTTATTTGATATTTTATAGGTTACTTTTTCATGATAAGACAACTTTAGGGACTTATTCAAGTACATATTTTTAATCTTATTGAAAGAAAAATATATATTTAACAAGTGTCACAACAATATGACAATTTTAATATCAACATTTAATAAATGTACAAATAAGTATTATATTCATTTTCAAAATAAAATATTAATAAATGCATGCCACCTATTTAAGAATGCATGATGCCATTATATTTATTATTTTTGAATTTTTAAATATTATTCTCTTACTTATCACGCATGTCACACTCAATTATGTTCTAATTATTTTATCATAACTTAATTATGTTATAATTTTATTGATATTGTGAATTACAATTTCTTACTTCAATAAATATTTATATATTAAAGACTTCAAACATTAAAACTAATTGTAATTAATATTTAAACAACATTTTAAAACTCCTCTTGAATAACATTTTTTAACAATTTAATAGACTTCTTGTTACATTTGCAAAGTAGCATATGTGTCACAAATAATTGTTGTGAGTCCATAATAATATAAGCATAACAAAACATTACCATATATTCTTAGGTATTTTATGTATTGTTTCTTTCAACCCTTGGAGGCAGGAACTAGCCGCTACGCGGCTCTTGTTCATTGCATTAACCACCATCTACACCACGTCGACTTGACCATTCATCGAGCCCACGTTGAGTCCCATGACATCGAATTTTAAAATGAACTTCAAAAATATTAATATAAACTTTTAATTTTTAGTGAACTAGTATTTTCCTATAATCTCAAGTAGTATAATCATATATTTTATACTAATATTTTCAACAATATATCTTATTGTTGACACTTACTATATGGCAATGGATTAGATAATTTTTATGGTGTTAATTTATTTATATGGTTATTGATTATTGGTCTTGATTAGGATTTTTCCGCATTTATTCTTTGCATTCGTTAGACTTTTAACATATTTATTGTGTTACAATAATTGTTGATATTTAATTTTTGAAAACTCTTTTTCTTCTTAATTTGACCTAGTTTTCTTCCCCAACGCATCCTCGGTTTTTAATCTCTTCCCCTTATTTCCTCTTCTTCTATGATTATTTCAAATGCCACAATAAAATAGTTTTAAACATCCAAAATCATGCCACTACAATCTTGGTCACCTTTTTGGTGGTCCCTTTTGAGCATTGCTTTTGATTCTTATCCTTATTTTTCATCTTTTTCTTCCCTCATATGATGTGCACACCAATATGATCCTAATTTAGATTTAAGAAGTTTGTAAATACTTAAAATTGCGTTAGTGCATTAGGTTAAATATATTCACATTGGTACACCTGATTCATTTATTAAAAATGTAAAATTAAGGAATTATAAAACATCTTGTGCAAAAAAATATAATTGAAACATTTAGATAAGACCATATATCATTTTGCTACATGTTGTATTTGTCAAAAACATAAGAGTTGAGACTCAATTACACTAGACTTCCTATCAAACTTGTAGTGAACCTTCCGAATTGGACTAAAATTTTATTTTTGTTTACCTTTTGGCCTGGTCAAGCTCTTAATCTGACTTTCTAATGTTCATTTAAGTATATATATTAAAAATGGGAAAACAAATTTATGGGTGTAAGGCCCAACTCCACTAATTTCCTTGTACTCTCCCAGCCTGTGCCAAGGTCAGAGATTTGGGCAGTGTTACAGAGGTCTGTTTTTTAAAAGAACAATAAAAAAATGCAATCCCAAGAAATTTTTTTCCCATCTGACGCCTCTAACAAGCCTTTATCTTGACACAAATCTCAACATACAAAATGCAGGTATTTATTAGCTTGTTATTAACTCTACATTGAGATGTGTCACCTCCTCAAGCTATCTCTCCTTTCTTCCTGCGCCAAAATGTGAGCTTTAATCATTTTTACAGAAATGTTTTGGACTTGGTCATGGACAGGGGTTAGGGTAAACTTTGAAAAACTGTTATGCCAAAATGGGAGCTTCGAAACAGGGGATGGATGCACATCAAAGCATAAAGTTAAATGTTTTACCAGTCGCCTGAAGGAAGAATACTGTAGTTCTTTTTTGTTATGTTGGCATGCCAAATGGATCTAGGAGGATGTGTGGTTTTGTTGGTTAACTGACCTGCTAGGTGGTGACGTTTATCTTGAGGAGAATCTAAACTCAAAGCCCCCAGGTCTGTGCCAAAGCTGGTTGCAAGATATACACAAAATGTTTTTTTCAGAAATTGGTTGGAGAAAGACATGTATGCAAAACGTGGCAAACTACACAAGTCCCTTGAACTATTTGACAAAATTCCTGACAAAAACGTGGTTTTTTTTGGAGTACTCCATGACCATGTAAGCTTCATTTTTGTTTTATTACCATAGTTGTTTCTTTAGTGGAGGACGTGGGCACCTTTGAGTTCATGAAGGGTAAAATAAATACAAAAACATATATTTGTAGTAATCTTTTTTGCCGTGAGTAGTAGTTTGGCTGCCCAACTACTCCGGGGAGACTTTAAATTTATCAATTGCAGCCAATTTAACCTAGGCGGTTGTGTGGAGACAATGGACATGGGTTTGGCTAAGTTTCTCAAGGAGTGTGGATTATGATGTGTGATGTAGGCATGGTAAAATGTTTCTTTGATAAGTCTTGTTATCACCAAATCACAGCACCCTTCGAATTGTTAACATGTGATTGAGGCATTCAGTGTGATTGGGTAACATGGGTACCATATCTCAAGTTGTGAGACTTGCGGGCTTGAGATGGACCTTCGGAGAAGGTCAATTTCCTCTTGGGCTTCAATGATGTCAAGTACACGATGGGACATGCACGATCCATTGGATATGCCCTCCACTTTGAGCTTCAACTTCAATAAAGAATTATACTGCGAGACATTCTTGGAAAAGGTGACTATCTATGCGCTGATTTTCCTCTTGTTGCTCATCTATAGACAACGATATTCCACTTGAATGATTGGTATTGAAGTGATGTCATCTTGGTTTCCTTTCTCTTCTTTGGTAACAAGAAGCTCCTCCACAACATGCAACTCCTTGAGATTGCTCAACCTCAAATAAAGTCATTGGTGAATCACAACAAGTGTTTGAAGTTTGTTGCTCGCCTAGGAGTTTCCCCTCTTTTTCTTGAAGACAAACTTGACTTGCATATTTAATCTCCTCATTAGTCATGAAATTTGAAAGGTCAAATTTTTCCATTTACTGCTCTTGAGGATTGTTATGGACAGAAAAATATTCAAGGATATTTTCCTCCATCATAGGTTCATCAACCAAATCAGGTTCCACAATTGAGAGCAAGAAACTCTCAATGATGTCATCTCCACTCAAAGTTTTTGAATCTGAATTAGTTTCTCTCGTGTGCTCCTCTTCTTCTTCGTTCAATGAGAGAAATGGAATATTCAATTCCTCCAATCTTGATTCAAGAGGGTTGTTTGAAATTGCAAGTTGTTCTTGTATGTTTCCTTTCATGGCAAGAGACATCATGTATTGGAAGAGAGGTGATGGAATAGCCAAGTTGTCACGTTCCCAAAGTTTCTTTCTCATCAAAACACTCATTCAAATCGATAGATAATCCACCTCTTTATTCTCTGACAGTTTGTATCTTAAGGACTCAACTTCCATCATGGTGTCCTCCAGATTGGCATTTTGTTCACCCTGATCTTCTTCATCCTCAAACATGAAATTAGAAATCTCAAATTCATCTAAGAAATCATATTTTTGACAAGATGAAGAAGGAAAATGATTTGAAACCTCGTGTTTCCTATTCTACACTAAAGACCTTTGAATCAATATGGTTCTTCCCGTGGCGTGAAGCTCTTGGTGATTAGTTGTAGCATGTGATGATGACCTTGGTGGAATTATACAACCTTCCATAAATGTTGCAAGTTTTGGCATGCAAGACAATGAGGATCACTACATTTAGCTGAAATACCTTGCACTTTTGAGAGCTTGTCTTCCTTTACTTGCACATGCCCCTCTTCTTGTGGATTTGGAGCTGATTCTTTCCCTTCTATAACTAACTTTGCAACTTGTGGTGAATCAACAATCTCTATGGTTAAGGTGCCAATATGAACACTACACTCCAAGCGAACAAATTGTTGAACTTCATCCTTTTGTGCTTGTTTTTGTACAAATTCATTCATCACCACCCGTTATTGAACCTTAGCCCTTGATGGAGGCTTGGTCATGAGTGGAATTTGCTTAATGATGAGTCCTGTAACCCACTCTTTCAAGTTTTTTACAAGATCCTCCTTGCTAAGCTCTTCAAGCTTCTTCTCCCCTTTGCTAGTTTTATGATTTTTCTCCTCCCAAAATGGATTTGGGAATGCAAGAGAAGGGGTGCGTTGGGATTCAATTGTTTCCTTCATTGTTTGAGGTGATGGGAGAGGTGAAATTTTTGGCTTTTGTTGAGGAGAAGGAATTTTAGAATGGAAAACGGAAGAAAATTCAAGATGAGATGGACAAATAGGAGATGGAGAAGTGAATTCCATAATGGGGACAACATCTAGAAAGTTAGGACATTGGGGTTGAAGTTGAGATTGCATGGATGGAGGCATGAGAAGAGGGTTGTGAGGTGATAATGCAGGGATTTCCCATTGACAGGATTGACTAACATTATATTCATAAGCTTCCCTCTTCTTAATCCATTTTCCAATTTCAAGCAGTGTTGTAGTTATCCAATGGAGATTTTGCTGAGGATTAAACTCACCTGTATAGGGCTAGTGCAGGGGTATGGAATTTTGAAACCAATATGGGCTGCCTTTTTCATTTCCTTAATCCTTATTTGCACCATGCTATATTCCAACTCTTAACCTTTCTCTGCAAGTAGTCTTCTTCAAGTGTAGGATGAACTCCGAATATGCATATTATTGTTTTTCAACAGCTCCAAAGTTTTGTGGATGACCAAAATGACTTGTATCTTACTCACGTAGAAAAGCATACTCAAACTTATTCTCATCATAAAATTGATCCGGGGTAGATTATAATAGCCTGAAGATGGATAGCTTTTTATTGCTGCTGAAGTGAGAATTCCATCTGGGAATGAAGTCATGATTGCACAACTTCATGTGGGAAAAAATGGAAAGATATGGAAGGAAAAATGGATGGAAATGGGTGGAAAGTGAAAGTATGCAACTCAGAGAGTGGGTTACTTGGACCAATGGAGTCACCAGTTGTACTTAGGTATATCTCCTAAGGCTTCATTTCATCAAGAGCACAACAACTTAATGAAATAAAATGAATAGAAATACACACACATATGAAAAATATGACTTTGTCGTCCCACTAGGAGTGCCAAAACTATTATCACCAAATCACAACACCCCTCAAATTGTTAGCATGTAATTGAGGCATTCGGTGTGATTGGGTAACATGGATACCATCTCTCAAGTTGTTGGAATTGCAGGCTTGAGATGGACCTCCGGAGAAGGATGACTTCCTCATTACATTTATACAAAATTTAAGTCTAAGAGAGAAGGAGATATAATTCCTAAATTCTAGGTATGGTTGTAGAAAAACATGTGAGTCATGCTTTGCCCATACTCTCTGCGAAGATACCCCATGCTTGTTTGCATCCTTTCTTGCACCCGAAGAAAACTCCCCCTCCATGCCTTCATTAATTTAAATTCTTCTTTTCATTTCAAAATAATATTTTAATAATTTTTGAAGGCATGTTGATATGCTCTTGGGGCCCACAGGTTAATTTTTCTTTGGAGAGGGTTGGGTGGTGTCTTAGCTAGCCAACTCACCAACCAGCTCTCTTGCTAGCTTGGCGAGTTGGTTGGTGAATGCTTTAATTCTTCATTGCATGTCGATTCCATTTCTTAACCACCCCAAGCTCTATTCCTACCACCACCATTGCATGTTGTTCAAGCTCCAAATTCACCTTGGTGATCGGGGATATTTTTAGTGTCAAAAGTTCCCTAAACTTCCTTAAACCATGTTAGTGTAGTAGATCCTTCAGAGATATTTCGATGACTGTAAGAACGTAAAAATAGACACTCTGAGCTCAAGTTATGTCCGGTCAAAGTTCAATCAACATGGAAGTCAACTTTGGTCAACAGGTCAACAAGTGGACCAATGGCAAGGTGACACATGGCAATTGGTGACAAGGCAAAATTGATGGTCTTGTAATTTTTTAAAAATTAGTTCCATGGTATAGAGCTCGTCGCAAGATTTTTGACGCATTTTGAACGGACCAAATCTGAGTTCGTATGCGAAAGATATGCATAGTCAAAGTTGTGGTCAAATGATGATATGGCATACTCTGACATAGACAAATGACATATTATGGGCATGACACTTGGCAGGTTTTTAGTGGATTTGGATTTAAAATAATAATAATAATATTTTATTTAATCCATTCCATGGGAATAAGCCTAATCCCATGGGATAAGGAGGATTTTGTGGACAAAAAACTATTTAAAGGCTTATCCTATCCCTTTCCCACCAAATGTGGGGTCAATGGCTAAATTGGGCACCTAAACCTATGGAAGGGGATTTGAACCCAACACCTCATCTAAAAAGGTAAGAAGCCTTACCAACCTGCCACCCTCTTGAAAAAGGTATAAATAAAGCTCATTTGTATTTGTAATGGACAAGTGCAGTGTGCCGTGTCAAGCCAATAAGCGGCGATTTTGGAAAAATGCAATTTTAAGGCACTTTCACTCAAAACCGATCTCGAGTTATCTATAACGATTTCTCATAATTTCGAGAAAATTACAATGGTGTGATAATTTATCTAATTTGGAGATTTTGTGACATAGTTATTTGCTGTTAAAGTCACATGAAGGCGTAGAACCAAAGGGAGACACTGCTGCAAGTGGATCAGGAAGGTGAAGGACATATGCTGAGCTCCATTAACATCATTCGAAGGTTTGAAACAGAGTTTTGTAGGTTTTTGATTCATTATTGGTTAATGTAAAGGTTATTGTATTTAAATTTTTTAACATTATTAATGGATCGGTTCACCACGAACCTGGGGACCTAGGAATCCCGAACCCCGTAAACAATCTAGGGTTGTATTCTAATTTTTATTTTTATTTTTTGATTATTTTCAATAATTTAAATTCCAAAAATGAATGTGGATGCCACTATAATCAGAATTGATAAAATTGGATAAATCAATTAAAATCAAGAAATAGTGTGTAATGAAATTACTTGTATAATTGATTAAGAGCAACAATACACAAAATAACACAATATTTTAGAATAATGATCTCAATATGCAATTAGAATAGCTTCGCCACTTCAAGGGGGCAACCTCCAAACCATATAATAAGACTCAAATGCTCAAATGATAATGAAATACTACCTATAATACCCTATATATACTATTCATATGCTATGGCCATCGCCAAGGCTGACCTATTAAGCATGAGAAAGTATAAATGATATGGTAAGCCACAAGTCGGCTACTCATATCCTAATACAAGCAATAAGTTAAGGGTGTAGCATGCCCTTCCCCTTCAAACAAATGTTGTCCTCAACGTTGAATAATCCTAGATGTTCCTGCAGAAAACTTTCATCCTCCTAGGTGGCATCTTCTATGCTTAGATTCTTCTACTTGATCAGATATTCCTTAATGTCTCTAGTTCTCAGCCTCTTAGTACATGTTTGTAGAATCTTCTCTCGGCTCCAAAATGAGCCTTCCTTCCTCGTCAAGTTACGTAACTTTATGCAGGCTTCAAATTTTTGGCCAATAACCTTCTTCGGGCATGAAATATGGAATACTAGGTGTATGTGTGAAGATGGAGGCAACTCTAGTTTATAAGCAACTCTGCCAATTTTCTGTAGAACCTAATAAGGGCCATAATATTTAGGAGAAAGTTTGTTTTCCTTTTTTCATTTGCTTTAGGGACATCTATTTGTAAGGTTGGAGACGTACAAAAACCCAGTCACCAATTTCAAAATGTCTTTCACTATGGTGTTGATCTACTTGTTGTTTCATCCTGTTTTGTGCTAATGCTAAATTCTCCTTCAAACTAGCCAAAACCTATTGTTGATGTTGAATGTGTTCCTCAACATCTCTGACCTTAGTTTGCACCCTCAAGGAGGAAGTGATAGAAGGTGGATGGTAACCATATAATGCTAAAAATGGGGTCATTTGAGAAGAGGTATGAAAAGATGTGTTATACCACCATTCTGCCAGTGGTAGCCATTTAATCCACCTTTCCTGCTTATCTGATACAAAACAACATAAATACCCCTCTAAGCATTTGTTGACCACTTTTGTTTTCCCATCAGTTTGAGGATGATAAGATGAACTGTGAGCTAGCTGAGTACCCAAACATGAAAATAATTATGTCCAAAAATTACTTGTGAAAATAGGATCACAATCACTTACAATTATCTTTGGGGTTCCATGTAGCCTTTGAACTGTCTCCAAAAAAATAGTTGCGTATTGGCTGCAAATGGATGTGATAGGGCACAAAAATGGGCATATTTTTGAGCCTATCCACAATCATGAAAATAACATTCTTACCCTCTGAACAAGGCAATCCGGTGATGAAATCCATGGAGACCTCCTCCCATCTCTGGCTAGGAATTGGTAAGGGTTGCAACAGACCTGGTGTCTTAATTGTTTCCCCTTTGTTCTGTTGGCACACTAAACACTCTGATACAAACTTTGTACAACCCCCTTGAGTCCTTCCCAAAAGAATTCTCTTTTTATTCTATGATATGTCTTGAAAACCCGTAGTGTCCTCCAACGGGTGAGGCATGCAGCTCTGCAAGAATCTTATGCTTCAACTCAGAATCTTTACTTAAGTATAACCTATCCTTGTACCATAGGGCATTACCTTTCCACTCAAATTTGTTAGATGTCATAGATCCTTGCTTGATATTCTATATTAGAGATTCTGTATCCTTATCTTGATTCCATTCCAATCATGCTTCATCCACCCAATCGGCCGTCAACATGGACATTCCACATAGTAAGGCATCTGTGGATGTATCCCTTCTGGACAATACATCAGCCACTACATTTTCTTTACCCTTTTTGTGTATGATTTCAAAATCATAACCCAACATTTTTGTTACCCACTTTTGTTGTTCCTCAAATGATAACCTTTGCTCTAAAAGGTATTTGAGACTATCATGATCAGGTTTTACCTTGAAGTATCTACCCATGAGATAGTGCCTCCATTGCTTGACCGCATGAAGAATAGCCATCATTTCTTTCTCATAGACAAGTTTGAGCAGATCTTTTCCTTTGAATTGGTGACTCTTAAATGCAATTTTTCTTCCTTCCCGCATTAGAACTGCTCCTAATCCACGATCTTGAAGCGTCACATTCAACAATGAAGGTTTTTGAAAAGTTGGGAGTAGCCAAAGCGGGGTCTTTTGCACATGGCTTCCTTCAAATGACTACTCAAAGGATTTAGTGGCTATGTTTGTCCAATGGAAGGCATCCTTCTTTATCAATGTAGTGATTGGGGTTTCTATTCTACCATATCTTCACACAAATATTCTCAGTAGTACCACTGTTAGTCCTAGGAACCCACGAAGATTTTTGAGATTTTTGGACCTTGGCCATTCCACCATAGCTTTGATCTTCTGAGGATCAACTTTGACGCCTTCATGGGATACAATATGACCCAAGTACTCTACCTCTTGTACACCAAAAGAAAATTTGGATGGCTTTGCATACAAAGTATGTTTCTTCAAAACTTCCAACATGTTATTTACATGTTGTAAGTGTTCTTCCCATGTCTTCTTTGTAAATCAATATGTCATCAAAGAAAACTAATACAAATTTGCTTAAAAACGGCCTAAAAATAGTGTTCATCAAGCTTTAAAAGGTTGAGGGTGCATTTTTAAGACCAAAAGGCATTACCAAAAACTCATAATGGCCCTCATGAGTCCTGAAAGCTGTTTTATGAACATCTTCCTCTTTTATCCTAATTTGATGGTACCCTGAACGAAGATCTAATTTTGTGAAATAAATAACACCATTCAATTCATCAAGTAAATCATCAATTATTGGAATAGGAAACTTATCTTTGATGGTGTATTTTTGAGTTCTCGATAATCTAGACACATCCTCCAAGTTTCATCCTTCTTACATACCATGACCACTGGTGAAGAATATGCACTCTGGCTATGCATGCTCGATGATACACCGCCTTCAACATTTCCTCCACCATTTTCTTGATCTCACTTTTATGGGAATATGGGTATCTCAGTATGGTTTGATGTTAGGTGTTTGGCTCCCTAGAATCAAGCTGAATGACATGATCATGATCCTTAATCGGTGGTAGTCCCTTTGGGAATTGCATCAAAAACATGTGAGTGAGCATCCACAATCTTACGAAGATTAGGTGGCATTGAAGACTCTGTATTTTGTACTTCTATGGAAAATAGCTTTGCTATAAAGCCATCCACTCCTTTTAGAGACTTTTTTGCATCGATGAGAGCTAATAATTTGTGGAGACTTAGCTACCATCCCATTTAATTTTATTTTCCTTCCATTTGAATGAAATCGCATGAACAATTCTTGGAAATTCATCTCTATAGTACCTAAGGTTGTGAGCCATTGGACCCCCAAAACAATATCTACCCCTCCCATAGAAATAACAAACATAGGTGAGTCTAACATGTAGTCTCCCATGGAAAGCTTGATACTATGGCACTTTCCTGTGCACTTGACTATCCCGCCATCCGTAATCATAACTTACATTTACGGAGTCAGGTAAATAAAACAATTGAGGCGGCAACTAACTTACTATCTATGAAGTTATGAGTACTCCTTGAGTTAATCAACACTTTGTCACCTTCTATTTTTGAGATAGCCAATAACCTTAAGTGTTTGAGGAGTACTAATACCTAACAATGCATGGTGAGAAATTGTAGGTTGGTGATCCTCTACTTCATCTTCTCTTGGTTCCTTAGCCTCTCCTATAATTTCAGCTTCCTCATCATCCTCATTACCTCCTTCAATATAGAACAACTTCTTGTCAGCACATTTATGTCCCGGTCCATATTTGCTATCACGGTTAAAACATAATCCTTTTACTCTCTTTTCTTCCATTTGTTGAGGAGTTAAGTCTAATTGGCCTAGGAAATGAAGGGGAAGAGATACTACGGTCTCTGGTGTTAATGAAAGGTGGCCTCCTACTACAAAGAATTTTTTCATTTACACGACGTACCATGATAATAGAATCAGAAAGCTTGATTGGATTAAACATACGTACCTCATGCTTGATGTGGTCCTTAAGACCCCAAGAAACAGTCATTCGATTCTCTTACGAATATTCTCCACCCTTAAGGATAGGTTTTGGAATTGATGCACATAATATTTGACTGATCCTATTTTCCATAACTTTTCTAATTGACTAAAGTAGTTCTCTGAAACACTGGAACTATAGTGCAATTACAACTCCTCGGTAAAAACTGTCCAAGTGACACCTAGACCATTCTTCTGCCTCTGAGCACATAACCAATGATACCAAACAAATTGGTCGGGTTCAAGATATAGGGATGCCAATGTCACCTTTTGTCCTGATGGTGTTTGATGTAACTCAAAGAAGTTCTCCATTTGATTTATCCAATTCAGGGGATCCTTACCATCAAATTTGTGCATATCCACTTTCGGCATCATGTTCCGTGGTTGTGAATAAGTTTGATTCTGATGGGACTGGAAAAGTGATCCAATATGGTTAGTTTGTCCATGATTTTGAATTGAAGGTCCTCCTTGGTTGATATGGGCCTGATTTGGGCCATACTGGTTACCCTTTACATGTTGCATGATATCATCTAACCGATGATTGATTTGGGTTATGTTTCCTTTAGAGGCCATCTCAGATTGTACATTTCACAACTCATACTCAAGTTGGCTCACCTTATGATCAACTGAGGTAAACCCTAGTGCTGAGGAATCTGTATTTACCCCTTCTGACACCATCTCTTCAATCACTACCCCATCTTTATATGGGGTTTTACCCAGTAACAAGATTCTTTTTGCTCTTGTGGAAGGCCCCGCCATGATGTCAAACCTTAGGGTTTAGGGTTTCGATACAATTTCGGCCAAATAGGAAAAAACAGAGAGAAGATACTAATACTATGTTTTTGAAATATTTCCAAAAATGTAAAGAACTTGAAAATTTTCGACAATTTGCACCCTAGGGAGTGATTTTATGAAAAACCATAAATTTGTAATAACTTTTGCAAATAAATCAAAAAGTCTAAAATTTTCAGGGAACTTACTTGAAATGCTTCTCAAGTTTGGTAAAAATATCTCCCACCAATTATCTTTGGTTAGAAATATGTGGTGGAAACAAAAGAGTAGGGTTTTTACCCTAATTTCGGCCTAGATCACAAAGATCGATACCACTTGTAATGAAATTACTGTAATTGATTAAGAGAAATAATAGAAAACAAAATAACACAATATTTTAGAATAATGATCTCAATATGCAATTAGAATAGCTTCGCCACTTCGAGGGGGCAACCTCCAAACCATATAATAAGACTCAAATGCTCAAATGATAATGAAATACTACCTATAGTCCCCTATATATACCATTCATATGATATGGCCATCGCCAAGGCCGACCTATTAAGCATGAGAAAGTATAAATGATATAATAAAATGATATGGTAAGCCACAAGTCGGCTACTCATATCCTAATACAAGCAATAGTTTAAGGGTGTAGCATAGTGAATTTGGGTTTTGATCAAACATTGAATGTTGAATAAAAAGGAATTTAAATTTCAGTTTGGAAAACATTCCTAAATCAGAATTTGATCAATTTTTGGAGTATAAAATACTTCAAGTTGATTAAAAATTAACAATCCTTGAATTTTTTTAAAAGTGTTAGTTTCAAGCACCCGTTTTGGATCAAGTTTGGTTTCAGAGTGGTTGTTGGCCTTGAAACTTGCTAATCTTCAAGCAAGTTTGGTATCGAGTAGGTTATTGGCTTGTAAAATTGCTAATCTCTAAGAAAGTTTGCTATCGAATTTGGTTAGCTCCATTTTTGCTTTAGTAAATCTGATTAAAGTTTGGTATCGTAGCTGGTTGTCGACCTTCAAACTTGCTAATCTTAGAGAAAGTTTGGTATCGAGCTAGTTATTGGCTTGTAAAATTGCTAATCTCTCGAGAAAGTTTGGTATCAATGGTTAGCTCCATTTTTGATTTAGTAAATATGATTAACATAGTGATTGCTTCAAGATTGGTGCAGTTGGTTCAATTTATGTGAATAGGGTATAAGTGCACTATGGGCAAGATGTCTAAACAGGCAAAGCTCGGGAAATTGAAGCTTATAATCACTAGATCTAGGAAGAGAACTCTCTCCTGTGATCAATGTATTACTCCTTAGAAGAGGAGAATGCTCACTTGAAATCAGAATTGCAAACCAAGGATGAGCTCTTGGCAAGGTTGCAATGTGGTGATCAGAGAAAGGAAATACCTTCAACTTCAGATGTAGTGACCATGGCAGATGATTGCACTGCAAGTTGTTCACCACTGGGATCTTCTTCTTCCTCCCATTCGGTTTCAGATTCAGGTAATGAAGTCTTTGGTTTGTTTGAAAAGCATACTAGAGGCATTGGATCCAAGTTACTAGATAAAATGGGATTTGATGGAAGAGGCCTTGGTAAAAATGGCCAAGGTATTGTTAACCCAATACAGGTCGAGGATCATCCTCATTTTGCAGTTTTGGTTATCCTAGTGTGGGGATGGAAATTAGAGAATGCTCCAAGAATGTTGACGGGAGACAAGCTTCCGAAAGCAAAGTGAATACCCCACTAGTCATGCAAGAAGATTCTGAGCGAAACTTGTGCTTCGTTGTCACGGTAGAATGTAGATAAATCAATGAAGAGGTAATGAGATTCCACCTCCATTTTCTTACCATAATCATAAGCACCGTAAAACGTCTAATCCAATTTTCCAACTTAAAAGTATGGTTATGATTTTAGAAGATGTGGAATTCCTTTTCATGTACTTTTTGTGGATTGCATAATCATTATGTGGCCGAATCTTTGGAAGAGAAGAACCTTGATGAATAAGTTGATGTCGTTCTCAGAACACAAAAATTAGAAAGATCAATCTCATCATACAAAGTCGAGAAATGGCAGAAAGAGTTCCTCATCCCGAAAAGAAGGAGATTAAGAGGAATTTTTGTCCTCATTGCCGAGAGGAATGGGCATCGGATGGAAAATTGCTAGAAACTGCATCCATCTCGTCATAAGGGTAATGGCAAGACAAAGATGGAATGGAGGCCTATTGGAAAGGAAAAGGAAGTTTCTACTCCACCACCAGTTGACAATTCAACCCAGGACAAGGTAATACCTGAAAGTGAAAGTCCTTTAAAATGGGTAAGTCAACGGTTTTTAATTATATATTGCATAATTCAGGTTGATGAATAGTATGCGGTATTGGTTTGGAGATCAGATTCTGTGAGAAATCTTTGAGAGAGGTTTACCATACTTAGTGGATTTTCTTAAAAATTTGATTAATGCTCTAAACCTATCTTAATCAACATGTGAGTACTGTTACATCTTGGATACGAGGATTAACTCATATAAAGCTTGGAGATTGATCTTCCATTTGTGCGAGATAGTAGAGTTTATAGAAGTCGACTTGGAATTTCATTCTCAGTGTAGAGGAATTGTGACCGTGCAGTAGAATGGTAGCTAAATCACCGTTGACATTGACGTCATCGAACTTCATTCTATGTAGAGGCATTGTGACCATGCAACATAATGGTACCTGATATTAGTGTGTCAACAAGAGGATCTCTCAAGAGATCAGCTCGGAACATCAGTTGGTGTCGAGGCATTGCGATCACACATTTGAATGGTAGCTGATCATTAGACTTAGCATCGTGCATCGGAGGCTTGAGGCCTTGAAAGAGGCTTATCATCGTGCATTGGAGGCATTTGGGTCAGAAATAGACTTAGCATTGTGCATTGGAGGCATTGAGGTCTTGAAATAGGCTTAGCATCCTGCGCATCGAGGCGTTGAGGTCTCTGAGACTTAGCACCACACAACGGAGGCGTTGAGGTTTGGAAAGGGACAAGTCATTTTCCATCATTGACATCTGATCAATCATTGCTCTACGTAACGTGGAGTTCCTTTAAACCAGTTTGGATTCTGCGGAATCAAATCGGAGCCGAAGGCTGTGTTATAGAGTAAAACGATCCTTGTTGTCAGATATCAAGAAGCTTAGCACCACACAGAAGGAGCATTGAGGTTTCATTCAGAAACTTAGCACCATATAGCGGAGGCATGGAGGTCTTCTTTGGATATCAAAGTGGTGCATCAGAAGCATCATGGGCCCATAACCCACAATCCTAGGATTGGAGAAAAGTTTTGAAGTGAGAAGGTTGTAGAGGAGAAGACCCAAGGGTCTACTACAACAGAACTTCTGAGGTGGCAGCAGAGTTTCCAGATTCAGGACAACATGGAAAAATGTTCCAATATAAGATTTTTGGGACAAAAGCCTTTCTCAATGGGGAGGTGTGATCAGGGGATCATTTTTGAAGTTCCCTAAACATCCCTAAATGGTTTTAGTGCAGAAGATCATGTCGAGAGCTTTCCATCGATTGTGAGAACGTGACAAATGGACATCGGGAGCTCTAAATATGTCCGATCAAAGTTCGGTAAGAGGAAAGTCAACTTTGGTCAACTGGTCAATTTTGGACCAATGGCACTGTGACATGTGGCGAAAAGGTGAAGGGATTCGTTTGTTGGTTTTTGATCTCCGGTCTTCGATGGTCGTAAAAGATTGCTCGTTGGAACAAGAGGCTCAACTTTTGTTACGGAGGGGAGCCTGACGCCATGTGGACTATGGTATTATCATCGATGTGGTGGGTCCACAAGCCACCATGAATCGAATTTGTTTGATTTTCCAATCGCGGGTCGACAGTGGTCTTTTTCGTCATATCTCATGTGGATCGAATTTCATATTACTTTGTAATTATTTGTCACGCATTATGCCACATACTACGCATATGTATATATGCCTTAATATTAATGTTCAAACATTAGTATAAACCACACTTACCCACATAACCACCATATATGCCAAATCTTCCATGTGGTGGATGGGAGTGAAGTGGTTGTGGGGGCTAAGCCATATGTGGATGTTTCCACGTGAATGGAGGATGGGTAAGGTTTTTTTAAAACCTTATCAAAACTTAAACCCACCAAATGTGGGATTTATTCCACTTAAAACTCCACTACCAAATGGGATTTTATCCCTTTAAATATGCTAATCTACCACCATGGGGAATTAATTCCATTTTTCATGTATGGGTTAGGCTTATAATAGCCTTAGGATAAAATAATATCACATTATTTTAGGGCCCTATTTTTGTATAAATAGGGAACCCATGTTATGTAACACACACACACAACGCAATGGAGAAGCTCATTCCTAGAGCTCGGAAAGGCAGAGAGTGAGCCAAGAGGAGAGTTAGTTGCCATGGGCATAGTTGTGTGAAGACCTAATTTATTTAGGCATTATTGTGGCTAGGAGTTATTAATACTACCTAGTCGGCCCATAGCGCCACACCAAATTACTGTGAATCCTGAAATATCAATCGGAGTGCCATAGGGCATTACAAAGCGTCTGAAAGGCCAATCTAGAACCAAAGGATTCCGAACAGTGGAGCTGGTGCCATCAAGCTTGCTGAATACGCCAGGAAAGGGGAAGTCAGGTGCTATTTTTCACCCTTGTCTTCTAAAGGTTTGGTTATTCTTCTAAGCAAGTTCTTAATAGTTTCCATTAGGTTTTCTTGTGAAAGTACTATTGTAACTTACAAGTTTTGACTAGTGGAACGGTTCGATAAGAACCCGAGACGTAGGAAATTTCCAAACTCCGTAATCAATCTTTGTGCAATTGTCTTTAATGTCTTGCATTTATTTTAAATTGATTACTTAAAAGGAGAAAATTATTGGCAAATAATTAAAGCCTATAAGGGTCCGAGATCAGGTAGATAAAAACTTGATTATTTTCGGATCATTGGCGGGATTTGAACTCACTTCCCCACCTTATGCATGACATGGATGGTGCCTCATTTCTCACCATTTGTATTGGCCTCACATCTTGTGTCGGGATGGCATTAGATGGACACCCCAATTTTCATGCTTCACATTCATCTGCACTAGCTCGGATTTTAATGTGCATACCACCTCGAGACCTTAACTCAGCACCTTCACCCTTCCAAACCCGCAAGCCCGGACACCTCGGCTTTATATCCCGACATCACCATCAAGCACATCGGGAGCAACCCACCACGTACACACCGTTAACTCGAAGGTTAACTCCCAATGAATTGGCATTTACTTAGACACCTACCCCACTTTGTCAGGTTTCAAAATTTAGAGTTGGAGAGTCCCACCATGTTGACCAACTAGTCAACACCACATCTCTATATTGTAAAAAGATGAAACCACGACCTAGTCGAACTTTGGAGTTAAAGATTTCCTAACTCGCGGATGCCTTGTCATGCATCGACACCTCCGATGTCTAAAAGTTTAAATGTCCGATGTGGGACTTTTGGACTTCGACATTATGAGCCCCTCATCACCAACTCATCACACCAAACTCGAGTGCCCCAACTTTGAAACTCCAAAATTGAGTTCGGACATCAAGATTTCCCCACTGCTTTGCAGAACAACTTTTGGGGTGAGTCCCGATTCACCAATCCCCAAAAGCCCAAACTCGGATATCTCCAAATTTGATCTTGCGTGTTTTTTTGTGCTTCACCCCATTCCATGGATCCACACTTTGAGCCGCTACAAACCTTAACTTAGCTCGTCGAGTTGCCTCGGTAATCCCGCCTATGCTATCTGTACTATGCCATCATGTAGACTCTACCTCGGCCTTTCCGAGTCGGCTCACAATTGACTCTCACTTGCTCGAGATCACATTGACCCGATCATGAGTCCCCATCAAAATTTCCTTGAACTACTACCTCCGAGATGTTCCATTTCTTGAACCCCGAGCTCGGAGTTTGCTTTTGCTTTCCCCGCGCTACTTTTCCAATCAACTCGGCCTTTCCATAGATCTCTCTTGGTAGCTCCCAAAAATCCTCTATGTTGCATAGCTCACTGGAGCCATTTTGAGCTCACCAAGCTCAATGTCAAACCACTCCACCCCACTCGCCAAACAACTCACCGAGCTAGTTTAGCTCGAGAGGTCCCCGTTGAGTATTTTTAATAATTTTTGGGATTTTAGGTTTATGTCTAGATTTTTTGAACCAAAGGACAAAATGAGATGGATTGAAATGATTTCGGGCTTGTTATTCATTTGTGCCTATTATTTTTGCTATTTTTGACTAAATGTGGGCCCACCTGAGCCGTGTCATCACCTAAGAAACTCGGCCCCTTGAAAACCCGAGAGAGAGGAAAAATTCCTCGATGTTCCTAATTCTTCATGAAAGCATGATTTTTGTCCAAACCCCGAGATTTCCTCATGAATTCCCCTTTTCGGTCTCGAGGTCCATATACCCCCTTGTCCATTTTGCGCGAGGAGAAAAAAATGAATAACAAGTCTTAAAGCTTGCCAATAAATGCTTCCTTCATATGTCATCTCATGAAATTTCATAGTTATTGGTGCTACACAAATTTTGGTTTCTTGAAAATTCCTTTAAAATAGAGAATAGGTTTCAACAAAGCTTATTGGAGGGTATTTTAGGAAGGTGTTGAAGTTGTTGTGCCTTGGAAAAAGTATGTGTAATGAGGAAATGTAACACATAGGAATTGTTTAATAGATTGCCTTAGATAAATGGGATTTTATGGAGTGAAATGATTTCAAAATATGCACAAGATGAGTTTGTTAACAAATGGCCTTTCTTAGCCTCTCTAAACGCCTCAGCCTTTCCAACATTTCTTATTTTATTTATTTATTCCCAGTCGTGTTATATTGAGCCCTTTTGGGGACGCCATGAGTGTAGTTTTCTAAATTCCTCCTCTATGTTCATTAAATGTCAATGGCATTCACACTGGTTTGTACCAGTCCTTTTAGATATTGTAGAAAGGAGAAATTGGGGAAACTATGTGGGTTTGTTTTCTTGGTGCTTGCTGATTGCATATGGTTATGGGAAGAAAAGGAATGACTTTTGTATGTGCACAAATTGGGCTTGGTGAGATGGCCTTGAAATAAAATCAAGAAGATTAAGAGGACAAATGTAAACTCAAATTTCACGAAGATGTCTCAAAGAAGCATGGTCATCATGGATGCAATGATTTCTTAGGCTACTCAAAATGGGAGTTTTGGATTTGGTTTATGGTTATTTGACAAATAATGAATGGGGTCTTTTGGAGTTGATATTGGATTGGTTTGTGTACTTCTCAACCTCATCTCATCCATTTTCAAGAATGGTTTTCTCTCTATTCTAACATGTCTTCACATTTATATTTTTTCCTTTTTATGTAGTTAGAAAATTAAAATGAAGAAAAAGTATAGCTTTTGTATAAATTTGAAAATATGTTATAGTTCGAAAACGTTGAATCTGCTTTATTGCTTCACATTTAAAGGATTTATATTGAATGTTAATCTCACTTGGTAAAACTTACTGTAACAATAAAAAACTTAGATGATGGGTTAGGATAACAACAACCTCCCAAACAACAACAAAAATGAACTTGAGACTTCATGATAATTGCCGATTGTACTCTTGCAAAATTTAATAAAACACAAATTTTCTTAGATGCATAAAATACCCCTCCAAGATCTCATGATGGGAAATGATGCCTTAAACATGTTAAATTATGATGTGGGATGCCACATCAACCACTATAATGATTGCATATAGTCTTTTAATAATTTTTCGTCATTATTCTACATTTGTGTTGGTCAATATTACAACGTTGGATGACTATTGCGAGTTAATAATTGTTTGGTTTTGGATCATGATTTCGACACCATATTGAGAAACGAAGTTTCGTCACTTTATACCTCTATTATTTTTGGAGGAAAATCATAGTCAAACTTTATTTTGGTTAAAATCATCTTGGAAGCTTGTGTTGTAAGGGGTTTTGTAGGCCTCCGATTATTCGATGATAAGCTAAACGATGGAATCACAATGAGTATCTCTAGACAATTAAGTGCCATTTGAACCCTAGTCACTAGATCCTAGTTCCTTTAACTTCTTGGGAATCCATGTAGATAGGAAAATAAAGGAAACTTTACTCTTGGTGAGTTTGAGTTTAGAAAAATAGTTTCTCGAACCCAATTTCTAGGCCATTTGGGCCAAATTAGACGTTCCTTTAACTTTTTGCAATATTAGGAAACTGTCACTAAACCTTCTCCTAGCTGAATAAATATTGGAAAGTATACTAACACTATTACATGACCCTATCGAACTCCTTTATGTTCTTGTTTGGTTAAAATAACTTGTGGGTAATATTGTGTCTCTCTATCATCCCTTTCTCTCTCTCTAGTTTGATAATGAAAAGAAATTGCTTCTGTGATTTTTACTCTCTTTTGTTTCATACAAGTGTTTGAATTTATTTGTAAATGGAAAATAATATATATGTAAAAAAATTTAGTCGTAGGGAAATCCATGCTAGCATCTTTTTCGTTGACCATATTTACACTAACTTGCAAGTTACTGGTAGTGAAACCAAGAGTAAATTGGATGTTGGAAATCTAAATTTAATGTTTATTAATGAAAATGTGTAATCAATATGGAATTAGAATAGTCTTCAAATTTAGAAATAATACTTGTTGTATTATTAAAGAAAGAAGAGTTCCTTTCATTATGTACGTGTGTTAAATAAAGTAATGGTGAAATGTTACTTATAACCTTATAATTCAACTATATTGCAGAATATCATATTTAGTTAACTGTGGTGAATCCTCATAATTTTGTATATTTTTATGGTAGTGAGGTAAAAATTGAAAAGTATTTATGTCGTAAGCATGTAAATAAAAAGGTTGGTCATTGATAGTATGAATTGTGATGGTTCCTTGAAACCTTTTTACACCCTTTTTCTTCCTTGAATAAGAAATCATGTGTTTCCAACATAACGTAGTTAGTGCACTTATCATCTTGCATAACATTTTAATAGTAATTGGTAGATAGGAAGACTAATAATTAATTGATAAATGTTGCAATGACATTTGATATATGTAGTTGTCATGGTTGTCGTATAATGCACTCAAATCGTGTTTCCTTGATAAAATAGCTATGGTCAACCCTTCCTCTTCCCAAGGTAAAATATGTTTCCTCTAGGTTATTTGGACATCTTGGTTGTACACGAGATGGAAAATTTACAATAGGGAAAGTGGTTATTCCATTGAAGGGTGTTATAACTCCATTTAAATTGTAAGTGTGCTTGGTTATCTTAATTTCCACTTTTTTTTTATAAAAAAAGCATTCCCTACCCACCATGGCCATGAACAAATCCCAACCTTCACGAAATAAACCACTTTCAACTCTGGAGAAAGATAGTGGCAGGTTATAGGTGTTGTGAGAAAAAAGTGAATAGTTGTACAAACTTCACCACAAGAAATAATGGGTGAAGAGTTAATCCTAAGGGCCTTTTGTCTCTTCAAATAATTAATTTAGTACAACCTTTAGGTGTGAAACCTTCATGAGGTTATAATACCATTTATGCCTAGTTCTTACCCATGGAGGGTCATGTTCATTTTGAATCAAGATGAATTAGTCTCAAGACCTCTTAATAAGATTTCAGTGGATGAAACCTCGATGTATATTTCCTACCACTTGGAATGGTGCCCTATAGAAAACCTTACATCGATTTATGTGAATTTTATTCTCTCTTATAATATGTCTTCTCATATTGGGTGGTTAAATATTAATGAAATTTTTTTTTCTTGTGTGGGAATATGTCCTTTGGAGCTCCTAAACCTCTAAGCGGGAAACTAAAGCTTCATCACTTTGCATTCATATTTTAAACAATGTTAATGGATGACTTACATACACAATGTAAAGGTAGAAAGTGTGGACACTAAATCATGTACTTTGGGTGATTCTTTAGTCTCAGATTCATACTATTATTCATATGGTTCTTGAGTGAAAAAGAGTACTAATTAACCCATGTCTTTGGCCATCTTGCATTTGTTTTCATTCTACTTTTGATCTTGCACCCACACTTTCCCAATCCATATTTTTATGTTGCATTTTCCTATTTATGACTAGGGCACCCAGTAGGACCGGGGTGCCCTAGGCACCTTGGTCCCCTCTAGGTGCTATGATCCTCTTTGCACTTTCCTCTCACTTTTTGGGAACTTTCTAGCCATTTGAGCTTTCTATATTTTTGGTGGTTGGAATTTTCAGGGTTAATTATGAAATTAAAGCAAGAGAACCATATAAATATAAATTTATGAGACCATAATGAGGGACCAAGCACTAAGCACTACTATCACCACCTAAGGTTACATCCATCAAAGAATTCTACTACTTTATTTGCACATCTAGATCCATCACAAGGGACAAAGGATGGTTCATCTGAATCATACTTCATGGGAGGGAGTTTATTCTATTCCATGCACCATTTATTTACATTCTACATCTAGTTATTGTTTTCTACTCACAAAGTGCGACTCGCACAAGAGAACCTAGGGCACAATTTTGCACACACACACACACACATCTAGAACTATATTGGGTATGAGATGTAGGAAAACACTCGGTGATAATTCCATCCATTTGGTAGCTGAGGACAATATGAACCCTTCATATGCATATTTTTTTAGGGGTTTGATGCTTTGCTTGGGGTTTTGCAGGTGATTCTTCTGTCCTAGGTCTACAAAGTGGCTTTTGAAAAAGTTCAACAAAATACATGCGACTAAAGGTGAACATATGAAAAAATTCACCAACACCTTAGAAGCTTGGTTCTTTGGTAATTTTTGTAGACCAGGGAACCTAGATTGTAGACCAATCCCTATTCCACATGCCCCAATCTAGCCAAAAAACTTAGATCTACATCTTCTTAGGCTCCTATGCGATGGTTTCCTCCTCCTATTCATTCGGTCTCCACTGTGACACAGTCTTGCGACATCAACAAATCATCTAAGGCCTTCTTAACCCTCTTTGTACATTAGGGTTTTGTATTCTACTTTCTCAGTTTGCTTGGGTATTATTTTAGTATTTTCATTGTTTCATTATTCGGTTATTTTACTACTTTTGTAGGATCATATTAAACTAATATATTCCATTTTAGTTTAATTAGAAAGAATATAAGTTAAAGAGAAGAACCTTGGAAATGTATGGTATCTTAGAACATAAGCACCCCAATTGTTATCTAGTGAATAAAATGAAAACATGATTATAATATGAATAAAAGTAAAGGATATTACTCTTGATGAGCTAACACAAAGATGAGGAAACTCATAAATTGTAAATGATAATGGATGGTTTGATGATTGTTATAAGTGGGACAACATGGTGTGTTAACACAATGAAATATAATGAAAAATATAAATCTTGAGACCTATGTGAATGATTGTTAAGAACTCGATCTTTAATTCTTGTAGTCCATTTTACTTGTATTAGACTACGCTTGTATGAGTGATTTTGGTTGACAAGTTCGCCTCATTCGTGGAATGAATGTGCTCATGAACCTTGGTTATCATTAACCCCTATTATTTACTAATCAATTATAAGAATAAAATGTTATTCGTGTTATAGGTGCATATTTATGGTTGGAATACCTTATCTCTCTTCTTTGAGGTTATGCTTATTGCCTTCACTTTAGTTCAATGAATGTATGAAATGCGTAGGTGCTAGCGGAACTTTCTCAATTGAGGAATCTAACTAATGGGTCTAATTGTGACCATAGTGGAAAATGGTTGTAGATACCTGATATGTGTACCATCCTAAGGGAATTGTTATGCCACACTTTGGGAGGGATAAAACGAGGTAAAGTTGTAAGGTTGCAATGAATATTGGGTGACAATGACACCTCAAGGATTAAGGGATAGTACTTTCATACTCCTAAGTAGGAATTTAAGCCTCCTTATCAATAGTTTGTGGAATAAATATCCTTTAAAATTTTCATGAACCATGTTGTCACACACCTCGAACAATTGAGACACACGCATATGTTATTACATGAGTTTTTTTTGTTAACTGTGTTGTGGAATGACTTAGAATTTTATGTGAGAAAGGTAACGTAAACCAAGTTTGGTCTTACCCTTGAGAGGACTTCCTATATGAATCCTTGTGGTATATAAGTGATCCTCTCTTCAACCTTTACACATGTGTTAGGATTGTGTGAAGGATATCTTACGGAGGATTGTTTTGGTTTCTTCATGGAATTGGTGGACTTTTTCCTACTTAGTGTAGGTACTGATGTTCATTCAGGTCATGTCAAATGGGCTTACGACATGGACCCAACATTTTTGTGAATCTAATTTGAATTTCTGATTAGAAGGGAGTAACGTGATTTTTTTGTAATGTAATACATGATCAAACCCTATAGTAAAATGAACCTCCTATGTTGTGTGGTATTGAGAGCCATGATGGTTGTAATTGTGTTTCTGCAAGGATATTACTCTGAACTAATAACATGTGATGCATACAAAAGTATGATGGTAAAATTTAGGTACATTTATTTATTACAAAGGAAAGTTCTAGTGTTAATTTTTCTGGTGATTTGGGATAATGTATTTAATGTTGTATTAAAGAAATTTGTAATTTTTTTATTACATTTTGTGTGGTAAAATAGTGGGCATTATAGAACTTCATTATACTTATGCATGTTGATTTCCAAACTAGTTAAAATATTAAGGGTTAGATGATTGAGGGATAATACATGTTCCTATTATCTCCCTCCAATTTTAAAAAATTGCAATGCATTGCAATATTGTTAGGGTTAATGAAGGAGATATTTTTCCCAATGACTTGCGGTAATATACGAAAAAAGAATTATTTTGGAGCCATATAATACAATAAAATGATTATTACATTAATTTTGTATTCTCTAACTATTTCTAATTCTAGATATCTCACTACTAAAGGAGTATATGGTTCTAATCAAGTTGATTTGTTTTTCCATATTTTTCAGCTTTGTTTCACCTTGCTATCTAGACCTATTTTCCACTTCCTAATTTTGAGGAAAGTTTCGTAATTGGAAACAACCATGTATCACTCTCTGACTCTTATTATTAACTATTTTAAAGGAATTTGAAATATTAAAAGTCATCCTACTCTCCTAACATAATGCAATTAATGAAATTAGTTATTTAACTTATTTATATTAGATTAAACCCCATTAAAAAGAGTTTTAGTTAGTTTAGAGAATTTATTAATGAAAAACAAAGGGAAAATTTTAGTGGCAAATATTCGTTAATTCACAAATATTCTAGTTTTCAAAATTTGAAATTGACGAATTTTTTCGGGTAAGAATTGGGACCCGTGCCAAAATATCCGGGTATAAGTTAATTTTAGGGGTCAGTTCGGCAAGGAGTTTCCCCGAAACCGATTTTATCATTTAGATCACCCTTATAAAAATTAAAATATACCATATTATCCTCATATATATTATTTAAACATTTATAATTCATTATTCATAGTTCCAAACATCCAACTTTAGAACTTCCCCTTCCGTAAACTTTCGATTATCAAATTGAGGACCAATCACCGAATATTTCCTTTCTTCTTTCAATGTACTTTAGTTTTTCAATAGGATGTAGCATACTATTTAACATCTCGCATCTTTGGTGTTCGGTAGCATGAGGTATCTTTCATCGTTGGTAGCATACTTACTAACCTACCTGAATGACATCATCCAATATGCTACTGGCTGGTAGCATATTATCGCATCTTCATGTTGAAAGTCGGTAGCATGCATATGATACTAGCCGGTAGTATGCAGTATGCTACCCGTCGGTAGTATCTTGCATGTTTCCATTTAACAACATGCGGTATGCTCTTGCCACTACCAACAAAAAAATAGGCTACCAAGTGGTAACATAAATTATGGTACCATTTAGTTGTATGGAGTATGAAACTAGTTGATAACATACTTGTATGTTGTCATTGGTAGTAGAATTTATGCTACTGGCCGGTAGTAGAGTTTATGCTACCAAATAGATAGCATAAATTCTACTACTAGTCGACAACATACAATATGTTATCAACCGATTACATACTACTGCTAGATAGCATTCAAAATTCTACCAGTGATTGGCATGGTGTATGCAACCTGTCAGTAGCACACTACATGCTACCGGCTAGTAGCATACTATATTCTATCAACTGGTAGCATGCAATATATTACTAGTTAGTATCATAATGCTCATTCTATATTTTGTTGCATTTACAAATTTTAGAATTGTTTAGATTTTGATTAAACTGATCTATTTTAAAATTTATCATGGATAGGTACAATGGCTTCTTTGAACAATCAACAAAAGGAAGATAAACTAAAAATAAAAAGTAACATATTAAATTTTTTCAGCCAACCAAAAAAATGAAGACCCAAGTTGCTTCCACTGAAACATTAACACAGGTACTGTAAGTTGTAACAGATTATCATAACCTTTTTCCTCTTTTTCTTGAGTTCGATTTTTTTTTTTAATATCTTTATAATAGTCAAAACATTTTTCATTTTTGAATATAAAACCCCTACTTGTTAATTGTCTTCAACATGAAACAGTAAACCAAAACATAAACCCTAAAGAAACAATTATTTCATTAGATGAAGATATAATTGACCCAGACATGCCAGAGCTAGAAGATTGTCCCGAATGCCAAATGCGTTCAATAGATGAATTTTCAAATGAAAATATTCTATTAGAAGATGATAATGACAAAACCCTTTAAAAAAGTGATGCTAATGAAACAACCCTTCAATAAAATAAGTATGGGAGAAAGAAGAAAACATCTTAGACAATTGGAAAGTCTTTTCGTAGATTGGGCTATAAAATACCCATTCATTGAACTGTAGATCCAGGATAATGGTAGTGATACTACCAATTTTTGTAGATTTACTATTTGTACTTGGAAATTGGGAAAATAACACATAATGTAACTTAAATTGGATATTATTAAGAAACATTACGGAAAACTATATTACACAGTCACTAAAAATGATGGAAAAATAACAAAAAATCATAGATGGAAAAATGAAAAAGAGTGCATGCATGTAAGATATAAAGAGGAATGTGATAGTAAGATAAAACACTCTCAAAAATTTAGAAGAAAGGAGGAACGATTAATGAATGTTTTTGGAAAATATGTAAATGAAAATCAAGGTGAAAACTTCACAATTTTCAACCATATTCTTTATTCTTAAAATGGGCAGACCAATTTCATATTTTTTAGAATATAAGAAATTGTTAAATTTCAATGGGTTTCCAAACCTTCCACATTCACATTGGTCAGAGAGAAGTGTTTGGGAGATGGTGAGATGTCTTGCGATGATTGAAACAAGAAGATCTAAAATAAAACGTTAAAAATGTAAGTTTCATCTCCCTTTCAATTGATGAGGTTACAATTTGTTGAAAACACTTCTTGGGTTTGTATGCATGTATATACTTTTCAGAACCACACAAGGACACCTCATCTACTATCTATTCATAAAATGCAAGAAAATTACAATGTTGAAAATATTTTCAAATTGGTTATATCTAATTTGAAGGACATAACAAGAATGGATAATTATTCTATAGCTAAAAAGCTTATTTACGTTGGTGTTGATGGTGCATCAGTGATGCAAGGTCATAGAAATGGTCTATGTGTGCATCTCCAAACATTTGTTTCTCCTTATATGATTCTTATTCATTACATGGATCACATGATGAATCTTGCATATAGGATAGTAAACACATTTGAATGTGTTGAAAAAGTTGAAGATCTTATCTGTGAACTACATGCCTATATTTCAAGTAGTCAAATGAGATTTATAGAGTTTCATAAGTTTTCATTTAGGGTCATAAATAATTAGAAACTTCTTAAAGATGTTGATACAAGATGAATTTCTATGTATGAGCACACGCAGAGTTTTTGAGGAATATCCATCATTAATTGGTTTCATGTTTAAGAACCCTAGGAAAGTTGACAGGAAAAAAGATTTACTTTACTACCTAATAGACTTGGAAACATTGTTTATACTTTGTGGGATTCTTCCAATGTTGCATGAAATGAATTTCATAACAAAGCTTGCTCAAGAAAGATCTATCTATCTAGCGGACTTCATTAGGTTTAGAAAAAAGTTGTGTTACACTCTAGATATGTTATACAACTCTGATGAAATATTTCAAGGACATGTATTCAGTAACTAGAAAAATCTGACAAATTTAAAGGATCCTAACAACTACTTCAGATTCAATATATGTGGTCATCTTTGTATCTTTGTTAATGGAAAGGAGATTCAAATGCACACATTCAAAAAATGTGAGGTTATTGCTTGGATCAAAACTTGAAGAAGTTCATGTTACATGTAATTTATATGAATCTCTCATATCTGAAACAATAAAATAAATACAAAAAATTTCACAATGCTTATCCAATGAGATCAGAGATCATTTTAAAAAGGTGAGATTCTTGAGGCCATGGGAGTGGTCAATCCTAACTTTTGGAATCCTGTAGGAGGCAAAGTTGTAGTTGATTCATTTAAAAGACACATGGGTACTATCATTAAGCATTTTGGACAATCAGTTGAATGTAATGGATTTCAGATTAATGGTGTTCTTCAAAAGGAATCACTTGCATTGCAATCAACTGATTTTGGTCGGTAATGAGTGAACAATTTGAATTACTGAGTGAGCCAATAGAGAAAGGATCAATTACACTTATATGGAAAAATTGTATCCTAGTACCATCCTTCATGAAAGTATTAGTGAATATTTTTGATTGTATGAATTATGTCAAACAATGATATTGGACTCAGTTGAAGATGAAAGAGTTTTCAGCACACTATCATTTATAAAATCAAAATATCAGAATAAAATTGGATAAAAATATTGAGACTTTCTTGAGATTATATGTTTCACGCTATGATGTAGATATATTTCCTTATGAACGGGTAATGGAAGTATGTAATTCTTTTGTAGAGAGGAGAGGGATCAGTAATTCAAATATAGGGACTGTAGATAACAACGAAATAGTGATTGAAAATCATAGAAAAAGATTAGATAATAGTGTTATGAACCAAAAATATATGTTTCATTTGAGCTCTAGTTGATATTGAGTAAAGAAGAATGAATGTACATTTTTATTCTAGAAATAAAATCTCATATCATAATATAAGTATGTATATTGTTATTTTTGTTATACACATGTTCATTATTGAATAATATTTTCAATGTTGCAATTTGTTTAGAGTTTTTAAATGAGAAATGTCATACTTATTTTTTTGTTTTCTTTTAAATGATAATAATATCATTCCATTTATGGTAGATTTTTCAGTCTTATGCATGAATATAGTACAAATACAATAACATATAATTTTTTAATTTTTGATATTTTAAAATAATTTTAGTGTTTGGAAACAAAACTTGTAGGTATGTCCACAGAAAGTATTTGAAAATGATAATAATTAGTAATGTAATATGTAATAGTAATATCAAACACAATTGAGAATAATAATCACATTAAGAATCCATTTGAATAACTTATGCACTAATATAACAAAATTAAAAGTAAAACACCACATTGATTGAAATTTGAAACTTTCAATATTTTTATTAATAAGTATATATATTTATATGTTGAATTTGAAACTTTTTACAAAAATATTCTAAAAACAAAAATTACAATTTCACAATTTATTTTTACAACATCATCCTTGAGAAGATTCTCCTTTGTGTGTTTCAGTTTATGTCTCTTGTGTACAAAAAATTTTCTTTTACAACACCCAACTAAACAAGATCCTTTGTCTGACTTCATATTCAAAAGAATTTCTTGTTCTAGATTTTTGCATCACTAGCGACATTAATGTGGGGTCTGTTCTATTTTCTTCTTCAACAATATCTCTGGATCCATTCCATGCACCTTTATGATCCTTCTCAAGGTATTATTATGCTTGTTGTATATAACAAGATTTTTCTTCAATTCAATTGTTGTATTTAAAATTTGTATGGCACTTTTTAAATGCACATCAAGCACTGTATAGCCTCATTTTTCAAATTTTCATACCTTGACTGCATTTCAAAATAGAAGAATAATTAATAGAGTTTCAAAAAATTGTAAAAAATATTTGTAAATTTAGTAAGACTTACCAATGCCTTATCTCGTTCCACATTTGCAATAACTAAAAGTCCCTTATCTCTCAACCACATATTGTGGTAGGCTTATTCTTCTACATTTAAATTCTCAATTATATTCAACATAATATCCAACACTTCATCATCATAACAATTTTCAAAAGGTAGATAACTGCACATAACTTGATTGAACAAAATATCAAGTTAGCTAGCTCGTTTTAAACTAAAGAAGAAAATATATGTCTTTGGGAGTGAGTTTTAAATCGTTTATTTATTTCTTTAAAAAAATTAGCCCTAAACTCCCAAAATTTTAATTGTTCAATATTTTCAATATAACATCGACATTGGCTTCACAATTGTCATCTAAAAGAGTATTAAGTGAAAAAGTAGTTTTTGGTCATCAGTTAAGGCATTTTGTACTGGAGAAGGTGTGTTTGATCTATCCAATATTATTAGAGAAGTCTACCTTTCCCCATGAATCATATTTTGGGGATTAAAAGTTCCATGGACCTGAACCCCTCTTTTAATCCCTAGATATTCCTCATCCAAATCAATTTCATTCAAAATAGAAACACCTTATCCACTAGGAACATTGCCCAATGAAAACATTGGAAAGTTAGCTACAAAATTAAGGGTGCCCCTACTTGAAGCTGGATGGAAAAATGAAATATATTTTCCACTTGAACCTGGTCCTGATATTTTGTGGTGGAGGTGGCATCTTCCTCTTCATAGTAGATGGATTTTGAATTGATGCGGTGGAGGGCTTCAGAACAATAAATGTAATTTTGTAAATAATATAAGAAAAGTCAAATGAAAAACATAATAGGATTGAAATAATAATAAATGTAACATTATATCATATATGATTATAAATATTACTTTGTTGAAAGGATTCCATCTGAGGTGTAAATTGGGCATGTTGTAGTTGATGTGGTTGTTGTAGAGAAGTAGATTGAAATGTATGGGAGTTGTACTGGTAGGTGTGGTCTAAAACATTATTAAGCATCAACGATTGATGAGCTTGTCAAATTTTTGTTTTAAAAAATAAAAGCAAAAAAACAAAAATGAAATTCATACCTAGAGCCAAAGAGTGAGGTACCAAGATGTTTCTACATCTTGTTGTGTTTGATCAAATTCAAATACATTTTTTTCTAGGATACCACAAGCCCAAAATATAATCTGTGCTCTTGGGTTTTTGCATTAAAGGAATATAAGTTACAAGAAATATTGAAACATATAAAAGTTATAAATAATTATTTACATTTATTTTTAAAAAAATTGAAACATGTCATATATACATGGGAAATGACCTCTGATAACATGGCATCCCTTCATGATGCATCCGTAAAATAACTATTTTATATTATAATGCAACAATAAACTATTTATTAATCAAAAATAAAAAATTATACTAGATATATTTTACAAAAAGAATAATAATTAAAAACAAAATAATAAAAATTGGGACTCACCTCCTGCTCTTGAAGTGTTAATGAAAAATATGTTAGCTTTGCATGCATTGTTGTCGAGAGGGTGGTGCCACATAAATTATAGAGGGATTCATAATATAAACCAAGAATTAAATTTGTGCAACTGATGGTAACATTTTCATTCAAATGAACATTGGCCAAATCACCTCTTATCTTGGAGGATAAGTAACTACACCAGTCAAATTTCTACCCACTTAGGGTACAAACAATATAAGAAAAATCCTACCATAGAATATCCGTATATCGACCTTTCAATATAATTTTGGCTCTGGAAGAACTGCACCACAACCTGAAGAAATGGGTGACTAAAATCCTTGAGTTGAATTCCTCTTTTTGAAGGGTTTTGGGAAGTTGTAAGTGTAAATACAAGGAGACACATTTTGTTAATACTTGAAATGAAATGTAAAATTGAAAATAATAAAATAAAATGTAAAAATGAAAATAAACTTACGAGCAGTAGCAACTGCAATTGCATCAATAGATAATTGAAAATGTGACTCCAAATAATTGTAATCTTCATCCGATAAAATAAATTTTGTTGTGACAGGATCCATATCCTTGTGTGGTAGCCTTTTCAGATGCTCAATGTCCTCAGGTGAAGTTCTAAATGATTGTGCATGAGATGGGAGTTGCTAATGAAATGTTAAATTGGAAGTTTCGTAGTTGAGTAGAAGATCATTGAGTGTCTTTTGGTCTATGTGTAATTATGGCATATACACTAGCCCTGTGAAACTAGTTACTTCGATCCATTGGGAAAATGTATTAGGATCCTATAGAAATGTGTGTGGTTGAGGAAAGACCAAAATATTGAATGAAAACTTCTTCATATTTTCTATTGAAGCAACAGGGGCTCTTGGGATGTGTGACTATGGAAATTTTCTTTCTTCTTAGCATTTTCAGTAAGTTATTAAATTTTTGTTTGTAGTTGTCCTTTGTTGATCTATTTTCTCCCATTCCGTCGGGATTCTGTAGATCACCTTGTTTGTTGAGGATATTTTCTCATCTTCTCTCGCTTCTCTTGTTTGTGTAGAATGAAAATGACTAGTCTTCGTGTATATATAGGAATTTTTAATACATCTACTAGCCAAATGCATAGAAAACAACACCCTTTATGGTACCCACCGATAGCACTCTACATGCCACCAAATGACACCATTCTATATGTTATTGATTAGTAGCATGCTAAACACCTCCATTGGAAGCATTCTATATGCTACTCGACCAAGGTAGCATGCGAGAACACCACCAATTGGTAACATGTAGAGTGCTATCGACCTAAATCATGACACATGTTATTGGCCAACAACATTACACATGCCACTAGTTACGGTTTGTATGCTACCAATCGATAGCATACAAAATGCCACTAGACAGTAGCGATTTACATGCTACTTCTAGGTTGGTAAAGAACTTGTATGCTATCAGCTAGCAACATGCAAAATGTTACCAACTGGTAGGATAAAAATTGTGCCATCTATTACTAAGTTACTTCTACTAACCTACCTTTCCTAGAATGATGTTTAAAAGCACCTTCCGCATGAAATTTTTTTTTCCTGCGATTCTCCATACATGCGAAAGTTGTTTTACCAATATTTTCTAAGGTTTTTTTTAGGAGGGACCCTTAAAATTTTCCCTAGAAAAACATCTTTTCCACATTTAAAAATTGATGAATTCACACTTAATTAAACACCCAACCTAGGATTCTCACTTGTGGTGAACTCATATTTCATGTATCCTTATAAGGATTAGTTATTTTCTCACTCTTGTCTCCATACAAATATCTACATACTATGAAACTTTATAATAATTTTGATATCCTAAGAAACTCCTCAATGTGGACTTGAAATAGTCATGAGAAAAATCAAAGAATGAAAAAATAAATAATTTAGTATTATTTATCTCCAAAATATATCAATTTGTTTAAACATACAAACTAAAGTGGTAAATATATAGAAAAATCAAGAGTTAGATTATAACCTTTCTTTTAACCAAGTAAAATAATGAGTTGTGAACCAAATCAACTTTTGACTATTTGATCTACACATGTATAAAGCAGTAGAAACATAATAGGAACATGTATGAATTCGTATAAATTTATTAGCAATGTCACTTACATTACTTTAAGCCTTTATGTTCCACAATATGCAAATTAGTAAAGTTGAGGTAATCAAACTCAATTTAATATTAGTTAAAATGGAATACTCAACCAACATGCCCTTAATTGTAACTTAGGGAGAACTATACAAAATAATAAGGTTAATAATCCTATAAAATTATTTTAGAGAAGTAGGCTTTCAAGGTACCCATGTACAACAAATACTACATTGAAGAAATGAAATAGAAAATAAAGGTCTCTCTAAAAAGTAGACTAAGTATTGTAAAGACTACACCAGATGGGATGAAATCCATCTATAATGTATCATTTTTGAACTACTTTATTTTGAAGACTTTTAGACCATTCCACTTCCCATAAGCCAAAAAAAGGTGAACAAGGGAAGTATTTGCTTATGTTTTTAGTCTTTTTTGTGAGCATTTACCTTTTCTTTCATGGTTTCTCTCATAAGCTAGGTCATTTGTGTTGGAGAATTAAAAATACAAGACAAAAAAACATCACTATGAGGTCAAAAGGGTATAAAAGGGGTCATGTTTACTCATTTGTTGATAATATTTTGGCATATAATTGATACTTTACTTGGTTTTGGGAAATTTTCTCAATTTCCTTCCACTAAAGAGCGAAAATACTTTGGTGTGGATTCACAAGGAAGATGAAACCCTTCCTTGATAATTGGAGATTGAAAAATCTTCAATTAATTATTCCAAGTGCTTTAAAGTGGTGGATAAGGCCTATTTGAGTGAGGGTTTTCTCCTCAAATGAAATTTAACCCCTATCCCGAGGGAGCAAACCACCTTGGAGAAGTGATTGGTGGTTCCTATTTTCAAAAAATGCACCCCATATAATTTGAATAACTCATATAAGTTGGGAAGTAGACACATTTTTCTAAAAAATATGTGGAACACTAAGTATTTCATGGAGTGCGTAAATTTAGTGTTTTGTGGGTTCTCTTAGCTTTGTTAGAGAAAATAGCTGAGCTCAAGACCATGGAAGATTTTAATAATATATGCCCTTTGTTGTAATGAGGAAAGATCAAACCACCATAGAATTTATGCACCGTGAGAGGATGCAAAATATGAAATCAAGTTGGAAAATCAACTAAGGATAGGATCCACGAGAATGAGAACATATATGAAACAGTAGTGATTTGTGGCTTGAAAACATAGTTTTATGTGGACTTGGAAAATATTAAATTCCATGGAGTTGGTTAATTCCATGGAACATAGCATGTAGCTTTCTCGGTAGAAGTAATGATGCAAGGAAAATTTCCGCAGTACATATCATGGTAAAAGTGTAGGTTTAAAAGGGATCAATAATGTTACAAATTATAGATCGACAACATAAATTGCTGAGGATTATATTTTATCAAGTGTAGTAATCAAAACATAGATTAAGATTTTTATATTGCATATTACAGTATATAAATAACATAAAACTCAAAGTAAATGAACATAGTGACAGAAGATATAAGTGGGAAAACCTTGGAAGGTAAAAACCCCACTAAAAATCACTTATCTTTATTGAGAATTCAATTTCACCCAACACTCCCACTATTTCCAGAGATTCACTTGCAGTTACACCTTCAAGAAGGGATTACAAACTACCTCATACATTCACTCATGTGTTTTTCACCATTCACATCATGTATCTATAATCTACTCACTCATATAGCTCACATTCATATGTCACACATTGTGTAACTGATCTCTAATGAGATCACCTTGTTATATACAAGGTGGGTGGTCATGATCCACTCTTAAAGCTGACTCGCTTTGGGATCTATCATGCTTATATTTTAAATATAATCTATAAGCCAAAAACATATAGTCTTTGGTGGGTTTCTTAAATAAGCAATTTCCCGCTTAATATTATAAACCCAACACTCCCCCTTAATGTTAAGTAGGAAACATAAAAAAATTATTTCACATGTCAAATTTTGTTCCTCATGCCAAGTCACCTTTTAGTACAAAAATAATTACAATCCATAAATCAACACATGATTTAGGATAACATCTAAAAAAACTTGTTCATTAGGTTTTACAGTTCCTACGGTGCACTACACCAATCTCCTGCTAGTTTTTAACTATGTGGTATACTACCACACTATCCCAAAAAATTATACAAGCTGCGAACAACTGTACATGCATTATAGGTTTTAGAGAAGCTATACTATATTAGTTTTCTATGGTTCAAAGCTATGTTCTGCAGATTCTATAAAACCGCAATACAAAGGAACATTACAAATTCTCAAGATAAAGTGATTAAGGATGAAGTATTACATAATATTATGGAGTTAATAAACTCTTCATATCTAATGATTCGTTAGGGATTATAAGTAAACTTCACATACATGACAATTTACTTAAACAACATAGAAATAGTCTAGGGAGTATCCATTTTGACACAATCAAGCCATTAAGAGATGACATTACACAAGAAAAACATGCAACATGATCATTTATTATTTCCCCTCAAGGGAATCTCTAAAAGGAAAAATATCATATGATGTAGAGGTGAAGATTAATGTCATTCACATGATCATAAGAGCTAAACAACACACAATCTGCTGATTTAGAGGTGGAGATCAACATCATCCACATGATCATAAGAGATAATATTTGAAAGCCCAACATAGTATAGAAATTTCTTAAATTTTTAGCACCCAAGGGATTAGTAAGAATGTCTATAACCAGCTCTTGAGTGGAATTTTTTTACATCTATATCACCATTGAGAAATTTTTCTGGATGAAGTGCATATGGATCTCAATATGTCGGTTCTTTGATGCTAGAATGGATTGTTTGTAAGAGAAATAAAACTTTTCTATCATATAAAAGTAGAGTGTCTCCTTTGATACCCATATGAATTTCTTCCAATAGTATTTTGAGCCACATGGCTTCTTTTTCTTCTTCCATAACACTTTTATACTCTGCTTCAGTAGAAGAGATAGATATTGTTGGTTGCTTCTTTCTTCTCCAAGTTATTGCACATACACCCAACTTGAAAACATATCCATAAGTATATTGTATATCCTCAATATCACCAGCATGGCCAGAATCACAATAGCCAAATAAATGTGCATTATCACAATAAGAATAACAAAAACCATAATTGTTGTACCTTTGATATACCTTAGAATCTATTTTTACATTTTCCAATGGTCCTCATAAGGATCTTCCATGAATCTAGATATAATTACAACTGCATAGGATATATCAGGCCTAATGATAGTTAAATAAATAAAACTACCAACCAAATGTCTATATAAAGTAGGATTAAGTTTATGAAAAGAAATTTTTGTATCAAATTTAACACCAAATTCCATAGGAGTAGAGATAGGATTACAATAAATCATATTTAACCTTATAAGAAGGTTAGTAGCAGACTGAGTTTGTGATGCAACAATAGATTTGTGATTTTGATAAATAATCATGCCTAGAAAATTATTTAATAGTCTTAGATCAGTCATTTCAAAACATCATCTTAACTTATCTTTGATTCTACGAATTAGATTCTTATCGCTACTAGTAAGCAATAGATCATCACCATATAACAAAATAATGATAACATGAATGTTTTCATACCTGAAAAATAAATCATTATCAATGAAATAGATAGAGAAACAAAGCTCATGAAAGAAATTATTTTTCTTAGCATACCAAGCTCTAGAAGCTTTTTTTAAGACTCGTAGACACAAAATCACGCACTTTGGGTATTTATTTAGTCTTGATCACATAATACTTTTCATATGGTTCCTAAGTAAGAAAAGTATTGATTAACCCATGTCTTTGGCCATATTTCATTGCTTTATGTTACTACTATCAGCCTTGCACCTTTATTTTCCTAGTCTGTCTTTTCATACTTTAGTTTTACCATTTCTGGACTGGAGTGCCTAGCCAGGATGCCAATTCTAGGCTCTATCATCCCCTCTGTGTGCCCATGTCCTCTTTGTACTTTACTAAACTTTTTGGGTCATTTCTATCCATTTGAGCATCTTATTTTTTTGGTAGTTGGAATTTTAAGAGTTAATTACGAAATTCAAGTAAAGGAATCATATAAATATAAATTTATGTGATCATAATAAGAAAAAAATCACTAAGTAATAGATATCACCACCTAAGGCTACATCCACCAATGCATCTATAGCTCCATTTGCATCCATCTAGCTCCATCACAAGGGAAAAAGGCTGGTTCATCTACATCACACTTCATATGAGGGGAGTTTATTCTATTCCATGCACACATTATTTAGATTATACATCTAACTACTTGCTCACTACTTCAAGTGTGACACACACAAGAGAAACCTAGGGAAAAATTCTGCACAAACACACACAAAACTACATTGGAGTCCGAGATGTAGTGTAGTGCTCGATTCTAAGTCCACCATTGTGGCGGTAAGGACAGATTCAAACCTTTCATATGTATCTTTCTTTTTATGATTTTGATGCTTTATCAGGGTTTTGTAGGTGATTCCTTTATTACGCTTTTATAGTGAAAATCAATAATCCAAGTGTGATATACATGAAAAAATCAAAGGAAGGATTCACACCATCCTGGGAACTCTGTGAAATTGGCTTCTAGACTTCTGCATGACAGAGCAGGGCACCCAGATTTTAGACCGAGGAGCCACAGGCACCCCAATCCCTTTTCTAGGTACCCCAATGTATCCAAATCACTTAGATCTATATTTTCTCGGTTCTTATGTGACAGTCTCCCATTCTTGCTTAGTCAATCTCCACCGTGACACGATCCTATGCCCCTTACGAATCAACTAAGGCTCTTCTAAACCTCTTTGCACATTAGGGTTTCTAAATTTCATTTCTTATCTTGCTTGGGTTATTTCATTTATTTATTTATTCTTTATTTACTTCAAAATTGCATTAGATTATGCAAATATATTACATTTTATCATAATCATTTTGGTGAACCCCACTTGTGATTGGTCTTTCAAATCCTTCTTTGGCATATCATCTTTTTTTATTATGGCTCCTCAAATTTACTTTTCTGATTTACTTCAAATGCATCCTAATTTCAAATTTGTTCTTAAAAAGGCCCTATACACCATATATCTTCCCCGAGATATGCCTCCGCATCAAGTCAATACTATTTTTGATCATTTATTTGACGAACCTAGTCTTCACAATCCTCCATATAATCAACCCATGTTGGAGTAAATTCAAGATTTGCATGATTTATTTGAAGAAAAATTTAAGGCTATGGAATCCATGATTACATCTCTTAAATCTAAAATCCAACATCTTAAGGATGCTTCTTAGGCTCATGTTTGTTCTCCTTCTACATCTCATCTTCATTCTATGTCTACTACATGTGCTCATATCAGTGAGCCTCAAGTCATACCATTACCAGAGCCTCTCACCTTTGATCGTAATATTAAGCAACATGACATTCTTACTGAGCTCCTTAGTCATCAATTGATCACTTTACCACCTACTCATTGCTATCCTCCTTATCAGCTAGAAAAATATCAAGGTCGTCCATATTGCAATTATCATCAAATCAATGGACATAATGATAATGACTGCTACACTTTACAATGAAGAATCAAACATCTTGAGTGTCAAGGATTTATCTCATTCACTACAAAATATTATGTTGCATGCCCATCTACAAATTCTACATCTTAGTGTGTTCCTAAACTGAATTGTATATGTCTAATGAGTACCGCACCATCACTTATAATGTTTGTTCTTGAAAGTCATGAACCACCTAATCAACTGTCTCTCAAAATCAATATAGCACCTCCTCCTCACAAGAAATCTACCGCATTACAAATTCTAAATACACAACTGAATCTCAAAATTATTCCATCTTCATCTCCTATCTAGTCATTTGTAGCGTCATCAATCCCACATAAGCCACCTCCATTCAAGATACCTCCACATCCTACTCCACTTTCGTTTCCAATTCATTTTTTCAAAGAAACTCCTCCTACTGATAACCAAGACACATTTATGCCACCATTGCATGGTCTTGTTGTTTCTTTTCCACACATTCTTCCACCGCTTCATGCAAACTTGGTCTTTGGTAGGTGACTCCTGTCACCTTACCCCCTGATGACACACTCGTGTTCTTACGGTTCTTACATGACTGTTGAGGGATCTATTACAATAAGAACCCCATTTCATTGCCACATTACATGCTTCATTAACATATCTATCTATTACGTATTCACTCCTACATACAAACATTTACAACCATTTATTGCTCAGGGATGTATATAGTACAATCTATCATCATTTATGCCATTACTCAATCAATATTACAATATCTATGATACTTCACCACCTTCATACATCACTTTTCTATTTGTTTCCAAACATCATTCATCGAATAACACACTCATCACCATACACTTGGGGGATCGTACTTATCCCCCCACTTCTTATCATATTCAGCTATCTTACAAACATCACATCTAGTCTTTTACATTCATCATACACATTCTCATTACCCGATGACACACTCTAGTGCTTTGGTTCACACTTGACTTGAGGGCATCCTATACACATGAACCTCACACATTGCACAATAGACACTAAAAATAACACATATTCACACATCCTACATCTTTGTATATACACATCATCTTACATCTTGCAATCCTACATTTTACATTTTGCATCTTACATCTATCACGTGTCATTCACACTTTGTGTTTCTGCATCGTACACATTCTACATCTATATAATTTACACATCTTGCATTACTTCCTATACATCGTACATTACGCTACACCTACTATAAATCTTATGCATTTTACACATATAATTTTACGCATTACAATCACTACCCTATGACGTACTCTAGTCTCACGGTCCATCTTGAAGCTGTTGAGGGTATAAATCATAAATGGACCACATTACACTCACATAGTCAACCATTCAATATTTTTATCACATGACATTCCTAGGTTAGTGATATATGATATAGGCTACATCATTACTTCCTCTCACATCATTTAGTGATATATGCCATAGGATACATCATCACTTCCTCGACATCATTTAGTGATATGCACCATAGGTTTCATCATCACTTCTTCTAGTATCCTTTAGTGATATATGCTTTAGGAAAAATAATAACCCATTCTCACACCTCATATCTATGTCACATAACATCACTACACATTCCCCACATTGTGATACATACAACACATAGTTTGAACCCTTTCCCAATGACACACTCTTGTTTATGGTTCATTCTTGACTGCTGAGGTGACACAAACAAATGAACCTCACTACATACAATTCCATTAACTCGGGGGCATGTTTCTCCTATCATTTACTCTATATTCCATTTCATTCATCCAAAACATATTGCATATCTTGGTTACATTTAGTATTGTTTTCATTTACTTGTACATGTTCACTTTATTACACATGCTAGATAGATTTCTTGTATGTCATTATCTTTATCATACACACATGTGCGTTCACTTGCCTTGTAGTTGTGATCACATTTTATACAAATCTATCACACGAACATGGATGCTTGGTGTAACACGTAGTACCAGTCCTACAAAGGTGGCTCTTGGAGGCATACACTTTTGTACAATATAGGTGCTTTTGTTTCATTTTTGTTTCATAGAACACTAATTTATCGATTATACATGCTTTTACATACTTGTTATCTTTCTAACATGTTAATGGGTGATTCATGTGCAACATTTTTTTTTTCGGGATTACTTGTGATGATGGTTGTTTATTACATTATTTGTTCTTCCTTGTCATTGTATTCCATTTTCTACGGATTTTCCCTTTTTCTTCTATGCACACTTGTTTATTTGTGGCGGTATTTCCTTTATTTTCTTGTGACACCATGAGTGGTGTCCCATGTTTACAACCCATTTTTCACGGTCTATATTTTCTTCTTATATCTTAGCTTCTACATTGTTTGTGTAGCTTACATTTTGTCTTATACATGTATGATTTTCTATACTAACACTTATCTTTTAGCCACTTGTCTGTGTGTGCCTTGGTTTTTACCAAGCACATTCCATCCCCCCTATAGGCACGGTATTAGTTTTAGCAGATTGGTCCTCTTTTGGGATGCATCCTCCTACATTGACGTTGCATGCACCCCAAAGAGGGGGGAATCATTTAGATGAATCAGTCACCCCATACATAGTATACACAACACAATACCAAAGGTAGTATAGAATAGTTGAGAGCTCTGAATTAGACTTGGGTCCTTAGTATAATGGTGCTTTTCCTAGAGCACCTATAACCAACAGTAGTTACACAATGAGTAGGTTAAACACAATCTACAACACTCCATACACAACAGATTTTATAGGGAAGATTTTCCTTAGCACATGCATTGGTACACATCATTTTTAACTATAGGTCTCATGAAACATACAAAGTCCATCAATCAAAGAACCTCCATTGATGGAGTATATAAGAAAGGAGAATGCCACACCTCTAATAAAAATATTTGGGGTATCCTTCAACATTTTTGAGTAGGTGAAAAAACTAAATTTGAACATGACAATGTGGGATTCCCTATCTATTCCACCTTAGAAAGATATCCTACATGAATCTTTGAAGCATTATCCCTATTCTCAGAGCCGGTTGTGTAAGAACACATTCCATGGTCAACATTTGCCAACCAAAGGAGGAATAAGTAAGTAAGAATAAGAAAACCCCACCCATTTACATGTCTATAATTGTAGGCAAACATATGGTGCATAATTTCATGATAGAATTAGGTGCTAGCACCGCTATAATGCCTAAGAAAATTGCTTAAATTCTAGGCCTTAAGTATAATCTAGTTTCTGAAGGTGTCCTATAACTTGATGGCTCAATTGTCAAGATTTTAGGAGTGATAAAATATCTTGAGTTAACACTTCATGTTTGTCCAAGTCTAACCATAATTCAAGATGTTTCAATTATTTACCTTCTTCCTTTGTTCTCCATTTGTTTATTAAGAGACTTTATAGCTAAGGTGGGTGGTTATTTATCCTTAGATTGGTATCACATGCTCCTAATAACTAGATATGGTACTACACTTTCCATCAAATATGAGCCAATAATTTTGTATCATGTTTATTCTTATAACCCTACTCCTCTCCAATATAATTTCATGATACATGAAGATGAAGAGTACGATTCATTCTCAATACAACAACCCAATCCTCCTAGTTAACTCCCTAACCTTTTGTTAGATAAATGGGACAAAGAACATTACAAGTTTTACCCTTATGAAACAACTATGGAAACTATTCTAGGCACCTAATACATTCATGAAGATGATTACATACCCCATTCCACACAAATAAGAAAATCATGCTTCGGATTATGGAAAATATTATTTGATTGTTCTAGAAGTAGAAATGGAGTTGGGGTAGGTATAGTTATAACTTCTCTAATGGATGATAAATTCTTATTTTCTCATAGACTACACTTCACACGTGTTGAAACAATGTAGAGGAATATGAGGAATTATTTTATGGTCTGCTCATTGTGGAATAGAGACAAATCAAGGCTTTGCAAATTTTTGGTGATACTAAATGTATCATCCATCAAGTCAAAAGGAAAATTTATTCTAAGAATTATTGTTTAAAATATTGTAGGATTGAGTCTAGGATATTTAATAAGGTTTTGATGATGTCAACCTTAAAGTGGTGTTAAGGAAGATGAACAAATAAGTAAACCAGATGGAAGTTATTGAATCACAATTCTCTCCAGCCGAAGATCTCATCCAAGGAAATGAACAACATGTTAAGACAATTATAATATCATCAATTTTAGATAATGAAGGTTCATTGATAGATATTTTATAGTGACTAATAATTTTTTTAATTTATCCAAAATGAAGTTGAGTTCTCCTCAAAATTTCAATATGATTTATATGATGGATATGGTGATCAAGTTATTAGACTAAGGAAAAAAATTCTAAAATGGTTGGTCACTCTTGGACACATTTTCTATCCCAATGATGAGTTTAGAAGAGAAGAAAAGAATATAACAGAAAAAAGAAGATTTCTAACTAGTCACTATTGTATAAGACAAGGCGCTATTTCTTGGAAAGGTATGTGATGAAGTTAAAAAGAAAGATTTTATCTCCTTATGTCAGAAATATAATGATGTCTTCTCATGGAATTATGAAGATATTAGGTTTTTACCCCAAAATTATTCAACATACCATATATCTTGATCCTAGTGCTAAGCCAATTAGATATGAAGCAAATGCATGTCAATCCTAAAGTTGAGCTCCTCATGAGATAAGAGTTAACCAATCTCATTGAGGAAAATGTTATATTCCCCATCGATTACTCTTGGGTGGCTAGCTTGGTCCATGTTAGGAAGAAAAAAAAATAATTAGGTTATGCATGGATTTCAGGGACTTGAACATGACATCATTAAAGTGTTATTATCCTCTGGCCTCTATGGAGAAAATTTTACAGATAGTAACAAAAGATGAAATATTTTCTATGTTTGATGGCTACTCAAGTTTCAATCAAATCAAGGTTAGAGAAGAGGATCAATTTAATATCACATTTACAACCAAGTGGGGAACATATGCATATGAGAAAATGCCTTTTGGTTTGTCAAATGTGGGTGCCACATTTCAAAGAGAAATGGATATTGATTTTAAAGGATACATAAATGATTTCATCCTCATCTACTTGGATTATATGTCTATTCTCTCAAAGTAGAGCAATGAAAATATCAATCATCTTGAGAAAATATTTGAAATATGCAAGGATTTTGGGGTATCTCTTAACCCTAAGAAGTGTATTTTTATAGTGTCGTAGGGTAAGCTATTAGGTCACATTGTTTCTAAGGATGGTATTGCTCTTAATCCTAAAAGAATCTCTACCATTATTTCTCTCTCATTACCACCTCACAAGAAGGCATTGCATTATTTCCTGGGAAAGAAAATTTTTATTAGGAAATTTTTTCCTGATTTTATAGGATTGATTAAACCTATCACTATAATGCTCAAGAAGAATGTGGATTTTAAATGGATCATGGAAGGAAAAGAAATATTTACCAAGATCAAATAGATAATTTCTTAGGATCCCATTCTTATTAACTGGGACTATTCATAATATATCATACTTTATGCATGTGGAACCGAGGCCACTATTACCATGGTTTTGACACAACAATATGATGAGGGCATCAAACAACCATTGGATTTCTTCACTCAAATGTTGAAGGAATATGAGTTAAAATAAAATCATATAAATAATTTGGTATTTTCCATCATGAGATATATCATGAAGTTCAAGAGCATGATTTATGCAAACCACATCAAATTTTAGTCTCACACCCCAATGTGAGAGATTTCATCATGGGAGTGGAAATCAATGAAAAGAGAGCTAGATGGGTGACCAAGATTATGGAGTATGATGTGACCATCAAGGCTAAAAAATTGGTAAGAGGTAAAGAAATTTTTGAATAGCTAGCCTTGGATGCTTAGGATAATCAAGAAGACTCCTTCATGGATGAAGAACAAGAACAAACCATAGAGCATCTCGTAGGAATTAGAGGATCCTCAAGACAAAGATTCATAGAGTATTACAAATCCATGAGATGAATAATATACTCATAGCATAGAAGAGCCATGAGGCACTAAATTTCCATGCAAAACTAAAGTTATGCAAGGAAGAGGAAATCAACATAGCAACCATAGCTTTGGATGGATGACATAGCTATTTTTCTATCCATCAACATATATTGTCCTAGCGTAAGAAAAGAAAAATGAAAGCACTTAAGGTTGTAATCAGTTCCTTATACATTTATTGGTGGGATTATTTTCAAAAGGAACCTAGATAGAGTGTTGTTAAGGTGCATTGAGGGTGAGAAAGTCAAAAGGTCTTGGTGTAATCCCATAGTCATTTATATGATGAACAATTCTCTACCAAATCCACATCATTGAAAACTATAAAACCGAGATACTTCTAGCCCAAATTATACATGGATTCTCATTAATGGGTCAAAAAATGTAAAGAGTGTGCTTTCTTCATTGGTAAAAGAAGAAGGCATCCCTTCCACTTCATACCATTTATGAGGATGAAGCCTTTTATAAATGGGGACTTAACTTTATAGGCATGATTAATCCTCTATTAAGTGAAAGTCATAAATGGGTCTTAACAACAACTGACTACTTTACTAGGTGGATAGAAGATGTGGCACTCAAGGAAGTTACTATGTTATCCACCAATTATTTCCTTTAAGACATTGTGACAAGGTTTGGGGTTCCCCAAACCATTATTTTTATAATAAAAATCCTTAGGATCCAATCTTTTTATTAGGATCTTAAAATTGGAATATACTTGAATACCTCTTTCAATTAGCACCCTCAAGGAAATGGTTTAGTAGAGTCCTCTAATTTAAGAACCTAATCAGAATCATGAAGATAACAATGGAGATCAATCAAAGGAAATATCACACAAAGGTGAGAATTTCTCGGTGGGATGGTAGGATCACATCAAAGAAATAAATTGAAAATTATCCTTTCACCCTAGTATATGGTAGAGGGGTCGGGTTTCCCTTATCTATAGAGTTCCATTCATTAGAGATGGATTAGCAGTTAGAACTTGAGGGAAAAGGTCATAGAGAAATAAAAATGGTAGAATTAGTTGATATTGAATAATTGAGGTAATTTACCATGATAAGATTAGAGGAGAATCAAAGGTCAACTAAGCAATTGTTGTTTGATAGGAAAGCCAAAGCCCAAGATTTCAAAGTAGGATATCTAGTCCTTAAATGACATGCAAATAGAGCTAAACTAGGAAAAAACTCTAATCTTTATGTACTTTGGAGTGGATCATGTATTATCACTACCTACAAATATACCAACTCTTTTGTGTTATCTAAAATTGATGGGGATGAACTTTAGATCCTAGTTAATAGGATTTATCTCAAACCTTCTCCTTGAGTTGGCTTTACATCTTGAACATAGTTGTTGTTTTGTCTCCTTTCTTTGTTTTGTTGGAGGTTCCCTTATTTTTTGTGTGTTGATCACTAATTGAGTCCCTTTTCTTCAATTTTTGTGGTGAACATCATTGTTTTTAATAAGTACTTTTTCACACTTTGTATGTTTCACTTGAATCATGTATGTTCTTCTTCTTTTATACATAGGTTTTAGAAGTCTATTTTAGTCATATACATGCCCTCTCATTTTCCTCCCTCTATGGAATAAATCATAAGATTTCGGGACATTTCTCAAGATTTATTATCCAAAACATTAGTTTCAAAGAAAAGTTCTAACTTAATATTGAGTTCATGCGGATTCAGGGACAATTATAAGGTTTCAAGTCAAGCAACAAGATTGAATTCATGCCTAATGGATGATATAAGGCTATTGATCTTGATATCTAGCTGGAAGATGTCCTTGTGGGTCTCCAAACTATTCCTAAAAATTTCACCCCATGCGATAGGATTTCGACACCTTTTTCTTAAAAAGTTGCGAGATACTAAGCATTTTGTGGAGTGTATAAATGGAGTGTTATTTGGGTTCTCCTATTCCACCGAAAAAAGGATCTTGAGCTCAATACTATGGCATATTTTCATGATATCATCCCTTCACAATAGTGAGGCAAGGTCGAGTACCGTGAAATTTATACATTGCGAGAGGCTGAAAAATATGAAGTCAAGTTAGAAAAATATCTAAGAGGAGGATCCGTGGAACAAGAACATGTGTGAAATGGCGGTGATTTATGGCTTGGAAAAATAGTTTTATGTGGTCTTGGAAAATATAAAACTCTACGAGTTGGTTAATTCTACATAACAAAGCATGTAGCCCACTCAATGTAAGTAGTGATACAAGGAAAAGTGTTGCGATACATCGCATGGAAAAAACAAACAATATCGAAAATGACAAAGGTTGAAATTTGTGAAACACTCACATAGTGCTCCGTGGGTTTTTTAAGTATAATGTTTCTAGATCTCATATTCCGTTGAACAAAATAAAATGCTGAAAAATATAAAAAAGTTATAGATGAGAGTTAGGTATCTGCATGGGTATCTCAATGAATTGTGGAGGCCATAAATATCTTTGCTTATCATTCAAGGAATGTAAAAGGTTTCATGAAACCATAGTTTAAAGAAAATCCATGAGGCACATAAAAGTCACACCTATTTCTAAACTAGACACCCAACCACCTCAACAAACAAAAAATAATGAATTATAGGTATTGTTATCTTTATCCTATAAATCTAATGACATATGCTTGGGGCCAATTTTAGGCACCCATACCTTTCTTGCAAGTGGTCCTTGTGGTGGTAGCTAGTTGAGTTCATTCATCATTATATGTGATTAGCATCTTCTCCCTCCCTTTCTCTCAAATCCTATAAATGTAAGTACTTTAACACATTAGTTGAATTTCTTTCTATCGAGTTGGAAGATCCTCATTATGAGCTTGCGAAAATCTTATTCGTGGCCTCTATAATTTTCATGTGATGTTTTCTTTCCTTATCCCCATGTGTGTAAATGATTAAATGTTTATATTTATGTATATGTAACCTTGTTTCTTTGAATTCTCCACATTTAATTCAAAAACTTTTGTTTTCTTATGTTACTTCACTCTTTTCCATATTATTTCATCCTAAGTTGTGTTCATCCTTTAAATCTTCATTTTCATGTTTACATCTGTGTCTTTTATAGCTATAATTTATCCATTTTACACTTTGGTGCATCACCTACCTATATATTAGTTCTTTCACTCTTTCACCATGTATTCGTAGAGTTTCTTAGTTTAGTGATATAGTAGGTACTATTTAGAGTATTTCAAGTGAACTAAGATGAAAGGAACTAGCCATTTCATCTAAAGAATTTGACCTTGTCCAGAGGATGATCTCATGTAGACAAGTACCACATTGAGAGATCATCCCATGTTGCACTAAAATTTTTGAACCCAATTTCAATAGGGTGGGAATATCATATACAATAGTTCTATGGAATGGAGTCACTCAACTAAACCATCATTTCATTCTCCATATTTTTGGCAATCAAAATAAAATTTATACTTCATTTGTAGGGCTTGGAATAACTCATTTCTATCCATTTCGTAAGGGCATACTATATTATCATTTATTTAATTTCCGGTAGGTTTAGAGGTTGATTTATTTGTTGATAATTTTTCTAAAATATCCTAAAGTGGCTCTACATACTTTGGATGATGTGAATGTGATATTTTGATGAACTACTATTATCCTTGCCAAGTTTCTAAAAATCATAATGTTGTTCTATTTTTCAGTTGGATAATATAAAAGAAAGAAATATTTTGTTAGGATTTATAAGGAATATATAATAAACTAATTATAAATCCACAATATAAATTTCCAAAGATTATAGATAATGATTTATAGTTAAATTAGGCATAGATATAGCTGATTATATATTGCACATTAAAGAATGTAATAACATGAGTTGAAAGAAAAATAAGAGTTAAGTAAAGAGATGGGAACACTAAATTTACGGTAGGGAATCTGAAGGAAAAAAACCCATTCAGAATAAATCAATGAATGTTATTAATAATTTTACATAAGCTTTTACCCAACACTTCCACTTCACTCCTCGGTCTCACAGAGATAATATCGAGAACCATTTTTCTTGCGATTGTATATTACCAATCATCTTGATTATGTTTTCTATCTGATATCTCTTGATATCAATCTAGTACTAATGTCTACATTTGTCCAATCCCAAGTGGTATTACCATATCAATATAGGGTGGGTGAATCTATTGCACTAACTCACTCTTAAATGTGGAAGACCATCATAATAAAGTTTAATAAATAAAATTTAAAATAATATGGGGTGTAAAGTATTGTTAGGTATCCCCACTTGAAATTATTATCCCAACACCGCCCTTAATATTAATTGGAAAAAAAAAAAAAAATAAGACATTCCAAATTTACCTTTTTCTACAAAAGGATTTATAGATCCATGAATCAACAACAATGATTCAGGTTAGCATGAAAACAAGGGAAATCATACAGATCTTCCCATACAAAAATTATTAATACAAGTGCTTTATATATGAAGACTTATATCAAATTATGAAGTCTTTTATAAAACAAGGAATTATTATAAGTAATGCTTTGTTGGGATTTACAAGTAAATTCATATAATGTGAAAATTTACTTATCACAAAATGGATGTAGTATTAGAAGTTTACAATAGGTTGTTGAGAGGAGGAATTTTCATGCACACTCCCCCTGAATGGAAACTATGATAGGCCGAACAAGGCATGAAACTTACAAAACTTTACAAAACATAGTGGCTTTATGAAATTATCTACAACTTGATCTTCAGTTGAACAAAACTTGAGATCAATATCACCATTCAAGACTTTTTATTGAATAAATTGCATATGTACTTTGATATTCTTTGTCATTTGATGATGAACTAGATTGTTTACAAGAGAAATGCAACTCTGGTTATCACATAGAAGAGTAGTGCTTCCTTTGATTCCCATATGTAGTTCATCCAACAATATTTTCAACCACATAGCTTCCTTTGTTGCTTCCATAACACTTTTATACTCTGCTTTAGTAGAAGAGAGAAAATGTTGGTTGCTTGTTTCTACTCCAAGTGATGACACATGCATCCAACTTGAAAACATATCCAGAAGTAGATTTTCTATCTATATAATCACCAACATGGTTAGAATCACAATAGCCAAATAGTTTTACATCATCACAAGAAGAATAAAACATACGCCAAATATTGGATCAAACATGTTTAAGATATAATTTAACGCCAAATTCAACAGAATGGAAACATGCTTACAATCAATTCAAATCTTCTAAGAAAATTCATAGACTAAGATTGAGATGAAACCATAGATTTATGATAAGTATAAAGGTGTAAATGATTTAGAGAATGCCAAGTTTGTCCCGTATGGCATTGTTTGAGGGTAAAAAAATAGAGTCAAAGGTAGGCAAAATGCCTCAAGATTGGCAAGTATAAAGGTGTAAGTGGAGAATGCCAAAAGTCATTATGCATTTGGGCAAAATGGTCAAAGCTCCGCCTAAGGAAAAGTCAATCGGTCAAAGAAATCGGGGGGAAAAAGATAAATTGCGGACCCGTAGGCCCGATTTTTGTTCCAATCTGGCTACCACGTGTCCCATATCAAAAGGGGACCCATTTTTCAAGCTGTTTTCCCACCCTCCTGTATGGACCCGATACAAACTTTGAAGGGGCATATCTTTTGACTCAGGGCTCAAAATATTGCAAATATTGATGCTCATTGGAAAGATCTCGGCCTCACCCATGCCATGGAGGTCTGAAACTTTAATTTTGAGGAGGTTAGGTGAAGAAAAATGGAGGAAACATCTTTGGGATTTCAATGTGGGATCTTCTTGCCTCAACAACCTAGATCAAATTTGATTTGTTTCACCATTTCCTCTTCCTTCAAGGTGCCAAACCAAGGATTGATGTAGTAAAGATGGATTTGGGGATATTTTCATCAGAGGCATTAACAGTGGTGGTTGAGTTTTAACCTAATTTTCCACTTCTCTCTCTCTTTCTTCTTTCTAGATTGAATCTATAAATACGGGGGTAGGGTTCATTGTAAAGGGTTGGACATTCTTTGTTTTGTAGGCTCCCTCCTCCTTCTAGCAAAAGGGATCATGTGGGGTTTAGGCCTTCTATCAAAATTACATTACGTTTCTACCTCTTGGCTACTTTGTAATGGACTATATCAATCTACAGAGCAATAAAACATTCTTGTGATCGATTTTAGATCCTCTCTTGTCTCTTTTGCTTTCATCTAGTCTCCCATTATATATTTGGCTATCTGTGCTTGTTTATTGTATGCATTTTGTTGGTTTGTGTCTATTAGCAAAATAAGTGTTCATCATTCCTTTGGTGCATCACCTCGTAGTTTAGCTTTGTTTTAATTTTTGTATTCCTTCTATCCTTGTCTCCTTGGTAAAGTTTAGATTAGGATTAAGAACAGATCCTCTGCAAGTTTCTACGTATGCACCTAAATAGAGGAATAAGGAACCAACCTTCAATCTAGGAGAGCTTTCCCATTTTGCAAGGTCCCACACCTTGGGGAAAGTTCAATGTTACGCAATCACACCAAATGACTCTACCTTAGAAAAGAAAATTTTTAGAACTCATTTGGGGGTGTTGTGATTTTGTGTTAACAATTTTGGCACACCCGGTGGGACTAAGAAGTCTCCATCTTATTACAGTAGGGATTGATGTACACTTGTTGTGATTCTGGCTTTTAAGAAGCCTTAAAATTGTACATCTGGTGACTCCAAAAGAAACAAATCTACTGGTTTCAGCAGCCCAAGCTTGGAAGATTCATGAGAAAAACCCGGTCTAGAGCAAGGAAAGAAGGTATATTTGAATACTTGCATCTATCCCCAGGTAGAGAAAGGAGAGGAAGAAGAATTCAGAGGTCTCCATCTCCACCAAGCAGAACCTTGTCAACACCTCCACCTGCAAGGCCTTTCTTTCAGTCTGCAAGGATTCTTAGGCCAATCAGAATGGCACAACCAAATCCATATGTCAACTTCACCGGTAGTAGTCCACTCACCTTGATTACACAAAACCTAGTTCGATTGTAGCATTAAAGAGCATCCCACATTTCACTAGGGAAAATCAAACTTCTCTTGGTGACCATGTCCAAGATATTGCAAATGTCTATACAATCCATGAGATCCATGAGATGGACATTGCAGTCAAGTTGCTCACCTCTTCATTCAAAGGGAAAGCTTCACAATGGTTCAGAGTCTTGAAGCAGGCTCTATCCAGAACTGGAACCAGCTGTGCATGGCCCTTCATGATCAGTTTGGGGAAAAAGGTGATAACTTGTCTTTGTTGGAGCAACTAACAACAATCAAGAGAGCCCCAAATGAGCAAGCTGATAGACTTCAACCTCAGATTCCAGTGGACCTAGGATAGGATTCCAACAATAGTAAAGCCCACTAATGAAGGTGCCTTCTTATACTTTCTTAGGGCTTTAAATTCTGATATTTCTCTGATGATTCAGTCAATGGGGGCACTACATTACACAGCCTATAGCCTCTCCATAGGGGCTGAGAACCATTTGATTCAAGCTAGAAAAATCACTCCTAGGCCATCCATGCCTCTGTACCTAAGTTAGGAAGCCCAGATACTAGCCAAGTTCCTACATTAGCTCCTATACCCACCCCAGAGTCAAAGCTCAGTTGAAGCTTCCACTTCATCATCTAATACCTCTAAAGAGTTTCAAGAAGTGGTGATGAAGCAACTTTAGATAACTTTGGGAATGAGCTAGTGACCATCAAAAGACAACAAGCTCGAGTTTTCAGGCCATACCAGCCCCAGGCTCAATATCAAGCTAGACCCCAGTATCAGTAGAATAGGCCACCACCTCAGACTATAAACCAGAGCCAGAACCAAGGACAACCCCAATGCTTAGACCTTTTAGGTCCGTATGATCCTAACATAACTTCAACATCAAGGGCATTGGTTCTTGCACAGAAACAATATGGCACATGAATATGATTGGTGTTTTCCATGCGATCAGCCACATAACCAATCAACGTGCTTTAATGGTGCTCTAAATCAGGCCTTGATGGTGCAAACCAGTATGGTGCCACAAGAACTGGCCAAGAGGAAGATCAACAACAAGGATCTCAACAAGGTGGCCCCCCAAATGAGACTATGCTTGTCAAAGTAGGCGAGGCCAAGACTTATGTGGGATGAATCAGTTCCCTTCTCAAAGTGTAGCTACCAATACACAGTCCAAAAAGAGAAGTATTGGAGAGGGCCTGACCACTTGAATTCAGGTGACCCTCAATCTTCCATCACTCCACAAGGTCCTGGTGTTCCAAGTGCAACTCCAAACATACTAACCAATCCAAGCCACCTCCCAAACCTAGTCAAGCACCGGTTGTAACAACCCATGTGCAAGAAAGAAATGTGTCTAGGAAGGGGCAAGAAAAAGGATAACACATTCAATATTATTGAGTAGATGAAAAGGACAAGTGTGAACATTTCACTATGGGAGTCACTGGCCATTCCATAGAGGGATCTGTTGTAGACTACCATGCAAAATTGGTCAAGTTCAAATCACCCCCTAACCAGCAAGAAAGAGTGCTTGCCAATGCAGTTCAACCTAGGAGGAACCATGGAGAACAACAAGGTAAAAACATGAGACCTCCTCCCTTCTATGTCTCATTGATTATTGGAGAAAAATTGGTGCACAATTGTATGATTGATTATGGGGCTAGTAGTTCTGTGATGCCCAAACAAATAGCTGATCAGTTGGGTCTCCAATATGAGGTCATCTCTAGAGGAGTAGTCCAATTAGATGGGACAACAGTGACTACTATGGGAATCATCAAGGATCTGAGTCTCACTCTACATGCTTTCCCTAATGTGACTATTTTGTAAAACATGTCAATCATAGACCTGCCACCACATTTTGCTTTGTGTCTATCCAGAGACTTCACTTGCCAAAATTGGAGGCTACCTATCTGTTGATTGGTCACATATGCTCTTTAGGACAAGGTATGGGGTAAAGGCCACAATCAGATCTGAACCTATTGCTGATTATCATATTGAATCCTATGTGCCTAGCCCAATCAATGCCAACTTGCTCAGCTTTTGATCAAGAGGACCTCCTAAGCACTTCTGAAGCAAATACCAAGGTGGGATGTATCCCAGACTTGACCTAGATGAGTGGGCCAAAAAAACATGCTTTTGACCCCTATAAGGAGATGGAGGAATCTGAAATAGGTGTCTACTACCTACATGAAGAGAATCAACCTCTTCCTGACCTAATCAAGCCAGAATACAAGGATGACAATGAGGTATGGAAATTGTTCTTTGATGGCTCAAGGAGTAGACAAGGAGCTGGAGGAGGAGCCATGATTGTGTCCCCCAGAGGTATGAGATATTATTCAGCCTTCAGATTCTAGTTCACTTGCTCAAATAACACTTTGCTGAATATGAGGCTTTAGTCTAAGGTCTTCATTGGGCAAGGAAGCTGGGAATCAAGAACTTGCAAGTATTCGGTGATAGTGAACTGGTTGCCAATCAAGTCAGAGGACTTAATGCTTGTCAAAAATGACCTGCTCAAAAACTACAAGAGTAGGGTATGGGATCTCATGGAGGATTTTGAGGCCTTCAGTATTGTGTCCATACCCAGGAAGGAGAATGAAGCTTGTTGATAGACTTGCAGTAGTTGGAGCAACATTTGATGTGGTTGATAACATCAAGAGGGATAGAGAAAACCACATATCCATGTGGTTGTGAGGCCAATAGTGCCAGATAATAATACATGTTGGCATAGTGTTTGAGAATGATCAATAGATCATTAAATTTCTACAAGAAGAAGTTGAATTCTCAGCTATAAACCAGAGTAGACTAGAGCAGCAATATGCGGGAATCAGATAGTACAACTACATACAAACAAGCTTCCCAAAGGCTTAGTGACACTGGAATCTATTTTCAATCCTAATGATCAGTTCAAAAAAGAGAAGGCTAACATGCAAATCAAAGGAGAAGATTTAGAGTCAATCCCAGTTGGAGAAGACAAAACACTTCAAATTGGCAAAAGTGGCCACCAAACAAGAAAGGTATGAATTCATACAACTTTGCCAAGAATTCCTGATGTGTTTGCTTGGAGTTATGAAGACCTAAGAGGTTCAATCCAAAACTAGCACAACACACAATCAACTAGATCCAGTTGCTCAGCCCATTAGGTAGAAGAAGAGACCAGTCAACCCACATATAGAGCCTCTATGAAGAAGGAGTTGAACAAGCTGATAGAGGCAAGCATCATATTTCCAATCAAACACTCAAGTTGGGTTGCAAATCTGGTCCCAATCAAGAAGAAAAATGGAGAAATCAGGTTGTGTGTTGACTTCAGGATTTGAACAGAGCCTCCCTCAAAGACCACTACCCACTCCCTTCAATGGAGCAGATCTTGCAAGTAGTGTCAGGTCGAAAGGTTCTCCCTCCTAGATGGCTACTCAGGGTACAACCAGATCATGGTGAAAGAAGATGATCAATTCAAAACAACTTTCACTACCAAATGGGGCACCTATGCCTACAAGAAAATGCCATTTGGATTATCCAATGCTTGGAGCCACTTTTCAAAGGGAATGGATATGGCATTCAAGGGGCTTGATCAAAAAAATAGTGTTGATCTATCTAGATGACATTACAATGTTTTCCAAAAATGCAGCAGATCATCTCTTCCACCTAAGGTAGGTGTTCCAATGATGTAGGAGTTTTGGGGTGTCACTGAACCCCAAAAATGCATATTCTTGGCCCATGAAGGCAAGCTTCTAGGCCATATCGTATCAAAGGAAGGATTGGAAATTGACCGAAAGAGTTCAAGCAATAAGAGCATTGCCATTGCCAAGTCACAAGAAGGCTCTTCAAATCTTCTTGGGAAAAATCAATTTTGTCCGCAGGTTTGTTCCAAACTTTGCTTGCCCTTGTTAAGCCAATAACGTTGATGCTTGAAGAAGAGCTTAACATTCAGTGGACAGTTGAAGGAAAAGAAGTTTTGAGGCTATCAAAGAAGCCATATCACAAGCCCCAACTCTTGTGAACCCAAATTTTTCCAAAGACTTCATATTGTATGCCTTTGGTGGCAGCGACACAATTTCTACAATCTTGGTGCAGTAGAACAAAGAAAGTATAGAACAACCAATTGCTTTCTTTAGCCAGAGTCTGGAAGATTATGAGGTAAGGTACTCCTTCATTGAGAGGCAGGTCTTGGCGGTAATTAGAGGATTGAAGAAGTTTAAGCATTTGGTTTCAAACAAAAAATCCAACTATTGGTCTCCCATGCGGGAGTTAAAGAATTCCTTCTCAGCAAGGACCTGAATGAGAAGCATGTAGGATGGATCACTCATGTCATGGAATATGACATTGAGATCAAGGTCACCAAGCTGGTCCGTGGGAAGGGGTTATGTGAACAACTAGCCTCAGGTCAACAAGATGAAACAGATAGTGAAAAGGAGGCTTTTTTGTTCTACAAGATGATCAAGAAGAAGGGAGAGATGATGTACCTACTCCTTGTTGGACCCAAGACATGGTGCACTTCCTTCGAATAGGCATGTGTCCTCATGGGATGAGTAAAGCAAAAAGAAGGCATTTCAGGCTACAGGCCATCCCATATGTTCTTATTGATGGTGTCTTGTTCAAGAGGGACATCAATGGCATTCTGTTGAGATGCATGGGATAGATCAGGTGGAGAGAGTGCTATAAGAATTCCATGTTGAAGCAGCTGGAGGCCATTTTTCTCTAAGAGTGACAACACTCAAAATCATGAAAGTAGGATATTATTGGCCCAGAGTGTTTAGTGACTACTACACATGGATCAAAGGTGCAAGAATTGTGCATTCTTCAAAGGCAAGGAAAGGCTAGCAACACTTCCATTGCACCCAATCTCAGTCGACCAACCTTTCATGTAATGGGGATTGGACTTCATTGGAGTCATCAATCCAAACTCAAGCCAAGGTCACAAATGGATCTTGACAGTGACAAATTATTTCACCAAATGGACCGAGGCAGTGGCACTCAAGGAAGCAAATGAGTCTAGTATCCTAGATTTCTATGAAGGGATAGTGACCAGATTTGGAGTGCTAGCCACCATCATATCAGAAAATGCATTAGCATTCATAGGTTCTAAGATCATAGGATGGGCTGTTAAGAATGGGACTTATTTGAGTACTTCATCAAACTATTACCCTCAAGGTAATGGCGCTGAGTCCACAAACAAGAACATGCTAAAGATCATCAGAAGAACTCTTGATGAGAATCAGAGGACCTGGCACACAAAGCTCAAAACGGCCTTATGGGCTGATAGAATAACACCCAAGAGATCTACAGGTAGCTCTCCATTCAAGCTCATCTATGGGAAAGAGGTAGTGTTGCCTATATCACTTGAGTTACCAACATTGGAGCTCGTGAAGCAACTAGAGATGTCTGAATTTGGACCAATGGAGGCTAGGTATGTGGAGCTGATAGAATTAGAAGAAACCAGAGAGCATGCTCTCCAAGCAATAGAGAAGAATCAGGCTTCAATCAAGAAATGCTTTGACAAGAAGAAAAAGCAAGGACCTTCCAGGAAGGAGACCTGGTTTTGAAATGGGATGCAGATCGAGCAAAACCAGGAAGGCATTCCAAATTTGACACCATCTAGAGTGGCCCCTATATGATCACAAGATGAAAAAGTAGCAATGCTTTCCAATTGTCTACATTGGAGGGTGAAGAGTTGTAGATTCTAGTAAATGGGATCTATCTTAAGCAACTTGTTACTAAAAGGGGAGTTCTCACCCTATACATATTAGTTTAGTTTTCTCTTTCCTCTAAGTGCTTATGCACATTGTCTTGTTATAGTGTAGATTAATTTTCTCCTAAGTGCTTTGCATGCTCTGCATGTTCCATTTGGAGCATGTATGATTTCAAATTTTGTATATAGTGTGGTGTTGTTTTGTTGCTCTCATGTAGTGTTTGGACTTGGCATTTGGTCAAGATCAGTTTCAGTTCTAATGGGTTTCCAAGTAGCCCAGGGGTCAGTTTTCAAAGTTCAGATCAGTAGCAGGCTATCACTCATGACTCCATGCCCAACGGATATGACAAGGCAATTGGTCTTTTCATCTAGCAGGAAGATACCCCTATGAGTCACCAAATTGTTATCCATATTTTCCCCCATGCCAAATATTGGATCAACCATGATCCATAAAAAAATAGAGTCAAAAGGTGGACAGAAAAGGCCTCAAAATTGGCTAAGTATAAAGGTGTAAGCGGAGAATGCCAAGTGTCAGTATGGTGTTGTTTTAAGGGGTAAAAGTTACAAAATGGCCCATAACTCTGCCCAAGGAAAAAGTCAGCATCTGGGCCCAAGTCAAAGCCAAAGTGGAATCGGAAGAAAGGGGAAAAAGATAAATTGTGGTCCGTAGGCCCAATTTTGTTCCAATCTGCTACCACGTGTCCCATATCAAAAGGGGACCCATTTTTCAAGTTATTTTCCCGCCCTCCTGTATGGACCCAATACAAAATTTGAAGGGGCATATCTTTCGACTCAAGGCTCAAAATATTGCAAATCTGATGCTGTTGGAAAGATCTCAGCCTCACCCATGCCATGGAGGTCTGAAAATTTAATTTTGAGGAGGTTAGGTGAAGAAAAATGGAGGAAACATCTTTGGGATTTCAATGCAGGATCTTCTTGCCTCAACAACCAGATTAGATTTGATTTGTTTCACCATTTCCTCTTCCTTCAAGGTGCCGAACCAAGGATTGATGCAGTAAAGACAAATTTGGGGAGATATTTCATCAGAGGTATTAATAGTGGTGGTTGAGTTTCAACCTACTTTTCCTACTTCTCTCTCTCTCTTTCTTCTTTCAGGTTGAATCTATAAATGTGGGGAAAGATTCATTGTAAAGGGTTGGAAATTCTTTTTTTGCAGGCTCCCTCCTCCTTCTAGCAAAGGGATCTGTGGGGTTCAAGCCTTCCATCAAAATTACATTACATTTCCACCTCTTGCTACTTTGTAATGGATTGTATCAATCTACAGAGCAATAAAACATGTCTGTGATCGATTTTAGATCCTCTCTTGTCTCTTTTGATTTCATCTGGTCTCCCATTATATATCGGCTATCTATGTGCTTGTTTATTATATGCATTTTGTTGGTTTGTGTCTATTATCAAAATAAGTGTTCATCATTCATTTGGTGCAAATCATAGTTTAGCGTTTTTAATTTTTGTATTCCTTATATGCACCTGTCTCTTTGGTAAATTTTAGATTAGGATCAAAAACAGATCCTCTGCAGAGTTTTCGTATGCACCTAAACGGAAGAATAAGGAACCAACCTTGGGCTAAAGTTTCCCATTTTGTCCCACACCTTGGGCAAAGTTGAATCACGTAATCATACCAAATGACTCTGCCTTAGAAAAGAAAACTTATAGAACTCATTTGGGGAATCTTTGTGATTTTGTGTTAACACAAACCTAAATAAATCATTTCAAAATGTTGTTTTAACCTTTCTTTGATTTTAACAATTAAATTAAAATCACTATTAATACTAAAAATATCATCAACATACAATACAATAATGATAATATGATTATTTTAAAACTTAACAAATAAATCATTATCACAATAATAATTAGAGAAACCAAGATCCTGAAAGAAACAATTAATTTTAGCATACCAAGCTTTAAGAGCTTGCTTAAGACCATACAAAGACTTTTTCAGCTTACAGACATATAGTTCTTTACCAAGTTCTTCAAAACCTTTAGGCTAACGCATGTATATTTATTCTTTCATATTTCCATTAAGAAATGCATTTTTAACATCCATTTAGTGAATCTCCCAACCATATTGGGTAGCCAAAGAAAGAAGAATCCTAACAATGCTCATATTAACTCCAGGATAAAAAGTCTCAATATAGTCAAGACCAGGTTTCGAGTGAAACCACGAGCTACTATCTTTTCCTTTAATTTATCTCATTATCCAAAATGTGCCCCTGCTCATTTTTTGTGGCTAACTCCTTGTGTTCCCACCTCTCTTGTGCCTCAGTCTACATTTTTTGAGTTTCAGACACTCAAATCATTCTGGAAATGGCACCATCAGATAGAGCTCTCTCTCAGCTTTCCAGAAAGGTAAAGTTTTCCTCCTAACTCCTTATATTTTTCAAGTTATGGCTCGGCGGAGTTTTTGTGGAAAATTTTCCCATTTGAGGCCCACAGCCAATAGGAAGCTGCCACGTGGCAGAGGAGTTCGGGGGTCGGAGGCAAGTTTGAAAATTTTCCAAGTTTTGGTCGAAGGTTCAAATGGAAATTTTTTCCCGTGGGGCCCGTGGACCAATCACAGTGTGACACGTGTCACAAGGGGAGGCACAATGAAAAATTGGCTAAGTGTTTGAGAAGGAAAATTTTTGAATTTTGGCCCGCGGCCAATAGGAGCACGACACGTGGCCAAAGAGGGTCGCGGCGTCGGGGTTAAAATTGAAATTTTTGCTAAGTTTTGGTAAAAGTTTCAAATGCAACATTTGTCCCGCGTAGCCCGCGCCCAATGAAAATGGGCCACGTGTCCAATGGAGCCCGAACCGGCGGAGGAGAAAATGAAAAATGCTAAGGGTTTTGCCGAGTTTTCAAAGGCAAATTTTGGAAGGATTTTCCCGCAGCCAATAGGGGCATGACAGGTGGCACAAGTGGCGGGCGCGGGGAAAATCGGAAATTTTCCCAAAGTATAAAAAGGTAAAATTTTCAAAGGAAAACCCACGGAGGAAGAAGGAGAGAGAATTCCAGTGGTGAATCAGAAGCTGACACGTGGCATCCGACCAGATGGAGCACAGGATTTTTTGAAAAATTTTCCAAAGACAAAAAAAAGGTAAAATTCAAATTTTTTCCCGCCGATCCGTTTTTGGCCCGTTTTTGCCCTAAATCTTCAAACGAGCATAACTTTCGATCCAGAGCTCGATTTGCACGTTCTTTATATCAACAGAAAGCTTATGAAATTATCTACATGATTCCATGGTCAATTTTGAATTTTGGTTCATTTTGGAGAGAGAAAATTCAAAAATGCTTCTGGTACATGTCCATGGCCAGAAATGACATTTCAACAACCAAATTTAATACAAAATGGGTCGCATTCTTCTCCAGTATGGTCAAAAATGTCAGAGCATGGGTTTGTAAGGACCTCCATGCTGTTTTAATGTAGTTTCATTCAATGAGGGATGGCTCCCATGCGTTTTTCATGTTTTCTCTCTCCTGGGCTCGACCCATGTACTGTAAAAGCCAGATTTGGCTCATTTCTTCATGGTTGAACACTTTTTGGCATAGAAAACTTCTTCTTTCACCTCCAGCAAGTGAATTTTGTAAGAATCAGGCCTTTTTCAAGTATTGCAGCTGGTTTATACCTCTTTGATGGTGGAATGCAAGAGATTTTACATGGAAATGACAGTGCAAACTCTGTGAATGCTTTCAGTCCTCTGTTTGTATTGTTTTTACTTCATTTTAAGACCTCTAATTGCATCTATCAGCTTGTGTATGCTTTCCCTTGTTGCATTTCATGAATTTGTGTCTATTTACATGGCAAAAATGTTACACCACTCCTTTTGGTGCATCACCATCTTTAGTTTAGTTTCATTTTTGCATTTTTATCCCTGTCTCCTTGCAATCTAGGGCAGAATTAGGATTTGAACCTCTGCAGTTGTGAAAATATAGATCTAAATCAGAGGAGTTTGAGGAACCACCTCTAATCTGGAGATTCCTCTCTCATTTTCACAAGTCCCACACTTGGAGAGAGGTTTCCATGTTGTGCAATCACATTGGATGCCTAAAACATCAATTCAGAACCTTGATTTGCATCCAGGGGTGCTGCTGATTTGCAACAACATTATCTATTTATCCTAAAGAGTTATACTTAATTTTATACAACCACTTGGATCGTCATAATGCTTCGTTTGGAGGGAGGGACTAATTCCCAGTGTTAAAGCATTTTATTCATGTTTCATAGCTTGGATCCATCTATCATCTTGACTAGATTCTTCAAAAGATTGAGTTTTGACCTTATAGAGAGTCATCAAGGCATGATAACAATGTTGAGTAGAAGTCACCTTTCTAAGACTAACAGGATAAAAATCCATAAGAAGATTTTGAGCCCACTTAGGAATCTTATAATGTAAATTTTTTTAAGATGGCCGCCCCTTAATATTCATCATATCTAGATTAGGATAATCATCATCTTAAACTTTTGTTTCCATATTTTTAGATAAGGATTACCATGCTCTACTTTAGGAGAAACAGAGGAGCGTTCATACAAAACATCATAGAATGTCTTCTATAAGACATGAAAATTCATGTTTTCAACTATGTTATGCTTGAAATGGTCATAGAATCTTAATCATTTAGTTCAACCATATCCAACAAAAATACAATAATAGTGGTCAAACTTCTTCCTTTTAACTTTTGGAATGAAGATAGAAGTAGGACCATGAAATATTCTTTAGTGAGAGATATATGGTTTTGATTTGTCCATACTTCATGAGGAGTAGATCAATGAAGATATTTACTTAGAACTCTATTAAGGATATAAACAAAAATTTTCATAGCTTATGCCCATAAACACTTAGGCACATTAGATGCACAAATCTAGCAATTTCTAAGATACCCCTATTTTTCCTTTTTGCAATGCCATTTTGTTGAGCATAATAGGGAGTTGTCAACTCTCTCTCGAATCTCACATGACACACAAAACTTATCAAATTTTTACTAACATATTCACCACCATTTTTAGTTCTAATTATTTTTATTTTCAAATTAGAAGAATTTTTGACAAATGCTTTAAATTCTTGAAATTTATACAAGAAATGAGACCTTTTCTTAATGAAATAAGACCAAGTTATCCTAGAGAAATCATTGTTAGAGTAGGTATTTACCTTAGCTCATGTTCACCTAGGTACTTTATTTACCTTTATTGTATTTATCCTCACCCACTTATGTGTGTGGATATTTATTTTATCTTATTTAGATATTAGGAGATATTATCTAGTTGTTAGGAATAGTTCTTTCCTTGGTTTATGGTATTGACAAGTTCTTTCCTTGATCTATGGTATTGACTAGATCTTTGATGTCTAGTTCTCTCCTAAATCTATGGTCTTGATTAGTTCTTTGATGACTAGTTATTTCCTTGATTTATGACTTGATCTACGACCTTGACTGGTTCTTAGATTATTATTCCTTTCCTATTTAAGCAAGGCCCATTCTCAATGTATTGCATTGAGTTCCATAATAATATATGATATTGCTACTCATTTGTTTGCAAAGGTTTTATGTAAAGCTATTCTAGCGAATTGCTTTCATCTTATTGATCGTGGTGTTTGATTAGCATCTGTGTTCTTGGCTTGGTACAATCTGGTTATCATTCCTTTCAATCATCAATGAAGAAAATAACATACAAATCACCACCGAGAGAAGGAAATTAAAGAGGACCTATCACATTACTATAAATCAACTCTAATAATTGAGAAAAATTTGGATCATGATGTTTGTGAAAAGGTTTAACATGTTGCTTACCATGTAGGCAACTTTCATATGTTTCATGATCAAATTTCATCTTAGGGAGACCAATTAAAATATTTAGGCATAACATGTCATACAAACTTCTAAAATTCAAGTGTCCTAGTATTTCATGCCAAAGCTGAATATCATTCCAAGAAGAGGAAGAAAAGAAAGATTTTGACACAAACACATTAAAAATATATAAGCCATTTTTTTGAATACCAAAAGCAATAACATTATTGAGTTTATCTTTTACATACCATTTATCTTGTAGTAAAACAACTTTACAATTTTCTTTAGTTAACTGAGAGAAAGATAAAAGATTCTTTTTCAACTAAGGAACATACAAGACATTCCTAATTATTCCATTTGTTAATTTAACATTTCCACAACTTACAGATCTAATGATAGAATTATCTCCTAGATATATATTTTCCTCACATTTAACAACATCTAAGAGGATACCATAAATACAAGTCATGTTCCTAGAGGAACCACTATCTAGGATCCATTCATTGTCATTTGAAGTTGAAAGAGTAGTATATAGGGCAATAAAATGCTCAACATTATTTGCATGGTTTTTATTTTTATTCTAATTCTAATCTTTCTTCTAATTGTTAAATTTACTATTTTTAGTATTTTTAACAAATTTACTTGATTTCACATGACAGTCAAACTCTTTATGACCAAACTTGCCACATTTGTTACATGTGCCATTGAATTTCACTTTAAAATTCTAACTTTTCTTAACAAAATTAGATTTAGGATTAGGTTTAAATTTTGATCTGATATTAGATTTCTGATTAGGATTGATATTATTTCTCTTATGAGAGGGTTTATGATTATGAGAGAACAATTCCTAAGTAGTAGTCTCTTTTGAATCAAAATTCTCCATTACATGCTCTTCTTGAATTAAAAGAGAAGACAAAGTATCCAAATCAGAAAATCATTTTCATTTTGGTATTTAGAGTTAAGGATGGAGATATAATTTCTAAAATTTTCATGTATATTTATTTGAATGATAAAATATAGTAGTTTATCTTGAAATAGTTCACAGTTACATCCATCCAACTGAGCTTTAATGTTTTTAATTTTAGCCAGATAATTAATAATTTTCTCATCCCCTTCATGGGAGTTGTAAACAATTCCATAATTAGCTTAATTATTTTTGACATGCATTGTTTTCATGCATGGTTTATTATTTCCATGCACCAACAAAAAATCCATATGACCTATATGCATTAAAAATTCATCTCTTATGCTTTACAATAGGATGGAAAGAGATTCTGCGATCTTTAGGAGAAGGAGCTAAGGTTTTTAGGGTTTACAAGTCTTCCGGTGGGTCATTTTTCCACACTAGTTACAAGATCTCATAGTTTTCTATCCATGAAACAAGCTTTTGACCTTACTCTCCAAATACTGTAATTATTTCCATTTAATAACTGAGACTTATCCACAAAAAAACTAGTATTACCATCCATTTTTAAATTCTCGGACATAAATAAAGACAAATACAACTAAAATACAAACCAAGAGAGCCAAACAGAGAAAAAGACACAAGCTACAAATTATTTTAGCGAAAATACGTATGCACAACTTGCTAAAAACTAAAAAGGGCCATAGAATGTCGTTGAGAAAATATCTAAGTTTTAAAAATTTTGAAACCCGCATTGACACAAAGGAATTAAAGACCCGTGGTATCTAAGAAAATTTTGAAAACTACGGATAAAAGATGATACACTATTTATTGGATATCTAAACAATGCAACAGGGCATGTGTCGACTTTCCAAAAATTCTAATATAGATCCCCACTGGTAGACATGAAGTCCCTGAAATTTAATCAAAATAAATAACTTATCGAGTCCATGACATGGTTTGAAAAGTCAAAGAAATGCAAAAAACTTAAAGAAGAAACACTTGGCGAAACATGATTCATCACTCGAGTCAATCAAAGATAGCATATGGGAATGTGCCACCTTTCCAAACAATTTACAAGTTGATGATCTTGACGGATGTAAGGTATGTGGAATAAACTAAGATGAATAGTTTATCAGGTCCTTAATAGGGTTGATAAGTCAACCAAAATGTGCGGTGAACAAACAAAGAACCATGCAGTAAAAATATATAACAAGTGTGAAACTTGAGAAAAGCAATATATACGTGGCATTTTGCTATTAGATCACACCTCGTAGTGAAATAAATAATTCAGAAGATCAATTAATAGAAAATTCAAACAGATAAACCATACAAGTGTGTCATTAATTTATTGGATCATTTTTTCACACTCAAACATGATTATAATAAAGGACAAATAGAATGCGAAAGAACATGGACATGTTCTATTATTTTTCAATGAAAAAGAATAATAAAGTCTTAAATAAGTGAAAAGGGTGGTGTAAACTTATTGGCCACCCAATGACATGTTTAATAAAAGACTCGATGATGTGAAAGGAAGAAAGAGTCGACATAACAATTTTATTTTAAATTACATGACAATTTGCTAGTGTTTTGTACTTCGCAGTGTTACCTAAATGACTAACACAAAACGAACACACATGGAGCCTTCTTAATGGATCATTTTTCACAAATATGAAAAATACCCGACAAATGTGAAAAGGTGGCTAATTCTTATTAGATAACCACTACCATAATTAACAAGATAGACAATTGCAAAATACGAAGATACTTGGAGAAATCTTATTGGATCAAATTTCTCAAAGACAAAAATAAGATAAAAAAGTATGATAACCTAAAATATTAAATGATTTGGAGCTTTCCTATTGGATTATATTTCAAAAGAAATAGAGTAAATTAGCACAAGTATGAAAAAATAAAAAAACATCGAATGCCCTTATTGGCTCTCATTTCACGACTAACAAACAAATCTATAAAAAAATGAAAATGCGAAGTAAGATGGTGCTTTTGATTCACTCACTTCACCAAAAATGAAAATATATATTAAAATAATGACAATGCAAATATATATGGAGCAAAATTACTTGGTTCGAACCTCGCAACAACAAATCTTTGTAGAAAACAAAAAAATATCTAAACAAAAACTCACACATAAAAGCAACTTGAAGAAAAATGATTGGATCGGGCTTTGCAAAAAAAAATCTAGAGAAAAATAAATAAATTTAATGTTGGAGTGGACTTAGAAGCTTTGAATTAATTGGATATAAATAAATCTTTCGGATCCATAAGAAAAAACAACTACAACAACTTATAAACAACGTGAAAAAATTAAAAGAAACTCGCAGACAACGAATTTAAACGAAAACAAACAAAACAAGTTGGAAAAACACATATCTAAACATGCAATTTCTCAAACACTATCTAAACAGCCATTTAACCAATATTTTTGAAAATATTTGGGGAGGAATTGGAATTTTAAACATGATTAGCTTGAAGATGACTACGGTATAATTAGGGATTCAAGTATCTCAAAATAAACTTCAATCTTCTTCACTCTATCAAATTAAAATATTCTAGGTTGATTTTGTACATGCATAATCTCCAACTCGATACCATGTTATTATTTATAAGGAATGTATAATAAAATAATTATAAATCCACAATATAAATTTCCGAAGATTATAGATTATGAAGTATAGTTAAATTAACCATTAATTTAGATGACTATATATTGAAGATTACATAATATAATAACATGAGATGAAAGAAAAATAATAGTAAAGTAAAGAGATAGGAACACTATATTTATAGTGGGGAAACTCAAAGGAAAAACCCCACTCAGAATAAAGAATTTCCTATTATTAATAATTTTACATAATATTTTACCCAACACTTCGAATTCACTCCTTGGTATCACAAAGATAATTGCAGAACCTTTTTTCTTGGAGTTGTATATTATCAATCATCTTCATGATGTTTTCAATCTGATATCTCTTGATATCAATCTAGTACCAATGTATACGTTCATCCAATCTCGAGAGGGATCACCCTATCAAAATAGGGTGGGTGAATCAATTGCATCGCTTCACTCTTAAATGTGGAAGAACATCATAATAAATTTTAATAAATAAACTTTAAAATAATATGGGGTGTAAAGCAGTGGTAGGTATCCTCACTTGACATTACTACCCCAACATATTTTTTAGTTTTGGTTTGTTTTATTTCATTACTTTTTAGTTCAACACTAGAAAGATACATTACGGTCGTATCAAAGCTTTGGTCTTCCAATCCGAGGTTTTTCATGTAATAGGGTGATACAAAATACATTTGTTATCAAATGAGAGAGAAGAAGAAATCACGTCATCCGGTTGAAGATCTTAACACGGCCCACAAAGATTCACAAGAAGCCAAAATCAATAAGCTTATTAAAGGGTACATTATATTTTCATATACCATGGAATTTTTGGCACTAACCTTAAAAAAATTTCATGAATCAAGGCTTCATAATGGTGAGGTCAACTCATCTTGAATTAACACTTCACCGCAGTCCCAAGGATAAACTTATGGATCAGCCACTAGGCCTAATCTCCTTCCAAGGGAAGAATACATGCCAAAGGTGGGAACATTAAATTCAATAAGGCATACTATTAGGGTAAGCTATGAATATTATAAGTACCTTGAATGAGATCTCGAGAAGTTATTTCACTTGCCAAATTCATAGGGGTAAGTAAAGTAAGGTCAAAGTTAAATCCTAGACCTAATGCACCATAAAGGGAGTTCAAAATATCTTGGGTGAGATGTAACTCTCTACATTTGAAGGTTCCAACAAGGGGATATCCTTGTCTTAGATTCATGAAACTGGATACTTATCTATCATTGAGGCATGTGATGAAGGATGATGCAATTAAATTTATAACCCTTCATTTGGAAGGAATCACACATGAGTGGTGGTATCATGGATTGGTAGCATAAGGGCACAATATCATCCACTTATATGATAATTTTAGTATAATACTCATTGGGATATGTGATAGGGTTGATCCAAATTTTAGTTTTGAGAGCTAACATAGTTAAAACAATAAGGCATAGTGGAATAATATGTTCTGATTTTCAAATACTCTCCATGATGGTTATGGATGTGATGTAAAGAAGGCTCATTATTTGAGTCACTTTGAAGGTTTGACCAAATATCTTAAGGTTTTGGTGATATCATTTGACCCCTTGTCTCTCCAAGATAAATTAAGAAAACATTGGATCTTAAAGGTGATACTCCAATAACAACATCAATGAGCATATAACCAAGGGCATGTTCGAATTGAGGGCATCTAAAGGGAATCTTGGGATAACTAAGAACCACATATTTGGACCAACCAAAGAAGCTATTTCAAATAACTCCAACCATTCACAAGGAAATTTCCAAAACCAACAAAGAAGGAGAAACAAGAAATGATCTAAAAAGGAATAATTTGTGTTTCTCTTGCAAGGATCCATGGTCTCCGAGTCATCGTTTCCTAGATAAAGTAAATGTACATTATATTAAGGTATTTTCAGATATTGAAGAAGAAGAAGAAGATTGTATTGATGAGAAAAAGAAAGGTCATGATCTAAAATATTGGACAAAAATCCTGCTTTAGACACCTAAAATCTGCTTACATAGTTTTAATACTTAAATTATACTAACTATCCCTTTTCCAATTAATTAATGACAATTCATCAATAAACCACAATCTTTCCTATATTCTCGTTAATTAATTACATTTCACTAATCAATTAACCTTCATATCACTCAGGATTCCAATTAACAACCTTACGTTAATTAACACCCCTTTCTACATGAGATAATTAATTATGCCCGCTACTCTAAATCAATGAATTCCGTTAATTAATTACATTTATCAATTAGTTAACCTTCCTATCATTCGGATGTTGATTAACAACCTTTCATTTATTAATGTTCGCTTCTACTTGGGCTAGTTAATTATTCTTAATTAATTAATGTTAGGTTAAATATTATTCACCTATATATTAATTATGCATTTCATATTAATTAATGTATTTATTGTTTATATGGTTATATTTAATTATAAACCATATTATTGTTTTTATTCAAACATTATGGGTGTTGTTATATTGTTTTAACAATATTATTGTTGTGCTTCCCGGATGTAATATTGGAAGCTTATGTAATCAAGAATATTGTTACACATGTGCAACTTAGTTTTTGTTTGTATTGCAGCTCATTCATATGTAATTTGGTTGATTTCACATTAATATAATTCATAGACTACCATCCCTATTTTTGAAATTACATTTGGTACCAGAGCGAGAATCTGGACCTGTGAAGGAGTGGAAAGAGAGAGCAGTAGAGATAGAGGAGATTGGAGAAGTGTTTACAGCAATTGAGAGCCTGTGCAACCTCCTACAACCTCCCATCCCCATCCCTACCTCCCCACATCCTCTGTTCATTCCAAGTGTTTGGAATGCAAATGTTTCTGCCTTTGGTGCACCCAAAGACTGGAAAAATTTACTTGCAGTATAGAAAAGTTTTTAAAAAATTCCCCATTAGGGTTTTCCCTCTAATTTAGAGGTTTGTTTAGTCATTGCTGCATTTAGCAGCCCTGCTACATCTAGAGGTATTTTTATCCTGCATTCAGATCAAGCTCTCAAGAGAAGCCCCCGATTTGGTGCATCTGAGCTGACGGTCAAGTTGTGCATGGTTTGAAGCTCCCACATTCTGGTGAGCCATTCGAGCACCAATACAACAACAGGAAAGGTGAGATTTTCCTTCTCTAACACGAGTTTTGAGTCTTGTTTTGCACTGAGGCCGAGTGCATTACCATGTTGGACATTTCATTGAGTTGTATTTAGATTGAGTTTTTGATTGACTATTTGTGGTATTTTCCCATCGATTTGATCCATCTCAAAGCAACAATGATCATGCACAAAAAAAAAACGTCGACCAATTCAAAGCAAAGAGCTTGCACCAAAATTGAAAGCATTAAAGGTTTTTGTGTGAGTGAAAGCCATTGTTATAGATCCAACCCCCTCCACGATCCGAGTGCACAAGTTAAATAGATCTACACTAGCATCCATCTTGACCCCGCATTACAAAAACGTGGTGGCCATTATCATCCATGTCCCCGTATAAAAAAGAAAAGAATAGTAAAAAAATTTAAAAGGTGTGAACAATAAAAAGTAACTCATAGTAAAAAAAAATCTGCGAGAAATAAAAATTTGGTGGAGAATATAGTTATAAAGCGGTTCAATCAAATCATTTGCAAACAATGCAAAACAAAGGATATCAAGGAGATTGCAGATCCAGTTTTTGAGCAAGCTCTAACCCTAAAACCAACCTCCATCTCGACCGCCACGTGGATCATCTAGCATGCCATGTCTTTTCTTCAATAAGGTGAGTCGATTTGAATATATTAAATACAATATTCTCCATTTCTTAGCCTAAGCGCTCATAGAGCCTAGTTGGATAAGTGGAAGTGACTTGGGAGTGGGAAGTGCATGGTTCGAATCACATAAAACAATACAAGTTTTTTTGAATTTTTAAATTTTAAGGAAAAAAAAGAAAAACCACCACAGTTGGAGGCAGATTTGGTGGAAAAACCACCTCTAAATAGATAGTTATAGCTAAACAACCCTCTAAAAATTTAGTGAGAAAAACCCTAATTTAAGGTAATTTTTTTCTCCTATTAGGCCTGTTTTTTTATTCCAAGTAATGTTTTCCAAAGGGGGGATAGCTAAAAATTGCATTTTCAGCTGGTTTTTGCAATTCTTTGCATTTTGGGTCGTATTGGGCTCTGGAGGCCACCAAGGCCCGTAAAACAATTTTTTTTTCCTGCCATTCAATTTTTTCTAAATTTTTGAATGTAATTGCATGCTTCAATATATTGTACTAATTTGTAGGTTGCCATAGTCAACCGAAAATATTATAACTGTTTAGAAACTAATAGTGAATTGTAATCCAAAACAAGAAAAAATTAGTTTTGTAACACTCACAAGATCCTAGATCTCATTCGCAGCATTCAATATATACAAGTGCCTCTGGGAAGCACTTACGGGTAAAGCCATCATGACTACTACTGCACTTAACGCCTAATATAGCTACAACAACATCGTCTGGGCATCGACCCTTTAAATCGATGGGGAGTAATAAGGTCATAGTGCACACACTATGAGCCATCCCATCTATCTGTGAACGATTGCATGACATAAATATGGACTGAGAAATTATCCAAGTATATAGAAAATTTATGCACATGTATGAGGATATTTCTTTGAGCCGATTTCAATAATCACACAGACCCCTTTCAGTAGTATCTTGATACCATGTATTGAATTCTTTCACATACCACCGGGTATATAGAAAGGGAGATCTTCTTCCACGTACTGCTAGGTATATCGGAAGGGTACGTATATAGAAAGGTTCGGTATATCGGATCGACAATATATAGATTGGGAGACCTTATACATGGAGTGATAAGAGCCAAACCCTATCAATGTTTTCTGTAAAATAGGCACCAATACCCCCATTTTTTTTCTTTTGGATTCATAACTACTCAGAGGAAACAACTATGTTGCATGGAAGACAAAAATTAAGAAACAACTTGAGTTTGAAGAGATCTCACTGTTGTGAGTGGATCACAATGACCAGATCAACTATTGATACAACACAACAATGATAATTTGATAGAGTAGATCAGAAAGCCAAACTCATCATCTTGTTTGGAGTGTCTGACGATGTGCAACCCCACATTCGTGATGCCAAAATAGCCAAAGAAGCATGGGATAAGTTGAGCACGGTGTATGAGGCCAAAAACAAGAATGTCATTCTGAATTTGTAGAGTCAATTACACACACTGAAGTTCAAACAAAATGAGAAAATCAAAGCTTTCTTAAGAAGAGTTGTAGAATTGAGGGCTTCACTTCTAGCCCTAGGAGAAGTAGTCAAAGATGATGCTCTCATTCCCATTGTTTTGAGAGCACTCCCTTCTTCATACCGTATTTTTGTAACAACACTAAACTTGTCGATACTGACAGTTAGTTTTGAAAAATTGGTAAACCTACTAAAACAAGAGGAAGCAATGCACAATAAGGATGATGAAGAGGAGCAGGAAATTTCTTCACATCAAAAATAGAAATGAAAAGGTAAAGGAAAACCTAATTCCAATTAAAATTTCTGACATCATAATTAGTATCATGGGGACAAACAACAGAAGAAACAATGTCCAATTTGTAAAAGAGGACATGACTTAAAATATTGTTGGTATAATACTTACAAGAAAGGTTCATCTAGTAACTCTAGACCTCCATAACAACAATCTTACAAGGGACATTCTAACCACAATCAAGGGCAAAAACAGGGAACTTGAAAATAATACCCCATCAACATGGAAAGATTGTTGAGTAAGAAGAACATTCAGATAATGAAGACTTCTTGTACACTTCTCAATCAAGTGAACCATCCACGTCATCTAGTGATGTTTGGTATGTTGATTTGGGAGCCATTTGACACATGACCAGCCATAGAGACTGATTTACTTCAATGAGGGACATGCCATCTAAAAATCATGTTTTGTTGGGAGATGATTCTTCATATACAATTAAGGGGATTGGGAACATATCTCTACCCCTTAGTTCATGCAATTGCAAACTATCTGATGTCTTATATGTCCCTGGGTTGATAAAGAATCTACTTTCAATTCAGTCAACTCCTAGATCATAACTTGAAAATTGACTTTGATAGTCATTCCGCAAGAAAACATGTTTGATTTGAGACAAATCATGAGGCTCAAAAATAGTTGCAAAAGCCTCCAATGTGGGATGCATGTTCTAACTTGATTTTTTCCATAGAGATGATCAGACACTTGTGGCTAAGAATCTACCTTAGCATAGTTGTGGTATCAGACACTTGGTCATATTATTTTCAAGTATCTCGAGACATTATGCTGGTGCAATATGGTACATGGGCTACCATATCTTCAGAAGGACACAGATAAGTGTCCTCATTGTCTAGTAGGAAAACAACATAGAGCTTCATTCCATAAGAGTACATATCGAGCTCATGGTAAGCTTGATTTGGTTCATACTGATCTTTGCGTTCTGATGCAACCGAGTCATTCTGGATTTCAGTACTTCATGCTATGTGTTGATGACTATTTAAGGAAAATGTGGATTTTTTGTCTTCACAAGAAAAGTGAAGCTTTTGAAACTTTCAAAAAGTTCAAAGTAGCAGTTGAGAATGAAACTGGTCATCACATCAAAACTCTCTACTCAGATTGAGGGGGGGAATTCACCAGTAATGAGTTCAAAGAATACCTAAAAAATCATGGGATTCATTTACAAATGCCTCCTCCACACACACCACAACAGAATGGTGTTGTTAAGAAAAGAAATCGCACTATCATGGAAATGGTAAGATGTATGATTGATGAATCTAGACTTGCAAAGACATTCTGAGCATAAGCAACAAAGACAACAGTGTATTTTTTGAACGAAGTACCAAAGGAAAACAAAATTGTGAAAGAAAGATAATTGTAAGCACCTTGATGTATTCAGCCATGAGCGCGATGACCTTCAACTTGTAAGAAGGAAAGGCGCCCAAAGGGAGGAAGGCATGCGTGGTGAAGAGGGGAGTGAAGGGGCTAGTACTAAGGAACCAGATGTGCCCAAGCTCACTCAGGAGGAGGTGGATGAGAAGGAAACAAGAGAGGTAGAAAAGATAATTGATGCCTTGGTCAATGAAGAGTTGGGGTACAACGCAGACCTTGTGCTCGGTGAGTTCAAGAAGGAATAAAGGGAGAAGAGTGGAAGTAGCATGAAAGGACCAACTCTCTCGGTAACTATTCCCAAGGGCATGCACATGGGAAGTAAACGTGCGAAGGGGGAAGGAAAATGATGAGTTACATTGATGACCCCAACAAAGTTTTGTGCGTGCATTTCCAAAGTACCGTGCCCACCAAGGAGCTCACCACCATGGAGTCCTTTGACCCTGAGGGAGGATACCCGCGAATGAGGAAGATGCTATCTTGGGCATTCGACTCCCACCTCAATGAACCTGAATTTGAAATTAACCAGGAGCGGTATTGAAGTTGTCCAAAGGAAAGGGGGACAACCCCATTGTAAACACGTAGCAACTATCGGATGAACAAGTGTGCAATGTGCTGAAAAAATTCTTAGTAGAAATTGAGGCTAGGCTCTTCGGTAGAAATGAAAGGGTTAGAGCCTTGGAGGACCAGTTGGAGAAAATAAAGGAAGAAGTGGTGAAGTCGACGAAGGATCTCACTGAGAAATTAATCGGTGCGTAGTTACGAGGGAGATTCGGGAGGAAAAGGCTAGGGTAGAAATAATACATATAATAATACCATCTGGCCAGCCTCAAACTATTTTTTTTAATGTGGCGGTCATGCCATGCCTTTTGTTTAGCTTTTTCAATTATTTGGCTCCATCTTGCTAGTGAGCACCTTTCATCCAACTTTATTAACTCATCAATTCTTTCTCCAAGTGCTTGTTCATCATCCAACCCTCCTGCGCATGCTATACGTAGCGATGGTAGCATAAATTCAACTGGTAAAACAGCCTTCGCACCAAACACCAATTGAAATGGTGTGGCCTTGTTCAACCTTTTATACGTTGTCTTGTATGCCCAAAGGATTGCTGACACCTTGTCATCCCAATCCTTCCTTCCTATGTCACATATCTTAGTCAATGTGTGACTAAGGATTTTGTTGAATGCCTCTGTAGTCCCATTTTCCTAAGGGTGATAAGGGGTAGTCTTGTGATGGGCTACCATGAATTCTACCAATAGGATCCTGATTGTTTCATTTAAGAAGTGAGTGCCCCTATCACTTGTTAAAATTAATGGGCACCCATACCTACTGATAATGTTCTCCCACAAAAATCTAGTAGCCATGGTTGTGGTGCAATCCCTAGTGGGCGCGGCCTCTGCCCACCTTGTCAGATAATTAGTACAGGTAATAATATACCGCGAGTTAGTCCTTCGCATAGCTAGTGAGATTGGTCTGACAAAATATATTGCCCATTTTTCAAAAGGTTCCACGCTGGCGATGGGGCATAAGGGCATCTCATCCCCTTTTCAAGGTTTTCCAAGGTGCCGACAGGTGGTCATAGGCCTCGAAAAAATCAATACAATCCTGGTGAATCGTTTCACACCATAGTCGAGTGACTAGGATCTTGCATGCGCAGTTGCATTCCCTGCATAATGTCCTCCAGCAATCCCACCATGGGCTTATTCTATTATAGCTATGCGTTCATGTTCTAGTACACACCGGCGCAAGACCTCATCGTGGACCATTTTATACAAATCCCCATTGATCAACATGAAGGGCGTTGCGCGTATGGCTAACCTTTTCCTTTCCATAGCATTCATTCCTTCGGGCACCACACCTTCCTTGAGAAAGATAACAATGTCTTCTATTTCTCAGGGCACATGCCGTAACTTGAATAGTTGTGCATCCAACATGGTTTCTTTGATACTCTGTACATCCTCTCCCGAGTCAATCCTTGATAAATGATTTGGCCCACAACTATTCTTTCCCGGTTTTATCACCACTTTGAATTAAAATTCCTGAAATAGAAGAACCCAATGGCATATGCGCCCTTGCAACACTGCTTTGTTTACCAGATACTTCAAGGCCATATGGTCAGTGTAGAATATGATAGGATTTTACAGAACATATTGCCTAAATTTTTGGAGCATGTAGATCATTGACAATGCCTCGCACTCGGTTGTTTTATAATTATGTTCTGGTGGTGTCAATTTCCTACTTGCAAAACACAAAGGATGATCAACAATCCCATTTCTGGTTTAGCAAGAATGACTCCTATTGCGGTACCAGAGGCATCCACGTGGACATGGCAAGGTTTATCCCATGATGGGAATTGTAGAATAGGTGTGGTGATAAGCCTTTCTTTTAGAGTGTCAAATGCCCTCTGTTGCACCTCTCCCCACTGAAAGGCACTCTTGTGTCTGAGCAATATTTCCAAAGGTGCGGCAATCTTGGCATATCCCTTAATGAAATTTCTATAGTACCCAATGTGTCCAAGAAATCCACACACGACGCTTTGGCTGGTAGGCTCCCCTAATCCCACAATAATAGTAACCTTCGCAGGATCTACCAGTAAGCCCTCTTTACATATGATATGCCCCAACAACATTCCAAAAGGAGTTGCAAAGATACATTTCTTAATATTGAGGGAGATCCTCAACTAGCCGACATCTTTCAAACATCAACCTTAAGTTATCACAATGGTCCCTGACCAACCCATACACTGTCCAATCATCCAAATATACCTGAAGAAACTTGTGAATGAAGTCCTTAAATGCTTGTACTACTATGCATGAAAATACAGTGGGTGCATTCTTCATCCCAAAGGGCATGACCGTATATATAAAAATTTCCCACTTGGTGCAGAAAGTTGACTTATCTTGGTCTTCCTTGGCAATCCTTACTTGGTGATATCTCAGAATCCATCCGTAAAGGAATAGACCTCGCACCCAACAACTCCTTCTAAAATATCTTCAATAAAGGGGGTGGGAAAAGGATCTATGATACAAACAAAATTTAATTCCCTATAATCCACACATATCCTAATCCTCCCATCCTTCTTTATGTTAATCACCATTAGACTTTTCCACTCTGATTCCTCCACAACCTCAATGATACTGGATGCTATCATCTTGTCTAGTTCTTCTTTATCCCTCCTTATGCACATGTTGGGATTCATCCCAGTAAGACCTCTTCCCGACCAGTGCGCACCATCTTTCAACCTTATCCTCATTTCCCCCAATGAATGGTGGATGCCTTTCAACTCATGGTATCCGTGTGGGAATAAATCCTCAAATTCATGTAAGAGATCGATGATCTTTGATACTTCCTTGTCTGACCAATAGTCCCTAATGATAGCCTCCTTAGGTTCCTCTTCCGAGCTGATGTTAACTTTCTTGGTTTTGAGTGGTTCATGATATGCATGCGCACATGCATCCACACTGTCAACTACTTCATGCACCCCAACCGAATGGTCAACATTCAGGTTCTCTATCTCTTCTCCATCAACAAGGTATACCATCTTTCCTTTCTCCTTTTCAGCACACGCGCGCTCGAACTATATGTCTTCTGGTTCTTCTTCTTCAAACCGCACTTCTAAACTAGGTCCACCGAGTAAGTTTACTAACCTATCTTCCACCATGGTGCAATCCCCTAGAGTGAGGCACTTGATAGTCTGCAACGCCTCATCAACTAGTTGCTTGGTACTTCGGTACTTGAATGTGTGGACCAAGTCAGATTGTTAATTCCTGCCAACTTCCCGTTTGGCGGCATGTTTCAGAATGGATATACCACACACGTGCACAACCTTGTAATGTAATACAACTTATGCATCCAAAGAGAGGGTGGTAAGGCTTCTGCGCCTTCTCCTAGATTCTCTCACATGCCTGGATATGGGAAGAGGCGGGTCCATTGCCATTGTAATCCTTAATAGTGGTGGGCATGTTGTTTTTCAAGAATCAGATAGTGAGTGAAATTCAAAATTCACGCCATTCCAACAAGTTTTCACTATGTGCGGCCCACCACCTTTTTTTTGTACCGATCAAAACATAACCTAGCATACTTCGCCACTCGTACTCCCTCCAGCGAGCTTCCATCTCTCTCAAAAAGACCTCAGGGTATGCATCCCCAAAATACTTTGTTATTGTCTTCCCTCCCAGGCACCGAACTATATGCGCTATTGTTACCTTGGTTACTGATCCTTTCAGATGTTGCCCAATCAATTCATAAGTCCCATGCACCCAATTATCGCATGCTATACTAGTAGTATCACTGATAGATTGTGCATCATCAAATTGGATGACTCCTTCTGTAGGGTGGATGGTCTCTGGATCTCTTATGGAGTGCACATATATTCTATCTAGGACTTCCTCCCCAAGGGGTTCAGTATAGGGGGTGGACTTCCCATCAACCAAGAGGTATAACTACCTACTCTTCCTTGTTTTCAAAGCTTATGTACCCCTTGTTAAACTAGAGATCTGCATTATTCTTATAACACCACGGGTGCCCAAGTAGAGCTGGGAAATTATCTACCTCGGAAAGTGCCAAGACTTCAAAATCCCCAGTGAACCTAGTCCCCTGAATAGTAATGGTTGCATCCTTCAAGACACCTATGGGCATCACCTTTTTCTATTTTCCATATACAACACATTTGAAGATGGTTGCAATGCGCAGCCTTCTCATTTGATGTCGCATCCATAGTGAGAACATTAACCTCTCGCACATGTGTCAATGAGGATGTTGTTAAGCAACCATCCATCCACTACTACGTTCAGGGTAATCTCTTTGTCATAATCAAGGCTGTGAGGTGGAAGGTTTGCATGCAGGATCTGCCTTTTGTGTTCTTCCCCAGTGCGTGGCACCTTTTCTCTCAACAATGCCCCTAGTAGGGGAATAGTATTCTCCTACCTCAACATTTTACACACCTCCTTAACCTCATCCAAGTCAACCCTTGCACTTCCACCGGTGTCCTTTGCTCATCTTTTCTAGTATGCTCTTTTAAGCATTGGATCTCCCCTTGTAAACTTCAAATTAAGTTCATGGTTTCCTAGTAGACTTATTTTTGGTGAGCCAGGTTTGGATACTTCCCATGTACTACTTCTTCTCTTGAAACCAGATGTCTTTGCCTAGGTGCTTCTTTTATGCGTGCGGATTCTGCCCTCATTGTTACCATAACAGATCTAGTTATGATTCGTGTATTACTCGTGGAAGCCACTGCATGTCAGCCTTCTTAATACTCACCATGGTAGCACCCTTATCCTTCCGGTACCGATGACTCATATAATCATACAACTCGTGCATTCTTCGTACTTATGTTTCTTTCCACACTAGGAGCATTGTAGAAGATTTGGAAATTCGTGCTTATAATGGTTTGTGGATCCACAATTAAAACACATCCCATGTAGGAACTCGAGTTGTTCCCAGTGGTTACCATGACCATGAAATCCTCCACAAAACCCTCTTCCACATGCATCTCCATCTCTCGCACTCCTCATACCGACATTCATATCCTTTATAACTACTAGCAATGCTACCGCGCACACCAAGATCAATTGCCTCATGAATCAAGTTAATCAATCTACAATCCTTGGTGTCATAAGTGGTTGGCGTACATATTTTGCAATAACAAGATACGTTCTTGCAGATCGCATGTTGTAATAGGGGGCACCTACTTACATCATGGTCCTTGTGACATATCTCTCGGTTTACTACCACGATGCGTACCACCTTTCGAGTACATATCCCACCATTATCCTCTGTGTGTGTCCTTCCATGTTACAATCAGGCACCACATTCCTCCGCGAATCTCTCTGAATCGTGTTGGAAGACAATTTATCCAATTACTTAGCCATGGCAGAAATTTTAGCCTCCGAAATGGGCTAATACCGGTGTCAACACTACCAACTACTTGATGCATAAAGTAGCTTCTAATGCTTCGCGTGGGTCTCGTGAACGATTTATGAGATAAAGGCCCTCCTAAAGGGTGTGATCAATCCTCCGAAAACCATTGAGCATCTTGTATAGGGTGGATATCATAATATAGCTTAGACAAAATGGTTTTAAATCATGCATCGTATTCCCACACGCTCTCTCGTCATTCCTGTTGGATTTCCTTAAGAGAGCTAATGCTCTTATGTTCAAACTCGGGTATGTGTAATTCTGCCAAGAATGTGTTTCTTAGCATGGTATAATCCACAACAGTCGATGAGGGTCTTAATTTCTATACAAACTATGTGCGCGTCCTTGCAAGGTCATTGCAAATTGACTTTCCTTTCGATCTTGGGTCATGATTCCCTTCGCGCGCCATAGCAGCTCATACTTATACACATGCTCCGCAACATCTTCTATTCCACCGTAATCCTGGCAAGTATAGAGACATCTCGTAAAAGACATGAGGAGGTGGTGAGGCCCTTGCCCTCTTGATCTAGTTCCTTGGTTTCCTCCAGTGTTTCCTCCTCCACTTGATTAACTAGATCCTGAGCCACCAGCTCCACCACTTCCACCTCCAGATCCTCCTGTGTTAGGTACAGGGCCTGTGTTTATTGTGCCGAGCTCTCCCATCATCCCACTAAATTGAGCGCCTATAGTTTGTGAACTAGTACTATTCCCAGTTGTAGTTTCTCCACCACTTCCCAATGTGCTTCTAAAACCATCTGTATACATGCCTTGTCCAAACATTCCACCAAATACCAAAATAGTGTGTGAAGCCATAGAAGTCCCAAATGAGAAATTGTATGTTCTAGGTGTCGATCAGTTGCTTCCACTGATATCAAATGGATCAACTGTACTCTTCTCTCATCAAACAAACCAAGCACCAAGGTTCGATCACTAGGTGGGGTCAGATGTGTGCTAACGACTCTTCTCTCTCTACGTGATGGAATCTCATTAGAAGCCACAAGTTTGTCTCTTCCGCGCTTACCAAGATGGGGTACCACAAATTGTTTAGGCTCCATATCTTCCACGTGAACCTCAACTCCTTTCCACCATGTCTGGCTCCATAACCCACTTGTAACCCCACACTATCTATCGATCTCCTTTTCATGCGCTTCATTATACTTGAGCTGCCTCTCCTCCCTTTCCTGTTCATTCGTCAGATCAACCATCCTTCCATAACCTGGATTCCTTGCTTAACGCTCAAGATGGTTTAGCTGGCCATAGGGAATGCCTCTAAGCCCATGGTTACCATCAAGATTTTTATTGCAAGGGGAATAACAAGCAAAAACGATCCCCTGGGCTCTCGTAAGAACTCAAAATTAACAACTTCTGGACAGGAATACGTGGAAATGGCGTATTCCAAAGTGTAGCAAGTCAGTATTCCCTTCCACCAATGGTCTATAGCATGGGTCCACTTTAGATCAACATCTTGCAGGTTCTAATATGTTTCTTGGGTCTAAGGGTATGATTTATAATGCCACCCCGATCTAGATGTATAAGATGAGAGCCATTCGAATAACTCTACTGGGAAACAACAGAAGAAGGTTTTATACAACTCATGGTAAAGAGTGTCTTCCACCCATCTTCACGTATCAAACCCAGATCCGGTACTAAATCTCTAAGTGAATTTATCCTCTCGTGCTTTTAAACCAATCTTCAACACCTTCAAGTGTTAAGCATTCCGTCATCACTTTTGTAGAGATCATGATATATGGCATGTTCACTTACAACTTCGAAAAGAGGTCTTAGCAATGGAACCAAGATGTAGTCACTTTTACACCCACTAAAAACAAGGGAACCTCATGCGCACCGGCCTAACACCCAACGGGCACTAGGCACTCACCCGAGGTGTGCGAGAGGGAGCCGAGTCTCTCTTTTATGTGAGTCTAGGGAAGGCATAGCTCATGACTCTGACTTAGTGAATTAATAGACATGAAGAGCTATAGGGCTCAAGACAGCTTCTATACCCCTTCAGTCATAGTAGAACCAAAAACGCAATAGAAATAATAGAACTAAGAGTTGTAAATATACTACTATACTTAACCATTCAAGTAAGATTCATGATTATATACGAACAACAATACAATAGAAGTATGCAGGTAATACAAGGAAAGATTCTTAACACATTTGACATGGTAACCTTATCACATTCATTCATAGTGTTACTTATAAAAGATTACAGAAGGTAGACCGTAGTCATGCACCAAATGTGGATCCATACATGTATTCTTGCAAGACAAAAATTTCACTCCCCATTTCCCCATTATATCCTTACTTGAATTTTGTACCCATTTTCATCCCATAGTTCTTGTAGTAATTCTGCAGAGCTCCGCTACCTTATTTCTGTCACTCTTTCTTTCTTGGGCATGTGTATAAATATTCCTCTCGAGCTCTAACAAACTCCTCTACAGCCTTAGATCTGGCCCCAAGTGTCAAGGTGTGGGTCACTTGGCGCATGCCTCTTCGTGTCATGATTAACTTTTTGGATCTTTCTATCGCAAGGTATATTCCTTCCAGGATACCTGTCGCCAGGCTGGAACCTTATCCAAATGGAACACGTTCTTCATGTGTTCTATCCCAAAGGCCAAAAATGGCTAAGTCCTGGATTATTCTTTGTGTAGTGCACGTGTCCTGGGTTATTCAAGAAGCCTTTTGAACTCGCTTGCCTTGCGTGCTCTCTCTGCTTGTGTGTGCCTACATGCCCTTAATATTTGGAAGCTAAAATTAGGGGCCCAACATTACCCCACGCTTCACCTGTTCTCCACCCTTGGGAACCTTCTCAAAGAATGTAGTACAAAATAATGAAAGGCCTTGCATTGGAAAAGAATGGGGGGGAAAGAATAAAGAAAGCGGAAGAGAAAGACTATGGGGAAAATTTCCTAAAGGAGGGGAAATATTTACTAGAGGTTGGCCTCCAAAGCAGTGTACTCAAAGCACCGACTTCCTTATGTGCTTTAGTACATATGTCACCAACCAAGGTGCTCACCTCATCATAAGTTAGCCCTTCCCCTTGTGTGGTAATGGTTTTTACCACAGTCTCTAGTTCTTTAGTGTGGTCCTCTAGGGCATCCATCTTCCTCAGTAATGACCTTGAAGAGCTATTTTAGCTAGGTTTTGATTGATATTTTCTGGTTCTCAATAGTTTCAGATTTCTTCTCTACCTCGGCCATGATCCTTTCCCACTCAGCTCTATTTCCCTTATTCTTTTCTCTAAATTCCTTCAACTCGCCTCATCGCTGGTAAGCAGTATGCTTGTCACTTTGTCTTGATCTGTGCAGTTGTTGTAAGTGACCCCACAGTTTGTGCAGTTATTCTTACGTCGACAAGCACCTTGTTGTATTCGGCCATGAGCGTGATGACCTTCAACTTGTCTTCTTTCTCTAAGCATGCTGCTACCTCTTCTGCCGACTCTAAAGCCAAGGGCTGCCTCTCCATGGTGAGGATCCGAGTCAAGTCCTCTAGGCACTCCAGGGAGGATCTATACTTTTGTGTAGGAGGGTTAAGGTCTGGGTGCTTCGTGATAATCAATTGGGAGATGAGCTCCACCTTCTTGGAAACTTCACACACCCTGGCCTTTTCCTCTTGAAGCTCCCTCTGTAGTTACACGCTGATTAATTTCTCCAGGCTGAGATCCTTCATCAGCTTCACCACTTCTTCCTTTCTTTTCTCCAACTAGTCCTCTAAGGCTCTAACCCTATCATTTCTACCAAATACCCTAGCCTCAATTTCCACTGAGACTTTGTTCAACGACGTTGCACACTTGTTCGTCTGATAGTTACTATGTGTTTACAATGGGGTTGTCACCCTTTCCTTCGGAAAGCTTCAATACCACTCCTGGTTAATTTCGAATTCAAGCTCATCGAGGTGGGAGTCGAATGCCCAAGATAACATCTTCCTCGTTCACGGGTATCCTCCCTCAAGGTCAAAGGACTCCATGGCGGTGAGCTCCTTGGTGGGCACGGTACTTTGGAAACATGCACGCAAAACTTTGTTGGGGTCATCAATGTAACTCATTGTTGTCCTTCCCCCTTCCACACATTTACTTCCCATGTGCACGCCCTTGGGAACATTTACCGAGAGAGTTTGTCCTTTTGTGCTACTTCCACTCTTCTCCCTCTGTTCCTTCTTGAAATCACCGAGCACAAGTCCGCACTATGCCCCAACTCTTCATTGACCAAGGCATCTATTATCTTTTCTACCTCTCTTGTTGCCTTCTCACCCACCTCCTCCTGAGTGAGCTTGGGCACATCTGGTTCCTTGGTACTAGACCCTTTCTTTGCATGCACCTTCCTCCCTTCGGGTGTCTTTCATTCTTACAAAAATCAAGGCATCATTTACATTCTCAGCCTCCTCTCCTTATGAGTCATGGATATTAATTGGCTCTTGATCCACCTCCAGCTCCTCCCCTTCATCGTCATCCTTTTCACTTACAAATGCATTAAGGTCATTCATATCTTCAGACCCATGTTCCTCAGTTCCTTGTTCTTTTCTCTGGCCAAAAATTCTAGATTGGGGGATGTTTTCTTTTCTTCGTCTAAAGGTTCTTTAGGGAATGGTAGCTTCACAGGCTATGGGATCTTTTCCCGACCACTGTTCTTATCTTCTTCCGAACATAGGTACTTGGCCCCCCGATACCTATATGCTGCCTCCCCATCGCCCTTTGTTCTTCCTCTTCTTCTTCTTTCTCCTTACGCTTTAGCACTGGCTTCTTCCTTCCCATGGGGTCGTCTAGGATGGATATTTCATTTTCTACGTATGCACCCTTCTCAAACTTTGGCCTTATGCATAGGTAAATTCTGCAGCAGAATGCTCTCAACAATTGGTAAGGTCATCGCCTTACGATGTGCACGTCCTGTGACATGTACCTTTCAACGTACGTGCACTTTCCTAGATAGACCAGCTTCTTCCTCATCTCTCTGTGTTCACTGTCGAGGGTGGATAGGTTGAGTCTTAACTTCTTCGACTCCTTATATCTATTTACCCCGCCTGGAAGAATTGGGTAGTAAATGAGAAGGGGAGTTTGCACCAGGGACTCCAACTACCATCCACCAAGATAAATCTACCAATGCAGAAGTGTTGGTACACCGCGAACTCTGCTTCTCCTTCAGTCATCACGGGAGTTGCTCTGGGATCCACCATTCTACCCTAATGCATTCCTAAGGCACATATACCATTTATCCAAGCGCGCCTTGTGCACCCCCGTCATTGACTCACAAGTATATTTTTGGAACCTATCCGTGGGTGAAGGGTCTTCATCGGGGTACTCCCATATGAACTTATTAGAACCAAGATGTGGTCACTTTTGTACCCACTAAAAATAAAGGAACCTCATGCGTGCCGACCTATCACCCAAAGCAGGCACTTTGTGCTCACCCGAGGCATGCAAGAGGGAGCCGAGTCTCTCTTTTATGTGAGTCTAGGGAAGGCATAGCTCATGACTCTAACTTAGTGAATTAACAGAGATTAAGAGCTATAGGGCTCGTGGATGGTTTCTATACCCCTTCACCATAATAGAACTAAGAGTTGTAAATCTACTACTATACTTAACCATTCAAGTAAGATTCATGATTATATACGAACAATAGTACAATAGAAGTATGCAGGTAATACAAGGAAATATTCTTAACACATTTGACATGGTAACCTTATCACATTCATTCATAGTGTTACTTATAAAAGATTACAGAAGGTAGACCGTAGTCATGCGCCAAATGTGGATCCATACATGTATTCTCGCAAGACAAAAATTTCACTCCCCATTTCCCCATTATATCCTTACTTGAATTCTGTACCCATTTTCATCCCATAGTTCCCACAGTAATTCTAGCAGAGCTCCACTACCTTATTTCTATCTCTCTTTCTTTGCCAAGGGTGTGTGTATAATAGGCCTCTGAGCTCTAACAAACTCCTCTGCAGCCTCAAATCTGGCCCCAAGTGTCAAGGTGTGGGTCACCCCGGGCGCATGCCTCTCCGTGTCATGATTAACTTTTTGGATCTTTCTATCGCAAGGTATATTCCTTCTAGGACACCCTATCGCCAAGATGGAACCTTATCCGAACGGAACATGTTCTTCATGTGTTCTGTCCCAAAGGCAAAAATGGCTAAGTCCTGAATTTTTCTTCGCACGGCGCGCACGTC